>OX371264.1:72811758-74115830 GCA_947311025.1 Lypha dubia | reverse complement strand
GGCTATGTAAGTCCGATTTCTCAATTGTATTTGAGAATTTTTCTATAAAATTTGTTTGTCACTCATTTGGACCAATGGGAAATTAAAGCCAAGGATCCATACTTATAGGCTATGTAAGTCCGATTTCTTAATTGTATTTGAGAATTTTTCTATAACACTTGTTTGTCACTCATTTGGACCAATGGGAAATTAAAGCCAAGGATCCATACTTATAGGCTATGTAAGTCCGATTTCTCAATTGTATTTGAGAATTTTTCTATAACACTTGTTTGTCACTCATTTGGACCAATGGGAAATTAAAGCCAATGATCCATACTTATAGGCTATGTAAGTCCGATTTCTCAATTGTATTTGAGAATTTCTCTATAAAATTTGTTTGTCACTCATTTGGACCAATGGGAAATTAAAGCCAAGGATCCATACTTATAGGCTATGTAAGTCCGATTTCTCAATTGTATTTGAGAATTTTTCTATAACACTTGTTTGTCACTCATTTGGACCAATGGGAAATTAAAGCCAAGTATCCATACTTATAGGCTATGTAAGTCCGATTTCTCTATTGTATTTGAGAATTTTTCTATAACACTTGTTTGTCACTCATTTGGACCAATGGGAAATTAAAGCCAAGGATCCATACTTATGGGCTATGTAAGTCCGATTTTTCAATTGTATTTGGGAATTTTTCTATAAAATTTGTTTGTCACTCATTTGGACCAATAGGAAATTAATGCCAAGAATCCATACTTATAGACTATGTAAGTCCGATTTCTCTATTGTATTTGAGAATTTTTCTATAACACTTGTTTGTCACTCATTTGGACCAATGGGAAATTAAAGCCAAGGATCCATACTTATAGACTATGTAAGTCCGATTTCTCAATTGTATTTGAGAATTTTTCTATAAAATTTTAAAGATTAAAATTGTGTAAATTTTGTTCAGCTCTACGTGAGTTGGGCTATTTGTGGGCACATTTATGTTTGTCACTCATTTGGGCCAACGGGAAATTAAAGCCAAGGATCCATACTTATAGACTATGGAAGTCCAATTTCTCAATTGTATTTGAGAATTTTTCTATAACATTTGTTTGTCACTCATTTGGACCAATGGGAAATTAAAGCCAAGGATCCATACTTATAGACTATGTAAGTCCGATTTCTCAATTGTATTTGAGAATTTTGCTATAACACTTGTTTGTCACTCATTTGGACCAATGGGAAATTAAAGCCAAGGATCCATACTTATAGACTATGTAAGTCCGATTTCTCAATTGTATTTGAGAATTTTTCTATAAAATTTTAAAGATTAAAATTGTGTAAATTTTGTTCAGCTCTACGTGAGTTGGGCTATTTGTGGGCACATTTATGTTTGTCACTCATTTGGGCCAACGGGAAATTAAAGCCAAGGATCCATACTTATAGACTATGGAAGTCCAATTTCTCAATTGTATTTGAGAATTTTTCTATAAAATTTTAAAGATTAAAATTGTGTAAATTTTGTTCAGCTCTACGTGAGTTGGGCTATTTGTGGGCACATTTATGTTTGTCACTCATTTGGGCCAACGGGAAATTAAAGCCAAGGATCCATACTTATAGACTATGGAAGTCCAATTTCTCAATTGTATATGAGAATTTTTCTATAAAATTTTAAAGATTAAAATTGTGTAAATTTTGTTCAGCTCTACGTGAGTTGGGCTATTTGTGGGCACATTTATGTTTGTCACTCATTTGGGCCAACGGGAAATTAAAGCCAAGGATCCATACTTATAGACTATGGAAGTCCAATTTCTCAATTGTATTTGAGAATTTTTCTATAAAATTTTAAAGATTAAAATTGTGTAAATTTTGTTCAGCTCTACGTGAGTTGGGCTATTTGTGGGCACATTTATGTTTGTCACTCATTTGGGCCAACGGGAAATTAAAGCCAAGGATCCATACTTATAGACTATGGAAGTCCAATTTCTCAATTGTATTTGAGAATTTTTCTATAAAATTTTAAAGATTAAAATTGTGTAAATTTTGTTCAGCTCTACGTGAGTTGGGCTATTTGTGGGCACATTTATGTTTGTCACTCATTTGGACCAATGGGAAATTAAAGCCAAGGATCCATACTTATAGACTATGTAAGTCCGATTTCTCAATTGTATTTGAGAATTTTTCTATAACACTTGTTTGTCACTCATTTGGACCAATGGAAAATTAAAGCCAAGGATCCATACTTATAGACTATGTAAGTCCGATTTCTCAATTGTATTTGAGAATTTTTCTATAAAATTTTAAAGATTAAAATTGTGTAAATTTTGTTCAGCTCTACGTGAGTTGGGCTATTTGTGGGCACATTTATTTTTGTCACTCATTTGGACTAATGGGAAATTAAAGCCAAGGATCCATACTTATAGACTATGTAAGTCCGATTTCTCAATTGTATATGAGAATTTTTCTATAAAATTTTAATGATTAAAATTGTGTAAATTTTGTTCAGCTCTACATGAATTTGGCTATTTTTGGGCACATTTATGTTTGTCACTCATTTGGACTAATGGGAAATTAAAGCCAAGGATCCATACTTATAGACTATGGAAGTCCGATTTCTCAATTGTATTTGAGAATTTTTCTATAACACTTGTTTGTCACTCATTTGGACCAATGGGAAATTAAAGCCAAGGATCTATACTTATAGACTATGTAAGTCCGATTTCTCTATTGTATTTGAGAATTTTTCTATAACACTTGTTTGTCACTCATTTGGACCAATGGGAAATTAAAGCCAAGGATCCATACTTATAGACTATGTAAGCCTGATTACTCAATTGTATTTGAGAATTTTTCTATAAAATTTTAAAGATTAAAATTGTGTAAATTTTGTTCAGCTCTACGGGAATTTGGCTATTTGTGGGCACATTTATGTTTGTCACTCATTTGGACCAATAAGAAATTAAAGCCAAGGATCCATACTTATAGACTATGTAAGCCTGATTACTCAATTGTATTTGAGAATTTTTCTATAAAATTTTAAAGATTAAAATTGTGTAAATTTTGTTCAGCTCTACGTGAGTTGGGCTATTTGTGGGCACATTTATGTTTGTCACTCATTTGGACCAATGGGAAATTAAAGCCAAGGATCCATACTTATAGACTATGTAAGCCTGATTACTCAATTGTATTTGAGAATTTTTCTATAAAATTTTAAAGATTAAAATTGTGTAAATTTTGTTCAGCTCTACGGGAATTTGGCTATTTGTGGGCACATTTATGTTTGTCACTCATTTGGACCAATAAGAAATTAAAGCCAAGGATCCATACTTATAGACTATGTAAGCCTGATTACTCAATTGTATTTGAGAATTTTTCTATAACACTTGTTTGTCACTCATTTGGACCAATGGGAAATTAAAGCCAAGGATCTATACTTATAGACTATGTAAGTCTGATTTCTCAATTGTATTTGAGAATTTTTCTATAAAATTTTAAAGATTAAAATTGTGTAAATTTTGTTCAGCTCTACGTGAGTTGGGCTATTTGTGGGCACATTTATGTTTGTCACTCAGTTGGACCAATAGGAAATTAAAGCCAAGGATCCATACTTATAGACTATGTAAGTCTGATTTCTCAATTGTATTTGAGAATTTTTCTATAAAATTTTAAAGATTAAAATTGTGTAAATTTTGTTCAGCTCTACGTGAGTTGGGCTATTTGTGGGCACATTTATGTTTGTCACTCATTTGGACCAATAGGAAATTAAAGCCAAGGATCCATACTTATAGACTATGTAAGTCTGATTACTCAATTGTATTTGAGAATTTTTCTATAAAATTTTAAAGATTAAAATTGTGTAAATTTTTTTGAGCTCTACGGGAATTTGGCTATTTTTGGGCACATTTATGTTTGTCACTCATTTGGACCAATGGGAAATTAAAGCCAAGGATCCATACTTATAGACTATGTAAGTCTGATTTCTCAATTGTATTTGAGAATTTTTCTATAAAATTTTAAAGATTAAAATTGTGTAAATTTTGTTCAGCTCTACGTGAGTTGGGCTATTTGTGGGCACATTTATGTTTGTCACTCATTTGGACCAATAGGAAATTAAAGCCAAGGATCCATACTTATAGACTATGTAAGTCTGATTTCTCAATTGTATTTGAGAATTTTTCTATAATATTTTAAAGATTAAAATTGTGTAAATTTTGTTGAGCTCTACGGGAATTTGGCTATTTTTGGGCACATTTATGTTTGTCACTCATTTGGACCAATAGGAAATTAAAGCCAAGGATCCATACTTATAGACTATGTAAGTCCGATTTCTCAATTGTATTTGAGTATTTTTCTAAAAAATTTTAAAGATTAAAATTGTGTAAATTTTGTTCAGCTCTACGTGAATTGGGCTATTTGTGGGCACATTTATGTTTGTCACTCATTTGGACCAATAGGAAATTAAAGCCAAGGATCCATACTTATAGGCTATGTAAGTCCTATTTCTCAATTGTATTTGAGAATTTTTCTATAACACTTGTTTGTCACTCATTTGGACCAATGGGAAATTAAAGCCAAGGATCCATACTTATAGGCTATGTAAGTCCTATTTCTCAATTGTATTTGAGAATTTTTCTATAACACTTGTTTGTCACTCATTTGGACCAATGGGAAATTAAAGCCAAGGATCCATACTTATAGGCTATGTAAGTCCTATTTCTCAATTGTATTTGAGAATTTTTCTATAACACTTGTTTGTCACTCATTTGGACCAATGGGAAATTAAAGCCAAGGATCCATACTTATTGACTATGTAAGTCCGATTTCTCAATTGTATTTGAGAATTTTTCTATAACAATTGTTTGTCACTTATTTGGACCAATGGGAAATTAAAGCCAAGGATCCATACTTATTGACTATGTAAGTCCTATTTCTCAATTGTATTTGAGAATTTTTCTATAACACTTGTTTGTCACTCATTTGGACCAATGGGAAATTAAAGCCAAGGATCCATACTTATAGGCTATGTAAGTCCTATTTCTCAATTGTATTTGAGAATTTTTCTATAACACTTGTTTGTCACTCATTTGGACCAATGGGAAATTAAAGCCAAGGATCCATACTTATAGGCTATGTAAGTCCTATTTCTCAATTGTATTTGAGAATTTTTCTATAACACTTGTTTGTCACTCATTTGGACCAATGGGAAATTAAAGCCAAGGATCCATACTTATTGACTATGTAAGTCCGATTTCTCAATTGTATTTGAGAATTTTTCTATAACAATTGTTTGTCACTTATTTGGACCAATGGGAAATTAAAGCCAAGGATCCATACTTATTGACTATGTAAGTCCTATTTCTCAATTGTATTTGAGAATTTTTCTATAACACTTGTTTGTCACTCATTTGGACCAATTGGAAATTAAAGCCAAGGATCCATACTTATAGGCTATGTAAGTCCTATTTCTCAATTGTATTTGAGAATTTTTCTATAACACTTGTTTGTCACTCATTTGGACCAATGGGAAATTAAAGCCAAGGATCCATACTTATTGACTATGTAAGTCCGATTTCTCAATTGTATTTGAGAATTTTTCTATAACAATTGTTTGTCACTTATTTCGACCAATGGGAAATTAAAGCCAAGGCTCCATACTTATAGGCTATGTAAGTCCTATTTCTCAATTGTATTTGAGAATTTTTCTATAACACTTGTTTGTCACTCATTTGGACCAATTGGAAATTAAAGCCAAGGATCCATACTTATAGGCTATGTAAGTCCTATTTCTCAATTGTATTTGAGAATTTTTCTATAACACTTGTTTGTCACTCATTTGGACCAATGGGAAATTAAAGCCAAGGATCCATACTTATAGACTATGTAAGTCCGATTTCTCAATTGTATTTGAGAATTTTTCTATAACACTTGCTTGTCACTCATTTGGACCAATAGGAAATTAAAGCCAAGGATCCATACTTATAGACTATGTAAGTCCGATTTCTCAATTGTATTTGAGAATTTTTCTATAAAATTTGTTTGTCACTCATTTGGACCAATGGGAAATTAAAGCCAAGGATCCATACTTATAGACTATGTAAGTCCGATTTCTCAATTGTATTTGAGAATATTTCTATAAAATTTGTTTGTCACTCATTTGGACCAATAAGAACTTAAAGCCAAGGATCCATACTTATAGACTATGTAAGTCCGATTTCTCAATTGTATTTGAGAATATTTCTATAAAATTTGTTTGTCACTCATTTGGACCAATGGGAAATTAAAGCCAAGGATCCATACTTATAGGCTATGTAAGTCCGATTTCTCAATTGTATTTGAGAATTTTTCTATAACACTTGTTTGTCACTCATTTAGACCAATGGGAAATTAAAGCCAAGGATCCATACTTATAGGCTATGTAAGTCCGATTTCTCAATTGTATTTGAGAATTTTTCTATAACACTTGTTTGTCACTCATTTGGACCAATAGGAAATTAAAGCCAAGGATCCATACTTATAGACTATGTAAGTCCGATTTCTCAATTGTATTTGAGTATTTTTCTAAAAAATTTTAAAGATTAAAATTGTGTAAATTTTGTTCAGCTCTACGTGAATTGGGCTATTTGTGGGCACATTTATGTTTGTCACTCATTTGGACCAATAGGAAATTAAAGCCAAGGATCCATACTTATAGGCTATGTAAGTCCTATTTCTCAATTGTATTTGAGAATTTTTCTATAACACTTGTTTGTCACTCATTTGGACCAATGGGAAATTAAAGCCAAGGCTCCATACTTATAGGCTATGTAAGTCCTATTTCTCAATTGTATTTGAGAATTTTTCTATAACACTTGTTTGTCACTCATTTGGACCAATGGGAAATTAAAGCCAAGGATCCATACTTATAGGCTATGTAAGTCCTATTTCTCAATTGTATTTGAGAATTTTTCTATAACACTTGTTTGTCACTCATTTGGACCAATGGGAAATTAAAGCCAAGGATCCATACTTATAGGCTATGTAAGTCCTATTTCTCAATTGTATTTGAGAATTTTTCTATAACACTTGTTTGTCACTCATTTGGACCAATGGGAAATTAAAGCCAAGGATCCATACTTATTGACTATGTAAGTCCGATTTCTCAATTGTATTTGAGAATTTTTCTATAACAATTGTTTGTCACTTATTTGGACCAATGGGAAATTAAAGCCAAGGCTCCATACTTATAGGCTATGTAAGTCCTATTTCTCAATTGTATTTGAGAATTTTTCTATAACACTTGTTTGTCACTCATTTGGACCAATTGGAAATTAAAGCCAAGGATCCATACTTATAGGCTATGTAAGTCCTATTTCTCAATTGTATTTGAGAATTTTTCTATAACACTTGTTTGTCACTCATTTGGACCAATGGGAAATTAAAGCCAAGGATCCATACTTATTGACTATGTAAGTCCGATTTCTCAATTGTATTTGAGAATTTTTCTATAACAATTGTTTGTCACTTATTTGGACCAATGGGAAATTAAAGCCAAGGCTCCATACTTATAGGCTATGTAAGTCCTATTTCTCAATTGTATTTGAGAATTTTTCTATAACACTTGTTTGTCACTCATTTGGACCAATTGGAAATTAAAGCCAAGGATCCATACTTATAGGCTATGTAAGTCCTATTTCTCAATTGTATTTGAGAATTTTTCTATAACACTTGTTTGTCACTCATTTGGACCAATGGGAAATTAAAGCCAAGGATCCATACTTATAGACTATGTAAGTCCGATTTCTCAATTGTATTTGAGAATTTTTCTATAACACTTGCTTGTCACTCATTTGGACCAATAGGAAATTAAAGCCAAGGATCCATACTTATAGACTATGTAAGTCCGATTTCTCAATTGTATTTGAGAATTTTTCTATAAAATTTGTTTGTCACTCATTTGGACCAATGGGAAATTAAAGCCAAGGATCCATACTTATAGGCTATGTAAGTCCGATTTCTCAATTGTATTTGAGAATTTTTCTATAACACTTGTTTGTCACTCATTTAGACCAATGGGAAATTAAAGCCAAGGATCCATACTTATAGGCTATGTAAGTCCGATTTCTCAATTGTATTTGAGAATTTTTCTATAACACTTGTTTGTCACTCATTTAGACCAATGGGAAATTAAAGCCAAGGATCCATACTTATAGACTATGTAAGTCCGATTTCTCAATTGTATTTGAGAATTTTTCTATAAAATTTTAAAGATTAAAATTGTGTAAATTTTGTTCAGCTCTACGTGAATTTTGCTATTTGTGGGCACATTTATGTTTGTCACTCATTTGGACCAATGGGAAATTAAAGCCAAGGATCCATACTTATAGACTATGTAAGTCCGATTTCTCAATTGTATTTGAGAATTTTTCTATAACACTTGTTTGTCACTCATTTGGACCAATGGGAAATTAAAGCCAAGGATCCATACTTATAGACTATGTAAGTCCGATTTCTCAATTGTATTTGAGAATTTTTCTATAACACTTGTTTGTCACTCATTTGGACCAATGGGAAATTAAAGCCAAGGATCCATACTTATAGGTTATGTAAGTCCGATTTCTCAATTGTATTTGAGAATTTTTCTATAACATTTGTTTGTCACTCATTTGGACCAATGGGAAATTAAAGCCAAGGATCCATACTTATAGACTACGTAAGTCTGATTACTCAATTGTATTTGAGAATTTTTCTATAACACTTGTTTGTCACTCATTTAGACCAATGGGAAATTAAAGCCAAGGATCCATACTTATAGGCTATGTAAGTCCGATTTCTCAATTGTATTTGAGAATTTTTCTATAACAGTTGCTTGTCACTCATTTGGACCAATAGGAAATTAAAGCCAAGGATCCATACTTATAGACTATGTAAGTCCGATTTCTCAATTGTATTTGAGAATTTTTCTATAACATTTGTTTGTCACTCATTTGGACCAATGGGAAATTAAAGCCAAGGATCCATACTTATAGACTATGTAAGTCTGATTACTCAATTGTATTTGAGAATTTTTCTATAAAATTTTAAAGATTAAAATTGTGTAAATTTTGTTGAGCTCTACGGGAATTTGGCTATTTGTGGGCACATTTATGTTTGTCACTCATTTGGACCAATAGGAAATTAAAGCCAAGGATCCATACTTATAGACTATGTAAGTCTGATTACTCAATTGTATTTGAGAATTTTTCTATAACACTTGTTTGTCACTCATTTGGACCAATAAGAAATTAAAGCCAAGGATCCATACTTATAGACTATGTAAGTCCGATTTCTCAATTGTATTTGAGAATATTTCTATAAAATTTGTTTGTCACTCATTTGGACCAATAAGAAATTAAAGCCAAGGATCCATACTTATAGACTATGTAAGTCCGATTTCTCAATTGTATTTGAGAATATTTCTATAAAATTTGTTTGTCACTCATTTGGACCAATGGGAAATTAAAGCCAAGGATCCATACTTATAGACTATGTAAGTCCGATTTCTCAATTGTATTTGAGAATTTTTCTATAACATTTGTTTGTCAATCATTTGGACCAATGGGAAATTAAAGCCAAGGATCCATACTTATAGGCTATGTAAGTCCGATTTCTCAATTGTATTTGAGAATTTTTTTATAACACTTGTTTGTCACTCATTTAGACCAATGGGAAATTAAAGCCAAGGATCCATACTTATAGGCTATGTAAGTCCGATTTCTCAATTGTATTTGAGAATTTTTCTATAAAATTTTAAAGATTAAAATTGTGTAAATTTTGTTCAGCTCTACGTGAATTTTGCTATTTGTGGGCACATTTATGTTTGTCACTCATTTGGACCAATGGGAAATTAAAGCCAAGGATCCATACTTATAGACTATGTAAGTCCGATTTCTCAATTGTATTTGAGAATTTTTCTATAAAATTTTAAAGATTAAAATTGTGTAAATTTTGTTCAGCTCTACGTGAATTTGGCTATTTGTGGGCACATTTATGTTTGTCACTCATTTGGGCCAACGGGAAATTAAAGCCAAGGATCCATACTTATAGACTATGGAAGTCCAATTTCTCAATTGTATTTGAGAATTTTTCTATAACATTTGTTTGTCACTCATTTGGACCAATGAGAAATTAAAGCCAAGGATCCATACTTATAGGCTATGTAAGTCCGATTTCTCAATTGTATTTGAGAATTTTTCTATAACACTTGTTTGTCACTCATTTAGACCAATGGGAAATTAAAGCCAAGGATCCATACTTATAGGCTATGTAAGTCCGATTTCTCAATTGTATTTGAGAATTTTTCTATAAAATTTTAAAGATTAAAATTGTGTAAATTTTGTTCAGCTCTACGTGAATTTTGCTATTTGTGGGCACATTTATGTTTGTCACTCATTTGGACCAATGGGAAATTAAAGCCAAGGATCCATACTTATAGGCTATGTAAGTCCGATTTCTCAATTGTATTTGAGAATATTTCTATAACATTTGTTTGTCACTCATTTGGACCAATGAGAAATTAAAGCCAAGGATCCATACTTATAGGCTATGTAAGTCCGATTTCACAATTGTATTTGAGAATTTTTCTATAAAATTTTAAAGATTAAAATTGTGTAAATTTTGTTCAGCTCTACGTGAATTTTGCTATTTGTGGGCACATTTATGTTTGTCACTCATTTGGACCAATGGGAAATTAAAGCCAAGGATCCATACTTATAGACTATGTAAGTCCGATTTCTCAATTGTATTTGAGAATTTTTCTATAACACTTGTTTGTCACTCATTTGGACCAATGGGAAATTAAAGCCAAGGATCCATACTTATAGGCTATGTAAGTCCGATTTCTCAATTGTATTTGAGAATTTTTCTATAAAATTTTAAAGATTAAAATTGTGTAAATTTTGTTCAGCTCTACGTGAATTTTGCTATTTGTGGGCACATTTATGTTTGTCACTCATTTGGACCAATGGGAAATTAAAGCCAAGGATCCATACTTATAGACTATGTAAGTCCGATTTCTCAATTGTATTTGAGAATTTTTCTATAAAATTTTAAAGATTAAAATTGTGTAAATTTTGTTCAGCTCTACGTGAATTTGGCTATTTGTGGGCACATTTATGTTTGTCACTCATTTGGGCCAACGGGAAATTAAAGCCAAGGATCCATACTTATAGACTATGGAAGTCCAATTTCTCAATTGTATTTGAGAATTTTTCTATAACATTTGTTTGTCACTCATTTGGACCAATGAGAAATTAAAGCCAAGGATCCATACTTATAGGCTATGTAAGTCCGATTTCTCAATTGTATTTGAGAATTTTTCTATAACACTTGTTTGTCACTCATTTAGACCAATGGGAAATTAAAGCCAAGGATCCATACTTATAGGCTATGTAAGTCCGATTTCTCAATTGTATTTGAGAATTTTTCTATAAAATTTTAAAGATTAAAATTGTGTAAATTTTGTTCAGCTCTACGTGAATTTTGCTATTTGTGGGCACATTTATGTTTGTCACTCATTTGGACCAATGGGAAATTAAAGCCAAGGATCCATACTTATAGACTATGTAAGTCCGATTTCTCAATTGTATTTGAGAATTTTTCTATAACACTTGTTTGTCAGTCATTTGGACCAATGGGAAATTAAAGCCAAGGATCCATACTTATAGGTTATGTAAGTCCGATTTCTCAATTGTATTTGAGAATTTTTCTATAACACTTGTTTGTCACTCATTTAGACCAATGGGAAATTAAAGCCAAGGATCCATACTTATAGGCTATGTAAGTCCGATTTCTCAATTGTATTTGAGAATATTTCTATAACACTTGTTTGTCACTCATTTGGACCAATGGGAAATTAAAGCCAAGGATCCATACTTATAGGCTATGTAAGTCCGATTTCTCAATTGTATTTGAGAATATTTCTATAACATTTGTTTGTCACTCATTTGGACCAATGAGAAATTAAAGCCAAGGATCCATACTTATAGGCTATGTAAGTCCGATTTCACAATTGTATTTGAGAATTTTTCTATAAAATTTTAAAGATTAAAATTGTGTAAATTTTGTTCAGCTCTACGTGAATTTTGCTATTTGTGGGCACATTTATGTTTGTCACTCATTTGGACCAATGGGAAATTAAAGCCAAGGATCCATACTTATAGACTATGTAAGTCCGATTTCTCAATTGTATTTGAGAATTTTTCTATAACACTTGTTTGTCACTCATTTGGACCAATGGGAAATTAAAGCCAAGGATCCATACTTATAGGCTATGTAAGTCCGATTTCTCAATTGTATTTGAGAATTTTTCTATAAAATTTTAAAGATTAAAATTGTGTAAATTTTGTTCAGCTCTACGTGAATTTTGCTATTTGTGGGCACATTTATGTTTGTCACTCATTTGGACCAATGGGAAATTAAAGCCAAGGATCCATACTTATAGACTATGTAAGTCCGATTTCTCAATTGTATTTGAGAATTTTTCTATAAAATTTTAAAGATTAAAATTGTGTAAATTTTGTTCAGCTCTACGTGAATTTGGCTATTTGTGGGCACATTTATGTTTGTCACTCATTTGGGCCAACGGGAAATTAAAGCCAAGGATCCATACTTATAGACTATGGAAGTCCAATTTCTCAATTGTATTTGAGAATTTTTCTATAACATTTGTTTGTCACTCATTTGGACCAATGAGAAATTAAAGCCAAGGATCCATACTTATAGGCTATGTAAGTCCGATTTCTCAATTGTATTTGAGAATTTTTCTATAACACTTGTTTGTCACTCATTTAGACCAATGGGAAATTAAAGCCAAGGATCCATACTTATAGGCTATGTAAGTCCGATTTCTCAATTGTATTTGAGAATTTTTCTATAAAATTTTAAAGATTAAAATTGTGTAAATTTTGTTCAGCTCTACGTGAATTTTGCTATTTGTGGGCACATTTATGTTTGTCACTCATTTGGACCAATGGGAAATTAAAGCCAAGGATCCATACTTATAGACTATGTAAGTCCGATTTCTCAATTGTATTTGAGAATTTTTCTATAACACTTGTTTGTCAGTCATTTGGACCAATGGGAAATTAAAGCCAAGGATCCATACTTATAGGTTATGTAAGTCCGATTTCTCAATTGTATTTGAGAATTTTTCTATAACACTTGTTTGTCACTCATTTAGACCAATGGGAAATTAAAGCCAAGGATCCATACTTATAGGCTATGTAAGTCCGATTTCTCAATTGTATTTGAGAATATTTCTATAACACTTGTTTGTCACTCATTTGGACCAATGGGAAATTAAAGCCAAGGATCCATACTTATAGACTATGTAAGTCCGATTTCTCAATTGTATTTGAGAAATTTTCTATAAAATTTTAAAGATTAAAATTGTGTAAATTTTGTTCAGCTCTACGTGAATTTTGCTATTTGTGGGCACATTTATGTTTGTCACTCATTTGGACCAATGGGAAATTAAAGCCAAGGATCCATACTTATAGACTATGTAAGTCCGATTTCTCAATTGTATTTGAGAATTTTTCTATAACACTTGTTTGTCACTCATTTGGACCAATGGGAAATTAAAGCCAAGGATCCATACTTATAGACTATGTAAGTCCGATTTCTCAATTGTATTTGAGAATTTTTCTATAACACTTGTTTGTCACTCATTTGGACCAATGGGAAATTAAAGCCAAGGATCCATACTTATAGACTATGTAAGTCCGATTTCTCAATTGTATTTGAGAATTTTTCTATAACACTTGTTTGTCACTCATTTGGACCAATGGGAAATTAAAGCCAAGGATCCATACTTATAGACTATGTAAGTCCGATTTCTCAATTGTATTTGAGAATTTTTCTATAACACTTGTTTGTCACTCATTTGGACCAATGAGAAATTAAAGCCAAGGATCCATACTTATAGGCTATGTAAGTCCGATTTCTCAATTGTATTTGAGAATTTTTCTATAAAATTTTAAAGATTAAAATTGTGTAAATTTTGTTCAGCTCTACGTGAATTTTGCTATTTGTGGGCACATTTATGTTTGTCACTCATTTGGACCAATGGGAAATTAAAGCCAAGGATCCATACTTATAGGCTATGTAAGTCCGATTTCTCAATTGTATTTGAGAATATTTCTATAACATTTGTTTGTCACTCATTTGGACCAATGAGAAATTAAAGCCAAGGATCCATACTTATAGGCTATGTAAGTCCGATTTCACAATTGTATTTGAGAATTTTTCTATAAAATTTTAAAGATTAAAATTGTGTAAATTTTGTTCAGCTCTACGTGAATTTTGCTATTTGTGGGCACATTTATGTTTGTCACTCATTTGGACCAATGGGAAATTAAAGCCAAGGATCCATACTTATAGACTATGTAAGTCCGATTTCTCAATTGTATTTGAGAATTTTTCTATAACACTTGTTTGTCACTCATTTGGACCAATGAGAAATTAAAGCCAAGGATCCATACTTATAGGCTATGTAAGTCCGATTTCACAATTGTATTTGAGAATTTTTCTATAAAATTTTAAAGATTAAAATTGTGTAAATTTTGTTCAGCTCTACGTGAATTTTGCTATTTGTGGGCACATTTATGTTTGTCACTCATTTGGACCAATGGGAAATTAAAGCCAAGGATCCATACTTATAGACTATGTAAGTCCGATTTCTCAATTGTATTTGAGAATTTTTCTATAACACTTGTTTGTCACTCATTTGGACCAATGGGAAATTAAAGCCAAGGATCCATACTTATAGACTATGTAAGTCCGATTTCTCAATTGTATTTGAGAATTTTTCTATAACACTTGTTTGTCACTCATTTGGACCAATGGGAAATTAAAGCCAAGGATCCATACTTATAGACTATGTAAGTCCGATTTCTCAATTGTATTTGAGAATTTTTCTATAACACTTGTTTGTCACTCATTTGGACCAATGGGAAATTAAAGCCAAGGATCCATACTTATAGACTTTGTAAGTCCGATTTCTCAATTGTATTTGAGAATTTTTCTATAACACTTGTTTGTCACTCATTTGGACCAATGAGAAATTAAAGCCAAGGATCCATACTTATAGGCTATGTAAGTCCGATTTCACAATTGTATTTGAGAATTTTTCTATAAAATTTTAAAGATTAAAATTGTGTAAATTTTGTTCAGCTCTACGTGAATTTTGCTATTTGTGGGCACATTTATGTTTGTCACTCATTTGGACCAATGGGAAATTAAAGCCAAGGATCCATACTTATAGACTATGTAAGTCCGATTTCTCAATTGTATTTGAGAATTTTTCTATAACACTTGTTTGTCACTCATTTGGACCAATGAGAAATTAAAGCCAAGGATCCATACTTATAGGCTATGTAAGTCCGATTTCACAATTGTATTTGAGAATTTTTCTATAAAATTTTAAAGATTAAAATTGTGTAAATTTTGTTCAGCTCTACGTGAATTTTGCTATTTGTGGGCACATTTATGTTTGTCACTCATTTGGACCAATGGGAAATTAAAGCCAAGGATCCATACTTATAGACTATGTAAGTCCGATTTCTCAATTGTATTTGAGAATTTTTCTATAACACTTGTTTGTCACTCATTTGGACCAATGAGAAATTAAAGCCAAGGATCCATACTTATAGGCTATGTAAGTCCGATTTCACAATTGTATTTGAGAATTTTTCTATAAAATTTTAAAGATTAAAATTGTGTAAATTTTGTTCAGCTCTACGTGAATTTTGCTATTTGTGGGCACATTTATGTTTGTCACTCATTTGGACCAATGGGAAATTAAAGCCAAGGATCCATACTTATAGACTATGTAAGTCCGATTTCTCAATTGTATTTGAGAATTTTTCTATAACACTTGTTTGTCACTCATTTGGACCAATGGGAAATTAAAGCCAAGGATCCATACTTATAGACTATGTAAGTCCGATTTCTCAATTGTATTTGAGAATTTTTCTATAACACTTGTTTGTCACTCATTTGGACCAATGGGAAATTAAAGCCAAGGATCCATACTTATAGACTATGTAAGTCCGATTTCTCAATTGTATTTGAGAATTTTTCTATAACACTTGTTTGTCACTCATTTGGACCAATGGGAAATTAAAGCCAAGGATCCATACTTATAGACTATGTAAGTCCGATTTCTCAATTGTATTTGAGAATTTTTCTATAACACTTGTTTGTCACTCATTTGGACCAATGAGAAATTAAAGCCAAGGATCCATACTTATAGGCTATGTAAGTCCGATTTCTCAATTGTATTTGAGAATTTTTCTATAAAATTTTAAAGATTAAAATTGTGTAAATTTTGTTCAGCTCTACGTGAATTTTGCTATTTGTGGGCACATTTATGTTTGTCACTCATTTGGACCAATGGGAAATTAAAGCCAAGGATCCATACTTATAGGCTATGTAAGTCCGATTTCACAATTGTATTTGAGAATATTTCTATAACACTTGTTTGTCACTCATTTGGACCAATGGGAAATTAAAGCCAAGGATCCATACTTATAGGTTATGTAAGTCCGATTTCTCAATTGTATTTGAGAATTTTTCTATAACACTTGTTTGTCACTCATTTAGACCAATGGGAAATTAAAGCCAAGGATCCATACTTATAGACTATGTAAGTCCGATTTCTCAATTGTATTTGAGAATTTTTCTATAAAATTTTAAAGATTAAAATTGTGTAAATTTTGTTCAGCTCTACGTGAATTTTGCTATTTGTGGGCACATTTATGTTTGTCACTCATTTGGACCAATGGGAAATTAAAGCCAAGGATCCATACTTATAGGCTATGTAAGTCCAATTTCTCAATTGTATTTGAGAATTTTTCTATAACACTTGTTTGTCACTCATTTGGACCAATGGGAAATTAAAGCCAAGGATCCATACTTATAGACTATGTAAGTCCGATTTCTCAATTGTATTTGAGAATTTTTCTATAAAATTTTAAAGATTAAAATTGTGTAAATTTTGTTCATCTCTACGTGAATTTGGCTATTTGTGGGCACATTTATGTTTGTCACTCATTTGGACCAATGGGAAATAAAAGCCAAGGATCCATACTTATAGACTATGTAAGTCCGATTTCTCAATTGTATTTGAGAATTTTTCTATAAAATTTTAAAGATTAAAATTGTGTAAATTTTGTTCAGCTCTACGTGAATTTGGCTATTTGTGGGCACATTTATGTTTGTCACTCATTTGGGCCAACGGGAAATTAAAGCCAAGGATCCATACTTATAGACTATGTAAGTCCAATTTCTCAATTGTATTTGAGAATTTTTCTATAACACTTGTTTGTCACTCATTTGGACCAATGGGAAATTAAAGCCAAGGATCCATACTTATAGACTATGTAAGTCCGATTTCTCAATTGTATTTGAGAATTTTTCTATAACACTTGTTTGTCACTCATTTGGACCAATGGGAAATAAAAGCCAAGGATCCATACTTATAGACTATGTAAGTCCGAATTCTCAATTGTATTTGAGAATTTTTCTATAAAATTTTAAAGATTAAAATTGTGTAAATTTTGTTCAGCTCTACGTGAATTTGGCTATTTGTGGGCACATTTATGTTTGTCACTCATTTGCACCAATGGGAAATAAAAGCCAAGGATCCATACTTATAGACTATGTAAGTCCGATTTCTCAATTGTATTTGAGAATTTTTCTATAAAATTTTAAAGATTAAAATTGTGTAAATTTTGTTCAGCTCTACGTGAATTTTGCTATTTGTGGGCACATTTATGTTTGTCACTCATTTGGACCAATGGGAAATTAAAGCCAAGGATCCATACTTATAGACTATGTAAGTCCGATTTCTCAATTGTATTTGAGAATTTTTCTATAACACTTGTTTGTCACTCATTTGGACCAATGGGAAATTAAAGCCAAGGATCCATACTTATAGGTTATGTAAGTCCGATTTCTCAATTGTATTTGAGAATTTTTCTATAACACTTGTTTGTCACTCATTTGGACCAATGGGAAATTAAAGCCAAGGATCCATACTTATAGACTATGTAAGTCCGATTTCTCAATTGTATTTGAGAATTTTTCTATAACACTTGTTTGTCACTCATTTGGACCAATGGGAAATTAAAGCCAAGGATCCATACTTATAGACTATGTAAGTCCGATTTCTCAATTGTATTTGAGAATTTTTCTATAACACTTGTTTGTCACTCATTTGGACCAATGAGAAATTAAAGCCAAGGATCCATACTTATAGACTATGTAAGTCCGATTTCTCAATTGTATTTGAGAATTTTTCTATAAAATTTTAAAGATTAAAATTGTGTAAATTTTGTTCAGCTCTACGTGAATTTTGCTATTTGTGGGCACACAATTGTGTATTTGAGAATTTTTCTATAACACTTGTTTGTCACTCATTTGGACCAATGGGAAATTAAAGCCAAGGATCCATACTTATAGACTATGTAAGTCCGATTTCTCAATTGTATTTGAGAATTTTTCTATAACACTTGTTTGTCACTGATTTGGACCAATGGGAAATTAAAGCCAAGGATCCATACTTATAGGTTATGTAAGTCCGATTTCTCAATTGTATTTGAGAATTTTTCTATAACACTTGTTTGTCACTCATTTAGACCAATGGGAAATTAAAGCCAAGGATCCATACTTATAGGCTATGTAAGTCCGATTTCTCAATTGTATTTGAGAATATTTCTATAACATTTGTTTGTCACTCATTTGGACCAATGAGAAATTAAAGCCAAGGATCCATACTTATAGACTATGTAAGTCCGATTTCTCAATTGTATTTGAGAATTTTTCTATAAAATTTTAAAGATTAAAATTGTGTAAATTTTGTTCAGCTCTACGTGAATTTTGCTATTTGTGGGCACATTTATGTTTGTCACTCATTTGGACCAATGGGAAATTAAAGCCAAGGATCCATACTTATAGACTATGTAAGTCCAATTTCTCAATTGTATTTGAGAATTTTTCTATAACACTTGTTTGTCACTCATTTGGACCAATGGGAAATTAAAGCCAAGGATCCATACTTATAGACTATGTAAGTCCGATTTCTCAATTGTATTTGAGAATTTTTCTATAAAATTTTAAAGATTAAAATTGTGTAAATTTTATTCAGCTCTACGTGAATTTGGCTATTTGTGGGCACATTTATGTTTGTCACTCATTTGGACCAACGGGAAATAAAAGCCAAGGATCCATACTTATAGACTATGTAAGTCCGATTTCTCAATTGTATTTGAGAATTTTTCTATAAAATTTTAAAGATTAAAATTGTGTAAATTTTGTTCAGCTCTACGTGAATTTGGCTATTTGTGGGCACATTTATGTTTGTCACTCATTTGCACCAATGGGAAATTAAAGCCAAGGATCCATACTTATAGACTATGTAAGTCCGATTTCTCAATTGTATTTGAGAATTTTTCTATAACACTTGTTTGTCACTCATTTAGACCCAATGGGAAATTAAAGCCAAGGATCCATACTTATAGGCTATGTAAGTCCGATTTCTCAATTGTATTTGAGAATATTTCTATAACACTTGTTTGTCACTCATTTGGACCAATGGGAAATAAAAGCCAAGGATCCATACTTATAGACTATGTAAGTCCGAATTCTCAATTGTATTTGAGAATTTTTCTATAAAATTTTAAAGATTAAAATTGTGTAAATTTTGTTCAGCTCTACGTGAATTTGGCTATTTGTGGGCACATTTATGTTTGTCACTCATTTGCACCAATGGGAAATAAAAGCCAAGGATCCATACTTATAGACTATGTAAGTCCGATTTCTCAATTGTATTTGAGAATTTTTCTATAAAATTTTAAAGATTAAAATTGTGTAAATTTTGTTCAGCTCTACGTGAATTTGGCTATTTGTGGGCACATTTATGTTTGTCACTCATTTGGGCCAACGGGAAATTAAAGCCAAGGATCCATACTTATAGACTATGTAAGTCCAATTTCTCAATTGTATTTGAGAATTTTTCTATAACACTTGTTTGTCACTCATTTGGACCAATG
Source organism: Lypha dubia (assembly GCA_947311025.1). Taxonomy (NCBI): domain Eukaryota; kingdom Metazoa; phylum Arthropoda; class Insecta; order Diptera; family Tachinidae; genus Lypha; species Lypha dubia. The sequence goes on along the minus strand of OX371264.1, from coordinate 74,095,788 downwards.
GGAAATTAAAGCCAAGGATCCATACTTATAGGTTATGTAAGTCCGATTTCTCAATTGTATTTGAGAATATTTCTATAACACTTGTTTGTCACTCATTTGGACCAATGGGAAATTAAAGCCAAGGATCCATACTTATAGACGATGTAAGTCCGATTTCTCAATTGTATTTGAGAATTTTTCTATAACACTTGTTTGTCACTCATTTAGACCAATGGGAAATTAAAGCCAAGGATCCATACTTATAGGCTATGTAAGTCCGATTTCTCAATTGTATTTGAGAATATTTCTATAACACTTGTTTGTCGCTCATTTGGACCAATGGGAAATTAAAGCCAAGGATCCATACTTATAGACTATGTAAGTCCGATTTCTCTATTGGATTTTGAGAATTTTTCTATAACACTTGTTTGTCACTCATTTGGACCAATGGGAAATTAAAGCCAAGGATCCATACTTATAGGCTATGTAAGTCCGATTTCTCAATTGTATTTGAGAATTTTTCTATAACACTTGTTTGTCACTCATTTGGACCAATGGGAAATTAAAGCCAAGGATCCATACTTATAGACTATGTAAGTCCGATTTCTCAATTGTATTTGAGAATTTTTCTATAACACTTGTTTGTCACTCATTTGGACCAATGGGAAATTAAAGCCAAGGATCCATACTTATAGGTTATGTAAGTCCGATTTCTCAATTGTATTTGAGAATTTTTCTATAACACTTGTTTGTCACTCATTTAGACCAATGGGAAATTAAAGCCAAGGATCCATACTTATAGGCTATGTAAGTCCGATTTCTCAATTGTATTTGAGAATATTTCTATAACATTTGTTTGTCACTCATTTGGACCAATGAGAAATTAAAGCCAAGGATCCATACTTATAGACTATGTAAGTCCGATTTCTCAATTGTATTTGAGAATTTTTCTATAAAATTTTAAAGATTAAAATTGTGTAAATTTTGTTCAGCTCTACGTGAATTTTGCTATTTGTGGGCACATTTATGTTTGTCACTCATTTGGACCAATGGGAAATTAAAGCCAAGGATCCATACTTATAGACTATGTAAGTCCAATTTCTCAATTGTATTTGAGAATTTTTCTATAACACTTGTTTGTCACTCATTTGGACCAATGGGAAATTAAAGCCAAGGATCCATACTTATAGACTATGTAAGTCCGATTTCTCAATTGTATTTGAGAATTTTTCTATAAAATTTTAAAGATTAAAATTGTGTAAATTTTGTTCAGCTCTACGTGAATTTGGCTATTTGTGGGCACATTTATGTTTGTCACTCATTTGGACCAATGGGAAATAAAAGCCAAGGATCCATACTTATAGACTATGTAAGTCCGATTTCTCAATTGTATTTGAGAATTTTTCTATAAAATTTTAAAGATTAAAATTGTGTAAATTTTGTTCAGCTCTACGTGAATTTGGCTATTTGTGGGCACATTTATATTTGTCACTCATTTGGGCCAACGGGAAATTAAAGCCAAGGATCCATACTTATAGACTATGTTAGTCCAATTTCTCAATTGTATTTGAGAATTTTTCTATAACACTTGTTTGTCACTCATTTGGACCAATGGGAAATTAAAGCCAAGGATCCATACTTATAGACTATGTAAGTCCGATTTCTCAATTGTATTTGAGAATTTTTCTATAACACTTGTTTGTCACTCATTTAGACCAATGGGAAATTAAAGCCAAGGATCCATACTTATAGGCTATGTAAGTCCGATTTCTCAATTGTATTTGAGAATATTTCTATAACACTTGTTTGTCACTCATTTGGACCAATGGGAAATAAAAGCCAAGGATCCATACTTATAGACTATGTAAGTCCGAATTCTCAATTGTATTTGAGAATTTTTCTATAAAATTTTAAAGATTAAAATTGTGTAAATTTTGTTCAGCTCTACGTGAATTTGGCTATTTGTGGGCACATTTATGTTTGTCACTCATTTGCACCAATGGGAAATAAAAGCCAAGGATCCATACTTATAGACTATGTAAGTCCGATTTCTCAATTGTATTTGAGAATTTTTCTATAAAATTTTAAAGATTAAAATTGTGTAAATTTTGTTCAGCTCTACGTGAATTTGGCTATTTGTGGGCACATTTATGTTTGTCACTCATTTGGGCCAACGGGAAATTAAAGCCAAGGATCCATACTTATAGACTATGTAAGTCCAATTTCTCAATTGTATTTGAGAATTTTTCTATAACACTTGTTTGTCACTCATTTGGACCAATGGGAAATTAAAGCCAAGGATCCATACTTATAGGTTATGTAAGTCCGATTTCTCAATTGTATTTGAGAATATTTCTATAACACTTGTTTGTCACTCATTTGGACCAATGGGAAATTAAAGCCAAGGATCCATACTTATAGACGATGTAAGTCCGATTTCTCAATTGTATTTGAGAATTTTTCTATAACACTTGTTTGTCACTCATTTAGACCAATGGGAAATTAAAGCCAAGGATCCATACTTATAGGCTATGTAAGTCCGATTTCTCAATTGTATTTGAGAATATTTCTATAACACTTGTTTGTCGCTCATTTGGACCAATGGGAAATTAAAGCCAAGGATCCATACTTATAGACTATGTAAGTCCGATTTCTCTATTGGATTTTGAGAACTTTTCTATAACACTTGTTTGTCACTCATTTGGACCAATGGGAAATTAAAGCCAAGGATCCATACTTATAGGCTATGTAAGTCCGATTTCTCAATTGTATTTGAGAATTTTTCTATAAAATTTTAAAGATTAAAATTGTGTAAATTTTGTTCAGCTCTACATGAATTTGGCTATTTGTGGGCACATTTATGTTTGTCACTCATTTGGGCCAACGGGAAATTAAAGCCAAGGATCCATACTTATAGACTATGGAAGTCCAATTTCTCAATTGTATTTGAGAATTTTTCTATAACACTTGTTTGTCACTCATTTGGACCAATGGGAAATTAAAGCCAAGGATCCATACTTATAGGCTATGTAAGTCCGATTTCTCAATTGTATTTGAGAATTTTTCTATAAAATTTTAAAGATTAAAATTGTGTAAATTTTTTTCAGCTCTACATGAATTTGGCTATTTGTGGGCACATTTATGTTTGTCACTCATTTGGACCAATGGGAAATTAAAGCCAAGGATCCATACTTATAGGTTATGTAAGTCCGATTTCTCAATTGTATTTGAGAATTTTTCTATAACACTTGTTTGTCACTCTGTAACGACACGATTTCGCTGGGTGCTGGGGTAGAACTCAGCGGGGCTCAGGGTCGTTGCAAAAATAATAAAAACACAAATATTTTCTTATAAATCTTTTATTTTTCCATCAATAATAAATTTATTTAAACAATATGTCTTTAAGTTTCAAAAATAATGAAAACACAAATATTTTCTTATAAATCTTTCCTTTTCATTAATAATAAATTTATTTAAACAATTTGTCTTTAAGTTTCTACGGTAAATGGTACGGTACTCTTCTGGTACCGTTGTAAAAAAATTCTTCTTTTAAATATTAGTATATAGAAAGTCAAAAGAAATATATACGATATAAATTACGTACGAGGTAGCGACTGTACAAACCAAACGACTGTTTAACCCGAAATTTGAGAGATAGGGGGAGCACAAATTTTAGTAGTGGTTCCAGCTACTAATACTTGTTCGAACTCAAACCGACCGCGAGAAAAAGGGTTGGCTTTACCAACTAGAGGGGACAAGTGTTTGTAGTGTATCCAGCTACTAGTACTTGTTTTACCCTCAACCCGTTCGCGAGAAAATGTTGGCTCTCAAAATTAAGGGGAATAAGTAATAGCAGTGCATCGAGCTACTAATACTTATTCGAGCCTTCAAACCGTTCGCGAGAAAATGTTGGCTCTCAAAATTAAGGAGAATAAGTAATAGCAGTGCATCCAGCTACTAATACTTATTCGAGCCTTCAAACCGTTCGCGAGAAAATGTTGGCTCTCAAAATTAAGGAGAATAAGTAATAGCAGTGCATCCAGCTACTAATACTTATTCGAGCCTTCAAACCGTTCGCGAGAAAATGTTGGCTCTCAAAATCAAAGAGAATAAGTAATAGCAGTGTATCCAGCTACTAATACTTATTCGAGCCTTACTACAACGACAATATTGTTTGCACGTCGCCACCAATATTTTATATGAGTCCGTTTGCGAGTCGCACGATGAAATGGTAATGAAGCGCAGTTACCAGTGGTTGTTCTACCTTGCGATCCGCAGACTAACTAACTCTTCATGTTCTGTGTTCAGCCTTTTATAGCAAAACTGCCTGTACGAACAATACACACACGCATGTGCTATCATATGCTGTGTCAAACATATTACTCACCGTGTGTGTCTGTGTGCACAGGCAGCGAACATGTGTTTTCTCTCAAATTTTCAATGTGTTGTACTAAAATAAATATCAGTAGGTATGTGTAAAAGAATAAGAAATCAGGGGTATAAATTCCTTATATATAATTATGTACAGACAATAATAACAAATGAAACAGTATAAGTTCATTGTATATAAATAAATACAGAACTAATATATAAGAAACAATAATATTAATCAGGGGTATAATTATGTATGAATAAGATAAGAGATAAAAATATTAATGCAATTTTAATAATATTTGTGTATAATAAGATAAGAAATAAAAATATTAATTCAATTTTAATAATATTTGTATATAATAAGATAAGAATAAAAATAGTAATTCAATTTTAACCACGTACGATGAACCAAAAACGAGGACCGACTTTTGGTTGTCACAACTCATTTGTACCAATGGGAAATTAAAGCTAAGGATCCATACTTATAGGCTATGTAAGTCCGATTTCTCAATTGTATTTGAGAATTTTTCTATAAAATTTTAAAGATTAAAATTGTGTAAATTTTGTTCAGCTCTACATGAATTTGGCTATTTGTGGGCACATTTATGTTTGTCACTCATTTGGGCCAACGGGAAATTAAAGCCAAGGATCCATACTTATAGACTATGGAAGTCCAATTTCTCAATTGTATTTGAGAATTTTTCTATAACATTTGTTTGTCACTCATTTGGACCAATGAGAAATTAAAGCCAAGGATCCATACTTATAGACTATGTAAGTCCGATTTCTCAATTGTATTTGAGAATTTTTCTATAAAATTTTAAAGATTAAAATTGTGTAAATTTTGTTCAGCTCTACGTGAATTTTGCTATTTGTGGGCACATTTATGTTTGTCACTCATTTGGACCAATGGAAAATTAAAGCCAAGGATCCATACTTATAGACTATGTAAGTCCGATTTCTCAATTGTATTTGAGAATTTTTCTATAACACTTGTTTGTCACTCATTTGGACCAATGGGAAATTAAAGCCAAGGATCCATACTTATAGGTTATGTAAGTCCGATTTCTCAATTGTATTTGAGAATTTTTCTATAACACTTGTTTGTCACTCATTTGGACCAATGAGAAATTAAAGCCAAGGATCCATACTTATAGACTATGTAAGTCCGATTTCTCAATTGTATTTGAGAATTTTTCTATAAAATTTTAAAGATTAAAATTGTGTAAATTTTGTTCAGCTCTACGTGAATTTTGCTATTTGTGGGCACATTTATGTTTGTCACTCATTTGGACCAATGGGAAATTAAAGCCAAGGATCCATACTTATAGACTATGTAAGTCCAATTTCTCAATTGTATTTGAGAATTTTTCTATAACACTTGTTTGTCACTCATTTGGACCAATGGGAAATTAAAGCCAAGGATCCATACTTATAGACTATGTAAGTCCGATTTCTCAATTGTATTTGAGAATTTTTCTATAACACTTGTTTGTCACTCATTTAGACCAATGGGAAATTAAAGCCAAGGATCCATACTTATAGGCTATGTAAGTCCGATTTCTCAATTGTATTTGAGAATATTTCTATAACATTTGTTTGTCACTCATTTGGACCAATGAGAAATTAAAGCCAAGGATCCATACTTATAGACTATGTAAGTCCGATTTCTCAATTGTATTTGAGAATTTTTCTATAAAATTTTAAAGATTAAAATTGTGTAAATTTTGTTCAGCTCTACGTGAATTTTGCTATTTGTGGGCACATTTATGTTTGTCACTCATTTGGACCAATGGGAAATTAAAGCCAAGGATCCATACTTATAGACTATGTAAGTCCAATTTCTCAATTGTATTTGAGAATTTTTCTATAACACTTGTTTGTCACTCATTTGGACCAATGAGAAATTAAAGCCAAGGATCCATACTTATAGACTATGTAAGTCCGATTTCTCAATTGTATTTGAGAATTTTTCTATAAAATTTTAAAGATTAAAATTGTGTAAATTTTGTTCAGCTCTACGTGAATTTGGCTATTTGTGGGCACATTTATGTTTGTCACTCATTTGGACCAATGGGAAATTAAAGCCAAGGATCCATACTTATAGAATATGTAAGTCCGATTTCTCAATTGTATTTGAGAATTTTTCTATAACACTTGTTTGTCACTCATTTGGACCAATGGGAAATTAAAGCCAAGGATCCATACTTATAGACTATGTAAGTCCGATTTCTCAATTGTATTTGAGAATTTTTCTATGACACTTGTTTGTCACTCATTTGGACCAATGGGAAATTAAAGCCAAGGATCCATACTTATAGACTATGTAAGTCCGATTTCTCAATTGTATTTGAGAATATTTCTATAACACTTGTTTGTCACTCATTTGGACCAATGGGAAATTAAAGCCAAGGATCCATACTTATAGAATATGTAAGTCCGATTTCTCAATTGTATTTGAGAATATTTCTATAACACTTGTTTGTCACTCATTTGGACCAATGGGAAATTAAAGCCAAGGATCCATACTTATAGAATATGTAAGTCCGATTTCTCAATTGTATTTGAGAATTTTTCTATAACACTTGTTTGTCACTCATTTGGACCAATGGGAAATTAAAGCCAAGGATCCATACTTATAGACTATGTAAGTCCGATTTCTCAATTGTATTTGAGAATTTTTCTATGACACTTGTTTGTCACTCATTTGGACCAATGGGAAATTAAAGCCAAGGATCCATACTTATAGACTATGTAAGTCCGATTTCTCAATTGTATTTGAGAATATTTCTATAACACTTGTTTGTCACTCATTTGGACCAATGGGAAATTAAAGCCAAGGATCCATACTTATAGACTATGTAAGTCCGATTTCTCAATTGTATTTGAGAATATTTCTATAACACTTGTTTGTCACTCATTTGGACCAATGGGAAATTAAAGCCAAGGATCCATACTTATAGAATATGTAAGTCCGATTTCTCAATTGTATTTGAGAATTTTTCTATAACACTTGTTTGTCACTCATTTGGACCAATGGGAAATTAAAGCCAAGGATCCATACTTATAGACTATGTAAGTCCGATTTCTCAATTGTATTTGAGAATATTTCTATAACACTTGTTTGTCACTCATTTGGACCAATGGGAAATGAAAGCCAAGGATCCATACTTATAGGCTATGTAAGTCCGATTTCTCAATTGTATTTGAGAATATTTCTATAACACTTGTTTGTCACTCATTTGGACCAATGGGAAATTAAAGCCAAGGATCCATACTTATAGGCTATGTAAGTCCGATTTCTCAATTGTATTTGAGAATATTTCTCTAACACTTGTTTGTCACTCATTTGGACCAATGGGAAATTAAAGCCAAGGATCCATACTTATAGGCTATGTAAGTCCGATTTCTCAATTGTATTTGAGAATATTTCTATAACACTTGTTTGTCACTCATTTGGACCAATGGGAAATGAAAGCCAAGGATCCATACTTATAGGCTATGTAAGTCCGATTTCTCAATTGTATTTGAGAATATTTCTATAACACTTGTTTGTCACTCATTTGGACCAATGGGAAATTAAAGCCAAGGATCCATACTTATAGGCTATGTAAGTCCGATTTCTCAATTGTATTTGAGAATATTTCTATAACACTTGTTTGTCACTCATTTGGACCAATGGGAAATGAAAGCCAAGGATCCATACTTATAGGCTATGTAAGTCCGATTTCTCAATTGTATTTGAGAATATTTCTATAACACTTGTTTGTCACTCATTTGGACCAATGGGAAATTAAAGCCAAGGATCCATACTTATAGACTATGTAAGTCCGATTTCTCAATTGTATTTGAGAATATTTCTATAACACTTGTTTGTCACTCATTTGGACCAATGGGAAATTAAAGCCAAGGATCCATACTTCTAGGCTATGTAAGTCCGATTTCTCAATTGTATTTGAGAATATTTCTATAACACTTGTTTGTCACTCATTTGGACCAATGGGAAATTAAAGCCAAGGATCCATACTTATAGGCTATGTAAGTCCGATTTCTCAATTGTATTTGAGAATATTTCTATAACACTTGTTTGTCACTCATTTGGACCAATGGGAAATTAAAGCCAAGGATCCATACTTATAGGCTATGTAAGTCCGATTTCTCAATTGTATTTGAGAATATTTCTATAACACTTGTTTGTCACTCATTTGGACCAATGGGAAATTAAAGCCAAGGATCCATACTTATAGGCTATGTAAGTCCGATTTCTCAATTGTATTTGAGAATATTTCTATAACACTTGTTTGTCACTCATTTGGACCAATGGGAAATTAAAGCCAAGGATCCATACTTATAGGCTATGTAAGTCCGATTTCTCAATTGTATTTGAGAATATTTCTATAACACTTGTTTGTCACTCATTTGGACCAATGGAAAATTAAAGCCAAGGATCCATACTTCTAGGCTATGTAAGTCCGATTTCTCAATTGTATTTGAGAATATTTCTATAACACTTGTTTGTCACTCATTTGGACCAATGGGAAATTAAAGCCAAGGATCCATACTTATAGACTATGTAAGTCCGATTTCTCAATTGTATTTGAGAATATTTCTATAACACTTGTTTGTCACTCATTTGGACCAATGGGAAATTATAGCCAAGGATCCATACTTATAGACTATGTAAGTCCGATTTCTCAATTGTATTTGAGAATATTTCTATAACACTTGTTTGTCACTCATTTGGACCAATGGGAAATTAAAGCCAAGGATCCATACTTATAGGCTATGTAAGTCCGATTTCTCAATTGTATTTGAGAATATTTCTCTAACACTTGTTTGTCACTCATTTGGACCAATGGGAAATTAAAGCCAAGGATCCATACTTATAGACTATGTAAGTCCGATTTCTCAATTGTATTTGAGAATATTTCTATAACACTTGTTTGTCACTCATATGGACCAATGGGAAATTAAAGCCAAGGATCCATACTTATAGACTATGTAAGTCCGATTTCTCAATTGTATTTGAGAATATTTCTATAACATTTGTTTGTCACTCATTTGGACGAATGGGAAATTAAAGCCAAGGATCCATACTTATAGGCTATGTAAGTCCGATTTCTCAATTGTATTTGAGAATATTTCTATAACACTTGTTTGTCACTCATTTGGACCAATGGGAAATTAAAGCCAAGGATCCATACTTATAGACTATGTAAGTCCGATTTCTCAATTGTATTTGAGAATATTTCTATAACACTTGTTTGTCACTCATTTGGACCAATGGGAAATTAAAGCCAAGGATCCATACTTATAGGCTATGTAAGTCCGATTTCTCAATTGTATTTGAGAATATTTCTATAACACTTGTTTGTCACTCATTTGGACCAATGGGAAATTAAAGCCAAGGATCCATACTTATAGACTATGTAAGTCCGATTTCTCAATTGTATTTGAGAATATTTCTATAACACTTGTTTGTCACTCATTTGGACCAATGGGAAATTAAAGCCAAGGATCCATACTTATAGGCTATGTAAGTCCGATTTCTCAATTGTATTTGAGAATATTTCTCTAACACTTGTTTGTCACTCATTTGGACCAATGGGAAATTAAAGCCAAGGATCCATACTTATAGACTATGTAAGTCCGATTTCTCAATTGTATTTGAGAATATTTCTATAACACTTGTTTGTCACTCATTTGGACCAATGGGAAATTAAAGCCAAGGATCCATACTTATAGGCTATGTAAGTCCGATTTCTCAATTGTATTTGAGAATATTTCTATAACACTTGTTTGTCACTCATTTGGACCAATGGGAAATTAAAGCCAAGGATCCATACTTATAGACTATGTAAGTCCGATTTCTCAATTGTATTTGAGAATATTTCTATAACACTTGTTTGTCACTCATTTGGACCAATGGGAAATTAAAGCCAAGGATCCATACTTATAGACTATATAAGTCCGATTTCTCAATTGTATTTGAGAATATTTCTATAACATTTGTTTGTCACTCATTTGGACCAATGAGAAATTAAAGCAAAGGATCCATACTTATAGACTATGTAAGTCCGATTTCTCAATTGTATTTGAGAATTTGTCTATAAAATTTTAAAGATTAAAATTGTGTAAATTTTGTTCAGCTCTACGTGAATTTTGCTATTTGTGGGCACATTTATGTTTGTCACTCATTTGGACCAATGGGAAATTAAAGCCAAGGATCCATACTTATAGACTATGTAAGTCCGATTTCTCAATTGTATTTGAGAATTTTTCTATAACACTTGTTTGTCACTCATTTGGACCAATGGGAAATTAAAGCCAAGGATCCATACTTATAGACTATGTCAGTCCGATTTCTCAATTGTATTTGAGAATTTTTCTATAACATTTGTTTGTCACTCATTTGGACCAATGAGAAATTAAAGCCAAGGATCCATACTTATAGACTATGTAAGTCCGATTTCTCAATTGTATTTGAGAATTTTTCTATAAAATTTTAAAGATTAAAATTGTGTAAATTTTGTTCAGCTCTACGTGAATTTTGCTATTTGTGGGCACATTTATGTTTGTCACTCATTTGGACCAATGGGAAATTAAAGCCAAGGATCCATACTTATAGACTATGTAAGTCCGATTTCTCAATTGTATTTGAGAATTTTTCTATAACACTTGTTTGTCACTCATTTGGACCAATGGGAAATTAAAGCCAAGGATCCATACTTATAGACTATGTAAGTCCGATTTCTCAATTGTATTTGAGAATTTTTCTATAACATTTGTTTGTCACTCATTTGGACCAATGAGAAATTAAAGCCAAGGATCCATACTTATAGACTATGTAAGTCCGATTTCTCAATTGTATTTGAGAATTTTTCTATAAAATTTTAAAGATTAAAATTGTGTAAATTTTGTTCAGCTCTACGTGAATTTTGCTATTTGTGGGCACATTTATGTTTGTCACTCATTTGGACCAATGGGAAATTAAAGCCAAGGATCCATACTTATAGACTATGTAAGTCCGATTTCTCAATTGTATTTGAGAATTTTTCTATAACACTTGTTTGTCACTCATTTGGACCAATGGGAAATTAAAGCCAAGGATCCATACTTATAGACTATGTAAGTCCGATTTCTCAATTGTATTTGAGAATTTTTCTATAACACTTGTTTGTCACTCATTTGGACCAATGGGAAATTAAAGCCATGGATCCATACTTATAGGTTATGTAAGTCCGATTTCTCAATTGTATTTGAGAATTTTTCTATAACACTTGTTTGTCACTCATTTAGACCAATGGGAAATTAAAGCCAAGGATCCATACTTATAGACTATGTAAGTCCGATTTCTCAATTGTATTTGAGAATATTTCTATAACACTTGTTTGTCACTCATTTGGACCAATGGGAAATTAAAGCCAAGGATCCATACTTATAGACTATGTAAGTCCGATTTCTCAATTGTATTTGAGAATATTTCTATAACACTTGTTTGTCACTCATTTGGACCAATGGGAAATTAAAGCCAAGGATCCATACTTATAGACTATGTAAGTCCGATTTCTCAATTGTATTTGAGAATATTTCTATAACACTTGTTTGTCACCCATTTGGACCAATGGGAAATTAAAGCCAAGGATCCATACTTATAGACTATGTAAGTCCGATTTCTCAATTGTATTTGAGAATATTTCTATAACACTTGTTTGTCACTCATTTGGACCAATGGGAAATTAAAGCCAAGGATCCATACTTATAGACTATGTAAGTCCGATTTCTCAATTGTATTTGAGAATTTTTCTATAACACTTGTTTGTCACTCATTTGGACCAATGGGAAATTAAAGCCAAGGATCCATACTTATAGACTATGTAAGTCCGATTTCTCAATTGTATTTGAGAATTTTTCTATAACACTTGTTTGTCACTCATTTAGACCAATGGGAAATTAAAGCCAAGGATCCATACTTATAGGTTATGTAAGTCCGATTTCTCAATTGTATTTGAGAATTTTTCTATAACACTTGTTTGTCACTCATTTAGACCAATGGGAAATTAAAGCCAAGGATCCATACTTATAGGCTATGTAAGTCCGATTTCTCAATTGTATTTGAGAATATTTCTATAACACTTGTTTGTCACTCATTTGGACTAATGGGAAATTAAAGCCAAGGATCCATATTTATAGACTATGTAAGTCCGATTAATCAATTGTATTTGAGAATTTTTCTATAACACTTGTTTGTCACTCATTTAGACCAATGGGAAATTAAAGCCAAGGATCCATACTTATAGGCTATGTAAGTCCGATTTCTCAATTGTATTTGAGAATATTTCTATAACACTTGTTTGTCACTCATTTGGACCAATGGGAAATTAAAGCCAAGGATCCATACTTATAGACTATGTAAGCCGATTTAACAATTGTATTTGAGAATTTTTCTATAACACTTGCTTGTCACTCATTTAGACCAATGGGAAATTAAAGCCAAGGATCCATACTTATAGGCTATGTAAGTCCGATTTCTCAATTGTATTTGAGAATATTTCTATAACACTTGTTTGTCACTCATTTGGACCAATGGGAAATTAAAGCCAAGGATCAATACTTATAGGTTATGTAAGTCCGATTTCTCAATTGTATTTGAGAATTTTTCTATAACACTTGTTTGTCACTCATTTAGACCAATGGGAAATTAAAGCCAAGGATCCATACTTATAGGCTATGTAAGTCCGATTTCTCAATTGTATTTGAGAAATTTTCTATAACACTTGTTTGTCACTCATTTAGACCAATGGGAAATTAAAGCCAAGGATCCATATTTATAGACTATGTAAGTCCGATTTCTCAATTGTATTTGAGAATTTTTCTATAACACTTGTTTGTCACTCATTTAGACCAATGGGAAATTAAAGCCAAGGATCCATATTTATAGACTATGTAAGTCCGATTTCTCAATTGTATTTGAGAATTTTTCTATAACACTTGTTTGTCACTCATTTAGACCAATGGGAAATTAAAGCCAAGGATCCATACTTATAGGCTATGTAAGTCCGATTTCTCAATTGTATTTGAGAATATTTCTATAACACTTGTTTGTCACTCATTTGGACCAATGGGAAATTAAAGCCAAGGATCCACACTTATAGGCTATGTAAGTCCGATTTCTCAATTGTATTTGAGAATATTTCTATAACACTTGTTTGTCACTCATTTGGACCAATGGGAAATTAAAGCCAAGGATCCATACTTATAGGCTATGTAAGTCCGATTTCTCAATTGTATTTGAGAATATTTCTATAACACTTGTTTGTCACTCATTTGGACCAATGGGAAATTAAAGCCAAGGATCCATACTTATAGACTATGTAAGTCTGATTTCTCAATTGTATTTGAGAACATTTCTATAACACTTGTTTGTCACTCATTTGGACCAATGGGAAATTAAAGCCAAGGATCCATACTTATAGGTTATGTAAGTCCGATTTCTCAATTGTATTTGAGAATATTTCTATAACACTTGTTTGTCACTCATTTGGACCAATGGGAAATTAAAGCCAAGGATCCATACTTATAGGCTATGTAAGTCCGATTTCTCAATTGTATTTGAGAATATTTCTATAACACTTGTTTGTCACTCATTTGGACCAATGGGAAATTAAAGCCAAGGATCCATACTTATAGGTTATGTAAGTCCGATTTCTCAATTGTATTTGAGAATTTTTCTATAACATTTGTTTGTCACTCATTTGGACCAATGGGAAATTAAAGCCAAGGACCCATACTTATAGACTATGTAAGTCCGATTAATCAATTGTATTTGAGAATTTTTCTATAACATTTGTTTGTCACTCATTTGGACCAATGGGAAATTAAAGCCAAGGATCCATACTTATAGACTATGTAAGTCTGATTTCTCAATTGTATTTGAGAACATTTCTATAACACTTGTTTGTCACTCATTTGGACCAATGGGAAATTAAAGCCAAGGATCCATACTTATAGGTTATGTAAGTCCGATTTCTCAATTGTATTTGAGAATATTTCTATAACACTTGTTTGTCACTCATTTGGACCAATGGGAAATTAAAGCCAAGGATCCATACTTATAGGCTATGTAAGTCCGATTTCTCAATTGTATTTGAGAATATTTCTATAACACTTGTTTGTCACTCATTTGGACCAATGGGAAATTAAAGCCAAGGATCCATACTTATAGGTTATGTAAGTCCGATTTCTCAATTGTATTTGAGAATTTTTCTATAACATTTGTTTGTCACTCATTTGGACCAATGGGAAATTAAAGCCAAGGACCCATACTTATAGACTATGTAAGTCCGATTAATCAATTGTATTTGAGAATTTTTCTATAACATTTGTTTGTCACTCATTTGGACCAATGGGAAATTAAAGCCAAGGATCCATACTTATAGGTTATGTAAGTCCGATTTCTCAATTGTATTTGAGAATATTTCTATAACACTTGTTTGTCACTCATTTGGACCAATGGGAAATTAAAGCCAAGGATCCATACTTATAGACTATGTAAGTCCGATTTCTCAATTGTATTTGAGAATTTTTCTATAACATTTGTTTGTCACTCATTTGGACCAATGGGAAATTAAAGCCAAGGATCCATACTTATAGGCTATGTAAGTCCGATTTCTCAATTGTATTTGAGAATATTTCTATAACACTTGTTTGTCACTCATTTGGACCAATGGGAAATTAAAGCCAAGGATCCATACTTATAGACTATGTAAGTCTGATTTCTCAATTGTATTTGAGAATATTTCTATAACACTTGTTTGTCACTCATTTGGACCAATGGGAAATTAAAGCCAAGGATCCATACTTATAGGCTATCTAAGTCCGATTTCTCAATTGTATTTGAGAATATTTCTATAACATTTGTTTGTCACTCATTTGGACCAATGGGAAATTAAAGCCAAGGATCCATACTTATAGACTATGTAAGTCCGATTTCTCAATTGTATTTGAGAATTTTTCTATAACACTTGTTTGTCACTCATTTAGACCAATGGGAAATTAAAGCCAAGGATCCATACTTATAGACTATGTAAGTCTGATTTCTCAATTGTATTTGAGAATATTTCTATAACACTTGTTTGTCACTCATTTGGACCAATGGGAAATTAAAGCCAAGGATCCATACTTATAGGCTATGTAAGTCCGATTTCTCAATTGTATTTGAGAATATTTCTATAACACTTGTTTGTCACTCATTTGGACCAATGGGAAATTAAACCCAAGGATCCATACTTATAGACTATGTAAGTCCGATTTCTCAATTGTATTTGAGAATTTTTCTATAACACTTGTTTGTCACTCATTTAGACCACTGGGAAATTAAACCCAAGGATCCACACTTATAGACTATGTAAGTCCGATTTCTCAATTGTATTTGAGAATATTTCTATAACACTTGTTTGTCACTCATTTGGACCAATGGGAAATTAAAGCCAAGGATCCATACTTATAGACTATGTAAGTCTGATTTCTCAATTGTATTTGAGAATATTTGTATAACACTTGTTTGTCACTCATTTGGACCAATGGGAAATTAAAGCCAAGGATCCATACTTATAGGCTATGTAAGTCTGATTTCTCAATTGTATTTGAGAATTTTTTTATAACATTTGTTTGTCACTCATTTGGACCAATGGGAAATTAAAGCCAAGGATCCATACTTATAGGCTATGTAAGTCCGATTTCTCAATTGTATTTGAGAATTTTTCTATAACATTTGTTTGTCACTCATTTTGACCAATGGGAAATTAAAGCCAAGGATCCATACTTATAGACTATGTAAGTCTGATTTCTCAATTGTATTTGAGAATAGTTCTATAACACTTGTTTGTCACTCATTTGGACCAATGGGAAATTAAAGCCAAGGATCCATACTTATAGGCTATGTAAGTCTGATTTCTCAATTGTATTTGAGAATTTTTCTATAACATTTGTTTGTCACTCATTTGGACCAATGGGAAATTAAAGCCAAGGATCCATACTTATAGGCTATGTAAGTCCGATTTCTCAATTGTATTTGAGAATATTTCTATAACACTTGTTTGTCACTCATTTGGACCAATGGGAAATTAAAGCCAAGGATCCATACTTATAGACTATGTAAGTCCGATTTCTCAATTGTATTTGAGAATTTTTCTATAACACTTGTTTGTCACTCATTTGGACCAATGGGAAATTAAAGCCAAGGATCCATACTTATAGGCTATGTAAGTCCGATTTCTCAATTGTATTTGAGAATTTTTCTATAACATTTGTTTGTCACTCATTTGGACCAATGGGAAATTAAAGCCAAGGATCCATACTTATAGGCTATGTAAGTCCGATTTCTCAATTGTATTTGAGAATATTTCTATAACACTTGTTTGTCACTCATTTGGACCAATGGGAAATTAAAGCCAAGGATCCATACTTATAGACTATGTAAGTCCGATTTCTCAATTGTATTTGAGAATTTTTCTATAACACTTGTTTGTCACTCATTTGGACCAATGGGAAATTAAAGCCAAGGATCCATACTTATAGGCTATGTAAGTCCGATTTCTCAATTGTATTTGAGAATTTTTCTATAACATTTGTTTGTCACTCATTTGGACCAATGGGAAATTAAAGCCAAGGATCCATACTTATAGACTATGTAAGTCCGATTTCTCAATTGTATTTGAGAATTTTTCTATAAAATTTTAAAGATTAAAATTGTGTAAATTTTGTTCAGCTCTACGTAAATTTTGCTATTTGTGGGCACATTTATGTTTGTCACTCATTTGGACCAATGGGAAATTAAAGCCAAGGATCCATACTTATAGACTATGTAAGTCCGATTTCCCAATTGTATTTGAGAATTTTTCTATAACACTTGTTTGCCACTCATTTAGACCAATGGGAAATTAAAGCCAAGGATCCATACTTATAGACTATGTAAGTCCGTTTTCTCAATTGTATTTGAGAATTTTTCTATAAAATTTTAAAGATTAAAATTGTGTAAATTTTGTTCAGCTCTACGTGAATTTTGCTATTTGTGGGCACATTTATGTTTGTCACTCATTTGGACCAATGGGAAATTAAAGCCAAGGATCCATACTTATAGACTATGTAAGTCCGATTTCTCAATTGTATTTGAGAATTTTTCTATAACACTTGTTTGTCACTCATTTGGACCAATGGGAAATTAAAGCCAAGGATCCATACTTATAGACTATGTAAGTCCGATTTCTCAATTGTATTTGAGAATTTTTCTATAACACTTGTTTGTCACTCATTTAGACCAATGGGAAATTAAAGCCAAGGATCCATACTTATAGACTATGGAAGTCCAATTTCTCAATTGTATTTGAGAATTTTTCTATAACACTTGTTTGTCACTCATTTGGACCAATGGGAAATTAAAGCCAAGGAACCATACTTATAGACTATTTAAGTCCGATTTCTCAATTGTATTTGAGAATTTTTCTATAACACTTGTTTGTCACTCATTTGGACCAATGGGAAATTAAAGCCAAGGATCCATACTTATAGGCTATGTAAGTCCGATTTCTCAATTGTATTTGAGAATTTTTCTATAACACTTGTTTGTCACTCATTTGGACCAATGGGAAATTAAAGCCAAGGATCCATACTTATAGACTATGTAAGTCCGATTTCTCAATTGTATTTGAGAATTTTTCTATAACATTTGTTTGTCACTCATTTGGACCAATGAGAAATTAAAGCCAAGGATCCATACTTATAGACTATGTAAGTCCGATTTCTCAATTGTATTTGAGAATTTTTCAATAACATTTGTTTGTCACTCATTTGGGCCAACGGGAAATTAAAGCCAAGGATCCATACTTATAGGCTATGTAAGTCCGATTTCTCAATTGTATTTGAGAATTTTTCTATAACATTTGTTTGTCACTCATTTGGACCAATGAGAAATTAAAGCCAAGGATCCATACTTATAGGCTATGTAAGTCCGATTTCTCAATTGTATTTGAGAATTTTTCTATAACACTTGTTTGTCACTCATTTGGACCAATGGGAAATTAAAGCCAAGGATCCATACTTATAGGCTATGTAAGTCCGATTTCTCAATTGTATTTGAGAATTTTTCTATAACATTTGTTTGTCACTCATTTGGACCAATGAGAAATTAAAGCCAAGGATCCATACTTATAGACTATGTAAGTCCAATTTCTCAATTGTATTTGAGAATTTTTCTATAACATTTGTTTGTCACTCATTTGGACCAATGAGAAATTAAAGCCAAGGATCCATACTTATAGACTATGTAAGTCGGATTTCTCAATTGTATTTGAGAATTTTTCTATAACATTTGTTTGTCACTCATTTGGACCAATGAGAAATTAAAGCCAAGGATCCATACTTATAGACTATGTAAGTCCGATTTCTCAATTGTATTTGAGAATTTTTCTATAACATTTGTTGGTCACTCATTTGGACCAATGGGAAATTAAAGCCAAGGATCCATACTTATAGACTATGTAAGTCCGATTTCTCAATTGTATTTGAGAATTTTTCTATAACATTTGTTTGTCACTCATTTGGACCAATGAGAAATTAAAGCCAAGGATCCATACTTATAGACTATGTAAGTCCGATTTCTCAATTGTATTTGAAAATTTTTCAATAACATTTGTTTGTCACTCATTTGGACCAATGGGAAATTCAAGCCAAGGATCCATACTTATAGGCTATGTAAGTCCGATTTCTCAATTGTATTTGAGAATTTTTCTATAACATTTGTTTGTCACTCATTTGGACCAATGGGAAATTAAAGCCAAGGATCCATACTTATAGACTATGTACGTCCGATTTCTCAATTGTATTTGAGAATTTTTCTATAACATTTGTTTGTCACTCATTTGGACCAATGGGAAATTAAAGCCAAGGATCCATACTTATAGACTATGTAAGTCCAATTTCTCATATGTATTTGAGAATTTTTCTATAACATTTGTTTGTCACTCATTTGGACCAATGAGAAATTAAAGCCAAGGATCCATACTTATAGACTATGTAAGTCGGATTTCTCAATTGTATTTGAGAATTTTTCTATAACATTTGTTTGTCACTCATTTAGACCAATGGGAAATTAAAGCCAAGGATCCATACTTATAGACTATGTAAGTCCGATTTCTCAATTGTATTTGAGAATTTTTCTATAAAATTTTAAAGACTAAAATTGTGTAAAATTTGTTCAGCTCTACATGAATTTGGCTATTTGTGGGCACATTTATGTTTGTCACTCATTTGGACCAATGGGAAATAAAAGCCAAGGATCCATACTTATAGACTATGTAAGTCCGATTTCTCAATTGTATTTGAGAATTTTTCTATAAAATTTTAAAGATTAAAATTGTGTAAATTTTGTTCAGCTCTACATGAATTTGGCTATTTGTGGGCACATTTATGTTTGTCACTCATTTGGACCAATGGGAAATTAAAGCCAAGGATCCATACTTATAGGCTATGTAAGTCCGATTTCTCAATTGTATTTGAGAATTTTTCTAAAACATTTGTTTGTCACTCATTTGGACCAATGGGAAATTAAAGCCAAGGATCCATACTTATAGGTTATGTAAGTCCGATTTCTCAATTGTATTTGAGAATTTTTCTATAACACTTGTTTGTCACTCATTTGGACCAATGGGAAATTAAAGCCAAGGATCCATACTTATAGGCTATGTAAGTCCGATTTCTCAATTGTATTTGAGAATTTTTCTATAACACTTGTTTGTCACTCATTTAGACCAATGGGAAATTAAAGCCAAGGATCCATACTTATAGGCTATGTAAGTCCGATTTCTCAATTGTATTTGAGAATTTTTCTATAACACTTGTTTGTCACTCATTTGGACCAATGGGAAATTAAAGCCAAGGATCCATACTTATAGACTATGTAAGTCCGATTTCTCAATTGTATTTGAGAATTTTTCTATAACACTTGTTTGTCACTCATTTGGACCAATGGGAAATTAAAGCCAAGGATCCATACTTATAGGCTATGTAAGTCCGATTTCTCAATTGTATTTGAGAATTTTTCTATAACACTTGTTTGTCACTCATTTAGACCAATGGGAAATTAAAGCCAAGGATCCATACTTATAGGCTATGTAAGTCCGATTTCTCAATTGTATTTGAGAATTTTTCTATAACATTTGTTTGTCACTCATTTGGACCAATGAGAAATTAAAGCCAAGGATCCATACTTATAGACTATGTAAGTCGGATTTCTCAATTGTATTTGAGAATTTTTCTATAACATTTGTTTGTCACTCATTTGGACCAATGAGAAATTAAAGCCAAGGATCCATACTTATAGACTATGTAAGTCGGATTTCTCAATTGTATTTGAGAATTTTTCTATAACATTTGTTTGTCACTCATTTGGACCAATGAGAAATTAAAGCCAAGGATCCATACTTATAGACTATGTAAGTCGGATTTCTCAATTGTATTTGAGAATTTTTCTATAACATTTGTTTGTCACTCATTTGGACCAATGAGAAATTAAAGCCAAGGATCCATACTTATAGACTATGTAAGTCGGATTTCTCAATTGTATTTGAGAATTTTTCTATAACATTTGTTTGTCACTCATTTAGACCAATGGGAAATTAAAGCCAAGGATCCATACTTATAGACTATGTAAGTCCGATTTCTCAATTGTATTTGAGAATTTTTCTATTAAATTTTAAAGATTAAAATTGTGTAAATTTTGTTCAGCTCTACATGAATTTGGCTATTTGTGGGCACATTTATGTTTGTCACTCATTTGGATCAATGGGAAATAAAAGCCAAGGATCCATACTTATAGACTATGTAAGTCCGATTTCTCAATTGTATTTGAGAATTTTTCTATAAAATTTTAAAGATTAAAATTGTGTAAATTTTGTTCAGCTCTACATGAATTTGGCTATTTGTGGGCACATTTATGTTTGTCACTCATTTGGACCAATGGGAAATTAAAGCCAAGGATCCATACTTATAGGCTATGTAAGTCCGATTTCTCAATTGTATTTGAGAATTTTTCTATAACATTTGTTTGTCACTCATTTGGACCAATGGGAAATTAAAGCCAAGGATCCATACTTATAGGTTATGTAAGTCCGATTTCTCAATTGTATTTGAGAATTTTTCTATAACACTTGTTTGTCACTCATTTGGACCAATGGGAAATTAAAGCCAAGGATCCATACTTATAGGCTATGTAAGTCCGATTTCTCAATTGTATTTGAGAATTTTTCTATAACACTTGTTTGTCACTCATTTAGACCAATGGGAAATTAAAGCCAAGGATCCATACTTATAGGCTATGTAAGTCCGATTTCTCAATTGTATTTGAGAATTTTTCTATAACACTTGTTTGTCACTCATTTCGACCAATGGGAAATTAAAGCCAAGGATCCATACTTATAGACTATGTAAGTCCGATTTCTCAATTGTATTTGAGAATTTTTCTATAACACTTGTTTGTCACTCATTTGGACCAATGGGAAATTAAAGCCAAGGATCCATACTTATAGGCTATGTAAGTCCGATTTCTCAATTGTATTTGAGAATTTTTCTATAACACTTGTTTGTCACTCATTTAGACCAATGGGAAATTAAAGCCAAGGATCCATACTTATAGGCTATGTAAGTCCGATTTCTCAATTGTATTTGAGAATTTTTCTATAACATTTGTTTGTCACTCATTTGGACCAATGAGAAATTAAAGCCAAGGATCCATACTTATAGACTATGTAAGTCCGATTTCTCAATTGTATTTGAGAATTTTTCTATAAAATTTTAAAGATTAAAATTGTGTAAATTTTGTTCAGCTCTACGTGAATTTTGCTATTTGTGGGCACATTTATGTTTGTCACTCATTTGGACCAATGGGAAATTAAAGCCAAGGATCCATACTTATAGACTATGTAAGTCCGATTTCTCAATTGTATTTGAGAATTTTTCTATAACATTTGCTTGTCACTCATTTGGACCAAGGGAAATTAAAGCCAAGGATCCATACTTATAGACTATGTAAGTCCGATTTCTCAATTGTATTTGAGAATTTTTCTATAACACTTGTTTGTCACTCATTTGGACCAATGGGAAATTAAAGCCAAGGATCCATACTTATAGGCTATGTAAGTCCGATTTCTCAATTGTATTTGAGAATATTTCTATAACACTTGTTTGTCACTCATTTAGACCAATGGGAAATTAAAGCCAAGGATCCATACTTATAGGCTATATAAGTCCGATTTCTCAATTGTATTTGAGAATATTTCTATAACACTTGTTTGTCACTCATTTAGACCAATGGGAAATTAAAGCCAAGGATCCATACTTATAGGCTATGTAAGTCCGATTTCTCAATTGTATTTGAGAATATTTCTATAACACTTGTTTGTCACTCATTTAGACCAATGGGAAATTAAAGCCAAGGATCCATACTTATAGGCTATATAAGTCCGATTTCTCAATTGTATTTGAGAATATTTCTATAACACTTGTTTGTCACTCATTTAGACCAATGGGAAATTAAAGCCAAGGATCCATACTTATAGGCTATATAAGTCCGATTTCTCAATTGTATTTGAGAATATTTCTATAACACTTGTTTGTCACTCATTTAGACCAATGGGAAATTAAAGCCAAGGATCCATACTTATAGGCTATGTAAGTCCGATTTCTCAATTGTATTTGAGAATATTTCTATAACACTTGTTTGTCACTCATTTGGATCAATGGGAAATTAAAGCCAAGGATCCATACTTATAGGCTATATAAGTCCGATTTCTCAATTGTATTTGAGAATATTTCTATAACACTTGTTTGTCACTCATTTAGACCAATGGGAAATTAAAGCCAAGGATCCATACTTATAGGCTATGTAAGTCCGATTTCTCAATTGTATTTGAGAATTTTTCTATAACACTTGTTTGTCACTCATTTAGACCAATGGGAAATTAAAGCCAAGGATCCATACTTATAGACTATGTAAGTCCGATTTCTCAATTGTATTTGAGAATTTTTCTATAAAATTTTAAAGATTAAAATTGTGTAAATTTTGTTCAGCTCTACATGAATTTGGCTATTTGTGGGCACATTTATGTTTGTCACTCATTTGGACCAATGGGAAAAGAATAAAAGAATTTTTCTATAAAATTTTAAAGATTAAAATTGTGTAAATTTTGTTCAGCTCTACATGAATTTGGCTATTTGTGGGCACATTTATGTTTGTCACTCATTTGGGCCAACGGGAAATTAAAGCCAAGGATCCATACTTATAGGCTATGTAAGTCCGATTTCTCAATTGTATTTGAGAATTTTTCTATAACATTTGTTTGTCACTCATTTGGACCAATGAGAAATTAAAGCCAAGGATCCATACTTATAGGCTATGTAAGTCCGATTTCTCAATTGTATTTGAGAATTTTTCTATAACACTTGTTTGTCACTCATTTAGACCAATGGGAAATTAAAGCCAAGGATCCATACTTATAGGCTATGTAAGTCCGATTTCTCAATTGTATTTGAGAATTTTTCTATAACATTTGTTTGTCACTCATTTGGACCAATGAGAAATTAAAGCCAAGGATCCATACTTATAGGCTATGTAAGTCCGATTTCTCAATTGTATTTGAGAATTTTTCTATAACATTTGTTTGTCACTCATTTGGACCAATGAGAAATTAAAGCCAAGGATCCATACTTATAGACTATGTAAGTCGGATTTCTCAATTGTATTTGAGAATTTTTCTATAACATTTGTTTGTCACTCATTTGGACCAATGAGAAATTAAAGCCAAGGATCCATACTTATAGACTATGTAAGTCGGATTTCTCAATTGTATTTGAGAATTTTTCTATAACATTTGTTTGTCACTCATTTAGAACAATGGGAAATTAAAGCCAAGGATCCATACTTATAGACTATGTAAGTCGGATTTCTCAATTGTATTTGAGAATTTTTCTATAACATTTGTTTGTCACTCATTTGGACCAATGAGAAATTAAAGCCAAGGATCCATACTTATAGGCTATGTAAGTCCGATTTCTCAATTGTATTTGAGAATTTTTCTATAAAATTTGTTTGTCACTCATTTGGACCAATGGGAAATTAAAGCCAAGGATCCATACTTATAGGCTATGTAAGTCCGATTTCTCAATTGTATTTGAGAATTTTTTTATAACATTTGTTTGTCACTCATTTGGACCAATGAGAAATTAAAGCCAAGGATCCATACTTATAGACTATGTAAGTCGGATTTCTCAATTGTATTTGAGAATTTTTCTATAACATTTGTTTGTCACTCATTTGGACCAATGAGAAATTAAAGCCAAGGATCCATACTTATAGGCTATGTAAGTCCGATTTCTCAATTGTATTTGAGAATTTTTCTATAAAATTTGTTTGTCACTCATTTGGACCAATGGGAAATTAAAGCCAAGGATCCATACTTATAGGCTATGTAAGTCCGATTTCTCAATTGTATTTGAGAATTTTTTATGAAATTTGTTTGTCACTCATTTGGACCAATGGGAAATTAAAGCCAAGGATCCATACTTATAGGCTATGTAAGTCCGATTTCTCAATTGTATTTGAGAATTTTTCTATAAAATTTGTTTGTCACTCATTTGGACCAATGGGAAATTAAAGCCAAGGATCCATACTTATAGGCTATGTAAGTCCAATTTCTCAATTGTATTTGAGAATTTTTCTATAACACTTGTTTGTCACTCATTTGGACCAATGGGAAATTAAAGCCAAGGATCCATACTTATAGGCTATGTAAGTCCGATTTCTCAATTGTATTTGAGAATATTTCTATAACACTTGTTTGTCACTCATTTGGACCAATGGGAAATTAAAGCCAAGGATCAATACTTATAGGTTATGTAAGTCCGATTTCTCAATTGTATTTGAGAATTTTTCTATAACACTTGTTTGTCACTCATTTAGACCAATGGGAAATTAAAGCCAAGGATCCATACTTATAGGCTATGTAAGTCCGATTTCTCAATTGTATTTGAGAATTTTTCTATAACACTTGTTTGTCACTCATTTAGACCAATGGGAAATTAAAGCCAAGGATCCATATTTATAGACTATGTAAGTCCGATTTCTCAATTGTATTTGAGAATTTTTCTATAACACTTGTTTGTCACTCATTTAGACCAATGGGAAATTAAAGCCAAGGATCCATATTTATAGACTATGTAAGTCCGATTTCTCAATTGTATTTGAGAATATTTCTATAACACTTGTTTGTCACTCATTTGGACCAATGGGAAATTAAAGCCAAGGATCCATATTTATAGACTATGTAAGTCCGATTAATCAATTGTATTTGAGAATTTTTCTATAACACTTGTTTGTCACTCATTTAGACCAATGGGAAATTAAAGCCAAGGATCCATACTTATAGGCTATGTAAGTCCGATTTCTCAATTGTATTTGAGAATATTTCTATAACACTTGTTTGTCACTCATTTGGACCAATGGGAAATTAAAGCCAAGGATCCATATTTATAGACTATGTAAGTCCGATTAATCAATTGTATTTGAGAATTTTTCTATAACACTTGTTTGTCACTCATTTAGACCAATGGGAAATTAAAGCCAAGGATCCATACTTATAGGCTATGTAAGTCCGATTTCTCAATTGTATTTGAGAATATTTCTATAACACTTGTTTGTCACTCATTTGGACCAATGGGAAATTAAAGCCAAGGATCCATACTTATAGACTATGTAAGCCGATTTAACAATTGTATTTGAGAATTTTTCTATAACACTTGCTTGTCACTCATTTAGACCAATGGGAAATTAAAGCCAAGGATCCATACTTATAGGCTATGTAAGTCCGATTTCTCAATTGTATTTGAGAATATTTCTATAACACTTGTTTGTCACTCATTTGGACCAATGGGAAATTAAAGCCAAGGATCAATACTTATAGGTTATGTAAGTCCGATTTCTCAATTGTATTTGAGAATTTTTCTATAACACTTGTTTGTCACTCATTTAGACCAATGGGAAATTAAAGCCAAGGATCCATACTTATAGGCTATGTAAGTCCGATTTCTCAATTGTATTTGAGAATTTTTCTATAACACTTGTTTGTCACTCATTTAGACCAATGGGAAATTAAAGCCAAGGATCCATATTTATAGACTATGTAAGTCCGATTTCTCAATTGTATTTGAGAATTTTTCTATAACACTTGTTTGTCACTCATTTAGACCAATGGGAAATTAAAGCCACGGATCCATATTTATAGACTATGTAAGTCCGATTTCTCAATTGTATTTGAGAATTTTTCTATAACACTTGTTTTTCACTCATTTAGACCAATGGGAAATTAAAGCCAAGGATCCATACTTATAGGCTATGTAAGTCCGATTTCTCAATTGTATTTGAGAATATTTCTATAACACTTGTTTGTCACTCATTTGGACCAATGGGAAATTAAAGCCAAGGATCCATACTTATAGACTATGTAAGTCTGATTTCTCAATTGTATTTGAGAATATTTCTATAACACTTTTTTGTCACTCATTTGGACCAATGGGAAATTAAAGCCAAGGATCCATACTTATAGGCTATGTAAGTCCGATTTCTCAATTGTATTTGAGAATATTTCTATAACACTTGTTTGTCACTCATTTGGACCAATGGGAAATTAAAGCCAAGGATCCATACTTATAGACTATGTAAGTCCGATTTCTCAATTGTATTTGAGAATATTTCTATAACACTTGTTTGTCACTCATTTGGACCAATGGGAAATTAAAGCCAAGGATCCATACTTATAGACTATGTAAGTCTGATTTCTCAATTGTATTTGAGAATATTTGTATAACACTTGTTTGTCACTCATTTGGACCAATGGGAAATTAAAGCCAAGGATCCATACTTATAGGCTATGTAAGTCCGATTTCTCAATTGTATTTGAGAATTTTTCTATAACATTTGTTTGTCACTCATTTTGACCAATGGGAAATTAAAGCCAAGGATCCATACTTATAGACTATGTAAGTCTGATTTCTCAATTGTATTTGAGAATAGTTCTATAACACTTGTTTGTCACTCATTTGGACCAATGGGAAATTAAAGCCAAGGATCCATACTTATAGACTATGTAAGTCCGATTTCTCAATTGTATTTGAGAATTTTTCTATAACACTTGTTTGTCACTCATTTGGACCAATGGGAAAATAAAGCCAAGGATCCATACTTATAGGTTATGTAAGTCCGATTTCTCAATTGTATTTGAGAATAGTTCTATAACACTTGTTTGTCACTCATTTGGACCAATGGGAAATTAAAGCCAAGGATCCATACTTATAGGCTATGTAAGTCCGATTTCTCAATTGTATTTGAGAATTTTTCTATAAAATTTTAAAGATTAAAATTGTGTAAATTTTGTTCAGCTCTACATGAATTTTGCTATTTGTGGGCACATTTATGTTTGTCACTCATTTGGACCAATGGGAAATTAAAGCCAAGGATCCATACTTATAGACTATGTAAGTCCAATTTCTCAATTGTATTTGAGAATTTTTCTATAACATTTGTTTGTCACTCATTTGGGCCAACGGGAAATTAAAGCCAAGGATCCATACTTATAGACTATGTAAGTCCAATTTCTCAATTGTATTTGAGAATTTTTCTATAACATTTGTTTGTCACTCATTTGGACCAATGGGAAATTAAAGCCAAGGATCCATACTTATAGGTTATGTAAGTCCGATTTCTCAATTGTATTTGAGAATTTTTCTATAACACTTGTTTGTCACTCATTTGGACCAATGGGAAAATAAAGCCAAGGATCCATACTTATAGGTTATGTAAGTCCGATTTCTCAATTGTATTTGAGAATAGTTCTATAACACTTGTTTGTCACTCATTTGGACCAATGGGAAATTAAAGCCAAGGATCCATACTTATAGACTATGTAAGTCTGATTTCTCAATTGTATTTGAGAATTTTTTTATAACATTTGTTTGTCACTCATTTGGACCAATGGGAAATTAAAGCCAAGGATCCATACTTATAGGCTATGTAAGTCCGATTTCTCAATTGTATTTGAGAATTTTTCTATAACATTTGTTTGTCACTCATTTTGACCAATGGGAAATTAAAGCCAAGGATCCATACTTATAGACTATGTAAGTCTGATTTCTCAATTGTATTTGAGAATAGTTCTATAACACTTGTTTGTCACTCATTTGGACCAATGGGAAATTAAAGCCAAGGATCCATACTTATAGACTATGTAAGTCCGATTTCTCAATTGTATTTGAGAATTTTTCTATAACACTTGTTTGTCACTCATTTGGACCAATGGGAAAATAAAGCCAAGGATCCATACTTATAGGTTATGTAAGTCCGATTTCTCAATTGTATTTGAGAATTTTTCTATAACACTTGTTTGTCACTCATTTGGACCAATGGGAAATTAAAGCCAAGGATCCATACTTATAGGCTATGTAAGTCCGATTTCTCAATTGTATTTGAGAATTTTTCTATAAAATTTTAAAGATTAAAATTGTGTAAATTTTGTTCAGCTCTACATGAATTTGGCTATTTGTGGGCACATTTATGTTTGTCACTCATTTGGACCAATGGGAAATTAAAGCCAAGGATCCATACTTATAGGCTATTTAAGTCCGATTTCTCAATTGTATTTGAGAATTTTTCTATAACACTTGTTTGTCACTCATTTGGACCAATGGGAAATTAAAGCCAAGGATCCATACTTATAGGCTATGTAAGTCCGATTTCTCAATTGTATTTGAGAATTTTTCTATAACACTTGTTTGTCACTCATTTGGACCAATGGGAAATTAAAGCCAAGGATCCATACTTATAGGCTATGTAAGTCCGATTTCTCAATTGTATTTGAGAATTTTTCTATAAAATTTTAAAGATTAAAATTGTGTAAATTTTGTTCAGCTCTACATGAATTTGGCTATTTGTGGGCACATTTATGTTTGTCACTCATTTGGACCAATGGGAAATTAAAGCCAAGGATCCATACTTATAGGCTATGTAAGTCCGATTTCTCAATTGTATTTGAGAATTTTTCTATAACACTTGTTTGTCACTCATTTGGACCAATGGGAAATTAAAGCCAAGGATCCATACTTATAGGCTATGTAAGTCCGATTTCTCAATTGTATTTGAGAATTTTTCTATAAAATTTTAAAGATTAAAATTGTGTAAATTTTGTTCAGCTCTACATGAATTTGGCTATTTGTGGGCACATTTATGTTTGTCACTCATTTGGACCAATGGAAAATTAAAGCCAAGGATCCATACTAATAGACTATGTAAGTCCGATTTCTATATTGTATTTGAGAATTTTTCTATAACACTTGTTTGTCACTCATTTGGACCAATGGGAAAATAAAGCCAAGGATCCATACTTATAGACTATGTAAGTCCGATTTCTCAATTGTATTTGAGAATTTTTCTATAACACTTGTTTGTCACTCATTTAGACCAATGGGAAATTAAAGCCAAGGATCCATACTTATAGGCTATGTAAGTCCGATTTCTCAATTGTATTTGAGAATATTTCTATAACACTTGTTTGTCACTCATTTGGACCAATGGGAAATTAAAGCCAAGGATCCATACTTATAGACTATGTAAGTCCGATTTCTCAATTGTATTTGAGAATTTTTCTATAAAATTTTAAAGATTAAAATTGTGTAAATTTTGTTCCGCTCTACGTGAATTTTGCTATTTGTGGGCACATTTATGTTTGTCACTCATTTGGACCAATGGGAAATTAAAGCCAAGGATCCATACTTATAGACTATGGAAGTCCAATTTCTCAATTGTATTTGAGAATTTTTCTATAACACTTGTTTGTCACTCATTTGGACCAATGGGAAATTAAAGCCAAGGATCCATACTTATAGAATATGTAAGTCCGATTTCTCAATTGTATTTGAGAATTTTTCTATAACACTTGTTTGTCACTCATTTGGACCAATGGGAAATTAAAGCCAAGGATCCATACTTATAGACTATGTAAGTCCGATTTCTCAATTGTATTTGAGAATTTTTCTATGACACTTGTTTGTCACTCATTTGGACCAATGGGAAATTAGCCAAGGATCCATACTTATAGACTATGTAAGTCCAATTTCTCAATTGTATTTGAGAATTTTTCTATAACATTTGTTTGTCACTCATTTGGACCAATGAGAAATTAAAGCCAAGGATCCATACTTATAGACTATGTAAGTCCGATTTCTCAATTGTATTTGAGAATTTTTCTATAAAATTTTAAAGATTAAAATTGTGTAAATTTTGTTCAGCTCTACGTGAATTTTGCTATTTGTGGGCACATTTATGTTTGTCACTCATTTGGACCAATGGGAAATTAAAGCCAAGGATCCATACTTATAGACTATGTAAGTCCGATTTCTCAATTGTATTTGAGAATTTTTCTATAACACTTGTTTGTCACTCATTTGGACCAATGGGAAATTAAAGCCAAGGATCCATACTTATAGACTATGTAAGTCCGATTTCTCAATTGTATTTGAGAATTTTTCTATAACATTTGTTTGTCACTCATTTGGACCAATGGGAAATTAAAGCCAAGGATCCATACTTATAGGCTATGTAAGTCCGATTTCTCAATTGTATTTCAGAATTTTTCTATAACACTTGTTTGTCACTCATTTGGACCAATGGGAAATTAAAGCCAAGGATCCATACTTATAGAATATGTAAGTCCGATTTCTCAATTGTATTTGAGAATTTTTCTATAACACTTGTTTGTCACTCATTTGGACCAATGGGAAATTAAAGCCAAGGATCCATACTTATAGACTATGTAAGTCCGATTTCTCAATTGTATTTGAGAATTTTTCTATGACACTTGTTTGTCACTCATTTGGACCAATGGGAAATTAGCCAAGGATCCATACTTATAGACTATGTAAGTCCAATTTCTCAATTGTATTTGAGAATTTTTCTATAACATTTGTTTGTCACTCATTTGGACCAATGAGAAATTAAAGCCAAGGATCCATACTTATAGACTATGTAAGTCCGATTTCTCAATTGTATTTGAGAATTTTTCTATAAAATTTTAAAGATTAAAATTGTGTAAATTTTGTTCAGCTCTACGTGAATTTTGCTATTTGTGGGCACATTTATGTTTGTCACTCATTTGGACCAATGGGAAATTAAAGCCAAGGATCCATACTTATAGACTATGTAAGTCCGATTTCTCAATTGTATTTGAGAATTTTTCTATAACACTTGTTTGTCACTCATTTGGACCAATGGGAAATTAAAGCCAAGGATCCATACTTATAGACTATGTAAGTCCGATTTCTCAATTGTATTTGAGAATTTTTCTATAACATTTGTTTGTCACTCATTTGGACCAATGAGAAATTAAAGCCAAGGATCCATACTTATAGACTATGTAAGTCCGATTTCTCAATTGTATTTGAGAATTTTTCTATAAAATTTTAAAGATTAAAATTGTGTAAATTTTGTTCAGCTCTACGTGAATTTTGCTATTTGTGGGCACATTTATGTTTGTCACTCATTTGGACCAATGGGAAATTAAAGCCAAGGATCCATACTTATAGACTATGTAAGTCCGATTTCTCAATTGTATTTGAGAATTTTTCTATAACATTTGTTTGTCACTCATTTGGACCAATGGGAAATTAAAGCCAAGGATCCATACTTATAGACTATGTAAGTCCGATTTCTCAATTGTATTTGAGAATTTTTCTATAACACTTGTTTGTCACTCATTTGGAACAATGGGAAATTAAAGCCAAGGATCCATACTTATAGGTTATGTAAGTCCGATTTCTCAATTGTATTTGAGAATTTTTCTATAACACTTGTTTGTCACTCATTTAGACCAATGGGAAATTAAAGCCAAGGATCCATACTTATAGGCTATATAAGTCCGATTTCTCAATTGTATTTGAGAATATTTCTATAACACTTGTTTGTCACTCATTTAGACCAATGGGAAATTAAAGCCAAGGATCCATACTTATAGGCTATGTAAGTCCGATTTCTCAATTGTATTTGAGAATTTTTCTATAACACTTGTTTGTCACTCATTTAGACCAATGGGAAATTAAAGCCAAGGATCCATACTTATAGGCTATGTAAGTCCGATTTCTCAATTGTATTTGAGAATTTTTCTATAACACTTGTTTGTCACTCATTTAGACCAATGGGAAATTAAAGCCAAGGATCCATACTTATAGACTATGTAAGTCCGATTTCTCAATTGTATTTGAGAATTTTTCTATAAAATTTTAAAGATTAAAATTGTGTAAATTTTGTTCAGCTCTACATGAATTTGGCTATTTGTGGGCACATTTATGTTTGTCACTCATTTGGACCAATGGGAAATAAAAGCCAAGGATCCATACTTATAGACTATGTAAGTCCGATTTCTCAATTGTATTTGAGAATTTTTCTATAAAATTTTAAAGATTAAAATTGTGTAAATTTTGTTCAGCTCTACATGAATTTGGCTATTTGTGGGCACATTTATGTTTGTCACTCATTTGGGCCAACGGGAAATTAAAGCCAAGGATCCATACTTATAGACTATGGAAGTCCAATTTCTCAATTGTATTTGAGAATATTTCTATAAAATTTTAAAGATTCAAATTGTGTAAATTTTGTTCAGCTCTACATGAATTTGGCTATTTGTGGGCACATTTATGTTTGTCACTCATTTGGACCAATGGGAAATAAAAGCCAAGGATCCATACTTATAGACTATGTAAGTCCGATTTCTCAATTGTATTTGAGAATTTTTCTATAAAATTTTAAAGATTAAAATTGTGTAAATTTTGTTCAGCTCTACATGAATTTGGCTATTTGTGGGCACATTTATGTTTGTCACTCATTTAGACCAATGGGAAATAAAAGCCAAGGATCCATACTTATAGGCTATGTAAGTCCGATTTCTCAATTGTATTTGAGAATTTTTCTATAAAATTTTAAAGATTAAAATTGTGTAAATTTTGTTCAGCTCTACATGAATTTGGCTATTTGTGGGCACATTTATGTTTGTCACTCATTTGGACCAATGGGAAATAAAAGCCAAGGATCCATACTTATAGACTATGTAAGTCCGATTTCTCAATTGTATTTGAGAATTTTTCTATAAAATTTTAAAGATTAAAATTGTGTAAATTTTGTTCAGCTCTACGTGAATTTTGCTATTTGTGAGCACATTTATGTTTATCACTCATTTGGACCAATGGGAAATTAAAGCCAAGGATCCATACTTATAGACTATGTAAGTCCGATTTCTCAATTGTATTTGAGAATATTTCTATAACACTTGTTTGTCACTCATTTGGACCAATGGGAAATTAAAGCCAAGGATCCATACTTATAGACTATGTAAGTCCGATTTATCAATTGTATTTGAGAATTTTTCTATAACACTTGTTTGTCACTCATTTAGACCAATGGGAAATTAAAGCCAAGGATCCATACTTATAGGCTATGTAAGTCCGATTTCTCAATTGTATTTGAGAATATTTCTATAACACTTGTTTGTCACTCATTTGGACCAATGGGAAATTAAAGCCAAGGATCCATACTTATAGACTATGTAAGTCCGATTTCTCAATTGTATTTGAGAATATTTCTATAACACTTGTTTGTCACTCATTTGGACCAATGGGAAATTAAAGCCAAGGATCCATACTTATAGACTATGTAAGTCTGATTTCTCAATTGTATTTGAGAATATTTGTATAACACTTGTTTGTCACTCATTTGGACCAATGGGAAATTAAAGCCAAGGATCCATACTTATAGGCTATGTAAGTCCGATTTCTCAATTGTATTTGAGAATTTTTCTATAACATTTGTTTGTCACTCATTTTGACCAATGGGAAATTAAAGCCAAGGATCCATACTTATAGACTATGTAAGTCTGATTTCTCAATTGTATTTGAGAATAGTTCTATAACACTTGTTTGTCACTCATTTGGACCAATGGGAAATTAAAGCCAAGGATCCATACTTATAGACTATGTAAGTCCGATTTCTCAATTGTATTTGAGAATTTTTCTATAACACTTGTTTGTCACTCATTTGGACCAATGGGAAAATAAAGCCAAGGATCCATACTTATAGGTTATGTAAGTCCGATTTCTCAATTGTATTTGAGAATAGTTCTATAACACTTGTTTGTCACTCATTTGGACCAATGGGAAATTAAAGCCAAGGATCCATACTTATAGGCTATGTAAGTCCGATTTCTCAATTGTATTTGAGAATTTTTCTATAAAATTTTAAAGATTAAAATTGTGTAAATTTTGTTCAGCTCTACATGAATTTTGCTATTTGTGGGCACATTTATGTTTGTCACTCATTTGGACCAATGGGAAATTAAAGCCAAGGATCCATACTTATAGACTATGTAAGTCCAATTTCTCAATTGTATTTGAGAATTTTTCTATAACATTTGTTTGTCACTCATTTGGGCCAACGGGAAATTAAAGCCAAGGATCCATACTTATAGACTATGTAAGTCCAATTTCTCAATTGTATTTGAGAATTTTTCTATAACATTTGTTTGTCACTCATTTGGACCAATGGGAAATTAAAGCCAAGGATCCATACTTATAGGTTATGTAAGTCCGATTTCTCAATTGTATTTGAGAATTTTTCTATAACACTTGTTTGTCACTCATTTGGACCAATGGGAAAATAAAGCCAAGGATCCATACTTATAGGTTATGTAAGTCCGATTTCTCAATTGTATTTGAGAATAGTTCTATAACACTTGTTTGTCACTCATTTGGACCAATGGGAAATTAAAGCCAAGGATCCATACTTATAGACTATGTAAGTCTGATTTCTCAATTGTATTTGAGAATTTTTTTATAACATTTGTTTGTCACTCATTTGGACCAATGGGAAATTAAAGCCAAGGATCCATACTTATAGGCTATGTAAGTCCGATTTCTCAATTGTATTTGAGAATTTTTCTATAACATTTGTTTGTCACTCATTTTGACCAATGGGAAATTAAAGCCAAGGATCCATACTTTTAGACTATGTAAGTCTGATTTCTCAATTGTATTTGAGAATAGTTCTATAACACTTGTTTGTCACTCATTTGGACCAATGGGAAATTAAAGCCAAGGATCCATACTTATAGACTATGTAAGTCCGATTTCTCAATTGTATTTGAGAATTTTTCTATAACACTTGTTTGTCACTCATTTGGACCAATGGGAAAATAAAGCCAAGGATCCATACTTATAGGTTATGTAAGTCCGATTTCTCAATTGTATTTGAGAATTTTTCTATAACACTTGTTTGTCACTCATTTGGACCAATGGGAAATTAAAGCCAAGGATCCATACTTATAGGCTATGTAAGTCCGATTTCTCAATTGTATTTGAGAATTTTTCTATAAAATTTTAAAGATTAAAATTGTGTAAATTTTGTTCAGCTCTACATGAATTTGGCTATTTGTGGGCACATTTATGTTTGTCACTCATTTGGACCAATGGGAAATTAAAGCCAAGGATCCATACTTATAGGCTATTTAAGTCCGATTTCTCAATTGTATTTGAGAATTTTTCTATAACACTTGTTTGTCACTCATTTGGACCAATGGGAAATTAAAGCCAAGGATCCATACTTATAGGCTATGTAAGTCCGATTTCTCAATTGTATTTGAGAATTTTTCTATAACACTTGTTTGTCACTCATTTGGACCAATGGGAAATTAAAGCCAAGGATCCATACTTATAGGCTATGTAAGTCCGATTTCTCAATTGTATTTGAGAATTTTTCTATAAAATTTTAAAGATTAAAATTGTGTAAATTTTGTTCAGCTCTACATGAATTTGGCTATTTGTGGGCACATTTATGTTTGTCACTCATTTGGACCAATGGGAAATTAAAGCCAAGGATCCATACTTATAGGCTATGTAAGTCCGATTTCTCAATTGTATTTGAGAATTTTTCTATAACACTTGTTTGTCACTCATTTGGACCAATGGGAAATTAAAGCCAAGGATCCATACTTATAGGCTATGTAAGTCCGATTTCTCAATTGTATTTGAGAATTTTTCTATAAAATTTTAAAGATTAAAATTGTGTAAATTTTGTTCAGCTCTACATGAATTTGGCTATTTGTGGGCACATTTATGTTTGTCACTCATTTGGACCAATGGAAAATTAAAGCCAAGGATCCATACTAATAGACTATGTAAGTCCGATTTTTATATTGTATTTGAGAATTTTTCTATAACACTTGTTTGTCACTCATTTGGACCAATGGGAAAATAAAGCCAAGGATCCATACTTATAGACTATGTAAGTCCGATTTCTCAATTGTATTTGAGAATTTTTCTATAACACTTGTTTGTCACTCATTTAGACCAATGGGAAATTAAAGCCAAGGATCCATACTTATAGGCTATGTAAGTCCGATTTCTCAATTGTATTTGAGAATATTTCTATAACACTTGTTTGTCACTCATTTGGACCAATGGGAAATTAAAGCCAAGGATCCATACTTATAGACTATGTAAGTCCGATTTCTCAATTGTATTTGAGAATTTTTCTATAAAATTTTAAAGATTAAAATTGTGTAAATTTTGTTCCGCTCTACGTGAATTTTGCTATTTGTGGGCACATTTATGTTTGTCACTCATTTGGACCAATGGGAAATTAAAGCCAAGGATCCATACTTATAGACTATGGAAGTCCAATTTCTCAATTGTATTTGAGAATTTTTCTATAACACTTGTTTGTCACTCATTTGGACCAATGGGAAATTAAAGCCAAGGATCCATACTTATAGAATATGTAAGTCCGATTTCTCAATTGTATTTGAGAATTTTTCTATAACACTTGTTTGTCACTCATTTGGACCAATGGGAAATTAAAGCCAAGGATCCATACTTATAGACTATGTAAGTCCGATTTCTCAATTGTATTTGAGAATTTTTCTATGACACTTGTTTGTCACTCATTTGGACCAATGGGAAATTAGCCAAGGATCCATACTTATAGACTATGTAAGTCCAATTTCTCAATTGTATTTGAGAATTTTTCTATAACATTTGTTTGTCACTCATTTGGACCAATGAGAAATTAAAGCCAAGGATCCATACTTATAGACTATGTAAGTCCGATTTCTCAATTGTATTTGAGAATTTTTCTATAAAATTTTAAAGATTAAAATTGTGTAAATTTTGTTCAGCTCTACGTGAATTTTGCTATTTGTGGGCACATTTATGTTTGTCACTCATTTGGACCAATGGGAAATTAAAGCCAAGGATCCATACTTATAGACTATGTAAGTCCGATTTCTCAATTGTATTTGAGAATTTTTCTATAACACTTGTTTGTCACTCATTTGGACCAATGGGAAATTAAAGCCAAGGATCCATACTTATAGACTATGTAAGTCCGATTTCTCAATTGTATTTGAGAATTTTTCTATAACATTTGTTTGTCACTCATTTGGACCAATGGGAAATTAAAGCCAAGGATCCATACTTATAGGCTATGTAAGTCCGATTTCTCAATTGTATTTGAGAATTTTTCTATAACACTTGTTTGTCACTCATTTGGACCAATGGGAAATTAAAGCCAAGGATCCATACTTATAGACTATGTAAGTCCGATTTCTCAATTGTATTTGAGAATTTTTCTATGACACTTGTTTGTCACTCATTTGGACCAATGGGAAATTAGCCAAGGATCCATACTTATAGACTATGTAAGTCCAATTTCTCAATTGTATTTGAGAATTTTTCTATAACATTTGTTTGTCACTCATTTGGACCAATGAGAAATTAAAGCCAAGGATCCATACTTATAGACTATGTAAGTCCGATTTCTCAATTGTATTTGAGAATTTTTCTATAAAATTTTAAAGATTAAAATTGTGTAAATTTTGTTCAGCTCTACGTGAATTTTGCTATTTGTGGGCACATTTATGTTTGTCACTCATTTGGACCAATGGGAAATTAAAGCCAAGGATCCATACTTATAGACTATGTAAGTCCGATTTCTCAATTGTATTTGAGAATTTTTCTATAACACTTGTTTGTCACTCATTTGGACCAATGGGAAATTAAAGCCAAGGATCCATACTTATAGACTATGTAAGTCCGATTTCTCAATTGTATTTGAGAATTTTTCTATAACATTTGTTTGTCACTCATTTGGACCAATGAGAAATTAAAGCCAAGGATCCATACTTATAGACTATGTAAGTCCGATTTCTCAATTGTATTTGAGAATTTTTCTATAAAATTTTAAAGATTAAAATTGTGTAAATTTTGTTCAGCTCTACGTGAATTTTGCTATTTGTGGGCACATTTATGTTTGTCACTCATTTGGACCAATGGGAAATTAAAGCCAAGGATCCATACTTATAGACTATGTAAGTCCGATTTCTCAATTGTATTTGAGAATTTTTCTATAACATTTGTTTGTCACTCATTTGGACCAATGGGAAATTAAAGCCAAGGATCCATACTTATAGACTATGTAAGTCCGATTTCTCAATTGTATTTGAGAATTTTTCTATAACACTTGTTTGTCACTCATTTGGAACAATGGGAAATTAAAGCCAAGGATCCATACTTATAGGTTATGTAAGTCCGATTTCTCAATTGTATTTGAGAATTTTTCTATAACACTTGTTTGTCACTCATTTAGACCAATGGGAAATTAAAGCCAAGGATCCATACTTATAGGCTATATAAGTCCGATTTCTCAATTGTATTTGAGAATATTTCTATAACACTTGTTTGTCACTCATTTAGACCAATGGGAAATTAAAGCCAAGGATCCATACTTATAGGCTATGTAAGTCCGATTTCTCAATTGTATTTGAGAATTTTTCTATAACACTTGTTTGTCACTCATTTAGACCAATGGGAAATTAAAGCCAAGGATCCATACTTATAGGCTATGTAAGTCCGATTTCTCAATTGTATTTGAGAATTTTTCTATAACACTTGTTTGTCACTCATTTAGACCAATGGGAAATTAAAGCCAAGGATCCATACTTATAGACTATGTAAGTCCGATTTCTCAATTGTATTTGAGAATTTTTCTATAAAATTTTAAAGATTAAAATTGTGTAAATTTTGTTCAGCTCTACATGAATTTGGCTATTTGTGGGCACATTTATGTTTGTCACTCATTTGGACCAATGGGAAATAAAAGCCAAGGATCCATACTTATAGACTATGTAAGTCCGATTTCTCAATTGTATTTGAGAATTTTTCTATAAAATTTTAAAGATTAAAATTGTGTAAATTTTGTTCAGCTCTACATGAATTTGGCTATTTGTGGGCACATTTATGTTTGTCACTCATTTGGGCCAACGGGAAATTAAAGCCAAGGATCCATACTTATAGACTATGGAAGTCCAATTTCTCAATTGTATTTGAGAATATTTCTATAAAATTTTAAAGATTAAAATTGTGTAAATTTTGTTCAGCTCTACATGAATTTGGCTATTTGTGGGCACATTTATGTTTGTCACTCATTTGGACCAATGGGAAATAAAAGCCAAGGATCCATACTTATAGACTATGTAAGTCCGATTTCTCAATTGTATTTGAGAATTTTTCTATAAAATTTTAAAGATTAAAATTGTGTAAATTTTATCAGCTCTACATGAATTTGGCTATTTGTGGGCACATTTATGTTTGTCACTCATTTAGACCAATGGGAAATAAAAGCCAAGGATCCATACTTATAGGCTATGTAAGTCCGATTTCTCAATTGTATTTGAGAATTTTTCTATAAAATTTTAAAGATTAAAATTGTGTAAATTTTGTTCAGCTCTACATGAATTTGGCTATTTGTGGGCACATTTATGTTTGTCACTCATTTGGACCAATGGGAAATAAAAGCCAAGGATCCATACTTATAGACTATGTAAGTCCGATTTCTCAATTGTATTTGAGAATTTTTCTATAAAATTTTAAAGATTAAAATTGTGTAAATTTTGTTCAGCTCTACGTGAATTTTGCTATTTGTGAGCACATTTATGTTTATCACTCATTTGGACCAATGGGAAATTAAAGCCAAGGATCCATACTTATAGACTATGTAAGTCCGATTTCTCAATTGTATTTGAGAATATTTCTATAACACTTGTTTGTCACTCATTTGGACCAATGGGAAATTAAAGCCAAGGATCCATACTTATAGACTATGTAAGTCCGATTTATCAATTGTATTTGAGAATTTTTCTATAACACTTGTTTGTCACTCATTTAGACCAATGGGAAATTAAAGCCAAGGATCCATACTTATAGGTTATGTAAGTCCGATTTCTCAATTGTATTTGAGAATTTTTCTATAACACTTGTTTGTCACTCATTTAGACCAATGGGAAATTAAAGCCAAGGATCCATACTTATAGGCTATGTAAGTCCGATTTCTCAATTGTATTTGAGAATATTTC
Organism: Lypha dubia; assembly: GCA_947311025.1. Lineage (NCBI taxonomy): Eukaryota > Metazoa > Arthropoda > Insecta > Diptera > Tachinidae > Lypha > Lypha dubia. The sequence goes on along the minus strand of OX371264.1, from coordinate 74,054,890 downwards.
TATAGCACTTGTTTGTCACTCATTTGGACCAATGGGAAATGAAAGCCAAGGATCCATACTTATAGACTATGTAAGTTCGATTTAACAATTGTATTTGAGAATTTTTCTATAACACTTGTTTGTCACTCATTTAGACCAATGGGAAATTAAAGCCAAGGATCCATACTTATAGGCTATGTAAGTCCGATTTCTCAATTGTATTTGAGAATATTTCTATAACACTTGTTTGTCACTCATTTGGACCAATGGGAAATTAAAGCCAAGGATCAATACTTATAGGTTATGTAAGTCCGATTTCTCAATTGTATTTGAGAATTTTTCTATAACACTTGTTTGTCACTCATTTGGACCAATGGGAAATTAAAGCCAAGGATCCATACTTATAGACTATGTAAGTCTGATTTCTCAATTGTATTTGAGAATATTTCTATAACACTTGTTTGTCACTCATTTGGACCAATGGGAAATTAAAGCCAAGGATCCATACTTATAGGCTATGTAAGTCCGATTTCTCAATTGTATTTGAGAATATTTCTATAACACTTGTTTGTCACTCATTTGGACCAATGGGAAATTAAAGCCAAGGATCCATACTTATAGGCTATGTAAGTCCGATTTCTCAATTGTATTTGAGAATTTTTCTATAACACTTGTTTGTCACTCATTTAGACCAATGGGAAATTAAAGCCAAGGATCCATATTTATAGACTATGTAAGTCCGATTTCTCAATTGTATTTGAGAATTTTTCTATAACACTTGTTTGTCACTCATTTAGACCAATGGGAAATTAAAGCCAAGGATCCATATTTATAGACTATGTAAGTCCGATTTCTCAATTGTATTTGAGAATTTTTCTATAACACTTGTTTGTCACTCATTTAGACCAATGGGAAATTAAAGCCAAGGATCCATACTTATAGGCTATGTAAGTCCGATTTCTCAATTGTATTTGAGAATTTTTCTATAACACTTGTTTGTCACTCATTTAGACCAATGGGAAATTAAAGCCAAGGATCCATACTTATAGGCTATGTAAGTCCGATTTCTCAATTGTATTTGAGAATATTTCTATAACACTTGTTTGTCACTCATTTGGACCAATGGGAAATTAAAGCCAAGGATCCATACTTATAGACTATGTAAGTCCGATTTCTCAATTGTATTTGAGAATATTTCTATAACACTTGTTTGTCACTCATTTGGACCAATGGGAAATTAAAGCCAAGGATCCATACTTATAGACTATGTAAGTCTGATTTCTCAATTGTATTTGAGAATATTTCTATAACACTTGTTTGTCACTCATTTGGACCAATGGGAAATTAAAGCCAAGGATCCATACTTATAGGCTATGTAAGTCCGATTTCTCAATTGTATTTGAGAATTTTTCTATAACATTTGTTTGTCACTCATTTGGACCAATGGGAAATTAAAGCCAAGGATCCATACTTATAGGCTATGTAAGTCCGATTTCTCAATTGTATTTGAGAATATTTCTATAACACTTGTTTGTCACTCATTTGGACCAATTGGAAATTAAAGCCAAGGATCCATACTTATAGACTATGTAAGTCCGATTTCTCAATTGTATTTGAGAATTTTTCTGTAACACTTGTTTGTCACTCATTTAGACCAATGGGAAATTAAAGCCAAGGATCCATACTTATAGGCTATGTAAGTCCGATTTCTCAATTGTATTTGAGAATATTTCTATAACACTTGTTTGTCACTCATTTGGACCAATGGGAAATTAAAGCCAAGGATCCATACTTATAGACTATGTAAGTCCGATTTCTCAATTGTATTTGAGAATTTTTCTATAACACTTGTTTGTCACTCATTTAGACCAATGGGAAATTAAACCCAAGGATCCATACTTATAGACTATGTAAGTCCGATTTCTCAATTGTATTTGAGAATTTTTCTGTAACACTTGTTTGTCACTCATTTAGACCAATGGGAAATTAAAGCCAAGGATCCATACTTATAGGCTATGTAAGTCCGATTTCTCAATTGTATTTGAGAATATTTCTATAACACTTGTTTGTCACTCATTTGGACCAATGGGAAATTAAAGCCAAGGATCCATACTTATAGACTATGTAAGTCCGATTTCTCAATTGTATTTGAGAATTTTTCTATAACACTTGTTTGTCACTCATTTAGACCAATGGGAAATTAAACCCAAGGATCCATACTTATAGACTATGTAAGTCCGATTTCTCAATTGTATTTGAGAATTTTTCTATAACACTTGTTTGTCACTCATTTAGACCAATGGGAAATTAAAGCCAAGGATCCATACTTATAGACTATGTAAGTCTGATTTCTCAATTGTATTTGAGAATTTTTTTATAACATTTGTTTGTCACTCATTTGGACCAATGGGAAATAAAAGCCAAGGATCCATACTTATAGACTATGTAAGTCCGATTTCTCAATTGTATTTGAGAATTTTTCTATAAAATTTTAAAGATTAAAATTGTGTAAATTTTATCAGCTCTACATGAATTTGGCTATTTGTGGGCACATTTATGTTTGTCACTCATTTAGACCAATGGGAAATAAAAGCCAAGGATCCATACTTATAGGCTATGTAAGTCCGATTTCTCAATTGTATTTGAGAATTTTTCTATAAAATTTTAAAGATTAAAATTGTGTAAATTTTGTTCAGCTCTACATGAATTTGGCTATTTGTGGGCACATTTATGTTTGTCACTCATTTGGACCAATGGGAAATAAAAGCCAAGGATCCATACTTATAGACTATGTAAGTCCGATTTCTCAATTGTATTTGAGAATTTTTCTATAAAATTTTAAAGATTAAAATTGTGTAAATTTTGTTCAGCTCTACGTGAATTTTGCTATTTGTGAGCACATTTATGTTTATCACTCATTTGGACCAATGGGAAATTAAAGCCAAGGATCCATACTTATAGACTATGTAAGTCCGATTTCTCAATTGTATTTGAGAATATTTCTATAACACTTGTTTGTCACTCATTTGGACCAATGGGAAATTAAAGCCAAGGATCCATACTTATAGACTATGTAAGTCCGATTTATCAATTGTATTTGAGAATTTTTCTATAACACTTGTTTGTCACTCATTTAGACCAATGGGAAATTAAAGCCAAGGATCCATACTTATAGGTTATGTAAGTCCGATTTCTCAATTGTATTTGAGAATTTTTCTATAACACTTGTTTGTCACTCATTTAGACCAATGGGAAATTAAAGCCAAGGATCCATACTTATAGGCTATGTAAGTCCGATTTCTCAATTGTATTTGAGAATATTTCTATAGCACTTGTTTGTCACTCATTTGGACCAATGGGAAATGAAAGCCAAGGATCCATACTTATAGACTATGTAAGTTCGATTTAACAATTGTATTTGAGAATTTTTCTATAACACTTGTTTGTCACTCATTTAGACCAATGGGAAATTAAAGCCAAGGATCCATACTTATAGGCTATGTAAGTCCGATTTCTCAATTGTATTTGAGAATATTTCTATAACACTTGTTTGTCACTCATTTGGACCAATGGGAAATTAAAGCCAAGGATCAATACTTATAGGTTATGTAAGTCCGATTTCTCAATTGTATTTGAGAATTTTTCTATAACACTTGTTTGTCACTCATTTGGACCAATGGGAAATTAAAGCCAAGGATCCATACTTATAGACTATGTAAGTCTGATTTCTCAATTGTATTTGAGAATATTTCTATAACACTTGTTTGTCACTCATTTGGACCAATGGGAAATTAAAGCCAAGGATCCATACTTATAGGCTATGTAAGTCCGATTTCTCAATTGTATTTGAGAATATTTCTATAACACTTGTTTGTCACTCATTTGGACCAATGGGAAATTAAAGCCAAGGATCCATACTTATAGGCTATGTAAGTCCGATTTCTCAATTGTATTTGAGAATTTTTCTATAACACTTGTTTGTCACTCATTTAGACCAATGGGAAATTAAAGCCAAGGATCCATATTTATAGACTATGTAAGTCCGATTTCTCAATTGTATTTGAGAATTTTTCTATAACACTTGTTTGTCACTCATTTAGACCAATGGGAAATTAAAGCCAAGGATCCATATTTATAGACTATGTAAGTCCGATTTCTCAATTGTATTTGAGAATTTTTCTATAACACTTGTTTGTCACTCATTTAGACCAATGGGAAATTAAAGCCAAGGATCCATACTTATAGGCTATGTAAGTCCGATTTCTCAATTGTATTTGAGAATTTTTCTATAACACTTGTTTGTCACTCATTTAGACCAATGGGAAATTAAAGCCAAGGATCCATACTTATAGGCTATGTAAGTCCGATTTCTCAATTGTATTTGAGAATATTTCTATAACACTTGTTTGTCACTCATTTGGACCAATGGGAAATTAAAGCCAAGGATCCATACTTATAGACTATGTAAGTCCGATTTCTCAATTGTATTTGAGAATATTTCTATAACACTTGTTTGTCACTCATTTGGACCAATGGGAAATTAAAGCCAAGGATCCATACTTATAGACTATGTAAGTCTGATTTCTCAATTGTATTTGAGAATATTTCTATAACACTTGTTTGTCACTCATTTGGACCAATGGGAAATTAAAGCCAAGGATCCATACTTATAGGCTATGTAAGTCCGATTTCTCAATTGTATTTGAGAATTTTTCTATAACATTTGTTTGTCACTCATTTGGACCAATGGGAAATTAAAGCCAAGGATCCATACTTATAGGCTATGTAAGTCCGATTTCTCAATTGTATTTGAGAATATTTCTATAACACTTGTTTGTCACTCATTTGGACCAATTGGAAATTAAAGCCAAGGATCCATACTTATAGACTATGTAAGTCCGATTTCTCAATTGTATTTGAGAATTTTTCTGTAACACTTGTTTGTCACTCATTTAGACCAATGGGAAATTAAAGCCAAGGATCCATACTTATAGGCTATGTAAGTCCGATTTCTCAATTGTATTTGAGAATATTTCTATAACACTTGTTTGTCACTCATTTGGACCAATGGGAAATTAAAGCCAAGGATCCATACTTATAGACTATGTAAGTCCGATTTCTCAATTGTATTTGAGAATTTTTCTATAACACTTGTTTGTCACTCATTTAGACCAATGGGAAATTAAACCCAAGGATCCATACTTATAGACTATGTAAGTCCGATTTCTCAATTGTATTTGAGAATTTTTCTATAACACTTGTTTGTCACTCATTTAGACCAATGGGAAATTAAAGCCAAGGATCCATACTTATAGACTATGTAAGTCCGATTTCTCAATTGTATTTGAGAATTTTTCTACAACACTTGTTTGTCACTCATTTAGACCAATGGGAAATTAAACCCAAGGATCCATACTTATAGACTATGTAAGTCCGATTTCTCAATTGTATTTGAGAATTTTTCTATAACACTTGTTTGTCACTCATTTAGACCAATGGGAAATTAAACCCAAGGATCCATACTTATAGACTATGTAAGTCCGATTTCTCAATTGTATTTGAGAATATTTCTATAACACTTGTTTGTCACTCATTTGGACCAATGGGAAATTAAAGCCAAGGATCCATACTTATAGACTATGTAAGCTCGATTTCTCAATTGTATTTGAGAATATTTCTATAATGTTTGTTTGTCACTCATTTGGACCAATGGGAAATTAAAGCCAAGGATCCATACTTATAGACTATGTAAGTCCGATTTCTCAATTGTATTTGAGAATATTTCTATAACACTTGTTTGTCACTCATTTGGACCAATGGGAAATTAAAGCCAAGGATCCATACTTATAGACTATGTAAGTCTGATTTCTCAATTGTATTTGAGAATATTTCTATAACACTTGTTTGTCACTCATTTGGACCAATGGGAAATTAAAGCCAAGGATCCATACTTATAGGCTATGTAAGTCCGATTTCTCAATTGTATTTGAGAATATTTCTATAATACTTGTTTGTCACTCATTTGGACCAATGGGAAATTAAAGCCAAGGATCCATACTTATAGGCTATGTAAGTCCGATTTCTCAATTGTATTTGAGAATATTTCTATAACACTTGTTTGTCACTCATTTGGACCAATGGGAAATTAAAGCCAAGGATCCATACTTATAGGCTATGTAAGTCCGATTTCTCAATTGTATTTGAGAATTTTTCTATAACACTTGTTTGTCACTCATTTAGACCAATGGGAAATTAAAGCCAAGGATCCATACTTATAGGCTATGTAAGTCCGATTTCTCAATTGTATTTGAGAATATTTCTATAGCACTTGTTTGTCACTCATTTGGACCAATGGGAAATGAAAGCCAAGGATCCATACTTATAGACTATGTAAGTTCGATTTAACAATTGTATTTGAGAATTTTTCTATAACACTTGTTTGTCACTCATTTAGACCAATGGGAAATTAAAGCCAAGGATCCATACTTATAGGCTATGTAAGTCCGATTTCTCAATTGTATTTGAGAATATTTCTATAACACTTGTTTGTCACTCATTTGGACCAATGGGAAATTAAAGCCAAGGATCAATACTTATAGGTTATGTAAGTCCGATTTCTCAATTGTATTTGAGAATTTTTCTATAACACTTGTTTGTCACTCATTTGGACCAATGGGAAATTAAAGCCAAGGATCCATACTTATAGACTATGTAAGTCTGATTTCTCAATTGTATTTGAGAATATTTCTATAACACTTGTTTGTCACTCATTTGGACCAATGGGAAATTAAAGCCAAGGATCCATACTTATAGGCTATGTAAGTCCGATTTCTCAATTGTATTTGAGAATATTTCTATAACACTTGTTTGTCACTCATTTGGACCAATGGGAAATTAAAGCCAAGGATCCATACTTATAGGCTATGTAAGTCCGATTTCTCAATTGTATTTGAGAATTTTTCTATAACACTTGTTTGTCACTCATTTAGACCAATGGGAAATTAAAGCCAAGGATCCATATTTATAGACTATGTAAGTCCGATTTCTCAATTGTATTTGAGAATTTTTCTATAACACTTGTTTGTCACTCATTTAGACCAATGGGAAATTAAAGCCAAGGATCCATATTTATAGACTATGTAAGTCCGATTTCTCAATTGTATTTGAGAATTTTTCTATAACACTTGTTTGTCACTCATTTAGACCAATGGGAAATTAAAGCCAAGGATCCATACTTATAGGCTATGTAAGTCCGATTTCTCAATTGTATTTGAGAATTTTTCTATAACACTTGTTTGTCACTCATTTAGACCAATGGGAAATTAAAGCCAAGGATCCATACTTATAGGCTATGTAAGTCCGATTTCTCAATTGTATTTGAGAATATTTCTATAACACTTGTTTGTCACTCATTTGGACCAATGGGAAATTAAAGCCAAGGATCCATACTTATAGACTATGTAAGTCCGATTTCTCAATTGTATTTGACAATATTTCTATAACACTTGTTTGTCACTCATTTGGACCAATGGGAAATTAAAGCCAAGGATCCATACTTATAGACTATGTAAGTCTGATTTCTCAATTGTATTTGAGAATATTTCTATAACACTTGTTTGTCACTCATTTGGACCAATGGGAAATTAAAGCCAAGGATCCATACTTATAGGCTATGTAAGTCCGATTTCTCAATTGTATTTGAGAATTTTTCTATAACATTTGTTTGTCACTCATTTGGACCAATGGGAAATTAAAGCCAAGGATCCATACTTATAGGCTATGTAAGTCCGATTTCTCAATTGTATTTGAGAATATTTCTATAACACTTGTTTGTCACTCATTTGGACCAATTGGAAATTAAAGCCAAGGATCCATACTTATAGACTATGTAAGTCCGATTTCTCAATTGTATTTGAGAATTTTTCTGTAACACTTGTTTGTCACTCATTTAGACCAATGGGAAATTAAAGCCAAGGATCCATACTTATAGGCTATGTAAGTCCGATTTCTCAATTGTATTTGAGAATATTTCTATAACACTTGTTTGTCACTCATTTGGACCAATGGGAAATTAAAGCCAAGGATCCATACTTATAGACTATGTAAGTCCGATTTCTCAATTGTATTTGAGAATTTTTCTATAACACTTGTTTGTCACTCATTTAGACCAATGGGAAATTAAACCCAAGGATCCATACTTATAGACTATGTAAGTCCGATTTCTCAATTGTATTTGAGAATTTTTCTATAACACTTGTTTGTCACTCATTTAGACCAATGGGAAATTAAAGCCAAGGATCCATATTTATAGACTATGTAAGTCCGATTTCTCAATTGTATTTGAGAATTTTTCTATAACACTTGTTTGTCACTCATTTAGACCAATGGGAAATTAAAGCCAAGGATCCATATTTATAGACTATGTAAGTCCGATTTCTCAATTGTATTTGAGAATTTTTCTATAACACTTGTTTTTCACTCATTTAGACCAATGGGAAATTAAAGCCAAGGATCCATACTTATAGGCTATGTAAGTCCGATTTCTCAATTGTATTTGAGAATATTTCTATAACACTTGTTTGTCACTCATTTGGACCAATGGGAAATTAAAGCCAAGGATCCATACTTATAGACTATGTAAGTCTGATTTCTCAATTGTATTTGAGAATATTTCTATAACACTTTTTTGTCACTCATTTGGACCAATGGGAAATTAAAGCCAAGGATCCATACTTATAGGCTATGTAAGTCCGATTTCTCAATTGTATTTGAGAATATTTCTATAACACTTGTTTGTCACTCATTTGGACCAATGGGAAATTAAAGCCAAGGATCCATACTTATAGACTATGTAAGTCCGATTTCTCAATTGTATTTGAGAATATTTCTATAACACTTGTTTGTCACTCATTTGGACCAATGGGAAATTAAAGCCAAGGATCCATACTTATAGACTATGTAAGTCTGATTTCTCAATTGTATTTGAGAATATTTGTATAACACTTGTTTGTCACTCATTTGGACCAATGGGAAATTAAAGCCAAGGATCCATACTTATAGGCTATGTAAGTCCGATTTCTCAATTGTATTTGAGAATTTTTCTATAACATTTGTTTGTCACTCATTTTGACCAATGGGAAATTAAAGCCAAGGATCCATACTTATAGACTATGTAAGTCTGATTTCTCAATTGTATTTGAGAATAGTTCTATAACACTTGTTTGTCACTCATTTGGACCAATGGGAAATTAAAGCCAAGGATCCATACTTATAGACTATGTAAGTCCGATTTCTCAATTGTATTTGAGAATTTTTCTATAACACTTGTTTGTCACTCATTTGGACCAATGGGAAAATAAAGCCAAGGATCCATACTTATAGGTTATGTAAGTCCGATTTCTCAATTGTATTTGAGAATAGTTCTATAACACTTGTTTGTCACTCATTTGGACCAATGGGAAATTAAAGCCAAGGATCCATACTTATAGGCTATGTAAGTCCGATTTCTCAATTGTATTTGAGAATTTTTCTATAAAATTTTAAAGATTAAAATTGTGTAAATTTTGTTCAGCTCTACATGAATTTTGCTATTTGTGGGCACATTTATGTTTGTCACTCATTTGGACCAATGGGAAATTAAAGCCAAGGATCCATACTTATAGACTATGTAAGTCCAATTTCTCAATTGTATTTGAGAATTTTTCTATAACATTTGTTTGTCACTCATTTGGGCCAACGGGAAATTAAAGCCAAGGATCCATACTTATAGACTATGTAAGTCCAATTTCTCAATTGTATTTGAGAATTTTTCTATAACATTTGTTTGTCACTCATTTGGACCAATGGGAAATTAAAGCCAAGGATCCATACTTATAGGTTATGTAAGTCCGATTTCTCAATTGTATTTGAGAATTTTTCTATAACACTTGTTTGTCACTCATTTGGACCAATGGGAAAATAAAGCCAAGGATCCATACTTATAGGTTATGTAAGTCCGATTTCTCAATTGTATTTGAGAATAGTTCTATAACACTTGTTTGTCACTCATTTGGACCAATGGGAAATTAAAGCCAAGGATCCATACTTATAGACTATGTAAGTCTGATTTCTCAATTGTATTTGAGAATTTTTTTATAACATTTGTTTGTCACTCATTTGGACCAATGGGAAATTAAAGCCAAGGATCCATACTTATAGGCTATGTAAGTCCGATTTCTCAATTGTATTTGAGAATTTTTTTATAACATTTGTTTGTCACTCATTTTGACCAATGGGAAATTAAAGCCAAGGATCCATACTTATAGACTATGTAAGTCTGATTTCTCAATTGTATTTGAGAATAGTTCTATAACACTTGTTTGTCACTCATTTGGACCAATGGGAAATTAAAGCCAAGGATCCATACTTATAGACTATGTAAGTCCGATTTCTCAATTGTATTTGAGAATTTTTCTATAACACTTGTTTGTCACTCATTTGGACCAATGGGAAAATAAAGCCAAGGATCCATACTTATAGGTTATGTAAGTCCGATTTCTCAATTGTATTTGAGAATTTTTCTATAACACTTGTTTGTCACTCATTTGGACCAATGGGAAATTAAAGCCAAGGATCCATACTTATAGGCTATGTAAGTCCGATTTCTCAATTGTATTTGAGAATTTTTCTATAAAATTTTAAAGATTAAAATTGTGTAAATTTTGTTCAGCTCTACATGAATTTGGCTATTTGTGGGCACATTTATGTTTGTCACTCATTTGGACCAATGGGAAATTAAAGCCAAGGATCCATACTTATAGGCTATTTAAGTCCGATTTCTCAATTGTATTTGAGAATTTTTCTATAACACTTGTTTGTCACTCATTTGGACCAATGGGAAATTAAAGCCAAGGATCCATACTTATAGGCTATGTAAGTCCGATTTCTCAATTGTATTTGAGAATTTTTCTATAACACTTGTTTGTCACTCATTTGGACCAATGGGAAATTAAAGCCAAGGATCCATACTTATAGGCTATGTAAGTCCGATTTCTCAATTGTATTTGAGAATTTTTCTATAAAATTTTAAAGATTAAAATTGTGTAAATTTTGTTCAGCTCTACATGAATTTGGCTATTTGTGGGCACATTTATGTTTGTCACTCATTTGGACCAATGGGAAATTAAAGCCAAGGATCCATACTTATAGGCTATGTAAGTCCGATTTTTCAATTGTATTTGAGAATTTTTCTATAACACTTGTTTGTCACTCATTTGGACCAATGGGAAATTAAAGCCAAGGATCCATACTTATAGGCTATGTAAGTCCGATTTCTCAATTGTATTTGAGAATTTTTCTATAAAATTTTAAAGATTAAAATTGTGTAAATTTTGTTCAGCTCTACATGAATTTGGCTATTTGTGGGCACATTTATGTTTGTCACTCATTTGGACCAATGGAAAATTAAAGCCAAGGATCCATACTAATAGACTATGTAAGTCCGATTTCTATATTGTATTTGAGAATTTTTCTATAACACTTGTTTGTCACTCATTTGGACCAATGGGAAAATAAAGCCAAGGATCCATACTTATAGACTATGTAAGTCCGATTTCTCAATTGTATTTGAGAATTTTTCTATAACACTTGTTTGTCACTCATTTAGACCAATGGGAAATTAAAGCCAAGGATCCATACTTATAGGCTATGTAAGTCCGATTTCTCAATTGTATTTGAGAATATTTCTATAACACTTGTTTGTCACTCATTTGGACCAATGGGAAATTAAAGCCAAGGATCCATACTTATAGACTATGTAAGTCCGATTTCTCAATTGTATTTGAGAATTTTTCTATAAAATTTTAAAGATTAAAATTGTGTAAATTTTGTTCCGCTCTACGTGAATTTTGCTATTTGTGGGCACATTTATGTTTGTCACTCATTTGGACCAATGGGAAATTAAAGCCAAGGATCCATACTTATAGACTATGGAAGTCCAATTTCTCAATTGTATTTGAGAATTTTTCTATAACACTTGTTTGTCACTCATTTGGACCAATGGGAAATTAAAGCCAAGGAACCATACTTATAGACTATTTAAGTCCGATTTCTCAATTGTATTTGAGAATTTTTCTATAACACCTGTTTGTCACTCATTTGGACCAATGGGAAATTAAAGCCAAGGATCCATACTTATAGGCTATGTAAGTCCGATTTCTCAATTGTATTTGAGAATTTTTCTATAACACTTGTTTGTCACTCATTTGGACCAATGGGAAATTAAAGCCAAGGATCCATACTTATAGAATATGTAAGTCCGATTTCTCAATTGTATTTGAGAATTTTTCTATAACACTTGTTTGTCACTCATTTGGACCAATGGGAAATTAAAGCCAAGGATCCATACTTATAGACTATGTAAGTCCGATTTCTCAATTGTATTTGAGAATTTTTCTATGACACTTGTTTGTCACTCATTTGGACCAATGGGAAATTAGCCAAGGATCCATACTTATAGACTATGTAAGTCCAATTTCTCAATTGTATTTGAGAATTTTTCTATAACATTTGTTTGTCACTCATTTGGACCAATGAGAAATTAAAGCCAAGGATCCATACTTATAGACTATGTAAGTCCGATTTCTCAATTGTATTTGAGAATTTTTCTATAAAATTTTAAAGATTAAAATTGTGTAAATTTTGTTCAGCTCTACGTGAATTTTGCTATTTGTGGGCACATTTATGTTTGTCACTCATTTGGACCAATGGGAAATTAAAGCCAAGGATCCATACTTATAGACTATGTAAGTCCGATTTCTCAATTGTATTTGAGAATTTTTCTATAACACTTGTTTGTCACTCATTTGGACCAATGGGAAATTAAAGCCAAGGATCCATACTTATAGACTATGTAAGTCCGATTTCTCAATTGTATTTGAGAATTTTTCTATAACATTTGTTTGTCACTCATTTGGACCAATGGGAAATTAAAGCCAAGGATCCATACTTATAGGCTATGTAAGTCCGATTTCTCAATTGTATTTCAGAATTTTTCTATAACACTTGTTTGTCACTCATTTGGACCAATGGGAAATTAAAGCCAAGGATCCATACTTATAGAATATGTAAGTCCGATTTCTCAATTGTATTTGAGAATTTTTCTATAACACTTGTTTGTCACTCATTTGGACCAATGGGAAATTAAAGCCAAGGATCCATACTTATAGACTATGTAAGTCCGATTTCTCAATTGTATTTGAGAATTTTTCTATGACACTTGTTTGTCACTCATTTGGACCAATGGGAAATTAGCCAAGGATCCATACTTATAGACTATGTAAGTCCAATTTCTCAATTGTATTTGAGAATTTTTCTATAACATTTGTTTGTCACTCATTTGGACCAATGAGAAATTAAAGCCAAGGATCCATACTTATAGACTATGTAAGTCCGATTTCTCAATTGTATTTGAGAATTTTTCTATAAAATTTTAAAGATTAAAATTGTGTAAATTTTGTTCAGCTCTACGTGAATTTTGCTATTTGTGGGCACATTTATGTTTGTCACTCATTTGGACCAATGGGAAATTAAAGCCAAGGATCCATACTTATAGACTATGTAAGTCCGATTTCTCAATTGTATTTGAGAATTTTTCTATAACACTTGTTTGTCACTCATTTGGACCAATGGGAAATTAAAGCCAAGGATCCATACTTATAGACTATGTAAGTCCGATTTCTCAATTGTATTTGAGAATTTTTCTATAACATTTGTTTGTCACTCATTTGGACCAATGAGAAATTAAAGCCAAGGATCCATACTTATAGACTATGTAAGTCCGATTTCTCAATTGTATTTGAGAATTTTTCTATAAAATTTTAAAGATTAAAATTGTGTAAATTTTGTTCAGCTCTACGTGAATTTTGCTATTTGTGGGCACATTTATGTTTGTCACTCATTTGGACCAATGGGAAATTAAAGCCAAGGATCCATACTTATAGACTATGTAAGTCCGATTTCTCAATTGTATTTGAGAATTTTTCTATAACATTTGTTTGTCACTCATTTGGACCAATGGGAAATTAAAGCCAAGGATCCATACTTATAGACTATGTAAGTCCGATTTCTCAATTGTATTTGAGAATTTTTCTATAACACTTGTTTGTCACTCATTTGGAACAATGGGAAATTAAAGCCAAGGATCCATACTTATAGGTTATGTAAGTCCGATTTCTCAATTGTATTTGAGAATTTTTCTATAACACTTGTTTGTCACTCATTTAGACCAATGGGAAATTAAAGCCAAGGATCCATACTTATAGGCTATATAAGTCCGATTTCTCAATTGTATTTGAGAATATTTCTATAACACTTGTTTGTCACTCATTTAGACCAATGGGAAATTAAAGCCAAGGATCCATACTTATAGGCTATGTAAGTCCGATTTCTCAATTGTATTTGAGAATTTTTCTATAACACTTGTTTGTCACTCATTTAGACCAATGGGAAATTAAAGCCAAGGATCCATACTTATAGGCTATGTAAGTCCGATTTCTCAATTGTATTTGAGAATTTTTCTATAACACTTGTTTGTCACTCATTTAGACCAATGGGAAATTAAAGCCAAGGATCCATACTTATAGACTATGTAAGTCCGATTTCTCAATTGTATTTGAGAATTTTTCTATAAAATTTTAAAGATTAAAATTGTGTAAATTTTGTTCAGCTCTACATGAATTTGGCTATTTGTGGGCACATTTATGTTTGTCACTCATTTGGACCAATGGGAAATAAAAGCCAAGGATCCATACTTATAGACTATGTAAGTCCGATTTCTCAATTGTATTTGAGAATTTTTCTATAAAATTTTAAAGATTAAAATTGTGTAAATTTTGTTCAGCTCTACATGAATTTGGCTATTTGTGGGCACATTTATGTTTGTCACTCATTTGGGCCAACGGGAAATTAAAGCCAAGGATCCATACTTATAGACTATGGAAGTCCAATTTCTCAATTGTATTTGAGAATATTTCTATAAAATTTTAAAGATTAAAATTGTGTAAATTTTGTTCAGCTCTACATGAATTTGGCTATTTGTGGGCACATTTATGTTTGTCACTCATTTGGACCAATGGGAAATAAAAGCCAAGGATCCATACTTATAGACTATGTAAGTCCGATTTCTCAATTGTATTTGAGAATTTTTCTATAAAATTTTAAAGATTAAAATTGTGTAAATTTTGTTCAGCTCTACATGAATTTGGCTATTTGTGGGCACATTTATGTTTGTCACTCATTTAGACCAATGGGAAATAAAAGCCAAGGATCCATACTTATAGGCTATGTAAGTCCGATTTCTCAATTGTATTTGAGAATTTTTCTATAAAATTTTAAAGATTAAAATTGTGTAAATTTTGTTCAGCTCTACATGAATTTGGCTATTTGTGGGCACATTTATGTTTGTCACTCATTTGGACCAATGGGAAATAAAAGCCAAGGATCCATACTTATAGACTATGTAAGTCCGATTTCTCAATTGTATTTGAGAATTTTTCTATAAAATTTTAATGATTAAAATTGTGTAAATTTTGTTCAGCTCTACGTGAATTTTGCTATTTGTGAGCACATTTATGTTTATCACTCATTTGGACCAATGGGAAATTAAAGCCAAGGATCCATACTTATAGACTATGTAAGTCCGATTTCTCAATTGTATTTGAGAATATTTCTATAACACTTGTTTGTCACTCATTTGGACCAATGGGAAATTAAAGCCAAGGACTATGTAAGTCCGATTTATCAATTGTATTTGAGAATTTTTCTATAACACTTGTTTGTCACTCATTTAGACCAATGGGAAATTAAAGCCAAGGATCCATACTTATAGGTTATGTAAGTCCGATTTCTCAATTGTATTTGAGAATTTTTCTATAACACTTGTTTGTCACTCATTTAGACCAATGGGAAATTAAAGCCAAGGATCCATACTTATAGGCTATGTAAGTCCGATTTCTCAATTGTATTTGAGAATATTTCTATAGCACTTGTTTGTCACTCATTTGGACCAATGGGAAATGAAAGCCAAGGATCCATACTTATAGACTATGTAAGTTCGATTTAACAATTGTATTTGAGAATTTTTCTATAACACTTGTTTGTCACTCATTTAGACCAATGGGAAATTAAAGCCAAGGATCCATACTTATAGGCTATGTAAGTCCGATTTCTCAATTGTATTTGAGAATATTTCTATAACACTTGTTTGTCACTCATTTGGACCAATGGGAAATTAAAGCCAAGGATCAATACTTATAGGTTATGTAAGTCCGATTTCTCAATTGTATTTGAGAATTTTTCTATAACACTTGTTTGTCACTCATTTGGACCAATGGGAAATTAAAGCCAAGGATCCATACTTATAGACTATGTAAGTCTGATTTCTCAATTGTATTTGAGAATATTTCTATAACACTTGTTTGTCACTCATTTGGACCAATGGGAAATTAAAGCCAAGGATCCATACTTATAGGCTATGTAAGTCCGATTTCTCAATTGTATTTGAGAATATTTCTATAACACTTGTTTGTCACTCATTTGGACCAATGGGAAATTAAAGCCAAGGATCCATACTTATAGGCTATGTAAGTCCGATTTCTCAATTGTATTTGAGAATTTTTCTATAACACTTGTTTGTCACTCATTTAGACCAATGGGAAATTAAAGCCAAGGATCCATATTTATAGACTATGTAAGTCCGATTTCTCAATTGTATTTGAGAATTTTTCTATAACACTTGTTTGTCACTCATTTAGACCAATGGGAAATTAAAGCCAAGGATCCATACTTATAGGCTATGTAAGTCCGATTTCTCAATTGTATTTGAGAATTTTTCTATAACACTTGTTTGTCACTCATTTAGACCAATGGGAAATTAAAGCCAAGGATCCATACTTATAGGCTATGTAAGTCCGATTTCTCAATTGTATTTGAGAATATTTCTATAACACTTGTTTGTCACTCATTTGGACCAATGGGAAATTAAAGCCAAGGATCCATACTTATAGACTATGTAAGTCCGATTTCTCAATTGTATTTGAGAATATTTCTATAACACTTGTTTGTCACTCATTTGGACCAATGGGAAATTAAAGCCAAGGATCCATACTTATAGGCTATGTAAGTCCGATTTCTCAATTGTATTTGAGAATTTTTCTATAACATTTGTTTGTCACTCATTTGGACCAATGGGAAATTAAAGCCAAGGATCCATACTTATAGGCTATGTAAGTCCGATTTCTCAATTGTATTTGAGAATATTTCTATAACATTTGTTTGTCACTCATTTGGACCAATGGGAAATTAAAGCCAAGGATCCATACTTATAGGCTATGTAAGTCCGATTTCTCAATTGTATTTGAGAATATTTCTATAACACTTGTTTGTCACTCATTTGGACCAATTGGAAATTAAAGCCAAGGATCCATACTTATAGGCTATGTAAGTCCGATTTCTCAATTGTATTTGAGAATATTTCTATAACACTTGTTTGTCACTCATTTGGACCAATGGGAAATTAAAGCCAAGGATCCATACTTATAGACTATGTAAGTCTGATTTCTCAATTGTATTTGAGAATTTTTCTATAACACTTGTTTGTCACTCATTTGGACCAATGGGAAATTAAAGCCAAGGATCCATACTTATAGGCTATGTAAGTCCGATTTCTCAATTGTATTTGAGAATATTTCTATAACACTTGTTTGTCACTCATTTGGACCAATTGGAAATTAAAGCCAAGGATCCATACTTATAGGCTATGTAAGTCCGATTTCTCAATTGTATTTGAGAATTTTTCTATAACACTTGTTTGTCACTCATTTGGACCAATTGGAAATTAAAGCCAAGGATCCATACTTATAGGCTATGTAAGTCCGATTTCTCAATTGTATTTGAGAATATTTCTATAACACTTGTTTGTCACTCATTTGGACCAATGGGAAATTAAAGCCAAGGATCCATACTTATAGACTATGTAAGTCCGATTTCTCAATTGTATTTGAGAATATTTCTATAACACTTGTTTGTCACTCATTTGGACCAATGGGAAATTAAAGCCAAGGATCCATACTTATAGGCTATGTAAGTCCGATTTCTCAATTGTATTTGAGAATTTTTCTATAACATTTGTTTGTCACTCATTTGGACCAATGGGAAATTAAAGCCAAGGATCCATACTTATAGGCTATGTAAGTCCGATTTCTCAATTGTATTTGAGAATATTTCTATAACATTTGTTTGTCACTCATTTGGACCAATGGGAAATTAAAGCCAAGGATCCATACTTATAGGCTATGTAAGTCCGATTTCTCAATTGTATTTGAGAATATTTCTATAACACTTGTTTGTCACTCATTTGGACCAATGGGAAATTAAAGCCAAGGATCCATACTTATAGACTATGTAAGTCTGATTTCTCAATTGTATTTGAGAATATTTCTATAACACTTGTTTGTCACTCATTTGGACCAATGGGAAATTAAAGCCAAGGATCCATACTTATAGGCTATGTAAGTCCGATTTCTCAATTGTATTTGAGAATTTTTCTATAACATTTGTTTGTCACTCATTTGGACCAATGGGAAATTAAAGCCAAGGATCCATACTTATAGGCTATGTAAGTCCGATTTCTCAATTGTATTTGAGAATATTTCTATAACACTTGTTTGTCACTCATTTGGACCAATTGGAAATTAAAGCCAAGGATCCATACTTATAGACTATGTAAGTCCGATTTCTCAATTGTATTTGAGAATTTTTCTGTAACACTTGTTTGTCACTCATTTAGACCAATGGGAAATTAAAGCCAATGATCCATACTTATAGGCTATGTAAGTCCGATTTCTCAATTGTATTTGAGAATATTTCTATAACACTTGTTTGTCACTCATTTGGACCAATGGGAAATTAAAGCCAAGGATCCATACTTATAGACTATGTAAGTCCGATTTCTCAATTGTATTTGAGAATTTTTCTATAACACTTGTTTGTCACTCATTTAGACCAATGGGAAATTAAACCCAAGGATCCATACTTATAGACTATGTAAGTCCGATTTCTCAATTGTATTTGAGAATTTTTCTATAACACTTGTTTGTCACTCATTTAGACCAATGGGAAATTAAAGCCAAGGATCCATACTTATAGACTATGTAAGTCCGATTTCTCAATTGTATTTGAGAATTTTTCTATAACACTTGTTTGTCACTCATTTAGACCAATGGGAAATTAAACCCAAGGATCCATACTTATAGACTATGTAAGTCCGATTTCTCAATTGTATTTGAGAATTTTTCTATAACACTTGTTTGTCACTCATTTAGACCAATGGGAAATTAAACCCAAGGATCCATACTTATAGACTATGTAAGTCCGATTTCTCAATTGTATTTGAGAATATTTCTATAACACTTGTTTGTCACTCATTTGGACCAATGGGAAATTAAAGCCAAGGATCCATACTTATAGACTATGTAAGCTCGATTTCTCAATTGTATTTGAGAATATTTCTATAATGTTTGTTTGTCACTCATTTGGACCAATGGGAAATTAAAGCCAAGGATCCATACTTATAGACTATGTAAGTCCGATTTCTCAATTGTATTTGAGAATATTTCTATAACACTTGTTTGTCACTCATTTGGACCAATGGGAAATTAAAGCCAAGGATCCATACTTATAGACTATGTAAGTCTGATTTCTCAATTGTATTTGAGAATATTTCTATAACACTTGTTTGTCACTCATTTGGACCAATGGGAAATTAAAGCCAAGGATCCATACTTATAGGCTATGTAAGTCCGATTTCTCAATTGTATTTGAGAATATTTCTATAATACTTGTTTGTCACTCATTTGGACCAATGGGAAATTAAAGCCAAGGATCCATACTTATAGGCTATGTAAGTCCGATTTCTCAATTGTATTTGAGAATATTTCTATAACACTTGTTTGTCACTCATTTGGACCAATGGGAAATTAAAGCCAAGGATCCATACTTATAGGCTATGTAAGTCCGATTTCTCAATTGTATTTGAGAATTTTTCTATAACACTTGTTTGTCACTCATTTAGACCAATGGGAAATTAAAGCCAAGGATCCATACTTATAG
This sequence comes from Lypha dubia, assembly GCA_947311025.1. Classification (NCBI taxonomy): domain Eukaryota; kingdom Metazoa; phylum Arthropoda; class Insecta; order Diptera; family Tachinidae; genus Lypha; species Lypha dubia. Next base: position 74,034,766 of record OX371264.1, on the reverse strand, counting down.
GCTATGTAAGTCCGATTTCTCAATTGTATTTGAGAATATTTCTATAGCACTTGTTTGTCACTCATTTGGACCAATGGGAAATGAAAGCCAAGGATCCATACTTATAGACTATGTAAGTTCGATTTAACAATTGTATTTGAGAATTTTTCTATAACACTTGTTTGTCACTCATTTAGACCAATGGGAAATTAAAGCCAAGGATCCATACTTATAGGCTATGTAAGTCCGATTTCTCAATTGTATTTGAGAATATTTCTATAACACTTGTTTGTCACTCATTTGGACCAATGGGAAATTAAAGCCAAGGATCAATACTTATAGGTTATGTAAGTCCGATTTCTCAATTGTATTTGAGAATTTTTCTATAACACTTGTTTGTCACTCATTTGGACCAATGGGAAATTAAAGCCAAGGATCCATACTTATAGACTATGTAAGTCTGATTTCTCAATTGTATTTGAGAATATTTCTATAACACTTGTTTGTCACTCATTTGGACCAATGGGAAATTAAAGCCAAGGATCCATACTTATAGGCTATGTAAGTCCGATTTCTCAATTGTATTTGAGAATATTTCTATAACACTTGTTTGTCACTCATTTGGACCAATGGGAAATTAAAGCCAAGGATCCATACTTATAGGCTATGTAAGTCCGATTTCTCAATTGTATTTGAGAATTTTTCTATAACACTTGTTTGTCACTCATTTAGACCAATGGGAAATTAAAGCCAAGGATCCATACTTATAGGCTATGTAAGTCCGATTTCTCAATTGTATTTGAGAATTTTTCTATAACACTTGTTTGTCACTCATTTAGACCAATGGGAAATTAAAGCCAAGGATCCATACTTATAGGCTATGTAAGTCCGATTTCTCAATTGTATTTGAGAATATTTCTATAACACTTGTTTGTCACTCATTTGGACCAATGGGAAATTAAAGCCAAGGATCCATACTTATAGACTATGTAAGTCCGATTTCTCAATTGTATTTGACAATATTTCTATAACACTTGTTTGTCACTCATTTGGACCAATGGGAAATTAAAGCCAAGGATCCATACTTATAGACTATGTAAGTCTGATTTCTCAATTGTATTTGAGAATATTTCTATAACATTTGTTTGTCACTCATTTGGACCAATGGGAAATTAAAGCCAAGGATCCATACTTATAGGCTATGTAAGTCCGATTTCTCAATTGTATTTGAGAATTTTTCTATAACATTTGTTTGTCACTCATTTGGACCAATGGGAAATTAAAGCCAAGGATCCATACTTATAGGCTATGTAAGTCCGATTTCTCAATTGTATTTGAGAATATTTCTATAACACTTGTTTGTCACTCATTTGGACCAATTGGAAATTAAAGCCAAGGATCCATACTTATAGACTATGTAAGTCCGATTTCTCAATTGTATTTGAGAATTTTTCTGTAACACTTGTTTGTCACTCATTTAGACCAATGGGAAATTAAAGCCAAGGATCCATACTTATAGGCTATGTAAGTCCGATTTCTCAATTGTATTTGAGAATATTTCTATAACACTTGTTTGTCACTCATTTGGATCAATGGGAAATTAAAGCCAAGGATCCATACTTATAGACTATGTAAGTCCGATTTCTCAATTGTATTTGAGAATTTTTCTATAACACTTGTTTGTCACTCATTTAGACCAATGGGAAATTAAACCCAAGGATCCATACTTATAGACTATGTAAGTCCGATTTCTCAATTGTATTTGAGAATTTTTCTATAACACTTGTTTGTCACTCATTTAGACCAATGGGAAATTAAAGCCAAGGATCCATACTTATAGACTATGTAAGTCCGATTTCTCAATTGTATTTGAGAATTTTTCTATAACACTTGTTTGTCACTCATTTAGACCAATGGGAAATTAAAGCCAAGGATCCATACTTATAGACTATGTAAGCTCGATTTCTCAATTGTATTTGAGAATATTTCTATAATGTTTGTTTGTCACTCATTTGGACCAACGGGAAATTAAAGCCAAGGATCCATACTTATAGACTATGTAAGTCCGATTTCTCAATTGTATTTGAGAATATTTCTATAACACTTGTTTGTCACTCATTTGGACCAATGGGAAATTAAAGCCAAGGATCCATACTTATAGACTATGTAAGTCTGATTTCTCAATTGTATTTGAGAATATTTCTATAACACTTGTTTGTCACTCATTTGGACCAATGGGAAATTAAAGCCAAGGATCCATACTTATAGGCTATGTAAGTCCGATTTCTCAATTGTATTTGAGAATATTTCTATAATACTTGTTTGTCACTCATTTGGACCAATGGGAAATTAAAGCCAAGGATCCATACTTATAGGCTATGTAAGTCCGATTTCTCAATTGTATTTGAGAATATTTCTATAACACTTGTTTGTCACTCATTTGGACCAATGGGAAATTAAAGCCAAGGATCCATACTTATAGGCTATGTAAGTCCGATTTCTCAATTGTATTTGAGAATTTTTCTATAAAATTTTAAAGATTAAAATTGTGTAAATTTTGTTCCGCTCTACGTGAATTTTGCTATTTGTGGGCACATTTATGTTTGTCACTCATTTAGACCAATGGGAAATTAAAGCCAAGGATCCATACTTATAGGCTATGTAAGTCCGATTTCTCAATTGTATTTGAGAATATTTCTATAACACTTGTTTGTCACTCATTTGGACCAATGGGAAATTAAAGCCAAGGATCAATACTTATAGGTTATGTAAGTCCGATTTCTCAATTGTATTTGAGAATTTTTCTATAACACTTGTTTGTCACTCATTTGGACCAATGGGAAATTAAAGCCAAGGATCCATACTTATAGACTATGTAAGTCTGATTTCTCAATTGTATTTGAGAATATTTCTATAACACTTGTTTGTCACTCATTTGGACCAATGGGAAATTAAAGCCAAGGATCCATACTTATAGGCTATGTAAGTCCGATTTCTCAATTGTATTTGAGAATATTTCTATAACACTTGTTTGTCACTCATTTGGACCAATGGGAAATTAAAGCCAAGGATCCATACTTATAGGCTATGTAAGTCCGATTTCTCAATTGTATTTGAGAATTTTTCTATAACACTTGTTTGTCACTCATTTAGACCAATGGGAAATTAAAGCCAAGGATCCATACTTATAGGCTATGTAAGTCCGATTTCTCAATTGTATTTGAGAATTTTTCTATAACACTTGTTTGTCACTCATTTAGACCAATGGGAAATTAAAGCCAAGGATCCATACTTATAGGCTATGTAAGTCCGATTTCTCAATTGTATTTGAGAATATTTCTATAACACTTGTTTGTCACTCATTTGGACCAATGGGAAATTAAAGCCAAGGATCCATACTTATAGACTATGTAAGTCCGATTTCTCAATTGTATTTGACAATATTTCTATAACACTTGTTTGTCACTCATTTGGACCAATGGGAAATTAAAGCCAAGGATCCATACTTATAGACTATGTAAGTCTGATTTCTCAATTGTATTTGAGAATATTTCTATAACATTTGTTTGTCACTCATTTGGACCAATGGGAAATTAAAGCCAAGGATCCATACTTATAGGCTATGTAAGTCCGATTTCTCAATTGTATTTGAGAATTTTTCTATAACATTTGTTTGTCACTCATTTGGACCAATGGGAAATTAAAGCCAAGGATCCATACTTATAGGCTATGTAAGTCCGATTTCTCAATTGTATTTGAGAATATTTCTATAACACTTGTTTGTCACTCATTTGGACCAATTGGAAATTAAAGCCAAGGATCCATACTTATAGACTATGTAAGTCCGATTTCTCAATTGTATTTGAGAATTTTTCTGTAACACTTGTTTGTCACTCATTTAGACCAATGGGAAATTAAAGCCAAGGATCCATACTTATAGGCTATGTAAGTCCGATTTCTCAATTGTATTTGAGAATATTTCTATAACACTTGTTTGTCACTCATTTGGATCAATGGGAAATTAAAGCCAAGGATCCATACTTATAGACTATGTAAGTCCGATTTCTCAATTGTATTTGAGAATTTTTCTATAACACTTGTTTGTCACTCATTTAGACCAATGGGAAATTAAACCCAAGGATCCATACTTATAGACTATGTAAGTCCGATTTCTCAATTGTATTTGAGAATTTTTCTATAACACTTGTTTGTCACTCATTTAGACCAATGGGAAATTAAAGCCAAGGATCCATACTTATAGACTATGTAAGTCCGATTTCTCAATTGTATTTGAGAATTTTTCTATAACACTTGTTTGTCACTCATTTAGACCAATGGGAAATTAAAGCCAAGGATCCATACTTATAGACTATGTAAGCTCGATTTCTCAATTGTATTTGAGAATATTTCTATAATGTTTGTTTGTCACTCATTTGGACCAATGGGAAATTAAAGCCAAGGATCCATACTTATAGACTATGTAAGTCCGATTTCTCAATTGTATTTGAGAATATTTCTATAACACTTGTTTGTCACTCATTTGGACCAATGGGAAATTAAAGCCAAGGATCCATACTTATAGACTATGTAAGTCTGATTTCTCAATTGTATTTGAGAATATTTCTATAACACTTGTTTGTCACTCATTTGGACCAATGGGAAATTAAAGCCAAGGATCCATACTTATAGGCTATGTAAGTCCGATTTCTCAATTGTATTTGAGAATATTTCTATAATACTTGTTTGTCACTCATTTGGACCAATGGGAAATTAAAGCCAAGGATCCATACTTATAGGCTATGTAAGTCCGATTTCTCAATTGTATTTGAGAATATTTCTATAACACTTGTTTGTCACTCATTTGGACCAATGGGAAATTAAAGCCAAGGATCCATACTTATAGGCTATGTAAGTCCGATTTCTCAATTGTATTTGAGAATTTTTCTATAAAATTTTAAAGATTAAAATTGTGTAAATTTTGTTCCGCTCTACGTGAATTTTGCTATTTGTGGGCACATTTATGTTTGTCACTCATTTGGACCAATGGGAAATCAAAGCCAAGGATCCATACTTATAGGCTATTTAAGTCCGATTTCTCAATTGTATTTAAGAATATTTCTATAACACTTGTTTGTCACTCATTTGGACCAATGGGAAATTAAAGCCAAGGATCCATACTTATAGGCTATGTAAGTCCGATTTCTCAATTGTATTTGAGAATATTTCTATAACACTTGTTTGTCACTCATTTGGACCAATGGGAAATTAAAGCCAAGGATCCATACTTATAGACTATGTAAGTCTGATTTCTCAATTGTATTTGAGAATATTTCTATAACACTTGTTTGTCACTCATTTGGACCAATGGGAAATTAAAGCCAAGGATCCATACTTATAGGCTATGTAAGTCTGATTTCTCAATTGTATTTGAGAATTTTTCTATAACATTTGTTTGTCACTCATTTGGACCAATGGGAAATTAAAGCCAAGGATCCATACTTATAGACTATGTAAGTCCGATTTCTCAATTGTATTTGAGAATTTTTCTATAACATTTGTTTGTCACTCATTTGGACCAATGGGAAATTAAAGCCAAGGATCCATATTTATAGGCTATGTAAGTCCGATTTCTCAATTGTATTTGAGAATATTTCTATAATACTTGTTTGTCACTCATTTGGACCAATGGGAAATTAAAGCCAAGGATCCATACTTATAGGCTATGTAAGTCCGATTTCTCAATTGTATTTGAGAATATTTCTATAACACTTGTTTGTCACTCATTTGGACCAATGGGAAATTAAAGCCAAGGATCCATACTTATAGGCTATGTAAGTCCGATTTCTCAATTGTATTTGAGAATTTTTCTATAAAATTTTAAAGATTAAAATTGTGTAAATTTTGTTCCGCTCTACGTGAATTTTGCTATTTGTGGGCACATTTATGTTTGTCACTCATTTGGACCAATGGGAAATTAAAGCCAAGGATCCATACTTATAGACTATGTAAGTCCGATTTCTCAATTGTATTTGAGAATATTTCTATAACACTTGTTTGTCACTCATTTGGACCAATGGGAAATTAAAGCCAAGGATCCATACTTATAGGCTATGTAAGTCCGATTTCTCAATTGTATTTGAGAATTTTTCTATAACATTTGTTTGTCACTCATTTGGACCAATGGGAAATTAAAGCCAAGGATCCATACTTATAGACTATGTAAGTCTGATTTCTCAATTGTATTTGAGAATATTTCTATAACACTTGTTTGTCACTCATTTGGACCAATGGGAAATTAAAGCCAAGGATCCATACTTATAGGCTATGTAAGTCTGATTTCTCAATTGTATTTGAGAATTTTTCTATAACATTTGTTTGTCACTCATTTGGACCAATGGGAAATTAAAGCCAAGGATCCATACTTATAGACTATGTAAGTCCGATTTCTCAATTGTATTTGAGAATTTTTCTATAACATTTGTTTGTCACTCATTTGGACCAATGGGAAATTAAAGCCAAGGATCCATATTTATAGGCTATGTAAGTCCGATTTCTCAATTGTATTTGAGAATTTTTCTATAAAATTTTAAAGATTAAAATTGTGTAAATTTTGTTCAGCTCTACGTGAATTTGGCTATTTGTGGGCACATTTATGTTTGTCACTCATTTGGACCAATGGAAAATTAAAGCCAAGGATCCATACTTATAGACTATGTAAGTCCGATTTCTCAATTGTATTTGAGAATTTTTCTATAACATTTGTTTGTCACTCATTTGGACCAATGGGAAATTAAAGCCAAGGATCCATACTTATAGACTATGTAAGTCCGATTTCTCAATTGTATTTGAGAATTTTTCTATAACACTTGTTTGTCACTCATTTAGACCAATGGGAAATTAAAGCCAAGGATCCATACTTATAGGCTATGTAAGTCCGATTTCTCAATTGTATTTGAGAATATTTCTATAACACTTGTTTGTCACTCATTTGGACCAATGGGAAATTAAAGCCAAGGATCCATACTTATAGACTATGTAAGTCCGATTTCTCAATTGTATTTGAGAATTTTTCTATAAAATTTTAAAGATTAAAATTTTGTAAATTTTGTTCCGCTCTACGTGAATTTTGCTATTTGTGGGCACATTTATGTTTGTCACTCATTTGGACCAATGGGAAATTAAAGCCAAGGATCCATACTTATAGGCTATTTAAGTCCAATTTCTCAATTGTATTTGAGAATTTTTCTATAACACTTGTTTGTCACTCATTTGGACCAATGGGAAATTAAAGCCAAGGATCCATACTCATAGGCTATGTAAGTCCGATTTCTCAATTGTATTTGAGAATTTTTCTATAACACTTGTTTGTCACTCATTTGGACCAATGGGAAATTAAAGCCAAGGATCCATACTTATAGACTATGTAAGTCCGATTTCTCAATTGCATTTGAGAATTTTTCTATAAAATTTTAAAGATTAAAATTGTGTAAATTTTGTTCAGCTCTACATGAATTTGGCTATTTGTGGGCACATTTATGTTTGTCACACATTTGGGCCAACGGGAAATTAAAGCCAAGGATCCATACTTATAGACTATGGAAGTCCAATTTCTCAATTGTATTTGAGAATTTTTCTATAACACTTGTTTGTCACTCATTTGGACCAATGGGAAAATAAAGCCAAGGATCCATACTTATAGGTTATGTAAGTCCGATTTCTCAATTGTATTTGCGAATTTTTCTATAACACTTGTTTGTCACTCATTTAGACCAATGGGAAATTAAAGCCAAGGATCCATACTTATAGACTATGTAAGTCCGATTTCTCAATTGTATTTGAGAATTTTTCTATAACACTTGTTTGTCACTCATTTGGACCAATGGGAAAATAAAGCCAAGGATCCATACTTATAGGTTATGTAAGTCCGATTTCTCAATTGTATTTGCGAATTTTTCTATAACACTTGTTTGTCACTCATTTAGACCAATGGGAAATTAAAGCCAAGGATCCATACTTATAGGCTATGTAAGTCCGATTTCTCAATTGTATTTGAGAATATTTCTATAACACTTGCTTGTCACTCATTTGGACCAATGGGAAATTAAAGCCAAGGATCCATACTTATAGGCTATGTAAGTCCGATTTCTCAATTGTATTTGAGAATATTTCTATAACACTTGTGTGTCACTCATTTAGACCAATGGGAAATTAAAGCCAAGGATCCATACTTATAGGCTATGTAAGTCCGATTTCTCAATTGTATTTGAGAATATTTCTATAACACTTGTTTGTCACTCATTTGGACCAATGGGAAATTAAAGCCAAGGATCCATACTCATAGGCTATGTAAGTCCGATTTCTCAATTGTATTTGAGAATTTTTCTATAACACTTGTTTGTCACTCATTTGGACCAATGGGAAATTAAAGCCAAGGATCCATACTTATAGACTATGTAAGTCCGATTTCTCAATTGTATTTGAGAATTTTTCTATAACACTTGTTTGTCACTCATTTGGACCAATGGGAAAATAAAGCCAAGGATCCATACTTATAGGTTATGTAAGTCCGATTTCTCAATTGTATTTGCGAATTTTTCTATAACACTTGTTTGTCACTCATTTAGACCAATGGGAAATTAAAGCCAAGGATCCATACTTATAGGCTATGTAAGTCCGATTTCTCAATTGTATTTGAGAATATTTCTATAACACTTGCTTGTCACTCATTTGGACCAATGGGAAATTAAAGCCAAGGATCCATACTTATAGGCTATGTAAGTCCGATTTCTCAATTGTATTTGAGAATATTTCTATAACACTTGTGTGTCACTCATTTAGACCAATGGGAAATTAAAGCCAAGGATCCATACTTATAGGCTATGTAAGTCCGATTTCTCAATTGTATTTGAGAATATTTCTATAACACTTGTTTGTCACTCATTTGGACCAATGGGAAATTAAAGCCAAGGATCCATACTCATAGGCTATGTAAGTCCGATTTCTCAATTGTATTTGAGAATTTTTCTATAACACTTGTTTGTCACTCATTTGGACCAATGGGAAATTAAAGCCAAGGATCCATACTTATAGACTATGTAAGTCCGATTTCTCAATTGTATTTGAGAATTTTTCTATAAAATTTTAAAGATTAAAATTGTGTAAATTTTGTTCAGCTCTACATGAATTTGGCTATTTGTGGGCACATTTATGTTTGTCACACATTTGGGCCAACGGGAAATTAAAGCCAAGGATCCATACTTATAGACTATGGAAGTCCAATTTCTCAATTGTATTTGAGAATTTTTCTATAACACTTGTTTGTCACTCATTTAAACCAATGGGAAATTAAAGCCAAGAATCCATACTTATAGACTATGTAAGTCCGATTTCTCAATTGTATTTGAGAATTTTTCTATAAAATTTTAAAGATTAAAATTGTGCAAATTTTGTTCAGCTCTACATGAATTTGGCTATTTGTGGGCACATTTATGTTTGTCACTCATTTGGACCAATGGAAAATTAAAGCCAAGGATCCATACTTATAGACTATGTAAGTCCGATTTCTCAATTGTATTTGAGAATTTTTCTATAACACTTGTTTGTCACTCATTTGGACCAATGGGAAAATAAAGCCAAGGATCCATACTTATAGGTTATGTTAGTCCGATTTCTCAATTGTATTTGCGAATTTTTCTATAACACTTGTTTGTCACTCATTTAGACCAATGGGAAATTAAAGCCAAGGATCCATACTTATAGGCTATGTAAGTCCGATTTCTCATTTGTATTTGAGAATATTTCTATAACACTTGCTTGTCACTCATTTGGACCAATGGGAAATTAAAGCCAAGGATCCATACTTATAGGCTATGTAAGTCCGATTTCTCAATTGTATTTGAGAATATTTCTATAACACTTGTTTGTCACTCATTTGGACCAATGGGAAATTAAAGCCAAGGATCCATACTTATAGACTATGTAAGTCCGATTTCTCAATTGTATTTGAGAATATTTCTATAACACTTGCTTGTCACTCATTTGGACCAATGGGAAATTAAAGCCAAGGATCCATACTTATAGGCTATGTAAGTCCGATTTCTCAATTGTATTTGAGAATATTTCTATAACACTTGTTTGTCACTCATTTGGACCAATGGGAAATTAAAGCCAAGGATCCATTCTTATAGGCTATGTAAGTCCGATTTCTCAATTGTATTTGAGAATATTTCTATAACACTTGTTTGTCACTCATTTGGACCAATGGGAAATTAAAGCCAAGGATCCATACTTATAGACTATGTAAGTCCGATTTCTCAATTGTATTTGAGAATATTTCTATAACACTTGCTTGTCACTCATTTGGACCAATGGGAAATTAAAGCCAAGGATCCATACTTATAGGCTATGTAAGTCCGATTTCTCAATTGTATTTGAGAATATTTCTATAACACTTGTTTGTCACTCATTTGGACCAATGGGAAATTAAAGCCAAGGATCCATACTTATAGGCTATGTAAGTCCGATTTCTCAATTGTATTTGAGAATATTTCTATAACACTTGTTTGTCACTCATTTGGACCAATGGGAAATTAAAGCCAAGGATCCATACTTATAGACTATGTAAGTCCGATTTCTCAATTGTATTTGAGAATATTTCTATAACACTTGCTTGTCACTCATTTGCACCAATGGGAAATTAAAGCCAAGGATCCATACTTATAGGCTATGTAACTCCGATTTCTCAATTGTATTTGAGAATATTTCTATAACACTTGTTTGTCACTCATTTGGACCAATGGGAAATTAAAGCCAAGGATCCATACTTATAGGCTATGTAAGTCCGATTTCTCAATTGTATTTGAGAATATTTCTATAACACTTGTTTGTCACTCATTTGGACCAATGGGAAATTAAAGCCAAGGATCCATACTTATAGACTATGTAAGTCCGATTTCTCAATTGTATTTGAGAATATTTCTATAACACTTGCTTGTCACTCATTTGGACCAATGGGAAATTAAAGCCAAGGATCCATACTTATAGGCTATGTAAGTCCGATTTCTCAATTGTATTTGAGAATATTTCTATAACACTTGTTTGTCACTCATTTGGACCAATGGGAAATTAAAGCCAAGGATCCATACTTATAGGCTATGTAAGTCCGATTTCTCAATTGTATTTGAGAATTTTTCTATAACACTTGTTTGTCACTGATTTAGACCAATGGGAAATTAAAGCCAAGGATCCATACTTATAGACTATGTAAGTCCGATTTCTCAATTGTATTTGAGAATTTTTCTATAAAATTTTAAAGATTAAAATTGTGTAAATTTTGTTCCGCTCTACGTGAATTTTGCTATTTGTGGGCACATTTATGTTTGTCACTCATTTGGACCAATGGGAAATCAAAGCCAAGGATCCATACTTATAGGCTATTTAAGTCCGATTTCTCAATTGTATTTGAGAATTTTTCTATAACACTTGTTTGTCACTCATTTGGACCAATGGGAAATTAAAGCCAAGGATCCATACTTATAGGCTATGTAAGTCCGATTTCTCAATTGTATTTGAGAATATTTCTATAACACTTGTTTGTCACTCATTTGGACCAATGGGAAATTAAAGCCAAGGATCCATACTTATAGACTATGTAAGTCCGATTTCTCAATTGTATTTGAGAATTTTTCTATAAAATTTTAAAGATTAAAATTGTGTAAATTTTGTTCCGCTCTACGTGAATTTTGCTATTTGTGGGCACATTTATGTTTGTCACTCAATTGGACCAATGGGAAATTAAAGCCAAGGATCCATACTTATAGGCTATTTAAGTCCGATTTCTCAATTGTATTTGAGAATTTTTCTATAACACTTGTTTGTCACTCATTTGGACCAATGGGAAATTAAAGCCAAGGATCCATACTTATAGGCTATGTAAGTCCGATTTCTCAATTGTATTTGAGAATTTTTCTATAACACTTGTTTGTCACTCATTTGGACCAATGGGAAATTAAAGCCAAGGATCCATACTTATAGACTATGTAAGTCCGATTTCTCAATTGTATTTGAGAATTTTTCTATAAAATTTTAAAGATTAAAATTGTGTAAATTTTGTTCAGCTCTACATGAATTTGGCTATTTGTGGGCACATTTATGTTTGTCACTCATTTGGGCCAACGGGAAATTAAAGCCAAGGATCCATACTTATAGACTATGGAAGTCCAATTTCTCAATTGTATTTGAGAATTTTTCTATAACACTTGTTTGTCACTCATTTGGACCAATGGGAAATTAAAGCCAAGGATCCATACTTATAGGCTATGTAAGTCCGATTTCTCAATTGTATTTGAGAATTTTTCTATAACACTTGTTTGTCACTCATTTGGACCAATGGGAAATTAAAGCCAAGGAACCATACTTATAGACTATGTAAGTCCGATTTCTCAATTGTATTTGAGAATTTTTCTATAAAATTTTAAAGATTAAAATTGTGTAAATTTTGTTCAGCTCTACATGAATTTGGCTATTTGTGGGCACATTTATGTTTGTCACTCATTTGGGCCAACGGGAAATTAAAGCCAAGGATCCATACTTATAGACTATGGAAGTCCAATTTCTCAATTGTATTTGAGAATTTTTCTATAACACTTGTTTGTCACTCATTTGGACCAATGGGAAATTAAAGCCAAGGATCCATACTTATAGGCTATGTAAGTCCGATTTCTCAATTGTATTTGAGAATTTTTCTATAACACTTGTTTGTCACTCATTTGGACCAATGGGAAATTAAAGCCAAGGATCCATACTTATAGACTATGTAAGTCCGATTTCTCAATTGTATTTGAGAATTTTTCTATAACACTCTTTTGTCACTCATTTAGACCAATGGGAAATTAAACCCAAGGATCCATACTTATAGACTATGTAAGTCCGATTTCTCAATTGTATTTGAGAATTTTTCTATAACACTTGTTTGTCACTCATTTGGACCAATGGGAAATTAAAGCCAAGGAACCATACTTATAGACTATGTAAGTCCGATTTCTCAATTGTATTTGAGAATTTTTCTATAAAATTTTAAAGATTAAAATTGTGTAAATTTTGTTCAGCTCTACATGAATTTGGCTATTTGTGGGCACATTTATGTTTGTCACTCATTTGGGCCAACGGGAAATTAAAGCCAAGGATCCATACTTATAGACTATGGAAGTCCAATTTCTCAATTGTATTTGAGAATTTTTCTATAACACTTGTTTGTCACTCATTTGGACCAATGGGAAATTAAAGCCAAGGATCCATACTTATAGGCTATGTAAGTCCGATTTCTCAATTGTATTTGAGAATTTTTCTATAACACTTGTTTGTCACTCATTTGGACCAATGGGAAATTAAAGCCAAGGATCCATACTTATAGACTATGTAAGTCCGATTTCTCAATTGTATTTGAGAATTTTTCTATAAAATTTTAAAGATTAAAATTGTGTAAATTTTGTTCAGCTCTACGTGAATTTTGCTATTTGTGGGCACATTTATGTTTGTCACTCATTTGGACCAATGGGAAATTAAAGCCAAGGATCCATACTTATAGACTATGTAAGTCCAATTTCTCAATTGTATTTGAGAATTTTTCTATAACATTTGTTTGTCACTCATTTGGACCAATGAGAAATTAAAGCCAAGGATCCATACTTATAGAGTATGTAAGTCCGATTTCTCAATTGTATTTGAGAATTTTTCTATAAAATTTTAAAGATTAAAATTGTGTAAATTTTGTTCAGCTCTACGTGAATTTTGCTATTTGTGGGCACATTTATGTTTGTCACTCATTTGGACCAATGGGAAATTAAAGCCAAGGATCCATACTTATAGACTATGTAAGTCCGATTTCTCAATTGTATTTGAGAATTTTTCAATAACACTTGTTTGTCACTCATTTGGACCAATGGGAAATTAAAGCCAAGAATCCATACTTATAGGCTATGTAAGTCCGATTTCTCAATTGTATTTGAGAATTTTTCTATAACACTTGTTTGTCACTCATTTAGACCAATGGGAAATTAAAGCCAAGGATCCATACTTATAGGCTATGTAAGTCCGATTTCTCAATTGTATTTGAGAATATTTCTATAACACTTGTTTGTCACTCATTTGGACCAATGGGAAATTAAAGCCAAGGATCCATACTTATAGACTATGTAAGTCCGATTTCTCAATTGTATTTGGGAATTTTTCTATAACATTTGTTTGTCACTCATTTGGACCAATGGGAAATTAAAGCCAAGGATCCATACTTATAGACTATGTAAGTCTGATTACTCAATTGTATTTGAGAATTTTTCTATAAAATTTTAAAGATTAAAATTGTGTAAATTTTGTTCAGCTCTACGTGAATTTTGCTATTTGTGGGCACATTTATGTTTGTCACTCATTTGGACCAATGGGAAATTAAAGACAAGGATCCATACTTATAGACTATGTAAGTCCAATTTCTCAATTGTATTTGAGAATTTTTCTATAACATTTGATTGTCACTCATTTGGACCAATGAGAAATTAAAGCCAAGGATCCATACTTATAGACTATGTAAGTCCGATTTCTCAATTGTATTTGAGAATTTTTCTATAACATTTGTTTGTCACTCATTTGGACCAATGGGAAATTAAACCCAAGGATCCATACTTATAGACTATGTAAGTCCGATTTCTCAATTGTATTTGAGAATTTTTCTATAAAATTTTAAAGATTAAAATTGTGTAAATTTTGTTCAGCTCTACGTGAATTTTGCTATTTGTGGGCACATTTATGTTTGTCACTCATTTGGACCAATGGAAAATTAAAGCCAAGGATCCTTACTTATAGACTATGTAAGTCCGATTTCTCAATTGTATTTGAGAATTTTTCTATAACACTTGTTTGTCACTCATTTGGACCAATGAGAAATTAAAGCCAAGGATCCATACTTATAGACTATGTAAGTCCGATTTCTCAATTGTATTTGAGAATTTTTCTATAACATTTGTTTGTCACTCATTTGGACCAATGGGAAATTAAACCCAAGGATCCATACTTATAGACTATGTAAGTCCGATTTCTCAATTGTATTTGAGAATTTTTCTATAAAATTTTAAAGATTAAAATTGTGTAAATTTTGTTCAGCTCTACGTGAATTTTGCTATTTGTGGGCACATTTATGTTTGTCACTCATTTGGACCAATGGAAAATTAAAGCCAAGGATCCTTACTTATAGACTATGTAAGTCCGATTTCTCAATTGTATTTGAGAATTTTTCTATAACACTTGTTTGTCACTCATTTGGACCAATGGGAAATTAAAGCCAAGGAACCATACTTATAGACTATGTAAGTCCGATTTCTCAATTGTATTTGAGAATTTTTCTATAACACTTGTTTGTCACTCATTTGGACCAATGGGAAATTAAAGCCAAGGATCCATACTTATAGACTATGTAAGTCCAATTTCTCAATTGTATTTGAGAATTTTTCTATAACATTTGTTTGTCACTCATGTGGACCAATGGGAAATTAAAGCCAAGGATCCATACTTATAGACTATGTAAGTCCAATTTCTCAATTGTATTTGAGAATTTTTCTATAACATTTGTTTGTCACTCATTTGGACCAATGGGAAATTAAAGCCAAGGATCCATACTTATAGACTATGTAAGTCTGATTACTCAATTGTATTTGAGAATTTTTCTATAACACTTGTTTGTCACTCATTTGGACCAATGGGAAATTAAAGCCAAGGATCCATACTTATAGGCTATGTAAGTCCGATTTCTCAATTGTATTTGAGAATTTTTCTATAAAATTTTAAAGATTAAAATTGTGTAAATTTTGTTCAGCTCTACATGAATTTGGCTATTTGTGGGCACATTTATGTTTGTCACTCATTTGGGCCAACGGGAAATTAAAGCCAAGGATCCATACTTATAGACTATGGAAGTCCAATTTCTCAATTGTATTTGAGAATTTTTCTATAGCATTTGTTTGTCACTCATTTGGACCAATGAGAAATTAAAGCCAAGGATCCATACTTCTAGACTATGTAAGTCCGATTTCTCAATTGTATTTGAGAATTTTTCTATAAAATTTTAAAGATTAAAATTGTGTAAATTTTGTTCAGCTCTACGTGAATTTGGCTATTTGTGGGCACATTTATGTTTGTCACTCATTTGGACCAATGGGAAATTAAAGCCAAGGATCCATACTTATAGACTATGTAAGTCCGATTTCTCAATTGTATTTGAGAATTTTTCTATAACACTTGTTTGTCACACATTTGGACCAATGGGAAATTAAAGCCAAGGATCCATACTTATAGACTATGTAAGTCCGATTTCTCAATTGTATTTGAGAATTTTTCTATAAAATTTTAATGATTAAAATTGTGTAAATTTTGTTCAGCTCTACGTGAATTTTGCTATTTGTGGGCACATTTATGTTTGTCACTCATTTGGACCAATGGGAAATTAAAGCCAAGGATCCATACTTATAGACTATGTAAGTCTGATTACTCAATTGTATTTGAGAATTTTTCTATAAAATTTTAAAGATTAAAATTGTGTAAATTTTGTTCAGCTCTACGTGAATTTTGCTATTTAAGGGCACATTTATGTTTGTCACTCATTTGGACCAATGGGAAATTAAAGCCAAGGATCCTTACTTATAGACTATGTAAGTCCGATTTCTCAATTGTATTTGAGAATTTTTCTATAACACTTGTTTGTCACTCATTTGGACCAATGGGAAATTAAAGCCAAGGATCCATACTTATAGACTATGTAAGTCCGATTTCTCAATTGTATTTGAGAATTTTTCTATAAAATTTTAAAGATTAAAATTGTGTAAATTTTGTTCAGCTCTACGTGAATTTTGCTATTTAAGGGCACATTTATGTTTGTCACTCATTTGGACCAATGGGAAATTAAAGCCAAGGATCCTTACTTATAGACTATGTAAGTCCGATTTCTCAATTGTATTTGAGAATTTTTCTATAACACTTGTTTGTCACTCATTTGGAGCAATGGGAAATTAAAGCCAAGGATCCATACTTATAGACTATGTAAGTCCGATTTCTCAATTGTATTTGAGAATTTTTCTATAACACTTGTTTGTCACTCATTTGGACCAATGGGAAATTAAAGCCAAGGATCCATACTTATAGGTTATGTAAGTCCGATTTCTCAATTGTATTTGAGAATATTTCTATAACACTTGTTTGTCACTCATTTGGACCAATGGGAAATTAAAGCCAGGGATCCATACTTATAGACTATGTAAGTCCGATTTCTCAATTGTATTTGAGAATTTTTCTATAAAATTTTAAAGATTAAAATTGTGTAAATTTTGTTCAGCTCTACGTGAATTTTGCTATTTAAGGGCACATTTATGTTTGTCACTCATTTGGACCAATGGGAAATTAAAGCCAAGGATTTTTACTTATAGACTATGTAAGTCCGATTTCTCAATTGTATTTGAGAATTTTTCTATAACACTTGTTTGTCACTCATTTGGACCAATGGGAAATTAAAGCCAAGGATCCATACTTATAGGTTATGTAAGTCCGATTTCTCAATTGTATTTGAGAATATTTCTATAACACTTGTTTGTCACTCATTTGGACCAATGGGAAATTAAAGCCAGGGATCCATACTTATAGACTATGTAAGTCCGATTTCTCAATTGTATTTGAGAATTTTTCTATAAAATTTTAAAGATTAAAATTGTGTAAATTTTGTTCAGCTCTACGTGAATTTTGCTATTTAAGGGCACATTTATGTTTGTCACTCATTTGGACCAATGGGAAATTAAAGCCAAGGATCCTTACTTATAGACTATGTAAGTCCGATTTCTCAATTGTATTTGAGAATTTTTCTATAAAATTTTAAAGATTAAAATTGTGTAAATTTTGTTCAGCTCTACGTGAATTTTGCTATTTGTGGGCACATTTATGTTTGTCACTCATTTGGGCCAACGGGAAATTAAAGCCAAGGATCCATACTTATAGGTTATGTAAGTCCGATTTCTCAATTGTATTTGAGAATTTTTCTATAACACTTGTTTGTCACTCATTTGGACCAATGGGAAATTAAAGCCAGGGATCCATACTTATAGACTATGGAAGTCCAATTTCTCAATTGTATTTGAGAATTTTTCTATAAAATTTTAAAAATTAAAATTGTGTAAATTTTGTTCAGCTCTACGTGAATTTTGCTATTTGTGGGCACATTTATGTTTGTCACTCATTTGGGCCAACGGGAAATTAAAGCCAAGGATCCATACTTATAGGCTATGTAAGTCCGATTTCTCAATTGTATTTGAGAATATTTCTATAACACTTGTTTGTCACTCATTTGGACCAATGGGAAATTAAAGCCAAGGATCCATACTTATAGACTATGTAAGTCCGATTTCTCAATTGTATTTGAGAATTTTTCTATAACACTTGTTTGTCACTCATTTGGACCAATGGGAAATTAAAGCCAAGGATCCATACTTATAGGTTATGTAAGTCCGATTTCTCAATTGTATTTGAGAATTTTTCTATAACACTTGTTTGTCACTCATTTAGACCAATGGGAAATTTAAGCCAAAGATCCATACTTATAGACTATGTAAGTCCGATTTCTCAATTGTATTTGAGAATATTTCTATAACACTTGTTTGTCACTCATTTGGACCAATGGGAAATTAAAGCCAAGGATCCATACTTATAAGCTATGTAAGTCCGATTTCTCAATTGTATTTGAGAATTTTTCTATAACATTTGTTTGTCACTCATTTGGACCAATGTGAAATTAAAGCCAACGATCCATACTTATAGACTATGTAAGTCTGATTACTCAATTGTATTTGAGAATTTTTCTATAAAATTTTAAAGATTAAAATTGTGTAAATTTTGTTCAGCTCTACGTGAATTTTGCTATTTGTGGGCACATTTATGTTTGTCACTCATTTGGACCAATGGGAAATTAAAGCCAAGGATCCATACTTATAGACTATGTAAGTCCGATTTCTCAATTGTATTTGAGAATTTTTCTATAACACTTGTTTGTCACTCATTTGGACTAATGGGAAATTAAAGCCAAGGATCCATACTTATAGACTATGTAAGTCCGATTTCTCAATTGTATTTGAGAATATTTCTATAACACTTGTTTGTCACTCATTTGGACCAATGGGAAATTAAAGCCAAGGATCCATACTTATAGGCTATGTAAGTCCGATTTCTCAATTGTATTTGAGAATTTTTCTATAACATTTGTTTGTCACTCATTTGGACCAATGGGAAATTAAAGCCAAGGATCCATACTTATAGACTATGTAAGTCTGATTACTCAATTGTATTTGAGAATTTTTCTATAAAATTTTAAAGATTAAAATTGTGTAAATTTTGTTCAGCTCTACGTGAATTTGGCTATTTGTGGGCACATTTATGTTTGTCACTCATTTGGACCAATGGGAAATTAAAGCCAAGGATCCATACTTATAGACTATGTTAGTCCGATTTATCAATTGTATTTGAGAATTTTTCTATAACACTTGTTTGTCACTCATTTGGACCAATGGGAAATTAAAGCCAAGGATCCATACTTATAGACTATGTAAGTCCGATTTCTCAATTGTATTTGAGAATTTTTCTATAACACTTGTTTGTCACTCATTTAGACCAATGGGAAATTAAAGCCAAGGATCCATACTTATAGGCTATGTAAGTCCGATTTCTCAATTGTATTTGAGAATATTTCTATAACACTTGTTTGTCACTCATTTGGACCAATGGGAAATTAAAGCCAAGGATCCATACTTATAGGTTATGTAAGTCCGATTTCTCAATTATATTTGAGAATTTTTCTATAACACTTGTTTGTCACTCATTTGGACCAATGGGAAATTAAAGCCAAGGATCCATACTTATAGGCTATGTAAGTCCGATTTCTCAATTGTATTTGAGAATTTTTCTATAACACTTGTTTGTCACTCATTTGGACCAATGGGAAATTAAAGCCAAGGATCCATACTTATAGACTATGTAAGTCCGATTTCTCAATTGTATTTGAGAATTTTTCTATAACACTTCTTTGTCACTCATTTGGACCAATGGGAAATTAAAGCCAAGGAACCATACTTATAGACTATGTAAGTCCGATTTCTCAATTGTATTTGAGAATTTTTCTATAAAATTTTAAAGATTAAAATTGTGTAAATTTTGTTCAGCTCTACATGAATTTGGCTATTTGTGGGCACATTTATGTTTGTCACTCATTTGGGCCAACGGGAAATTAAAGCCAAGGATCCATACTTATAGACTATGGAAGTCCAATTTCTCAATTGTATTTGAGAATTTTTCTATAACACTTGTTTGTCACTCATTTGGACCAATGGGAAATTAAAGCCAAGGATCCATACTTATAGGCTATGTAAGTCCGATTTCTCAATTGTATTTGAGAATTTTTCTATAACACTTGTTTGTCACTCATTTGGACCAATGGGAAATTAAAGCCAAGGATCCATACTTATAGACTATGTAAGTCCGATTTCTCAATTGTATTTGAGAATTTTTCTATAAAATTTTAAAGATTAAAATTGTGTAAATTTTGTTCAGCTCTACGTGAATTTTGCTATTTGTGGGCACATTTATGTTTGTCACTCATTTGGACCAATGGGAAATTAAAGCCAAGGATCCATACTTATAGACTATGGAAGTCCAATTTCTCAATTGTATTTGAGAATTTTTCTATAACACTTGTTTGTCACTCATTTGGACCAATGGGAAATTAAAGCCAAGGATCCATACTTATAGGCTATGTAAGTCCGATTTCTCAATTGTATTTGAGAATTTTTCTATAACACTTGTTTGTCACTCATTTGGACCAATGGGAAATTAAAGCCAAGGATCCATACTTATAGACTATGTAAGTCCGATTTCTCAATTGTATTTGAGAATTTTTCTATAACACTCTTTTGTCACTCATTTAGACCAATGGGAAATTAAACCCAAGGATCCATACTTATAGACTATGTAAGTCCGATTTCTCAATTGTATTTGAGAATTTTTCTATAACACTTGTTTGTCACTCATTTGGACCAATGGGAAATTAAAGCCAAGGAACCATACTTATAGACTATGTAAGTCCGATTTCTCAATTGTATTTGAGAATTTTTCTATAAAATTTTAAAGATTAAAATTGTGTAAATTTTGTTCAGCTCTACATGAATTTGGCTATTTGTGGGCACATTTATGTTTGTCACTCATTTGGGCCAACGGGAAATTAAAGCCAAGGATCCATACTTATAGACTATGGAAGTCCAATTTCTCAATTGTATTTGAGAATTTTTCTATAACACTTGTTTGTCACTCATTTGGACCAATGGGAAATTAAAGCCAAGGATCCATACTTATAGGCTATGTAAGTCCGATTTCTCAATTGTATTTGAGAATTTTTCTATAACACTTGTTTGTCACTCATTTGGACCAATGGGAAATTAAAGCCAAGGATCCATACTTATAGACTATGTAAGTCCGATTTCTCAATTGTATTTGAGAATTTTTCTATAAAATTTTAAAGATTAAAATTGTGTAAATTTTGTTCAGCTCTACGTGAATTTTGCTATTTGTGGGCACATTTATGTTTGTCACTCATTTGGACCAATGGGAAATTAAAGCCAAGGATCCATACTTATAGACTATGTAAGTCCAATTTCTCAATTGTATTTGAGAATTTTTCTATAACATTTGTTTGTCACTCATTTGGACCAATGAGAAATTAAAGCCAAGGATCCATACTTATAGAGTATGTAAGTCCGATTTCTCAATTGTATTTGAGAATTTTTCTATAAAATTTTAAAGATTAAAATTGTGTAAATTTTGTTCAGCTCTACGTGAATTTTGCTATTTGTGGGCACATTTATGTTTGTCACTCATTTGGACCAATGGGAAATTAAAGCCAAGGATCCATACTTATAGACTATGTAAGTCCGATTTCTCAATTGTATTTGAGAATTTTTCAATAACACTTGTTTGTCACTCATTTGGACCAATGGGAAATTAAAGCCAAGAATCCATACTTATAGGCTATGTAAGTCCGATTTCTCAATTGTATTTGAGAATTTTTCTATAACACTTGTTTGTCACTCATTTAGACCAATGGGAAATTAAAGCCAAGGATCCATACTTATAGGCTATGTAAGTCCGATTTCTCAATTGTATTTGAGAATATTTCTATAACACTTGTTTGTCACTCATTTGGACCAATGGGAAATTAAAGCCAAGGATCCATACTTATAGACTATGTAAGTCCGATTTCTCAATTGTATTTGGGAATTTTTCTATAACATTTGTTTGTCACTCATTTGGACCAATGGGAAATTAAAGCCAAGGATCCATACTTATAGACTATGTAAGTCTGATTACTCAATTGTATTTGAGAATTTTTCTATAAAATTTTAAAGATTAAAATTGTGTAAATTTTGTTCAGCTCTACGTGAATTTTGCTATTTGTGGGCACATTTATGTTTGTCACTCATTTGGACCAATGGGAAATTAAAGACAAGGATCCATACTTATAGACTATGTAAGTCCAATTTCTCAATTGTATTTGAGAATTTTTCTATAACATTTGATTGTCACTCATTTGGACCAATGAGAAATTAAAGCCAAGGATCCATACTTATAGACTATGTAAGTCCGATTTCTCAATTGTATTTGAGAATTTTTCTATAACATTTGTTTGTCACTCATTTGGACCAATGGGAAATTAAACCCAAGGATCCATACTTATAGACTATGTAAGTCCGATTTCTCAATTGTATTTGAGAATTTTTCTATAAAATTTTAAAGATTAAAATTGTGTAAATTTTGTTCAGCTCTACGTGAATTTTGCTATTTGTGGGCACATTTATGTTTGTCACTCATTTGGACCAATGGAAAATTAAAGCCAAGGATCCTTACTTATAGACTATGTAAGTCCGATTTCTCAATTGTATTTGAGAATTTTTCTATAACACTTGTTTGTCACTCATTTGGACCAATGAGAAATTAAAGCCAAGGATCCATACTTATAGACTATGTAAGTCCGATTTCTCAATTGTATTTGAGAATTTTTCTATAACATTTGTTTGTCACTCATTTGGACCAATGGGAAATTAAACCCAAGGATCCATACTTATAGACTATGTAAGTCCGATTTCTCAATTGTATTTGAGAATTTTTCTATAAAATTTTAAAGATTAAAATTGTGTAAATTTTGTTCAGCTCTACGTGAATTTTGCTATTTGTGGGCACATTTATGTTTGTCACTCATTTGGACCAATGGAAAATTAAAGCCAAGGATCCTTACTTATAGACTATGTAAGTCCGATTTCTCAATTGTATTTGAGAATTTTTCTATAACACTTGTTTGTCACTCATTTGGACCAATGGGAAATTAAAGCCAAGGAACCATACTTATAGACTATGTAAGTCCGATTTCTCAATTGTATTTGAGAATTTTTCTATAACACTTGTTTGTCACTCATTTGGACCAATGGGAAATTAAAGCCAAGGATCCATACTTATAGACTATGTAAGTCCAATTTCTCAATTGTATTTGAGAATTTTTCTATAACATTTGTTTGTCACTCATGTGGACCAATGGGAAATTAAAGCCAAGGATCCATACTTATAGACTATGTAAGTCCAATTTCTCAATTGTATTTGAGAATTTTTCTATAACATTTGTTTGTCACTCATTTGGACCAATGGGAAATTAAAGCCAAGGATCCATACTTATAGACTATGTAAGTCTGATTACTCAATTGTATTTGAGAATTTTTCTATAACACTTGTTTGTCACTCATTTGGACCAATGGGAAATTAAAGCCAAGGATCCATACTTATAGGCTATGTAAGTCCGATTTCTCAATTGTATTTGAGAATTTTTCTATAAAATTTTAAAGATTAAAATTGTGTAAATTTTGTTCAGCTCTACATGAATTTGGCTATTTGTGGGCACATTTATGTTTGTCACTCATTTGGGCCAACGGGAAATTAAAGCCAAGGATCCATACTTATAGACTATGGAAGTCCAATTTCTCAATTGTATTTGAGAATTTTTCTATAGCATTTGTTTGTCACTCATTTGGACCAATGAGAAATTAAAGCCAAGGATCCATACTTCTAGACTATGTAAGTCCGATTTCTCAATTGTATTTGAGAATTTTTCTATAAAATTTTAAAGATTAAAATTGTGTAAATTTTGTTCAGCTCTACGTGAATTTGGCTATTTGTGGGCACATTTATGTTTGTCACTCATTTGGACCAATGGGAAATTAAAGCCAAGGATCCATACTTATAGACTATGTAAGTCCGATTTCTCAATTGTATTTGAGAATTTTTCTATAACACTTGTTTGTCACACATTTGGACCAATGGGAAATTAAAGCCAAGGATCCATACTTATAGACTATGTAAGTCCGATTTCTCAATTGTATTTGAGAATTTTTCTATAAAATTTTAATGATTAAAATTGTGTAAATTTTGTTCAGCTCTACGTGAATTTTGCTATTTGTGGGCACATTTATGTTTGTCACTCATTTGGACCAATGGGAAATTAAAGCCAAGGATCCATACTTATAGACTATGTAAGTCTGATTACTCAATTGTATTTGAGAATTTTTCTATAAAATTTTAAAGATTAAAATTGTGTAAATTTTGTTCAGCTCTACGTGAATTTTGCTATTTAAGGGCACATTTATGTTTGTCACTCATTTGGACCAATGGGAAATTAAAGCCAAGGATCCTTACTTATAGACTATGTAAGTCCGATTTCTCAATTGTATTTGAGAATTTTTCTATAACACTTGTTTGTCACTCATTTGGACCAATGGGAAATTAAAGCCAAGGATCCATACTTATAGACTATGTAAGTCCGATTTCTCAATTGTATTTGAGAATTTTTCTATAAAATTTTAAAGATTAAAATTGTGTAAATTTTGTTCAGCTCTACGTGAATTTTGCTATTTAAGGGCACATTTATGTTTGTCACTCATTTGGACCAATGGGAAATTAAAGCCAAGGATCCTTACTTATAGACTATGTAAGTCCGATTTCTCAATTGTATTTGAGAATTTTTCTATAACACTTGTTTGTCACTCATTTGGAGCAATGGGAAATTAAAGCCAAGGATCCATACTTATAGACTATGTAAGTCCGATTTCTCAATTGTATTTGAGAATTTTTCTATAACACTTGTTTGTCACTCATTTGGACCAATGGGAAATTAAAGCCAAGGATCCATACTTATAGGTTATGTAAGTCCGATTTCTCAATTGTATTTGAGAATATTTCTATAACACTTGTTTGTCACTCATTTGGACCAATGGGAAATTAAAGCCAGGGATCCATACTTATAGACTATGTAAGTCCGATTTCTCAATTGTATTTGAGAATTTTTCTATAAAATTTTAAAGATTAAAATTGTGTAAATTTTGTTCAGCTCTACGTGAATTTTGCTATTTAAGGGCACATTTATGTTTGTCACTCATTTGGACCAATGGGAAATTAAAGCCAAGGATTTTTACTTATAGACTATGTAAGTCCGATTTCTCAATTGTATTTGAGAATTTTTCTATAACACTTGTTTGTCACTCATTTGGACCAATGGGAAATTAAAGCCAAGGATCCATACTTATAGGTTATGTAAGTCCGATTTCTCAATTGTATTTGAGAATATTTCTATAACACTTGTTTGTCACTCATTTGGACCAATGGGAAATTAAAGCCAGGGATCCATACTTATAGACTATGTAAGTCCGATTTCTCAATTGTATTTGAGAATTTTTCTATAAAATTTTAAAGATTAAAATTGTGTAAATTTTGTTCAGCTCTACGTGAATTTTGCTATTTAAGGGCACATTTATGTTTGTCACTCATTTGGACCAATGGGAAATTAAAGCCAAGGATCCTTACTTATAGACTATGTAAGTCCGATTTCTCAATTGTATTTGAGAATTTTTCTATAAAATTTTAAAGATTAAAATTGTGTAAATTTTGTTCAGCTCTACGTGAATTTTGCTATTTGTGGGCACATTTATGTTTGTCACTCATTTGGGCCAACGGGAAATTAAAGCCAAGGATCCATACTTATAGGTTATGTAAGTCCGATTTCTCAATTGTATTTGAGAATTTTTCTATAACACTTGTTTGTCACTCATTTGGACCAATGGGAAATTAAAGCCAGGGATCCATACTTATAGACTATGGAAGTCCAATTTCTCAATTGTATTTGAGAATTTTTCTATAAAATTTTAAAAATTAAAATTGTGTAAATTTTGTTCAGCTCTACGTGAATTTTGCTATTTGTGGGCACATTTATGTTTGTCACTCATTTGGGCCAACGGGAAATTAAAGCCAAGGATCCATACTTATAGGCTATGTAAGTCCGATTTCTCAATTGTATTTGAGAATATTTCTATAACACTTGTTTGTCACTCATTTGGACCAATGGGAAATTAAAGCCAAGGATCCATACTTATAGACTATGTAAGTCCGATTTCTCAATTGTATTTGAGAATTTTTCTATAACACTTGTTTGTCACTCATTTGGACCAATGGGAAATTAAAGCCAAGGATCCATACTTATAGGTTATGTAAGTCCGATTTCTCAATTGTATTTGAGAATTTTTCTATAACACTTGTTTGTCACTCATTTAGACCAATGGGAAATTTAAGCCAAAGATCCATACTTATAGACTATGTAAGTCCGATTTCTCAATTGTATTTGAGAATATTTCTATAACACTTGTTTGTCACTCATTTGGACCAATGGGAAATTAAAGCCAAGGATCCATACTTATAAGCTATGTAAGTCCGATTTCTCAATTGTATTTGAGAATTTTTCTATAACATTTGTTTGTCACTCATTTGGACCAATGTGAAATTAAAGCCAACGATCCATACTTATAGACTATGTAAGTCTGATTACTCAATTGTATTTGAGAATTTTTCTATAAAATTTTAAAGATTAAAATTGTGTAAATTTTGTTCAGCTCTACGTGAATTTTGCTATTTGTGGGCACATTTATGTTTGTCACTCATTTGGACCAATGGGAAATTAAAGCCAAGGATCCATACTTATAGACTATGTAAGTCCGATTTCTCAATTGTATTTGAGAATTTTTCTATAACACTTGTTTGTCACTCATTTGGACTAATGGGAAATTAAAGCCAAGGATCCATACTTATAGACTATGTAAGTCCGATTTCTCAATTGTATTTGAGAATATTTCTATAACACTTGTTTGTCACTCATTTGGACCAATGGGAAATTAAAGCCAAGGATCCATACTTATAGGCTATGTAAGTCCGATTTCTCAATTGTATTTGAGAATTTTTCTATAACATTTGTTTGTCACTCATTTGGACCAATGGGAAATTAAAGCCAAGGATCCATACTTATAGACTATGTAAGTCTGATTACTCAATTGTATTTGAGAATTTTTCTATAAAATTTTAAAGATTAAAATTGTGTAAATTTTGTTCAGCTCTACGTGAATTTGGCTATTTGTGGGCACATTTATGTTTGTCACTCATTTGGACCAATGGGAAATTAAAGCCAAGGATCCATACTTATAGACTATGTTAGTCCGATTTATCAATTGTATTTGAGAATTTTTCTATAACACTTGTTTGTCACTCATTTGGACCAATGGGAAATTAAAGCCAAGGATCCATACTTATAGACTATGTAAGTCCGATTTCTCAATTGTATTTGAGAATTTTTCTATAACACTTGTTTGTCACTCATTTAGACCAATGGGAAATTAAAGCCAAGGATCCATACTTATAGGCTATGTAAGTCCGATTTCTCAATTGTATTTGAGAATATTTCTATAACACTTGTTTGTCACTCATTTGGACCAATGGGAAATTAAAGCCAAGGATCCATACTTATAGGTTATGTAAGTCCGATTTCTCAATTATATTTGAGAATTTTTCTATAACACTTGTTTGTCACTCATTTGGACCAATGGGAAATTAAAGCCAAGGATCCATACTTATAGGCTATGTAAGTCCGATTTCTCAATTGTATTTGAGAATTTTTCTATAACACTTGTTTGTCACTCATTTGGACCAATGGGAAATTAAAGCCAAGGATCCATACTTATAGACTATGTAAGTCCGATTTCTCAATTGTATTTGAGAATTTTTCTATAACACTTCTTTGTCACTCATTTAGACCAATGGGAAATTAAAGCCAAGGATCCATACTTATAGACTATGTAAGTCCGATTTCTCAATTGTATTTGAGAATTTTTCTATAAAATTTTAAAGATTAAAATTGTGTAAATTTTGTTCAGCTCTACATGAATTTGGCTATTTGTGGGCACATTTATGTTTGTCACTCATTTGGGCTAACGGGAAATTAAAGCCAAGGATCCATACTTATTGACTATGGAAGTCCAATTTCTCAATTGTATTTGAGAATTTTTCTATAACATTTGTTTGTCACTCATTTGGACCAACGGGAAATTAAAGCCAAGGATCCATACTTATAGACTATGGAAGTCCAATTTCTCAATTGTATTTGAGAATTTTTCTATAACATTTGTTTGTCACTCATTTGGACCAATGAGAAATTAAAGCCAAGGATCCATACTTATAGACTATGTAAGTCCGATTTCTCAATTGTATTTGAGAATTTTTCTATAAAATTTGTTTGTCACTCATTTGGACCAATGGGAAATTAAAGCCAAGGATCCATACTTATAGGCTATGTAAGTCCGATTTCTCAATTGTATTTGAGAATTTTTCTATAAAATTGTAAAGATTAAAATTGTGTAAATTTTGTTCAGCTCTACGTGAATTTTGCTATTTGTGGGCACATTTATGTTTGTCACTCATTTGGACCAATGGGAAATTAAAGCCAAGGATCCGTACTTATAGACTATGTAAGTCCGATTTCTCAATTGTATTTGAGAATTTTTCTATAAAATTTGTTTGTCATTCATTTGGACCAATGGGAAATTAAAGCCAAGGATCCATACTTATAGACTATGTAAGTCCGATTTCTCAATTGTATTTGAGAATTTTTCTATAAAATTTGTTTGTCACTCATTTGGACCAATGGGAAATTAAAGCCAAGGATCCATACTTATAGGCTATGTAAGTCCGATTTCTCAATTGTATTTGAGAATTTTTCTATAAAATTTTAAAGATTAAAATTGTGTAAATTTTGTTCAGCTCTACGTGAATTTTGCTATTTGTGGGCACATTTATGTTTGTCACTCATTTGGACCAATGGGAAATTAAAGCCAAGGATCCGTACTTATAGACTATGTAAGTCCGATTTCTCAATTGTATTTGAGAATTTTTCTATAACATTTGTTTGTCACTCATTTGGACCAATGGGAAATTAAAGCCAAGGATCCATACTTATAGACTATGTAAGTCCGATTTCTCAATTGTATTTGAGAATTTTTCTATAACACTTGTTTGTCACTCATTTGGACCAATGGGAAATTAAAGCCAAGGATCCATACTTATAGGCTATGTAAGTCCGATTTCTCAATTGTATTTGAGAATATTTCTATAACACTTGTTTGTCACTCATTTGGACCAATGGGAAATTAAAGCCAAGGATCCATACTTATAGGTTATGTAAGTCCGATTTCTCAATTGTATTTGAGAATTTTTCTATAACACTTGTTTGTCACTCATTTGGACCAATGGGAAATTAAAGCCAAGGATCCATACTTATAGACTATGTAAGTCCGATTTCTCAATTGTATTTGAGAATTTTTCTATAACACTTGTTTGTCACTCATTTGGACCAATGGGAAATTAAAGCCAAGGATCCATACTTATAGACTATGTAAGTCCGATTTCTCAATTGTATTTGAGAATTTTTCTATAACATTTGTTTGTCACTCATTTGGACCAATGGGAAATTAAAGCCAAGGATCCATACTTATAGACTATGTAAGTCTGATTACTCAATTGTATTTGAGAATTTTTCTATAAAATTTTAAAGATTAAAATTGTGTAAATTTTGTTGAGCTCTACGGGAATTTGGCTATTTGTGGGCACATTTATGTTTGTCACTCATTTGGACCAATGGGAAATTAAAGCCAAGGATCCATACTTATAGACTATGTAAGTCCGATTTCTCTATTGTATTTGAGAATTTTTCTATAACACTTGTTTGTCACTCATTTGGACCAATGGGAAATTAAAGCCAAGGATCCATACTTATAGGCTATGTAAGTCCGATTTCTCAATTGTATTTGAGAATTTTGCTATAAAATTTTAAAGATTAAAATTGTGTAAATTTTGTTCAGCTCTACATGAATTTGGCTATTTGTGGGCACATTTATGTTTGTCACTCATTTGGGCCAACGGGAAATTAAAGCCAAGGATCCATACTTATAGACTATGTAAGTCCGATTTCTCAATTGTATTTGAGAATTTTTCTATAACATTTGTTTGTCACTCATTTGGACCAATGGGAAATTAAAGCCAAGGATCCATACTTATAGACTATGTAAGTCCGATTTCTCAATTGTATTTGAGAATTTTTCTATAAAATTTTAAAAATTAAAATTGTGTAAATTTTGTTCAGCTCTACGTGAATTTGGCTATTTGTGGGCACATTTATGTTTGTCACTCATTTGGACCAATGGGAAATTAAAGCCAAGGATCCATACTTATAGACTATGTAAGTCCGATTTCTCAATTGTATTTGAGAATTTTTCTATAACACTTGTTTGTCACTCATTTGGACCAATGGGAAATTAAAGCCAAGGATCCATACTTATAGACTATGTAAGTCCGATTTCTCAATTGTATTTGAGAATTTTTCTATAAAATTTTAAAGATTAAAATTGTGTAAATTTTGTTCAGCTCTACGTGAATTTGGCTATTTGTGGGCACATTTATGTTTGTCACTCATTTGGACCAATGGGAAATTAAAGCCAAGGATCCATACTTATAGACTATGTAAGTCCGATTTCTCTATTGTATTTGAGAATTTTTCTATAACACTTGTTTGTCACTCATTTGGACCAATGGGAAATTAAAGCCAAGGATCCATACTTATAGGCTATGTAAGTCCGATTTCTCAATTGTATTTGAGAATTTTTCTATAAAATTTTAAAGATTAAAATTGTGTAAATTTTGTTCAGCTCTACGTGAATTTGGCTATTTGTGGGCACATTTATGTTTGTCACTCATTTGGACCAATGGGAAATTAAAGCCAAGGATCCATACTTATAGACTATGGAAGTCCAATTTCTCAATTGTATTTGAGAATTTTTCTATAACATTTGTTTGTCACTCATTTGGACCAATGAGAAATTAAAGCCAAGGATCCATACTTATAGACTATGTAAGTCCGATTTCTCAATTGTATTTGAGAATTTTTCTATAAAATTTGTTTGTCACTCATTTGGACCAATGGGAAATTAAAGCCAAGGATCCATACTTATAGGCTATGTAAGTCCGATTTCTCAATTGTATTTGAGAATTTTTCTATAAAATTGTAAAGATTAAAATTGTGTAAATTTTGTTCAGCTCTACGTGAATTTTGCTATTTGTGGGCACATTTATGTTTGTCACTCATTTGGACCAATGGGAAATTAAAGCCAAGGATCCGTACTTATAGACTATGTAAGTCCGATTTCTCAATTGTATTTGAGAATTTTTCTATAAAATTTGTTTGTCATTCATTTGGACCAATGGGAAATTAAAGCCAAGGATCCATACTTATAGACTATGTAAGTCCGATTTCTCAATTGTATTTGAGAATTTTTCTATAAAATTTGTTTGTCACTCATTTGGACCAATGGGAAATTAAAGCCAAGGATCCATACTTATAGGCTATGTAAGTCCGATTTCTCAATTGTATTTGAGAATTTTTCTATAAAATTTTAAAGATTAAAATTGTGTAAATTTTGTTCAGCTCTACGTGAATTTTGCTATTTGTGGGCACATTTATGTTTGTCACTCATTTGGACCAATGGGAAATTAAAGCCAAGGATCCGTACTTATAGACTATGTAAGTCCGATTTCTCAATTGTATTTGAGAATTTTTCTATAACATTTGTTTGTCACTCATTTGGACCAATGGGAAATTAAAGCCAAGGATCCATACTTATAGACTATGTAAGTCCGATTTCTCAATTGTATTTGAGAATTTTTCTATAACACTTGTTTGTCACTCATTTGGACCAATGGGAAATTAAAGCCAAGGATCCATACTTATAGGCTATGTAAGTCCGATTTCTCAATTGTATTTGAGAATATTTCTATAACACTTGTTTGTCACTCATTTGGACCAATGGGAAATTAAAGCCAAGGATCCATACTTATAGGTTATGTAAGTCCGATTTCTCAATTGTATTTGAGAATTTTTCTATAACACTTGTTTGTCACTCATTTGGACCAATGGGAAATTAAAGCCAAGGATCCATACTTATAGACTATGTAAGTCCGATTTCTCAATTGTATTTGAGAATTTTTCTATAACACTTGTTTGTCACTCATTTGG
This sequence comes from Lypha dubia, assembly GCA_947311025.1. Lineage (NCBI taxonomy): Eukaryota > Metazoa > Arthropoda > Insecta > Diptera > Tachinidae > Lypha > Lypha dubia. The sequence continues at coordinate 74,002,242 of OX371264.1, read as the reverse complement.
ACCAATGGGAAATTAAAGCCAAGGATCCATACTTATAGACTATGTAAGTCCGATTTCTCAATTGTATTTGAGAATTTTTCTATAACATTTGTTTGTCACTCATTTGGACCAATGGGAAATTAAAGCCAAGGATCCATACTTATAGACTATGTAAGTCTGATTACTCAATTGTATTTGAGAATTTTTCTATAAAATTTTAAAGATTAAAATTGTGTAAATTTTGTTGAGCTCTACGGGAATTTGGCTATTTGTGGGCACATTTATGTTTGTCACTCATTTGGACCAATGGGAAATTAAAGCCAAGGATCCATACTTATAGACTATGTAAGTCCGATTTCTCTATTGTATTTGAGAATTTTTCTATAACACTTGTTTGTCACTCATTTGGACCAATGGGAAATTAAAGCCAAGGATCCATACTTATAGACTATGTAAGTCCGATTTCTCAATTGTATTTGAGAATTTTTCTATAACATTTGTTTGTCACTCATTTGGACCAATGGGAAATTAAAGCCAAGGATCCATACTTATAGACTATGTAAGTCCGATTTCTCAATTGTATTTGAGAATTTTTCTATAAAATTTTAAAAATTAAAATTGTGTAAATTTTGTTCAGCTCTACGTGAATTTGGCTATTTGTGGGCACATTTATGTTTGTCACTCATTTGGACCAATGGGAAATTAAAGCCAAGGATCCATACTTATAGACTATGTAAGTCCGATTTCTCAATTGTATTTGAGAATTTTTCTATAACACTTGTTTGTCACTCATTTGGACCAATGGGAAATTAAAGCCAAGGATCCATACTTATAGACTATGTAAGTCCGATTTCTCAATTGTATTTGAGAATTTTTCTATAAAATTTTAAAAATTAAAATTGTGTAAATTTTGTTCAGCTCTACGTGAATTTGGCTATTTGTGGGCACATTTATGTTTGTCACTCATTTGGACCAATGGGAAATTAAAGCCAAGGATCCATACTTATAGACTATGTAAGTCCGATTTCTCAATTGTATTTGAGAATTTTTCTATAACACTTGTTTGTCACTCATTTGGACCAATGGGAAATTAAAGCCAAGGATCCATACTTATAGACTATGTAAGTCCGATTTCTCAATTGTATTTGAGAATTTTTCTATAAAATTTTAAAGATTAAAATTGTGTAAATTTTGTTCAGCTCTACGTGAATTTGGCTATTTGTGGGCACATTTATGTTTGTCACTCATTTGGACCAATGGGAAATTAAAGCCAAGGATCCATACTTATAGACTATGTAAGTCCGATTTCTCTATTGTATTTGAGAATTTTTCTATAACACTTGTTTGTCACTCATTTGGACCAATGGGAAATTAAAGCCAAGGATCCATACTTATAGGCTATGTAAGTCCGATTTCTCAATTGTATTTGAGAATTTTTCTATAAAATTTTAAAGATTAAAATTGTGTAAATTTTGTTCAGCTCTACGTGAATTTGGCTATTTGTGGGCACATTTATGTTTGTCACTCATTTGGACCAATGGGAAATTAAAGCCAAGGATCCATACTTATAGACTATGTAAGTCCGATTTCTCAATTGTATTTGAGAATTTTTCTATAACACTTGTTTGTCACTCATTTGGACCAATGGGAAATTAAAGCCAAGGATCCATACTTATAGACTATGTAAGTCCGATTTCTCAATTGTATTTGAGAATTTTTCTATAACACTTGTTTGTCACTCATTTGGACCAATGGGAAATTAAAGCCAAGGATCCATACTTATAGACTATGTAAGTCCGATTTCTCAATTGTATTTGAGAATTTTTCTATAACACTTGTTTGTCACTCATTTAGACCAATGGGAAATTAAAGCCAAGGATCCATACTTATAGACTATGTAAGTCCGATTTCTCAATTGTATTTGAGAATTTTTCTATAAAATTTTAAAGATTAAAATTGTGTAAATTTTGTTCAGCTCTACATGAATTTGGCTATTTGTGGGCACATTTATGTTTGTCACTCATTTGGACCAATGGGAAATTAAAGCCAAGGATCCATACTTATAGACTATGTAAGTCCGATTTCTCAATTGTATTTGAGAATTTTTCTATAACATTTGTTTGTCACTCATTTGGACCAATGGGAAATTAAAGCCAAGGATCCATACTTATAGACTATGTAAGTCCGATTTCTCAATTGTATTTGAGAATTTTTCTATAACACTTGTTTGTCACTCATTTGGACCAATGGGAAATTAAAGCCAAGGATCCATACTTATAGACTATGTAAGTCCGATTTCTCAATTGTATTTGAGAATTTTTCTATAACACTTGTTAGTCACTCATTTGGACCAATGGGAAATTAAAGCCAAGGATCCATACTTATAGACTATGTAAGTCCGATTTCTCAATTGTATTTGAGAATTTTTCTATAACATTTGTTTGTCACTCATTTGGACCAATGGGAAATTAAAGCCAAGGATCCATACTTATAGACTATGTAAGTCCGATTTCTCAATTGTATTTGAGAATTTTTCTATAACACTTGTTTGTCACTCATTTGGACCAATGGGAAATTAAAGCCAAGGATCCATACTTATAGGCTATGTAAGTCCGATTTCTCAATTGTATTTGAGAATTTTTCTATAAAATTTAAAAGATTAAAATTGTGTAAATTTTGTTTAGCTCTACATGAATTTGGCTATTTGTGGGCACATTTATGTTTGTCACTCATTTGGACCAATGGGAAATTAAAGCCAAGGATCCATACTTATAGACTATGTAAGTCCGATTTCTCAATTGTATTTGAGAATTTTTCTATAACATTTGTTTGTCACACATTTGGACCAATGGGAAATTAAAGCCAAGGATCCATACTTATAGACTATGTAAGTCCGATTTCTCAATTATATTTGAGAATTTTTCTATAACACTTGTTTGTCACTCATTTGGACCAATGGGAAATTAAAGCCATGGATCCATACTTATAGACTATGTAAGTCTGATTACTCAATTGTATTTGAGAATTTTTCTATAACATTTGTTTGTCACACATTTGGACCAATGGGAAATTAAAGCCAAGGATCCATACTTATAGACTATGTAAGTCTGATTTCTCAATTGTATTTGAGAATTTTTCTATAACACTTGTTTGTCACTCATTTGGACCAATGGGAAATTAAAGCCAAGGATCCATACTTATAGGTTATGTAAGTCCGATTTCTCAATTATATTTGAGAATTTTTCTATAACATTTGTTTGTCACACATTTGGACCAATGGGAAATTAAAGCCAAGGATCCATACTTATAGACTATGATAGTCCGATTTCTTAATTGTATTTGAGAATTTTTCTATAACACTTGTTTGTCACTCATTTGGACCAATGGGAAATTAAAGCCAAGGATCCATACTTATAGGTTATGTAAGTCCGATTTCTCAATTGTATTTGAGAATATTTCTATAACACTTGTTTGTCACTCATTTGGACCAATGGGAAATTAAAGCCAAGGATCCATACTTATAGACTATGTAAGTCCGATTTCTTAATTGTATTTGAGAATTTTTCTATAAAATTTGTTTGTCACTCATTTGGACCAATGGGAAATTAAAGCCAAGGATCCATACTTATAGGCTATGTAAGTTCGATTTCTCAATTGTATTTGAGAATATTTCTATAACACTTGTTTGTCACTCATTTGGACCAATGGGAAATTAAAGCCAATTATCCATACTTATAGACTATGTAAGTCCAATTTCTCAATTGTATTTGAGAATTTTTCTATAACATTTGTTTGTCACACATTTGGACCAATGGGAAATTAAAGCCAATGATCCATACTTATAGGTTATGTAAATCCGATTTCTCAATTGTATTTGAGAATTTTTCTATAACACTTGTTTGTCACTCATTTGGACCAATGGGAAATTAAAGCCAAGGATCCATACTTATGGGTTATGTAAATCCGATTTCTCAATTGTATTTGAGAATTTTTCTATAAAATTTTAAAGATTAAAATTGTGTAAATTTTGTTCAGCTCTACGTGAATTTGGCTATTTGTGGGCACATTTATGTTTGTCACTCATTTGGACCAATGGGAAATTAAAGTCAAGGATCCATACTTATAGACTATGTAAATCCGATTTCTCAATTGTATTTGAGAATTTTTCTATAACACTTGTTTGTCACTCATTTGGACCAATGGGAAATTAAAGCCAAGGATCCATACTTATGGGTTATGTAAATCCGATTTCTCAATTGTATTTGAGAATTTTTCTATAAAATTTTAAAGATTAAAATTGTGTAAATTTTGTTCAGCTCTACGTGAATTTGGCTATTTGTGGGCACATTTATGTTTGTCACTCATTTGGACCAATGGGAAATTAAAGTCAAGGATCCATACTTATAGACTATGTAAATCCGATTTCTCAATTGTATTTGAGAATTTTTCTATAACACTTGTTTGTCACTCATTTGGACCAATGGGAAATTCAAGCCAAGGATCCATACTTATGGGTTATGTAAATCCGATTTCTCAATTGTATTTGAGAATTTTTCTATAAAATTTTAAAGATTAAAATTGTGTAAATTTTGTTCAGCTCTACGTGAATTTTGCTATTTGTGGGCACATTTATGTTTGTCACTCATTTGGACCAATGGGAAATTAAAGCCAAGGATCCATACTTATAGACTATGTAAGTCCGATTTCTCAATTGTATTTGAGAATTTTTCTATAACACTTGTTTGTCACTCATTTGGACCAATGGGAAATTAAAGCCAAGGATCCATACTTATAGGCTATGTAAGTCCGATTTCTCAATTGTATTTGAGAATTTTTCTATAACACTTGTTTGTCACTCATTTGGACCAATGGGAAATTAAAGCCAAGGATCCATACTTATAGGCTATGTAAGTCCGATTTCTCTATTGTATTTGAGAATATTTCTATAACACTTGTTTGTCACTCATTTGGACCAATGGGAAATTAAAGCCAAGTATCCATACTTATAGACTATGTAAGTCTGATTACTCAATTGTATTTGAGAATTTTTCTATAACACTTGTTTGTCACTCATTTGGACCAATGGGAAATTAAAGCCAAGGATCCATACTTATAGGCTATGTAAGTCCGATTTCTCAATTGTATTTGAGAATTTTTCTATAACACTTGTTTGTCACTCATTTGGACCAATGGGAAATTAAAGCCAAGGATCCATACTTATAGACTATGTAAGTCCGATTTCTCAATTGTATTTGAGAATTTTTCTATAACACTTGTTTGTCACTCATTTGGACCAATGGGAAATTAAAGCCAAGGATCCATACTTATAGACTATGTAAGTCCAATTTCTCAATAGTATTTGAGAATTTTTCAATAAAATTTGTTTGTCACTCATTTGGACCAATGGGAAATTAAAGCCAAGGATCCATACTTATAGACTATGTAAGTCTGATTACTCAATTGTATTTGAGAATTTTTCTATAAAATTTTAAAGATTAAAACTGTGTAAATTTTGTTCAGCTCAACGTGAATTTTGCTATTTGTGGGCACATTTATGTTTGTCACTCATTTGGACCAATGGGAAATTAAAGCCAAGGATCCATACTTATAGGCTATGTAAGTCCGATTTCTCAATTGTATTTGAGAATTTTTCTATAACACTTGTTTGTCACTCATTTGGACCAATGGGAAATTAAAGCCAAGGATCCATACTTATAGGCTATGTAAGTCCGATTTCTCTATTGTATTTGAGAATATTTCTATAACACTTGTTTGTCACTCATTTGGACCAATGGGAAATTAAAGCCAAGTATCCATACTTATAGACTATGTAAGTCTGATTACTCAATTGTATTTGAGAATTTTTCTATAACACTTGTTTGTCACTCATTTGGACCAATGGGAAATTAAAGCCAAGGATCCATACTTATAGGCTATGTAAGTCCGATTTCTCAATTGTATTTGAGAATTTTTCTATAACACTTGTTTGTCACTCATTTGGACCAATGGGAAATTAAAGCCAAGGATCCATACTTATAGGCTATGTAAGTCCGATTTCTCTATTGTATTTGAGAATATTTCTATAACACTTGTTTGTCACTCATTTGGACCAATGGGAAATTAAAGCCAAGTATCCATACTTATAGACTATGTAAATCCGATTTCTCAATTGTATTTGAGAATTTTTCAATAAAATTTGTTTGTCACTCATTTGGACCAATGGGAAATTAAAGCCAAGGATCCATACTTATAGACTATGTAAGTCTGATTACTCAATTGTATTTGAGAATTTTTCTATAAAATTTTAAAGATTAAAACTGTGTAAATTTTGTTCAGCTCAACGTGAATTTTGCTATTTGTGGGCACATTTATGTTTGTCACTCATTTGGACCAATGGGAAATTAAAGCCAAGGATCCATACTTATAGACTATGTAAGTCCGATTTCTCAATTGTATTTGAGAATTTTTCTATAACACTTGTTTGTCACTCATTTGGACCAATGGGAAATTAAAGCCAAGGATCCATACTTATAGACTATGTAAGTCCAATTTCTCAATAGTATTTGAGAATTTTTCTATAACATTTGTTTGTCACTCATTTGGACCAATGGGAAATTAAAGCCAAGGATCCATACTTATAGACTATGTAAGTCTGATTACTCAATTGTATTTGAGAATTTTTCTATAAAATTTTAAAGATTAAAATTGTGTAAATTTTGTTCAGCTCTACGTGAATTTTGCTATTTGTGGGCACATTTATGTTTGTCACTCATTTGGACCAATGGGAAATTAAAGCCAAGGATCCATACTTATAGACTATGTAAGTCCGATTTCTCAATTGTATTTGAGAATATTTCTATAACACTTGTTTGTCACTCATTTGGACCAATGGGAAATTAAAGCCAAGGATCCATACTTATGGGTTATGTAAATCCGATTTCTCAATTGTATTTGAGAATTTTTCAATAAAATTTGTTTGTCACTCATTTGGACCAATGGGAAATTAAAGCCAAGGATCCATACTTATAGGCTATGTAAGTCCGATTTCTCTATTGTATTTGAGAATATTTCTATAACACTTGTTTGTCACTCATTTGGACCAATGGGAAATTAAAGCCAAGTATCCATACTTATAGACTATGTAAATCCGATTTCTCAATTGTATTTGAGAATTTTTCAATAAAATTTGTTTGTCACTCATTTGGACCAATGGGAAATTAAAGCCAAGGATCCATACTTATAGACTATGTAAGTCTGATTACTCAATTGTATTTGAGAATTTTTCTATAAAATTTTAAAGATTAAAACTGTGTAAATTTTGTTCAGCTCTACGTGAATTTTGCTATTTGTGGGCACATTTATGTTTGTCACTCATTTGGACCAATGGGAAATTAAAGCCAAGGATCCATACTTATAGACTATGTAAGTCCGATTTCTCAATTGTATTTGAGAATTTTTCTATAACACTTGTTTGTCACTCATTTGGACCAATGGGAAATTAAAGCCAAGGATCCATACTTATAGACTATGTAAGTCCAATTTCTCAATAGTATTTGAGAATTTTTCTATAACATTTGTTTGTCACTCATTTGGACCAATGGGAAATTAAAGCCAAGGATCCATACTTATAGACTATGTAAGTCTGATTACTCAATTGTATTTGAGAATTTTTCTATAAAATTTTAAAGATTAAAATTGTGTAAATTTTGTTCAGCTCTACGTGAATTTTGCTATTTGTGGGCACATTTATGTTTGTCACTCATTTGGACCAATGGGAAATTAAAGCCAAGGATCCATACTTATAGACTATGTAAGTCCGATTTCTCAATTGTATTTGAGAATATTTCTATAACACTTGTTTGTCACTCATTTGGACCAATGGGAAATTAAAGCCAAGGATCCATACTTATGGGTTATGTAAATCCGATTTCTCAATTGTATTTGAGAATTTTTCAATAAAATTTGTTTGTCACTCATTTGGACCAATGGGAAATTAAAGCCAAGTATCCATACTTATAGACTATGTAAGTCCAATTTCTCAATAGTATTTGAGAATTTTTCTACAAAATTTTAAAGATTAAAATTGTGTAAATTTTGTTCAGCTCTACGTGAATTTTGCTATTTGTGGGCACATTTATGTTTGTCACTCATTTGGACCAATGGGAAATTAAAGCCAAGGATCCATACTTATAGACTATGTAAGTCCGATTTCTCAATTGTATTTGAGAATTTTTCTATAACACTTGTTTGTCACTCATTTGGACCAATGGGAAATTAAAGCCAAGGATCCATACTTATGGGTTATGTAAATCCGATTTCTCAATTGTATTTGAGAATTTTTCAATAAAATTTGTTTGTCACTTATTTGGACCAATGGGAAATTAAAGCCAAGTATCCATACTTATAGACTATGTAAGTCCAATTTCTCAATAGTATTTGAGAATTTTTCTACAAAATTTTAAAGATTAAAATTGTGTAAATTTTGTTCAGCTCTACGTGAATTTTGCTATTTGTGGGCACATTTATGTTTGTCACTCATTTGGACCAATGGGAAATTAAAGCCAAGGATCCATACTTATAGACTATGTAAGTCCGATTTCTCAATTGTATTTGAGAATTTTTCTATAACACTTGTTTGTCACTCATTTGGACCAATGGGAAATTAAAGCCAAGGATCCATACTTATAGGCTATGTAAGTCCGATTTCTCTATTGTATTTGAGAATATTTCTATAACACTTGTTTGTCACTCATTTGGACCAATGGGAAATTAAAGCCAAGTATCCATACTTATAGACTATGTAAGTCTGATTACTCAATTGTATTTGAGAATTTTTCTATAAAATTTTAAAGATTAAAATTGTGTAAATTTTGTTCAGCTCTACGTGAATTTTGCTATTTGTGGGCACATTTATGTTTGTCACTCATTTGGACCAATGGGAAATTAAAGCCAAGGATCCATACTTATAGACTATGTAAGTCCGATTTCTCAATTGTATTTGAGAATTTTTCTATAACACTTGTTTGTCACTCATTTGGACCAATGGGAAATTAAAGCCAAGGATCCATACTTATAGACTATGTAAGTCCGATTTCTCAATTGTATTTGAGAATTTTTCAATAAAATTTGTTTGTCACTTATTTGGACCAATGGGAAATTAAAGCCAAGGATCCATACTTATAGACTATGTAAGTCCGATTTCTCAATTGTATTTGAGAATTTTTCTATAACACTTGTTTGTCACTCATTTGGACCAATGGGAAATTAAAGCCAAGGATCCATACTTATAGACTATGTAAGTCCGATTTCTCAATTGTATTTGAGAATTTTTCTATAAAATTTTAAAGATTAAAATTGTGTAAATTTTGTTCAGCTCTACGTGAATTTGGCTATTTGTGGGCACATTTATGTTTGTCACTCATTTGGACCAATGGGAAATTAAAGCCAAGGATCCATACTTATAGACTATGTAAGTCCGATTTCTCTATTGTATTTGAGAATTTTTCTATAACACTTGTTTGTCACTCATTTGGACCAATGGGAAATTAAAGCCAAGGATCCATACTTATAGACTATGTAAGTCCGATTTATCAATTGTATTTGAGAATATTTCTATAACATTTGTTTGTCACTCATTTGGACCAATGGGAAATTAAAGCCAAGGATCCATACTTATAGGCTATGTAAATCCGATTTCTCAATTGTATTTGGAAATATTTCTATAACACTTGTTTGTCACTCATTTGGACCAATGGGAAATTAAAGCCAAGGATCCATACTTATGGGTTATGTAAATCCGATTTCTCAATTGTATTTGAGAATTTTTCAATAAAATTTGTTTGTCACTCATTTGGACCAATGGGAAATTAAAGCCAAGTATCCATACTTATAGACTATGTAAGTCCAATTTCTCAATAGTATTTGAGAATTTTTCTACAAAATTTTAAAGATTAAAATTGTGTAAATTTTGTTCAGCTCTACGTGAATTTTGCTATTTGTGGGCACATTTATGTTTGTCACTCATTTGGACCAATGGGAAATTAAAGCCAAGGATCCATACTTATAGACTATGTAAGTCCGATTTCTCTATTGTATTTGAGAATTTTTCTATAACACTTGTTTGTCACTCATTTGGACCAATGGGAAATTAAAGCCAAGGATCCATACTTATAGACTATGTAAGTCCGATTTATCAATTGTATTTGAGAATATTTCTATAACATTTGTTTGTCACTCATTTGGACCAATGGGAAATTAAAGCCAAGGATCCATACTTATAGGCTATGTAAATCCGATTTCTCAATTGTATTTGGAAATATTTCTATAACACTTGTTTGTCACTCATTTGGACCAATGGGAAATTAAAGCCAAGGATCCATACTTATGGGTTATGTAAATCCGATTTCTCAATTGTATTTGAGAATTTTTCAATAAAATTTGTTTGTCACTCATTTGGACCAATGGGAAATTAAAGCCAAGTATCCATACTTATAGACTATGTAAGTCCAATTTCTCAATAGTATTTGAGAATTTTTCTACAAAATTTTAAAGACTAAAATTGTGTAAATTTTGTTCAGCTCTACGTGAATTTTGCTATTTGTGGGCACATTTATGTTTGTCACTCATTTGGACCAATGGGAAATTAAAGCCAAGGATCCATACTTATAGACTATGTAAGTCCGATTTCTCAATTGTATTTGAGAATTTTTCTATAACACTTGTTTGTCACTCATTTGGACCAATGGGAAATTAAAGCCAAGGATCCATACTTATGGGTTATGTAAATCCGATTTCTCAATTGTATTTGAGAATTTTTCAATAAAATTTGTTTGTCACTCATTTGGACCAATGGGAAATTAAAGCCAAGGATCCATACTTATAGACTATGTAAGTCCGATTTCTCAATTGTATTTGAGAATATTTCTATAACACTTGTTTGTCACTCATTTGGACCAATGGGAAATTAAAGCCAAGTATCCATACTTATAGACTATGTAAGTCTGATTACTCAATTGTATTTGAGAATTTTTCTATAAAATTTTAAAGATTAAAACTGTGTAAATTTTGTTCAGCTCTACGTGAATTTTGCTATTTGTGGGCACATTTATGTTTGTCACTCATTTGGACCAATGGGAAATTAAAGCCAAGGATCCATACTTATAGACTATGTAAGTCCGATTTCTCAATTGTATTTGAGAATTTTTCTATAACATTATTTGTCACTCATTTGGACCAATGGGAAATAAAAGCCAAGTATCCATACTTATAGACTATGTAAGTCCAATTTCTCAATAGTATTTGAGAATTTTTCTATAAAATTTTAAAGATTAAAATTGTGTAAATTTTGTTCAGCTCTACGTGAATTTTGCTATTTGTGGGCACATTTATGTTTGTCACTCATTTGGACCAATGGGAAATTAAAGCCAAGGATCCATACTTATAGACTATGTAAGTCCGATTTCTCAATTGTATTTGAGAATTTTTCTATAACACTTGTTTGTCACTCATTGGGACCAATGGGAAATTAAAGCCAAGGATCCATACTTATAGACTATGTAAGTCTGATTACTCAATTGTATTTGAGAATTTTTCTATAACACTTGTTTGTCACTCATTGGGACCAATGGGAAATTAAAGCCAAGTATCCATACTTATAGACTATGTAAGTCCAATTTCTCAATAGTATTTGAGAATTTTTCTATAACACTTGTTTGTCACTCATTGGGACCAATGGGAAATTAAAGCCAAGGATCCATACTTATAGACTATGTAAGTCCGATTTCTCAATTGTATTTGAGAATTTTTCTATAACACTTGTTTGTCACTCATTGGGACCAATGGGAAATTAAAGCCAAGGATCCATACTTATAGACTATGTAAGTCTGATTACTCAATTGTATTTGAGAATTTTTCTATAACACTTGTTTGTCACTCATTGGGACCAATGGGAAATTAAAGCCAAGGATCCATACTTATAGACTATGTAAGTCCGATTTCTCAATTGTATTTGAGAATTTTTCTATAACACTTGTTTGTCACTCATTTGGACCAATGGGAAATAAAAGCCAAGTATCCATACTTATAGACTATGTAAGTCCAATTTCTCAATAGTATTTGAGAATTTTTCTATAAAATTTTAAAGATTAAAATTGTGTAAATTTTGTTCAGCTCTACGTGAATTTTGCTATTTGTGGGCACATTTATGTTTGTCACTCATTTGGACCAATGGGAAATTAAAGCCAAGGATCCATACTTATAGACTATGTAAGTCCGATTTCTCAATTGTATTTGAGAATTTTTCTATAACACTTGTTTGTCACTCATTGGGACCAATGGGAAATTAAAGCCAAGGATCCATACTTATAGACTATGTAAGTCTGATTACTCAATTGTATTTGAGAATTTTTCTATAACACTTGTTTGTCACTCATTGGGACCAATGGGAAATTAAAGCCAAGGATCCATACTTATAGACTATGTAAGTCCGATTTCTCAATTGTATTTGAGAATTTTTCTATAACACTTGTTTGTCACTCATTGGGACCAATGGGAAATTAAAGCCAAGGATCCATACTTATAGACTATGTAAGTCTGATTTCTCAATTGTATTTGAGAATTTTTCTATAACACTTGTTTGTCACTCATTGGGACCAATGGGAAATTAAAGCCAAGGATCCATACTTATAGACTATGTAAGTCCGATTTCTCAATTGTATTTGAGAATTTTTCTATAACACTTGTTTGTCACTCATTGGGACCAATGGGAAATTAAAGCCAAGGATCCATACTTATAGACTATGTAAGTCCGATTTCTCAATTGTATTTGAGAATTTTTCTATAACACTTGTTTGTCACTCATTTGGACCAATGGGAAATTAAAGCCAAGTATCCATACTTATAGACTATGTAAGTCTGATTACTCAATTGTATTTGAGAATTTTTCTATAAAATTTTAAAGATTAAAACTGTGTAAATTTTGTTCAGCTCTACGTGAATTTTGCTATTTGTGGGCACATTTATGTTTGTCACTCATTTGGACCAATGGGAAATTAAAGCCAAGGATCCATACTTATAGACTATGTAAATCCGATTTCTCAATTGTATTGGAGAATTTTTCTATAAAATTTGTTTGTCACTCATTTGGACCAATGGGAAATTAAAGCCAAGTATCCATACTTATAGACTATGTAAGTCTGATTACTCAATTGTATTTAAGAATTTTTCTATAAAATTTTAAAGATTAAAATTGTGTAAATTTTGTTCAGCTCTACGTGAATTTTGCTATTTGTGGGCACATTTATGTTTGTCACTCATTTGGACCAATTGGAAATTAAAGCCAAGGATCCATACTTATAGACTATGTAAGTCCGATTTCTCAATTGTATTTGAGAATTTTTCTATAACACTTGTTTGTCACTCATTTAGACCAATGGGAAATTAAAGCCAAGGATCCATACTTATAGGCTATGTAAGTCCGATTTCTCAATTGTATTTGAGAATATTTCTATAACACTTGTTTGTCACTCATTTGGACCAATGGGAAATTAAAGCCAAGGATCCATACTTATAGACTATGTAAGTCCGATTTCTCAATTGTATTTTAGAATTTTTCTATAACACTTGTTTGTCACTCATTTAGACCAATGGGAAATTAAAGCCAAGTATCCATACTTATAGACTATGTAAGTCTGATTACTCAATTGTATTTAAGAATTTTTCTATAAAATTTTAAAGATTAAAATTGTGTAAATTTTGTTCAGCTCTACGTGAATTTTGCTATTTGTGGGCACATTTATGTTTGTCACTCATTTGGACCAATTGGAAATTAAAGCCAAGGATCCATACTTATAGACTATGTAAGTCCGATTTCTCAATTGTATTTGAGAATTTTTCTATAACACTTGTTTGTCACTCATTTAGACCAATGGGAAATTAAAGCCAAGGATCCATACTTATAGGCTATGTAAGTCCGATTTCTCAATTGTATTTGAGAATATTTCTATAACACTTGTTTGTCACTCATTTGGACCAATGGGAAATTAAAGCCAAGGATCCATACTTATAGACTATGTAAGTCCGATTTCTCAATTGTATTTTAGAATTTTTCTATAACACTTGTTTGTCACTCATTTAGACCAATGGGAAATTAAAGCCAAGGATCCATACTTATAGGCTATGTAAGTCCGATTTCTCAATTGTATTTGAGAATTTTTCTATAACACTTGTTTGTCACTCATTTAGACCAATGGGAAATTAAAGCCAAGGATCCATACTTATAGGCTATTTAAGTCCGATTTCTCAATTGTATTTGAGAATTTTTCTATAACATTTGTTTGTCACTCATTTGGACCAATGGGAAATTAAAGCCAAGGATCCATACTTATAGACTATGGAAGTCCAATTTCTCAAATGTATTTGAGAATTTTTCTATAACATTTGTTTGTCACTCATTTGGACCAATGAGAAATTAAAGCCAAGGATCCATACTTATGGGTTATGTAAGTCCGATTTCTCTATTGTATTTGAGAATTTTTCTATAACACTTGTTTGTCACTCATTTGGACCAATGGGAAATTAAAGCCAAGGATCCATACTTATAGACTATGGAAGTCCAATTTCTCAAATGTATTTGAGAATTTTTCTATAACATTTGTTTGTCACTCATTTGGACCAATGAGAAATTAAAGCCAAGGATCCATACTTATGGGTTATGTAAATCCGATTTCTCAATTGTATTTGAGAATTTTTCTATAACACTTGTTTGTCACTCATTTGGACCAATGGGAAATTAAAGCCAAGGATCCATACTTATGGGTTATGTAAATCCGATTTCTCAATTGTATTTGAGAATTTTTCTATAAAATTTTAAAGATTAAAATTGTGTAAATTTTGTTCAGCTCTACGTGAATTTTGCTATTTGTGGGCACATTTATGTTTGTCACTCATTTGGACCAATGGGAAATTAAAGCGAAGGATCCATACTTATAGACTATGTAAGTCCGATTTCTCTATTGTATTTGAGAATTTTTCTATAACACTTGTTTGTCACTCATTTGGACCAATGGGAAATTAAAGCCAAGGATCCATACTTATGGGTTATGTAAGTCCGATTTCTCTATTGTATTTGAGAATTTTTCTATAACATTTGTTTGTCACTCATTTGGACCAATGAGAAATTAAAGCCAAGGATCCATACTTATAGACTATGTAAGTCCGATTTCTCTATTGTATTTGAGAATTTTTCTATAACATTTGTTTGTCACTCATTTGGACCAATGAGAAATTAAAGCCAAGGATCCATACTTATAGACTATGTAAGTCCGATTTCTCAATTGTATTTGAGAATTTTTCTATAACATTTGTTTGTCACTCATTTGGACCAATGGGAAATTAAAGCCAAGGATCCATATTTATAGACTATGTAAGTCCGATTTCTCTATTGTATTTGAGAATTTTTCTATAACACTTGTTTGTCACTCATTTGGACCAATGGGAAATTAAAGCCAAGGATCCATACTTATGGGTTATGTAAATCCGATTTCTCAATTGTATTTGAGAATTTTTCTATAACACTTGTTTGTCACTCATTTGGACCAATGGGAAATTAAAGCCAAGGATCCATACTTATGGGTTATGTAAATCCGATTTCTCAATTGTATTTGAGAATTTTTCTATAAAATTTTAAAGATTAAAATTGTGTAAATTTTGTTCAGCTCTACGTGAATTTTGCTATTTGTGGGCACATTTATGTTTGTCACTCATTTGGACCAATGGGAAATTAAAGCGAAGGATCCATACTTATAGACTATGTAAGTCCGATTTCTCTATTGTATTTGAGAATTTTTCTATAACACTTGTTTGTCACTCATTTGGACCAATGGGAAATTAAAGCCAAGGATCCATACTTATGGGTTATGTAAATCCGATTTCTCAATTGTATTTGAGAATTTTTCTATAACACTTGTTTGTCACTCATTTAGACCAATGGGAAATTAAAGCCAAGGATCCATACTTATAGGCTATGTAAGTCCGATTTCTCAATTGTATTTGAGAATATTTCTATAACACTTGTTTGTCACTCATTTGGACCAATGGGAAATTAAAGCCAAGGATCCATACTTATAGACTATGTAAGTCCGATTTCTCAATTGTATTTTAGAATTTTTCTATAACACTTGTTTGTCACTCATTTAGACCAATGGGAAATTAAAGCCAAGGATCCATACTTATAGGCTATGTAAGTCCGATTTCTCAATTGTATTTGAGAATTTTTCTATAACACTTGTTTGTCACTCATTTAGACCAATGGGAAATTAAAGCCAAGGTTCCATACTTATAGGCTATTTAAGTCCGATTTCTCAATTGTATTTGAGAATTTTTCTATAACATTTGTTTGTCACTCATTTGGACCAATGGGAAATTAAAGCCAAGGATCCATACTTATAGACTATGGAAGACCAATTTCTCAATTGTATTTGAGAATTTTTCTATAACATTTGTTTGTCACTCATTTGGACCAATGAGAAATTAAAGCCAAGGATCCATACTTATGGGTTATGTAAATCCGATTTCTCAATTGTTTTTGAGAATTTTTCTATAACACTTGTTTGTCACTCATTTGGACCAATGGGAAATTAAAGCCAAGGATCCATACTTATGGGTTATGTAAATCTGATTTCTCAATTGTATTTGAGAATTTTTCTATAAAATTTTAAAGATTAAAATTGTGTAAATTTTGTTCAGCTCTACGTGAATTTTGCTATTTGTGGGCACATTTATGTTTGTCACTCATTTTGACCAATGGGAAATTAAAGCGAAGGATCCATACTTATAGACTATGTAAGTCCGTTTTCTCTATTGTATTTGAGAATTTTTCTATAACACTTGTTTGTCACTCATTTGGACCAATGGGAAATTAAAGCCAAGGATCCATACTTATAGACTATGTAAGTCCGATTTCTCTATTGTATTTGAGAATTTTTCTATAACATTTGTTTGTCACTCATTTGGACCAATGGGAAATTAAAGCCAAGTATCCATACTTATAGACTATGTAAGTCCGATTTCTCTATTGTATTTGAGAATTTTTCTATAACATTTGTTTGTCACTCATTTGGACCAATGGGAAATTAAAGCCAAGTATCCATACTTATAGACTATGTAAGTCCGATTTCTCTATTGTATTTGAGAATTTTTCTATAAAATTTGTTTGTCACTCATTTGGACCAATGGGAAATTAAAGCCAAGTATCCATACTTATAGACTATGTAAGTCCGATTTCTCTATTGTATTTGAGAATTTTTCTATAACATTTGTTTGTCACTCATTTGGACCAATGGGAAATTAAAGCCAAGTATCCATACTTATAGACTATGTAAGTCCGATTTCTCTATTGTATTTGAGAATTTTTCTATAAAATTTGTTTGTCACTCATTTGGACCAATGGGAAATTAAAGCCAAGTATCCATACTTATAGACTATGTAAGTCCGATTTCTCTATTGTATTTGAGAATTTTTCTATAACATTTGTTTGTCACTCATTTGGACCAATGGGAAATTAAAGCCAAGTATCCATACTTATAGACTATGTAAGTCCGATTTCTCTATTGTATTTGAGAATTTTTCTATAACATTTGTTTGTCACTCATTTGGACCAATGGGAAATTAAAGCCAAGTATCCATACTTATAGACTATGTAAGTCCGATTTCTCTATTGTATTTGAGAATTTTTCTATAACATTTGTTTGTCACTCATTTGGACCAATGGGAAATTAAAGCCAAGGATCCATACTTATAGACTATGTAAGTCCGATTTCTCTATTGTATTTGAGAATTTTTCTATAACATTTGTTTGTCACTCATTTGGACCAATGGGAAATTAAAGCCAAGTATCCATACTTATAGACTATGTAAGTCCGATTTCTCTATTGTATTTGAGAATTTTTCTATAACATTTGTTTGTCACTCATTTGGACCAATGGGAAATTAAAGCCAAGTATCCATACTTATAGACTATGTAAGTCCGATTTCTCTATTGTATTTGAGAATTTTTCTATAAAATTTGTTTGTCACTCATTTGGACCAATGGGAAATTAAAGCCAAGTATCCATACTTATAGACTATGTAAGTCCGATTTCTCTATTGTATTTGAGAATTTTTCTATAACATTTGTTTGTCACTCATTTGGACCAATGGGAAATTAAAGCCAAGTATCCATACTTATAGACTATGTAAGTCCGATTTCTCTATTGTATTTGAGAATTTTTCTATAAAATTTGTTTGTCACTCATTTGGACCAATGGGAAATTAAAGCCAAGTATCCATACTTATAGACTATGTAAGTCCGATTTCTCTATTGTATTTGAGAATTTTTCTATAAAATTTGTTTGTCACTCATTTGGACCAATGGGAAATTAAAGCCAAGTATCCATACTTATAGACTATGTAAGTCCGATTTCTCTATTGTATTTGAGAATTTTTCTATAAAATTTGTTTGTCACTCATTTGGACCAATGGGAAATTAAAGCCAAGTATCCATACTTATAGACTATGTAAGTCCGATTTCTCTATTGTATTTGAGAATTTTTCTATAACATTTGTTTGTCACTCATTTGGACCAATGAGAAATTAAAGCCAAGGATCCATACTTATAGACTATGTAAGTCCGATTTCTCAATTGTATTTGAGAATTTTTCTATAACATTTGTTTGTCACTCATTTGGACCAATGGGAAATTAAAGCCAAGGATCCATACTTATAGACTATGTAAGTCCGATTTCTCTATTGTATTTGAGAATTTTTCTATAACACTTGTTTGTCACTCATTTAGACCAATGGGAAATTAAAGCCAAGGATCCATACTTATAGGCTATTTAAGTCCGATTTCTCAATTGTATTTGAGAATTTTTCTATAACATTTGTTTGTCACTCATTTGGACCAATGGGAAATTAAAGCCAAGGATCCATACTTATAGACTATGGAAGTCCAATTTCTCAAATGTATTTGAGAATTTTTCTATAACATTTGTTTGTCACTCATTTGGACCAATGAGAAATTAAAGCCAAGGATCCATACTTATGGGTTATGTAAGTCCGATTTCTCTATTGTATTTGAGAATTTTTCTATAACACTTGTTTGTCACTCATTTGGACCAATGGGAAATTAAAGCCAAGGATCCATACTTATAGACTATGGAAGTCCAATTTCTCAAATGTATTTGAGAATTTTTCTATAACATTTGTTTGTCACTCATTTGGACCAATGAGAAATTAAAGCCAAGGATCCATACTTATGGGTTATGTAAATCCGATTTCTCAATTGTATTTGAGAATTTTTCTATAACACTTGTTTGTCACTCATTTGGACCAATGGGAAATTAAAGCCAAGGATCCATACTTATGGGTTATGTAAATCCGATTTCTCAATTGTATTTGAGAATTTTTCTATAAAATTTTAAAGATTAAAATTGTGTAAATTTTGTTCAGCTCTACGTGAATTTTGCTATTTGTGGGCACATTTATGTTTGTCACTCATTTGGACCAATGGGAAATTAAAGCGAAGGATCCATACTTATAGACTATGTAAGTCCGATTTCTCTATTGTATTTGAGAATTTTTCTATAACACTTGTTTGTCACTCATTTGGACCAATGGGAAATTAAAGCCAAGGATCCATACTTATGGGTTATGTAAGTCCGATTTCTCTATTGTATTTGAGAATTTTTCTATAACATTTGTTTGTCACTCATTTGGACCAATGAGAAATTAAAGCCAAGGATCCATACTTATAGACTATGTAAGTCCGATTTCTCTATTGTATTTGAGAATTTTTCTATAACATTTGTTTGTCACTCATTTGGACCAATGAGAAATTAAAGCCAAGGATCCATACTTATAGACTATGTAAGTCCGATTTCTCAATTGTATTTGAGAATTTTTCTATAACATTTGTTTGTCACTCATTTGGACCAATGGGAAATTAAAGCCAAGGATCCATATTTATAGACTATGTAAGTCCGATTTCTCTATTGTATTTGAGAATTTTTCTATAACACTTGTTTGTCACTCATTTGGACCAATGGGAAATTAAAGCCAAGGATCCATACTTATGGGTTATGTAAATCCGATTTCTCAATTGTATTTGAGAATTTTTCTATAACACTTGTTTGTCACTCATTTGGACCAATGGGAAATTAAAGCCAAGGATCCATACTTATGGGTTATGTAAATCCGATTTCTCAATTGTATTTGAGAATTTTTCTATAAAATTTTAAAGATTAAAATTGTGTAAATTTTGTTCAGCTCTACGTGAATTTTGCTATTTGTGGGCACATTTATGTTTGTCACTCATTTGGACCAATGGGAAATTAAAGCGAAGGATCCATACTTATAGACTATGTAAGTCCGATTTCTCTATTGTATTTGAGAATTTTTCTATAACACTTGTTTGTCACTCATTTGGACCAATGGGAAATTAAAGCCAAGGATCCATACTTATGGGTTATGTAAATCCGATTTCTCAATTGTATTTGAGAATTTTTCTATAACACTTGTTTGTCACTCATTTAGACCAATGGGAAATTAAAGCCAAAGATCCATACTTATAGGCTATGTAAGTCCGATTTCTCAATTGTATTTGAGAATATTTCTATAACACTTGTTTGTCACTCATTTGGACCAATGGGAAATTAAAGCCAAGGATCCATACTTATAGACTATGTAAGTCCGATTTCTCAATTGTATTTTAGAATTTTTCTATAACACTTGTTTGTCACTCATTTAGACCAATGGGAAATTAAAGCCAAGGATCCATACTTATAGGCTATGTAAGTCGGATTTCTCAATTGTATTTGAGAATTTTTCTATAACACTTGTTTGTCACTCATTTAGACCAATGGGAAATTAAAGCCAAGGTTCCATACTTATAGGCTATTTAAGTCCGATTTCTCAATTGTATTTGAGAATTTTTCTATAACATTTGTTTGTCACTCATTTGGACCAATGGGAAATTAAAGCCAAGGATCCATACTTATAGACTATGGAAGACCAATTTCTCAATTGTATTTGAGAATTTTTCTATAACATTTGTTTGTCACTCATTTGGACCAATGAGAAATTAAAGCCAAGGATCCATACTTATGGGTTATGTAAATCCGATTTCTCAATTGTATTTGAGAATTTTTCTATAACACTTGTTTGTCACTCATTTGGACCAATGGGAAATTAAAGCCAAGGATCCATACTTATGGGTTATGTAAATCCGATTTCTCAATTGTATTTGAGAATTTTTCTATAAAATTTTAAAGATTAAAATTGTGTAAATTTTGTTCAGCTCTACGTGAATTTTGCTATTTGTGGGCACATTTATGTTTGTCACTCATTTGGACCAATGGGAAATTAAAGCGAAGGATCCATACTTATAGACTATGTAAGTCCGATTTCTCTATTGTATTTGAGAATTTTTCTATAACACTTGTTTGTCACTCATTTGGACCAATGGGAAATTAAAGCCAAGGATCCATACTTATAGACTATGTAAGTCCGATTTCTCTATTGTATTTGAGAATTTTTCTATAACATTTGTTTGTCACTCATTTGGACCAATGGGAAATTAAAGCCAAGTATCCATACTTATAGACTATGTAAGTCCGATTTCTCTATTGTATTTGAGAATTTTTCTATAACATTTGTTTGTCACTCATTTGGACCAATGGGAAATTAAAGCCAAGTATCCATACTTATAGACTATGTAAGTCCGATTTCTCTATTGTATTTGAGAATTTTTCTATAAAATTTGTTTGTCACTCATTTGGACCAATGGGAAATTAAAGCCAAGTATCCATACTTATAGACTATGTAAGTCCGATTTCTCTATTGTATTTGAGAATTTTTCTATAACATTTGTTTGTCACTCATTTGGACCAATGGGAAATTAAAGCCAAGTATCCATACTTATAGACTATGTAAGTCCGATTTCTCTATTGTATTTGAGAATTTTTCTATAAAATTTGTTTGTCACTCATTTGGACCAATGGGAAATTAAAGCCAAGTATCCATACTTATAGACTATGTAAGTCCGATTTCTCTATTGTATTTGAGAATTTTTCTATAACATTTGTTTGTCACTCATTTGGACCAATGGGAAATTAAAGCCAAGTATCCATACTTATAGACTATGTAAGTCCGATTTCTCTATTGTATTTGAGAATTTTTCTATAACATTTGTTTGTCACTCATTTGGACCAATGGGAAATTAAAGCCAAGTATCCATACTTATAGACTATGTAAGTCCGATTTCTCTATTGTATTTGAGAATTTTTCTATAACATTTGTTTGTCACTCATTTGGACCAATGGGAAATTAAAGCCAAGGATCCATACTTATAGACTATGTAAGTCCGATTTCTCTATTGTATTTGAGAATTTTTCTATAACATTTGTTTGTCACTCATTTGGACCAATGGGAAATTAAAGCCAAGTATCCATACTTATAGACTATGTAAGTCCGATTTCTCTATTGTATTTGAGAATTTTTCTATAACATTTGTTTGTCACTCATTTGGACCAATGGGAAATTAAAGCCAAGTATCCATACTTATAGACTATGTAAGTCCGATTTCTCTATTGTATTTGAGAATTTTTCTATAAAATTTGTTTGTCACTCATTTGGACCAATGGGAAATTAAAGCCAAGTATCCATACTTATAGACTATGTAAGTCCGATTTCTCTATTGTATTTGAGAATTTTTCTATAAAATTTGTTTGTCACTCATTTGGACCAATGGGAAATTAAAGCCAAGTATCCATACTTATAGACTATGTAAGTCCGATTTCTCTATTGTATTTGAGAATTTTTCTATAACATTTGTTTGTCACTCATTTGGACCAATGAGAAATTAAAGCCAAGGATCCATACTTATAGACTATGTAAGTCCGATTTCTCAATTGTATTTGAGAATTTTTCTATAACATTTGTTTGTCACTCATTTGGACCAATGGGAAATTAAAGCCAAGGATCCATACTTATAGACTATGTAAGTCCGATTTCTCTATTGTATTTGAGAATTTTTCTATAACACTTGTTTGTCACTCATTTGGACCAATGGGAAATTAAAGCCAAGGATCCATACTTATGGGTTATGTAAATCCAATTTCTCAATTGTATTTGAGAATTTTTCTATAAAATTTTAAAGATTAAAATTGTGTAAATTTTGTTCAGCTCAACGTGAATTTTGCTATTTGTGGGCACATTTATGTTTGTCACTCATTTGGACCAATGGGAAATTAAAGCGAAGGATCCATACTTATAGACTATGTAAGTCCGATTTCTCTATTGTATTTGAGAATTTTTCTATAACACTTGTTTGTCACTCATTTGGACCAATGGGAAATTAAAGCCAAGGATCCATACTTATGGGTTATGTAAATCCGATTTCCCAATTGTATTTGAGAATTTTTCTATAAAATTTTAAAGATTAAAATTGTGTAAATTTTGTTCAGCTCTACGTGAATTTTGCTATTTGTGGGCACATTTATGTTTGTCACTCATTTGGACCAATGGGAAATTAAAGCGAAGGATCCATACTTATAGACTATGTAAGTCCGATTTCTCTATTGTATTTGAGAATTTTTCTATAACACTTGTTTGTCACTCATTTGGACCAATGGGAAATTAAAGCCAAGGATCCATACTTATGGGTTATGTAAATCCGATTTCTCAATTGTATTTGAGAATTTTTCTATAAAATTTGTTTGTCACTCATTTGGACCAATGGGAAATTAAAGCCAAGTATCCATACTTATAGACTATGTAAGTCCGATTTCTCTATTGTATTTGAGAATTTTTCTATAAAATTTTAAAGATTAAAATTGTGTAAACTTTGTTCAGCTCTACGTGAATTTTTCTATTTGTGGGCACATTTATGTTTGTCACTCATTTGGACCAATGGGAAATTAAAGCCAAGGATCCATACTTATGGGTTATGTAAATCCGATTTCTCAATTGTATTTGAGAATTTTTCTATAACACTTGCTTGTCACTCATTTGGACCAATGGGAAATTAAAGCCAAGTATCCATACTTATAGACTATGTAAGTCTGATTACTCAATTGTATTTGAGAATTTTTCTATAAAATTTTAAAGATTAAAATTGTGTAAATTTTGTTCAGCTCTACGTGAATTTTTCTATTTGTGGGCACATTTATGTTTGTCACTCATTTGGACCAATAGGAAATTAAAGCCAAGGATCCATACTTATGGACTATGTAAGTCCGATTTCTCAATTGTATTTGAGAATTTTTCTATAACACTTGTTTGTCACTCATTTGGACCAATGGGAAATTAAAGCCAAGGATCCATACTTATAGACTATGTAAGTCCGATTTCTCTATTGTATTTGAGAATTTTTCTATAAAATTTGTTTGTCACTCATTTGAACCAATGGGAAATTAAAGCCAAGTATCCATACTTATAGACTATGTAAGTCTGATTACTCAATTGTATTTGAGAATTTTTCTATAAAATTTTAAAGATTAAAATTGTGTAAATTTTGTTCAGCTCTACGTGAATTTTTCTATTTGTGGGCACATTTATGTTTGTCACTCATTTGGACCAATAGGAAATTAAAGCCAAGGATCCATACTTATGGACTATGTAAGTCCGATTTCTCAATTGTATTTGAGAATTTTTCTATAACACTTGTTTGTCACTCATTTAGACCAATGGGAAATTAAAGCCAAGGATCCATACTTATAGACTATGTAAGTCCGATTTCTCAATTGTATTTTAGAATTTTTCTATAACACTTGTTTGTCACTCATTTGGACCAATGGGAAATTAAAGCCAAGGATCCATACTTATAGACTATGTAAGTCCGATTTCTCAATTGTATTTTAGAATTTTTCTATAACACTTGTTTGTCACTCATTTGGACCAATGGGAAATTAAAGCCAAGGATCCATACTTATAGACTATGTAAGTCCGATTTCTCAATTGTATTTTAGAATTTTTCTATAACACTTGTTTGTCACTCATTTGGACCAATGGGAAATTAAAGCCAAGGATCCATACTTATAGACTATGTAAGTCCGATTTCTCAATTGTATTTTAGAATTTTTCTATAACACTTGTTTGTCACTCATTTGGACCAATGGGAAATTAAAGCCAAGGATCCATACTTATAGACTATGTAAGTCCGATTTCTCAATTGTATTTTGGAATTTTTCTATAACATTTGTTTGTCACTCATTTGGACCAATGAGAAATTAAAGCCAAGGATCCATACTTATGGGTTATGTAAATCCGATTTCTCAATTGTATTTGAAAATTTTTCTATTACATTTGTTTGTCACTCATTTGGACCAATGGGAAATTAAAGCCAAGGATCCATACTTATAGGCTATTTAAGTCCGATTTCTCAATTGTATTTGAGAATTTTTCTATAACACTTGTTTGTCACTCATTTGGACCAATGGGAAATTAAAGCCAAGGATCCATACTTATAGGCTATGTAAGTCCGATTTTTCAATTGTATTTGAGAATTTTTCTATAACACTTGTTTGTCACTCATTTGGACCAATGGGAAATTAAAGCCAAGGATCCATACTTATAGGCTATGTAAGTCCGATTTCTCAAATGTATTTGAGAATTTTTCTATAAAATTTTAAAGATTAAAATTGTGTAAATTTTGTTGAGCTCTACGGGAATTTGGCTATTTGTGGGCACATTTATGTTTGTCACTCATTTGGACCAATGGGAAATTAAAGCCAAGGATCCATACTTATAGGCTATGTAAGTCCGATTTCTCAATTGTATTTGAGAATTTTTCTATAAAATTTGTTTGTCACTCATTTGGACCAATTGGAAATTAAAGCCAAGGATCCATACTTATAGACTATGTAAGTCCGATTTCTCAATTGTATTTGAGAATTTTTCTATAACATTTGTTTTTCACTCATTTGGACCAATGGGAAATTAAAGCCAAGGATCCATACTTATAGACTATGTAAGTCCGATTTCTCAAATGTATTTGAGAATTTTTCTATAAAATTTTAAAGATTAAAATTGTGTAAATTTTGTTGAGCTCTACGGGAATTTGGCTATTTGTGGGCACATTTATGTTTGTCACTCATTTGGACCAATGGGAAATTAAAGCCAAGGATCCATACTTATAGACTATGTAAGTCCGATTTCTCAATTGTATTTGAGAATTTTTCTATAACACTTGTTTGTCACTCATTTGGACCAATGGGAAATTAAAGCCAAGGATCCATACTTATAGACTATGTAAGTCCGATTTCTCAATTGTATTTTAGAATTTTTCTATAACACTTGTTTGTCACTCATTTAGACCAATGGGAAATTAAAGCCAAGGATCCATACTTATAGACTATGTAAGTCCGATTTCTCAATTGTATTTTAGAATTTTTCTATAACACTTGTTTGTCACTCATTTGGACCAATGGGAAATTAAAGCCAAGGATCCATACTTATAGACTATGTAAGTCCGATTTCTCAATTGTATTTTAGAATTTTTCTATAACACTTGTTTGTCACTCATTTAGACCAATGGGAAATTAAAGCCAAGGATCCATACTTATAGACTATGTAAGTCCGATTTCTCAATTGTATTTTAGAATTTTTCTATAACACTTGTTTGTCACTCATTTGGACCAATGGGAAATTAAAGCCAAGGATCCATACTTATAGACTATGTAAGTCCGATTTCTCAATTGTATTTTAGAATTTTTCTATAACACTTGTTTGTCACTCATTTAGACCAATGGGAAATTAAAGCAAAGGATCCATACTTATAGACTATGTAAGTCCGATTTCTCAATTGTATTTTAGAATTTTTCTATAACACTTGTTTGTCACTCATTTGGACCAATGGGAAATTAAAGCCAAGGATCCATACTTATAGACTATGTAAGTCCGATTTCTCAATTGTATTTTAGAATTTTTCTATAACACTTGTTTGTCACTCATTTAGACCAATGGGAAATTAAAGCCAAGGATCCATACTTATAGACTATGTAAGTCCGATTTCTCAATTGTATTTTAGAATTTTTCTATAACACTTGTTTGTCACTCATTTGGACCAATAAGAAATTAAAGCCAAGGATCCATACTTATAGACTATGTAAGTCCGATTTCTCAATTGTATTTTAGAACTTTTCTATAACACTTGTTTGTCGCTCATTTAGACCAATGGGAAATTAAAGCCAAGGATCCATACTTATAGACTATGTAAGTCCGATTTCTCAATTGTATTTTAGAATTTTTCTATAACACTTGTTTGTCACTCATTTGGACCAATGCGAAATTAAAGCCAAGGATCCATACTTATAGACTATGTAAGTCCGATTTCTCAATTGTATTTTAGAATTTTTCTATAACACTTGTTTGTCACTCATTTAGACCAATGGGAAATTAAAGCCAAGGATCCATACTTATAGACTATGTAAGTCCGATTTCTCAATTGTATTTTAGAATTTTTCTATAACACTTGTTTGTCACTCATTTGGACCAATGGGAAATTAAAGCCAATGATCCATACTTATAGACTATGTAAGTCCGATTTCTCAATTGTATTTTAGAATTTTTCTATAACACTTGTTTGTCACTCATTTGGACCAATGGGAAATTAAAGCCAAGGATCCATACTTATAGACTATGTAAGTCCGATTTCTCAATTGTATTTTGGAATTTTTCTATAACACTTGTTTGTCACTCATTTAGACCAATGGGAAATTAAAGCCAAGGATCCATACTTATAGGCTATTTAAGTCCGATTTCTCAATTGTATTTGAGAATTTTTCTATAACATTTGTTTGTCACTCATTTGGACCAATGAGAAATTAAAGCCAAGGATCCATACTTATGGGTTATGTAAATCCGATTTCTCAATTGTATTTGAAAATTTTTCTATTACATTTGTTTGTCACTCATTTGGACCAATGGGAAATTAAAGCCAAGGATCCATACTTATAGGCTATTTAAGTCCGATTTCTCAATTGTATTTGAGAATTTTTCTATAACACTTGTTTGTCACTCATTTGGACCAATGGGAAATTAAAGCCAAGGATCCATACTTATAGGCTATGTAAGTCCGATTTTTCAATTGTATTTGAGAATTTTTCTATAACACTTGTTTGTCACTCATTTGGACCAATGGGAAATTAAAGCCAAGGATCCATACTTATAGGCTATGTAAGTCCGATTTCTCAAATGTATTTGAGAATTTTTCTATAAAATTTTAAAGATTAAAATTGTGTAAATTTTGTTGAGCTCTACGGGAATTTGGCTATTTGTGGGCACATTTATGTTTGTCACTCATTTGGACCAATGGGAAATTAAAGCCAAGGATCCATACTTATAGGCTATGTAAGTCCGATTTCTCAATTGTATTTGAGAATTTTTCTATAAAATTTGTTTGTCACTCATTTGGACCAATTGGAAATTAAAGCCAAGGATCCATACTTATAGACTATGTAAGTCCGATTTCTCAATTGTATTTGAGAATTTTTCTATAACATTTGTTTGTCACTCATTTGGACCAATGGGAAATTAAAGCCAAGGATCCATACTTATAGACTATGTAAGTCCGATTTCTCAAATGTATTTGAGAATTTTTCTATAAAATTTTAAAGATTAAAATTGTGTAAATTTTGTTGAGCTCTACGGGAATTTGGCTATTTGTGGGCACATTTATGTTTGTCACTCATTTGGACCAATGGGAAATTAAAGCCAAGGATCCATACTTATAGACTATGTAAGTCCGATTTCTCAATTGTATTTGAGAATTTTTCTATAACACTTGTTTGTCACTCATTTGGACCAATGGGAAATTAAAGCCAAGGATCCATACTTATAGACTATGTAAGTCCGATTTCTCAATTGTATTTGAGAATTTTTCTATAACATTTGTTTGTCACTCATTTGGACCAATGGGAAATTAAAGCCAAGGATCCATACTTATAGGCTATGTAAGTCCGATTTCTCAATTGTATTTGAGAATTTTTCTATAAAATTTGTTTGTCACTCATTTGGACCAATGGGAAATTAAAGCCAAGGATCCATACTTATAGACTATGTAAGTCCGATTTCTCAATTGTATTTGAGAATTTTTCTATAAAATTTTAACGATTAAAATTGTGTAAATTTTGTTGAGCTCTACGGGAATTTGGCTATTTGTGGGCACATTTATGTTTGTCACTCATTTGGACCAATGGGAAATTAAAGCCAAGGATCCATAATTATGGGTTATGTAAATCCGATTTCTCAATTATATTTGAGAATATTTCTATAACACTTGTTTGTCACTCATTTGGACCAATGGGAAATTAAAGCCAAGGATCCATACTTATAGACTATGTAAGTCCGATTTCTCAATTGTATTTGAGAATTTTTCTATAAAATTTTAAAGATTAAAATTGTGTAAATTTTGTTCAGCTCTACATGAATTTGGCTATTTGTGGGCACATTTATGTTTGTC
This sequence comes from Lypha dubia, assembly GCA_947311025.1. Taxonomy (NCBI): domain Eukaryota; kingdom Metazoa; phylum Arthropoda; class Insecta; order Diptera; family Tachinidae; genus Lypha; species Lypha dubia. The sequence continues at coordinate 73,972,769 of OX371264.1, read as the reverse complement.
ACTCATTTGGGCCAACGGGAAATTAAAGCCAAGGATCCATACTTATAGACTATGGAAGTCCAATTTCTCAATTGTATTTGAGAATTTTTCTATAACATTTGTTTGTCACTCATTTGGACCAATGAGAAATTAAAGCCAAGGATCCATACTTATGGGTTATGTAAATCCGATTTCTCAATTGTATTTGAGAATTTTTCTATAACATTTGTTTGTCACTCATTTGGACCAATGAGAAATTAAAGCCAAGGATCCATACTTATAGACTATGTAAGTCCGATTTCTCAATTGTATTTGAGAATTTTTCTATAACATTTGTTTGTCACTCATTTGGACCAATGGGAAATTAAAGCCAAGGATCCATACTTATAGACTATGTAAGTCCGATTTCTCTATTGTATTTGAGAATTTTTCTATAACACTTGTTTGTCACTCATTTGGACTAATGGGAAATTAAAGCCAAGGATCCATACTTATAGACTATGTTAGTCTGATTTCTCAATTGTATTTGAGAATTTTTCTATAAAATTTGTTTGTCACTCATTTGGACCAATGGGAAATTAAAGCCAAGGATCCATACTTATAGACTATGTTAGTCTGATTTCTCAATTGTATTTGAGAATTTTTCTATAAAATTTTAACGATTAAAATTGTGTAAATTTTGTTGAGCTCTACGGGAATTTGGCTATTTGTGGGCACATTTATGTTTGTCACTCATTTGGACCAATGGGAAATTAAAACCAAGGATCCATACTTATAGACTATGTAAGTCCGATTTCTCTATTGTATTTGAGATATTTTCTATAAAATTTTAAAGATTAAAATTGTGTAAATTTTGTTCAGCTCTACGTGAATTTTGCTATTTGTGGGCACATTTATGTTTGTCACTCATTTGGACCAATGGGAAATTAAAGCCAAGGATCCATACTTATGGGTTATGTAAATCCGATTTCTCAATTGTATTTGAGAATTTTTCTATAAAATTTGTTTGTCACTCATTTGGACCAATGGGAAATTAAAGCCAAGGATCCATACTTATAGACTATGTAAGTCTGATTTCTCAATTGTATATGAGAATTTTTCTATAAAATTTTAACGATTAAAATTGTGTAAATTTTGTTGAGCTCTACGGGAATTTGGCTATTTGTGGGCACATTTATGTTTGTCACTCATTTGGACCAATGGGAAATTAAGGCCAAGGATCCATACTTATAGACTATGTAAGTCCGATTTCCCAATTGTATTTGAGAATTTTTCTATAACATTTGTTTGTCACTCATTTGGACCAATGGGAAATTAAAGCCAAGGATCCATACTTATAGACTATGTAAGTCCGATTTCTCAATTGTATTTGAGAATTTTTCTATAACACTTGTTTGTCACTCATTTGGACCAATGGGAAGTTAAAGCCAAGGATCCATACTTATAGACTATGTAAGTCCGATTTCTCAATTGTATTTGAGAATTTTTCTATAACATTTGTTTGTCACTCATTTGGACCAATGGGAAATTAAAGCCAAGGATCCATACTTATAGGCTATGTAAGTCCGATTTCTCAATTGTATTTGAGAATTTTTCTATAAAATTTTAAAGATTAAAATTGTGTAAATTTTGTTGAGCTCTACGGGAATTTGGCTATTTGTGGGCACATTTATGTTTGTCACTCATTTGGACCAATGGGAAATTAAAGCCAAGGATCCATACTTATAGACTATGTAAGTCCGATTTCTCAATTGTATTTGAGAATTTTTCTTTAATACTTGTTTGTCACTCATTTGGACCAATGGGAAATTAAAGCCAAGGATCCATACTTATAGACTATGTAAGTCCGATTTCTCAATTATATTTGAGAATTTTTCTATAACATTTGTTTGTCACTCATTTGGACCAATGGGAAATTAAAGCCAAGGATCCATACTTATAGGCTATGTAAGTCCGATTTCTCAATTGTATTTGAGAATTTTTCTATAAAATTTGTTTGTCACTCATTTGGACCAATTGGAAATTAAAGCCAAGGATCCATACTTATAGACTATGTTAGTCCGATTTCTCAATTATATTTGAGAATTTTTCTATAACATTTGTTTGTCACTCATTTGGACCAATGGGAAATTAAAGCCAAGGATCCATACTTATAGGCTATGTAAGTCCGATTTCTCAATTGTATTTGAGAATTTTTCTTTAATACTTGTTTGTCACTCATTTGGACCAATGGGAAATTAAAGCCAAGGATCCATACTTATAGACTATGTAAGTCCGATTTCTCAATTATATTTGAGAATTTTTCTATAACATTTGTTTGTCACTCATTTGGACCAATGGGAAATTAAAGCCAAGGATCCATACTTATAGGCTATGTAAGTCCGATTTCTCAATTGTATTTGAGAATTTTTCTATAAAATTTGTTTGTCACTCATTTGGACCAATTGGAAATTAAAGCCAAGGATCCATACTTATAGACTATGTTAGTCCGATTTCTCAATTATATTTGAGAATTTTTCTATAACATTTGTTTGTCACTCATTTGGACCAATGGGAAATTAAAGCCAAGGATCCATACTTATAGGCTATGTAAGTCCGATTTCTCAATTGTATTTGAGAATTTTTCTTTAATACTTGTTTGTCACTCATTTGGACCAATGGGAAATTAAAGCCAAGGATCCATACTTATAGACTATGTAAGTCCGATTTCTCAATTATATTTGAGAATTTTTCTATAACATTTGTTTGTCACTCATTTGGACCAATGGGAAATTAAAGCCAAGGATCCATACTTATAGGCTATGTAAGTCCGATTTCTCAATTGTATTTGAGAATTTTTCTATAAAATTTTAAAGATTAAAATTGTGTAAATTTTGTTGAGCTCTACGGGAATTTGGCTATTTGTGGGCACATTTATGTTTGTCACTCATTTGGACCAATGGGAAATTAAAGCCAAGGATCCATACTTATAGACTATGTAAGTCCGATTTCTCAAATGTATTTGAGAATTTTTCTATAAAATTTTAAAGATTAAAATTGTGTAAATTTTGTTGAGCTCTACGGGAATTTGGCTATTTGTGGGCACATTTATGTTTGTCACTCATTTGGACCAATGGGAAATTAAAGCCAAGGATCCATACTTATAGACTATGTAAGTCCGATTTCTCAATTGTATTTGAGAATTTTTCTATAAAATTTTAAAGATTAAAATTGTGTAAATTTTGTTGAGCTCTACGGGAATTTGGCTATTTGTGGGCACATTTATGTTTGTCACTCATTTGGACCAATGGGAAATTAAAGCCAAGGATCCATACTTATAGACTATGTAAGTCCGATTTCTCAAATGTATTTGAGAATTTTTCTATAAAATTTTAAAGATTAAAATTGTGTAAATTTTGTTGAGCTCTACGGGAATTTGGCTATTTGTGGGCACATTTATGTTTGTCACTCATTTGGACCAATGGGAAATTAAAGCCAAGGATCCATACTTATAGACTATGTAAGTCCGATTTCTCAATTGTATTTGAGAATTTTTCTATAACATTTGTTTGTCACTCATTTGGACCAATGGGAAATTAAAGCCAAGGATCCATACTTATAGGCTATGTAAGTCCGATTTCTCAATTGTATTTGAGAATTTTTCTATAAAATTTGTTTGTCACTCATTTGGACCAATGGGAAATTAAAGCCAAGGATCCATACTTATAGACTATGTAAGTCTGATTTCTCAATTGTATTTGAGAATTTTTCTATAAAATTTTAACGATTAAAATTGTGTAAATTTTGTTGAGCTCTACGGGAATTTGGCTATTTGTGGGCACATTTATGTTTGTCACTCATTTGGACCAATGGGAAATTAAAGCCAAGGATCCATACTTATAGACTATGTAAGTCCGATTTCTCAAATGTATTTGAGAATTTTTCTATAAAATTTTAAAGATTAAAATTGTGTAAATTTTGTTGAGCTCTACGGGAATTTGGCTATTTGTGGGCACATTTATGTTTGTCACTCATTTGGACCAATGGGAAATTAAAGCCAAGGATCCATACTTATAGACTATGTAAGTCCGATTTCTCAATTGTATTTGAGAATTTTTCTATAACATTTGTTTGTCACTCATTTGGACCAATGGGAAATTAAAGCCAAGGATCCATACTTATAGGCTATGTAAGTCCGATTTCTCAATTGTATTTGAGAATTTTTCTATAAAATTTGTTTGTCACTCATTTGGACCAATGGGAAATTAAAGCCAAGGATCCATACTTATAGACTATGTAAGTCTGATTTCTCAATTGTATTTGAGAATTTTTCTATAAAATTTTAACGATTAAAATTGTGTAAATTTTGTTGAGCTCTACGGGAATTTGGCTATTTGTGGGCACATTTATGTTTGTCACTCATTTGGACCAATGGGAAATTAAAGCCAAGGATCCATACTTATAGACTATGTAAGTCCGATTTCTCAATTGTATTTGAGAATTTTTCTATAACACTTGTTTGTCACTCATTAAGACCAATGGGAAATTAAAGCCAAGGATCCATATTTATAGGCTATTTAAGTCCGATTTCTCAATTGTATTTGAGAATTTTTCTATAACACTTGTTTGTCACTCATTTGGACCAATGGGAAATTAAAGCCAAGGATCCATACTTATAGGCTATGTAAGTCCGATTTCTCAATTGTATTTGAGAATTTTTCTATAACACTTGTTTGTCACTCATTTGGACCAATGGGAAATTAAAGCCAAGGATCCATACTTATAGGCTATGTAAGTCCGATTTCTCAATTGTATTTGAGAATTTTTCTATAAAATTTTAAAGATTAAAATTGTGTAAATTTTGTTCAGCTCTACATGAATTTGGCTATTTGTGGGCACATTTATGTTTGTCACTCATTTGGGCCAACGGGAAATTAAAGCCAAGGATCCATACTTATAGACTATGGAAGTCCAATTTCTCAATTGTATTTGAGAATTTTTCTATAACATTTGTTTGTCACTCATTTGGACCAATGAGAAATTAAAGCCAAGGATCCATACTTATGGGTTATGTAAATCCGATTTCTCAATTGTATTTGAGAATTTTTCTATAACATTTGTTTGTCACTCATTTGGACCAATGAGAAATTAAAGCCAAGGATCCATACTTATAGACTATGTAAGTCCGATTTCTCAATTGTATTTGAGAATTTTTCTATAACATTTGTTTGTCACTCATTTGGACCAATGGGAAATTAAAGCCAAGGATCCATACTTATAGACTATGTAAGTCCGATTTCTCTATTGTATTTGAGAATTTTTCTATAACACTTGTTTGTCACTCATTTGGACTAATGGGAAATTAAAGCCAAGGATCCATACTTATAGACTATGTTAGTCTGATTTCTCAATTGTATTTGAGAATTTTTCTATAAAATTTGTTTGTCACTCATTTGGACCAATGGGAAATTAAAGCCAAGGATCCATACTTATAGACTATGTTAGTCTGATTTCTCAATTGTATTTGAGAATTTTTCTATAAAATTTGTTTGTCACTCATTTGGACCAATGGGAAATTAAAGCCAAGGATCCATACTTATAGACTATGTTAGTCTGATTTCTCAATTGTATTTGAGAATTTTTCTATAAAATTTTAACGATTAAAATTGTGTAAATTTTGTTGAGCTCTACGGGAATTTGGCTATTTGTGGGCACATTTATGTTTGTCACTCATTTGGACCAATGGGAAATTAAAGCCAAGGATCCATACTTATAGACTATGTAAGTCCGATTTCTCTATTGTATTTGAGAATTTTTCTATAACACTTGTTTGTCACTCATTTGGACTAATGGGAAATTAAAGCCAAGGATCCATACTTATAGACTATGTTAGTCTGATTTCTCAATTGTATTTGAGAATTTTTCTATAAAATTTGTTTGTCACTCATTTGGACCAATGGGAAATTAAAGCCAAGGATCCATACTTATAGACTATGTTAGTCTGATTTCTCAATTGTATTTGAGAATTTTTCTATAAAATTTTAAAGATTAAAATTGTGTAAATTTTGTTCAGCTCTACGTGAATTTTGCTATTTGTGGGCACATTTATGTTTGTCACTCATTTGGACCAATGGGAAATTAAAGCCAAGGATCCATACTTATGGGTTATGTAAATCCGATTTCTCAATTGTATTTGAGAATTTTTCTATAAAATTTTAACGATTAAAATTGTGTAAATTTTGTTGAGCTCTACGGGAATTTGGCTATTTGTGGGCACATTTATGTTTGTCACTCATTTGGACCAATGGGAAATTAAGGCCAAGGATCCATACTTATAGACTATGTAAGTCCGATTTCCCAATTGTATTTGAGAATTTTTCTATAACATTTGTTTGTCACTCATTTGGACCAATGGGAAATTAAAGCCAAGGATCCATACTTATAGACTATGTAAGTCCGATTTCTCAATTGTATTTGAGAATTTTTCTATAACACTTGTTTGTCACTCATTTGGACCAATGGGAAATTAAAGCCAAGGATCCATACTTATAGACTATGTAAGTCCGATTTCTCAATTGTATTTGAGAATTTTTCTATAACACTTGTTTGTCACTCATTTGGACCAATGGGAAATTAAAGCCAAGGATCCGTACTTATAGACTATGTAAGTCCGATTTCTCAATTGTATTTGAGAATTTTTCTATAACACTTGTTTGTCACTCATTTGGACCAATGGGAAATTAAAGCCAAGGATCCATACTTATAGACTATGTAAGTCCGATTTCTCAATTGTATTTTAGAATTTTTCTATAACACTTGTTTGTCACTCATTTGGACCAATGGGAAATTAAAGCCAAGGATCCATACTTATAGACTATGTAAGTCCGATTTCTCAATTGTATTTTAGAATTTTTCTATAACACTTGTTTGTCACTCATTTGGACCAATGCGAAATTAAAGCCAAGGATCCATACTTATAGACTATGTAAGTCCGATTTCTCAATTGTATTTTGGAATTTTTCTATAACACTTGTTTGTCACTCATTTAGACCAATGGGAAATTAAAGCCAAGGATCCATACTTATAGGCTATTTAAGTCCGATTTCTCAATTGTATTTGAGAATTTTTCTATAACATTTGTTTGTCACTCATTTGGACCAATGAGAAATTAAAGCCAAGGATCCATACTTATGGGTTATGTAAATCCGATTTCTCAATTGTATTTGAAAATTTTTCTATAACATTTGTTTGTCACTCATTTGGACCAATGGGAAATTAAAGCCAAGGATCCATACTTATAGGCTATTTAAGTCCGATTTCTCAATTGTATTTGAGAATTTTTCTATAACACTTGTTTGTCACTTATTTGGACCAATGGGAAATTAAAGCCAAGGATCCATACTTATAGGCTATGTAAGTCCGATTTTTCAATTGTATTTGAGAATTTTTCTATAACACTTGTTTGTCACTCATTTGGACCAATGGAAAATTAAAGCCAAGGATCCATACTTATAGGCTATGTAAGTCCGATTTCTCAAATGTATTTGAGAATTTTTCTATAAAATTTTAAAGATTAAAATTGTGTAAATTTTGTTGAGCTCTACGGGAATTTGGCTATTTGTGGGCACATTTATGTTTGTCACTCATTTGGACCAATGGGAAATTAAAGCCAAGGATCCATACTTATAGGCTATGTAAATCCGATTTCTCAATTGTATTTGAGAATTTTTCTATAAAATTTGTTTGTCACTCATTTGGACCAATTGGAAATTAAAGCCAAGGATCCATACTTATAGACTATGTAAGTCCGATTTCTCAATTGTATTTGAGAATTTTTCTATAACATTTGTTTGTCACTAATTTGGACCAATGGGAAATTAAAGCCAAGGATCCATACTTATAGACTATGTAAGTCCGATTTCTCAAATGTATTTGAGAATTTTTCTATAAAATTTTAAAGATTAAAATTGTGTAAATTTTGTTGAGCTCTACGGGAATTTGGCTATTTGTGGGCACATTTATGTTTGTCACTCATTTGGACCAATGGGAAATTAAAGCCAAGGATCCATACTTATAGACTATGTAAGTCCGATTTCTCAATTGTATTTGAGAATTTTTCTATAACACTTGTTTGTCACTCATTTGGACCAATGGGAAATTAAAGCCAAGGATCCATACTTATAGACTATGTAAGTCCGATTTCTCAATTGTATTTGAGAATTTTTCTATAACATTTGTTTGTCACTCATTTGGACCAATGGGAAATTAAAGCCAAGGATCCATACTTATAGGCTATGTAAGTCCGATTTCTCAATTGTATTTGAGAATTTTTCTATAAAATTTGTTTGTCACTCATTTGGACCAATGGGAAATTAAAGCCAAGGATCCATACTTATAGACTATGTAAGTCTGATTTCTCAATTGTATTTGAGAATTTTTCTATAAAATTTTAACGATTAAAATTGTGTAAATTTTGTTGAGCTCTACGGGAATTTGGCTATTTGTGGGCACATTTATGTTTGTCACTCATTTGGACCAATGGGAAATTAAAGCCAAGGATCCATAATTATGGGTTATGTAAATCCGATTTCTCAATTATATTTGAGAATATTTCTATAACACTTGTTTGTCACTCATTTGGACCAATGGGAAATTAAAGCCAAGGATCCATACTTATAGACTATGTAAGTCCGATTTCTCAATTGTATTTGAGAATTTTTCTATAACACTTGTTTGTCACTCATTAAGACCAATGGGAAATTAAAGCCAAGGATCCATATTTATAGGCTATTTAAGTCCGATTTCTCAATTGTATTTGAGAATTTTTCTATAACACTTGTTTGTCACTCATTTGGACCAATGGGAAATTAAAGCCAAGGATCCATACTTATAGGCTATGTAAGTCCGATTTCTCAATTGTATTTGAGAATTTTTCTATAACACTTGTTTGTCACTCATTTGGACCAATGGGAAATTAAAGCCAAGGATCCATACTTATAGGCTATGTAAGTCCGATTTCTCAATTGTATTTGAGAATTTTTCTATAAAATTTTAAAGATTAAAATTGTGTAAATTTTGTTCAGCTCTACATGAATTTGGCTATTTGTGGGCACATTTATGTTTGTCACTCATTTGGGCCAACGGGAAATTAAAGCCAAGGATCCATACTTATAGACTATGGAAGTCCAATTTCTCAATTGTATTTGAGAATTTTTCTATAACATTTGTTTGTCACTCATTTGGACCAATGAGAAATTAAAGCCAAGGATCCATACTTATGGGTTATGTAAATCCGATTTCTCAATTGTATTTGAGAATTTTTCTATAACATTTGTTTGTCACTCATTTGGACCAATGAGAAATTAAAGCCAAGGATCCATACTTATAGACTATGTAAGTCTGATTTCTCAATTGTATTTGAGAATTTTTCTATAACATTTGTTTGTCACTCATTTGGACCAATGGGAAATTAAAGCCAAGGATCCATACTTATAGACTATGTAAGTCCGATTTCTCTATTGTATTTGAGAATTTTTCTATAACACTTGTTTGTCACTCATTTGGACTAATGGGAAATTAAAGCCAAGGATCCATACTTATAGACTATGTTAGTCTGATTTCTCAATTGTATTTGAGAATTTTTCTATAAAATTTGTTTGTCACTCATTTGGACCAATGGGAAATTAAAGCCAAGGATCCATACTTATAGACTATGTTAGTCTGATTTCTCAATTGTATTTGAGAATTTTTCTATAAAATTTTAACGATTAAAATTGTGTAAATTTTGTTGAGCTCTACGGGAATTTGGCTATTTGTGGGCACATTTATGTTTGTCACTCATTTGGACCAATGGGAAATTAAAGCCAAGGATCCATACTTATAGACTATGTAAGTCCGATTTCTCTATTGTATTTGAGAATTTTTCTATAAAATTTTAAAGATTAAAATTGTGTAAATTTTGTTCAGCTCTACGTGAATTTTGCTATTTGTGGGCACATTTATGTTTGTCACTCATTTGGACCAATGGGAAATTAAAGCCAAGGATCCATACTTATGGGTTATGTAAATCCGATTTCTCAATTGTATTTGAGAATTTTTCTATAAAATTTGTTTGTCACTCATTTGGACCAATGGGAAATTAAAGCCAAGGATCCATACTTATAGACTATGTAAGTCTGATTTCTCAATTGTATATGAGAATTTTTCTATAAAATTTTAACGATTAAAATTGTGTAAATTTTGTTGAGCTCTACGGGAATTTGGCTATTTGTGGGCACATTTATGTTTGTCACTCATTTGGACCAATGGGAAATTAAGGCCAAGGATCCATACTTATAGACTATGTAAGTCCGATTTCCCAATTGTATTTGAGAATTTTTCTATAACATTTGTTTGTCACTCATTTGGACCAATGGGAAATTAAAGCCAAGGATCCATACTTATAGACTATGTAAGTCCGATTTCTCAATTGTATTTGAGAATTTTTCTATAACACTTGTTTGTCACTCATTTGGACCAATGGGAAATTAAAGCCAAGGATCCATACTTATAGACTATGTAAGTCCGATTTCTCAATTGTATTTGAGAATTTTTCTATAACACTTGTTTGTCACTCATTTGGACCAATGGGAAATTAAAGCCAAGGATCCGTACTTATAGACTATGTAAGTCCGATTTCTCAATTGTATTTGAGAATTTTTCTATAACACTTGTTTGTCACTCATTTGGACCAATGGGAAGTTAAAGCCAAGGATCCATACTTATAGACTATGTAAGTCCGATTTCTCAATTGTATTTGAGAATTTTTCTATAAAATTTGTTTGTCACTCATTTGGACCAATGGGAAATTAAAGCCAAGGATCCATACTTATAGACTATGTAAGTCTGATTTCTCAATTGTATATGAGAATTTTTCTATAAAATTTTAACGATTAAAATTGTGTAAATTTTGTTGAGCTCTACGGGAATTTGGCTATTTGTGGGCACATTTATGTTTGTCACTCATTTGGACCAATGGGAAATTAAGGCCAAGGATCCATACTTATAGACTATGTAAGTCCGATTTCCCAATTGTATTTGAGAATTTTTCTATAAAATTTGTTTGTCACTCATTTGGACCAATGGGAAATTAAAGCCAAGGATCCATACTTATAGACTATGTTAGTCTGATTTCTCAATTGTATTTGAGAATTTTTCTATAAAATTTTAACGATTAAAATTGTGTAAATTTTGTTGAGCTCTACGGGAATTTGGCTATTTGTGGGCACATTTATGTTTGTCACTCATTTGGACCAATGGGAAATTAAAGCCAAGGATCCATACTTATAGACTATGTAAGTCCGATTTCTCTATTGTATTTGAGAATTTTTCTATAAAATTTTAAAGATTAAAATTGTGTAAATTTTGTTCAGCTCTACGTGAATTTTGCTATTTGTGGGCACATTTATGTTTGTCACTCATTTGGACCAATGGGAAATTAAAGCCAAGGATCCATACTTATGGGTTATGTAAATCCGATTTCTCAATTGTATTTGAGAATTTTTCTATAAAATTTGTTTGTCACTCATTTGGACCAATGGGAAATTAAAGCCAAGGATCCATACTTATAGACTATGTAAGTCTGATTTCTCAATTGTATATGAGAATTTTTCTATAAAATTTTAACGATTAAAATTGTGTAAATTTTGTTGAGCTCTACGGGAATTTGGCTATTTGTGGGCACATTTATGTTTGTCACTCATTTGGACCAATGGGAAATTAAGGCCAAGGATCCATACTTATAGACTATGTAAGTCCGATTTCCCAATTGTATTTGAGAATTTTTCTATAACATTTGTTTGTCACTCATTTGGACCAATGGGAAATTAAAGCCAAGGATCCATACTTATAGACTATGTAAGTCCGATTTCTCAATTGTATTTGAGAATTTTTCTATAACACTTGTTTGTCACTCATTTGGACCAATGGGAAATTAAAGCCAAGGATCCATACTTATAGACTATGTAAGTCCGATTTCTCAATTGTATTTGAGAATTTTTCTATAACACTTGTTTGTCACTCATTTGGACCAATGGGAAATTAAAGCCAAGGATCCGTACTTATAGACTATGTAAGTCCGATTTCTCAATTGTATTTGAGAATTTTTCTATAACACTTGTTTGTCACTCATTTGGACCAATGGGAAGTTAAAGCCAAGGATCCATACTTATAGACTATGTAAGTCCGATTTCTCAATTGTATTTGAGAATTTTTCTATAACATTTGTTTGTCACTCATTTGGACCAATGGGAAATTAAAGCCAAGGATCCATACTTATAGGCTATGTAAGTCCGATTTCTCAATTGTATTTGAGAATTTTTCTATAAAATTTGTTTGTCACTCATTTGGACCAATGGGAAATTAAAGCCAAGGATCCATACTTATAGACTATGTAAGTCTGATTTCTCAATTGTATTTGAGAATTTTTCTATAAAATTTTAACGATTAAAATTGTGTAAATTTTGTTGAGCTCTACGGGAATTTGGCTATTTGTGGGCACATTTATGTTTGTCACTCATTTGGACCAATGGGAAATTAAAGCCAAGGATCCATAATTATGGGTTATGTAAATCCGATTTCTCAATTATATTTGAGAATATTTCTATAACACTTGTTTGTCACTCATTTGGACCAATGGGAAATTAAAGCCAAGGATCCATACTTATAGACTATGTAAGTCCGATTTCTCAATTGTATTTGAGAATTTTTCTATAACACTTGTTTGTCACTCATTAAGACCAATGGGAAATTAAAGCCAAGGATCCATATTTATAGGCTATTTAAGTCCGATTTCTCAATTGTATTTGAGAATTTTTCTATAACACTTGTTTGTCACTCATTTGGACCAATGGGAAATTAAAGCCAAGGATCCATACTTATAGGCTATGTAAGTCCGATTTCTCAATTGTATTTGAGAATTTTTCTATAACACTTGTTTGTCACTCATTTGGACCAATGGGAAATTAAAGCCAAGGATCCATACTTATAGGCTATGTAAGTCCGATTTCTCAATTGTATTTGAGAATTTTTCTATAAAATTTTAAAGATTAAAATTGTGTAAATTTTGTTCAGCTCTACATGAATTTGGCTATTTGTGGGCACATTTATGTTTGTCACTCATTTGGGCCAACGGGAAATTAAAGCCAAGGATCCATACTTATAGACTATGGAAGTCCAATTTCTCAATTGTATTTGAGAATTTTTCTATAACATTTGTTTGTCACTCATTTGGACCAATGAGAAATTAAAGCCAAGGATCCATACTTATGGGTTATGTAAATCCGATTTCTCAATTGTATTTGAGAATTTTTCTATAACATTTGTTTGTCACTCATTTGGACCAATGAGAAATTAAAGCCAAGGATCCATACTTATAGACTATGTAAGTCTGATTTCTCAATTGTATTTGAGAATTTTTCTATAACATTTGTTTGTCACTCATTTGGACCAATGGGAAATTAAAGCCAAGGATCCATACTTATAGACTATGTAAGTCCGATTTCTCTATTGTATTTGAGAATTTTTCTATAACACTTGTTTGTCACTCATTTGGACTAATGGGAAATTAAAGCCAAGGATCCATACTTATAGACTATGTTAGTCTGATTTCTCAATTGTATTTGAGAATTTTTCTATAAAATTTGTTTGTCACTCATTTGGACCAATGGGAAATTAAAGCCAAGGATCCATACTTATAGACTATGTTAGTCTGATTTCTCAATTGTATTTGAGAATTTTTCTATAAAATTTTAACGATTAAAATTGTGTAAATTTTGTTGAGCTCTACGGGAATTTGGCTATTTGTGGGCACATTTATGTTTGTCACTCATTTGGACCAATGGGAAATTAAAGCCAAGGATCCATACTTATAGACTATGTAAGTCCGATTTCTCTATTGTATTTGAGAATTTTTCTATAAAATTTTAAAGATTAAAATTGTGTAAATTTTGTTCAGCTCTACGTGAATTTTGCTATTTGTGGGCACATTTATGTTTGTCACTCATTTGGACCAATGGGAAATTAAAGCCAAGGATCCATACTTATGGGTTATGTAAATCCGATTTCTCAATTGTATTTGAGAATTTTTCTATAAAATTTGTTTGTCACTCATTTGGACCAATGGGAAATTAAAGCCAAGGATCCATACTTATAGACTATGTAAGTCTGATTTCTCAATTGTATATGAGAATTTTTCTATAAAATTTTAACGATTAAAATTGTGTAAATTTTGTTGAGCTCTACGGGAATTTGGCTATTTGTGGGCACATTTATGTTTGTCACTCATTTGGACCAATGGGAAATTAAGGCCAAGGATCCATACTTATAGACTATGTAAGTCCGATTTCCCAATTGTATTTGAGAATTTTTCTATAACATTTGTTTGTCACTCATTTGGACCAATGGGAAATTAAAGCCAAGGATCCATACTTATAGACTATGTAAGTCCGATTTCTCAATTGTATTTGAGAATTTTTCTATAACACTTGTTTGTCACTCATTTGGACCAATGGGAAATTAAAGCCAAGGATCCATACTTATAGACTATGTAAGTCCGATTTCTCAATTGTATTTGAGAATTTTTCTATAACACTTGTTTGTCACTCATTTGGACCAATGGGAAATTAAAGCCAAGGATCCGTACTTATAGACTATGTAAGTCCGATTTCTCAATTGTATTTGAGAATTTTTCTATAACACTTGTTTGTCACTCATTTGGACCAATGGGAAGTTAAAGCCAAGGATCCATACTTATAGACTATGTAAGTCCGATTTCTCAATTGTATTTGAGAATTTTTCTATAACATTTGTTTGTCACTCATTTGGACCAATGGGAAATTAAAGCCAAGGATCAATACTTATAGGCTATGTAAGTCCGATTTCTCAATTGTATTTGAGAATTTTTCTATAAAATTTTAAAGATTAAAATTGTGTAAATTTTGTTGAGCTCTACGGGAATTTGGCTATTTGTGGGCACATTTATGTTTGTCACTCATTTGGACCAATGGGAAATTAAAGCCAAGGATCCATACTTATAGACTATGTAAGTCCGATTTCTCAATTGTATTTGAGAATTTTTCTATAATACTTGTTTGTCACTCATTTGGACCAATGGGAAATTAAAGCCAAGGATCCATACTTATAGACTATGTAAGTCCGATTTCTCAATTATATTTGAGAATTTTTCTATAACATTTGTTTGTCACTCATTTGGACCAATGGGAAATTAAAGCCAAGGATCCATACTTATAGACTATGTAAGTCTGATTTCTCAATTGTATTTGAGAATTTTTCTATAAAATTTTAACGATTAAAATTGTGTAAATTTTGTTGAGCTCTACGGGAATTTGGCTGTTTGTGGGCACATTTATGTTTGTCACTCATTTGGACCAATGGGAAATTAAAGCCAAGGATCCATACTTATAGGCTATGTAAGTCCGATTTCTCAATTGTATTTGAGAATTTTTCTATAAAATTTTAAAGATTAAAATTGTGTAAATTTTGTTCAGCTCTACATGAATATGGCTATTTGTGGGCACATTTATGTTTGTCACTCATTTGGACCAACGGGAAATTAAAGCCAAGGATCCATACTTATAGACTATGTAAGTCCGATTTCTCAATTGTATTTGAGAATTTTTCTATAACACTTGTTTGTCACTCATTTGGACCAATGGGAAATTAAAGCCAAGGATCCATACTTATAGGCTATGTAAGTCCGATTTCTCAATTGTATTTGAGAATTTTTCTATAAAATTTGTTTGTCACTCATTTGGACCAATGGGAAATTAAAGCCAAGGATCCATACTTATAGGCTATGTAAGTCCGATTTCTCAATTGTATTTGAGAATTTTTCTATAACACTTGTTTGTCACTCATTAAGACCAATGGGAAATTAAAGCCAAGGATCCATATTTATAGGCTATTTAAGTCCGATTTCTCAATTGTATTTGAGAATTTTTCTATAACACTTGTTTGTCACTCATTTGGACCAATGGGAAATTAAAGCCAAGGATCCATACTTATAGGCTATGTAAGTCCGATTTCTCAATTGTATTTGAGAATTTTTCTATAAAATTTGTTTGTCACTCATTTGGACCAATGGGAAATTAAAGCCAAGTATTCATACTTATAGACTATGTAAGTCCGATTTCTCAATTGTATTTGAGAATTTTTCTATAAAATTTTAATGATTAAAATTGTGTAAATTTTGTTCAGCTCTACGTGAATTTTGCTATTTGTGGGCACATTTATGTTTGTCACTCATTTGGACCAATGGGAAATTAAAGCCAAGGATCCATACTTATAGACTATGTAAGTCCGATTTCTCAATTGTATTTGAGAATTTTTCTATAACACTTGTTTGTCACTCATTTGGACCAATGGGAAATTAAAGCCAAGGATCCATACTTATGGGTTATGTAAATCCGATTTCTCAATTGTATTTGAGAATTTTTCTATAAAATTTTAAAGATTAAAATTGTGTAAATTTTGTTCAGCTCTACATGAATATGGCTATTTGTGGGCACATTTATGTTTGTCACTCATTTGGACCAATGGGAAATTAAAGCCAAGGATCCATACTTATAGACTATGTAAGTCTGATTTCTCAATTGTATTTGAGAATTTTTCTATAACACTTGTTTGTCACTCATTTGGACCAATGGGAAATTAAAGCCAAGGATCCATACTTATAGGCTATGTAAGTCCGATTTCTCAATTGTATTTGAGAATTTTTCTATAAAATTTTAAAGATTAAAATTGTGTAAATTTTGTTCAGCTCTACATGAATATGGCTATTTGTGGGCACATTTATGTTTGTCACTCATTTGGACCAATGGGAAATTAAAGCCAAGGATCCATACTTATAGACTATGTAAGTCCGATTTCTCTATTGTATTTGAGAATTTTTCTATAACACTTGTTTGTCACTCATTTGGACCAATGGGAAATTAAAGCCAAGGATCCATACTTATAGGCTATGTAAGTCCGATTTCTCAATTGTATTTGAGAATTTTTCTATAAAATTTGTTTGTCACTCATTTGGACCAATGGGAAATTAAAGCCAAGTATCCATACTTATAGACTATGTAAGTCCGATTTCTCAATTGTATTTGAGAATTTTTCTATAAAATTTTAAAGATTAAAATTGTGTAAATTTTGTTCAGCTCTACGTGAATTTTGCTATTTGTGGGCACATTTATGTTTGTCACTCATTTGGATCAATGGGAAATTAAAGCCAAGGATCCATACTTATAGACTATGTAAGTCCGATTTCTCAATTGTATTTGAGAATTTTTCTATAACACTTGTTTGTCACTCATTTGGACCAATGGGAAATTAAAGCCAAGGATCCATACTTATGGGTTATGTAAATCCGATTTCTCAATTGTATTTGAGAATTTTTCTATAAAATTTGTTTGTCACTCATTTGGACCAATGGGAAATTAAAGCCAAGGATCCATACTTATAGGCTATGTAAGTCCGATTTCTCAATTGTATTTGAGAATTTTTCTATAAAATTTTAAAGATTAAAATTGTGTAAATTTTGTTGAGCTCTACGGGAATTTGGCTATTTGTGGGCACATTTATGTTTGTCACTCGTTTGGACCAATGGGAACATAAAGCCAAGGATCCATACTTATAGACTATGTAAGTCCGATTTCTCTATTGTATTTGAGAATTTTTCTATAACACTTGTTTGTCACTCATTTGGACCAATGGGAAATTAAAGCCAAGGATCCATACTTATAGGCTTTGTAAGTCCGATTTCTCAATTGTATTTGAGAATTTTTCTATAAAATTTTAAAGATTAAAATTGTGTAAATTTTGTTCAGCTCTACGTGAATTTTGCTATTTGTGGGCACATTTATGTTTGTCACTCATTTGGACCAATGGGAAATTAAAGCCAAGGATCCATACTTATGGGTTATGTAAATCCGATTTCTCAATTGTATTTGAGAATTTTTCTATAAAATTTTAAAGATTAAAATTGTGTAAATTTTGTTGAGCTCTACGGGAATTTGGCTATTTGTGGGCACATTTATGTTTGTCACTCGTTTGGACCAATGGGAACATAAAGCCAAGGATCCATACTTATAGACTATGTAAGTCCGATTTCTCTATTGTATTTGAGAATTTTTCTATAACACTTGTTTGTCACTCATTTGGACCAATGGGAAATTAAAGCCAAGGATCCATACTTATAGGCTTTGTAAGTCCGATTTCTCAATTGTATTTGAGAATTTTTCTATAAAATTTTAGAGATTAAAATTGTGTAAATTTTGTTCAGCTCTACGTGAATTTTGCTATTTGTGGGCACATTTATGTTTGTCACTCATTTGGACCAATGGGAAATTAAAGCCAAGGATCCATACTTATGGGTTATGTAAATCCGATTTCTCAATTGTATTTGAGAATTTTTCTATAAAATTTGTTTGTCACTCATTTGGACCAATGGGAAATTAAAGACAAGTATCCATACTTATAGACTATGTAAGTCTGATTACTTAATTGTATTTGAGAATTTTTCTATAAAATTTTAAAGATTAAAATTGTGTAAATTTTGTTCAGCTCTACGTGAATTTTGCTATTTGTGGGCACATTTATGTTTGTCACTCATTTGGACCAATGGGAAATTAAAGCCAAGGATCCATACTTATAGGCTATGTAAGTCCGACTTCTCAATTGTATTTGAGAATATTTCTATAAAATTTGTTTGTCACTCATTTGGACCAATGGGAAATTAAAGCCAAGGATCCATACTTATAGACTATGTAAGTCCGATTTCTCTATTGTATTTGAGAATTTTTCTATAAAATTTTAAAGATTAAAATTGTGTAAATTTTGTTGAGCTCTACGGGAATTTGGCTATTTGTGGGCACATTTATGTTTGTCACTCATTTGGACCAATGGGAAATTAAAGCCAAGGATCCATACTTATAGACTATGGAAGTCAATTTTCTCAATTGTATTTGAGAATTTTTCTATAACACTTGTTTGTCACTCATTTGGACCAATGGGAAATTAAAGCCAAGGATCCATACTTATAGGCTATGTAAGTCCGATTTCTCAATTGTATTTGAGAATTTTTCTATAAAATTTTAAAGATTAAAATTGTGTAAGTTTTGTTCAGCTCTACGGGAATTTGGCTATTTGTGGGCACATTTATGTTTGTCACTCATTTGGACCAATAAGAAATTAAAGCCAAGGATCTATACTTATAGACTATCTAAGTCCGATTTCTCAATTGTATTTGAGAATTTTTCTATAAAATTTTAAAGATTAAAATTGTGTAAATTTTGTTCAGCTCTACGTGAGTTGGGCTATTTGTGGGCACATTTATGTTTGTCACTCATTTGGACCAATAGGAAATTAAAGTCAAGGATCCATACTTATAAACTATCTAAGTCCGATTTCTCAATTGTATTTGATAATTTTTCTATAACATTTGTTTGTCACTCATTTGGACCAATGGGAAATTAAAGTCAAGGATCCATACTTATAGACTATCTAAGTCCGATTTCTCAATTGTATTTGAGAATTTTTCTATAAAATTTTAAAGATTAAAATTGTGTAAATTTTGTTCAGCTCTACGGGAATTTGGCTATTTGTGGGCACATTTATCTTTGTCACTCATTTGGACCAATAAGAAATTAAAGCCAAGGATCTATACTTATAGACTATCTAAGTCCGATTTCTCAATTGTATTTGAGAATTTTTCTATAAAATTTTAAAGATTAAAATTGTGTAAATTTTGTTCAGCTCTACGTGAATTTGGCTATTTGTGGGCACATTTATGTTTGTCACTCATTTGGACCAATAGGAAATTAAAGCCAAGGATCCATACTTATAGACTATGTAAGTCTGATTTCTCAATTGTATTTGAGAATTTTTCTATAAAATTTTAAAGATTAAAATTGTGTAAATTTTGTTGAGCTCTACGGGAATTTGGCTATTTGTGGGCACATTTATGTTTGTCACTCATTTGGACCAATGGGAAATAAAAGCCAAGGATCCATACTTATAGACTATGGAAAACAATTTTCTCAATTGTATTTGAGAATTTTTCTATAACACTTGTTTGTCACTCATTTGGACCAATGGGAAATTAAAGCCAAGGATCCATACTTATAGACTATGTAAGTCCGATTTCTCAATTGTATTTGAGAATTTTTCTATAACACTTGTTTGTCACTCATTTAGACCAATGGGAAATTAAAGCCAAGGATCCATACTTATAGACTATGGAAGTCCAATTTCTCAATTGTATTTGAGAATTTTTCTATAACACTTGTTTGTCACTCATTTGGACCAATGGGAAATTAAAGCCAAGGATCCATACTTATAGACTATGGAAGTCCAATTTCTCAATTGTATTTGAGAATTTTTCTATAACACTTGTTTGTCACTCATTTGGACCAATGGGAAATTAAAGCCAAGGATCCATACTTATAGACTATGTAAGTCTGATTTCTCAATTGTATTTGAGAATTTTTCTATAAAATTTTAAAGATTAAAATTGTGTAAATTTTGTTCAGCTCTACGTGAATTTGGCTATTTGTGGGCACATTTATGCCTGTCACTCATTTGGGCCAATAAGAAATTAAAGCCAAGGATCCATACTTATAGACTATGTAAGTCCGATTTCTCAATTATATTTGAGAATTTTTCTATAACATTTGTTTGTCACTCATTTGGACCAATGGGAAATTAAAGCCAAGGATCCATACTTATAGACTATGTAAGTCCTATAAAGTATTCTTTTCGAATAAATGTAGCAAATCGATTGAATTAAATGTGGAAAAAACACACAATGTTGCGATGTCAATTTTTTTTAATAATTGTAAACATTCGCCTGCTGTCTCTGTTTATTTATTAGTAAAAGGCAGGACTGCCAATCTTGCGGCAAAACAATAATAAAAATCCGAAAAAACCCGTGTGCTTCGCTACCCCCATCGTTATATAATAAAACTGAAAGTATTTATATAGTCATGTATTTATTATTTTGTAAGAATATTCTATTGTGAAAATTTAATGACGATCGGTCCAGTAGTTAAGACTAAATTACGATTTTTAATTTTCCTAAAAAGGGGGTACTCCCACCCACTTTTCTCCTGGTACGTATGCCTAATTATGCCAATACCATATGTACCAAGTATTATCGACGTATGTCAAAAAATGCCAATAATATGGCGATTTAAATTTTTTGGTTATATGGGTGGTGCCACGCCCCTTTGCCCAATCAATACTTCATATAGTCAAGCATTTATTATTTCGTAAGAATATCCTATTGTGAAAATTTAATGACGATCGGTCTAGTAGTTAAGACTAAATTACGATTTTAATTTTCCTAAAAAGGGGCGTGCGTAAAAGTAGGCGTGGCAAATTTTTCGTTCGATGAAAACTTAAAATGGATTAATACGAACATTTGAAAGAAGAATTAGTCAAATCGATGGAGCCGTTTTCAGATTTTAGGTAAATCGAAAAAAGTTGGACCATGGCGATCATTAGAAAGAAAAAATCGTCCAAATCGGTCCAGCCATTCACGCGTGATGCCGTGACCAAGGAAAAAAGGGACTCATTTTTATATATATAGATTGATGGACTCGTACAAAATTTGAAGGCTATATAGCTAATATAGAGCCCAAGATATTTAATATTAATTTTGTATATGAGGTAAATATTCACTTTGTATGGGAGCTGCCACGCCCACTGGTATGATCCCGCCCAATTTTCCCATGACTATTCATAATATAATCAACGTGCACAAATTTCTAAGACTATGGCTATTATAGTACTGTAGATATATGATATTAAATGTTTACTTTGTATGGGAGCTCCCACGCCCATTAGCCCGATCCCGCCCATTTTTTTCACAACTCTTCAGATTAGTTTAATATGTACATGTGCAAAGTTTCAGAACTCTTGCTGTCATAGTACTCCAGATATTATATGTTAAAACTTTGTATGAGATCTACCACGCTCACTTGTCCAATCACGCCCATTTTCACTTCAGCTGCTAATATTATTAATTTATGCACTCCTACAAAGTTTGAAGGCTCTAACTATTATATAACTCTAGATATTTGATATTAAATATTTATTTTATATGATAGCTGCCACGCCCACTTGTCCGATCCCGCCCATTTTTGTCCTGATTATCACATGAGTAACATATGTACTATTGCAATGTTTCAAAACTCTTGCTATCACAATAGTCAAGATATATGATGTTATTTAATTTATGTGGGAGGTGCCACGCCCAATAAATTTCTTATGTGCACCCTCCACACATACCACAATCACCCCTGAAAATTTCATTGAAATCGGGCAAGCCGTCTAGGAGGAGTATGCGCACAGGAAGTTTTGCACTTAATTTTATATATATAGATAAAAAAGAAAATAACAAAATTTAAATGTTATAATATATGTACATATATGCATCAAGAATTTTTATTAGCTTTATTGTTATATGGAATATTGACTTGCGTCAAAAATACCAACATATATTATTGATCATAAGTCCTACAATATAGAACGAATATAAACGACATAGGTATCATTTCAAATGCTCTAAATAACTCATTTAATTCATAAAATCTTCATTAAAGAAGCATAACTTACGTATTTCATCGGTGACAGCTTTCAAGTATACAACAAATAAAAGCATGGTAAGTTCTCTGTAAAAGTGAAAAGTCATTTGACCCGATTAAAATATTGGGTACATTTTTAAGGGGTAAAAAGGTAACAAATTGGTACTTTTGGTACTTTTTCTTCTTTTAGAAATCGTTTTTTATATTAACAGACAGTATACTTTCTCGGCGGATAAAATGAAGAAATTGTGGTACTATTGGTACTTTTTGCTTTTGGTACCTTTCGTTTTATCGATAAATTTAGTATAAAGACAGTTTATGACTTCATTTAAATGTTACGTGAACAAAGTTATGTGTTTTTTTTTGCGCTTGAAATGTAGTTTTAAAATATTTCTATATAAAATTTTCAATTTAAAGATTTTAATGGATTCGATGGTGCGCATAACTGGCAGTTAGTATATTTTGTTGCAAATGTAATTGATTAAAAAGATTTCGTATAGTTTGAGCTGCTCGTACATATTATCAGTCGAGGCTAAACATGGAAAAACGTAATAAGACATCACTTTTGGCTTTATATTTTTTTCTGCACACCGGGGTGTTTATTTTAAATTTATTTGTTTTATACATTCCATCCTTCAGTACTTAACTTATCGTCCTTTTTTTATTACAAAATGACGGCAAAGTGATGACAAGCTTTGAATGACATTCCAATTTAATAACTTTTCATAGCTGCCTTTAAACTATGCCTCCTTTAATTTTATTTTCAGAATTCATATTTACAGAGTATTTAACGAACTTTATTTTTCTACAATCTAATCATTTTTCATCATCACAATTTTTTTAACAACTATAATCCTTTTAAAGAAATTCTCTGTTTTTAAATATACTTCTACTGTTGGCATCATTTTTGTGTCAGAATGGAAATTTATTAGAAAACGACAAAATCTTGTCTATCTTTTCATAGATAAATTATTATGAATAATGCATTTTTATGTTGCTGTTTAAGCATTAAAATCTTTTCATAACAATTTTGAAATATATGAGTGAGTGATAGTTATTGTTGTTGTTGTTGCTATTGTTTAAAACATTTATGGTTTTCTATCATGTGTGACAACAATCCGCAAAAGTATAATTTTTGCATGAATTTACAATCGACTGGGAGAAAATCATCGGCAAGTGCTTGCATGTGTTGGAAAGTGTTTAAGTGAATGTGGGATTTTGTATGTAAGTGATACCGAGTGCATTTATTATAATATATTCTGTCACATAAATCCATGATACTAAATATTTATACTACTTATACGTATGTACATAATTAGGGTGGTAATATTTTCCACAATTACAAATTTTCATAATAATAATTTGCTCACTAGCACGTTTAAGCTGCAATACAATGCAATGACTAATTAAAATATATCCCGGTGATGGGCGAAAAGGATATTTCCTCACCCTCAAAACGGATAATATATACCATATTTCTATTCAGTTTCCACAAGAAGTTTTGCAGAAGAGTATTAATTTAAAAAATAAAAGATACAAAACGAAAAGGAAATCTCCAAAAACAAAACATAAAACTATTATAGAAAAAATCGTAAGAAAAACACCCTCAAAAATAAAACAAAAATCTCGCCAAACGTGACAAGTTGCATATACAACACAAACGCCAATTCGAAAACTAAAAACGTCAAAAACGAAAAACACACTACGAAAAAATGCCGAAATTCAAAATCGTTCAAACGAAAGAAGTACCTAAAACAACAAAATAAAATTCATCAGAAAAACTATTAATCAATGCAGAAGAAAGAAAATCGTCCAACTTCAAAAAGTTGGTGAACTGAAAAGCATCGCCAAGCCTAAAAATCACCAACCAAACGCCACATGAAAAAGACACAAAAAGCAAAAAAGAAACCGAAACAAAAAAATATATCGTCAAAAAGGAAAAAACACTTATATAATATATATTGCAAATAAAAACCTAAAATAAAAATGAAACAAAAAAAAAGCGTCAAACTTGAAAAATATGCTAAACTAAAGGGTAGTTAAGGGAACCCAAGTTAAAGCTAAAACTAATAAAGTCGTCAAAAAATTTGTAGCGCACAAGAATGAAAAAATGTCAAAATAATAATTTTGTTGGGCGAACACGAAAATCGTATAAAGAAAAAAAAAACTGTCAAAATAAAAATAAAACGTCAGAATGTAAAAATTACAAAAATTAAAAAATCGCACAATAACGCCCAAATATATTTTATTGCAAGAAAAAAACAAAGTCCTAACCCAAATCTAAAGTTTGAAAAAATCGGCATGCAAAAATACAAGGTTTTCCAATAAGAGTGATATGATTTCTTTAAAAAAAAAAAACACTTATTCAGGGGTGTCACAAAAACCAAATTCGTACGAAAGTGAAAGTGAAAACGTTTTTAGTTTCTCCAGAAAACGTAAAACGCAAAAATTTTTCGTTTTCAATTCGATTGAAAATAGTTAGGTATGTATGTCACAGAATTTTTACGAAAGTGAAAATTTACACGAATAATTTTTGCGTTTTAAATAAAAATATTGCAAACAATAAAAATATTTCGAAAATTACGTCAAAATAACAAACCAAAAAATATCGCAAAAATAAAACATAAACTTCAACGTAAAAAAATCAAATGAGGAAAAATCCGCTTACACAAAACCTTTTCCTTATTAATTTATGCAATTTTTTATTCATACATGGGTGTTTCCAAAGTAACGGTCGTTACCGATTCTCGGAGAATTTTTAAATAAAATTCCAACTTAAGCAAATCTGCCACGACGATTGCTTAATTTTGAACCAGCAAAAGTTCAAGCATCGGTAGCAACCGAAAGAATTCATAAAAAATGTAATTTCAATACTTATTTTTACCATTAAAAAAGTAACGGTCGTTACTTTATAAATCTGCTGTTTTCAATTTTCGGAAACAAACATCATGTATTGTACAGTTTTGCACAGGATGTGTCAAGTAAAAAATCTGATTAAATTCCTTGAAATGTTTTGTTTAAGGAATGGTTTAATTTGGAATTGATTTTTGTATTTGAATTCATTTATTATGTGTAAAAAAAAAAACATAAACATAACAAAAAGCTACATATATTCTATTTCAGGCTGTTTTTAAAGTTGACACGCCTGTTAAACCCGATTTCACCGCATTTACGTTAGCTTTTCGAAAATAATGCTGTTGTTGAATATTTTTGATGGGTTTATATTTTCCCAACGTTTTTTTTTATATCAGTTTCGGGTTTCATGTCGTCGTTTTCGCAGTAAAGCACTATAATTCCTTCCAACTTTTTTGTTGTGTTAAAGAAGTTAAAGGCTTCTTTTGAAGTGTTTATTATTGCTCCACAAGGATCTTTTGACGGTGGCCCCTATTCCATTTACAGCACCCTTACTCGTGTGTTTTTCGTTCCTGAGTTTGGCGTTCATCCATCATCACCTGTTTTTGATCCAGTCGTCGTTTTTTTGAGCGCTTTCTCTCTCTTTCCAAGTAAGCCTCATACTTTGCTGTGTCTTCTTTTTTATTTTTTTCTATATTTTTGCATCTTGTTAAGTTGCACCATGATTGTCCAGCAAAATCAGTAAGCATCCAATTAAGTGAGACGAAAGGAGTTACATCTTTAAAAAAATATTTTAAAAATCAAAATTCTTCATCTTACTTCTTTCTTACTTTCCGCTACTATAAAAATAAATCGTTTGAATGAATTTCGAAAAAAAACTAACTTTTGTGCTTTTGGGGTAACGGTCGTTGTTACAATCGGTGAGGTTGCTTTTGAACTATTCACAAAAAATTAAATTTCAAGTTCTCTCCTTCATAATTGTTGCTCAGCATGAAGAAAACTTACAGCTTTTAGATGGATTTTTTTTGTTCGTAACCCACCGTTAGAACAGTGTTACCAAAGGGCTTAAAAAGAGACCGTGTAGTTCACGGCAAAACACGCGCACGATATATTGAATTCAAAGTAGCATATTTTTTTTAGTATAAAGAAAATTTAAGTTAAACCTTAGGAAAATGACAGATACATTTATTTTATGTAATAGAAGCGGAAAAATAAATTAAAAATAATAATTTTAGCTTTGATCTGTAACGGGTCATTTCCTGTGGAAACACCCACATATTAAAAATATTTTTAGTAAAAATTTAGAAATACATACATATATTTAGCACTTTTTGATTCATGTAGTGAAATTAATTGTTCCTTCTTCTGGAATTCTGTTCTTTTTTTTTTTTTGTTGGTTTTTTTGGACGTGTCATGGATAAGAAATTTTCGAGGAACTTGAATATTTTTTTCCCGAACACCACCTAAATTTTTCTATTCCGTTTGGATTTTAAAAATTTCGAAAGTTACAAGATTTTCTAATTTTTGACGTGTTACTTCAGCTGTGATAAATTTCAAATTTTTACAAATTCGAATTTCGGAGCAAATTCTTTTTTTGTCAAGTTTAAATATTTTTCTTCTTCTTCTTCTTCGTCTTATAAGTTTGTAATGGACTTTAACTATTTTCTATGTTTTCGAAGAACTCAATATTATTCGCAGTAACTTAATTTTTTGATTGTGTTTTTTTAATTTATCTACTAAAATCATGTAAACTTTGATGATTTTCTTAAGCATTTTTCGAAGATATGTTATATTTCGCGTAATTTAAGTTTCATGCAATTTTTCCACATAAATTCTACATATTCGAAAATTCAACTAATTTCACGTTAGGTTAGGTTAGCAGGCTGCTGGTAAAGGGAAGATTAGATTCCAGCTCACTTGGGTCCTGATGTGGTCCCATTGTGCTACCTGTAGTGAAGGAGAGAGATAGTGGAAAGGAGATTAGAAGAGTCGGAAGAAGAGTAGATGAGGGAAGGACAGAGAAGAAACAAGATAAGAGCAGAGCAGGTGGGAAAGAATTTAAGCAAGGGGTAAGTCTTGCAGAAACGGATGTCAAGCCCCCTATTGGGCGAACCATCCACTGCTCCTGATGAAGGAGCTAAGACAACCGAGTTCCGTATCTGAGAGCTCGGAGAGGTTACTGAAGGATCTGCTGCCTGGAAAGCGGAGGCGCTGATCCTCCATAGCTGGGCAGAGGCATAGAAGGTGTGCGATGCTTTCTTCTTCTTCCTCGTAATTGCAGCTGGAGCAATATTCATTGTATGGTAGACCCATGCATCTGGCATGGGTTCCGAAGGTGCAGTGTCCCGTGACCGTGGCCACAAAATTGCGCTATTGCATTTTTGGAAAGTTCAGCAGATTTTTGGTTCTGTTGACATCTATGCAAGGCCATTGGGTCCTTGCTGTGGTGCAGGATGGTTCATTAAACCATCTTGTTTGTGCCTTTTGCAGAAGGGCTTCCTCGATTCGCCTCCAGCATGCCAAGAGCGGAAGACCACATAATTTGTCAATTTCAGCAGCCTCCAACTATGTACCTCTGATGGCCAGATTGTCAGCAATGACGTTGCCCGTGTTTTCACCATGTCCCCGCATCCATATAAGGGTAACACAAGAAAAATTAGCCACTGTATTAAGTGATTTCCTACATTCCAGGGTAAGGAGGGATGTTGTGTACACACCTGAAAGTGCTATTATTGCAGGTTTGCTGTCGGTTATGATTTGAATAACTGTGTTTGTTATCCAATAGTACCGTAGCCAATTTGGTGCCTTTTTGATGGCGGATATTTCAGCTTGTAAGATACTATATTCGTCCGAGAGTCTGAAAGAAATCCTGATCCCGAATTCTTCAATGTAGACACCCCCACCAACCCTGGATCACGGTTGGAGCCATCCGTGAACACTCGTAGGGCCCCATGTGGTGTAGGGGGGAGGTCCTCCGAAAAAGAGTAGTTAAATGCTCTATTAAAGGAAGGTTTTGGAATGCAATAGTCGATGAGATCAGGCATAATTCCTATAGTCTCTACAATGCTAGCATGACCCCATGGTCGATGTTTCCATGCGTCAACTGTACTAAGTCGTACCGCAGTGCGTAGTGCTAACTTCCTAGCCAACAGATCAGCTGGAAGCCAGCCCAGCATAGCAAAAAGAGCCTTTGTGGGCGTAGTTCTAAGGGCACCAGTTATCATGATTGCCATTAAGCGGAGAGTTCTCTCAATTCGCTGTCATTTTGTTGGCAAGTCCAGTGCTTTCCACCAGATTGTTACACCATAGAAAAGAGTTGGTTTGATAACCGTTTCAAATATCCAATTTATCCCTTTGGGATTAATTTCACGTTATTTACCATGAATTTTTTTAACATTATTCGATTTATCTACCACATATGCGAAGACGAGCAATTTCTAAATTCGAGTTTTATTTATAACTTTTTCTTTACTAGATTGATGTCGCCCTAATAAATACATACATAAAACATTTTGACTCAACTTTATTGGAATGCAGTATAGGATTTAAATTTGGCTTTTTAGAATTAAATGTGTGGATTATATTCATCTAATGCGAGTATAATTTTATGCACATTTGACAGATAAATAATTTTAATGTGTATTTTAGCACATTTTTGCAACAGGGGAAAAGCAGTGTGTTTGTTTGTTTGTTTGATCACCAAAATGGTATTAAATCGTCGTTTTAGAAATATTTAAAGCGTGTGTTATCTCACCTTTGTCGCCGCTGTCAGCATCACTTCGTTTTGGTTAAAGAAAAGCAAAAAAAAACGATTAACATTAAATGAAATAAATTATTTTACAGCACCACCACTAGAAGCAAATAAAAAATCAGCTTAAATTAAAAAATTTGCAAATGAGTTTTTAAGCATTTCATATACAAACTTTTTTCTTCCTCTCATCTTTGCTTTTTATGACTTAATGATGCTGAAGCTGATGATGGGATGGATGGTGATGGCGAAGAAGTTTTCTTTGTGAAAAGTGATATCGTAATGCTGTCCTTTTGCTTGGGACTGTTTAAAATGATAATGGGGCATTTTGCTAGTGATTGCGTCAACCACGGTGATAAATTTTTGGTTTTATTCAATGAATTTATTTCTTCAAGATGCTTTTTTCTGTATAATAATAAAAATAAAATTATAAACTTTTAAATGTTGACATTTAAAGTTTATTATGAAGCAAATTTAATTAGTTAGGGAAAATTTCTATTATTAAATTTATTTTTTTAAAAAATATATTAAAAACATTTGAGCCGTTTATTTTGAAAGTGGCATAAGTCACTTTTTTTGTTGATTGCAAATTTTTTACGAATGAAACCGGTCATACGTCTGTGCGTAAGCATGGCACATTGGGTCTTTCGTGCGTTAAAATTTACCCTATTAGCATGACCCCAATTTGAAATTGACAGGAGATCACGATTTAGCGTATCATTTATATTTTGCCGCATTGCCTGGATCTCCGACGGGTTTGGCCTGTTGCTGAATGAATACGAATGAACTAAGCTGCTGTCATCTGCAAAAGAGTACATAGGCTTAGAAGTTTGACGTAGAAGGTCTTTGAGGCTACGTGAAATCATTGGTCTAAGCCAATAAGCCGACGACGTTGGAAGAATTCAGAGCCAACATTGAACGCGAAATAGCGGCCGAAATGTGTGACCGATTCATCGAAAATTGGGTCCAACGAATCGACCGTTGCCGATGTGCCCACGGTGGCCATATGAACGAAGTCGGGTTCCATTCATAACTGTTTCGATTGTATTTCAAGTCGGTCTTAAAGTTTTTGAAATATCTCAAATGGTTTGCGTTTTATTTAAAAAATAAAGTTGTCAACTCCTTGTATGTGTGTATATGTGCTGTTGCTGTTTCATAACATTCATTCATTGATGCAACACCGTGAGTGTACTCGCGATGGACATTTTATTAACCCATTGTCATCCTCTGTTGGCGCTTGCGAACAGAACAGTAAAATTATTAATTTTGATGGGTTATTATTTCTGTTATTTTTAACTGTCGTGCTTAAACTTTTTAAGGGATAAATATAGATTATATTCTTAGCTTAAATAAACATTAGCTAACAATTTTTTAAGCTATTCGAGATTTTTCTTCACCTTATTTTTAGAGGGTTTGCATTTAGCTCACAATATGTAAAAATTGTAAAAAAAAAAATATTATTTTAACTATGCAGTTACATATATTAGCATAGAATGAAGAAAATAAAATCAAAAATAAAACCAACAAATTATTACATCAATGCTGCTGTAGACGAAGACAAATATTGATGTTCGCAAGCGCGATTCGCCAGTGTTGCCAGGAGATTTTTTGTAAAATCCCTGCCATGACATGCAAAAATCTCTTTTTTTCCCTACAATCAAAAAAATATTTCCCTACATTATTCCCTTAGCCATTTTTCTTTAAAATTTTGCACAAAAAAATTTGTTTGTACTTTTATTGTGAATTCAGATAGTACAACTTTACATTAATTATTAAAAATAACATATCGTTAGAATAATATCAAAAATTAAACTAAAAAATTCATATGGTTTTAAATGTTTGTAGGTACATACATATTTATGCACTTAGTAGGTATGTTCAGTTACATAAAATTAAGTTAAAAGTTTATTACTTTTTTTTAAATTTATTTTTATGCGGCTTAAATCCATTTTAGTGAAGCTTAACTAAATTAACTAAACTCCATTTGTATCGTTTATGCCACCGTTTAATACACAAAAGTTTCTTGTACATGCTTACATCCCCCCGGGGGGGTAGATAGTCTCATCTTGTTGATTCTCAACAACAAGATGTAACACCTCCCGGGGAAAGGGTAATCTGACTTTTATAGACATAACCTTTTGTTAGTTACCCATAAAAACTTATATGCACGGAACAATCTCTGAATTAACAGAGCAACGGGAAGTGTACATATATACTTTATAATGAAGGAAGTGGCTTGCCACGTAAATCTATATAGAAGGTGTAAGGGTAGCTAAGGTCTAGCCCATGACCAAAACCAATAGAAAGCTAATCCTTCGGGGTTTGCTTTTGAAGCTCCAGCAGGCTCTCATGGAAGATTGCTTACCGGAGGATAGTTGTGATGACCTATGTTGGTCACACAATCTGCGGTGAGAAGGATGATTTGCCGCCGCACTTACCCCCCGGTATCATGATTCCGTGGCCGGTTGTTGGTTGAGGTCTCCTTCGGGAGTACACGTAGTGGTTGTGGTTGCTACCAAAAGCTGGGAGAGGTGTTGGTTTAATGACTGATGCTTGACCAGTGGTAGTGGCTGGCCGGACTTCGTGTCAACCAACGCGAAGCCTCTATATGCTGTTGTGAATCAACAGATTCAGAGATAGATAGCTCGAACACTTTAGCAAGGTGCTCAGGCATGGTGGGAATTGGCCATGCCTTAGAAATTGCGACCTCTTGTCAACCCTAAGGGGATGACTTCAGGTTGTTCCCGAGGGGGTGACTCACGCGGTGGTAAGAGCACGGTGGAGTTGTGTCGAAAGACAGGTACCCACCTAAATCTGTAACACATCTGTACATACATACGTATTTACTTACATATAAGTAAAGCACCAATATCCGCAAAATTAAAATATCTGAATTGTGAGCACGGATTATGAATTAAAAAATTATCAAATTTTTAAACAAATTGAATGTCACAGACAAACATTTATTTACTTAACAAATTCAAACAAGCACATATCAACCTGCATAAACATAGAGTAATACATAGAGATGAAACAAGTGACAGGTACCTATTTTTATCACAGAACTCATGAGACAACAGATTTGTTGTATGCAATTTGATTGTATAAAATTTGTTTTCGCTTTCATGAGTTCTGTGACAAAAATAGGTAGCTTGTTTTTTGCTTAATTCCTTTCAGACAAAGCAATAAAAAATAATGTTTACAATAAATATTTTTCAGAAAGCAATACACTTAGAATGTAGACAATTACAATATATAAAATGGTCATTTAGACTCGCAGACAGAAATACAAGATGTATCGGACAAACCCAAATTAACAATAAATGTACATATTTTATGATAAGCGGAATATTAATGATGTCTGCCTTAAACACATTTGTCTCAAAATAAATGATATCTCAAAACTGATAATTTACCTAGGATTTTTAATTAGGTTTTTCCTAATTTGAAAATAAACAAATACGACGTTCAATTTGTTTGAACAAATTCTGTGTACTTTGTGGTATCAATCAGAATTTGCAACATCTTGTTTAATTATTACATATGTATGTCTGTAATAATACCATATGGTTAAAATTATTTTATATGGTGTGGCCATACCCTCAGATACATAGATAATTTTATTACACCGAGAAGAATCGCTTTCTTCGATCTAGTTCCGTACAAAAAATGAGTGTATGGACTACTCCACAATGGAGTATGAGTACTCCAAATGTAGTCAAAGTGTATGAAAAAAACATGGTCCAATTTACATTGCGATGTCCTAGGACAGGCTGGACCACGTAACCCAAAAACCAGGGCTGTGGAGTCGGAGTCGGAGTCGGAGTCGAAGAGTCGGAGTTGCACTGTTTTTGCCGGAGTCGGAGTCGGAGTCGGAGTCGCTAAAAAAAGTCGCGACTCCGACTCCGACAAAGAATTTTTAAATATTTTCCATAATAAAAATTCTGCGAATTTTTTTTTTTTTTTAATATTTTCTATTTTCAAATATTTGCCTTTTTACAGAAGTTGACTTAATCTTTTTAATATTTACACATATTTACGTTATTTTGGGAATCCAGCGATTAGTAACGATTTTTTTTAAATCTAGATATTTTTACGGCAAATAGTTGGCAACCTTTATTATAGCTTTGCTATTTATGGCGCGGTAGGGGTTGAATTTTATTTTTCGTAAGATAAATAATCGACACTATTCCCGTTATGTTTTTCTTTTTTTGTTTTGATTAGCTCATCCTTTAAAAGCGACTTTGTTGTTGTTTTTTAAAATCAAGACGAGAAAATATGTATGTACATATATAGTGTGTTACTCACATTCAACCGCAATAACAAAAACAAAACAATAAATATACTCATATGAATACATATGTATGTATGTGAAATATTTATTTTATTATTTAATTAATTAAAGTTTGTTTTCAGTGATCGTTTGTATTTTATCACTATAATATCTGCAATATATCAAAATTTATCAAGTATGTATATATGTATGTATGTATATGTACATATGTATGTGTGTATGCAAGTAAAAAACCACCACAATTTGGCAAATTTACATCATATTCGCCTTGCAAGAAACGAAATTGCTTTTTTTTATTTTGATTTCAACTTTAACAAAAAACCGAAAATATTATGTGTACATACATATGTACATACTTACTTCTTCTTATTCGCCTTCGTTCCTTATAAAAAAAATATGAGCAAAGCTATAACCGGGTGTCCTAAGACACCTCTCTTCTTTTTGTTCTAAATGCAATCAGTGTTGCCATGTTAGCATTTTAATTGCTCGATTTAGCAACTTTTTTTGCCGTTTAGCATCCAAAATTTATAAAAAATGCTAGATCTAACTTAGCATCTTTTATTAAAAAAGTTGCTATTAGCATCTTTTTTCATTATCTTTGAATATACAATTTTAAATTTAATTGTATTGATAACGATATTACGAATTTGAAAACTTATTAAAACAAAATATTGAATCGAATGATATATCATTTGAATATTGAAATGAAATAAGAAATATATACATCGACTTCTTAATGAATTAAAAAATTGATTGCTAAATATATTATTATCAGGCATGTCACCGAGTTCAATTTCGTTCGAAAGTGGAATTGATTATGTGCGAATTTCATTTGAAATTCAAAAACTTTTTAATTAAAATTTAAAAAATATAAATCGAAACTTGTACTTTATATTCATTTTTCCATTTAAAAACTAAAGAATTTATTAATAGTATTTAATTTTTCAATAAAAAGGTAATGAAATTTGAAAAAAAATTTTGCATCTTTTTTTTTTGACTCCAGTACGTTTTAGCATCTTTTTTTTTGCAATTTAGCAACTTTACAATTTCAAATTATGGCAACACTGAATGCAATTACTGTTTGCAAATTTTCTCTATCGTGTAAATACTCTCTTTGGTTAGAATTGTGTATAATACTATTGATAAAGCATTGCATTCATTCTTTCATGAAAGAAAACAAAAGCTATTTTTTTGTTAACGGTTACATTTGAAAATTAAATTTTCAGGAGAAGATGGAATTCTGGGAATCCCCCAATTGCTAACAAAAGCAAACAATAGTTTTAGTTTTATAGCAGTCAGTACGCTGTTGTCTTTCATCACTATTGTGGAAGTTTACATTACCGCGAGTTCACTCTATTCAGCATAAAATTAAAATTTATTTGTTTTTATTATAAAAGGTTGTAGTTCTGGTGTTTTAGTTAATTCGTTATTAAAAAAAAGAATTACATTGAATACTGAAAGTGAAAGTGGAATTTAAGTTTCATGTAAGTAGATATTTGCATACAAATAATTAATTTGAACTCACAAATATTTAATATAATTTTTATTTTTAAACAAAAATTTAAAAAATACTTACATACACAATTGCTTCAATTAATAAGTTTATTTATTTAATAACAGCGGTTAATTTGACAATGAATAAGAATAAGCGGCAGAAGCAGAAATCGTCAGCTTTTGAATATTTTTCAGTTACTGTTGATGATAAATTTTTCATATGCCAAGTGACCAAAGATGGTGATGAAGAAATATGTGGTAGCAATATTAGTGCATATTGCGGAGAAGGTACTAATGCTCCGACCAGAACATCGAATTTAAAGCGACATCTACAACGTTATCACCCCATGATATTTAAAACTGTTACTGAAAAAGATAAGCAGGCGTCTGAAGTTGAACCTAAGCCAAGTTCTTCACAATGTCAAGCACCTGTAACAAAATTTTTTAAGGCTGAAAATATTACAGTGGCTATGACTGCAGAAAAATTCAAGCGCTGTATCATCGAAATGGTGTACTCAAATTCTATGCCTTTAACTTTTTTTTCTTCTGCTGCTTTTGTCTCTTTAAATGGCGAAATGGCTGGTAAATTTGGCATTTCTTTAGAAAGAAGTAATATTAGAAATATG
The DNA here is from genome assembly GCA_947311025.1 of Lypha dubia. NCBI lineage: Eukaryota > Metazoa > Arthropoda > Insecta > Diptera > Tachinidae > Lypha > Lypha dubia. The sequence goes on along the minus strand of OX371264.1, from coordinate 73,937,165 downwards.
GTACTACAGGAGGCAAAAAAGCAGAAGGATATGCTCAAAGATATTTTAGTAGGACGGTTTGTTTTTCTGAAGATGGACGGATGTACCCGTCACAGAGTTAATTACTTTGCAATTAACGCCCAGTTTATTGATGACAAGAAAAAAGTGGTCACACGTACTTTGGCAGTAAAGGACACTGAAGCGCATCATACAAGCAGTTATTTGCAAGATCTAGTTATGGACGTTCTATCGGATTTTGGTATTAACAAGCAACAAATTTTATGCATTGTGACCGATAATGCCACCAATATGGTCAGCACTGTAAATAAGCTGAATGAAGATATAGTAGCATATGTTTATGATGATAATGAAGCTTCCGAAGAAGAACTTAATGATAATTTAGACGGATTTGTGGATGCTGCTCTAAATATTTCCCAGATCCATCACATGCGTTGTGCAGTGCATACATTGCAACTCGCCATTCGTGATGGATTGGAAGATTATGATGCTAAAAGACTTATTGCAAAAGTACGGAGTGTCGTGGTTTTTTGCAGAACACCAAAACTAGATGCCATTTTGAAGCGACGTGCTGGAAAAGGGGCAATTTTAGATCAAGCTACGCGGTGGGGAAGCACTTATTTAATGATTGAACGCATCATTGAACTAAAACATGTTCTTACTGATATGGCTAACCCAGCTGCAACAATAACTGATGCGCAATGGGAAGAAATAGAAAAACTTGAATGTCTTCTTCGTCATCCTTATACCGCAACCAAAAATTTTCAAGCCGTAGATTTAACTCCTAGTATGTTCTACAAAGAATGGTGTAACCTCATTTTCCGTTTTTCTAAAAGTAATTGTAAAATAGCTGATGGAATTAAGGATTCAATGATACGCAGAGAAAGCACCCTCCTAGACAATGATATCTTACTAGCGGGTATATACGTCGATCCTATGGTCCGAGTTTTACTAACCAAAGAACGTCAAATTAGAGCTAAAGATGCTTTATATGAATTAGCCATTCGAATGAAAGGTATAGAGGTGCAAAATGAAGAAGGTAATGATTATTCTTCATCAAATATAATTCCTGAGGACGTTGTTGTAGATGACTTTGAAAAATATTTAGACGAGCAGGAGCAGTTCAAACGTCGTCGTTTAAATTTAGTTGAAAGTAACGAAGACACAGAAACTCCAACAGTCTTAGCTAAATTTAAAATAGACTTTTACCAAGCATTAAAGGAGGTGGAGAAATTTGACCGTTCTTCAAATTTATCAATAAAAGATGCAATTCCAAAGTACCCAGAGATTATCCAAGATGCTGCTCTGATCGTCACGGCATTGCCACCGACACAAGTCTCCGTAGAACGATTATTTTCTGCACTCAGAATCATCAGATCCGATTTGAGAGCATCAATGAAGCCAGATATTATTGAGGCTGTCCTATTTTTAAAAACAAATGCAGAATAATTTTTTATTTTAGGTGTACTGTTTGAAGTTTCGTTATTTTATTTTAGATTTACTATTTGAAGTTTTATTATTTTCTTTGAAGTTTTATTTTATTTGAAGTTTTATTTTATTTCAAGCTTTATTTTATTTGAAGTTTTGTTATTTTGAGTTTTCGTTATTATAGTATTTTGTTTATTATTAAAAGAATTAATAAAAATAATTAAAGTATTTAAAAAATAAAATGTTAAATTGATCCATTTTTATCGGATTTGAGTTAATGATGCCAAATTGAGTAATTTTTAACGCTCGTTATAATTTTTTTTTAAATATTGACCATTTAAATTTTTTTTTACAAAAAAACAACGTAACTTCAAATGTTTATTATAATAATAATTTTCAGCACTAACGACGTATATAACAACACACATTAGAACACACGTTGTTGTTTTTGAAAGAAACTCTGACTCCAACTCCAATGCTAAATGTGTATGGACATTAGGGTGTCCCGTTGATTGAATCGCGTTAATCATTAGCAGGGGAATTTTGTGCTGATTACGAAATGTTCAACAACTTTTTTTTTTTTGGAGGGTACTTATGGACCTCTAAACGGGATTGAAGTTTAAGAGTTCGCGAAAAAAAGTTGTTTGTTTTTTACAAATTAATGCTGAATTTTTTGGTAAAATAGTGCTCATTAAAGGAAAAATTTCAAACAATCGTTAGTGCACCGATTTTGATCCATAATTGCATTTTTAATACATATTAATATTTATTCACAAAAACTCCTTTTTTCCACAAAAAAAAAGAATTTTTTTGCAAAAAATTGCATTTAATTGCAAAATATTATAGTTTGATTATATTTTATGAGAATGTTTTTAAATTTGCTTAAAACGGCAAAAAAAATCAATGAAAAATATGTTTTTGTGAAAATTCTTTTTTAAAAATGCAATTATGATTCAAAATCGGTGCACTAAAATTTGTTTGTAATTTTTCTTTTAATGACCACTATTTTACCAAACAATACAGCCATATTTTGTAAAAAACAAACAACTTTTGATTCAGCTATATTTTGTAATATTTATTTTTATGTTTTTTCGCGAAATCCCAAACTTCAATCGCGTTTAGAGGTCCATAAGTACCCTCAAAAAAAAGTTGTTGAACATTTCGCGATTCAATTATCGGTAATGTCCATATATATTTAGCATTGAAGTTGGAGTTGGAGTCGGAGTCGGAGTTGGAGTCGGAGTCGGAGTCGGAGTCGGAGTCGTACCTTAAAAATTTCGGCAGCTGGAGTCGGAGTCGGAGTCGCAACTATTTTTTCACGACTCCACAGCCCTGCCAAAAACTACTCAATGTTACTAATCCAAGGGGTACCCACAGGGATAAGTTTCCAAACTACTCTATTTTGCTATTCCATGGAGTACCCACAGGGGAACTCCGGTAAAAATGTATACATTAGGGTGGGTCAATTTTTTTGCCTACTAAGCGTATAGCAAAATCGTAATCTACGGGAAATTCTAAGAACTTTTCCCAAAGAAACCATGGTTCTAAAATCAAAATCGAGCTTCCGGTTTTTTAAGAGAAAATTTGGTGTTTTTTTAGGAATTTGTTCCAGGATTTCACTTTTCAATGCCGTCCGAGGCGAAGTGAAGGAGGCTGTATTTATATAAAGGGTGTTTTTGATAGATTGACACAAGTTTAAATCATAATAAAACAAGGAAATACATTTTTAATATCAATGAAACGGGCTTTATTGGAAAGAAACTTTTATGAAATTAATGTTTAAATATGATTTCTGCCATGTGGGCGCCACGGCTGGCGCGTAGAAGGAGCAATCTGGAACACCAATTTTCAATAACTTTTCGCAGCATTTGCGGCCGTATTTCGCCGATAACTCTTCGAATGTTGATTTCTAGGTGTTCAATTGTTTTTGGTTTATCGACGTAGACAAGTGACTTAACACGACCCCAAAGAAAATAATCTAATGAGGTTAAATCACACGATCTTGATGGCAAATTGATTGGGACATTACGTGAAATTAGTTTTTCTTCAAAAGTTTCTTTGAGTAAATCAACTGTAGCGCCTGCTGCACGATGAATTTGACGAATAGAACAACTATTTGGATTAAAAATTTCATCAATTTACGCGCGTTGCGCTCGTGTAAGTCGATTTATAATAAAACTTCAAAGCAAACTAAATAAAAAGCAACTATCAGCTGTTAAATGGGTGGGTGCTCAAATAAAGCAGTGATGCCAACTCAAAGTTGTGACTCTCTATAAAAAAAAACCTTTTTTTTTGTTGTGCTTTAACAAAATTAATTAATGAGTTCATTGATTTCATGTACATACTTGTACATTACATATTATGAGAAAATTAATTAATTAAATAATAAATTAAAACAATTCATTTACTCAAGTGTTTTTGGTCTTGGACGTAACAATGGCTTGAGTACAATTGTACTTTTTTTTTTGGTTCTTTTTTTTTCTTTTGTCTACATTATGGAAAAGTTCACATTTGGGTTTCTGGGTTAAATTGTTGCAAAATAAATGTTGTTTTCAACTATTAAATGCTTTTAAGAGGAAAACGTTTTTGTGGCAGGAGCATCGCAGAAAGAAAAAGTTGAATAGTTGCATATGAAATTGCTGTAAATAATAAACGATTTGGGAAGGAGTAAAAGAAAGTTAAAGAAAGTAAATAAAACACTTGTATGTTGAAAGATTTAATGAAGTTTTTTTTTTATATTAATTTGCAATGGCCTATTAAAGGTTGCATGAGGGATTTACTTAAAATTATGAATGATGCAATCTTTCCCATGAATTCTAAGCATTTTTAGCAGTTTTCGTGTCGTTAAGTCTGGGTTCACACGTAAAAGTTTTCTTTTATGAAAGTGGGTAGTTTGTTGGTGAGAGGGGAGAGAAGAATGGTGTCGGGTACTATTCTTCTCTCCCCTCTTACCAACAAACTACCCACTTTCATGAATTCCATGAATTTTTGTTTCTTTCGAACAACATTTAATATCAAACTTTTGCGAACTCTTGCGATTTTTTTTGGTTAATGGTGCAGTGAATAAAACTCTTGACATGGAATACATCATTTTTTGAAAATGTCAGAAGTTCAATGCACAGCAGAGGCATTCGGTTTTTATTTTCGTTTTTTTTTTTTTCTTTGTATTCAATAACTTCTAAATATTGAAATTCTTTAGTTTTTAGTTGTAAACCGAGCTGGTAGGTGCTTCGCTTCACTGACATCGCCTTGATGTTGAAATAATTGGCGAAATGCCATAAAGTAGAAGCAGTGGAAGTTATGCATTTAAATTTTTACTGGCACTTCTAAAGAAGACATTGATGTTGGCATTTTTAAAGCTGCAAACTTCAGGCACACAAGATGGTCGGCCGAGTCCCTCATGGAAATGTAAACTTTGAGAAGAAAAAAATTACCTTCTCTTTATATCCCGTGGGACTTTACCATAATTGAATTTTATTTTTGCATTTGGAATATTTTAAAGAATTCTTCATTTTCATTTCTTTTGTTTAGCAGTCGCTCGTAGTTTGCGGCGTAAAAATTCTGTTACACTTATTTCGCTTAAAAAGCGTAAACCAAACAATTCTTCAGTCATTCTGTCATTGTTTTTTGTTCCTTTTTTCTTTTTTTGTTCATTCATTTACTCAAGTGTTTTTGGTCTTGGACGTAACAATGGCTTGAGTACAATTGTACTTTTTTTTTTGGTTCTTTTTTTTTCTTTTGTCTACATTATGGAAAAGTTCACATTTGGGTTTCTGGGTTAAATTGTTGCAAAATAAATGTTGTTTTCAACTATTAAATGCTTTTAAGAGGAAAACGTTTTTGTGGCAGGAGCATCGCAGAAAGAAAAAGTTGAATAGTTGCATATGAAATTGCTGTAAATAATAAACGATTTGGGAAGGAGTAAAAGAAAGTTAAAGAAAGTAAATAAAACACTTGTATGTTGAAAGATTTAATGAAGTTTTTTTTTTATATTAATTTGCAATGGCCTATTAAAGGTTGCATGAGGGATTTACTTAAAATTATGAATGATGCAATCTTTCCCATGAATTCTAAGCATTTTTAGCAGTTTTCGTGTCGTTAAGTCTGGGTTCACACGTAAAAGTTTTCTTTTATGAAAGTGGGTAGTTTGTTGGTGAGAGGGGAGAGAAGAATGGTGTCGGGTACTATTCTTCTCTCCCCTCTTACCAACAAACTACCCACTTTCATGAAAGAAAACATTCACGTGTGAACCCAGACTAACAGGAATTGCAAGTTCTAGGCTTAGAATCTTTTTTTTTAAATGACTCTATGACTTTCACAAGCCATTTTTATTTTATTTATGCCTGATGCATGCCACAGAATTCAAGTCCGATCGAAAGTATGTATTTTCAATTCGAAAAATTGAGTCGTTAGACAACGAATATTTTCTTTTTAACCAAAAAACTTTTAAAATTCAAAATTTAATCGACTAAGAATTTTGCTACTAATTTTTGGTATGCAATAAAAAACATTCATACTTTTAGGAGTGTCAGTAAAATAAGCTTGAATGTTAATAGAAAAAGATTAACGTGATCTTTGCCCGTTAAAAAGAAACGCCTATGGATGCACTAAAAAACTACATGTAATAAATTGAAGTAAAAAATTTACTTTAAAAAAGTTTGAAAAATTTTTCAAAATTTTTTTTTTTTATTTAAACCAAATGCATCATGCATCTCGGCAAAAACATAAAAAAACAACAGGCTTTTTGTTTGTGTAAAATAAATTTACAACCAGCTCAGTAGCAGAGCTGTAAGGGAATGATTCCTTTTTAAAAGAATATACGAATCATAAACTCTTTGAATTTTTTTTTTTAAATTCAAGAGTCTTTTTATAATGATCTTAATCCTAGTAAAAACAGTGAATTAAAAATTGCTTTTCTTTAAATCAACAATAAATTCACTCAAAATTTAATTCAATTAATCTTTTTAATGATGTGAATACATGCGAGAATTTTTAATTCACGAGGAATGTATTCGTGTTTTAATTAAATTAACATTTTGTGTAAAATTAATCAATTAAACTTTTTGTAAATCATTTTGTATTAAAAAGCTAATTTTAAACATTCCTTTACAGCTCTGCTCAGCAGAACTGAAAGAAAATTGTGTAGAAAGAAAAATGAAAAAATTTTGACAATAGTCAATGAAAATATGTATAAAACAAAACACGATCAGCTGCGCTCATGCATGTACTTGTATAAATATATTTTGTTTTCATTCGTCTTTCCGTTATTTAACTTTTTTTTAAGTCTAAATTTCTTTTTTATAAGTTTAAGGATATTTTGTCATACGAATGAAATTATTTTAATTTAGCTTTAAAATAGTTCATTAAACTTTGCATACTTAAAAACCGAAAACTGTTTTCCTTAAATGAAGCTAATTGTTCGTCTTAAATTAGAAAATTTTCCAGTAATTACAAAATAATTATTTTTTTAAAAATTATTTTAGAGAAACTTAACATGATAATGGAATGATTTTTTATGTGAACTGGCACCTAATACATGGCATGTTGTAGTAGTGTGGTGGCTAGATTGCCTTTCTACTTTTACCGAATTTTTTTAAAAATCTTTTAAACCCCTTCCTGTCAAACAATACACACCATTCCATCTTTCTTTTGACATTAAAAACTTAGGTGTCGTCGCATGGAGTTTTTTGGAAACAGGTCACTGAGAATTTCTTAGCAAGATCATAAACCACATAGCTAGGAACTACACCATTACACATTTATGTATATGAAGACATTGTGTTCCTTTTACTCATTTTTACTCATTATTTGGGTAAATAATAAACTAATTTTTAGTAAATATTTTCGTATAATTATGAAAAATTGCCACTTGTTAAGAATTCATTTCATTTTAAGCTTTTAAGCACTTAAAAACTTAATAATACAAAAGCTATCACTTCAGAGCTGAACCAGCAAATTTTTTATATTTATTTTAAAAGGGCGTTATTCGTTTAAGAAAAGACGTTGAAAAAAAACTACACAACACAATATTTTCATGCGTTCTTGTCTTTTTCCATTTTCTTTTAAAAAGTGTTGCTGAGCATTTGTGTTTGTTTTTGTTTTTATTTTTATTCCACTTGCAACCTTGTAATTCTTGTGGTCAAGATGAATTCTTGAAGTAGACATGATGCAGCAAACCACACTAAAAGACTTGCACCACTACTGCAAGTTTGTCTTGCTGCATGCCACAAATTCTTTTGTTTTTTTATTTGACTACATCGTTGCACAAGCATGTCTGTGTGTTTGACTGTCTGTGGGTATTTCTTGAACATCTGCTAGAGGATTACGAAATTTTGTCTTGATAATTTTTTGATTTTTTTTTGTTTTCTTTGTTTTTTTTCATTCATTCGATAAACTCTATTTTGGCCGCCTTGTAAAGAAGACGTTGTAACGACTTGAGTCTTTTAGTTTAATATTTATTTCTTTGCCACTGGTGTACAAAGAAACACCCCCAATTTTCAGTTTAATGCACTGCAACTACAAGTTGCAACTTGTACAACATCTATAAAGTTGTAAGATGGTTTATAGTTTTTTTTTTTTTTATTTTCTTGTTGTGCTCTCTTTGAAGTGGTAGAGGTAGTTGTTGTTGCTGTTTTTGTATTGTTTGTAGTCGTCTATGTTCTAGTGGTTGCTGTAGTAGTTTTTGTAATTACAAAATTTTAATTTATTTTGTAGATTGTTCATTTTATTTTTTTTTTAATTTTGCAACATTCTTGTCTTGCAAGAGATTATTATCGTTAAATATTTTAGTAAATATTGCGAAACGTAGGGTGTTCTAAGATAGCAAGGAATGAACGCCACTTTAACTACATCTGGTGTAAATTGTTCCACCTAAACCTGCATACAGCTAATCCGTGGATTAGGTGCTACCATTCGTCTTAATAATGCATCAGATTTAATTGGTTATATGCGAAATTATGATACTCCTACACGTAACCATAGTCGTCCTCAGTTCTGTGATACAGCCTACTGAATTTTATTAAAGCCCCAATTCACAATGATTTTATGTTGACGTACAAGAAAAATAAAAAGACCGCAGTTTTTTTTTTTTAGATGATATCTGTATGTCTATATTTCCACCTGTATCTTCGTCACAGGATTTCATCTCGAGAACCGTAAAAACGAAGAGACCTGAAAATTGCACAGCATGTGCAATGTGCAAATATGCTCTTTGCGAAAATTAAAGGGTGTGTTGAGGTGAGAAACGAATCATGTGTACATTTTTATACTTCATTGTTATTGTTCTACATATAAACTTAAGTGTATCCTTAAGTATCAACCTGCAATTTACATTTCCAATAATTTGATGGCTAAACTTTCAGCAACTAATGTTTGATTAAAGAAACCAAGAACATAAAAGTATTCATTATGCTAGAAAAATCCTTTTAATCTAATCGCAAAAGACAATCGCCAAGAGAAGAAAATTTAATAAATAGAAAAACAAACACCCATAACGAAACAAATGGCCAAAACGAATATAAAATTGATATGTGAAAAAATAGAAAAAAATAAAAATAACACCAGAGGGATAACATCTCCAACAAAAAAAATAAATATAAAAAATCGCGTATAACAAAAAAAAATCGCTAAGTCAAGAAAAAGTCGCAAGACTCAAAGCAGCTAAAAACTATACCAAATTGCTAAACCAAAAAGAAATGCTAGAAATAACAAAATATTGCAAAAAAAAAAATAAATAATATATAAGAAAAAATCGCACATATATTGGAAAAAAGCGCTCAGATTAACAAAAAAAAAAAACACGCCAAAATAAAAAACAATTAACCAAACTAAAATGTATCCAAAACGAACAAAGTTGCCACTATTAAAATATCAACTCCATTATAAAAAACGCAAAGCAAAAAAAAAAAAAAAAACGGTAAAACAAAAAATAAACAGAGATGAAAAAACCCGCTATAACGAAAAAATATTTAGCAAAGCAGAAAAAACCTGCAAACACTAGAAAACATTTCCGAAATTAAAAAAACACCATAACAAATAAATCGTAAATATAAAAAATAATTGATCAAACCAAAACGAAAAAGATCATGAACTTATCACAACTAAAAAAACTTGTCACAGCAAAAAATAACGCTAACAGAAAACAAAACAAAAACTCTAAAACTCTAAAACGAGAAAAAACCTTAAAACAATCGCCAAAAAAAAGTTTCCCAAAATAAAAAAAAACTCTGAATTGAAAAATATTTATAGATTTAAAACAACCGATACATATCACAGAAAAACAGCTAAAGCAACAAAAGTGCCTTAAAACGAAAAATACTAATAAGAAAAAATCGCTAAAATTTAAAAAAAAACTCACATTATATCCACTTTAAAAGTTTGATTCTGCAATTGTATGTATACGTGCTAAAAAAAAATCCCCTTGAACTCTGGCTTAACCCGCGCCATCATCTTTTTTTTTCAAGATCAATCAATCAATCAAGGAAATCTCTTTATAACATAAATACCTCGCAACTGGAACACTGAAGTATACATAAGATTCCTTGCAGCCGAGTCAATCAGTATCCACTTTTTCCATTCCTTTCTTTTTCTGCATTTTAATAGTTTGCTTAAGTAATTTCTTGGCACCTTGATTAAAAAATATTTTCATTTTTTTATTTTTTTTCAAGTATTTCTTTTTGCACAGTTTATTTTATTATTTGTATTTATTTTCAGCTTTTCTTTCTCGATCTTTTGTTTAATTTTTTCTGTTTTCGTTTTCTTTTTCTAGTTGCTGTTGCTGTTCTTAGGAAGTGTTACTTTCATTCATTGTGTCTTAATTGTACATTTTTTTGAAAAAGCTGTTCAGGGATTTGTGTTAAAACGACTTTGCCAGTGATTTTTAGATTTCGATAAAGTATCTTAGTCAATTTTCTTAATTGCATTTTTATTTATAACGAATAAACTATTTTCTCTTTTTCTTTCTGTTCTTTTTTTTTTTTTTGTACTGCTTTCCTTTTAAGGACTTTTAAGTGTGAGAAACAAACATTCTTTAAAAAAATTTATTTCATTATAAAAAATGTCAAGTAAATTTTAAATAATTTCTTTGAAACTTATTAGAACAAGAAGGTTTATTTTTACATTAAAAGAAATGAAGCCTGCCAGTAAAGGCAAACAAAAAAAGGATCAAAAGGAGAAAAATATTAATTATATTTAATGTGAAATACGAAAAATCAATATGAGGTAAAATTTTAAGAATAGGTTTTGTTACATAGAATTTCGTCTTTTGCAATTTATTTCGCTTAAACGAGTAGATGAAAACAAAGAAGTAATTTTTGTCACCTTCATAACATTAATCGAAAGATTATTAAATAAATTTTAATTTTAAATTTATTTATAAACCTTTCATAATACTTTGATAGTTGACTTCGTCGTTTGGCATCCTTTTTTTATTTTGGTATTTTTTACGATATTTGGTGATACATATTTGAGGTTTTACGATCCATTTGATTTAGGCGTTTTTTTTTAGTTTTTGCAAGTGTTTTTCCTTCAAGCGTTTTATGTTTCGTTTAAGCGATTTTTATTCAATATTGGTAACGTTTCTGTTTTAGACTTAGTTTTTTGACATTTTTTTTTTTTTTTTGTTAGCTGATTTGTTTGTTTGGCTTTTTTTTTATTTTGGCATTTTATTTTTGTTTTCCCGTATTTTAAATGATATTTACGGTCTTCACGATTCTTTCGATTTAATAGTTGTTGAGGTTCTTGCACGTTTTAGCGCGTGGTTGTGGTTTTACGATTCTCTTGATTTAAGGGTTTTTTTCGGTTGTTACAAGTTGTTTCGTTCAAGCTGTTTCTAATCGTTTTAGCGATTTGTTCGATATTTCTCGTTTTTCTTTGTGTATATAACTTTTTTTTTTAATTTTAGCGATTTAGCGTTAATTTAAGATAAGATATACTTTTCGAATCGGACGATATTTTTAGTGATCTTTTTCCATTTTAACGTTTTTTGCCATTGTAGTGTTCTTTTCCATTATTTTTGACGATTTATTTTCGGTTTTTTTCATTTTATTCTGTACTTGACATATTCGATAGTTTGGGCTCAATTTTATATTTGGTTTAACGTTTTTTTTTTTGATTTGGTGGTCTTTTGGGTCCGTGCGAGCTTTTCTCCTCGATGATTTTTAAACGATACTGTGACCGTTTGTTTTCATTTTTAAGTTTAGATTTTTAAATTTTTGAAAATATATTCGATTATGGATTTTTTTATCGTTTTACGTTGGGACAAATTTTCGGCATTTGGCGATATTTTTACTGTTTCTCGTTTTATATTGACGTTGTTGGCATTGTGGCGTTTAAATAATTTTTTTGCTGAGAGAGTTAATTTTGTGCCTCTATGGCTTTTCTCTTTCCACTATTTTTAAAAATTTTGGAAATTTTTTTCTGTTTAGTTGATTGTTTTTTTTTTCATTGGCTATTTTGCTTGTTTACCCTATTGGCGGTTTTTTTCGTCGTTTTAACAATTTTTTCTCATTTTGGTGTTTTTGCACTCCGTTTCATGTTTTTATGTGTTAGAAAAAATCCCTTTGCTCTAGAAAGAAAATATATATTTATACGTTGTGAAATTCTGCTTTTTGATTCAATTTCGTTTTTTTTTCTTAAATTTAAATTTGACTGTTAAAAATCGACAAAAAAAAATTTTCACAAATTTTTATGAATAGGAAGTTTTTGGTAAAGTTTTAAATATTTCAGTAGAATTTCTCATTTGGACGATAATTTAATTCTGATCTTCGTTAAATGGCTTTTGGCAAACATACAATTTCGGCAATAAAAATATGGACTCTTTTGAAAGGAAGAAAATAATTTTTCATAAGCTCCGCAAACATTTCGTTGCTAAATTTTTTTTTAAATAATTTCATGATATTTCTTTTAATTTTAATTCTCTTCTAAGAACTTGATTCATTCAGCCATTATTTCTTAAGTCACTAAATGTCGGTTTCTTGATTAAAAAGGATTTCAAGCAAATTTTAAATTGCTTAAATTTTATACAGAATCCATATAAATCATCCATATAAATCACTCAATAATGAATTGAAACAAAAACAGAAAAAGAAATATATAGAAAAATATAACGATAATAAAAATTGTTTAAAAGCGAAGAGAAATGTCATCAATTTCTATAAAAAAAAAATGAAGAAAATAAATAACAATGGCAACAAACATAAAAACCATTAGAATTTTATGTTAGTTCGAGTTTATAAACAAGAGTATATAAAGTTTTTATTTGAAAAATAATAGATAATAAAAATCAAACAGGAACATATTGAATTTATCTTTTTGTATGCGATGAAAAAAGCAGTGGGTAGGAGAAGTTAATGCCGATGAAAGAAATACTTAAAATATATAAAAGTCTGACATTACGATCGATTTAAAGTAGAAGAGAGAGAGATAGAGCGAGATGTAGAAGAATTTTGATATTTAATTTTAAGCTTTGACAGATAAAAATTATCTCGCAACGAAAACAAGTTTGTGCTGCTAAAATCAATAGAGTGTTATTTTACGATCATATCCTTTTTAACAGCTTGACATTTAAAATTTTAATTATTCTTAAAGAAAACAATACAATTTTCTTCAAAGCACTTTCAATACAAATGATTTCTTTAATGTTTAAAAACAAAACACAATTTGTACTTGTGAAAATTTGTAGATTTATAAAATATTAACACTCCCATATAGATTTAAGCACCATTTGTTTGTTAAACATTCACCACAGCATCATTTTATTAGGTATTTTAAGTGACTTTGAAAACATTTTCTCTATATCTTTTGTGAGTAAATAGAACACACACACACATATACTATGCGTACATCCTAACACACACTCGCACACATTCACGTTGAGGGGCTACAGAAACTTTTACTTAGAACATGGCACAACGAGCAGATTCAGGAGTAATGAATTCATTCAGCCATTTATTTGCCAAAAGTTTATGAGAAAAACAACATCCTTCGTATCAAAAGCAACAACGTCATCTTCATAAACCATTAGAAGTGGTTTTGTGTTTGTGTTAATGCCTACAAATATGTTGGCCATAATAATCTATTGACCGTTAAAGAAAACGTACCAGAAAAAGCACTACAAAGATGTTGTGCGAAACAGTGGTTGAAAATGAAAGTGTCAACGCGAACAAGATATGGGTTAGGGAATACAATTTACTAAAAAAATTTGTCAGATATAGAAAAGAAGGTGAAGCGTTTTTTTTCCTTTTAGCTTTTTCTTCTATGTTTACGTGTTGCCGATTTTTTCCGTTTAGTGAATTTTTTACTTTGTCGGCTTTTTCGCATTTTTTTTATGTTGGCAATATTTTTTGTCTCTGATTTTTTTTTATTTAAGAAGTTTTTATTACTTTTTGGAGTTTTTCGTTTAGTTTCTGTTGTTTTGTGATCGTTTGCTTTTTGGCGTTTTTACAGCTTTCTTTCTTTTCGCGTTTTTTTATTTTTGCAACTTTTGTTGTGTTATTTTCCGATGGCAAGATTTTTTCCGTTATAGCGATTTTTAGTTTGACCTTTTTTTTCTGCCGTTTTTTATTTTGGTAATGTTTTTTATTCTTAGAAGTTAGTTCGATTTAGCGTTTTACGTTTCGACGTTATTTTCCGGTTTAACAAGATTAAGGTTAGGCGACTTTACAATATTTTTCGGTTTGTTTTTCTAACTTGTTAATGTTTTTCTTTTTGAATTTGTGACGATTTTTTCCGATACAGCGATTTTTCGTTTGGCGATTTTTTTTTGGTGCGGTGGCTTAGCGACATTTTCTGTATGTGTATTTTTCTATTTATCATTTTAACGTTTTAACTATTTGTTCCTATCTAGCGATTTTTTAATTTGGAAACATTTTTCCTTTTCGCGCTTTTTTCAATTTTGAAATTATTTTTTTTCTCGCACTTTTTTTCGTTCCTCATTGTGGACTGGGGCGACTGGGACTCGCTCTTGATGCGTTGTTTTCCTTTAATCGTTTTTCTTCCGTTTCGGCGATATTTTACGCTCTAACGAGGTTTTGATTTTGCGACTTTTTCCTTTTTAGCGTTGTTTTTTACTTTCGCAACATAAGGTTGGTGATATTTTTTCTTTTTACGTTGTCAAGATTTATTTTTTCCATTTCGCGGTTCATGTTTGGCGATTTTTTGGGATTTTGGTTTGGCGGCTTATTTTCTTTTAGCGCTTTATTCTATTTTGGAAATATTTATTTATATTTATTTTTTGTTCCAGCATTTTTAGATTTTTGATATTTTAGTTCTTTGTATTGTATTGCGCTTTAACGTTTTGACGGTTTTTTCCATTTAAGCGATTTTTTAAACTGAGGATTTTCTATTGGTTTGCCTTTTTCATTAGTTTAAGAACTTATTTTGTCTTTGTGATTTTTTTAATTTTATCCTTTTCATCATTTGCCGACTTTTCTATCGTTTTTTTCGCTTAACGACATTTGTTGGAGTATGGTAACTTTTTTTGTTTTGTCGTTTTTTCTATTTGTTTGTATACTTATTCTTTTTTTTTTTTTTGATCTAATAAATAAATAAATGTACGATAAATTTAAAAGCTGAAAACTTAAAAAGGAAATTCTAAAAAATTTTCAACTGCGACACTCGATATTGTTCGAAATTTTTTCTTCAATTCTATTTTTTCTTATATTTTTCTATTCCTATACTCTGCTTAATTTAATAAACGTTTCACTTAAGAAACACGAAATCCAATTGTCTGATATTTAATTTGCAAATTGTTTAAGAAATTGTATTTTATGGTGTTTTTATTTCAATTTATGCAGCATTTAAGAAATGTCATTTCTATTTACTACCATTTTTTTACGATCCTGTATCACTGTGCGACACAAAAAGATTATACTGTGTGGTTTTGGCTGTGTGTGTGCAAATGTTTGTTGGTGCTCCTCGTGTTGAAGAATTTTCAAATCAACTTGAATTATTTTTTTGCTAAATTTTCAACCAAAAATTTAATTTTGTTCGCCGCAGTTGTTGGTAATCTTTTAAGGCTGTTTTGAATAAGTTTTCTCCCTTTTCTTTATGTTCAACGTTCAAGTTTTTATTTAGTAGTGTTTGTTTATTTGTTTGTTTGTTTGTTTGTTCTTTTTTTTTTGTGGCATTTGCTTTGTGGTCTTTTACTAATGTAAAATGTAGTTTTCAGCAATAATGGCGTAAATGTTAAAACAGAAAACTTCTACTACGGCACTTGTATGTAAATAAATCATAAGAGTTGTGTATGTATTAAAATTGTATAAGAATACAATCAGTGAGATGGATTTGCAGAGAAAACAACTTATGCTCATGAAATTGGTTATTGTTTGTAGTAAGAATTTCATTCCAATGATAAATTGCAAATAAGTTTCGAAACAACGCAAAACTGTAGTCGTGCTAATATCAATGCCTATGGTCCTTCGAACCCAAACTTAACTTGCAGAAAATAATAATGCGGGCAAATACACAAACAAAAAATGGTGCGAAATTTTTTCAAGTTTTATTTATAATATTTATTTAGATAAAAGAAAGAGAGAGAGAGAGAGTTTTTTTACTTTTAAACACTTAAAGGACTCCCAGTGAAAAAGATGTAAGACACACAATTTGAAATATTGGTTTAATCAGGCATGTTCCAGAAAAGTAAAAGTAAATGGAGTTTACTTTTCAAACTTCTTATTTTCAATTTTACATAAAAATGACAGATCACAATCACTATTTCTGCTTTCGTAAGGAATTTACATACTACATTATGTTTATTCATTACAAACAGCAAACTTTTGGTTTTGCAAAAAATCAAAAATAAAAAGTGTGAAAACACACATGTCTGTATATCACACATCATGGTATGCAAGGCCATACAGTGATTTTTAAGTTATAAAGCATAGAAAAAACTATTGAAAATTTTATTTTGACACCTAAAAGCCCCCTTTATAGATTGTAGCTTAAGTGGTAATTTCATTATGCTCTTCAATTAATAAAACTTGATTTTTTTTAGGGAATAAGCAAATATTTATATAAAACCAAAAGTCATTCTCGTATTGCACTTGAACTGCACTGCCATCAATCTTTATTTCGTTTATTTCGTTTTGTATGTGTTGAAGAATGTTAGTTTTGTAATATGTTTCGTAGAATCCTGAAGCAATTCATTCAATTCTAAAGGACCCTTGAGATATTCAATATATATTTTATTTTTGCTTTCTTCAATTTCTATTCTTATATCTGCTGAAAACACCAGTAGAAGTATGAAATAAATACACTTGCTTAAACGGGTACAGTTTGTCAAGAAAATGTTAGAAAATTTATATTCAATTAGGAATTAAAGGCAAAAATAAATTCATTTATTAACCATTTAATAAAAATTATTATTGGAGATATTTTTCTCAATTTGGTTGTAAAAATTCTTTTTACTTGTTGTCTGTTATACATGTCTGTATTTCTTTGGTACATACGTATACCAAATCATCAGTAGACTTTAACACGTATATCTTTAACTTATCTTCAGTAATTCTCAAATGGTATTTAAAAGAAATTTTATAACTATTCAAAATGTGCTTAAAGTCTAATTAGTTTAATTACAAATAAAATTCAGGCTTATAGACAATCAAATGAAATTTTTCTTATTTAATATAATTTTTATCTCATTCAATTCGTTGTTAAACTAAAAGTCTTTATCCTACAATATAATTGCATGCTTCCTTAAGCAAACATTTTTATGACAAACTGTATCTTTAATATGGCATGTACAAACGTACATATTCGTACAAATAAACAAAATTGTTTAGGAAGCTAAACAAAATTTTATACGAAATTATTCGTTCATATATTTTATAGAAACCCTTACAGCCAGAACAAGCAAATAGTCCGGAAATATTTCAAATAAATATGATTCGTATGAATTCTGTAGAGAGGGTACAATTTGAAGCAAATTTAACGATCTGTTAAAGGGGAAAAGCTCAATTGAAAACAAGTTTTTTGTAAAAAAATTTAACACTATTATGCAATACTTGAATATAAAATACGTATAAGAAATTCGTAGCAGAAGAGATATGCGATTTTTTTTGCAATATGTTAATTAAATATATTAAAACATGAAATTTCTATTAAATTTGAGCAGAAATTATTTTCAGAATATTTATAGAATGATACTTTTAATCTGCATTGACAATTTGACACCAATTGGAGCGAGTATATAGCAAGCTACCTCATGTCCTTTATTTTAATAATGTCCAAATGCAAAAACAATCTCGTAGCTATTTATAGAATAGTGCTCTTAAGCTTTGTGCTAAATTATAATAAAGGCAGAGCAACGATAGTTGTACCGTCCCATATATCCTTTATTTTAAAAACGAATATTAAACAAGAAATATAATCTGAATGCTACAATAGTTCGGTAATATTAAGAAATCTAAGACAAATTTTATATACTACCCATATATCTTCTGTACATATGAAAATACATATGTACATACGAAAATCCATTTTGTTTTCTGTATGTTTAAACAGATAATGAAAATATGTAATGCGATGTTTTATCTCATTGGTGTTGTAAAATGTATGTATGTATGTATGTACAATGTACATATTAATAAAACACTATCTAGAACCATACTATGTAGTATCTATATACATACATACACCTTTGGAATTCTTACGTTAACCTAAACCTAACAACACTAGTACTCCTTTTGAATTTCTGTACTTATAAGTAATAAATTTAAATAACCTGCCTTGGCAGACAGTGCTAGATTTTTCCTGATTTTTTTTTTTTTATTTAATTGAGATCCTGAAGAAAATTAAGAAACTAATTACTAAATAAAATTTCTTAGCTAAATCTTTTATTGCAAAATTTTTATGTCACCGTGAGCGTGCGTGCAAAATTATTCCCGTCGTGCGTGAAAGTAAGTGATTAAACATATTGCGTTCGTGAGTGTGACTGATCGTGAAAGTTTTAAATCATGCCGTACATGAGCGTGCATGAAAAATATTTATGTTTCGTGATCGTGCGTGAGCGTAATTTTACTCACGCGCACATCTCTACTTGAAATGTTATATTTATAAGAGAAAGGAAAGCCTGTATTATATTCAGTGAAACATATATTTATGCATTCGTGAAGGGTATTTAAGATTCGGTACAGCCGAATGTAGAACTCTTACTTGTTTTTATTTAAATTTTAGGTAATTTTTGGGAAGCAGCAAATAAAATTTCAAATACATTGGAAATTGTTAATTATATCTTCCATTTCTTTTTCTTCAAATTCAGAGTGGTGGGTATAAATCTTTCCCCTGTGTGTTACTTAACAATTTTCTATATGACCGTATCAATTATGATATCGCAAATTTCATGAATTCATGTTTTCTAGGTCATGACTTTCGCTTCTTTGTATCACAGCTTACACCAGTGATGTTATACTCTTTTTTGAAAATTGAAGTTAAAATTTTATGACAGCTTATTTCTTTTCTTAGTGCGAACATCAGTGATGATGGGAAAAATTCTCTCCCTGTCTGTATTGGCATGTGGCAGTGATAAAGCAAACGTAGCTAATTTCGACAAAAGGGGGAAAATGAAATTGTTCATTTTGGTAACTGTACTCCAAAACTTTTCGATGTCCATATTTAAAATAAATCACCTATTTCTTGCTCTGAAAAAATAAATTTAAAAATGATATCCACTCTTGTAGAAGAGAATTAGCGTCCACTTTTATAATTTTCGAAATATTTTTAAATGAAAATTCATTTTTATTTCCTTTTTTTTTTCAATGTAATTTCAAGGTTTAAGAACGCCATTTCTCTGAATATTTCTGTTTTTCTTCCAAGACCAAATTGAAGAAGGTTGCCAAATAAATATATATTTTTGCCATATTATTGAAAAGTCCCTACATTTTAATGATTTCAACAAATCTTTAATTTTTTCCCTACGGTCCTTTTTTTGGACGAAAATCCCTACGAGTAGGGAACATCACTGGCTTACACTGACTATATTCATCAATATCCTTTATATTAAAAAATACTTTTCGTTTCAATGTTTTCTTTATGGTATTTTTTTTTTCTATTCTTTTTTTTTCACTCACTTTTATTTGCTTTACTTTCTTTTATTCTGTCTGTTGCTGCCCCTTCATGGGAAGAAGATTCCATGTTATTGATATGCCAAATGATGATGCGATGAAAACATTAATTTCCGCTCAAAATTCCATTATGCATGAAGTGTTTATTTGATGACTGTTTGTTTGAACAAGACCAAAAAAATATATATATTGGTTGGTCCTTCAAGTTTTTTTCCCCCTTATATCAATATTTTTTGTGCTATCGCTTGTACGACCATCAACTAAAAGGCTTCTTTTTTTCCCATTAATTTTTTAACAAGTGGGAGTTTTCTGAAGTGAAAATGAATTTATTTGAAAATAAAAAATAAACAAACAAATGTGAAATTCCACCAACACAAGAGGGTGGTTTGGCTTAAACAAAAATATTAAAGTGAAATTTCAAAGGACAACAAATCGTATCAAACAAGATTTAAGATAACAAAAATCCAATCAAAAACTCATATTCAATAAGATTATTTATATGAATGTACTTTTATCTTTTTCTATTCGATTTTCTTATCACAAGAAATAGCAAATGATAATAGTAAATTTAAGCAGCTCTTATAATTTTAATACATTTTTATCAGCATGACATCCGTAAATCTAAAATGGATTGAAAAAGATAAAATTTTTTTGATTTTTTCGCTACACAGAGAAATGTTCAAGGTTTGTTACAAAAAATATAATTGAAATAATTCATACACAGAGAATAAAAGTAATACCATCTAAGAATCTGAACACAATGTAGCGATAAGTTATTGCCGTGCGTTTTTTCATACGGTTTTGAAATACATATGCTCAAATAAATTAATAAAAACGTATGTAAACAAAAAATGACAAGTACTGCCGTCGCCGTCTTCCGATGTATTATGTTTATTTTTCTCTCCCGCAACAAGAAATTGCACCGCAAACATTGTGTTCAGACTCTTCCTTTTTTGAGACTCTAAATATATCGAAGAGTATTTTTATTACAAAAATTAATTCTTCTGGGCGGAAACACTTGTCATCAACAGCGTTGCCATTTTGGTGCTTTTCGGGTATTTTTTGGTGCTTTTTTACCTAAGCAATACCCGAAATTTTGTTAAATATCCGTTTTTGAAAAGCGGGTATTTATAGTGCTTTTAACAATTTCTCACAGTGCTTTTCGCTGCGTTTTAAAGAATCAACATTTTTGGCACTGAACCATTTTCCTACTATTCTTTAAACATACCTAATACTTTATTAACCAACTGCGTATTATTTGCATCCATATTTTGATTAGTACTCGCAAACTGTTAAGAGTTTGAATTCTGGAATTTCTAAAGCATATTTTTTTATATCCGTGCAGAAATTTTTATGATTTTTTTGTTTAGCAGTGATCTTATTTTTAATATTAGTACATATCCTTTGATTTGTTTGTTGTGAAAATATACTTTGCCTTCAATCGGCATTACTAATTCAAAACATTTAAATTTTTATCTTTGCCTTAAATCGGCAAGTGGATTACTGGCATACAACTGCCATATATTTATATTTGCCAGTGGCGTTTATTAGCGCCGGCAATTTTCAACACATAAAATCTATTCATTTCACAAAACCTTTAACATGGCGATCCTGCCAGACACCAAACCTTTACATGGCGATCCTGCCAAACCTTTTACGCCGTATAATTAGAGTCGGCATATTAAAACATGACGAAGAAAAATTTTATTGAAAATTTTAAAATTCTACCGCTGTGTTCGCGTCTTGTGTGTAATATTTCTAAGCCAGCGATAAAAATTCTTTGCCAAATTAAAATTCTTTAAGGTCACCAAAACACCACACTTAATTTAACAACCAAAAACTAAATTAACACTTAAAGACAATTTAAGGTGCTGTTTCCGCATAACGGACGATTGATTTCAGTGTAAAATTTGTATGGAAATGGAAGAATTTTTCTGTCTTTGTAGCATAAATGAAGGATTGAAAATTTTTAATCGTGATCAATTGTCTTCTACTAACACGGAGAAAGATACTGGTACCGCGGGACTAACGAATGAAATGAGTGTAAAATTTTTACGAAAAGAACTTTTTTTTTGAGTGATTTCCATACATATTTTACACTATCCCTTTCTCCGCAGTTTTGGCACAATGCATAAGAACTGATAATCCCCTGAACGTTGATCCTTAAAAAAAAAAAAAAAATAAAATAAAATAGACAATTGAAATTTTCACACTCAGGTGCTGTTTTCACATAACGGACAAATAAATTGACTATAAAATTTGTATGGAAATCAAATAAAAAAACTCAGAGCTTTTCATACAAATTTTACACTCAAATTTTACGAACAATTGATCGTCATTTGAAAACAGCACAAAAAGCATGAAAAGGGTATAATTAAAGGGTATCCCCTTCTGAAAGAAAAATATTATCATAACGAAAAAAAATTGCTCAGACCAAAAAAAACACAAGAAAACGTTAGAACGAAAAATTTGCTAAAACACTAAAAAAATAGCGAAACTTTCCAGAAACGCTGAAACAAAAAAACAAAACGACAGAAAAAATCGCAAGAAATAATAAAAAAAAAACAGCAGATCGAAAGGAAAATTGTTAAGACCAAACAAATTATAAAACTTTCAAAACACAGCACAACGAAAAAAATTGCTAAAACAAAAAAAGTCGCAAAAAGAACGCAAATCGCTAAAATTAATATATGGTTTTCCAAAAACACAGCAACAGCATAAAAAATGTACTTAAACAAAAGAAAAACGACAGAAGGGAAAAATCATATGATAAAAATGTCAAACTTGCGAAAAAAATCCGCAGCGAAAGAAAATTTGCTAAAACAGAAAAAAAACGCCAAAAACAAATAAACGCCAGAATGAAAAAAATTACACCAACAAAAAAAAATCGCCAAAACAATATGAAAATACGCATAAATCTTAGTAAACACATAATTCTAACAATTCTTAACCAATTTTCAAAATGCTCTTTTTGTTAGAATAGAGGTGCGTACACGTTGGTCCCATATTTAAAATCGGAAGAGCAACTTTTCCCTTCGATTATACATTAATAACAATATATTTATGAGCCGATTTTCAAATTTCTTTTATTTGAAAGAATTTTTTAAAGATTGGTACCAAAAAAAATTTTTTTTGGAAAATCAGAGAGAACAGTTTTCTCCTCTTTCTATTGGTCATTTTATAAATAATCCTCTAATTGGCCGATTGTTAAATTTTTTATTTAATAATTGTTTTTTCAAGTTTGGATGGGGAAGTTCGTTTCACAATTTATTAATCGATTTTGAAAGTGAACGCTCGTATTTTGGTTCGATAGAAACGTCAGTGGCCAACTGAAATATTCACCCCTATCGTGAATAATTTTCCACATGAAATTTTTTCACATTCCACATTAATGCAAGCGTGAAACAATTCCCCGTGAATAATTTCACGCCAAAATAAAATTCCCTTAATCGCGAATGATTTTTTTTCCCGTGAGTTTTTTCACTTTTCCCTTCAATTTGTTCACTTTATTTTTGATGGGGAACATTATAGAACATGTATGTTTTTCTTCTTTTAATTGGAATATTAAAGCTTAAAAAGTTTATTTTAACGAAAAGATCTGAGAATAAGGCACAAACTGATGTATTGCCCAACAAAATGCAAAACAACAGGCCGATTGCCTGCAGAACTTTAATTTGTTGGAATTTTTTAGTTTTGTTGGGTTTGCAAAAAGTACCGAATTATTTTACAACATAAAAGTTAGAATGCAATAAACAAACGGATCAGCTAAACTAAAGCTCCAACACTAAATATTTAGCTTTGATTTTGTAAGTTTTCTTTAAAATAAATATGTCCGTGTATATTTTTGAACAAAAATTTCAATGATTTCTTATTTATTTTTAATCTCTAATCTTTTACATTCACTGAGAACTGTTAGCGGGAATAATTTTTCACGGCAGCTTCACGATACAATTTTTCTCTTCAAGGGGAATAAAAATTTCATTTCAAAAACAACTTAGAAAAAAGAAGTGAGATCCGCACAAAAACATAAATGTGAAAATAAGGCCAAGTTCCTATCCTAAGCTTATAGGTTGCCTAGAACTGAGTCCTTATTTTGATCTCAGTACTTTTTACGGCCGAAATTTTTTGGATAGGAACTTGGCCTTATTTTCACATTTATGTTTTTGTGCGGATTATATAATTCTAATGCAAAGTTAGAGATTGATGTTACTTTGTGCTTTGGCACAAATACTTCCACTAGAGCTTTCAAAGCTACTGGGTAGAGAATAATATCCCTTTAAGAATTTTTTTATAAATTAACAATACTTTTTATTAAACAGCTAAATATTTATTATTTTTATAGATAAACATACATATGTAGTTATGTATGTATGTATGTACATATGTGCAAGGAGTAGTAAAATATTAAGACGCACTTAACATTAATTCGCGTTAGGAAATATATAAATGGATTGTTGTACACTCGAAAAGAAAGAAAAAGAGACTGAAAGATAAGAAAAGAATAAAAAAACAACAAGCGGAAATCAAAAATATTTTTACATCACAGCACCGCTACAATATGTCGCCTGAAAAGTTTTTTAGGCAAAAGAAACACATGATTAAAAAACAATAGATACAAAAGAAAAAAGGAAATTTGAATGCCCCCTGCAGATAAAATTTAAAAATATTTTAAACGGCTAAAAAGTTGAAACAAACTTACAAATTGTAAATATTTTAAAAAGAAAATATAATTATGTTTGATTGTGATTTGATTTGAAATAAAGATTTGCTAGGAATTTCGCTGCGGGTGCTTTTTTTATTTTCTAAAAATTTTTCTAATTTTATGATTTTGATGTGTGTTACATGATTTGAAATTTGAACATTTATGGCCTTAAGAGATGATAACTTTTTAGGCAAAAACAAAAACAAACATCATTATGATATAAAATCTGTACATGGTTTACAGCGAACTTTAGCCTGAGTTAAGAAAACGTTTGTTTGGCGAAGTGATTTTCTTATATTTTTTTTTTTCTTAAATACTAAAATTTAAATGAAAAGTAAAACTTATTGTAGGACGATCTTCTAATTATGAAGATGAACTAAAAAAATTTCGATATCATATAAAGAAGTGAGAGAAGAACGTGAACTAAATATAAATAACGAATGATAGCAACCAATAGTGGTACGTTAGGAAGGGTACTGTGAACTGGACATGTACTCAGAGACTCTATTGGATCCATTGTGCTTCCCATTAGTTAATAATTTTGTAAGCTAGCTTTCCTAACCTCTCTTATTCATAAGGAAAAACAAAAGAGACCGTTTAACCACTGATAAATCCCTTGAGGTCCTTCAGCTTGCAATTTGCCATATAGTAATGCCTTCTGGGAAACGTCTGCACAGCCATTTTGGGCATTGACAGATGATATTCTCGATAGTTTCTGAATGCTCTTCATTACCGCACATGCTACAGAGACCCAGAGTGTAATTTTCCTATCTGCTGGTACTCACTTTTAGCCTGCAATAGCCTCAAAACTTTCTATTCATTTCTCAAAAACTTTCTATTCATTCCCAGAAGTATATCAGATTTATTCGAGTCAAGTTTTGGCCATATGTCCCTCGGCACTCTACAATCCTCTCTAATCTCTGAGAAATGATTGCTACCGGTAATATATATAGAAATTGTTTTCAGACTCTGCTGCCAAAGTGTGTTAACTAGAAATTCAGGTTGGTGATCAGCACTCTCGCTCCGTGTTTTACGCAATTTATACATTGCTGCCGTATTTTTCCGGAAACGAACCAGGCAGTTTCACGGATTTTTGGAGATTTTCGCAACCTTTTTGGGAGTTTGCAATATGGAGTGTCCCCAGACTAAGCGGTTTGCGACTTGGAAAGCTGAAGTGGTCTCTGCTAACTACTGGCGATAAACTATTTAACTGATCCCTTAGAAGTTCAAATTATTATATTCCTACTCATTGCGGTTATTAAGCCAGGTAAGAAAAGCTTTTAGCAAGAAACGTGGGCTCCTCCCATACTACATAAAACCAGCTTAAATTTATTTCAAAACTTTTAAAAAAAAATGTTTTCCAAACCAAAAAACTTTTTGTTTTCCTTACTGCCCTTTTAAAATCAATCATTATTATATTTAATGTTAACAAAATAATTCACTTAGTTGCTGCCAATCACTTAAAACAGACTAAAAACAATAAACTTTTATTTGTTATTCTTATTGGTAGACATAAATAAGTAAATAAATAAATAAAATGCGAAAGAAAACAACTTTAACCAGCAGCCATCTATTTAGTATACTGGTATATACCACAACATCCAGAGGGGGGAAAAAGAGGCTTGTGAAAATTTCAGGCGAAAATAAAATAGAATAAAACAAAAATCAACAAACGGAAATTGTTGTTAAAAGGAAAATAACACTTTGTTTAAAACCCTTTTTTGTCAAAGTGGTTGTACATTTTTTGATTTATGCCGTCCGTTACGTTGAATAAACAACAAACTGGTCTGCTATGCAACAACTAAAAAGGATAAAAGAATAAGTAGAGGCAGCAGCAGTAGCAGCGGGAGTAGCAGCAGAGGCTGCCTTGTTTTGTTTACGGCTCGCCATTCAGGGAGTTGTGTGTGGGGCAGAATCAGTGAACCATCCCAGCAAAAATGCCAGAAATTTATTTTTATTATTTCATTTTTGTTTTTGGCAGGCAAATTGTAACATGATTTCAAATGAAACCGGAAACTTGTTTGAAAAGAGGCGGATATGTGAATACAAAATACTGGCTATTTTGCTTAAGTCGACTACAGCGAACTCTTAAAGCTCTTCGACAATTAACAAAATTTATAATCAATATTGCAGAGTACAAATCTTTTCTTTTGATAAATATATTTTTAATTTACAAAAAAGAAAAAATATTATACTGGCCAAAGTTCGTACAACTTAATTTTAAATTAAGTTATTTTTATTAGAATAAAATCTCTCCAAACTCGTAGTAATTGAAGACATAAGAAATTTACTTGTATTTAATTAAACTGCTCGAGCGTCAGAGTTGAAGTTCCTAAGATTCAGTTTGAGCGCTTTGAAATGCATGTATGCCGGTGCCATTTGTTATCCAAAAAAAATCTCGAGGTTTTTCGTTTTTACAATTTTTTTCGTTTTGACGATTTATTTTATTTTTAGCGATTTTTTCCGTTTTGTTGCTTTCTATTCATTTTTTAAGCGATTTTTTTTTATCTTAGTTTGTTTTTTGTTCGTCATATTTTAATTTAATTTTTTTTTTTTTTTTCTTTTGGCGACTTTTTCCGTTTTGGCGGTTTTTTTTTTCTTTTTTTGTGCTCTTTTTCTATTTCCAATTATTTTTCCTATAACAAAACATATTTCAAATGTTACATACTCAAAGATAAACTTGCTTATTCATGAATTTATCTTTAATGGCGGTAGAGGATTAAGCAAACAAGGAAACAAGCCAACAAAAAAAAAATAGCTCAAATAAATTTATATTGAGGGATAACGTAGGTATAACGTTTTCCCTTTTAGTGTTTTTACAATTGCCTCAAAAATAAAACAAATTCAAATGTGTCGATCATTTGTTAAAATAAAATTCAATAAATTAAATAAAGCTGGTGAAAATTGCAACGAGCTGATAGATGCAAAAGTTTGTTTTCGATTGTATAATAAAATTATTTGGGGATTTTCATTGAACTGAACTGTTTAAGGTGAAAAAATATCGTTTAATAAAGAGATAACAAAAAACATAAATTTTTTATTTATATGGAATTTTTCAATTCAAACGATTAAAACTTAATATTTTTAAAGTTTTCATTCGACCAAAAATATATTAATATAGTCAGACAGTATAATACTAGCATTTGTTATGATAAAGAACAGATTAACATCAATTTTGTGGTCAAGTAATTCTCGTATTCACATTTCACAAGAAAGAAGTTTTTTTTTTGCCAATTTAAACAGAGCCTGTAAGCAACAATGTCTGTGGGGAAAATTCCGCAAATAACGTTATCCTCTTCTGTCGGGTATGCAGGGTTGCATTAACACGTGTACCTAGTATAGATTTGTCTTAATGCGAACTGTGGGACACAATACCGAATTCTCTATGCAATAAGTAGTACGATCCAGCTCTCTGATTTCACAATGGCAAATGAAATGTTGAAATGTTGAAAAAAACACAAATAATTATTTCATTGAATGTAAAAAAAAAATTATGTGCAGCTAAATTAAGCATATTTCGTTTACGTATCGATAATTATCTATCCAAAAAATAATTTTACCTTGAATGACAAATTATTCAAATAAAAAGCGACTAAATGAGAAAAATCCACCGCGTAGCAACAGGCTAATTTAAGTACTAAGTTAGTCATGCGGCTGTTTATGTATAATTTCCACCCACCAACACCCATCACCTTTGCTACGCTCTTTAAAATATTTTTCTTATAATTTATTCACTTTGTTACAAACAGTAAAACCATCCCGCCCAACCAATCAATTAAAGTTGATCATGATTGATTTGAGATTGCTTACTAATAACAAATAATTCTCGTATCCTATTTCCAGATAAAACAAAGTGATTCAGTGTCATTTGAAAACGATTCAGTGTTATTTGAAATGTTATTTAAAAATGACCCAGTGTCATTTGGTTATGATTCAGTGTGATTCAAAAACGATTCAGCGTGATTTAAAAATGATTTATTGTAAATAGGAAATAACTTGGTGTCACATGGGAAATTATTTATTGTTATTTGAAATGCATAACAGCCATTTGAAAATGATTCAGTGTCATTTAAAAATGATTCAGTGTGATTTAAAAATGATTTATTGTTAATAGGAAATGATTTGGTGTCATTTGGAAAATTATTTATTGTTATTTGAAATAAATAACAGCCATTTGAAAATAATTCAGTGTCAATTAAAAAATTATTCAGTGTGATTTAAAAATGATTCAGTGTGATTTAAAAATGATTTATTGTCAATAGGAAATAATTTTGTGTCACATGGAATATTATTCATTGTTATTTGAAATGCATAACAGCCATTTGAAAATGATTCAGTGTCATTTTAAAATGATTCAGTGTGATTTAAAAATGTTTTATTGTCAATAGGAAATGATTTGGTGTCATTTGGAAAATTATTTATTGTTATTTGGAAATGAATCAGTGTGATTTAAAAATGATTTAGTGTCAATAGGAAATGAATCAGTGTCATTTGGAAATAATTCAGTGTCATCAGGTAACGATTCAGTATCATTTGGATATGATTCAGTTTTATTTGAAATGATTCAGTGTCATTTGAAAATGATTCAGTGTCATTTGGAAATTATTCAGTTCCATTTATAGAAATAATGAAAAAAAAATTAATAGAAATAAGGGCCTGTGCACACATTATGTAACGCTCCAGGGGGCGGTTAAAGATTTGTTACGGATTGGGAATTTTGCACTGAAAAATTAGTAAAAAGCTTCACGAAGGGTGGGGGGGGGGCAATCAATTGATTTTAGTTAATGTGTCAGCTTTTTCGGAATAGCGATAGATGTTTTCGAGCGATTTGTTAATTTTTAGAGCAAATTCGAAGAGTTTATTCTTTAACTTCGCTGACAATGTTGCTATCATTACCAACGATGGCGGCAATCTTAAACTCCCGTACAGTTTAGTGAATAGTAATATGCCTTCATGACTTAAACAAAGACATGTGAAAAATGCGTTGTTATGTTCTAATTTGTTCCTTGTGGAATTAATTAACGATTGTTTTTATCTCGTCTTTTGTTTTACCCTGCTGATGCATTATTTTTATCCAAGGTATTACAAAGGTATTATAAATTGACGGACATAAGAAGCCCACATTTTATATGACGAATAATATTTTAAAATATTTTATTTAAATAATTTTTAAAATGGACTTTTTTAAAATGGACCGTATAAGACTCAAAGTTAAAAGACCATAATCTTTTTGAGATCAGTCGCGATCTGGATATCTCGATGGTAACTTCAAATTATTAACCATCAAATTAAATTGAACGTACGAGCAATGCACCAATTTTTTTAAATAGTTTTAAGGCATCATCCAATACTTAGTCCAAGTGTTCATTCTGACCGTCATTCTGACAATCGTTTTTGTACAACAATATCCTTTTTAAATCTCTATGAGTTCTTACTCTACCTCTTATTCCCTGTTGTTTGTTTTTTGTTTGCACAGACAATAAAATATAAATACACATGTTTGTACATCCCTCCCAAAATCTCCTTAAAGCCATTTCATATATATCCTTTGATGTGGACATTAACAACAAACATCAAACTATTATTATTATTATTGTTGTTGTTATTTAGACTTTTATTTTTGATTATTGCTGTAGTCGTAAACTTTCTCACTGTATTGTTAATGTGTCTACAACAAGAAATAAATATATATATACATATATATATATATGTGTGTTTATTGTTGATAAAATAAATATTGTAGATTTAAACAGCCTTAACATCCTTCAAAGGATTACGATGTATAAAACTTAAACAATGTTATTTAACATTTTCGCATACTATAAACATTTTAATAACAATAAATGTCTAACAAAATCTTAATATAATCTTCAATATTGACTTAAATCCTTAAGTCCTGTCATATTTATGATGAAACTTATATGTATGTGGTTGTTATTTATTTTGTTTTTATGAATTGTTTAAGGTATTCTTATGTGTATGACTTAAAAAGGGAAATTAAAAAACAACATAGCGAGACTTATCCACAAATACATACATACAAACACACATACATATGTATGCATATGTGTGTGCAAGCCACTTAGCTTTTGTGTAAAATTTCCATAACATCTTAATGGTCGTAATTATTTGTCGTATTCATCAACAAATATGAGCAAAACATCTTTTTTTAAATCTTCAGTTCTGTTTTTCAAAACCGTTCTTTTCAAACCCTCTTCAAATCATTTTGTCAGAAACCTGCCACAACAAATACAAAATTTTTTCATGAATATTTATTTTTATTCAAATTGTAATGAAATTAATTTAAATTGCTACTTCTTGAAATTTACAGCGTAGAATGCAAAAAAAAAATGGAGCAAAGCTTTGAAGTAAATTACTCTTAAGTACAAATGAGCGAATGGTGGATGCCCTACGGACGAAACCTAATGATCAAACGATTACTTTGTTCATGAGATTTTTGAAAGCTCAAGTAAAATTTTTTGCTTTGGAATTTAGCCAAATTTTGTTATATTACAAAAGGTATCTAAATGTAATTTAATTAAAAGTTATGCTTGTTAGTAACAATTAAAGGGTGGGCCGAAAACTAATGTAATTTTTACATAGAAGAGTATATGTTAAATCGCAAAAGCTCACTACTTGATATTTCCCTGTTCTGAGAAAATAATATTGAAACTGCTTTAAAATATATTATTTCTGTAAAAAACTTATATATTAAAGGGTGTGCCAAAAATTAAAGTAATTTTGATACTTATCTGGAATAAATAGAATTTTTATAGAAATCATATTATTTGTTTTTAACTACCACAAAAACAAAAAATTAAAAAAACCAGAATTAATGCAGTATTGGCAGTAAGCACACATATATCTTATAAGGCAGTATAGATATTCCTTCAAAATATTTCTAGTTAGCTTCTTTTTACAGAGACTACAACCACAATAGTGTAAAAAAATTCAAATTTAGAAAATAACGGGTGACCTAACCAATAATGTAAATTTAGCATTGAAATAAACCTTGTGACTTTTAATACTTAGATGCTTTAAAGTGTTACATTTAGCATATTATTCTGGAAAATACAAGAATACAATAATAAAAAACATTCAAAATGGAACAAAGCTAAACCCTAAAGGGTGTCCTTTAAGGCAATGAAATTGCGAAATACACGTAAGTACTCTGAATTGCGGTAAGTAAAGGCTTTGAGGTGTTTATAGAAAACATTACAGTATTAACAAATAAAGAAAGTTTACAATTACAGGGTGTCCCAAAAAAATGAAATTTAAAAAGCCAGAACTTCGACATTTTTTTGCATGGGATTACAACAAATTTAATCTGTTAGCACTAATAGATAAAGCACTAAAAATTAAAGGGTGTTTAACCGAAGGTGATAAACTGAACTTACATATCGATTGCCACTGACATTTTTTTTTCCTAATGGCTGCCTGGTATGATGTGATGCACTCAAAAGACTAGTTATAAGAAATTACTTGCTAAAATGCAGATTTGGTAATCTCAGGGTACCTTAGGTACCCCCAAGAGTATAACTCAGGTTGGCTGAGACGACACTTAGCTTAGGAATACTTTCTTATTTATGGTGCTTTTGGGGAACTCTCCGCGTTTTCATTACAACGGCTGAAGTCCTTTATTTTTTTTTTTTTTTTGTTATATAAAATTATGTAATTTTACCATATGAAACGAAATTAGTTTTAATTAATAAATACCTCTTAAGTTAACCAGTCATATACATGGATGAACATATTGATTCCTATAGGGTGACATTAATAAAAAAATCTGTAAGTAGAGAAAAAAGAAAAAGAAGTAAATAATATAAAAACTTTGTAGAAGAAAAATAAGTAATACAGGTACACTAAAAAGACGAATCCTATTTTTTCTCTTGTTTATTAAAAAGAAAGCAAAACCCTCGAGAATATAAAAAACTTTATTTTTTTTAGAAACAAAGAAAGGGTAAACTGACACTAGTAAAGAGAACCAAAAAGGCAGAGAAATATATTTAAAATAATGTAATCATAGAGAATCCTTTTTAGATGGTAGGAGAATTTATGGCCGAATACTACATTTCGATTCGAAGGACCATAAACAACCACCACTACAGCAGTGCAGACAGAAAAAAATCTAATATTTACTAATAAAATTGTGTGAAAATTTTCGATTCTACCATAGTGAGATTTTCTTGCTACAACATACTCTATCATCGGAATATGGAATATATCGCCATATGAAATCAAAAAGCTCTAAGTTACACTAAAAAAAAATTTTGCAGGAGAAACAAAGAACTTTGTAAATTAAAAAAATATATGTTTAAATTTATATATTTAAATCGTCCCTTTAAAAAAAAAACAAAAGCGTAATTTTTTATCACAGAATTGAAAATTTTGCCAGGACATGTAGTTTAATGGCATTCATAATTATCAAATAAAAAGTCGATTTTAAATTTTTTGTAACTTAGAGCTTTTTGGATTTCATATGACGATATATATATATATATATATACGTTATATTGGGCAGAAAAATGTGTTAGTAAATCAAAATAATCGAAAAACACTTTATCAACTTTAAGTACCATGAGAATAAATATTCCAAAAATAATCCCCAGTTTAATCACATTTAAAAGTGACTTTTTTACAAAACTATAAATAAAATAAAATATGACTTGAGCACTTTTTCCTTATTGCCGCCACAGATAGTAAAATCTACAAAATTTTAATCAAAATTAATTTCTTTAAATTTTCTCCTAGAGCACTTAATGTTTTTGAGCGAATCAAATCATACCCAAATAACCAAAGGTTCGTAAACTTCAGATATATGAAATTAGGAGATAATTACTTTCAACTGCTGGCACTCGTTGTTTCTTGTTTTCATACTTCTTTTCCATAATTATATTCATTAAAATTATTATACTTTTAAGTTGTTATTTTTCCCTAGAAACTTTATTCAAAACAACAAGAAATTTTATTCAAAACAAACGACCAAAAAAAAAAAAAACAAAACAAAAAAAAACGCCATTCCTTTATACACCGTCTTACAAACGACATGATAATCATTTTGAAGTATGATGCAAAAAGTTTTAATGAAGATGCCACTTTAATAAAAATACTGCTTACAAAGGCAACACAAAACAAAAAAAAGAATAAGAAAAAAAGTAAGGACAACACAGACCCTAAAATGGGACAAATTCAAACCTTTTTTCCTTTACAATTGATGTCAACTAAGCGTAAAGTGGTAGCATAAAGCTAAAGATAATAAGGAGAGAGAAAACCAACAAACGCACAATCGCCGCAAATGCTGAACATTTCTGCAGTAGTGACAAATAAAAATTGTGTTTCTCACACGATTGCAATGATTTATTTTTTATTTTGGATTTCTGTTTCCTTCTTCCTGAGAGTAATGAAATGAAACATAAAAAAATACTATTTAGGGATTATCTTCTTCATCTTTTCTTGTTTATTTTAAATTAATCATCTATCTGTCCTTCTTAGATAATGGCATGAGTATTAATGAGAATATTTCGTAATTATGGTTAGAAAGTTTTTCAAAGTTTGAAAATTAATGCCAGGATTAAAATTATTGATTTTATTTCGTATTAATTGTAAATTCAATTTACTAATACTAAGTTTATGAATATTCAATCAGAGTAGCAGAGGGTGTTGCTGGCTGAAGTGCTTAGCGTGTTGACTCCTAAACAAACTATCACTTAGAATCTGGGTTCGATACCTGATCACGGCAAGTTATCAATTTCTCATCATAAATTTCTCTAATGTACATTTCTCTAGTGTAGCATTGTATTAATTGTTATCGGAGTATTTAAGTGATGAAGGCATAACACTGATCACTGAAACTTGTTCCTACAGCGATTGATACTATTCCAAGCTAATGTACACAGCAGCAATCTCCTTCGTCCTGCAGCAGAACAGTCACCGAAGTAAAACAATAAATAAAATGCCTGCTCATACAGCTTAGAAAAGTTAATGCGTCTACTCAACACCAACGCGCAATAGCAGATTTATAAAAGAATTAAGTCTTCTACATTTTCAATATCTGTCTTCTCTAATCTATACCTTTTCCTCAGTTCTGTCACAATACAATGCATTGCATAAGTAGGCGTCATTACCTGAGTACTGGTCCTAAGAAAGCCTTATCAGTATGTCGATTTCATCAAGGCCTCTCCATTCCTCTTATTAACGTTCGTTTGTTCATTTTTACCACTTCTGACAATGGACACTAAATGTAACCACCTTTTCAAGTGGAATAAAATTCAAGAGTTTTTTTCAGATTTTTTTATTCAAATTATTACAGGTCTAAAAAAATTTTAGTTAGTCTGGTATTCCACCACTTCTTATATTCCACCAAAACACTTATAGTCCGTTAATTTCAAAGTAGTTTAACGTATTGCTGTTTAACTTTTTTTACAGTAGGGCTGTTTAAGTCATTTTTATTGACCATGACCCTGTTACAAAGCAATGGCTAAAGCTTATTTAGTGAATAATAGTGTATTATTAACTACTAATCCTTAAAATTGATATTTGATCATACATACATACAATTTTCAAAATCCATAACTTGGTATTGGATACCAACACTTCATTTGGTCACATTGGCCAAAATCCCTTAGGAGATTGTATGTATGAACAAAGCACATTTCGTAGATTGCTAATACCAACTCATACGATGATCTTTGTCACGCTTGAAAAGAAAAGAACTCATACATAAACTCTCAAATCTTAATTGAGAATTACATAAATTAAAGGCACAATGCACACTGGTTGCCGTTTCATACAAAGAGCGGCCAAAAATAAATGACACCAATTTCCAAAATTTGGTTAAAATCTGTAAAAGGATTCAAGGACCTCTCTTAGATCCTGAAAATTTAAATTTCATAGCAGGCATACCAAAGTCGGCATATCAGTTATCTTAATAAATGTGTGCCCAAAATAAGTTTTGGTTAAAATCGGCAACAGGATTAAAGGGCATTCCGGAGATCCTATCCTCATTCCATATATTTTTTTCTAAAATTCTATAAAATCACCATAATAACCAAAGAATGTATGTTATGTATGTATGTTATTTTATTATAGAATAGTAATAGATAATGTATCATCTATTGAAGATAACTCAACACACAGCAAATTTCCGCAGCTGAAATTTACATCATATAATCTGTAAATATTGGTAAACATTTTACAAAAAATTTGGTTGTCGACTTCGATCGACTTCGCAACTAAAACTTAAAGTGAAATTTAAGTCTACACACGAGTTAGTACTGAAATATGCACATATATTGATTTAATAAAATAGACACAACATGCTTAGAAGTTTTTAATTCTTTTAAATAATAGTTAATCATACCTTTCTTTACAATATTTAATTCTTCTATTGTTTAAACAATCTTTTTTAAAGAGGTTTTTACGATTTATTTTGGACCTTCACTAGACAGTTACTCACGCTGCGAAACAAACTTATTTTCATGGTCTGCCTTTTGCAGCTATTCTTAAAGAGGACAGCAAAAACAAAAGTAATTTGATCGAGCAAAATCTATTGTGAGATAGTGTTGCCACAGTTTTACCCAGAATTTTGACTTAATTTTTTTTATTTTTGGCCAATGGGGACGACCACAGTGCAATGGATCGAAAAAAAAACTTATACAAATAACCCAAGAAACAATTTTTATGCGATATGAATCTCTTTAGTTTTCTTGCAACCCTTAAACAATTAGCCAATCTTTGGGCAACAATAAAAATATTAAAAAGACTCACGTTAAGTCCTTTCTAAAAAAATTAAATTTGGTCATAACGTAGAGAATCCATATTTCTAAAAAAATTTGCAAGTCGAGTATATATCGGTCCAACTCAAGCGGTTAGGAAATTTAATTATAGAAACTTATAGAGAGCTTTCTCGACCAAAAATACCATTATTTTTTTTCCTCCAACTTTTTCCTAAGAAAATTATTATTATTATGTTTTTATGTCAACAGATCAATGCTAAACTTTTAACAGATCTCTGTTAAATTCTATGGTTTCGTGACTAGAATTTTATATGTTAAAATTTAACATTAAATTCATGCACCCACGGTGACTCCTTCCAAATAAGAAACTTGGTCATCCCGCAGAGAATACAAATATTTTAATATTTTGAAAATCGAGAATAACCAAATCAAACTTAATATTATAGGCTCTTGTAAAGGGTATTTTTTATATAGAGAGACCAGTTTAAATGATAATAAGGAGATATAAGGAAATATATTTTTACTATCAATGAAATGTCCTATATTGGAAAGAAAATTAAATGATTTCTGTCATGTGGCCGCCACGGCTGGCACGTAGAAGGCGCAATCTGGACCACCAATTTTCAACAACTTTACGCAGCATTTGCGGCCGTATTTCGCCGATAACTCTTCGAATGTTGATTTCCAGGTATTCAATTATTTGTGGTTTATCGACGTAGACAAGTGACTTAACATATCCCCAAAGAAAATAATCTAATGGGGTTAAGTCACACGATCTAGGTGGCCAATTAATTGGGCCATTACGTGAAATTAGTTTTTCATCAAAAGTTTCTTTGAGTAAATCAATTGAAGCGCCTGCTGCACGATGAATTTGACGAATAGAACAATTATTTTGATTAAAAATTTCAACAATTTGCACTCGTTGGTCTGGTCTAAGTCGATTCATAATAAAATTTCAAAGCAAACTAAACAAAAATGCCACTATCAGCTGTTAAGTAGGTGGTCAAATAAAGCACTGATTCCAACTCAAAGCTGTGACACTCTATAAAAAACACTCTATAGATGGTCACCTCCACCAAAAATTCCAATCAATTTGTTTCGCCCACTTTTCTTTTAAAATAAATCTCTTTTAGAGCATTCACTGTTTTTTATATGTCAACAGAGCAATTTTAACCTGCTAACAGAGCTCTGTTAAATACTATGGTTCGTGT
Source organism: Lypha dubia (assembly GCA_947311025.1). Classification (NCBI taxonomy): domain Eukaryota; kingdom Metazoa; phylum Arthropoda; class Insecta; order Diptera; family Tachinidae; genus Lypha; species Lypha dubia. Next base: position 73,900,033 of record OX371264.1, on the reverse strand, counting down.
CTAGGGTTTTACATATTAAAATTTAACATAAATGTTAAAAATATATAAAAAGTGCCCCCATCCTTATACTTTATCACTTTTATATCCACACATTTTCAAGATATTTTCTTAAGCGCCATCTAATTTTACTACACCATCTTTGTTGCAAGCAACAACTTGATTAACATTTGCCAGCATGAATCACCACGGTTTAAGGAACATGCCACTTTAACATTTAACATTGCAAAGGTAATAAGCAATAGAAAAAAATTTTTGCAAGTTATAAAAGAAATAAAAGAAGAAAAGGACACTTTTATTCTTAATTTTCTACAATAACTTAATTTAAAGGATAACAAAAATTAAAAAAAAAAAGAAACAACGGACATTAAAACAAAAAGTTAATAACAAAAAAAAAAAAAAAAAAAAAAATAGACAGCGAAAAAACAGCATACAACAGACACAAATCCTTAAAAATCGAAAACAAAAGCTAATAAGAAATTGCTTCTCTGATATGACTGCAATGATTAGTTTTGTCTTTATTGCTCTGAACACAAAAAGAAAAAAGAAAATGACGTGAAAAAGTGTGCATATGCATGTACATTTAAAACAGTGTTTTCTTTAACTGTATTTTCGGATTTTTAAAGTTAACCGTTAACCAAACTAGACCGTTACTCAGGCTCATGGTTGAAAGTACTGCACAATGCGTTGCATTAACTATCAGCCTTAAGGTTTATAGTTATGCCAAGATTGAAATGATTTTTTTTTCTTCTTCTACTTCAGTTGCTTGTTTTACTTTTAAATAACTTTTTTTTTTAGTCTTGTTTTTCTTCATTTGCCTTCAGAGCAAAAAATCTGTAAAGGACTTTAATTTACTGCAAAAATATGAGGAATAGAAAAAAAAGAAGAGAAAATGGAATGAAAAAGATAAAATGAAAACTCATCTTAAGGTCAACAAAATGTTAAAAATACATTTCTTTAACAAACAACAAAAAAAACAATTTTTCTTTTGTTGCTTGTCTTTGTAGGTTATAGAGCCGTTAGTGTTTTTCATTTTTAAGTTTTCTTGATGCCATCGGTCTGCGAGACACAAAAACAGATGGAGGTCATTTTCCTCTACATACAACATTGTTTCGTTTTGTCTTAATCATTGTCGAGAATTGCCAAGAATTTATTGCAAATTATTGCTACTAACAGTTCATAACGAAGATATTTTTTTTATGAAAAAACAAGTATGGTGAAAAATAAATTTGGTGTGTTATTCACCTCTAACAATTTCCAAATATATAAGGACATTTATTATTAAATAACTCGGGAAAAAAATTTTGATTTGAACAAAAAAATTCAATTAAACAGATTGCAAAAAAGAATCGACACAATTATGGGTAATCTGAAAAACCCATATAGTTTCTAATATATTCCCTAGAAAGAGGAGGGAGGGGGTACTTTAGCCCGATTTTCAAAAGATACATTTAATGGGACAAAAATGTCGCAGCAAACAATTCCAAAAATAAATGAATTTGGAACATCATGATATAAATGGAACAGTCATAAAATAATCAATAGTTTGGGGCAACCACTTGCCCCTAACTAATAAATATGTGGCGAAAAATTACATACTAACCCGTTCAATTAAAAAAATAATTTTGAAAAAATATGTCAATACATAGGCGACCTATGCGATAACAAATATTTTGAGAGACAACTTATCACACGATTTACAAAAACAAAATTATGGGACAAAACTGTAAGAAATCCCGTTCAATCAAAAATAATTATTTTCAAAATCGGTTCACAAATGTTAGAGTTGACAGATAGGGATAATCTATATTTTAGGGAAATACTTTTACCCCGATTTATGGGGCCAAAGTACAAACAAGCCCTCTCAAAAAAAAAAATGGTCAAAAATAGGCGACTTATGCCTATGACGGAATATTTGCCCCTGACTAAAAAAAAAATGTGGCGAAAAGCTACAAACTATCCCTTTCAATTAAAAGAATAATAAATAGACGAGTTATGCGATAATAAAAATTTTGGATGACAACTAGGGGATCGATTTTCCGACAAAAACAAAATTATGGGACATTCCCGCCTCTCAAAAGAAGAACTTCCACATATCGTGGCGCTACACGAAAAGCGGAGCAGTGCAATGTTTTGATATTGATTTTTGGGAAATGCCCTGGTGATCTAAACAAGATCAGTGATTTCATCAATAAAATAGACTTGGAAAAAAAATCACAAATAAAAATTTTTTGAAATATCGCCGCAGTTGAATAAGTTTTTGAGATTTTTTTTATGATCAGGAAAAAAATAGCCTCTCACTAAAAGAGAGACCTTCAACATCTATTATCTACGATCATTTCACTAGTCGCCTTTGATGCATTACTAAATAAAAATATGTAATCAAAAGAGAACAAACCACATTATTTTGAAGTGCTAAAAATTTTCGCCGCTATCTGGCTGTTCGTTATCAACAAAAAATAGAATAAAACATTCCCATATCAGATATTCCAAACATGTTTCTTTTTTAAATTGATAAAAATAATTTAACTTAAGTATTGACAGCAGTTGCACCTTTATAAAATTGGTTAAAGAGTTATAGGCCAATCACAATGATGATAATTATCTTTAAAAAAAATCATGTGACTAAATTATTTATAATTGACGTCAATTAGAAAGCAAACAACGGAAAATAACACACTTTAAGTTTTCAAGTTATCAACTTGTGGTTATTGGTTTTAAGACTATTGCTTACTAAAAAATAAAAACATTGAAATTGTATTTGAATTTTGCGATAATTATAGAGATATAAATGTCAAAATTTTGCTGCAAAATTGTCAACTGATTTTGTTTCGAGTTATTAATTTTAGGCTTCTTTCGTTATGTTACTGGGCAGTGAAAATTGCCGATTTTAACATTCTTATGGTCCTTCGCACCGATCTCTGATAACCACACAGTTAGTGACAAACTCCCTTTTTGAAATGAAATTTTTCTTCATCGCGGACATTTCAATCCACCACCATCGATCGACCACTGTGGCATCGGTTGTTTTTACAACTTGCATAGGAATCTTATTTTTTCTGTTCATTTCTTTATTTTTTTTCCCCTTTCTATATTCAACTTCATCACAATTAACAACATGATGATCATAATTTATACTTATAAAAAAAGAAACGAGTATACTCGTATAATAAATTCATTGTTGTTGCTTTTTTAACTATACAAAATACAAACTTAACTGCCTCTTTGTATGCAAATGTATATATTTTTTTTTCCAAAATATTTTTACTTGTTTATTCACTCACACTTAAGGCACGAGGGTGGCACACTTCTTTTACACCCCAGTATAATGACAACCGACCGACGACTTTCATATAAATAAAGAACAACACTGTTTGTTTATACTTTGCTGCTGACAGAAAGGCGGTTATTTAAGTTTCTCTGCTGACTGCTGTTTAAAACGAACTCTGTAACTGTCGTCTTGTCTTGCTTTAAGGGTAATATTTTCTATGTTACGGTTCAGTTAACAGGTAAAATGAGAAAAACTATATTATGACCCCACTACTTATCGATTGTAAGTTACAGGGTAAAAAGTTATAAAAATTTATAAGTACGGATGTATGTAGCCTGTAGCCTGTAGCTTAGCAAGGAAACAAAGCCACTAATAAAGTTTGAAAATATTAACTGAAAATAGTAATAAAAAAAACATGCTTAAACTAAAGAGACATTAAAGCAGGAAAAATTTTAATGAAACATTCTACTACTGTTTGGTTTAAAGGACTGACTGACTCACTTATATTTATTTCGTGGTCGTAAAACCAAAAAGAGAAGCGTGCATAAAAATGTTATGCATTTCATGGACGGATTGTTACAAGCACACGTCAAGTTTGAAGGTGGTTTTAAGGTAAATTGCAGGAATAGTTTTCTAGCGCATTCTTAAAAATCCTAAATGTTAAACTCAAACATAACATTTAAAATAGTAAAGCAGAAGGAGTCGGTTTGCAAGCAAAACATTTACTGCCTGGCTCACGACGTCGAACGATCGTCGATAATGCAGAAATTGTAAACGAATATCAAATGATTTATGATCATCAATCTATCCATTTTATTTATTTGTTTAGCAGTTAGTAATGCCCATAATTTTTATTGTAAAAAATAAATAGTCCAACAATTTGTAGTTTTCTTAATGAATTCTTGTGTCTGGGTTTTTTTAAGTTTTTGGCGATTTTCTTAATTTTGGTGTTTTTTTTTTCTTTTTCTGTTTAGTGATTTTTTTTTCAAGTCGGCCTTATATTTTTTTTTTGTGCCTCGGTCTTTTAGTTTTAAGGATTTTTTTTCGCTGTGCAGATATTTCTTCTCATTTTGTCGAATTTTTCGCTTCGATTTTATTTTTGGGATTTTCTTCGTTTTAGCGGTTTTTATTTTTGCCCATTTTTTTTTTCTTTTTGTTAGCCAAAACCTTTTGCATTTAATAAATTTGTCGTTTGAAGGATTTTTTTATTTGTTGTTTTTTTTATTCCTTTTTAGAGATTTTTTTTTCTAGTCAAGTAAATTTCCTTTTAATTATTCTGTTGATTTTTTCTTGTATTGGTTATTTAATTATGAGGCTTTTTTTTCGTTTTGCTGATTTTTATATTAATTTTTTTGAGTTTTTCGCTTCGATTTTATTTTAAGTGGTGGTAATATTTTCATTTTGACAGCTTTTTAATTTTGGGACCTTTTTTCGTTTTAACAGGTTTTAATTTTGGCGTTTTTGTTTCATTAGGCAAAAACTTTTGTCCTTGGTAAATTTGTCGTTTCAACGATTTTTTTGGTTTAGCGGTTTTTTTCTTTCTAGATTTGTTTTCTTTTCGGCGTTTTTCCCATTCAGCGATTGCTTCTTGCTTTAGTCTATTTGTTTGCTCTGGCGATTTATTTCATAATTTTTTTAATTCCTCCTTTTTATTTTTTGCCTTTCCTCGATTTTGAGCTGCTGTTTTAATTTTTCGGTTTTTTTTTAAATTGAACATTTTTTTAAAGGTAACGTTGAATTAGAAATACAAGCTAAGTGCCACCATGCTTTAAAAAGTCCTTATAAGCTTTTGTTATAATATATTTTTATAAAGTTTTCTGACGTCATCTGCCAGGAAGAACATAATCTACTTTGGGTTACCCTTTTACCAAACTTAAATGATATTGAAAGAAGTATTATTACCCTTGACTAACATACACATTTATCTTTAAAAATTCTAAATACCCTGCAGTTAAAAGGCTTACTTTATATTATATATGTACATATCTTTCAATACTTTCTTTCTTGGTTGCGTTCTTATTGGAAAGCTGCATAAAAGTAAACAGAATCATTACTGTTCAGGATGTAATTGTGCTTAGTTAATGTCCAAGGCATCAACATTACCGGCTACTAAATGCGATTCGTACGAGCAACACTGTGTATGTATATTTTTCATAACATTACTAGATACTACTATTGATTACTTTGCTCCCTCCCCGCTCTAGACCTACAGGGCATTTTATACCAAACCACTTTACATATAAGTTTTCAAGCAAATGACTCTGTAGTGGTTGCCATTAACTGGGTAATAAACTAAGTAATATAACTTAAGCACTTTTTAATGAAAAACTTTGTGGTATATTTTGCATATCATGAACGTCTGCCACAATAGCCGCCACCATGCCTCCTTCTTCGCTCTACCAACTTAAAGTTAGTTTGATTTGGTGCTTTTATAACAAGAGTTGTTGCATTTGATATTAAAAATTAAAATCAATTAAAATCAAAAATACTTAATTTTCAAGAGCTCTTGTTTTAAATTTCAATTATTTATTTATTACCACTCAAAGTTTTCTGTTTTCTCTTCGACATTATTAAAAAAAGTTCGACAGCAAAAGTTACAAAAAAAGTAAGTATATAAAAAATAAATTAAATAAAATTGGTATATTTTACCTTAAATTTAAAAGCAACAGCAGAAATAAGAAAGCAACAAAAGTCATAAAAAAGTTTTACTATTTTGTGGCACAACAAACATCTACTCTTTGAGAGAGTGAGTGGTCGAAATAAAAGTTTCCCAGCAAAAAGTTTCTATTAAAAAGTAATTCATTGAACAAATTAATGGGCAAATTAAAAACATACTTTAATGATCGCTACTGGCAATTTTCATGTATGGTTCTAGTCGCTACTAATAAAAAATAGGAGGGAGTTACCCAGTAGTTTTCACTCTGGTTGAACCACACATACCCTACACGATCGCTCACATGTTCCGAATATGCGTAATAAAATCAATAAAACTTTCGTTGCGATAATGAATAGCAACCGAACTTCAACTGCGTTGCTAGCCGGCAACTTAAAATTTAAAAGCTCTAAACAGCAACTGAAACTGGCAGCTCTCAATTGCCAGTTGCCATCCGTAAGACAATTTTCTTCAACTGGCAACGTAACTGATGTTCGGTTCAAGTCCATAATTGCCCCTTTAATTTCTTATCTTTCAAGGTACCAATAGATCAGATTGTGTATCATTATCGCAGTCGACCGTCTAACGGGATTTCTCAATGCCAGTTGCACGATAATGTTAAATCGTCAACGACATCGCTACCGCCGCTACCGCCGGCGAAAATCGTCAGCTATATTTTCCACCCACATTTCTCGAAAATGTTTATCATCTTCTTCAACATAATTTTATTAAAGACAAAATGCAAGACATTCTTGTTCTCAAAACAATTCGATTGATGACAGAATTCTAGACACTGTCACCCATTTTGTCGTCTACAGCCTTTGATGGAAGACAAAATGTATGACATTGTCAGTTATCTTCTATATACATAATATGTAAGAGATTATCGGTCATATGTTACTAACCAGAGTATGATTGAAGACCAAATGTAAGACAGTATCCCTAATGTTGTCATCAACATTGTTTAATTAAACAAAAATAAAACAATGAAAGGCAATATTACTTATCTTGTTGATGAAAGAGTTTTATTGAAGAATGTATGCAAGGCAGATTTTGATTGAAGACACAATATTATGACATGGTCACTCTTCTAGTACTCAAAAGATTTGGATGCAAAACACAAAATTAAAGACAATGTTTTTCATATTGTTTGAAGACAAAATGTAATACACTGTCGTCCATGTTGTCATCGACAGATTTTGATTGATGACAGGCTGTAAGACATTGTCATTTCACCTTTTGTCAATAAATTTTTATTTATGACAAAATGTTGTGCTCAACAAATTTTCAATGGAAACTAAAATGTATGCCATTGTGGTTCAATTTCTTCGAAATTTTCTATTCTAAAACGAAAGAGGGACAAGTTATGCCTGATTTGTCGAGCACAATTTGGAGTATGTCCATCTGGCAAATTGGGATATCATAAAAAACTGCAAAAGATTTTAAAAACTTAAACAGTTTTCATTATAAATCGTGGTGGGGGAAAAATTTTTCAAGAGATAAAAAGAATAAGATCTTTTATTTCAACTTTTCGAAAAACAATATAAGGACCCTCTTCTGTCGTCTTGACTCCCATTGCAGCAGAAGGGGCACCAAAAACTTACTCCATGATTTTCTGTTGTCTGCTTTCGCTTTCATCTTGTTGCATGCAAATCTACTTCTCTCTATGTGTTTCTACAAAAGAGCTTTCCACTTTTCGCATACTAACACCCTTTAAAGACACATACACATACGAGCATGCTATAGGACCTAGAACCTGTAGCAACCAACAAAAGAAAAAATGTATGCCAACAAAAAAAAAACAAAATATAACAAATTTTTATTTTCATTTATTTTAATGGTCATGTTGATGATGATAATGATTCGTCAATATGGTTCAAATATTTGTTGATTTATACCCTTCTGTAGTACAAATAGTGGGTGAATTAGCTGCGATATGTGCAACGACTGTGACTCGTCGTTAAGTGCTTAATTTATTGAAAATTTTAACAACACCAATAATAATACATAACAACTTTCATTATTGAAAGTTTACCATTTGTTTTTAGTTCATATCGTTTTTTTTTTTTTTTTTTTTTCAATAAATTTTATTAAATTAATTTCGTATTGAGTTGCAGGAATTAAATTTTTGACCGAGTGCAGTCAGCGTGGTGTTTCGAAAATATTTCATCCAAATAAAAAATAAAATTCAATTGAACTTTTAGTTTTTAATCAAGGAACAATTTATTTCAATTGAGTGCACAATGAAGTAGAACGAACATATTGGTATATTTATACCCTTCACCAAAAGTGGTAGGGGAATTTATAGGTTTGTCACTACGTGTGTAATTTCCACAATATTTATATGAGGTCCATATAGTATATATATTCTGAATCCTTATAGATAGGGAAGTTGAATGAGCCATGTCCGTCTGTCCGTCTGTCTATACGTGAAATCGTTTTTCCGAAGATACTAGAAGAGCTAGAGGCTTTGGTCTTGGACTGAAATGTAAGGAGTTTTCTTAAGATGATTCGTATTGAAATTCAGCAAAAATAAAATATCATATTTATAAATACTGAGCTCAGTGCTACTGAGGCTTGTTAGTTTTATGTGTATATCAACTTAATAATAACTTTATGTATATTTTCGTATAAACCCCCTTTTTGTTCAGTGATGGATGGAATATTATAAAATGTTTTAAATAGTCTGTATTTTTTTGTACATATCTATTGATCGAAGTGTGTATGTTATTCATTCTAATTATATGTAAGAATATATAATACATATGTATGTATGTATATAGATATACTCGTATGTGCATACTTATATAAAAAGTAAAATGCTGTATTATTAATGAATTATACATTTACGGCTTGGTGAAGGGTATATAAGATCCGGCACAGGCGAATATATCACTCTTACTTGTTTTTTTTTTTGGGATTTTAAATCGAAAATTTTAAGCTTAACTGTATAAATGAAAGAAGGCAGGAAAAAGTTTAAAATACCCATTATCTTTTTAAGTTTTTTACCCTGTGGTGTACTGAATGCTTATGGTTATCAGGAAAAGTGAAAGAGTTGGACTTGGGGATAATGTATGAGAATAATGCTTAATTGTTTTTTTTTATCGTTTTAAAATGCCACTTGTTTAATCACTGCAAGAATTTCATTTTACACTTGGATTCTTTTAATGTTTGATTCACAAATGTCGCCCGCAAACCCAATTTAAACATAATGTTCCATCGATTGTATCGCAGTTTGTTTTACCGCTGTAGAATTCGTTATTGTTCCACAATGATGTAAACATTTTGTAAATTAATTTTGTGGTTTAATCATAATCAGGTATTTAAAGTTGAATGCAGGACGGAATTCGATTGCAAGTATATATTGAGTACAAACTTCACTAATTTAATTACACAGGGGAAAGCGGAATTTATTTTACAGGCCAATAAACAAATGAAAAAAATTGAAAACAATAAAAATCTCATTTATGATATTGAAAACCTAAAGGTAAAAAAAATTTTTACGATTTGCTTGGATTTTATACAAGATTGTGTATGACACATAGGGATCCCAATCGGGAGTAGATTTGTGAATCCCGGGATTCGGGATTTAAAAAATTTCAATTCCGGGATCCCGAAATAAAATGCATATACATTCGTTAAACCCACAACAAACATAAAATCTTGAAAACATTTATTCGAAAAAAATATTATATATATTTTAGAATTCATTTTATATTGCATTGTTAAATATAATTAAATATGTTTTTATATTATTGCAACATATAACAAAATTATAAAGTATTCATTAAAAAGCAAAGTAACAAAATAAAATTATTTAAATTAAAGGTTTTAACGTCTTATTTTTTATAATTGCTAAACGCGTTTAAAAAGAATAATTAAGTTAAATTTGTTTCTTTTCGTTTCATTGATAGTTTTAACAGGGTGAATTCAGTGAATCCCGAATATCCCGGGATTTTCGGGATCGGGATTTCGGGATTGGCATCCCTAATGACACAGTACGTCACATATGTATGTATGAGTATGTATAAAAAACATCCATCAATATAATATGATTAAAATATTCATCTTCGAATATTTTATAGTTTTCTTTTCTGCTTTATTTAGTGATACTATAAGTATTCGATTAATTAAAAAAAAAAATTTATGGTCGAAAATATTTTAATATCAAATATTCGAAAATTTTTCAACTTTCAAAGTTCAACTTTTTATTTGTTAAAGTTTTGTCTTTCTTTAATCAAATTATAAAAAGCTGCTGAACAGAAAAAAAATTTAGCACATGTTCGAAAATATTTTAGAAATTCGAGAACGAGAAAATTTGTTGGGATTTTTTTGTAACTAATTTTTTTATAATTTATATCTTTCTTTAGTAAAATTATAATTATCTGAATTAAAAGCACATTTGGTTCATATTCGAAAACATTTTAATATCGAGTATTCGAAAAATGTTCAACTTTTTGTTTGTTAAAGGTTTTTGTCATTCTTTAATAAAATGATTAGTGACTGAAAATTTTAAAACATATTAGATACATCTTGAAAATATTTTAATATATCGAAAATTTCATAAATTTTCTTTTTGCTTGTGTTCGAAAATATTTAAGAAACCTAATTTTTTTAACTTTATATATTTGTATAGTAAAATTGTAATTATCTGCTGCGTTAAAAACATATTTGAATCATATTCGAAAATATTTTGATATCGAGCATTCGATTCGGTTCCGATTTTCTAGGTTCAACTTTTTATTTGTTAAAGGTTTTTGTCATTCTTTATTAGTATCTTAGAAATTGGAAGCACATTTGATACATGTTCAATATTATCATGTTATATATTTCGAATATTCAATTGATCTACTAATTGATCGGTCTTAGCGCCCAAATTTTCTCGACGTTTACGACTTTGATTAAAGAATTTATTAACGATATGGTATACTGGAAACAAAGTTGTTATATTTTCGAAAATATGTGTAATAGCCATTCGAATATACGAAAATTTTTCGATTGTATTCTGTTTCTAGTTTTTTTTTTTTTTGGTGAATGAAAAATACATTTGGTGCACGTTCAAAAAGAATTTAAGATTACGAATACTTAATAAATTTTGTGATTGCTCGCCTTGTCGCCGAATTTTTCGATGTTGGTGACATTCTTTAATGAAGATTTGGTTATTTACTGCACTGAAAACACAGTTAGGACATGTTCGAAAATATTTTAGAAATTCGAAAATTAAAAATTTCTAGATTTTTTCAGTTTCTAATTTCCGAAAATTTTTTTCTTTGTATTTTTATATTATTATTATTACGAATAAACGTAATTATTATTTGAACTTATATTGATTTACATATGAAAAGTAATATTATCAGGCTCAAGTTCAGTTTTATTGAATTAATGAAAATTCAAAATTACTAAGAGTTTTTGTATGTTGGAAAATATTATTATTTATATCCAATCAGTTTTTAGCAGAACGTATCAGTACTGATTTCAAGGCCGCTACACCTCTCATCAGCGTTCAAATGTCCATCTTTACAATTTTCGTAAAGTGGATACTAAGTGAGAAGAATATCAACTATTTAACCAGTTTTCAACAGAAATAGAATATGAGAATTAATTTTTAATTCAATTTTTATTCTACAATGAAACAGTGCTGGTTAGTACGAAATTCCCTCATTACTGTTTGGAACCAATAATCAACACAAACTCATAGTCCGTTATCATCAAAGTATTCTACTTTGTATTCTAACGTTTTTGTTGTTTTTACTCTATATTAGGGAAATTCACATATTACTGTGACCCCTCTTATTAGGGTATGTATAGCTCGTGCCCAAGCGGAATTAATATTTTTATATTATTATTATTACGAATAAACGTAATTATTATTTGAACTTATATTGATTTACATATGAAAAGTAATATTATCAGGCTCAAGTTCAGTTTTATTGAATTAATGAAAATTCAAAATTACTAAGAGTTTTTGTATGTTGGAAAATATTATTATTTATATCCAATCAGTTTTTAGCAGAACGTATCAGTACTGATTTCAAGGCCGCTACACCTCTCATCAGCGTTCAAATGTCCATCTTTACAATTTTCGTAAAGTGGATACTAAGTGAGAAGAATATCAACTATTTAACCAGTTTTCAACAGAAATAGAATATGAGAATTAATTTTTAATTCAATTTTTATTCTACAATGAAACAGTGCTGGTTAGTACGAAATTCCCTCATTACTGTTTGGAACCAATAATCAACACAAACTCATAGTCCGTTATCATCAAAGTATTCTACTTTGTATTCTAACGTTTTTGTTGTTTTTACTCTATATTAGGGAAATTCACATATTACTGTGACCCCTCTTATTAGGGTATGTATAGCTCGTGCCCAAGCGGAATTAATATTTTTTTCTTTGTTTGATAAAATTAATTCTGTACAACTTTGAAAATATTTTAACATTTCGAGCTTACGAATATATGTACATCGAAAGCTTTTTTTTTTCTTTTTTGTTCAACTTCACATTTTTTGATAATTTTGATATTTTTTGGTAATTTTTTGGTAAAATTATTATTAAGTTTGTGTTTCACTCTTAAAGCAACAACAATTATAATCAATTACACGAACTACCGATCTAATATCTAAATGAATTTCTTTCATAAAAATAAAATTTAATAGAAAAACTTATTCATAGACAATTCTATACAATCGAATTCAATAAAAAGCAGACAAAAAAAATAGTATTTGGATAACCTTTTCAAGACACTTTAAAGATGGAAAACAATTCACCCTGGCCCTCTACCCTTAAGCATTTCTCGCATTGGCAATAATAAAAACGAAACTCCCAACACAATCTAAACCGTTTTATTGTAACCATTTTATGGTGAACACATGCAAAAACAAAAACAAGAAACAATAATGTAATAAACATAATTTTATTAAACAACTGTAACAAAAGCCATCAACACAGAGGAGACACATTTAACATGTCAGAAGAAGCACAAAAAAGTATTATTTAAATAAATGACGACAAGACAAAAAAACAATAATAATCATGATAATAAAGGAAACAGTATCACACAAAGGAGGCCACTCACTCACTCAATTATTACATTCAATGTAACAGTGCTCCGAAACCAGCAGCACTTTCATCAATATCACCACAGATAGACGGACGGATGATATGAAGATACCCAAGATAGGCAGGCAGCTTCGTTTCCCAACAGCAAAAGCAAAAGATTTACAGCCCATTAAAGGTGGAGGAGGTTGCAATAGAATATTAAAAAAAATATATCAAACCAAAAAAGGGAGCATAAGGATGAAAAGGGCATAAATGATAATAAAAATTTGTAATAACAATAAAAACGATTAAATATTTTACATTTTCATAACCAGCATAAACATTTATATTCACACTTGCTTGCCACCCACCATACGTGCACGTGAACAGCAGGCTTGAAATATTAAGAATTCGAAGCATTTGAAAAAAGAATTTACAAAAAAAAAATAAATAATTTTATTATTTAAATTTTATTGATTGCCATGAATATTTAACAATGTCTCAGTTAAGGTTACATGTCATAATGTCTATGTAAGGTTAATTTTTTTTAACCGTCACAATGTTATCAGTTGGGCGAAAATTTTGGCGAATTTTTTATTTGGCACTCAAATTTCCACGTGCATTATCATATAAAACCATTTCGATTGCCGAAGAAGTCACCTTTGAAACGATGACGCGATGTCATCATAGTCTTGACATTTAGGCTATGACAGAAATAAAACAACAGCGACATCAAGCGATGTTATGATAAACGTCATTACAGAATTTTATTATATATTAAGTGCCTTCGATAGGTGCAGCGACATCAATCTGATGTCAAATTTTGTATACATACAGTTTGTCAAGTAATGACGACAAGTTGCAAAATAATCGGCATTTTCTTTTAAAAAAAAAAAAATTTTACCGCGATTAGAAATGTAGCATCGATGGTATAATAAATCCCACAAAACATAACCAGATATTTTATTTTTCTATTTACTACATTTTGTTTAAAGAAATACTTCAAATTTTATTCAACAGTTGAAAAAATTAAATCATATAAATTTACACTTATAATCATATATATGACACAAGTCATAGAAAAATCAATTAAGAGCATACGTACGCAAACTATGCATATAAACGCATAATAATAGGACACCTCGTCTATATGTGGATGACACTCTGTCATTATATTATATGTCGCATAAATAGCTAAAGCAATAATGTTTATAATAACTTTCTGGTATGAATATTGGCAGATAGATAACAATGCTAACCTATTAATCTGGAGGCTGTCACTTTGTTTCATGACAGGACATGATTTGAGAAGACTAAGTTCAAAACCAGCATTAGTTAAAACACGCAAGAGTTCTATATTTGTCTGTGCTGAATCTTATATATATACATGCTTATAAATATATCATTTCATAAAATATAAAAAGTAAGCTTAAACTGCATACTTGAACACACTTTCATATTTTTTTCAGTGCTATATACTTATGTACAAAAAAATACAGACTGTTTAAAATATCTTACAATTTTCCATCCATCAGTGAATAAAAAGAGGGGTTGTACAAAAAAATGCATAAAGTTATTATTAAGTTAATATACACATAACACACTAACAAGCCTCAGTAGCACGGTGGTTCGTGCGTTGAATTATAATCGAAAGATTCCATATTCAACACTGGGCGCATCATGTATTTATAAATTTATTTCTGAAAGGTAGATATGTATGTATATACATATATGTCTTCATTTATTTGTATATATAATTCAATATCAGAACCGACATTTTATTTTTGCTGATTTTCAATACGAATCATCTTAAGAAAAATTCTTACATTTTAGTCAAAGACCCAACTCACTACGTCTTCTACTGTCTTCGGAAAATCGATTTCACGTACAGGCAGACGGATGGACGGACAGACGGAAATGGCTTCATTCAGAATATATATACTATATGGACATCATATTTTTATTATTTTTTTTTTAATTAGGACCACCACTCAGGCTATGACCCCTACGTAAGCAGTGCATTGTGCCGGATCTCAGGGAGAGAGATAGGGTTGAGAAGATAGATGTTGAAAATTTAGAAGACTTTACTCTTTTACAACTCTGCTTTGCGCGTTATGTTAATTTTTTTTATAGCAGTGTTGAGGCGCCTCCGTTTTTAAGTACACGCATTAACTTTGTTAAGCTGTATTAGCAGGCATTTTATTAATTGTTTTACTTCGCCGATGTTTCTGCAAACCGATGAAGGAGGGCGATGTTGTGCACATTAGCTTGGAACAGCATCAATCGCTGTCGGAACAGTTTTTTAGTGACCAGTGCTATGCCTTCATCACTTAAATAGTCCGACAACAATTATACAATGCCACACCAATGTACATTAGAGAAATTAATTATGTTGATTGACTTGTGGAAATTACACACGTAGTGACAAACCTATAAATACCCTAACCATTTTTGGTGAAGGGTATAAAAATTAAAATATTTATTGTTAATATTTGCACAGGCTAAAGTTCGTAAATATTTATAATCAGAGAAATATTAAGTAGATTTTGTTAACATATTTCGAGCAACAAAGTAAAAAATTAATATTTATACATCCCTTTTGTAGATTTTACAACAGCACTGGCAGAATAGAAACAAACGTTGTTTTTCGGTAAAAGCTTCTACACCTCGTTAGTATTCAATTGCAATTGCTTTTTCACTACTTGTTAGGTAGCTTCGTTGAACGTCATTACATACTCTATTTATGCAATTTAAAAAAACATACGCGACTTATTTCTACTGGATGCTATTTTATTTTTTTGTTTTTATTTGTTATTATATATTAAACATTACAGTGCTGTCAGCGAATTATATCCTCCTGGTTTTTTGTTCTACTTGAGACAAACCTTTTTGGTTTGATTTTTAAACTTAAGTATATTTTTGATTAATGTTCGTTTTTGAACAGCACAAGGCCCTTGCTTTTTTGTATATGTACATATATTAATTGTAATTTTTTTAAATTACTACGAACTGTTTATTATTAATAATTAACAAAACGAGCAACAGCATTATTCTACATTTTCACAATCTATATTCTCTACCCTATCCCTTTCTCCCTACTTCTGGAAGAATGCATGGCATAGATAGGGACCATCCACCGGGAAAAAATTTTTTTTTTTCTTACAAGGATGATACTAATTGCTCTTTTTGATGCCTACTTTCGTTTTTCTGTTCTGACGTTTTTTTTTCCATTTTCTCCGATTTAATTTAGTTTTAGCGTTTTTTTTCGAGTTTTTTCAATTCGATTTTTGTGATATTTTTGAAGTAAAAACTTCTATTGGCGCGGTACAAAGGTTTTGGATGAGACAAAACCTCAGAACTCGCGACACCGTCACGCTTGTAGCATCTCTGTTTGTGCGAATGCCTAGTCGGAGTGAAGTTAACAACTTGCAGATATTGGGGTTTATTAAGGTTCTCGATTCGACTTCGACTGCTGTAATAGATTAAAGAAAAATGTTGTGTGTTTATTTAATCTAGTACAACAGTCGAAGTCGATTCGAGAACCGTAGTAAGGCCCAACAACTAAATTTTTTCACTCAAAATGAAGCGAGCCATATATGAGAAAAACACTAATTTTTTGGTGCACCAAAGAGGGCGCACTCTTCAATTTGAGCGAAACTGATTAAGAAGAGTACACAAAGATGGCGCTCTCTTCATTTTGAGCGAAAAATTTTTAGGTTGTTAACTTCTCGGGCACAGTTGCATTTGCGTTTACAATAAGTGGCATGGCAAAACTAGCAGGTATGCGCAGTTCGACAACAAGTACAACAATCCAAAAACAACATGTATTTTGTTCGTATGAAGCACTCGCTTCATATCAAAACACACAAACAAATTAAAAGCATTTTAATACGTATGAGTACTAAACTGTAACCATTTTTTATGAACTCTCTTCAAACTACGAGTATATCAGTTTGTATGAAAATTTGCTATAAAGCGAGCTCAGTCAGCTGTGCTAGTAAGCTCACCTGTTGCATACCCCTTGATAAGTGGTTAAATTTGTTGCATGTATTTATATAATTGTTTATATCTACACATAATTTTTTTGGCAATAGCACGTGTATTGTTGTAATCACAAAACGTTTTCACTTCTGTCGGCACTCCCGGAGTGCTACCCGTAGTTTTTTTTTTTTTATTTCATTGTTATTTGCAAGTTTTTGTTGTATGTTTTTCTTTTCATTTCCTGTTTCAAAATATATATCGACTGCTTTTAGTTATTCTATCTGTTATTAGAACCCCAACAACAATAATTTGCGCACAATACTAAAAACAAGTCATGTTCTTCAATACCCAACAATTGAAACTTTTAGGAATTAATGCTGCGTCTTTAATTAAAACAAAATATGATCATTATTAGCGAAATCTTGCTGCATATTTTCCTGCGGTAATTTAAGCCATATTAAACAGTCTGGTAGATAGATGGTGGTGCGTGGTAATGGTTGAACTGTTGCATACAAAACCAAATCACCTTTTGTAATCAAGCCTACAAAGGGACTATAGTGCACTGATGTAAATACATACCTATGTGTGTATATGTGTGTTTATAACAAACTCACATATTAAATTTTTGTTATTGCTTTTAGTGGAGATTGTTTACGCCGTTTATAAGCCTGCCACGGGAATGCTATGCAACGCTTTGTTAAAAACAATGTAATCTTGCATTTTGTAAATGAGAGTATGTATATGTGTACGTGTGTTCGTATCAAACAAACATTAAAACAAGTGTGAGTGCGGAAATAACTTAAACGAAAACAAGGAAAATTATTTATAATTTGTAATCGTATCTGCATTTCCGGCGTCCAGGGTGTCATTTATATGCGAAAATTAAATGAGGCTGAAAATGTGATAAAATCACCTGAAACTACACAAAAGTACGGAGAACAGATTTAAATAGAGGAAAATCTCATCAATAAAAGTAAATAAATATACTAGATATGTTTGAACAGGAAGTACAATTTGGTGGCCGAGGAAATGTTGTGCTTTCGAAAAACGATTTCCGACGTCATACGCGAGTTAATGAAATGAAAACTTTTTTAACTTTTGATTTAAACAAAACTGTGACACGCACAATGCAAATCTTACGTAATTTCAAAAGTTGTTGCTTAGGGCATTTGAAGGCTCTAAAGGCGAAAAAAAATATTGTTTAGTAAATGTACGCTGAAAGAATTATTTGTGGAAAAATGGAATAAAATCGTTTCATTAAATTTATGAAACAGAATTCGTTCAGTGTACTGAAACTAATACAAAAAAAACAATATAATAAATTCTACAAGTGTGCAGCCTAGCGTACGTACATCCAGAGATAAATTAAATTGATGAACTGATCCATTATAGGAAAAGCATTAATGAAAAGTTAAAATTTTAATTAAAATATATACGAGTTTGTATAAAACTAATATGACAGAATTGTCATCATTGGTTTGACTGATGAAATGATTCTTATTGTTGGCATTATTGATGGAAATTTTGCGATTTCTCCTGTTGACAGAATTGTCATTATTACGTCGTTGAATTTGTCATCATTGTCATTGGAAATACAATTTGAATTAGTGATATTGATAACATAATTGTCGCCAATGTCATTAATGACATATTTGTCAAAATTGCCATTAATGCCTAAATCAGTCTAACTCCGGTAGGTATGACAGAATTGGGACCATTGCCTTTGACGAAGGATTTATCAGAATTGTCATCTAGGAAATCGATATTGATTGCATGATATTGATGTTATTCATTTACTATCAGTGAAATGATTCTTATCATTCGCATTGAAAGAATTGATCTGATTTTCGTTACTGAAGCAGTTTTCATTATTACGTCATTGTTATTGATGACAAAATTGTAGCCGATGACAAAAATGTTATCATTGTCATTGGAAACACAATACGCATTAATGACAATTTTCGTCAGTGCAATTGACGACAGAATAATTCTAACTTCCGGTATGACAGAATTGGAACCATTGCCGTTGATAAAAAATTTATCAGAATTGTCATCTAGGAAATCGATATTGATTGCATTAATGGCGATTTACTATCAGTGAAATTATTAGTATTATTGCGATTATAGACAGAACTATTACAATTTGTCCTGTTGACAGAATTTTCATCATTACATCATTGTCACTTATGACAAAATTGTAGTGACGTAGTGTCATTAATGTCAGAATAATTTTAACTCTGGTAGGTATGATAGAATTGGGACCACTGCCTTTGGCGAAGGATTTATCAGAGTTGTCATCTTGGAAATCAATATTGATTGCATTAATGGCGCTTTACTATAAGTGTACGAAATTATTTTAAAGAAACTGTGTCACAAATATCTTAATTAAATTGCAGCTTTACAAACAGGAATATATATTAAATAAATGCATCACCTCTAAGTACAAACTTTTAAATAATTTGTCCAAATTAGATTAAATTTAGAAAATTGTTCTTCAATGTCTTTAGCTAAATGTAAATAATTTTGTTTTAAAGATGTCCATCCATTTGACCATAAAACCAGAAGCCATCAATTATTATTATCGTCTGTCCTTTGAAATATTTAGTTGGTGCATAAAATTGTTTGTATATTTTATACAATTATTTACTCCCATAAAAGCCATTTAAATTGGTTACTTATGGGGTTTCAGAAAGCTAAATATACACGTAAATATCATTTGGCTACACAGGATATTGCAGATGATGAAGGCAATGATTTTTATGCTGCTGCTCCCACAGTACTAGTAATAAAAATGTATACATTTTTTTACGCATTTCTAAAAGATATTTTGATTTTATCCCATAGACTTTTCTAATACTTTTGCCATCAGAAAACACAGCAGTCATCAGTGGTATCAGCAATAGAATAGCACTAACCACTCACTCACTTACTCTCTACAATACTAAAAATAATCATAATAATAATGCTGGCAATGATTTTTATATGACTGCTTTTCTATGTTTAACACAACGATTTATGTCCAGAGGACCATTAAGGATGCCGCCTGCCAACGCAAAACATTAAATAAAGGAACAACAACAAACAATCAAAAAAAAAAAAAAGCTACTTACGAATGCATCAAACCACAATATAGAAAATATATTTTTGAACAGAAAAAAAATATTATCTGGATGTGAAATATCACTGCCAGAGTATTGAATTTTATTGCCACCATGATAAGCAACCATTCAAGCAGCATAAACTTTCACGACCAAATCAAATTCAACTTACGGCAAGTGATATAGCAATTGTTTGCAAGTTATAATAAACTTATCTACTAAAGCGATGATGTTTGAAGCTGTAGAAAAATATGGTTGTGAAACGAATGGCATTTTGATGAAGTCAGATCGGCAATTGAAGTACATAATTGTTGTTGTTGTTGCTGTTGTGTTTTGCAGTAGCTATAAGCCGATTATGGAAAACTTAAAGTATGAAAAATAAGAAATAAAATATTTGTTATTAAAGTGATGGTAGCCTCAAATAACAAAACGGCGGTTGTGCACATCTTTACATATTTATTTTATATATATTTGTGTGCTCATTGTCCTACTGAGGGCCTATTCGATTCAGCAACTTTTTCGTTAACTTTCCTAAACTCATAGAAAAATTTACATTCAGAATTGTAACATTAATGTTATGAAAGATGCTTTAATGATGACTGACGTTATTGCAGAATTTTGTCACATTTCAAAGGACTTAAAATTAGAATACAAATGTCATGAAGGCTTTGATGACAGAATGGTCATAAATACCACTTCAGGCTGAACTAGCAGCATTTCCATTGATCATGAAATTGCCAACATTGCCATTGATAACAGTATTGTGATAATTTCCATTGATGACAGAATTTCGACAAAGTCATTCATGACATATATTTTATCGTTTTTGTCGTCGTCATTGTCGTCCATGTCAGAATTATTGTTATTGCCATTAATGACAGAACTGTCAAGACTGCATTTGACGACAAAAGTTTCATCATAGCTTTTGGTGACGAACTAATGTAATGGTGACGAACCAAAATCTTTTCATAATATTTAAGTCAATATGAACGTTGTGACAGTTTTTTTATTACTGTAGCAGCTGCACATAGGCGCTGCTATGAAAATTTTTACATTTTACTATAATTTTTTTATAATTTTGTATAATTTTCTTGAAAATTAAAAAAATCGTTTCAAACAAAACTTTTAAATAAAGTAATGACCATGGTATAATAAATAAGGTAGTCTTGTCCCTAAAACAAATACGTCACAAAAACAACAGGCATTTTGTTATTGAAAAATGTTTTCTGTGTGTCAAAAATAGAGAAACAAGAAAATAACAAATACAAAATTTAATTTTGGTAAAATAAATTTCAAACAAAATAAAAAAATACTGACATACAGAAAACAAAAATACACGTCTACAGCTGCCGGGACAACTTTACCTTATTTATTATACCATGGTAATGACATTGTTTTTTTAATATAATAATACAAACGTTAGTGTAATATTTATCCCATTCATGCTTATTTGATTTCTTAACAAACTGTCATTGCAGTCATTGTATAGATGACACTTGAAATATGACATTCTTCTATGATAACTTTCGCTATCATATTGATGATGGTTTTCACTTTACTGATGACATTTGTCATAATATTGATGGCGAAATTCGATGATGACAATTGTCAAAACTTTGATGACACATTTCTGATGAGAAGGCTTTAATTAAAAAGATATATTTTTCTTTGGATGTAGTTACATACATATGAATACAAAAATATATGTATCGAGTTATTTATACGGACAACTGTTCGTTTAATTTGGTAAAATTAAAAAATTTAAAATTTTTGTTCATATGACTTTTAAGTTTTTTATTCAAAAGCTCAGAACAAAAAGGAAGGCTATGAAAATTATATCTTTACTCCAGGTTAAAATAAAATTATTTACACTTCACTGAAATCGATAGCGATAGCGATAATTTAATTCACTATTGAACGTCGGAATTTCATTGACAAAAACCACGAAATTCTTAAAACAAAAATAATTTTTATTTCCTCCTTATAAAAAGCAAGTTAAAATATGCGTAGTCACCCTGCAATAATAAGTTATTCTCTTTCACCACAACCATGGCATTTCGAAAACATTTTAACATCTCTATATTAAAAAACTGCGAATCTGTTTTTATTCACAAACAAATGTTTTGTATCAGCTTAAGCCAACATTTCAATATGACTGCCCCCTTAAAGATGCTTAAACTTAAGTTGTCATTTCCGTTTTCTCACTATCATTTTATAGCCTGAAGGCTCTCATTCACTCTCTGCTACAGGGATTATATTGCAGCCCATTTGGCGTCTATAATGTTGTTGAAAACGACTTCCGCTGGTATGTGAATGCGATGATGACTACAGAGAAGAAGTAGAAAAAAATCAAATAAAATTGCAGAGAAAAGTCATAAAATAATATTCAAACGTTGTGTTTAATGTGAAACGTCAAATTCGTTTAAGAGTCCCTTTAGTTTTATTTTTTTTTCTGCTATTCATTCAGTTGTTTGACTTCTAATGTTTGTCACATGTTTCCTTAAGTTTGTTGGTTGTACATACATATGTACATACATATGTATGTATATTGTGGCTATAGGAGGAAATAAGAAGACTTAAGGAAATTCATAAAACTTTTAGTTTTGATATTTTTCCATTTCCGTTGAGAAAAATATATTATTTTGTTATTTAACCGTAGGAGTTGTTATCAGAAAAATGTCTGGCCAACGCCAAAAAGAATAATAGAACCTGAAAATTCTTTGGTTTCATTTTATTATAATATAATTTTTTTTGGTGGAATAAAGAAAGAAATAAAAGGGTTCTTTAACATATCTAAGGTAAGTAATTTTCACAAACCAGGCGGAGTGTATGAGCGAATTTTCTCTTACCCAAGGGCATAAGTCCTTAATCCAAGCTGAAGATCACAAATCAGAAAACCTTTACTAATCGGAATGAATAGAAGTGAATAATCCTAATGTTGCTGCATGTCACCCATAATACTTCATATAAACGTCATACTTTCGTGGATAAAATTTATTTTGTATTGCTGACACCCTGTCATCATAACTGTTATGATGACAAATGTCATCAATTAATCTTAAATTAACGAATTATGACAAATGTCACCATTATAGGCTATCATATATTAAGAGTGATATGTGCTATGACTTCACGTGTACTGAGATGATGTCATAAATTGTATAATATATAATTTTAGTCAGTTTGTAATTCAAAAACCGCTCCTTGGATTTGGATAAAACTTAGTAGACGGATAGGATGGATGTGTCCCTGATTAAAATATAGATTATTATAGTTTCATAATTTATAGTGTACTTTCTGGGGGATCAAATGTGGAAAAGCTGGTAGTTTTAGTACTTTTTGCTTTTGGTACTTTTCGTTTTTTCGATAAATTTGGTATACAGACAGTTTATGCCTTCATTAACGTGTAGCGTAAACGAAGTCACGGGTAAAATCTAGTTTGTTATATATTAAACTAGATGCATAGTTTGTAAATGTCTCAATCAGTGGACAAGTTTGATAGACTTTAGATCGTTCTTAAAATAATTAATAAATTGATAGTTAGAAATATTTAGCTTCAAATTTTGCAATTTAATTATTGTTTCATTTATCATTTTTTATTTAAATCAAGATTTAAGAATAAATAAATTGTCCGCATATTGGTGACATTTAGTCATAATACATATATATATAATGCATTAGCATCAGAATTAGTGATGTTTATGTTGACTTTGTGCTGTTAATATTGTAAATGTGGACGTGGGACTAGTCTTATAAAAGTGTCATGATTTCAGTAGCCTGACATGAAAAGAGTAATTATAAGAAAAATTCATACTAATGTAAGATCAAGTTAGAATAGAAACAATAACCTAAGAAAATTGTATACATACATATTTTTTAGTCATAACTTTCATAACTGACACAATTGTCATCACTTTCATTGATGACAGAATTGTCATCCATATAAACAACTTATATAAAGATTGGAATAGCAATGATCAGGAGTGTTATTGTATCAAAATCGAATACACTTGATGTCATAATGATGGTGGCAAATTACATTAGCGGTATTAAGCTTTTTGCTGTCAGTGAAAATAAGTTTAAATTGTCGCATAACAAGAGAACTGTTATAGCGAGAATGTTGCAATTTTGAAACACTAACTTCTTCACTAACTCAAATTACACTTTTTACGCTTTTTGTGTTATTCTTAATACAACTCTCAATTATTGTTTGAAAGTTTTTATATAATTTTTAAAACTGATTTTATGATTTTTTTAAATAAAATATCAAACATCCATCACGTTTTGGTATGTGTTTCAATTATTAACAAAAAAATGTGTTTTCCCATTTACTTTTTTAAAAATCTAGCACACCTAAACAAAAAGTATTTCAGCTATAAAAATTTTGTATTTAATTTAAATAGTTTAAAAAACATTTTATAATAAATTATAATGCTCAGTTATAAGTTTTGTACTTAATGCCAAGCTTTTCATTTATTACACTTAACAAGCAATTAGTTGAAAACAGTTGTGTACACACAAAAGTGTTTGAAACAAAATATTCAATTTATCTCTATTGTTTTAAAAATAGTTGAAACAAAAATATTGTTTTTATTCATTAAATTTTAACATAATTTTATTTTAATAGGAGGAAGAATATACGAGCAATTATTTAAAATAAAAACTACCTGAGGTAATAAAAATGCCCAAAAAAAATTCAATATAATTTTGTATTTTTCGTTTTATTTACTTATTTTATCTGTGAATGCTAAAGAGGCAGAGTCATTTGTTGCTCGTCTTTAAGGGGAAAGTACCCCCTTAAAGAGACAGTTTACGATTATTTTTAATTTAATCTTTAGGCTAAAGCAATAATTATTTGTGTTTTTTTTTTATTTTTTGAGCTCAATAACCTGAAGTGCAGCCCATATTTTTTTTATCTCAAAATATTGCAATATTAATGAGAAATGTAAAACTATTTTAAAAATGTGTATTTTATTCATTGCAAGATACGAAATTATTTACAAATGAGTAATTTAAATATATAAATAACAATAAAGAAAGGCAGATATGACGAAACTGACTGTATCATTTCAGGTAAAATGAAGTGATTATAAATTTCTATACACCCGTGAATATGCTGATTTTCAAACCATGATTAATATAGAGAGAAGCTTTCGAAGATTAAGGCCCCATTTATTTGAATCCTTATCCTTGGCATCTGTTCTATAATAATCAGTATGAATTTGGCTGCTCAATTATGTGTACGGTATCTGTTATTGGGGGTGGAAAAATTTAATTCCGCCTACTTAAAATTTTATGTCATTAATTTTTGTCATCTTGTGTTTTTATAACATCTACATGTGCAGCAATTAATTCAATCTCAACAATATTAAGAAGAACAACACGTTTGCGACGACCACTTATTTGAAACATTATCTTCAGGTTTGTGACATTAATTATACGTATGTCATGCGATAAAACGAAAACTAGCATGTCAAATGACATGACAGCTGCCATTATTGTATTTTGTGTTAGTTTAAGTTTCATCCATATTATGACCTCTAGGACATTAATGTTATGACACATTTTGGACACTATTTAAAGACAAAATATTAAAAAAAAAACTAATGTTCGCAATATGTAGTTTAAAACAAATACATAAGATTTTTTATACATGTCGAAAAAACTAAGAAACTAAATGAAATGATGCATTGTCTTTTTCATTGCTAATCATTATCTTGATATTGATGACAAAGTGTCACACAAATGCTAAGGATAATACAAAACTTTGTCTTCATATTGATGACACTTTGTCATCATATAAAAATATGTATGTACATATGTGTATGGCATCGAATTAAAAAAGTGCAATATTTTCGTTAACTTTGCATTACGATATTCTAAATGTTTTCATAGTTTTAGATAAGGCAAAAATGCACATGTACGAATACATGTACACATTTATTTTTCAAATAAATTTTAAAACAATTTATAACCAAGTCATTATACTGATGGATAGAAAGAAAGAATATATATGTACATAAATGACGTAACGCAAAATATGCGCAACATATAAAACAATAGACATTTTTTCACAACCAACTATAATAAATTATACATATATTTTTTTATAAATTGTGAAATAATTGTGATGTTTTTTTTTTAAATAAAAATGTTTTGGTAGTACTTGTAAAAAAAACACAGTGCGCTTAAGAGTGATAAGTGCAAATTTTACCAATGTGTTTTTTTTTTTTTATTTAATGCAAAAAACAGTGTCACACATTGAAAGCTGCAAAATAAATAAAGACTAGTGTGCACCAACGGTCGACCCAATCGACCATGTTCTAGTCATAGAAAGAAAAATCATAAAAAATCTCTTATAAAACAGTCATACAACAACCAAAACTACTATTATTTAATGATCCACCCAAATGTGTAAAACACACGTATGTGTTGTTTTTTGTTTGTTTGGTTGTTTGTTTGTTTGTTTGTTTGTTTGTTTGTTTGTTTTTTGTTTTTTGTTTGGCTTTAACTTACATGAATGAATATTACGTGTGGTTGTAGTAGTAGGAACTTTAAACGCTTATAAGCTCCCATAATACTGAACCTACAAAAACCCACAATACTTCGTTAAATTCAGTGAAAAAATGTCTTTAATTGGTAGTGGTCTTGTAAAAATCGGTTGTAAAATAGGTGCATGAAGAGCAGCACAAAAAATCAATTGTCTATTAATTAAATATATTTGTAATTTTGCTTTAAACATTAAGATCAGCACTAAAATATTAACTGTGATTTAAATAAAGTTAGAATACACATGATAAGCTCATAAATTCTTGTCATCATTATATATATGACAGGGTGTCATTAATTGTGTATGTAAAGAAACGATGTATCAAGTCAGAGGAGCATTCGAATAATTCCAAAAAGTATTTAAAAGCAAAATTAAAATCGGGTCAGTTTAACTTTTATTTATTTATTTATTTATTTATTTAATCGCCAATGGATTATAAATATCCTTACAGGCTAACAATAAGTTAATTTAACAATTTCTTATTTTCTAATAACATTTTAAAATTGTCCTCAGACAAAGAAAAATCTATTTTAACAATATTATTCAAATTATTTAAAGAATTTAATGAACGTAATACAGGTTCACGCATAGCATAATTGGTACAATGCGTCGATATATAAAATAAATTATTGCATCTAAAGTTTTTAAAAGGAACACAAAATTTAATCATATTCAATAAGTATTCACAATCGATGAAGCCATTAATCAATTTATAAATTATCATTACAGAGTGAATAGTTCTTCTTAAATAAAGAGGCTTTAAGCCTAAAAGCAAGCAACGAGCATAATATGAGGTTGGCGACAAAAAGATTCGATCGTTACGAAGAGCAAACTTAACAAATTTCTTTTGAATTCGCTCAATTCTATTCGTATGGATGCCGTAAATGGGATTCCATACAAAAGAACAGTATTCCAACTTAGAGCGAACAAAAGCAGTATACAATATTCTTAACGTCATATGATCTAAAAATTCTTTACAGTTTCTTCTTATAAATGCACATGCAGAATAAGCTTTAGGAATTATGTAGTCCAGATGGGCATTAAAATTTAGCTCACAGTCCAAAACAATGCCAAGATCCAACATTTGGCTGACAACTTTTAAGTTCATATCACGTAATTTGTACTGGAAAACTTTACTATTGCGAATATTCGGCTTATGAAAGGACATTTGGTAACATTTATTTATATTTAAAGATTGATTGATTACAGAGTTGATATCCTCACCTGTATGTGTGTGTGTGTTGGAATTAAATAAATTTTCACTACGACGATTTTGGACAAATAATAAAACTAAAGATTGGTATCGATAACATGATTTGTGTTAATCATGCATAGTTGTGGCCAAATTTTTCATCAATTACGTGACCCGTCAAATGTATATGACACTGGACGTGAAAGAACGAGTATAACCATAATCACCCCTATCGTGAATAGCAAATGAAATTTTCATTCCCGGAAAAATGGTATCGTGAATCCCCCGTGAAAACTTATGTCCGCTATCAGTTCTCAGTGAATGTAAAAAAGGAAAGAAGATTTAAAAAAGTAAGAAATCATAGAACTTTTTGTTCAAAAATATACACGGACAAATTTATTTTAAAGAAATCTTAAAAAATCAAAGCTAAATATTCAGTGTTGGAGCTTTACTTTGGTTGATCCGTTTGTTTATTGCATTCTAACTTTTATGTGGTAAAATAATTCGGCTAATACATCAGTTGGTGCCTTATTATCATATTATTTCATTAAAATAAACTTTTTAAGTTTTAATATTCGAATTATAAGAAGAAATACGTACATGTTCTGTTATGTTCCCCATCAAAAATAAAGTGAATAAATTGAAGGGAAAAGTAAAAAAAAAAAAACTCGCGGGATAAAAATCATTCAGGATTAGGGGAATTTTATTTTGGCGTGAAATTATTCACGGGGAATTGTTTTACGATTGCAAATTTAGGGAAATTGGAAAAGTTTCGAGGGAAAAATTATTCATGATAGTGGTGAACGTCTTCGCGATTGAAAAAAAAACAAAATTTTTGTTAAGTTCGACTTATATTCTTTTCGTATTCAGAATAACTTTGCTTGAGTCAATAAATTAATTAATTTTAATCTACATAAAAGAACATAACAACACTCCGCTATCCGTCCTTATATATGAGCCGTTTATTTTGAAAGTGGCATAAGTCACTTTTTTTATTGCAATTTTTTTTACAAATGAAAAGATACTGTTCAATTGTATTTAGTGTTGCCATTAACTCGATTTTTTTTTAAAGATACTTATGCCACTTTCAAAATAAACGGCTCATATATGTATGTATTTAATTAATTTCAATTTTCAAGCAGTGTTATTTGTATTTAAATTAACGCTTTCAAGTGGCACCGTGCTGTCGTCAGGAGGTAGTCGGTACGATTTCGGGCAAAGATCATGGATGTTTTCTGCAGACAAGCTAATCGCTTTGCAAGATGTGTTTGTTTGACAATAAAAAAAAATATTATACGGAACTAGAATACGAGAATTATTGTCCTTTGAGCATATAAGATCACAAATGACACATCAATAGTTAAAATTTATAACTAGCACTAATGTTGTCCAAACTAAGTATGGACAGCAAAATTATAACTTTTTGTTATAACATAAAAATAAAGTTATAATTATTGTTAGAGTGGTAACTCTACATACTTATGGTGTTTTCTTTTCCACACACAAAATGGCACCTTATTGAAAGGTACAGGTATAAAATTTCTTGCCAACCCTGTAATAATGCAGCTTGTTATTTCACTAGAACAAAACATAACTTATGAAATAGTTTTGTCGATTTTTACGGGGCATAAAGTCCAATGCCTTCCACCATTAGTGAGGGCGTTTCTTTTAGAATCAAACACACTGCCCTTTTAGAGAGCACAACATTTTTAAGAAACGAACACCAAAGTACATTTTCTGCATGGAGATGTACCATTTTTTTGTAGAAAAGAAAACACCATTAGTAGTTCTACATGAAAAACAACAATCCTATTTATTTGGATTTTCTACTTACTTGGATTTGCTATTTACTAGGATTTTCCACTTACTTGGATTTTACTGGAATTTATACTTACCTGAATTTATACTTCTCCGAATTATCCCTACATAATTCAATTGTATTCCTGTGAACTTTATCCTTAATTGGAAGACAATAAAATGTTTTACTTAATTAATGCGAATTATTTATGTTCTATAAAAAAAAGTAAAAGGTGAGTCATATTTTCTGATCTATTTCTACAATCATTACCACTAATTGTATTCTTCATCCAAATTAACCCGAATTACAATGGCTCGAGTGCGAGCATTGATAATTCATCTCCCAGAATCTTCAAGGTTTGCCCCTCGCAATCCCCAAGTACTGGAGAATTAAAATACAAGCCTGCCAATTGTATTCAAATGTTAAACTATTCCTAAAATGGCGGAATTTTCATAAAAATTGTTACAACTTTAAACCAGTTTGACCTGTCAAGAAAATCAAAAATTTATTCGTATCTTAAAAACAAATCGTGGGAGGAAATAAGTTTTGGATATTTACAAAAAAAAACATAATATATCATGTCTGATTGTGTAACCTAATAAAATCACTTGGAAATTAAGTTACCCTATCACTTTCAAGCGCACACTTTTCATGCAGGTCTTTTGTTTTAATGTGTTCTTTTAATAAATTTTGTTAAGAAAAAACATCGCTCGTAAATACATAATTGTCAATTGAGCCATAAAGTAAAGTTGAAGTTATTTACATTCTTTACATACATACATACATATGTATGTATTTAAAAACAAAATACTGACGTACTACATACATTTATTGTCTTTATGGCTGTGCTAAACTAATAGTTATCTCTTTTCACAAAGCCTAAAGATCATTTGCATTTTAAGTGATCTTTTGCTTTAAAAGTTTTGTTAAAAATAAGAAACATTTAATTTAATTTTTTTTAATTATTTTTAACATTTATTTGTTGGAAAAAAATTTATTACTCCGTAATTAAAAAGATCTCATTAATTTAGTCTTAACTCTCTCCCTCTCCACCAGCGTGTATATTTCTCTCTCTCTCTCTTTCACTCTCTCTGTGATTAATTTAAATTTTAAAAATATGTTTTGCTTTACAACAATGTAGATATGTTCATGATACACTGACCACACACAACATTTGCATTTTACAGTCTGTGATTCATTGCAACTGGTTTTTCTTTAGAGATAAAAGGCACAAAACCTGAATGCACTCAAGTTTCAAAAACGAGTATAGAAAATATTAATAATAAGGAAAACGGATGACGTCTGAGCATTAAAATTTGGCAAAATGTGAGAGTCTGAACACATAGTTGCGATAATTTATTGCGGTGCGGTTTTTCATACGGTTTTAAAGTAAAAAACCGCAGTGCGGAGCGGCATAAAATTAAAATCTATTTTATGTTCACAACATTATTGTAAACAAAAAACATGTTTTTGAAGTATGTTTGAATGTATACACATATAAATTAATAAAAATGTAAATGTATTGCCGTCGCCGTCTTCCGTTGTATTATGTTTATTTTTCTCTCCCGCAACGCAACGCAAACATTGTGTTCAGACTCTGACAAGGGCGAATTCATAACAGGTGAAGCAGAAAACACAGCTGATCTACTTTTTTCTTGCATAATGGAGGCTCGCATGTCAAAATTTGTACATGCAAGCATAGGGGCTCATACGTCAAATGTTGTACTTGTTGTAGTATTAACACTACCTGTTATGAATTTGCCTTCGACTCTGATTTCAATTATGAAATGCATACGGGAGATAGATTTTGAGTTCATTTATTAAAAAGAAAAGTTTGAAAAGGCTGGCATAAAATGGGAATAACTTCTTATGGAAAGGAATATTTTTTCAGCAAAATACTGCACGTCTGTTTTTTAGACTCCACTACGAAAATTGTTGAATTAATGAAAAAATTTATTTGTTTTGATCTTAGGAGAGCACTGGAGCGTCTGGGGTCTTCTTTTTTTTTTTTTTTGGTGAATTTTTTTTTGGCTGTAGGAAGGGGTGTTGAAAGCCTTTTAATTAAAATACGAACGCTTCGCTTAAAATTTTTTTTTGCCTACTAGGATTCGAGCCAGTGTCCTATGGTGTCTATGATTGACGCTCTAACCACTACAGCACCACACATCTGCCAGTCCATATAAGAAATAAAATTTCGATTTTTTTTTAATGGAAATATTTATATTCTTAAAACATGTCAGTCATGAACTAAAAAAATATTCTAAAATTTTTTTCTTTAATTATTGGAAAATTTTTCAATTTAACAACTCTAAACTTAAGTTAAGGACAAAAAATTTCGAGTCTTTTTGGGACTATCATGAACGAGTTTCCATTTTTTTTTTTTTTTTTTTTTGGTGGCTGAAGTGGTTAGCGCCGTTGAGTACAAAGCAAACTATGACTTAAGACCTGTGTTCGATCCCTGGTTAGGACAAGTCAGTCAACATCTTAAATTCCTGCAATGTACATTAGTGTGGTATGTATTGTATTATTTATTGTTGGACTGTTTAAAGTGATTAAGGTCACTAAAGTCAGTTCGGGCAGCGATCCATACAGATCCCAGGTATTATACACTACAGCGCCCTTCTTCATTTGTCGCGAAGTGAAACAGTTAGTGAAATGCCAGACCAGACAGCATAAGAAAGTTAATGCGCCTACTTAACAACAGAGGCGCTGCAACAAAACTCCGCTCTAAAATTAACAATAACGCTCAATAGCAGAGTTTTAAAAATATTAAGCCTTCTTCTACATTTTCACTATCTAACGTCTCTCTAGCCTATCCCCTTCTCCCAAGTTATCGCACAATGCATGGCATAAGTAGGGATAATCCCCTATCTGATCACATTTCAAGGTGTGTTTTTCTTTTTTTGTTCTTTTCCACCGTAAAAAAATCCGAAAATCTTAATAACAAGGTTTCGTGAAATGTCTACGAAGCCGCTACAGAGAAAACTTCCAAAAAATTTTATGAAATTTAACTAAGAAATTCTATGCATCGAAATCTTTGTTCCCCAGTGTATTGAAATCCCAAAAAAAAAAATAACTTTATCATATTATTCTTTATATAATTAAAAATTAAATACGTTCACTTATTTCTTTCTTCTTTTTGTTTTTGCTTTCAATTATTTCTTCTTTATTTATTTCCATTAAATATTCATGACATGTACAAAACGATTCAATTCCTTAACATTCTGTTTGAACCAACTCAACCCACATTATTTTTCTATATTCTGAAGTCAGTAGAAAATCCTAAAAAAAGAACATTTTTAGGGAGTGTTGTATGTCATTGTGGTGCTTTGAACCTGAAAGGAAAACTGTACCTCGCCACAAGAACTCTTAAGATTTTATTAAAAAACTGGAATAATTTTAAAAATTGAAAACAAAAGATTTGTGTGTGAATGCCCATAAATGGTAACAAGTTGTCGAGGAAAATGTGTTCGGCAGGTAAACTAGACCCTCTTATTTAAGGATTGTTGTATGTCATTGTGTTGCATTGAACCTAAAAGAAAAACTGTACCTCACCACAAGAAGTCTCTAGAATTTATTGAAAAACTGGAAAAATTTTAAAAATTGAAGATTTGTGTGTGAATGCCCATAAATGGTAACAAGTTGTCGAGGAAAATATGTTCGACAATTAAACTAGACCCTCTTATTTAAGGATTGTTGTATGTCGTTGTGTTGCATTGAACCTAAAAGAAAAACTGTACCTCACCACAAGAAGTCTCTAGAATTTATTGAAAAACTGGAAAAATTTTAAAAATTGAAAACAAAAGATTTGTGTGTGAATGCCCATAAATGGTAACAAGTTGTCGAGGAAAATATGTTCGACAATTAAACTAGACCCTCTTATTTAAGGATTGTTGTATGTCATTGTGTTGCATTGAACCTAAAAGAAAAACTGTACCTCACCACAAGAAGTCTCTAGAATTTATTGAAAAACTGGAAAAATTTTAAAAATTGAAAACAAAAGATTTGTGTGTGAATGCCCATAAATGGTAACAAGTTGTCGAGGAAAATGTGTTCGGCAGGTAAACTAGACCCTCTTATTTAAGGATTGTTGTATGTCATTGTGTTGCATTGAACCTAAAAGAAAAACTGTACCTCACCACAAGAAGTCTCTAGAATTTATTGAAAAACTGGAAAAATTTTAAAAATTGAAGATTTGTGTGTGAATGCCCATAAATGGTAACAAGTTGTCGAGGAAAATATGTTCGACAATTAAACTAGACCCTCTTATTTAAGGATTGTTGTATGTCATTGTGTTGCATTGAACCTAAAAGAAAAACTGTACCTCACCACAAGAAGTCTCTAGAATTTATTGAAAAACTGGAAAAATTTTAAAAATTGAAGATTTGTGTGTGAATGCCCATAAATGGTAACAAGTTGTCGAGGAAAATATGTTCGACAATTAAACTAGACCCTCTTATTTAAGGATTGTTGTATGTCATTGTGTTGCATTGAACCTAAAAGAAAAACTGTACCTCACCACAAGAAGTCTTTAGATTTTATTGAAAAACTGGAAAAATTAAAAAAAATTGAAAACAAAAGATTTGTGTGTGAATGCCCATAAATGGTAAGAAGTTGTCGAGGAAAATGTGTACGGCGATTAAACTAGACCCTCTTATTTACGGAATGTTGTATGTCATTGTGTTGCATTGAACCTAAAAGAAAATTTGTACCTGTCCACAAGAAGTCTTTAGATTTTATTGAAAAACTGGAAAAATTAAAAAAAATAAAAACAAAAGATTTGTGTGTGAATGCCCATAAATGGTAACAAGGAAAGTGTGTACGGCAGGTAAACTAGACCCTCTTATTTACGGAATGTTGTATGTCATTGTGTTGCATTGAACCTAAAAGAAAATCTGTACCTGGCCACAAGAAGTCTTTAGATTTTATTGAAAAACTGGAAAAATTTTAAAAATTGAAAACAAAAGATTTGTGTGTGAATGCCCATAAATGGTAAGAAGTTGTCGAGGAAAATGTGTACGGCGATTAAACTAGACCCTCTTATTTACGGAATGTTGTATGTCATTGCGTTGCATTGAACCTAAAAGAAAATCTGTACCTGGCCACAAGAAGTGTTTAGATTTTATTGAAAAACTGGAAAAATTAAAAAAAAATAAAAACAAAAGATTTGTGTGTGAATGTCTAAAATGGTAACATGTCGTCGAGGAAAATGTGTACGGCAATTAAACTAGACCCTCTTTCATATCTATATACGACAAAGACATTGATAATGAATTTGTTGTATTCACTCGTACATGCAAGTGAGTGTTTAGGTAGAAAAAGTGACTTAACAAAAGAGTCTTGACTATTTTTAATAACTTTTATGTTCTTTTTTTTTCTTTTTTATTACAGGTGTCTGCTGAAAATGTGATTTAGATTGCTACTGTCGCGTAAGACAATCAAGTCATTACCGAGTAACA
The DNA here is from genome assembly GCA_947311025.1 of Lypha dubia. Classification (NCBI taxonomy): domain Eukaryota; kingdom Metazoa; phylum Arthropoda; class Insecta; order Diptera; family Tachinidae; genus Lypha; species Lypha dubia. The sequence goes on along the minus strand of OX371264.1, from coordinate 73,864,993 downwards.
AAGATTACTCATTTGGAAATGCTGCTGCTCCCAGCCAAGAAAGAGTTTTGTTTTTGTTTTTACACTCAAAATTCATTCAAGATAAGACCCACAAGCCAGCAAGAGAAGTTGTTTAAAACACCAGTCAACACTAGTTAGACAATTTAGTAGTAATCAACAGGTCTGACGAGATAGACCTTTTTATTTTACCTTTGAAATAGTTCGTTTTAAATATTATTATTTTTTTTGGTTTTGTTTTAAAATTTTAAAGAAATAATAATAAAATAGACAATACCTTAAAGTAAAAATAAAAAAAAAACATTATACGTATTTATTACCGCCGATTTTTGAATCTCAATTAAATATTGAAAAAAAGGCTGACTGGCTAAACGTGTACAAAGCAAACAAGACGAATAAATTAAAGAAAAATTAAAAAAAAAAAAATACTATAATAAAACAGAAAAGAGTTATTTAAAACGATTTGCATAAAAATTTGAACTGCTGTGCTGCGTTGTGCAAGAAACATGTCAGACGATCATAATAGTCACGATGTCTTGGTGGCCAAATGTGCTGCCATGACTTGTTTGTTTTGTGCTACCGCTCTCATTGGTGCCATACCATTTGTGTTCAATCACTATTTCAAATGGACCAATAAAAATTCCAATGCGCGCTCAGCCAAAGTGGTAACATATTTGCTGCATTTCGGTGGTGGCGTTTTGCTATCCACCACATTTGTTCATTTGCTGCCCGAAGTTCAAGAAGTCGTGGAACATTTACAGGAAAGCGGCGAAATACCCAAATTAAAGTTTGCTCTGCCAGAGACATTAATGTGTGGAGGCTTTATGTTGATGTACCTGATTGAGGAGTGTGTACACAGCTATTTGCATAGACACCAGAAGGCACTGTTGCAGAAAGATGATGGTGTGGGTGCGGCCTTTGAAAGAGGTCATAGTGTGCGTCGTAGTGCATTGGTGAAGGGAGGCTTGAAAGAGAAAGATGGAAAAGATGACGATGGCGATGCAAACGAGGAAAATTTGAAAAGTTCTTCCAAGTCCACCTTAACCACTGTGGTATCCGGTAATGCCCATATATATCAAAATAGTTCTTTTCCTGCTGTTAAGTTGGAAAGTTATAAAACAGGATTGGACTTGGATACACAAATCTGCCCGCCCGGTGAACGGCCGAAATGCAAGACACAAAAATATTCTTTGGAACACTCTTTGGAGCACTCACACACTCCCTCACTCGATCATTCGCATAATTACTCACACAAACATGGTCACGATCATGGCGGTCATGGTCACTCACATTTACCTCCTAATACCGGTGGTGGCAATGATGCAGATGTTGTTACTTCCTCGATTCGTGGCTTGTGCATTGTATTGGCCTTATCTCTGCATGAGTTATTCGAAGGTTTAGCCATTGGCCTGGAAAATGATAGCAGTTCAGTTTGGTTTTTCTTTGGTGCTGTGGCAACTCATAAATTAGTTTTAGCTTTTTGTGTGGGTGTCGAGCTAATAGTGGCTCGTACACGTCCCATCTTGGCTATTGTCTATTCCACAACATTTGCCATTGTCTCACCAATTGGTATTGGCATTGGCATCGTAGTAAGTCATAATAGCGGCGACTCGGGAAGTGGTACTCTTCCAATGTTCCTGCAGGGTATTGCTTGTGGCACCCTCTTGTATGTGGTATTTTTTGAGATTTTATCTAAACAACATACCGGCTTTGGTGCTTTTATAGCCATGGTTGTCGGATTTGGTGTAATGTTTGGCTTGCAAAATATAGGTAAGTGTGAGAAATTTAGTTTTATTTTTTCTATTTTTTATTGTTGGAAATTGCGAAAGGAATATATTTTTTATTACTTCTTGAGTTTCTAAAACAAGGTCATTCATTAAAAAATTTCCCCTACCCAAAAAGCTTTTGCTAGGTCCTGTCTAGTTGTATATTATTTGCCACTTATGTTCAGAAATATTAAAAGTAACTTTCAAATTAAAAAAAAAAAAAAAATAAAAAATACGTAATTCAATGCAGAAAAAACCCCCATATAAGCGAACGTAAATGCAAAATGTGTTTCCCAATTTTGAGCTTCAAAGCAAGAAATCTTATTATGTTTAATAAATAATATTTATGACAGCGTGAAATCCCCTTTTTTATCTGCTCGTGGTGACTAATATTTCATCTTCAAGAATATTTAAGAAACATAATTCTAAGTGAATAAAATATTATTCATTTGAATGCTAAAACGCATTTTAGAGAAATAAAATTATAATAAAGAAGTAGCATGACCTGAATGGTGGCTGTCTTATTATTTCGACTTTTATATAAAATTATTATTTATTTTTCCACTTGGGAAAATTTTAGCTTTTGAAAATTTGACCTTGTAGTTTGTGAGTATCGCTGAAATGTTGAAAATACATACCACGCAAGAAATTTGTAACAAAAATATAAAATTTCGATTAATTAATAACGTTTCTGCTAGAATATTATAAAATAATTAATTCTGATCATTGTTGGATTTTCTCTATTTAGACTGTGCGAAAAATTTGTTAAAACAATAAAACATGAAATTAAATTAATACAATTCTCATCTTTAATTAAACCAATAAAATTACTGCACAATTGTTAGTCAGATAAAATTTTTAATATTAAATTGGAATTATAAATCTTTTAATTTTTTTTTTTTTTGCTTAAGAAAATCAGTATGCCACAGTGGCGCGAAAGACATACAAAATAGTAGTAAATTTTAATATTTTCAAAATACCAACCGCTGTGCGTAAAAACTGCACAGAGTAGATCTTAAATGTATGAAATTGAATTCTTTGTTCATTTTTAAACAGAGTTCGCATTTCCTAATGAGTGAGGCGCTCACGTGGCAAAACTAGGGCTCAACTCATAAGTATGAAGCCAAAAATCAACCTCATCCTCATAAGTGAAAAATTAAAAAAATCCTCATAATAATGAGTGAGTTTCGGTTTTGATGTGAAGCTATTTTTACTTCATCCTCATTAGTGAGGAAATGCGAACTCTGCTTATTTAAATAAAATAATTCTGGTAGAAAAAAAAAAACACGACTTCAATACAATGGAAAACCAATCGCACAGATTAGGAAATTGACGCAACTAAGCCGCAGTTTAAAGACCGACATCATCCATTTTTAGTTTAAATTTAATTTCCACCAAAGATTAGTATCTTTTTAAATGAAGAAAAAAAATTTAATATCGGTCCACAAATAGCGAATTTTTATATTAATCTGTATATCAGGCAACCATTTACATTTCCAGGGGACCAAACATAGTGTTGGAGCTAGGGACTAATCAATATTTCGAGCGGGCACAGTGACGAGCTAAAAAATATATAATGGGACAAAACCGCTAACTAAATTTAAGTTACACGAAAAACCATATATCGATAGGCAACTTACCAAAAAAAAAAAAAAAAAAGACATGTGGCACTCGGGGACTGCCGCGATAAAGCTATTGCATAGCATTTTTTATCAAGTTATGCAATTTCAATTTCTGCTTTCTAGATATACTGGGAGTGCCCATACAAAGAAGCGGCACCCTAGTCCCCACAGGTAAAAATTGCTTTACCTTAGTATCATATGTCCTTCTCCTGGTTCTAAGCTACCTGGCCACCAATTTTCAGCCAAATCAGTGCAGCCGTTCTTGACTTCTAAATAGTGTAACTAACACGAATTTATTTTATATACATATATAAAAATAACCTCAAAAACCCAGAAATCCCAGAAAATGTCCCGGTTGCAACACTGGACGGGAATTCCCAAAAACTTCGACAAAAATCCAGTCAAAATCCCAAAAATCCCGGAAAATTTCCCTGGAAACACTGGAAATTTAAAAATCCAAAGCGGCAACTCTGTATAGTCATCATACATAGACTATACAAAAAAGAAGTTTTCACTTCAAAAAACAAGACTTAAGAAACAAACTTAGTGTCAGCATTTTTCGTTTCAAAAACATATTCGAGGTTTTTCGTTTCGTAAACAAAAGACTTAAGAAACAAACTTTTCAAAATTTCTTGATTCGGTCACCTCAAAGCCCGCGAAAGAAGCTATGCAATAGCTTAAAATCAAAGTATGAAACCATACTGCGGAAAAAATCCGATCAAAGAAAAACAAAAAGTTTTTTTTCTTTCAATTATTTCTTCTTTATTTATTTGCTTTATATATTCATGACATATACAAAACGATTCAATTCCTTAACATTCTGTTTGAACCAATTCAACCCACATCATTTTTCTATCTTCTGAAGTCAGTAGAAAATCCTAAAAAAAAGAACAAACATTTTTAGGGAGTGTTGTATGTCATTGTGTTGATTCGAACCTGAAAGAAAAACTGTACCTCGTCGCCACAAGAAGTTTTTAGATTTTATTGAAAAACTAGAAAATTTAAAAAAAATAAGAACAAAAGATTTGTGAGTGAACGCCCATAAATGGTAACAAGTTGTCGAGGACAATGTGTACGGCGATTAAACTAGATCCTTTATTTACGGAGTGTTGTATGTCATTGTGTTGCCTCGAACCTGAAAAAGAAACTGTACCTCGCCACAAGAAGTCTATAGATTTTATTGAAAAACTGGAAAAATGTTAAAAAAATAACAACACAAGTTTTCTGTGTGAATTCCTATAAATGGTTACAAGTTGTCGAAGACAATGTGTACGGCAATTAAACTAGACCTTCTTATTTACCTGAATTTATAATTATCTGTTGTATGTCATTGTCATGATTTGAACCTGAAAGAAAAACTGTACTCGTCGCCACAAGAAGTCTTTGGATTTTATTGAAAAACTGGAAAATTAAAAAAAAAAATAATAATAACAAAAGATTTGTGAGCGAACGCCCATAAATGGTAACAAGTTGCCGAGGACAATGTGTACGGCAATTAAACTAGACCCCTTATTTAGGGATTGTTGTATGTCATTGTGTTGCTTCGAACCTGAAAAAGAAACTGTACCTCGCCACAAGTAGTCTATAGATTTTATTGAAAAACTGGAAAAATGTTAAAAAAATAACAACAAAAGATTTGTGTGTGAATGCCTATAAGTGGTTACAAGTTGTCGAAGACAATGTGTACGGCAATTAAACTAGACCCTCTTATTTACCTGAATTTATAATTATCTGTTGTATGTCATTATCATGATTTGAACCTGAAAGAAAAACTGTACCTCACCACAAGAAGTCTCTAGATTTTATTGAAAAACTGGAAAATTAAAAAAAAAATAACAACAAAAGATTTGTGTGTGAATCCCCATTAATGGTAACAAGTTGTCGAGGACAATTTGTACGGCAATTAAACTAGACCCCTTATTTACGGAGTGTTGCATGTCATTGTGTTGCTTCGAACCTGAAAGAAAAACTGTACTTCGCCACAAGAAATCTTTAGATTTTATTGAAAAACTGGAAAAATTAAAAAAAAATTAACAACAAAAGATTTGTGTGTGAATGCCCATAAATGTTAACAAGTTGTCGGGAAAATGTGTACAGCTATTAAACTAGATCCCCTTAAAAGAGTCTTGACTATATTTAATGACTTCTTTTTTTTTTATTACAAGTGTCTGCTAAAAGTGTAACTGCTTAGATTTTCTTATTTTAATTTTTGATTTATATTGTCACGTAAGTCAGTCAAGTAATTGCCGAGTAACAAAGATTACTCAGTTGGAAACAATGCTGCTGCCAGCCAAGAAAGAGTTTTGTTTTTTTTTTACTCAGAATTCATTCATGCTTTTGCATGGTGTCTAACTATGAAACCATACTGCGGAAAAAAATCCGATCAAATAAAAACTACAATTTTGAAAATCGTCGCGTAAGTGAGGAATATTAAGACGATCGCCTTATAAGTGGGAAGAATACTGCGGGAGTGATCTTTTTTTGGGAATTTTTTAAAAAAAAACTTATTTGATCGTGTTACAAGCAAATCTTTTGAAACCAAAAAAAAAATTTTTTCAATATCGGTCCACAATTAGAGGAGTTATGCGATTACCAAAAAAAAAATGATTGGGCGTGCTGGTGTGGTAAGGGAAACTTGCTTCACGATTTTTTCAAAATAAACTGGTATCAAACACGGGCAAACCTTTTCAAACATTAAAAAATATTAAACATCGAACGATTATTTATTAAATAGTCAATTTATCGGGGTTGGCAAATTGTTCCTTCCATTTTCTTAAAAATTTTATGAAAACAATTTGCGTATAATCTGATCATAGAAACAAAAAAATTTGGAAAATCACTCTGTAAAATAAAGGAGATATACGATAATCAGTGTTTTTTTTTTTTTTTTTTTTGGACACGGAAACATCTTGCCCCGACTTTTTTTATATAAAACTGCAAACAAACCCGTTGCAACAAAGGAGAGCTAAGTCGATCAATACAGTCAATATTTTACGGGGGAAGTTTGACGCCGATTTTTTACACAAGAGGTTGAGAAATTTGGTGTGTTTTCGAGCTTTTTTTTGTTATAAAAACATAAATTCAAATACAACATTCGAAAGGTAATAACTTCGTCTATGCTTTGCAGTTTATTTCACACAAATCGCTTGCCGGCGTTAGAAGCTACAGATTTATTACTAAAAAATTCCAATATTATTTTCTTCACACCACTGTGCATTGATGTCAAGAATCTTCTTAATAATTTATCATATAAATAACAATAAAAAAAATCCTTTTTTTATTACATTAAAATAAACAATGATTTAATTTCCATCTTTAGATAATAAAGAGCCACCTCAATTTGTTTTTCTACGAAAATAAAACGTGTATTTCAAGAAAATAAATACAAAATCTACTGAAGCGTTTGTTGTCTGTCAGTGTAACAACAATAATTAATTAAAACTTAGTTGAGTATATTACAAATCTAGTTATTTATTGCTAATGCGTGTGTGTATGTGTGAGTGTGTGTGTTTCTGATTTCATAAATTAAAAATAGAAGTTGTTTATACCACTATTTCTGTTTGATACATTTATTAAAAAAAAAACCTTAAAAATATTCTTTGTACATTGGAAATTTATTGATTCAAAAGTAAAAAAAAATTAATTTTGTGTTGTTAATTATTTGTAACTTATTGAGACTTAAAATTATTCAGCTGTCTTTAATTTTCTTCCTGACCCATTAATAAGTCTTAAATTTAGTATCATGACAACCAAAGATAACATTTGATATAGACAAGCTGTTAAACAAAAAAAAAAGAAAAAAAAAATTGCTTAGCAACCATCCGCGATAATTAGGAAATGTACTGTACATACATAAGTGGTAAAATATTAAAATATATCAAAATAGTTTTTTGTAATTCAAATTAAAACTGAAATTTTTCGGTTAACAATTAAACACCCGTATGATGAACGGCCGACACAATCAACCGTATTCTAGAAGTAAATAATTGTTTTTTTTTTCAATATTCAGAGAGAAAATATCATAAAAAATCTCTTGAAAAATTAGTCGTACAATAACCACAACAACAATTATTTAATGGTACATTTCAAGGCAAATTCATAACAGGTAAAGTTAATACTACAACACAGTACAAACAATAAAAACAAATTGCATATCGGCCTCCATAATGCAAGAAAAAGCACATCAGCTGTGTTTTCAACTTACCTGTTAATTCGCATTTGTTAAAAATAACACAGAAAAGTTTAATGCCAAAACAAAATACCTTTCAATGAGCAAAATCTATATATTGAGCTCTATCTCTTCTCTTTTGTTCCTTTAACCTGATCATGGTCCATTTACAAGGTCTGTGCACAATGTAGTAAAACAATAAAATTCTACATGCATTTTGTTTGTGTAAAAATATGGTGGTGATGTCAAAAACAGCTGTCTACAACAAAAAGAAAAATTTGTATTTAGAAGTTATGCTGAAACAAAATGCATAACGTAAAAAAATTTAAACACCTTTTGACATCTTTACCATGTTGTTGGCGATTTTTAACGGTCAAAATACAACCCACAGAAAACCATCCGGCGGTTTGCATAGACCTTGTAATTGGACCATGAACCTGATGATGATCCGATGCACGTACGAACCTAGTATACGTTTTCAAATGTATTGCCGCATTTGTGGAGTGAACGCCTTCCACTTTTCATCCAATGAACATTCTCAGTATTTCCTGGAAGTAGTTAGCTTTTATACAATCTCGCGTACTTTGTGAGCAGGTAAAATACGTCTTTATCACTTTTTCGTACGGTTTGTTAGCTAGTCTGATTGAAAACAAACTGCCTGGCCCACGATATCGAACGAATTTTTCTTTCGTACAAATTACATCTAAAACAAACACAAAATTTTTAAAATTGTTTTTGTTTTAGATGTAATTTATACGAAAGAAAAATTAGTTTGACATCGTGGGCCAGGCAGAAAATGAGACTGGGAAAACTCCTACAATTATCCCACATTCAAACATATAAAGAAAATTTCTTATTATAGTTGCTTTCTTTGGAAAAAAAAAAAAACACATGCAAGTTTAGGTTGGCTGTGCATTAATTTGCAAGCATGAATAATATGTGTGCCTGTATTAGGAGCAACTTTAAATTTTTCTATCTCCCAAAATACTGAACCCACAATAACCAGCAATATCTCATTCACTTTTGCAAATAAATTATTTTAATTTTATATACATAAGTTTTGAATAATGTGGTAATTTAGTCTATCACAAATAACTATCTTGCCTATTTTGCACTCGTAAACCACTTCAGCCAACACCACCCAGGGATAACGTAATAAATCGTTTTGCTTGTGTTTGTCCTTAGAGGGTTTCCTAATGGCAAGCAAATTCCATCTGAGCCCACGGTATATTCAGTTCTTTCGCGCGATGTACCAAAGAAAGGTTTCGGTTCGATAAATTCACGTTGGGCTCCTCAGTTGGCTAAACAGTCACTCCGTTCATTTCCAGCCTGGACATTCAGTCATTTAGATATATAACACAGTCCATGACAAGATCGATCGACCTTATCTCGTAACATATTAAGGCCTTGAGTGCTGGCTGCCTATCTGATATCAAGTAGATAGGAGTACTCTTACATTTTCGTCTCTATTCTCTAGCACTAATAAGAATGGTATAGACTTCAGCTTAGAAAATTGTAGGGCATTTAACCATGGGAATGTGGGGCCTTATATCCCTGTCTCCATGTGCTTGTTTTGAGCCATCGGTGTACCATATTTAGTCGGCATCTACGTGCCATGGGATATGGTTCTGCCATTGGCTCCGTTCAGTAATTATTACATCAAAGTTCCATAACCATAATGTAACTGAATTGTATAATAAGCTTGTCAAAATAGATTTCCTACAAGTTTCTATAAGCCTACTTATTACAAGCTTGCTTAAGTACAAAATGTAAACAGTTGGGCTGACTTCCAAAACGTTCGTATACAATGTTTGTATACAGTATTGCTACTGTATTTAAATCACATACATATGCAAAGTTCGGCAACAATGCAACAACTATAAAACCGATGCCTTGTTTGCTCGCTTACTGCGTTAAAAATACTTTGCGGCGGCGTTCTGCAATGGTATACATTGTATAACTATTGTACTGCGGCGTTATGAAATATGATGCTTAGTTCAAACACACAGCAATTGACGTTTTGGAAGTCAGCCTTGTTATGTATTGCTTTCTTTTTACAATAATACTTGTTATATACTCGTATTTAGTTCAAATTCAAATTAAACATATATGATTGCAAATGACTTATCCTGGATATAGTTTCGTAAGTGTTGTTGACGCATGCTACGATTTTCTATTATTTATAAAGTTTTCAGTCTTAAGGCCGAGACACATAGAATCCGTCATACGTTATACGTCGCCTTTTTCAACTGACAGCTAAGTTAAAATACATGTTTTCTTATGAACTTGATCACATACAGTACTTCTCCGTCTACTCAAAGTACAAAGTTGGACAACTTTTAACGTACGTTGAGTACTTTGTCAACTATTAGTTGATTTGTTCTTTGTTTTGGTTTTGTTGTTGGCTCAAAAATAAAATAATTTAAATTCAAATTTATTCGATTTGATAAAGTTTTGGTGGTGTGTTATAAAAAAATTAAGAAAAAGTTTATAATTAAATCAATTTTCAATGATTTTCTCTCCGTTAACAAAGTACTCATTGTGAGAGCCTTTTCCGCCAATACGTTTACGTCAGTTGAAAACGGCGACGGATAACGTATGAGCGATTCTATGTGTCTCGGCCTTTATTTCTTTTTTTTTTTTTTTTTTTTGACTGTTGATATGTCAGATATGTCAGATCTATTCAGTGACATTTTTATTTACTGTTTTATTTTCATAGAAGCTGCTTTTTCTATTGGAGAGCGAGACTACGGAACAATTGGTAATAAAACCTTAATAATTGTATTGACAATAATTTTGTAAGCGTAAGGCTTATGTTTATAAGCTTTTAACAAGTGATTTCTAAATCGTCAATTGAAATTATATACATATGTATGTATGCATATGTATGTATATGTGAAATGTGTGTAAAGCTAAATTTTAATACACATATACCCTAGACATGAACCAAAGAATTTAACATAACTCTGTTAGAAGGTTAACAGTGACGTAGACATATAAAAATCATAACGGGTACACTAAAATCGATTTTTTTTTTAGGAAGGAGTCAACGTGGGCGGCATCTACGTGGCAGGGAGTACGGTTCCGCCATTGGCTGCGTTCCCAACTAAAGTCGCTTGCATTTGGTTACTTATTCTAATGTGTGGACCATTTTGTATATGCCTACATAGTATGTGTTGGTGTTGTTGAAGATCTCTATATACCAGTGTCATGTATACACTAGTATATTGCATTGAAAATATGTTGCATTAAAATTTTTTATCTTATATTCCGTTTGGTGCGCTGTTCACAATATTTTCAAATGATATCTTCATTTAAATAAAACTACTTTGAGATACCTTCCATGAGGGGCTGTGCACATATTACGTAACGCTGTTTTCAGAGATTTTATACCCCCCCTTAACGCTTTTTAAAAATTTTTCAGTGCGAAATTTCCAATCCGTAACAAATCTTTAACCGCCCTCCCCTTGCAGCGTTACGTAATATGTGCACAGCCCCTAACTTGAAAATATTATGTCATAATGTTTGCAAACATCTTTATCAGTCTAATACTCGTATCTTGTCATTTATAAGAAAGTATTTTAAATTTCTACAGCAAACAAATAACCAAGAAAATGTTGACAACTTAATAAATCTGTTTTCTGCCGGTTCTATTAAATTCAATAAAAAATTATGCTTTCCTGATATTTCAAAAAGAACATGTGCAAATATTTTCTAAACAATTCTAACTATACATATGTATGTACATATGTATGCATGTACGTTTGTATGTATCATAAAGTATGTGCTCAAGATAAGATTTTCTTACAATTATTTTGGCACGCAAATAAAAAATATGTTTTATAACTTGTTTAATTTTTGTTTTTTGTTTAACATTAAGATAAATAAAAAGATATTGTTTATCTTTATATTCTTCTAGCTGAGCCAGTGTGCTTCGCTACCAATATTCTCATAAAATGAAAATAACATTTACGTCCATTATTATAACGTGCAAATATGTAGTTATTTTTTTGGATAATATCTAACAGATAAATAATTTTTATTTATTACAAGTTAACATTAACCTTAAGAGTTAATGATAAGCTTATAGCAGGTTCATCGTCATTGTAACGTTACAAGTGAATTTTAAGAATTTTAAGATGCCAGTTTTTTAACAATCAAATGTAGTCGGTGTCTACTGCATAGCTGCCACAGTATATAAATTACATTCTTCATTTTATCAAACAGTTGTAATAATGGAAAAAAGTTATAATTGTGACTTTCTCATTCATCATAACTAATAGTCGTGTTATCTATTTATTACGAACTTTATCATCAGATTGCAATAATGGCCCTTAAAAGTATAAAGTATTGATTATTCTATACTACTTTTGATACTTCATTATTGTAGACAACTTTAGTAAATATGAAAAGTAATTTTATCAGGCTCAAGTTCAGTTATATTGAATTAATGAAAATTCCAATTACTAAGAGTTATTTTTTTAATGTTGAAAAATATTATTATTACATATATCCAATCAGTTTAGCAGAACGTATCAGTACCGATTTCAAGGCCGCTACACCTCTCACCATATTTCTTCGTATGTGGTTAACCTTTTTCATTCTCCTATCGCTTCAATATTTCTCTGCAAAATTTATTTGAACATATTCACTACTTTAGTTGCGCAGATATGAGAATATTAATTATTTCTTTGTTAAGATTATTGGTAGCCGTTCCTCCCCCCAGTTTTAGGAGTAACTCACATCGAATTTTAGGACATTCACTGTTTTAGTTCCTCGGATATTTGAATACTTATAATTAGTTTACATGGGGATTACACCGTTTCCACATCATATCGCTTCAAGATTTGACTGTAGGTTGTACTTTATAACCCACAGGGAATTTAAAGACATTCGAATATTTAAAAAAACATAAGAGTATTTGAATTTTCCGGTAATACGGTCAGTAATACGGTTCAGAAAAATGCAACACGATCGCTCTTAACGTTTAACTTCCTATAAGGAACATACAAACCAACATAGATTCTTTTTTGTATATACATACATACATACATAAATAGATTGTTATTGCGGCATGATTGTTCAACTCTATGAATATTTTTTTTCTTTTTTTCAACTTTTGTTTCACAATTTAAGATTTTTTTAAAGGGTGGCTGTTTCCTCCACCGGTTTTATCATTATTTGAGTACAATTTCTCAGATTTAGTTGGGACATAACTAATAAAAATAATTCTTGCAAAAACATCGTCTAGAAAACACGCGTGGCACTGCCCTTATTTTGATCATAATTTTGTATTATCCTGGCAGTCTATTGTGTGTGCCACAGTTGATTAGTTTAAAAAAATTTCAAGTTTTCAGGGGCGTAGCAGTGCCCACCTTCCTTTCTACAACTATAAATAAATTTGTATACAAAATTTCATAAGAATCATTTAAATAGCAAAAGTGGAAAAATAATATTTACTTTGCATGGGCGTGGCCCTACACTGTTTCTTATCAACTGAAACTTTTTAAAAACATAAAATATACGAACAAGTGATACATTCCGATCGCAATAGTTTCAATTCCGTAATTTTATTCGTATAGTTTTTGATTTGCACTCTTTATTTGGTATTTCGATTTTACAATGAAAAAGTGATTTTCTATTTTTTTTTTAATTAATGATTTTAAAAACTGAAATAGAAACAAAGTTGTCAGACAGACAACAATCACTAACAGTAAAAATTATTTTTTTACATATGAAAAGTAATATTATCAGGCTCAAGTTCAGTTTTATTGAATTAATGAAATTTCAAAATTACTACGAGTTTTTTTATGTTGAAAATATAATTATTTATATCCAATCAGTTTTTAGCAGAACGTATCAGTACTGATTTCAAGGCCGCTACACCTCTCATCAGCGTTCAAATGTCCATATTTACAATTTTCGTAAAGTGGATACTAAGTGAGAAGAATATCAACTATTTAACTAGATTTCAACAGAAATAGAATATGAGAATTAATTTTTAATTCAATTTTTATTCTACAATGAAAACAGTGCTGGTTAGTACGAAATTCCCTCATTACTGTTTGGAACTAATAATCAACACAAACTCATAGTCCGTTATCATCAAAGTATTCTACTTTGTATTTTAACGTTTTTGTTGTTTTTACTCTATATTAGGGAAATTCACATATTACTGTGACCCCTATTATTAGGGTATTTATAGCTCGTGCCCAAGCGGAATTAATATTTTTATATTATTATTATTACGAATAAACGTAATTATTATTTGAACTTATATTGATTTACATATGAAAAGTAATATTATCAGGCTCAAGTTCAGTTTTATTGAATTAATGAAAATTCAAAATTACTAAGAGTTTTTTTGTGTTGGAAAATATTATTATTTATATTTTTTTTTTTGAAATATTAATTTCTGCCGTACAAAAATGTTTTTAAAATGATCTGAAAAGCGCATATTTCCCAAAATTTAATCAAGTTTTTGGAGAGGTTTTTGTTGACTTTATGAAAATGTGTTAAAATAATTATTGATAACATTTGGAAAACAGAGTATTATAATGTTAATTTAATTACAATGTAAGAGTTTTTTAATGGCTTTTGATATACTTACTTATGTTGCCCAAGAACAATAACTCATTAGCTTTTGAAACTTGAACATAAACTTTTTGAAATGACAATTTTTACGATTAAAAATAGATTTAATCTAAAAGTAGTATTACGAAAAAAAAACAGCTAAATATTTATATTTCGAATGATGGAATGAGCCTTTCGAATTCGTTTGAAATTTATCTACAAAGCTTCTAGTTGCAGATTGTTATGATCGCCGTACGGTGGGAACTTCCGCAGTCCTATAACTTGTTTTGCAAGCGGGGTTTTTAAGACTCGAAATAATAAATTTCCGCTAAAATCAGTCATTAGAATCATATCAACTATTTCTGTGTTGTAGAGTATTACGTTTAGGCTAAATCCAAGAAGATTTCCATTAAAGCCACAATAGGCGTGTTCTTAACTTTACGGTTACATATAGAACAACAAAAACAAAACGTAAGAGTTTAATTATCTTTGAATATACGATTTGTAAGAATTCCATTCTTTGGTAAAAGAAGTTCAGCTGTATTAATAGGGCTTGATCAGCGTCGATATGTTCTTTTTTACTCATCTCAAAGAAATAAACTATTTTCGAAATAAGTTGTCATCAAATTTTATTGTTGTTGTTGCTGCTGTGATAATTTTCTTAATTAGCCAATTGTAATAAAGTTTTGATTGGGCAATTAGTGAAAACAATAAAAATAAAAATTTTAAACAATCTTATCAATAAATCGTAAAACACTAAAAATACCAATTCAGCGTAATAATTCGAATGACCCAGTTTTTGTTTTTTATATCGAAAATATGTGATCAACAATTGACTATATCCATTTTGCCATCTAAGATCATTTTTAACATATGTATTTTTTAGCTGCATTAAAAAATTCATATAAATAATGGGCGCATTCACCAGACACAGTTTGCTACATAACTGTTGCTCAACAATCTGCTGAACGCTTTGATTACTGAGCGATGAGTGAACATGTTGAGCGCTCACTGTTTTTGGTAGCAAAGAAAAAGTACGCTACATTTCATAAAATTTCGATATTCCTCTTCAGTTTGACTTTTGAATCAAATTTCATAGTATATTTTTAAAATTTAATTAACAAATAAAAATTATGAAATCTTTTTACAAAATAAAATTCAATAATTTTTATGGAAAAGTCAAATTTTTTTATATTTTTGACAAACAAATGGGCAGACCGTACAGAAAAATTAATCAAATCAGAGTCTGCTACATGTAAACTGTTTAGTAGCAGGTTTTTCTGCTCAAGTCGCCCAATGAAATTAATTTTATTTTGTTCTAAATATTCTCCAAATTTATTTGTCTAATCATCTAAGGGTGGTGTTGGCTGAAGTAGTTAGCGAGTTGACTACTAAGCAAACAATGACTTGGGGCCTGGCTTCAAAACCTGGCCAGAGCAAGTCAATCAACATCATTAATTTCTCTAATGTACATTAGTGAGAGATTGTATTAATTGTTGTCGGACTATTTAAGTGATGCAGGCATAGTACTGGTCACTAAAAAACTGTTTCGACATCGATTGATTTAGCTGTGCCAAGCTAAAGTACACGCCCTCGTTCGTCGGTTAGCAGAAACATCGGCGAAGTAAAACAATTAATAAAATGCCTGCTAATACAGCTTAACAAAGTTAATGCGTATACTTAACACCGGAGGCGCCTCAACACTGCCTTAAAAAAAAAAAAATTAACATATCGCGCAAGGCAAACTTGTGAAAGAGTTAAGTCTTATAAAATTTTCAACATCTATCTTCTCTACCCTATCCCTCTCCCTAAATTCCGGCACAGTGCACTGCATATGTAGGGGTCATCCCCTGAGTGCTGGTCCTAATAAAAAAAAAAAAAAATTTCAATGCCACCAAATCAAATCAATCATAAATTTTAATTTTGAAAAATTTCTTATGCTTCAAATTGAAAGTCGCAAGAGCTACATCGGCGCACCACACTTGCCGATCACTGCTACACACATATTATTATTTACAAAAACAAACAAAAATTAAAAAAATTTAACGAAATAACGAAAATAACGAAAAATTAAATGCATTTTCTGCTGTGACGCAATAAAATTTCGCAATATTTATATAATTAAACAATCTTAACAAAAGTGAATTCTTACAAAACGAAAAATACGGTGTAGATAAGGTGAAAGTAAACAAGTTGCATTTATTTTTTTCGAACGAATACGCATACTAAATGATCAATGTCGTTTGTAGTTAGTAGTTATTTATTCATGTAGTTCATACGTATATCCATTTTTAGAATTTATTTCAAGTTTTTGAAATTAAAAACAAAAAACAAATACGTAATAATTTTTTTCTCTATTTTTTTTTTCTTCTCTTTTAAGGTGACGGCCACCATCACCATCACCACC
Source organism: Lypha dubia (assembly GCA_947311025.1). NCBI lineage: Eukaryota > Metazoa > Arthropoda > Insecta > Diptera > Tachinidae > Lypha > Lypha dubia. Next base: position 73,848,460 of record OX371264.1, on the reverse strand, counting down.
ACCATGGCCACGATCATCATGATCATGATCACGATGTCCACGAAGCAATCTTCAATAGTACAACAATATCACCTAACGCTGTCACAACTTTGATAATAGATGCTCTTCAATCGAGATAGCTGTGATATTTTTTAGCCTTAAATTTATTTTTTTATTATTATTTACAATATTTAATTGTATATGACAAGAAAAATAATTGAAATAATTATTACAAACTAGCTTTACATCAAAACTTTTCTAAATAAAATCTTAACTTAAATAGATATTCAATTTTAAATTTCACCTCGAGCTACATTTTATTTATTGCAACAGCAGTAGTTACTCATGATGCAAAGGCAAGAAAAAAAAAACACGTTTACACGAACGTCATTTAATTGCTTTAATTTTTAACATTTGAGTGGGTGCTATTTGTATAAATTATGGTGGACGACTACACCATTTTCAATGTAATTCAAAACATTACCGATGATATTGAGAAAATTCTAAATGAAATTGAGAATTTACATTTAAAATTCGGAAAAGTCCAAATGAAATTGAGAACTTTAAGTTTAAATTCAGAAAATTCCAAATGAAATTCAGAAAATTCCAGATAAAATTGAGAACTTCAGATGTCACGAATAGTCGTATTCGTCGATTATTCGACTATTCGCCTATTTTAAGATATTCGTATTAGTATTCGCCAAATTCAAGCGAATATTTCTTGAATAATTTGCAAAAACATTTTCCCAAAAAAAAAATCATACAAAAAGTTTAAAAAAGTACATAAAATATACAAAAATATATTAATTTATATTAATTTTTATTTAAAGAAAGAAAGCCCTTTATCTTTCACGCAAGATAATAATCTTCTTAAAAACAAACGAAATTTATTTTTCGTAACTATCATTTAAAAGTTAAAGGCTTTTATGTAAATTCATATCATGTTAAATTAGTAATCAATTCTCAGTAGGGGAATGTTGGACTTCAAAAATGGAACAACTAAAATTTAATATGTGAAAGTCCACCGAGACATGTGGCTGCGCACTCTGCGAAAATATGTTCTCCCAAACAATACTGAATTACTAATTAAAAGCGCAAACAGAGTAAGAAAAACGAAATCTCAAAATTTGCGTGTAGGTAAAATAATTTAAAAATGTTCAGTAGTGGTCTTCAAATTCGCTCGCATCTTCATTTCATAATCATGATAAATACCTAAAATAGTGTGACAGTTTTTTTTTTCAATTTATTGTTACTGACGCAAAGAGAGGGATTTTTTTCAATTAAATTTTAAAATTATGTGGCTGTAAACCTTAAATGAAATATTCGTATTCGCGAATACTAAAAATTGATATTTGTAACATCGCTAGTATGAACGTATATACAAAAAAGAAGCTATGTTTGTTTGTATGTTCCTTATAGGAAGTTCAACGGTGAGAGAGATTGTGTTGAAATTTTGTGAACATGAAAACATTTCAAATACTCTTATGTTTTGTTAAATATTAGAATGCCTTTAAATTCCCTGTGGGTTATAAAATACAACTTACAGTCAAATAGTGAAGCGATAGGACGTGGAAACAGAGTACTCCCTATACAAACTTATTACAGTGAAAGAGATTTTGTCCGCGAAGTGGAGGTGTCCGTTGTTTGGAATGGCATATACTATACCTCAGATATAAAAAAGCAACAGTTTTATATACCGATATGCTGCAAGAACAGGCCAGAACTGGGAAACTTTAACTGCCTCTAAAATAAATTTTGGAGGTTATATTTCAAAACTCACGTGTATTATTTTGGGTGCACCAGAATCATTCGTCAAAACCCCGTAATTTTTTTTCTGCTGAACTGTGTTATTTAAGCAACTTTATTAAACGAAATTATACCCCCCAAATAAATTAAATAATACCCCAAGCTAATCTATGTATTGCATAAGTATGGGTCATCCCCTGAGTGTTGGCCCTAAAAAAAAAGTACTTTTTCCTAGATTATGCGAGTAGGTACTTTAGTTTTAGCACTTTAAAAATTACTTGATGGTATTTTTTCACATTTTTCATAAGGAATCGACAAAAGAAATATTTTGTAATCCCACTTATGTTTTTCCAAAAGAATCTTTTTATGTCCTTTTTGAAAAAGTGTCAATAAATTCCCCTTAAGACCGAGCTTCACTATCCTACACAATCGTGCGGTGCGATCTGCCAAATATTACATGTGTGCTCAAAAAGTATGGTAGTGTGGACTCAAAATGCATCTGTGCGACAGATTTTTGGCAAGTCGTGCGATTTGTAAAACTTTTTGAAAATTTTCATAAAGTTTTCATGCGATCAGAGGAGTATTTATTGTCAACCATTTGTTTCGGCATCTGTTTTGTATGATAGTTTGGCACCCACAACACCATTTTGAAACGATTTTTTCAAGTCGGTCAGATTTTTGTAAGATTTTCCTGTGAATGAATCGTCCGATTGTGCAGGATAGTGAAGCACGACCTTTAGCGCGTACGTACAAAAGTCCTACAAAAATATTTTTCATAATATTCTATTATTATACGATTTTAAGGACACCAAAAAAACACTAATGCCCCTATTACGGTTTACAACTCAACCAAGTTGAGTTGAAATTGAAACAACTCAACTTTAAAACAACTTAACTCATTTTTGGTATTATGAATTACAACTCATTCTAGTTGAAGTTGTATTGATGTTGCCAACATAGCTGCCAGATTTTTTTAGGTAATATCGTCATATTTTTGGGAAAAAATCGTCATTATCGTCAATATAACTTATTGAAATCGTCATAAATATGTCAAATGAAACAAACCGATTTTTTTTCAACAAAACATATGTTATTAGAGGCAAAACGTAACAAAACTCTTAAATAAACAAATCTGATTAATAAAACAGCATTCTTTTGAATACAGAGATCAGATACTTCAATTAGAATTCACGATAAAATCACATGTAAATAGATTCCATGTTTTTCAATACTTTGAAAACATGCATGGAAAAAGTATTGTATGGAAAAAAATAAAAAAATCCAAATCCTTTAGTTATTTTTACTTCAATTTAGTAAAATATGGTTTTAAATTTCATTTTCGGAAACACATTTTCTAAAAATGTATAAAAACTAAAGTATAATTTATACAATAAAAATATAATTGTGAAAGAAAAAAGACTTGTATACATATACATACATATTTTACATATATTATTATTTCATCATTTGCTGGGGATAGTGGTAAAACTAGGTTTTTTGTAATAAATTTAGTCAAAACCGGAAACAAAAGACTAGAATCCCTCGTTTGCATCTCTGATATTTTTTTCCAAAAATCCAATAGCTATATGTTTTTATCACTGCAATAATTTTAATTATCTGAGCTCAGTTTCTAGCTCTTGGCTTTCACTTTCTTCAACAAAATAGGAAAATTCTGTTATAATTTCAGAAAACCAAATTTTTTCTACATCAATAATATTAAATGGATTAATTTGGCCAAGAGCTTTATATATTTATTTTCACAATCAAATCTGGATAATATCTGATCACAAAGCTCTATATAAAAATTATCACAATTATTATTTTTCTTTTGCACTTATTTGTGCTTCTTCAATTTCATCTCTGGCAAATATTACTAAAGAAATGGCTTCAAAATTCAAAAAATTGTTTTTGTTTTTATAATCAACTAGCTGAGCGCCCGGCTTCGCAGGAAGCTATATACTTTTATAAATTTCGATTTACCTAATCAAAGCACATCACGACTTTCACAAAAGTCATAACTTACAAACGCGTCGACCGATTTCGATAAAGCATCTACACTACCATACGAACAAATCCTTAAAATTTAATCGAATTCGGTTTGACCGTTCGTGAGTTATAAAGTCCCAACACACTTGCAACAATTCTATATATATATAGATTAAATAAAAGTTTACAGTTTTAAGCAAAGTAGTTTTTAAAAAGTTGCTCATTAAAATTTTCAGCAGTTCAGTTGCTTTAATAGTACAAATAAATGTTGCAAACTTGAATTATTTAAAATCGTCAAAATTAGGGTATAAATCGTCCCATCGTCACTATGTCATTTTTAGGACCCAAAATCGTCAAAATGACGATAAATCGTCAAATCTGGCAGCTATGGTTGCCAACCTCAAAAGCAACGATTTGACAGTTGATAAAGCAGTTTATGGTATTTTTGAGGCAAAACAAAAAAAAATGGTTTCTTGTTAACGCTGCGTTTACACATGAAAGTAATTTCATGAAAGTTCCCTATACGTATTATCAATGAAAGAGAAATAAAAAACAACAGAATTTCATGAAAATTTCTTGAAAGTTTTTATGAAACTGAAATTTTAGTTTTAAAATGTCGTCAAAGGGAAAGCTTAATATATTTCTTCCATTGCTGTTTTTTGTTATTTTTATTTTTCAGAGTTGCCAGTATAATTAACCAAGCCGAGTTTTAGGAAACGCATTAAAACTAAAATTTATTTTTATAATTCTTTTAATATTTTTAAATTATAATTAGAAAAATTGTTTGTTATATATGCTTAAAATGAAACTGTTAGAATTATTTGTTTAAACGCTTAAAACAAGTAGCTTTTGTACCTGCTTTTTAAAACAATCCTGAAATTTTTCATGATTATTTTTACCTGGCAACACACCTTTGGTTATTATCATTTCTTTCAGAAAGTATATTGAAAGTGTCAAAAAATTACTTTCAAGAAATTTTCGTTGAAAGCAGAGCTGAAAGTTGACTGAAAGTGACAAATATATGAATGTGTTTGTGAGGAATTGTGAGTGTATTGCGACTTTCATGAAATTACTTTCATGTGTAAACGCTATGTAACGTGAGCTTTTTGTTTTGTTTAATAAATTATAAAATTGTACTAAGTGAAAAAAATGGATATCTCTTATGATTTTTTTGACTCTGAAGAAAGTGATGATGCTAAAATTTATGAGTTGGGCATACAAAAAAATTTTCGTAATCACTCCAATCCCTTGGAACTTCCCGATGCTATGTAAGAAAAAATTAAGTTATAATTGAATGGCTTTTTAATTGTATATTTAATATGATTTTATAATGAGCTGAAGGAACATTTCCAGAAGCCTGTGCGAGGTACGGGTATACCTCACATAATAACACTATGTGAAACTCATAGGTTCCTTGCTGACGGCAGTTATGTATCAAAAAAGTTGTGGAAATGATGTTAACGTTGTATTGGCACATCCTACAATATGTGTAGTGATTAAAGAAGTATTAAATATCTTCGAGCGATATGTTTGTGCAAAATGGATAATAACAAAAATGATTGAAGAAGAGCAAAACGCTCTGTTTTCTCGTTATAACTCTATTTTTTCTATAAATAACTTCTCAATCGTTAATAAATTCATGTAAGGCATTTAAAAAAAAAAACTTGACTTAACCCATTTCCATTTTATTTGCTTAAGATTTTTTTAACAACTGCTACTGAGCGAAATAATTTCAACTTTTACATTTTTGACAGGTTGAGTTGTAATCGATAATACCGATTTGAAAAATTTCAACTGAATTACAGTTGAGTTGTAAACCGTAATAGGGGCATAAATTCAACTTGATCGCTGGAAATGAGTAAGTAACAAGATGGTTTATGTGTTAATTTTGAAATAATGCTAAAATATCCCACAAAAGCGGACATTTTATTTGTTCTTCTCAATCTATCAAAAAAAACATCGTGTTTTGTATATCGCAGTTTAATTTTCACTACGGCCACATTGTTTTAACATAAAAATTATTATAAATTGAGTTTAAATAATTTGTTTTAAGAACAGAATGTAGTTAAAAGTTTCTTTATAAAGACTTATGTGCTGTTTCCACATGACGAACAAGTAATTTAAGTATAAAATTTGTATGAAAAGTATTCAGGGTTTTGAGTAATTTCCATACAAATTTTACTCTCAAATCATAAGTATTGTCTTGTTGGAACAGCACCTAGATGGCCCTTAAAATATCCGTTGGTTTAAGTATTTGCTCTTAGAACAACAATCTTTTCTGTATTTATTTCTTATCTTTGATATCTATAGAGCAAATCAATAATTGCACTTTATTACGTTAAACATAAGGGGCAGCAGTTAGCTGAAATATGCATTTTTAATTCCTTTTTTTTACATAAATTATGTATTAAAAATGTTAAAACTTTTCTTATTTCATCTCATGTATGTGAGATAATTAAAGAGTTGCTCTAAATAAAATCAAATTATACATTTACTTTTGTTTGGACGGGTTTTAACGCTAAAAGCAAACACGTTATTTGCGTGAGTTTAACTCGGCTACTTAACCCTGTGTGAACCATCATTCATGAATTAATTAATTCGGTTGATTTAAGTATGTACGTACGTCTATTCAAATACATATATACGTTAAAATTCCTTACAATTTAAATTACTCATAACATCTGTTTAAAAAATATCAGTACATATTTGCAAGCAACTGAGATAGAGGTGAATATAAATCTAATTCAACACTGAGATAAAGAACGTCATATATTGAAATAATAATTCTCGTATTTCACTGTTCAAGTATTATCGACTAAATGGCTGATATTTCCAATATATAAAATAATTTTTATTTTTATATTAATGTATAAATGAAAAATTATTATTATTAGGCTTTAAGTTCAGTTTTATTGAATTAATGAAAATTCAAATTACTAAGTTTTTATTTTGAAAAACATTATAATATATTATAATTCTCGTATTCTATTTATGTTGAAAACTTGATTAAACAGTTGATATTCTTTCCCAATTAGTATCCACTTTACATAAATTGTAAAAATGGACGAACGAAAGCTGATGAGGGGTGTAGCGGCTTTGAAATCGGTATACTGATACGTTCTGATAGTCTGATTGTTTATACTAATGTTTTTCAAAATAAAAACTCTTAAGTCCAAATTTACAGTCTTCAGTTAACTAATGATGAATTAATTAATGATATTTGTATGAAAAATCTTTGGTTAAACCATGGTTATTAGTTAACTAAAGACTGTAAATTCGGGCCTTAGTAATTAGAATTTTCATTAATTCAATAAAACTGAACTTAAAGCCTAATAATAATAATAATTTCTCATTTAAAATAATTTTTGTTGAAAAACTCTCCGACTACAAAAAAATAAAGGGTTCAAATCCTGGTCAGGGCAAGTCAAGCAACATCATTAATTTCTCTAATGTGCATCAGTGTGGCATTGCATTAATTGTTGTTGAACTGTTAAAGTGATGAAGTCATGACACTGGTCACTAAAACCTGTTCCGACAGCGATTGATACTGTTTCAAGGTATAGTATACAACAACCCCCTTCTGCGTCGGTCAGCGAAGTAAAACAATTAATAAAATGCCTGATCATACATACAGCTTAAGAAAGTTAATGTATCTAGTGAACACTTGAGGCGTTGCAACACTGCTCTAAACATTAACAGAACGCGCAATAGCAGAGTTGTAAAAGAATTGGTCCTTCTTCTACATTTCACCATCTTACGTCTCTAGTCTATCCCTTACTCTCTATGCATGGCATAAGTAGGGGTTATCCCCTGAGTGCTGGTCATATACCAAAAAAAAAAAAATATGCAAGATAATTTTGTGTGATAGACTTTATTTAACTACTACTATTATTTTTGTATTAAAATTTTGTATTAAAAGACTTACTTCCTAATAAAAGCAGAAAATAATAATTTGAAAGCAGCACGATATCTCTGGTTTCTTTTTTTATTAAATTAGTCGTATAAGACCTTGGAAATTACTTTAAAGCTACGCATACAAGCATTTAATCTCTTTTCATTTAAAGCAAAAAAAAATAAAAATAATTTCTTTAGAATAAACTAAGCACATTTGTATGTGTGTAAAAAATGTAAAATTAAAAAATAAATAAAAATCTGCTAGTTAAGCTAATTTGAAGGTCAAACACATAATTTGCCATGCAAATTTAAATTAATTAGCATAAATATTTTAATTACCAGCAATTAAGTGATGCCTTAAAGTATACTTTAAGTTCTTTCCGTTATATTCAAGTTTTTTTGAAACAAAAAACCATTTAATTCACCACCAGCGTTGCTGAAAGTTGAACTATTAAAATGGTACATGTCTATGTCAGAGATGGAAAATTCGGAACTTTAAAATTTTTAGTGACATATAGATTAAAAGTATATGTAGTACTTTGATTTTTAATTAATTTTTTAAATTTGATATTTCAGATAAATGAAAAATAACAATAGCTCTTAAAAACTAGCAGTCCCTTGAAAAATTTACGTTTGATCCCATTTGATCCCTAGTTTGCATCTCTGAAAATTGTTTTCCAAAAATCCAATAGTTATGTATATGTTTTTATCAGGACAATAATTTTAATTGTCTGAACTCAGTTTCTAGCTCTTGGCTTTCACTTTCTTCAACAAAATAGGAAAATTCTTTTATAATTTCAGAAAACAAATTTTTTTCTACTTTAATAATATTAAATGGATTAATTTGGCCAAGAGCTTTATATTTATTTTCAAAATTAAATCATGATAATATCTGATCACAAAGCTCTATATCTAGGCGCACGGTAGTGCGCCAGGCCAAGTTAGGCCACACAGTGTGTATATTTACACGAAACAGTTTGAGCTGTTTTTATATATATTTCTTCCTTTTACTCCTACAAGGAGCATTGGGCCGCAAAAAAAAAAAAAAAAATTACGGTTTCGGTAATCAGTTTTTATTTAAGACGAGTGGCTGATTGGGCCAAAGCATCCGATCCTGGTGTTGGGGCTGCCAACAATGCATCCAGGCATGCGTAGGGTTATACCGCCCGTGGTCGGTTGTGATATTGGATTTTTGGTTTGGCGCCAATTGCTCGCCATGACGTTACAAGGATCACAGGCAAACTCGGGATTTAGTGGGTGCTCGAGAGACCCTCCGAGACTCTCCCCTTGTAACCGCTGATAACTTTGCTCCTCTTGATCATAATATAATGAAACTTGAAACATAAGTTCTCCCCACAGAGGTGACCTCACAGGTTAAATTTATTTTCACATTTATGTTTTTGTGTGGATAAATATTAACACATTTATTACTACATACTAACATATTTTTCTTTTGCATTTATTTGTGGTTCTTCCAATACGTCTCTTGCAAATATTCCTAAATAAATGTCTTAAAAATTTAAAAAAAATTGTTTTTGTGTTAATAATCAATTAATAAGAGTTTTCACTTTTAAACAAACTAGTTTTTAATTACAATTTTCAGCAGTTCAAGGTTGCTTTAATAGTACAAATAAAAGTTGCAAACTTGAATTATTTAAAAGGAAAAGGTACCCCTTTAGAAAGGGGCAGCGAAACGCACCAGGTATATCTATTTTTTTTTTTAACCGGAGGGTTTTTTAAAAATTTCTCCACTGATGCTGCCACAAATTTTTTTTATTTTTAGAGATTGATGCTGTGCTGCATCTAATTTGACATTTTTATAAACATAAAACCACAACTAACAGCAGTGCTTAGAGTTTTACCTTATTTATTATAACAAGAGTGTAGCACTCAGTTTCGTCAACACTAGTGGTGAATTTTCAAGGTAAAAATTTAAAAACATGACAATAAACCATTTAGCAAACTCCGGAACCTTTTTATTCCTGCAGACTGCCATAATTATCATTTCTACCTCAAAATATCTAGTTGAAAAGTAACGTCAAAAACAGCTGTTTGTTATTGCACGTTTTGTTACCGAAAACAAAACAAAACTTCGGAATCGTCGAAAAATCTATTGGATGAATTTGATGTCAAAGCGAAAAGGGAAAACTGAACAAACTCATCCAATAAATCCAATCGCCAGTGGAAGTATTCCTCTTTTTCATAAAGTGTACGTGTAGTTAAATGAAATAAAACAAATATTTAGTAATTAAGGAACAATTTCAGGAACTTTTAACAATAAAATCACAAATCTATAGATCCTGTTAATAATTTTAATTATTTTATAAAACAGAAAAGTAAGTGAATTTGTGTGAAATATGTATGTTATAAATGAAAATGGTGAAATTTATTAGTGAAATCCATCCAATAAATTAAAAAGAAGTGAAAGTTCTCTTGGCATTGTGATTATATGTATTTCTTTATTAATCTTCATTGCAAAAGAACAAATAATTTCGCTGTCCAACTGATGTGATTTCTTCACTTAATAGCGGCATGATGTAACTAGTGAAGAGGGATAGAACATCGATAATTTACAGTTAGGTTTTGTGACAATCAATGATAATATTTGGTTGTTCGACATGCGTTTTGAAAAATAAAGCCGAATAGTTTGAACATGTTTGAATCTGTATCCATTTTGGCATACTTTGTTATTATTAGTTTTCTTTAAAGGTGGCGTGACCATTATAAACATTAGAATTATACTTTGTACTTGCTGTTGTTTACATAAATGTTTATTATTCAAAATTATGCCATTACCTTCAAAGTACTTTATGTGGGTATATTCATGAATATACATATGTATGTGAGAATGCCGCGCTGTTGTTTAGGAAACACTCACAATTACACATTTGAAAAGTTCTGTGACTCATTGAAAGTATTTCACCGATAATGGCAAATGTGCGTATGGATTTGGTACTTGGACACCGAATCACAAGTTTACTCTACACCGTTTTCTGCATTGACTCCTCCTCTGAGCTAGAGAAAGTAGTTTTATCTACTTGGTAGGGACTCTGCTGCTGTTCAACTCTACTTTCTCTATATATGAAACTATTAAAATTTTTCGGGTCATCTATTTATCTACGTATGTACATATGTACATATATTATTGTGGGCAATCTGATTTTAATAATATAGAACTTTCTCGTGTTTTACATGTAAATATGACCTTTCACTAAATCCCCGCTGTTTTCGTGGTCAATTAGACATGAGTCGTCCATAAGATTCAAACCTTTAAAGTAGAAGCTCATTAAATTTTGATTTGAAGAGAATTTTTAAATAAGCGCCGGCTAACTCTTGAGAATCTAAAGGAACATGTCTCTATGAAATGAAATACCATCTTACAAGCTCCAATGGCTGGCCAAAGTTTGTTCAAAATCTGTTATGACATAAAGAATTCCTCTGTAGAAATAATTTATTAAACCTCTGAAAAAATTTTACTGCAAAAAATTAGGCTCCATGAAAAATGGCCCCAAACTAAAAAATGAAAAATGGCCCCAAACTTAAAAATAAAAAATGAAAAATGGCCCCAACAAAATAGGAAAAATGTTCGTGTTGTTGTTTTTAATACAAAAGTTTGTGGCCATTTTTCATTTTTGGTTTGGGGTCATTTTTCATTGGGGCCATTTTTCATGGAGCCAAAAAATTAAGTTTATAAATAATCATATTTATAATATCACTGAAAAAATATAAAAATGTCAAAAAATTCGAAATTAAACCGAAACTTTCGCCAAGTTTTCGGTATTTTTAAACATTTTCGAACTGCAGCCAAATGTTTTTTATATTTTATTTCAAAATGCACGAAATACATATAACAATAATTTTTAATTTATTTGATGCGTACTTATAACCACACTAAAGAAACACATTAAAATTAAAAAAAAATGGAAATTAAGTCGGGAAAATCGAAAATTTCTAAACTATTCTAATCTTTAAAGCACATTGTAACATGTACCAAACGTGTCTATCATGAATTTCACATCCGTGTGGAAGTGAATCTTTTCCGAATGTTTTGGTGTCCTGACATTCACATTCCGAACAATTTTTTCGTTTTACTTTCGACTGCACTAAGCTGTGTGAAAGGAACTAGAATTTCATTTATTACACAATAAAACTAATTTAATTTAAAAAAAACCTTTTTTGAACTTAAGTTTGATATCTTATATACTTAATTCGGAAATTAAAACCAATATTTGTTTGATAATAACACATGGAAAAGGAGATTTAAAAAAATTCCCACATTAGCCACCAATCGAGCAAAAATATTCGGAAGTATGCCGGACAGCAAATTTTCTAATTTTTGATTCCGAAATTTTCATTCTAATTGAAAACGTTCGGAACTCATGACAGACACGAAAATGTTTTTCAAATTCACAGAATTTGGATAATTTACTAATGGAAAGATGTAAATAACAAAAAATTCGAAGTTTTACCGAGTTAATCAAGAAGCTTTCGAATGTTCGAAAGTTTAAAACATTTTCGAACTGCAACAAAAATATCAAAATAAAAACCAATCGAACATAGTTGAAGTTTTTAAACTTTTAAAATATTCTCCAATATGCAGGAAATATATTTTTGATTCACCATAACACTTCCCATTTATCTAATCGCGTAATGTTTTTGCGACCTTTCGTGACAATTAGTTAATTGAAAAGTTTTTGAAATATAATATAGATGTTATATGAGCGTGGCACTACCCACAATCGCAAAGCGATTAGCTTGTCTGCAGAAAACACTCAGAATCTCAGGCCGGAATCGAACCGACAACCTCCGGACTACTAGTCTAGCACGCTACCTATGAGCCACAGCGGCACCCTATTTTTTGAAAAACAAAATATTCAGTTTAGATTTATTAAATTCTAAAATTATTGTATTGCAAAAAAGGGTCTAAAAATTACAATATTTTTTCGAAAATAGCACGACATTATTTTGTATTTGCTTTTTCATAAGAACCTCTTAAATAGAAATAGGTAATTAAATAATAATTGAATGTGACTGGCGATACCCACTTTTCTAATAATTAAGCTGTTAAGTAACACGTTGTGAGACTCCTTTGCATTAAAATTAACAAGTGAAGGTAATCAAAAGAAGTTTGCAATACGCGTTATAACGAGTACCTTGCAAATTTTATCTGGAGCGTTTTTAAAAAAATTTGTAGTAAAAGATATTGTTACTTTTATTTTGTGAATTATTTGCCGGACTTCTTTTACATGTCGAACATTTACTGCAATATTATCATAACTCAACAAAAAAAAAGTAGTTTTGAAAAAAACTAGTTTTAAGTTTTAAATTTAATAGTAAAAGAAAATTTTATTATTTTCACCAAAAAAGAAATTTTTACACATTATGTGAACGAAATGACAATTAATACCGCATAATTAACTCAAAGATTAGATTTTTTGAGTTAAGCTTCTATTGCAACAACGGTTCGATATGTTTGTAAAGGGTGTTTTTTATTAGGGTGTTGTCAGATTACACTAAGTCCGAGGCGTCATATTTAAATTATAATGCAAGAAGATTATCTTTCGAATAATGTAAATTTTATGTCAATTTAAAAAATTCATCTCTGTTTTATTCCATTTCAAAGCTCTATACCTATATAAAAAATACCCTATACTATATTGTAAGCAACGGCACCACGAAATAAGTGCCGTTGCTGGCACCACGAAATAAGCCCCAATGCAATATGCCAAAAATCGAAAAATGAAATAAGCCCCAAAAAATTTTATGAAATAAACCCCAAAAAAAATGAAATTAGCCCCAAATAAAATTTACGAAATAAGCCCCAAATAAAATGAAATAAGCCCCAAAAAATTTTATGAAATAAGCCCCAAATTTTTAAAAAATGAAATAAACCCCAAAAAAAATGAAATAAGCCCCAAATTTGTTAACTTTATGATGTAAGCTTAAGAAGAAATCATAAAATGCAAGGAATTTATCCTCTATGGTATATCGAACACCGGCTTCGCGTTCCAAGCATTTTCTGCATAACCGGCCTACGGCCGGGCGCAAGGATTTTAGATCTATTTTACGGATATGAAATAAGCCCCAAATAAAATAAAATAAGCCCCAAAAAATTTTATGAAATAAGCACCAAATTTTAAAAAAATGAAATAAGCCCCAAAAAAAATTAAATAACCCCCAAACAAAAAATTTGAAAAGTTTTTGGGGCTTATTTCATTTTTCGAGTTGGGGCTTATTTCATTGGGGCTTATTTCGTGCCACCGTAAGCAACACTGCTTTTAAACTTAACCTCTTGTGCGTTAAATTAAACTTATCATTTATTCATATCACAAAGTCGTTAAACTCTGTTCATTAATCGATCGTTTTGTGCCAGAAAATGCAAAAAAAAAGCAGTATAATTATTGAATCTGTCGTAAAGATATAAAATAATAAAGATTAACCAACAAGCCAACGGCTTGCGATGTGAGATTAAAAATTGTACTTTGCCGGTTTGTTCATTTTTACTTAACCTTCGACAAACAAGTAAAAAGTTTGATTTTTAATGTTTCTTCTATAAAATAAATAATTGCACAACTTGAAATGCATGACTGCGTTCTGGGGCTAATTTTACAAAAGTACAACTCACAAAACTTCAAGTGGATTACATACGAAAAATAAACATTTTACAAAACTTATCAAATGCCCCCGATAAGCATTTATGACAATTCTTTAGGAATTACAGTATTTAACACCATCTTTATATGCAAACACTTAAAAGTTTTTAAAATTTGCCAATAATTCATTTTTATTGTTAAATAAAAATATGTATGTATGTAATTTTTTTCGGATTGTTTTGTATAACAATCTTTTCAAATGTAAATTGTATTCATTTATCTAACATCAGCCGAGTTCGTGCTCTTAATATTTAAACTTGTCAAGATATTATTTTAGACATTCTGAAAGCAAAAAGAAAAAAAACTTAAATAAATAAAATTAAGCTAATGCCATAAGGTGAGCTCTGGAATTACTTACGTACACGTTTACAATGGGATTTAATTGTGAAAAAATTCAACAATTAGAAATCCATTTAAAAAAAAATAAACAAAAATCAAAATCAACAGAAAAAAATCTGTACCTTTACCGCCACATATTTGTTCGCACGCAGTAGTTCCATAACCAAAAATATCCCACAAAGAGAAAGAAGAGAAGCAAACAGTGTTGTCAGTTTCTTTTTTAGCTTCCTCGCCAAATGACATGTTGAGAAATAGCCAAAATGGTTCCAAGATCGCCAATATATAAAAATATTTACTGCCTGGTCCACGATGACGAACGAATTTTTCTTTCGTACAAATTACATTTAAAACAAAAACAAAATTTTTTAAATTGGTTTCGTTTTGCTCGACTTCGTGAGCCAGGCAGTTAATTATAAAAAAAAAAATAACATTTTATTCGAGATGGGTTTAAATGTTAAATTTGAAACCCTAGACATGAACCGTAAACCTTAAAAGGGTTCTGTTAATAGTTTAACATTACTCTGTTAGACATTTAAAAAATTGATTTTTTTAATAAAAATTTAATAACTGCCACATTTTACAATGAAAACTATTCAAAATATATAAATAAGTTATACACAACCTAATTCTTCAATAAACTTTGTTATGAAAAGAATCTATTTAGTTTTAAGCAGATTTGAGTGCCCTTTAAAAATTAATAATGGAAAAAGGACCTTGGTCTTTTTCTGGAAAATGGTGGGAAATGGGGTAAAAATTGTTTTCGGAAATCGTCTCCAAAAATGTAAAACAAATGAGAAATTATAAAAAACTCAGCGTTCAGTTTATATCAAAAATAAAAAATATCACCAAAAAACTAAAAAATCGATAAATATTTGATTTACTTTATGCAAATAAAGCAAAATTAAAAGGCGAAATGGCTACAAACGGGAAGTTTTACCCCACTGTGCTTCTCAAACAAGGGCGGCACTGGGTCCCACAAGTCTTTTAAAAACTTCTTTAACTCCAAATAATTTAATTTGTAACACGATGTTACAGCATTTTGAAATTGAAAATTCACAATAGAATTTAAAAATTACACATGTTGTTATCTGGAATCCGATCAAGCATTAATGTAAAAAAAAATATCGTCAATTATTTCATACACCGCCAACTATCTCGCCAATTGCATTTCTAAAATTTTCTTTGCCAAAAAGATTTTTTTTTTATGGCCACAAAACGCCATAACTGACAACACTGAAAGCAAATATGTACTGTTGTCAGTACTCACCAAATCTTCTTTTCAGCTCAACTATTGTCTGCTTTTTTTGTGAGCGAACTAAATAAATTTGTGTTAAAATGATTTAGCCGTATCTCAGATACTCGAGTGAATTTCTTGTAAGCGGTTGTGATCGATCGCTAGTTAATTGGTAAAATAAATAAGATTCAAAAAACACCATATAAACGTCTACAAAATTAATAGTTTTTAATCAAATACACATTTTCTTTTCCTGCTTGTATTTAGCGGTAAGAAAAATAAACATCAATTGTTTAGCTTAATTTAAAAATATATTGAAAATAATGAGAATGCATGCAATAATAAATAAAAGTGCAAAGTACAATAAAAGAACAATTGAAAAATATTGTACATGTACATACATACATAAGTATGTTTGTATGTTTGTGAATATACATATGCAAATTTAGAAAAATTATGAAGTGCGAAATTTTTAAAGAAAAATTTGTTTTGTTCCCGAATTTGTATCCTCTATGTAAACAGTTTACATAAATGTACATAAAGTTGCTCTGTTTCAGAGTAAGTTTTTATAGAAAAAATTGGTGTGCTTCAGAGGAAATTTTTAATGAAAAATTTGCTCTGTTTCAGCGTAAGGTATTATAGAAAAAGTTGCTCTGTTTCAGAGACAGTTGCTCTGTTTCAGAGGAAGTTTTTATAGAAAAAGAGCTCTGTTTCAGAGGAAGTTTGTAATGAAAAATTTGCTCTGTTTCAGCGTAAGTTTTTATAGAAAACGTTGCTCTGTTTCAGAGACAGTTGCTGTGTTTCAGCGTAAGTTTTTATAGAAAACGTTGTTCTGTTTCAAAGATAGTTCCTCTGTTTCAGAGATAGTTCCTCTGTTTCAGAGGAAGTTTTTATAGAAAAAGAGCTCTGTTTCAGGGGAAGTTTGTAATGAAAAATTTGCTCTGTTTGAGCGTAAGCTTTTATAGAAAAAGTTGCTCTGTTTCAGAGACAGTTGCTCTGTTTCAGAGAAAGTTTTTATAGAAAAAGAGCTCTGTTTCAGAGGAAGTTTTTAATAAAAAAGTTGCTCTGTTTCATAGGAAGTTTTTATAGAAAAAAATTGGTGTGCTTCAGAGGTAGTTTTTAATGAAAAATTTGCTCTGTTTCAGGGAAGTTTTCATAAAAAAAGTTGTTCTGTTTCAGAGTAAGTTTTTATAGAAAAAATTGCTGTGTTTCAGAGGAAGTTTTTATTGAAAAAGTTGTTCTGTTTCAGAGTAAGTTTTTATAGAAAAAATTGCTGTGTTTCAGAGGAAGTTTTTATTGAAAAAGAGCTGTGTTTTAGAGGAAGTTTTTAATGAAAAATTTGCTCTGTTTCAGAGGAAGTTTTTATAGAAAAAGAGCTCTGTTTCAGAGAAAGTTTTTATAGAAAAAGTTGCTCTTTTTTAGAGAAAGTTGCTCTGTTTCAGAGGAAGTTTTTAATGAAAAAGTTGCTCTGTTTCAGGGAAGTTTTTATAAAAAAAGTTGCTCTGTTTCAGCGTAAGTTTTTATAGAAAAAATTGCTGTGTTGCAGAGTAAGTTTTTATAGAAAAAGTTGCTCTTTTTTAAAGGAAGTTTTCAAAGAAAAAGTTGCTCTGTTTCAGAGGAAGTTTTTATAAAAAAAGAGCTCTGTTTCAGAGGAAGTTTTTATTAAAAAAAAACTGTTTCAGCTACAGTTTTTAATGAAAAATTTGCTCTGTTTCTGATTTTAAGTTTTATAGAAAAAGTTGCTATGTTTTCGAGCAAGTTTTTATAGAAAAAGGTGATCTAATTCAGAAGAATTTTTTAAAGAAAAAGTTTCTCGATTTCAGAGAAAGTTTTTTCTAGAAAAAGTTGCTTTGTTTCAATGGAAGTTTTTATAGAAAAGTTGCGTTGTTTGAAAAGAAATTTTTATAGAAAAAGTTGCTCCGTGGCAGCAAAAGTTTTTATAAAAAAATATCTATTTCACAGTAATATTTTATATAGAAAAAGTTCCTTTGTTTCAGAGCAAGTTTTTATAGAAAAGTGTTTGGGAACAAATTTTTTTAGAAGAAGTAGCGGTGTTGCTCAGAGAATTTTTTTAATAAAGATTTATCGTTTGGACAGTGATTTGATGATTTTGTATCAAGAACAACAGTTTTGAAAAAGTTATCTTATGCAAGATGGCAATATCATTTTGAACATTGTACCAACCTTTTAAAGTCTTTATTATAAATACACACATAATTTATTCGTACACACTCTCCAAATGTTAAATATTTAACAATGTTGTGTAACAAAAATAAGCGGTCTATTTGTTTTCTTTGCATCTCTATAGTCGAAAGGCACAAGAGTCGATTGTTAAGACTATTCTCTTAGGTATTTTTCATTTCATTCACCTAAATTTATTTAAAAATTTTTTTGTTTTAATATTTGACATCCATTAAAAACTGGCGTTTAAGCGATCAAATCAAAAATAATGATTGGATTATTAATTAACTCTTCTTGTATTCGTAAGAGATTATAACAATTAACCAGTCGGATATTTATTTAAGGAAATCTTAGAAATCAAATTGTTTGTTGGAGTTGCTTTTGATTAATGTTTATATTTTATTTATTTACTATTTGCAATTTACTTTAAAAATAAATTTACAAAGCATGTACATGGATTTATACTTTATATTTGTATTCCATTCAGATCTTCAAACAGACTTGAAAGCGCCGTTGTGATATCAACATACCTGCTTCCGACACTGATAGAAATAATAACAATAGAAATATGTAATAAATTTACATTTTTTTTTAAGTTGTATTGTTTTTATATTTCTGATTTTATTTAATTGATTTTACGAGTGTTGTAATGGCTCATGTTCGTTCATTCATTCATTCATTCATTCATTTATTTATTTATTTATTCCGCATGTAGTGATCTTCAATGGTTAGCGGAGAAAGTTTTTTTTCTTTTTCTTTTAAAATGTTTAGTACTTTTTGTTAACTTGAGCTCGAAATGTAGTAAGGCAGTGATTCTGAATGGGTATTGTGCAAACTAAACTATGAAACAAGTGCAGAAATTGTTCCAAATATTAAATTTTAAAATAAAACTATCTAAACCGGCTTCATTAAGGTTGGATCAGAATAAGTATTTGCTCTTTGAAGAGGTATGAAAGTACAGTTCAGATTGTTATTAAAAAGGTATATATTTTATTTAAACCAAAATTTATAAACATTTAAGAATCCCTTTGTACATATTTAACATTTTAGTTACGTCAGTTTTAACTTTTTCTTACACTTGGAATATCTTAATTTGATTGGTGTGTTTCTTTTTTTTGTGTTTTTACTCTCATAAACGCAGACCTGATATTAAACATCTTATTCAGAGAAATATTTTAGCCATTTCTTGTTATTACAATTTAAAAGTTCGATAAAAGCGGACGGTTTTCTAGCATAGTTTTGGTAAATTGGGTAAATTTTATTGTTCTTAAAATTTATTTACAATTTTTTGAAACGTTAAAAAGTGAAAGTTTATGTATTAAATAACAAAACAAGTCAATAATTTCATGCGTAAACTAAAAAAAAAAACGTGAAAAAAAACTTGCCAGAAAAAAGTGCGTTTGCATGAAACCCATCACAAAGTTTTTAAATAGGTTTGCATTAATAAAAAAAAAGATAATCAATGGCTTTAGTCAAAGTTTATTTGTGATCTTGGAAAAAAAATATAAAACGAAACTTTTTAAAAAAAAATTATTATACAAATAATTTCCTATTTCTTTTTAGTTTTTGCGAAAAATTGTACGTTTATGTTGCATATAAAATTGTACTGACTGTAACTATTTATAAAAACCAAAACTATGATTTATGAACGATAAGAGCATCTTAAATAAAATTGAATACATTATAAATCAAACTGAAAAATATTAACACGTGTCATGCAAATTTATTATGTGGGATTTTTTAATCTCATCATTCGCTCAGACCTAATTAATTTGTACATATTTATGTAATACATGACTAAAAGCCTAATAAATAACTGGCTTAAAAATATTAGGGCCGCAATAAACATATTTTAAATACAGTACAATACGCATATAAGAAAGTCTGAAAATGTACTGATTTTGTTTCTTATATGCGAGCTTTCTTATAAAGAGAACACGCATATAAGAAAGATATTTTCTTATATGCGTCAGAAACAAAATTTAAAAAATTTGAAATAAAATTAATACACATTATTTTGTACAAAAAAAAAATAACGAAGCCGGCTGATTTCAGAAAAACCAACGACTTCATTGGACATTTGGACCAGTGTTCACAGATGTAAATTGTAAAATTGATATTTTTCCCCAAATTGAAAAAAATTTCATTGTGAGAATACTTTCTTATACACGTACAATTTTCTATGGAAGGAATATAATTTTTCATAAAAATTTGTTTCTTATAGCAGAGTTTTTCTTATAAGCGAGTTTCTTATATAAGGATTATTTAGCACGTAGTTATATGGATTTGTACATGGTGTCTGGAAAAGTGTTTCTTATAGCCGAGTTTTTCTTATAAACGAGTTTCTTATATGCGTATTGTACTGTAATAACACTCATCCTAGAAACATGGCGAAAATAATCAACATGTATATAAACATATCCAAAACATAAAAAATATTTTACCAAAAATTATCTATACATATTTATATCGCACTTGATCAACAAGATTTGCAAGAAATCGATTTACAGTGATCACATCTACCCACCGTAAAAATTTTCTGGCCTCCTTCTCTATGCGATAGAAGAGTAGTAAATAAAAGAAGACGTGTGGCACTCGGGGACTGCCGCGGTAAAGCTATTGCATAGCATTTTTTATTAACTTATGCAATTTCAATTTCAACTTTCTAGCTATACTGGAAGTGGCCCATACAAAGAAGGGGCACCCTAGTCCCCCCAGGTAAAAAGTGCCTTACCTTAGTATCCTATGTCCTTCTCCTGGTTCTAAGCTACCTGCCCACTAATTTTCAGCCAAATCAGTTCAGCTGTTCTTGAGTTATAAATAGTGTAACTAACACGACTTTCTTTTGTATACTTACATATATAAAAATCCCCTCAAAAACCCCGATATACCGGAAAATTTCCCGGGAAAATGTGGCAATATTGGACGGTAATTCCCAAAAACTTGGCCAAAATCCCCTCAAAATTCCAGAAATCCCGGAAAATTTCCCGGGAACATATGAATATATTCATTGATGACCACGTTCATGCAACCCTCTAATGTGTAAATGATTTCTCTAATTGTTTTTGGTTTGATTTTTAATAATTAAGTATATTTTTTATTATTGTTCGTTTGAACATAGAACTAGCATGCCGCCTTACTTATTTTATATATAAACTAGTTGAACGCCCCGGCGTCGCACGGGATATGAATACATACATATGTATATGAATATATATATGTATATTGATATTTGTATGGAAATATATATGAAAATCTAAATGCCATATCTCCGGAACCACTGGGCCAATTTCATGAAAACATAAACCATCAGTGAAAGTAGACCTTTCCAACGCATGTACTCGTTTGAAAATCGGTTGAGTGGTTCTCGAGTTATAATATCACGAACATAGGACAACTTATTTATATATATGTATATAGATAAAAAAAAGTCACCTGCTAACATCAATTTAGTAGTGTGAATTTTTCATTAATCATTTGACTTAAGAGGTTTTACTTCATAGAAAACCTATATGATAAAAGTTTGAAAATATAAATCAAATTATATTTATTGAAGCCAGCACTAACTACAAAATATCTAAATTACTGTTTATGAATACAATGTCATGATAAATGTTTTTTTTTTTTTATCGTGAAAGCTTTCAATCACAATTGTGAACAATAAACCTAAATTGAGAATCCCTTAAAAATTAACTTTTCCGTTTTTCGTTATTTTAATATAGAAAAATTTTAGATTTTTAAATTCTACTAAAGAAGTTGTAATAAAAACTGTACTACGACTTACATCCCTGACGGACTTTTATAAAATGATGCATAAAGGGTTTTTGCTCAAGGTAAAAAATATTTCAATGTTTAAAACAAGCAGGACTAGTGAACACAACACGGAAGGAAGCAAGCAAGCACTGCTTGATTTAACCGGAACGAGAAAACCAGGAATATTGAAATGTTATCTTACGGTAGGAAATGAGATAGAGAAACGGATATTAATCTTATGATCAGTATTGCCAAATTAGCTATTTTTGGAAAATGTTGAATCTATTTGCTGACCATATTAAATTCATGAAAGGATATTGGAAAAATTTTACAGCTTTATGAACCAAATTTACGGAAATATGTATTATAAAAATGATGGTATTTTTACGAAAATTAAAAAAGATTTTGCTGACAACAATTGTGTGTATTGCTAAGGTATTCCACTGTTTCAGTTATGTATATTTAACCTTCCTCGACGTATTTTAATATCGTATTAATTCTAGCACAACTGCTTCCAAGCTTAACCACTTAATCTTTAGACAACGAGTATTTTGCTCTTTAGATAATTTAAGAGTATGTTCGAATAATTTGAGCTTTTGACTTAAGATCTTAATACTTAAAGTCAAAGTAATTTAAAAATATCGCACACTAAATCACAGTCGCAACTGATAAATCAGATAGGTTAAGAAAAGATAAAATACTGTTGGTCGTGTACAAATAATGCAAATAAAATAAAACAGGAACAGAAGGTATTTTCCAGTTAAGCATGGCAGGATGGAAAATAAACTTTAGAGGTTAAATTTGATCTGTGGACAGGTTTATGAAATATGTAAAAATCATTTTTAAAATTTTTGAGTTGGCCTGTTAACAATTTAGTGTGCGATATGTAGATGAATGTATGTAGCACAGAACATGCTGATTAAATCAATCTTGTATGAAAATTTAGTAGGGTGCAAGGTTCGATCCACTTGTTTTATTCAAAAACACATAAATACATGCAATAAAATCTTCGTGCTATTCTAATTGTTGCGTATTACACGTGTTACTTTGAAAGATCATAATTTAAATTTTAATTTTATGTATGTACATATCTGTGTTATTACTCATAGAGTAGTAACTCGTGTGTTTTTGTTTCGTCAAAATCAAATCATGCGCAAAAACAACAGAAGTGCAATTGAGCGATTGTACGAAAACAAGCCGCATAGTTTGAAAAGAAATCAATCCAATTATGTATAATGTTGTGACCGTTACATACTTCTTACTGAGTGTTATGGTTCGTGAATAAAACTCTATAGGGAACAAAACTGGCGAAATCCTGATTAGATTGTACTTGTTATTTAGCGCTATTGATTGAGATGACTCTATCATGCTTGTTGCATCTCACTGGTATGTACTATGTACCTTCACTTAACCTAATTTTTAGCATTTGTAAAATATGTATGTTGAAAACACTTAAGACTTATCAACATGATCTACCATTCTTCACTAGAAACATAGGCAACACACAAAACGAAGTCGCTATGTATTGAACTAAATGCAGATTTCAGTATCAAAAGAGACAATATGCACATTAATTATTTTACCACTTTGCTTAATATAATTTTGTATAAAATAATTCATAAATAATTATTACTTACAATTTTTCACTAAGATGACGCATCCGCTTCATACATTTCAATAAACGTCGAATTGTCGTTTTCTCACCACACTTCTTATTTTTATACGAAGCATATTTTAAAACTTATTTAAACACACAATTTACCGTTACACATTTAGCCATTAACGATAATGATAATTTTGTAATTTCGCATGCGCTTGTAAAACCGACGACGAACCTATAACATACTGAAACACCAACATGAGAACACTCAACACTTTTCACAATGAAACATTTGCAAGAAGAAAAAAAGAACACAGCAAAGAACAAAGTGGTCACTGAAACACAAACAAGCAAATTAACAAGAGGGCCCAGCTAAATTTTTTTAAATGCTTTACTTTTTGTAAAACACTTGCCGGCGTAAATTTTTTTTTATAAATAATTAGATATATTGATAATGAATAGATTTATGCCATATTATTTACTTCCGCCAAAGTATTAACTCGATAATTTATAAATGCAATTTTTCACCAATATGGCCGCCGCCGGCTAATGCTCGCTCACATTTTGATACATCACTTTTACAATAAATTTTCTTCTAGTTTGTTTGCAAAAACACTCCGATGGTCTTATTAAACGGTATAGTTTAATAAAAATAATATTCGAATTGTAATAAAGTTATTAAATAAATTATTTTATGCCTACACTTCTTACTATTAACACCCGTGATAATTTGACAATATCGTACGCGTTCGAATCAAGAGGAACTAACGAACTGCAGTAAAGACAATTTAAAAGGTTGCCACTTTTTGGTGTTTCATTTATGCTTAGGGATTTCTATAAAATACTTGAGATGTAAAGGAAATTATGAATGTATTATGCATTTAAGCTATCAGTTGTATAATAAAAATTGTAACTAAATAAAATTATTTTTATAGATATACATATGTATGTATGTACTTTCTAATTTAAATGTACGTATATACGATATTAATTTCCTTAACATATGTATAGTATTACCTTTGAAATTGAATTTATGAACAACTTCAATACGTTAATTATACAAATGAATTAATTAATTTAATGTTTAGTATTAATTTTTCTTTTTTCTTCCTTTTAGTTAAATTGATTTTGGCATTATATTCAACTTTAGTTTATTTTCCAAACAAAGAAGAATATTAATTTTAAAATGTGGCCTGATAATGTAGGTATTTTAGCCATTGAGGTATTATTTCCTTCACAATATGTGGACCAAACCGAATTGGAACAATTCGATGGTGTTTCAGCTGGCAAATATACTATTGGCTTAGGTCAAGCTAAAATGGGTTTCTGTTCAGATCGTGAGGATGTCAATTCGTTATGTTTAACGGTAGTAAGCCGTCTATTAGAAAGACATCAAATTAAAGCCCAAAATATTGGCCGCTTAGAGGTGGGCACAGAAACCATAGTGGACAAATCAAAATCGGTTAAATCGGTATTAATGCAATTATTTGCCGAAAGTGGTAATACCGATATAGAGGGTATCGATACCACAAATGCCTGTTATGGTGGTACGGCAGCGTTATTTAATTCTATCAATTGGATTGAATCTTCTTCTTGGGATGGACGTTTAGCTTTAGCCGTTTGTGCAGATATAGCTGTATATGCTAAAGGTGCAGCCCGGCCGACTGGAGGTGCAGGTGCTGTAGCCATGTTAGTGGGACCAAATGCTTCGTTGGTGTTTGAAAGAGGCCTTAGAGCTACTCATATGGAGCATGCTTATGATTTCTACAAACCCGATTTAAGCTCGGAATATCCCACAGTAGATGGTAAGCTATCGATTCAATGTTATCTGTCTGCTCTGGATACCTGCTATCAACTGTACCGCAAGAAGTTTGAAAATATACATCCTTCAAAGGAACTAGATGGACTGGAGAACTTTGATGCCATACTTTTTCATACCCCTTTCTGCAAATTAGTACAAAAATCTGTGGCTAGATTAGTTTTCAACGATTTTCTGTTAACTTCGGATGAAACAAAGAGATCCCTTAAGTATCCTGGTCTAGAAAAGTTCAATAACGCCACTTTGGAGTCAACGTATTTCGATCGCGATGTGGAAAAATCGTTTATGACTAAATTTGATCATGTTTTTAATGAGAAAACTAAGAAATCTCTACTTTTAGCGAATCAAGTGGGCAATATGTACACACCTTCTGTATATTCGGGCTTAGTTTCATTGCTGGTCAATGAAAGTGCCGAACATTTAGTTGGCAAACGTATTGGTATATTTTCATATGGTTCCGGTTTGGCCGCCTCTATGTACTCGATCAAAGTGACCTCAAATGCTGACGTTTTCCAGAAATTCGTAAAAAATTTAGATAATGTTTTGCCCTTATTGAACTCGCGCGAAAAGGTAGAACCGGAAGTATTTTCGGAATTGATGGAGGTGAGAGAAAAAAATAATCATGCTGCACCGTATACGCCTTCTGGCAGCATAAGCGCCTTATTCCCGGGCACCTACTACCTCAAGAGCATTGATGAAATGCATCGACGTACTTATGAACGCACACCAACCATTTCGAATGGTGTACATTAAAATCTATTCAATATAAAAAATCAACAAAGCGTATAATATTAGCTTTATAAAAAATGATACATAATTTTTGCTTGAGATGTTTGAAACTATTTTGATTGATTTATAAAATCAGTGAAATTCGATTCGAAAATTGTTGTATGCTAAACTTTACAAAATAATGTATTAATTTGCACCACTATGCTCTCTGATATGTTAGATAACAAAAAGTCTTAAAATATTCAAAATATGTTCAAACATCCTAAGAAAAACATTAGCTATTTAAGTCAAACTAAGGTTTTTTATGAAAACTTCTAAAGTTTTTTTTTTAGAATTAAAGAAACCGAATATAACAATTTACAACATCATACTTAAGTGAAAAAGTTTATTCAGTCTGTTTATTTAAAAATTAATAATTTCTAATTAAAAAAAAAAAAAAATATGTTGAATAATTTTTCTTCAGTTTTAAGCCTCCGGCTGCATTTACACACCGCAAAACTGTCTTGCGCAATACTAATATTTTTATGATAAAATGAGAATTGAACAAGAAAATATGGCGTGTGAAAATACTGATTGAATGATTTAAATTTAAATGATACTATGTAAACATGACAATAATTTACAAAACATTTTTGTTAACTTTATTTATTTCAAAATAATTATTGTTTTATCAACTATCATTATACAACATATTTATTTCCTCTGCTTTTCCTTAAATCCATCACTGCTTGAGCTTAATTGTATTATAAATTCTTAAAAAAAGTATGTAAAACATCAAATTTTATACCATTTTATAACTACTAAATAAGAAATAATAAGAAAAATTTGCGTATGTGTGTGTGTACATTTAACAGCAAAATATTTTAAAAAAATTTCTTCAAAAGAATTTTTTATCAAATAAATCATACATGCCCCTTTTGTAAACAAAATTTTTTGGTTAATTATTTCAAACAATAAAACTTAATTTTAGTAAAAGTATTAAATAAAACTGGTTGCTTATTTTCGTGCATAGTAAAAGATTGTGGGAACCCAAAACATTAAACTGAAAATTCTCTGTTAATCAATATCGCCAAAAAACGAAAGAGATATGTGATACGGTTGTATTTAAAACTATAGTGAATAATAAAAACAGGTGCAGAACATTGATTTTTATCCACCAAAACCCTCCTCCATTTAGAGACGGCTACGAGAAGTATTTTCCTGAGACCAATGAATTATTTAAGTTTTGTGCCTTAATGCACTCGTATTTCATTTAACACAAGAACTATTAATATATTTGCGACTTGAGAATATTAAGCTCTACAACTACCGATTCATATTTATTCTTCAATATAACAAAACTCGCCAAAAGCTTTTTTTATAAGTTTATTGCTGAACACCTTTTAATGCAATGCAGTGAATTTGCAAAATGTTAATATAACTTAGAAATATTAAATTATAAAATCAATAAATTGTTTAATAGACAAAAATTTTAACTCTACGAAATTTATAGCAAAGTGTTCTCCATTAATTTATAAATACATTTACTAGGAATATTTGAATTTATAACAGTTTATTTTCGCACAACTTAATCTTTGTACTTGGCAACTCTATTTATGCAAGTCTTCATATTGGTTTCGTTTTGTTTTGTTTTCATTCCGTCTTGCTAAACCGTTTGATTCTGTACTTCGTTTCAGTTTATTTTACAATTTGACATAATTCCTTAATTTTTTCGCGCCGATTAGCTGAACTATTAGTTAAACGTGAATGGCAAGTGGAATGAAGAAGAGCAGAAATTGTATGCTGAACAAAAATGAAGATATGTAAGTGTAAGTATTTTATTTTAAATCTTTATTTTATTTAAAATTTTCTAGTTAATCATTTCAGGAGTCGATAATATGTTATGGTTTACCCGAAAATGGGCCGTTTGCATCGATTTCCGCAGGATCCGATAAGGTAAGTAATAGTGATTTTTATTTCCAATTGGTAAAAAGAACACCAATTGGAATCTGTGTTAAAAATGTGAAAAACCTCTATTTAAGGCATCAGTGTCGTCCCCGTCAGTGATATACGTACGTCCAAATCAGTAGTACTTTCCACCGTGAATAGTGCTTCTGAGTTCGGTACTCTTTTTTTTATTGGTTAATGCAATTAGCAGGCGCATTGGGACGTGGAACTAATGTTTCTAATAGCTATCATTGACAGACATGCACTTGCGTTGGCATTATACTGATTGAAGTAAATAGACCTTAAATCAATATATGTGAGCGCAAAATAGAAAGGGACCTAAGGGTAAAAACCGGTTTTGTTCAGGAGAGCCATTTTAAAGATTTAAATACATGTCTCTTTGGTGTACCACCACTTTCATAAAACGCGCATATCTCTGGGAGGGAACACTTTTTAGGCATGGTATCGGTCTCATTCGATGCTCAGATGTTGTCCACATCAAAAAAAAAGTGAAAATTGATTTTTTTTACCCTTAGGTCCCTTTCTCTATGCGCTGTCTCATATCGTGAATATTTAGAGCGTTAAAAGATTTTACAGAAATATTACTATCGGGAGTTGTAAAACTGTTTAAGCTCCACTAGTACTCACGGTTTACACCTTCCATATTACCTTATTTTGTCAATCTTAATTCGATTTAAAATGTTTTTGCCGTTCTGATTAACTTATTGGTCGTGCTTTTAAACTGCTTGAATAAGTTCTTAATTTTAAAAATAGTTTGCCAAAAAAGTTGCAAAACTAATTTTTAAATTCAATTTTTTTTTTAATTTTTCTTAGACGGTCTTTTTTCAAACACTTTACTCTAGACAATGCCAATATTTTTAGCTATTCTAAACGCATATTTTGTATTAAAAAAAAAAAAAAAAAGATTTTCACACTGAACCAAAAACTACTTGGGAAAATCAATAGAAAACGTTCGTCGAAGTTTTAACAACATCTACCAACGTGAACACTTGTTAAAAATGCATTTAAATAAAAACGCAGCCAGAATTATCATAAAAAATATTTATTTTTTTCCTTTAAACCTCGCAATACTGATACAGATATTGTCGTGCTTTTCTATTATTACCACTAGCTTTGTATATTAAGTGCAAGTTAAAAGCTATTTCCTGATATAAGCCCAGAGTATCCTTGTTTGACTCCAATAGAGGATGCTGAAAACTTAAAGCTTTTTCATAGTATTCTACAGCCAAATGTAATAAATTCGCTTGATGGTATATTCGTCCAATGTTATAATTAACTTCTTGAAAAGAAATACAACTGCTGGATGAACTACGTTTACTTGTTCTAAGTTCAGCATATTTATGGATAAACACAATGGCTTGAGTGGTAGCTGCACATTTCCGCAAAATTTTCTTTTGCAAAGAAACCTGTTGAAATATGCAGGCTATACACAAGGCTAATAAAGCTGTAGGATTCTCCTTAAACATGGGCACATAAATATTAAGTGCGTATTTGAAAGAACTGCTTTGTAAATGATAGTTTGGTATCAAAATTCGCATTTGTTTAGCTGTAGGATGACGGCACAAGTGACGCATGAAGTAACGATGATAACGTAATTCATGACCTTTTTGTATCAGTAAAGATAGGAGATTCCACAAAGGTATTGATTCAGTTTTTTTATTGATCAGCTCACGTAAATAGAAGAAAGACAACGTACAGTCATTATTAAAATAACAAGCCAATATTATGATTCGCTCCAAGTCGTGATTATAGGTTATAAAACGCTTGGCACTCGCTATGGAAAAACACAATCGTTGCAGAGTGCTATATTTTTTATGTAGAAATCCAATACGCATCAATTCTAAAAATAACTGATACTCATCGTGTACCGATAAATTATCAGAGGCTGAGGTGTTATTGGGTTTGCTTAACTCCAGTGCCTTGTCTGCATCTTCGCCTGTAATATTACGCATTTGTAAAATATTTTTAACGCCATCAGCATTGTAAAATGAACCTCCGCTTGCTACTGCGAATAGTTCTTCGCGATTGCGGAATTTAATCGATTGTCTGCTCAACAATACATAACCAATTTCCAAAAATTCCTCGATTTCATTTAGCTGTTGCAACATTATACAACGTTCATATAGTAAGCGGGCATGCAATGGCTGACCTTCCTGCTCACCTGACTGCTCCAACGCTTTCACCGCTTCTAAATGTCTTCCTTGCTGTTTGAGCAGAGCCGATAGAGTAAATTTTGCATCGTAGCAAAATGGTGCCATTTCTATAACTTTAAAATAACTTTCTATAGCTTCATTGGACCGATTCAAATGACGCAAACATTCAGCTTGCCTAAGCCAGACGAATGGAGGACAGTCAATATAATCGCCATCGATAATGGGTCTCAGCAGAGTCATAGTTTCCGCATACTTATGCTGTTGCATTAGTGCTTCAGCTACATCGCAATATAAATTTAAACGATCATACTCGTAAGGTGGAATATGCTGGTGTAGATTTTGTATTAAATATCCCAGTAAGTGTTCCGCTTTTAGATTTATCAAGGCAACGCAAAGTTTAACCCGAAAGTCAGGTACAAAATCATCAGGAATTGCACAATAGATTATATTATCTCCTTCGCCTTTTTCCATAGCTATTTCCAAGTTAGTCTGATTACTGAGGCATTCCAAAACCTAGACAAATTAAAAATTTTCCTTAATTATTACTTATTTTTTTTTCTGATACTCTAAAATAAGAATGAGTTTTCTTACACTTTTGTACTCTTTATTTAAAATGGCTAGTTCCATGTATAAATTTAAATCCTCTAAAGCAAAAATGTGGCCACAAATATTATAAGCATTCTGCATGGCTTCTAATGCGGGCACAAATTTATTTAAAGAATGGTAATATTTCGCAACTCTTTTAGCTGTGACCAGACAGAATTCACGGGCGCTAGGCGGACAATATTTTATCAATTTTAAATATGTTGACATAGCAAACTGTGTAATACCCATCATTTCTAGCAATTTCGCTTTGCGTAAACGTAACTCATAATTGGAGTCATGGATCTTAATTGCGCGTGTATAATATATGCGTGCTCGTTGATAATTTCCTTGAGCTATATGCATCTCGGCTATGCGTATCCATTGTTCCGGGTCACTAGGATTAAGATGAACAGAAATTGTGAAAAAATTTAGAAACTTTTCTTGGTCTCTTGTGTCGTAGATTTGGGCCAAAGTAACAAAAGGTTCAGCAGCCAGTGGATTTTGTCGTATTATTTCGTAACAAATCTTTTCGGCCATTTCCACTTGTCCACGAACAAAGAACAAATTAGCTTCTCCCATTAACCCTTGCAAAGCAGGACTGAGTTGTGATTTTCGTCGCCCAACACCGCTGCTCGTTCTGGATGATTTACTAGTACTGGGCAAATCTTTGCTTTGATTAACACTCTTTTTCTTAACTTCTGATGAAGTAGCAGTTTCATTATATTCTTTTTCAATGCTACTTTTTCCATGTTCATCGATGGAAGGATGTATACATTCATTTTCGTTCTGATTATCATCTTCATCAATAAATTCATCTTCATCCTCCTCATGTGGTTCTAGTTTAGTGTAAATATCAGGAAAACTTCCTTCACCAACCAAAAATTGTTTTATTAAATTGGCTTCTTCCTCTTCACATTTCTCGTTGCCAATTTCCTGATCATTTGCTCCATCAACGGGTAGTATTGACACAACTTTTAAGGGATTTGTTTCTTGGAATTCTGAAAGCTCTAGCTCAGAAATGTCGTTGCTATCAATTTCTTCAATAATAATATTATCTGAATTGGAAACGTCCATTTTATTTTATTTTTGTTTGTTGGTGATTCTCCTTGTTGAAAAGTGTAAATAAATTGACATGTTTTAAGTGCTGCCAAGTTTGAAACTTACATTCGTGAATATTCACAATAGTATGGGGAGTGTTTTAAAATAGCGGTCAAGGCGAATTCAAAGTAATTTATTTTATTTATTTGTTTATTTGTCTAAGGAGAATATCCTTACAGACATATTAAAAGAAAATAAAATATAATGATGCTAATACAACAATATTAAATTTAACAAACGAGTTCAGACACAATTATACACATACATTAATATTCTATTTGTTTAGAAAAATGATAATTAAATTTTGTATAACATTGATATTTGAAGAATAGTCAATAAATCTATAAAATTTATTTAAATTATTGCACATCCTTCTAAGCGGTTCAGCATCAGGATAGTTAGCTTTGAGAAATGTGACAGATAGTGGTATAAAGTTACGTGATGGTCGCTGGGGTATATTAAAATAAATTTCATTTATTAAAAATCCACAGCATAAGTCTCCTCTAATAACATTTGTAATAAATAACACGTTCAGCATAGTTCTACGGCTCTTTAGAGTGGGCAGCTTGATAAGAGCAAGTCTGGCTGTCAAGCGGTAAGCATATTAAAAATCAAACAATTCGTTATTATATTAAGTAAAATAATTATGCAAAGATATGTATGTTATGTTACATATACTTACCTATAAATATATCTGCTCAGCACAGTAAAATTATATGTGGTTATAAATTTTTCTAAAGCAACATAAATCTGATATGTAGGATATGCTAGTGGGCATCGTGCTACCCTCAACTGTTGCATGATTCTGTGGCTGGTTATTGG
Source organism: Lypha dubia (assembly GCA_947311025.1). NCBI lineage: Eukaryota > Metazoa > Arthropoda > Insecta > Diptera > Tachinidae > Lypha > Lypha dubia. The sequence continues at coordinate 73,815,942 of OX371264.1, read as the reverse complement.
AGAGGTCTCCTTCGAGAGTACACGTACTGGTAGTGGTCGCTACCAAAATTGCTAGCAAAGGTATTGGTTAAATAACTGATCATCGACCAGTACTTGTGGTTGGTTGGACTTTAAACAAAAAAGTTGCCAACCTGTTCTGTTTCTTGCAAGTCACATTGGTGTATCTTCGGATAAAGAGTTGCTTAGGGGCTATGCACATATTACGTAATGCTGCAAGGAGGGGGGGTTTAAGATTTGTTACGGATTAGAAATTTTGCACTGGAAAATTATTAAAAAGCGTTACGGGGTTGGGGGGGGTCATAAAATCTCTGAAAACAGCGTTACGTTATATGTGCACAGCCCCTTATCTACAGCCTGTACGTAGCAGGCAGGGTCTTAGTAATACTTTTTCGAGGATATAAAATTGCCCAAACCGATATCTTTTGTATTTAATAAATAACTATGTCTAGTTGACACATGCCATGGTATTATAATCATGCTATAAACTTTACCAAAACAATGGAATAAAGTTAAAATTTATGATTTAATAACTATTTTTTGCCGAAATTTCTTATCTAAAGCAAGACTGAATGAATATGGAAACAAATTGAATTTTTATTATATTGTTTGGACGCCTCGCGGCCACTACTCTTAATAAAATGATTAGGGATTAGTTGATTGCTCGTAATTATGTATGTATGTATGTATACAATTTAGTGGTTACGTGATAAAAACTATTGCCAATATACAAGCATTATCTAGATTCTAGAAATTTGGTTTATTTGTTTTGGTTTACCTAATTTATTGTGTATTTGATATGATTCTAAGACTACTCCAGTTATTATGAGTTAACTGTCAAATGATTTCTTAAATTTGGTGCTCAAGCTAAGAGGTTTTGTAACTTTTTCAAATGTCTTTGAACACTACTGATGTTTTGGTTTCAACACCAATGAAATGCATATGGACCCGCTGAATGCAAAGCAAATGGCAATTTAATATAGAAGTCAATTAATATCATTTAGATACTAAATGGCAGCTCTCAGATACTGACATATTCAGAGATGTTTATATAAATTTTCGATAAAATTTAACTAAATTATTTTCAACTAGATTCTATTAAAATGAAAACAAAAAAAAATTGACCTCAAGCTCATCAATCAAATATGTATGTATGTATGTATATGTTAATAACTTTTAAAAATAAAAATTTATAACAATAAGACTTTTTCTAAATATTTTATTTTGGCCATTAAACTTCAAAAATAATATTAATATCGCTTCGGGTAATCTCTCAATTTAAAGCTGTGAACTTGTAAAATGTTACACCTGAAAAGAAGTGAAAAATTAAATATTTTTATAAAAATCAATACAATCGTATTTTTTAGTGATAATACAATAAATTTTTAGAGAGGGTAAATTTTTTATAAAAAAATCGCTAATTCGCCACTTTATGCCAAAAAGGGCAAACAAATTTTAAAACAGTTTTGATTTCTTTAACTAATTTTAAAAATGAAATCCTTACTTTTGGTGTAACAAAAAAAATTAATAAAAAAATTCTCTTACCATTTGGAATAACACGAGTTTGGAAAGCATGTCCCGACTTATAAGTTCCAACATGTTTGTTGTCGTTATAAAGATCCTGTTAAACCAAAAAAAAAAAAAATTTGTGTTGGAAATGAAGTAATTCCTCCTTAGAAGTTTTCATTACGATCTTACCGTAACCGAGTAGCCATTTTTATTGTTTAAACTCAATTCACTTAATTTAAATTTAATACTATAGGGAGCACCATCAGTTCGGCGACTGACAAAAGCTACAGCATAAGAGTATTGATCGTTGGCGGCAACGGGTGTAATGGGACGAGACCAAACCTGAAAATCGGCAGGAAGAAAAGATCTATTTAGGATATTTCTTAAAATTGTTTTAAAACTATAAAAACCTCAATTTTATTTTTCAATAATATGCGACGTCCTTGAATGCCCAAAGGATCCTGATCGACAGCAATGACATATCTGGAATTTAATGAAAACGATTGTTACAGTAATTTATTCATTTAAACAATTTTATTATTTGATCTTCTTCTTTTTTTTTATTTTATTTGAAAAAAGATTTTATTTGCTGTAACTTTTCAGCATGTGGTTAAAGTCTACTGCTGATTTGGTATGAGCACCAATGAAATGCAAGAATTTACATGCATACACATGTTTAACACACAACAAATGAAAAGCTTTTCTTTGTAATTTATTACTTTTCCTTAATATTTCTTTAGTTTTGCTTCTTAAGAATATAATTTTTACTTACTTGTTTTGTAAAATCTCTTTAATATCTGGTCTAACACTGGCTAAATCGTTAGACATAATTAGTGGAGCTGCCAATATGGACCATACAGCCATTTGCAATTTGCTTTGATCGTACGACAAACCATAATTACCCAAAATTAACTAAAACCAAAAAGTTTTTAATGAAATGTTTTTAGATCAAAAACAAAAAATCTCTCGAAATTTCTTACCATATCCGGATCATTCCAATGTCCGGGACCGGCATGTGGTTGTATTCTATCTTGATTTTTCGAAAAATAGTCCATAATCTGAGCAACCGATTCAAAGGAATCATCAATATCATTCCAGTTACGCCACAAGTTGCAATGCTCTTTTAAAGCTTCGTAATTAGGCTAAGGTTTTGTAAATTACACAGGTCGACAAAAGATTTTGTTTATTAATTTTTCTATTATAAACAAGTCAAGTTAGTCTAATTTTTACAAATGGGCCGCCGCTACTTAATTCTGAGTAAAATCAAAAGTTGTGCACCGATTTTAGTGATCTATTTCTCGCTTTCTCGTTATTATATGCAGCTTTATGATATTTCTAAAGTAATCCATTTTTTATTCACTTATTTTTAGCCGATTTACAAAAAGAGAGTAGGGGGCTATCAATTCGTGTATATTCTTTGTTTAATGTTTTTTGCAAAACGGGGGAAATTTCTATCATCGCATAACTTCGCTTTTTATTCATCGATTTTCAAAGTGGGCTGTATGCAGCTTGGTCCCATGACATTTTACCCCCAAACCCCTCCAAAATTAGATTTTGCTTTAACTTTTGAATTTATTGAACGATTTTGATACCCCTTCTTTTTTTTTTGAAATAGTTTCAGAAAAAACTTAATGCTTTAATTTTTATTATAATAGTAATCGATTTTTTTTTTTTTTGCCATTATTATTTTTAAAATTTTTTTTTATTTACAAACAATATTAGTCCGCTCCAAAAGCGTTTTCGTGTTCTTTTTTGTCCTATTAAAATAATTCGAAATTATGATCTACTTACCAATTTGCCTTCATATTCTTGATACACTGGCCAACTGCAAGAGTAAACCATTGGTCGTCCAGTACGATTCAAAAGTTTACCAAATTCCGGATAACCCTCATCCATTTCATTTATATCTGCATAGCAACCATCTAATTTCACATAATCCACATCCCACTCGGCAAAAGTTTGAGCATCCAAAGCCATGTGTTTTATAACACCCGGATAACCGGCACAAGTATTTGTGCCATAGTCTTGATATAAACCAAATTTAACGCCTCTATTGTGGATCTAAAAGAGACATTTTTTTTATTATTTTAGTTTTCGTTTGCTGCGTGTTGAGTGCAAATTTATTTTTTTGTCAATTAAATTTTTATGTATATCAAAAAATAATTGGAGAAATATTTTTCTAAAATCGTAATTATTTCGCTGTAAATTATTTTAAGTTTCAGTTTTTTCAAAACTTTTGTCGCTTACGTTAGTTTTGGCACTTAGTGATCGATTTATTTAATACTTACATAATTAGCCAAGTGATTTAGCCCACTGGGAAATCTTAAACGATCTTCCACCAGCTTATTAGTAACATTATCTCTGTCCTTCTCCAACCAACAATCATCTATGATGACATATTCATAGCCGGCCGCTAAATAACCCTCATCAACCAATAGGTCGGTGGTACGTTTAAAGAGATTTTCGCTGTAATTTAATAATAAAACAATTTCGGGTTATTAAATAAGTATGCATGGTTGTTTTTGATTTATAATTCGTTTTCTCTGTGCTACTGTACATAATAAATCACCAAGACGATATCTTGTTACCACTTTTACTGTGATATTATAACAGCAAATTGGACAAACAATACAGTATATTAAAGCTATTTTACTGTAAATATGCAAAGTGTATATTTTATTGAAACCGGTTCAGTATTAATAGAGATATAATCATTTAATAATCATATCAATTGAATTTTAATTAAATATCTTTAGTTTTTCTATGATATTTTTTGGGTAAATGTTCCTTAGCATTAGTTTTAGTTAAATCATGCGGAAACTATGTAACTCTAAAATGTCTCTGCATAATCAATTTTAATAACCCCAATTATAAAAAATAAATCCCCTGGAACTTTAACAATATTTCACAATATTTAATAAATACACAAATCGCACAAGTCGATCGACTTGTCGTACTGAAAACATGTAATGGGGCGCAAATCAGCAGTTTGTCGTTGAAGATACAAGCGAGGATATCGGTCGACTTCGTGGATTAGTTTTTTAGTTTAAATTAAATTGAAACAGAATTATTTATTTAATTAAATAAACACAAATCGCATAAAAGTAATTAAATAATTCCCAAGTTTCATTCACTAACAAGGACGTGTTGAAAGTATAGCTGATTTATTTAAGTTTTTCTCAATTCTGTCAATATTTGTGCGTTTGTTTGCAAACTTTCTATCAACTTGTTGTTGCATGGAAAGGGTGTATTGAAAACAAAGTTGAGAAAATCTACTTTGATAGATCACTAATATTTTCATATATTTTGAGAGTTAATTCGCCAGTTGATGGGATTTATTTCATATATAGTATACTTTTTTAATTAGTTTTACTTTGTAATTGCTCGAAATTTTTTATCAAATCGGTATTTTACATTTCGTCACTTCGTCACCCGATACTTTGGTTAATTAATCGTTTTGCATAAAACGACTGCCAAAAATTTAGAAATTATTTAGGATTTTATATAGATGACAATGTTTTTAATATTATTAAAAACTAATTTCGTTTGGTGAAATCATAGTTTCTTGTTCACTTGAAGCATTTTTTGGAAATCCAGTAAATCTAATTTTCAATATAGTTGAACTTTCTAGTATTAGTTCATTATAAATCACTTTACCTCTTTGCCATTCATGTTTGCTGATTAAAAAAAAATCTTTCAAACTTATCCTCCTGAGTGTGAAAATATTTATTACATATTAAAGAAAGAACATTTAAAAATTTACCTTATACATTCGTCGGGATACAGTTTACAATCTGTTATACAACGATATCTCTCCCAGTGCATCCAACCCATGGGTGGAGTACGCGCCAAACCATTTTCCAAAGCCCATGACACGTTAATAACGATTAAGGACACCCATAAGAATGTAAGAAATGAATGTAGCATTTTTATGCACGTTTTTTGTTTTTTTTTTAATTTTTCAAATATCACACTGCTCGAACGCGTTTGCCACCGATCATCGAATGAATAGAAACTTGAAAAAGTTGCAACAATTTATATCAGAATTTTGTATTTGGTTGTTTAATGTTGAGTTTTCAAAAAGGTTTTGTTTTGAGGTAGATAAGAAAAATAAGGCAGAAATATGTATGTATGTATAAATAATGCTCTGCTACTGCCCATAAAACAATTAACATTTTATAATGCACAGTAGGGTGGTATTAATTTATAACAGTTATTGATAAGTATTTAATTAATAGTTATTTAGGTTTGATAATTTATATAAAACAAATTTGTAAACAGTTTGGTTTTTTATCACAAGAAGTTATACAATTTTACGTCCTTATTTTTATTTTTAATTAGGGGCATTCACGATTTGAATTGTAAGTTTTATATAAACAGCCGTTTTGGTAGCTGACGTTTGCATTGTGTAGAACATTACGTGAAAGATTTCAAAAAATTGTTTTTGATTGGTCACAGATTTTGAAGTCTTAAACGAAATTTTGAAGTGCTTTAGAATTTACTTGATGACGATGATATAAAAATTTGAAAAAAGTATAGCAGTTGCAACAAACTCGTCCCCTTCCAATGATTGAACGAATACATAATTTTTTTTTGTGTCTAAACTAATCTAGTGAAATGTTCGTTTTCTGTAGACTTGTGAAAAACTCGTTCAAACTTTCGTCTAAGACACAAACCAATGATCAATCCTATTTAAATTACTTGGGTTTGAGAATTGTTTTGTGGCTAAAACGAGCATTTGAACGTGTTTTACACAAGTTCATTTTTCACTTAAAACTCAGTGTCTTTTTATGCTGTTTCACCGATATCGAACTAAACTTTTGTAAGTATTTGAAAGCATAGAGTAAATCTCAACTGCGGGCTTCTTTCCTTTTGAATTAGAAAACCAAAACCTTTTGCAAATACCGGAAAATCGTTCTCAAGCCCCCTTTTCTGAAATTTCTATTGATAACTGTCCAAGTTTATCTTACAACAGTTATGATCACTCTAGTCTGCGTTCACACGTGAAAGTTTCCTTTCATGAAAGTGGTTAGTTTGTCGGTGAGAGGGGAGAGAAGAATGGTGTCGGGTACCATTTTCTCTCCCCTCTCACCAACAAACTTCCACTTTCATGAAAGGAAACTTTCACGTGTGAACGCAGACTTAGCAAAGTTATACATCTAATTTAAAAAATGCAAATATCCACTAGTTTTTATTATTGTTGCTGTTGTCACCATTATATATTTTTATTACTTAATTAAAAAAAAAAAAGGAAACTACCTCCAAGTTTGTTATCACTTTCGTTAATTTTACTTTCAAATTCAATATCTCTTTTCTGCCCTAAAAATAATTAAGTCTGCTTTTAAATGACATTTACACACAAAATGGGAAAATAATGCAAAATTTTGTTTAACTTTCTTCTTCCCGTTTCAATTTGATAGTAGTTCTCAGCTTCTGGACGCTTAACTCGAGACTAATTTAAAGCCGAGCTGTTTGAGTGCGATTGCATTGATACTCTTCATATCTCGTGCCTTTGATTCTGTTCATTGAACATTTCACTTGAGTTTTAAGTAAAATAATTTTAATAAATTTTGCTGATAAGACTCTAAAGACACTGTAATTGAGTGTAAACTATTTGTTTGTGATAAGAACAGACAGAAAGACAGACACATCATGATTTCCAAGATACTTTTCAATATAAACTACATATGTACATATAAAGTTTGACTTTATTTTTTTTACTTTTTATCTCTTAATACTGAAGTTCATAAGCCTTAGTAGCGCACTTGAAAAATGTATGAGAATTATTTTAGAACAAATTTGGTGCACTTTGTATTACGTAAAGTGTTGTGAAGATAAAAAGAATTTATCAATTATATTTTTCATATATTTATAAGTGCATGAAATATTTATTTCTACTGAGATTTAAAAGATATTGCAACATTTTGATTGACTTTAAAATTTATAAGTATGTAGTTGATAAGTAATAAAATAAGTACATATTGCATTTATGGTCTGTCTACACTATCACACAAGTAGTACAGAAATGTAAGCTGATTAAAGTTGAACAACGGTTGCTTTCCTGGTTGTCTTATGCCTCTCATGTTCGGCTGAGAGCAAGAGTCTTCTTCTCAGCAGAGCATAGCATTCACAAAAGAGATTTTAAGACTGATAACAAACAAAATGATTTTTATGTTGACTTTGTACATTAGGGGCTGTGCACATATTACGTAACGCTGTTTTCAGAGATTTTCGACCCCACCCCATAACACTTTTTAATAATTTATTAGTGCAAAATTTCCAATCCGTAACAAATCTTAACCCCCTCTTGTCACGTTACGTAATATGTGCACAGCCCCTTAAACGTTAATTTGTCACGAACGAAAGGAACGCCATCACCATGATGACAAGTGTCATGGGCAGCGTTGCCAAATGTGCAGATTTATAAGAATTTTGCATTGAGCAGTTTTGAAGTTCTCTATTTTTTCATACATATAAAGCAGTTTATTTATATATAAAATAAATAAAATCAATGATATATTTTTTTATTTTTGTTCTATATGCAGTATTTTCACTTGCAAATCAAAATTTTTTCTATATTTGCAGTTTATTAAAAAAATAAATATGGTAACGTTAGTCATGGGGCAAAAATAAATACCCTTGTTACATTAAAAAAAAAATTGGAACCAACCAAACTGCAAGAAAATCTGATTAAGCAAAAAAAAATTTTGAAAATCGGCTAATACATTGAGGAGTTATGGGGTACTTAAATTTTGGGGATGGAAAACAATTTGCCCCTGATTTTTCAAAAAAAAAATTATGGGACCAAACTGCAAGAAAACCTGATGAAACAAAAAAATTATGAAAAAAACAAGGTTTAAAATCGATCAATAAATTTACAAGTTATGTGGTAATTGAATTGTTTGAGGGGAACAATTTGCCCCAATTTTCCAAAAAAAAAAAAAAAATAATAATAAAAAAATTATGGGTCCAAAATGCAAGAAAACCTGATGAAGCAACATAAAATTTTGAAAATCTCGCAATAAATTGAAAAGTAATGGATTAATTAAATTTGGTGGGAAGCGGGCTGGTATGACGAATTGCCTCCGATTGCACCAAACTATATGCAAGTCGAATCAAACAAAAAATATTTTTGTAAATCAGTCCATAAATAGAGGAGTTATTCGATAATCAATATGCATTTTCCAAAATTTATGGGACCCAGCTGCAATCAAACCTTTTCAAACAAAAAAAAAAAAATTTTTTTGAAAAACTCTTGTAGAGTTTCAAACATTTTAAGCAAAATACAACCGAATTACTAATCTTCCGCTTAGTTTAAAGTCGGCTGATTAAATCTTTCCAAACTCGTGCTAAAAATATTGAAAACCTATTGATAAACTTTTATATTTTTTAATTGTAAAGAAAATAATATAAAAAGAAAGAATAGAAAAAAAGGGAGTAGAAAATAATGAGATAAGTGAGTATTGGCTCGGGCCAACTCCCAAAAATCACTTTAAAGCATCTAAGTACAGATGTATGTACATCACAAAAAAAAAAATAAAATCGATCTAACGAAATGGCGTAAAAATAATTTTGTACTTAAGTTCATAATAATTCCTTCACTGGAGACCCATATCTTTCTTGCGCAACAATTGAAAAAAACACGAACTGTCTGTTTTTCTTATTCTCAGTAATAAAAAACGCTGCAGTTTTATTGTTAACTAAACCTTTAGTTATCTTGAAAGTTAAAATATTCAGTTAAAATGGAACTTAAGTCAGCCAAATATTTCAGCGTGAATCGTATTTTCTTTTTTCCAACATTAAAATTAATCTTATTCAAAAACGATTGTTAGAATTAAAATACACATTAAAAGAGGTTTTCCATTACGAAGTTTGTGCATTGAAACAGCAGTAGCTTTAATAATCGTTTATATTGGAATCTTTCGATTTTAATTCAACGCAGGAACCATCGTGCTACTGGGGCTTGTTAGTGTTCTGTGTATATCAACTTAATAATAACTTTATGTATATTTTCGTACAAACCCCCCTTTTTTTTCACTGATGGATTGAAAATTGTAAAATATTTTAAACAGCCTGTCTTATATTCAGCGAATCACATATTTATGCATTGGTAAAGGGTATATAAGATTCGGCACAGCCGAATATAGCACTCTTACTTATGTTATCGAGTTTTTAACATAAAAGTTTAATTTCAAAACAAATAAGTTTACATGCACTTACTTACATATGCACTATATGCTGATATGTACCTAAGTATGTATGTATGTATGTATGCTCGGAATTACCCATAATTAATTAGTGCAATTGTTGTTCCACTTACGAGTATATACAAATATTGCCAATAAAGAAGCGGCAACATGAAAAATCAACAGCCTGGAAATTTGTTATAATTAAAATTTTATCTATCATGCATATGCATTTGTCGTTATCAATATCAGATATCAATAATCATAATTTTGTTTTTATTTATATTTATGTATGTACTTATGTAAAACAAATAAAAGCACATAGTAGACAAACTCAAGGGAAATTAAAAAGAATATGAAAATAAATTGTGTCGTTAGTTTATGGCAGATCTATTTTAGCATTTTCTCAAATTTTTTTCCTTTTTTTTTTGTAAGAGTAATTTTGCTTATTAAGCAGAAATTCATTTGCAATCATAGGAATACTTTAGTAAAGGAAATTTGATTGAAAATATGTATCAATAAAACTTAAATTCTTCACAAAGATCCCATCCAAAAAATCCCAACTCCGAAACTGCGGCTTTAATTTTTTGGAAATTTATATAATATATTAACTACATATCTGAAAAATTCACCCAAAAAAATATACGATAAGATTAATATTTACAAATATCAAGTTTCGAATGAGGTTAATACTATTATTTTAAGATTGTTGTTAAATAAATGTACACACTTATGTATGAAGGAGATAATGTTATGTGATCTCAAATCACTATGGTTGTAATACCAGGTACCACCCGCAACCTCAACTAAGACTCGGAACATATACAATGTAAAGTATAACTTTTTATTCGACCAAATACTCCAAGAGTTTATGTTTTTAAAATATTATTATTTGTATGGGTTAGCTAATCTTAAAGTTTTTCGTTGGTAGCTAAATACCAACTCATCAGTAGATCTTTGCCATTCATGCTTGAAAAGTTCCAAAACTCATCTATTAACAAAAAGGCAAGCAAGAAATAAATAAACTAACAGCAAAACATTTCAAGGAAAGAGAAGGAAGGTATTCCGCTATCTATCCCCAACCCCATACCTGGGACACTGATTATCCTCTAACTTATTTAATATGCATAATTGAAATTATTTTATTATTACATTAAAAAAAATATTTTGCACTTGCTGCCCGTCATAATTTAGTATGCTATGTCACAATTATACCAGCTGATAAGAACAAAAACATTTAAAAATACCGTTTCATATCAAAATGCCAAAATACAGTAAAAAAAAGTAGAATAACAGCTGGTTTGTGTGAAAATTACATGTTAAACGTTGTAATGGCTACCTCAAGTGCTTATAAAAAAAATTGTATTTAAATTTAATTGTTTTTTGTCTATATATGAATAATCAAAAATCAAATTAAATAACTATCAGTACATATAATAAACCGTTATTGTCTCTTTATTAATACGGCAGCACTAGCGACTGCTGTACCTTGCAACAGTAATGCCGTAAGATGAGTTCTACACTGCCTTACCCAAAGCGAATTTAGTACTGAAGTTGCCTTGGCTTTATCTATGGGAACGACAACGTGTAATGCTTATACATATATGCCTCTATTAAAATAAACTGAATCTGTAACAAAATTTTACAATAATATATCTCTAATATATCCACACAATCATTAAATTAAAGTACCCTACCTCATCCCGGTGCATAGCTGTCACTTGATTGAGACTATGTGGCAGCACTATTTATCACGTGAATTTCTTCTTTTTCCTCAATTCTTCTTTCGTTTGTCATTTCACTTTAGAAAAAAAAAATAATTTTTGTATGTCGAGTTTTCTGGTCTTGGTGAACATCATCGTCGATTGATTTTTAAAGCAAAAAATAATTTAAACGCATATTTTTGGCTTTCTCTGGTCGAAACTCGGTTCTAAATAAAGTTATTGTGTTGTCGCTGTAAAAATATTTCAAAAAACTAAACTTTCACTGCAATTTGCAACCAAAAAAAGAGAAATGTAAGTGCAAGTGTTAAAAACAAGTGAAGAATAAAGTGCTCTTGTGACGACGTAGCATACAAATGTTCAGCAATTTTTTTGTTTATTGCTTTTCAAAAGAACTACAAAGAATGAAAAGTAATGATTTTATTTGGCCAATTAATTGGCTCCATGAAATCATGCAAAACATTTGGGTAATGAACCACTACACACACCTGTTAATTGTGCAAAGTGTAGAAAAGTTTTACGAGCTCCTAATGTTTGCTTAAATTTACGTTTTATTAAACATTGTATGTTTTTTGTTCTACATTATACTTCAACAGTGTGCTTGAGTACAAAGAAAGTGTTTTTATTTGGTATTTCTTTGTTTGGAAACCTTTCAAACATGCGCATCCTTTAGGAAAATGTGTTTAAATTCGAGGAATTCTTAAACGCTTCACATTTCATTGTGTGAAAATAACTTAAAACCCGTGAGTAAAATATATATCGATCCATCTGTCATGTGATTTGTCATCAAACAGCTGACCCTAATGCAAAAGAAACTCACCAAAATTAGTGGTTAAAAACGGAACTACCACTAGTCTAAAACAGGGTTGAAAAAACTCGGTGTTGTAAAGTGTATTATATTATTGATATAGCGGTTCTTTATACAAGATTTAAAATAAATATGTAATTTCAAGTATCTAGTGAAAATTACTTTAATGGGAGTTGTTTTATTATTTACTCATTCTATAATGACGACTTTGTTTATCCTTCCCCTGTGGAGAATTTATATAGGTATTGTAATTTGTATTCACATTTTCTTTCTGTTTACTCGCATAACACATCATTTTGTAGTATTTTTTATGTTTAGAACAATTTGTATACACGTTGTTTAAATATAAGCACATATACACTCCACTCCCTTTCTGTCAATAATTTTTTCTTTAAATATGGGTCATACTTCCTTGTTTTCTAGCATATCGTTCATTTTTTCTGGCACACACTTATTTAAACAGAAGTTAATATGAATAATAATATACAATGTATGTACATAAGTATATGATGAGGTCGGTAATTTCTATCTGTTTGTTTGCGTCAATTAATTTTATTCAACGCTTGCGTGTCTTGTGTGGGAAAATTATAAATATTAAATATTTCAAGGAAAATATTCTTGAGGTAGTCTTTAATAGGTATATTTTAGATTTGTAAAGAAAATTGATTTAATTCTACTAATACTATAAATGTATGGATGTTTGTTCGTATTAAAAAATCGGTACTTTTTAGTAACATACATACACTGTACTTCTTGGGGCTTGGAATGAGTAAAAGCTGTTACTTTTTGCTTTACGCTTTTTCAAAATGTATCTCACACGGAGTTTAGGAATACATGATTTTTTTACATGAACAGCCGCATTCATAAAAAGTTGTTCAAGTTTTGTGATGCGTTTTCAAGGAAAATTGCTTAAAATTGTATTCATAGGCGTTTAATAATCCAAAAATAAAATTCAAAATTTTATTTATTCTATCGATAAATAAATTTGTATAACGTTTTTTATAAAAAAAATTGACCTCAAGCTCATCAATCAAATATTAATGTTGTTTTGAAAAATCTCTTAAATATATTTTTATTTGAATGCATACTTTTTTAGCATATAAATAATGAAAATAATTAGTTACTCACTTGTATACCGGTTAAATCATAAAGTGAATTTCAATGTCAGTATCAAAAAAATAGCAAGCAAGAACAAACAGAGTTGCCACACATAAACATGAATGAACCTAAAACGTTTAATAACTATTAATCTCATATTAAGCAATACAAACCTCTTATAATGGTTTATAAGAATAAAAACCTTTAAAAACTAATGGGTTTTAAACATGAAATTAGACTTTTTTATGAATACGGCTGGAAATGTTTACCGGTTAGGGGCTGTGCACATATTACGTAACGCTGTTTTCAGACATTTTGTACCCCCCCCCCCCCCCCACCCCCCCCCACCCCTTCGTAACGCTTTTTACTGATTTTTCAGTGCAAAATTTCCAATCCGTAACAAATCTTTAACCTCCCCTCCCCCCTGGAGCGTTACGTAATATGTGCACAGCCCCTTAGTGTTGGATAATGCAATCTGAGTGACTTAGTAAATTAGCATCCCTAAAGTAGCTTTGCATTTTTTTTTTTACATTTGAAAGCTGATGTTAACCCCCACATATTAATAACATTAAGCTCATTAATTAAATTCTATTAAATGAATTATATGTACATACTACATACATATAAAAATAAAAAAGAAATTCCAAGTTTCTGTGAGATAATAAAAGTTTCCTATTGTGTCCTTTTTGGATTTGGAAAATTTTTGGTTAATTACAAACGTCCTTATTGTGCCATAGAAACTATAAATGTATAGTATATCGCACTCATTATTGTCAAAGTTTTTTCTTCCAACTTATTTTATGTACAGACATACATACATACATATAATATATGCTAAAAACAATAGCTAATGGTACAAGGATAACATGACATCAAGCAAGTAAATCACACAGCAAAAAAAAGCCAAGTTATTCATAGCAAAAATATAAAAAGAGACAACAGGATATTGATAGCAAGTAACACACAACAGGAGCTAACAAAAATACGCAAACACAATAAACGTGGAAAACAAAGGGCAATAAACTTTTACTGCATTGCAAAGGGCAAAAGTTTGACGACAGTGCCGTTTCCAAACTTGACAACAATAAATGCTGTTTAGTTTTATTAACAAAACTAAGCGAGCTATCTAAAGATTAAAGCATACGGTTAAAACTAAATAATTTTAAAGTTTAATAAAGGGTGGTCAAATTTGATGTTAGCAAATAAATAAGTATGTGATGAAGTTAAATTTTAAAATATAAAACCCTAGGCATGATCCACAGAATTTAACAGAGCTCTATTCGCAGGCTAACAGTGCTCGTAGTCATATAAAAAATCATAACGGCTGCACTAAAAATCTGTTATTTTTAGGAAAGTGTTAACGTGGGCGGAAAAAAGTCATTGGGTTTTGTGGACGAAGTTGCCCTTTACAAACCACTATATTTGGCATATCTAACAGTTGTGTTTTACTGAGATATACTCGATTTGCAAAAATTTTAGAAATATGGCTTGTCTAAGGGATGTCCACAGTTTTTTAGTGCACCCGTTATGATTTTTATATGTCTACAGAGCACGTTAACCTGCGAACAGAGCTCTATTAAATTCTGTGGTATTTTAAAATTTAACTTCACACACATCAAATAAATTGGCTTAAAAACTCACAATTTTTTGACAAATCCAGTTTTATTGATAGAAATGTAAAGTAGAAATATGGTAATTAATAATGGAATATGATGTCGGGTAAATGTGTACCTCTAGCACGTCGGCAGACGTTCGCTTTTTTCACAAAATTTTGAACCAAATTTTGCAACCCGGTCTTTCAAGTGGCCCCAAAGAAAATAATCCAGCGGCGTTAAATCACAAGAACGAGGCGGCCAATTGACATCTCCAAATCTCTCACTGAATTGTTTGGCCGGTTGTGTAACTTGTGGCGCCATCTTGCTGAATGCAAAGGTCACTGATGTCAACATTACCCAATTGTGGCCACAAAAAATCGGTTATCATGGTTTGGTAGCGCAGATAATTCACGGTGACGGCGTTTCCTTGCTGATTTTCGAAAAAATACGGCCCGATGATGCCGCCTGACCACATACAGCACCATACGGTCACTTTCTTTGGATTTAATGGTTTTTCGAGGTCTGTTGGTAGATTTTGTGAGCCCCATAACTACGGTGACCATATTTTTCAACAAAAAAAAAAAAGGACACTCAAAATTAAATAAAAATTATTGGTATTAACTTAATTACATAAGTACATAGATATATTTAAAATCAATAAAATAAAAATATAATTCAAACAATGTAATATTAGTGACTGGTACAAGTAGTTACATTTGTATGTATGTATGTACTTATTTTAATGTTTAAAACAGAAATTTAATACGTCGTTAAAACAAAAAATTAACTAATTAATCGAAATTAACAAAGAAATTAAATTAAGCCAATAATACAAAAATAACAATATTCAAAAAATAAAAATAACTAAAAACAATAGTTTAAGGATTATAATCCTAATAGATAATTATCTATTATTGATATTTTTCTGAAGAATGTATTTATTTTATTATATCAATGTTATTTGATAAAAACAATTTAAATTCTGCACAGTCCATATGAAAGCCGACAGAAAATTTTACACATTGAACATATACTTTTCAGTGTTGACAGGCGGCAATTCCTGTCTTGGGTGGTTATAAATTTATATTGTATTGAGTTTAAAATTTCGGATTTTGAGAAAATAAAACTTTTAATTTTGGAAACTAAAGAAGAACATTAGCCACCAAAAAGAAAGGACAAAAAAGGACAACTCAATTAAAAAAAGGACAATTTATTTTGTTTAAATTTAAAAGGACGTTGTGTCAAAAAAGAGGACTGTCCTTTTTAAAAAAGGACGGATGGTCACCGTACCCATAACCGCCTAATTGAAAATAGGCCTTCTCACTAAAGATGATGTTGTTGGAAAATGCGATGTTTTCGTTCAGTTTTTCTTACAGCCAATTTACAACCGTTCGACGCCAAAAAATTCTTTGTTCAAAAGTGTAGCGCTCCATGGTTAAAATTAACCACTTTTTTACTAAATAAATGTCAAAGGACAGCTCAATTTTTGACATTTCGTCATTTGACAACCAATTTGCTTCCTAACCTGAAATTTGCACACCCTTTATTATAAGTTTTTGCTAGTTAAGATTACATACTGTTTTTGAAACAGTTGATAAATATAATTTGTACTTTTACATGATATGGTTAATTTAATACCACGTCTTTTTTTGTGAACAATTAAATCTGAAATACCCTGCATGTTGGATACAGAATCGTATTTTTCCAAGAACGGAATGAACAATTCCAATGATGATTTTAATTCTTAACATGATTGAAATCCCCTTGAAAATGATTCACAAGCGAACAAAGTTGAGTTGTCAATGTTGCAATTCAACACAACTATTTATTTTTTGATTATTATGATTCAAAAACAGTTTTGCCATAAATCGCGATACGAATAAAATAAAATAGATTGAAAGTTGAAATCCCCAACGAAATCCTTTCTTTGAAGTTGTTGTTAAATGAAGTTCTGTAGATCGGAATGGAAGTAGGTATGAAATTATTCTACACATACATTTGATTTTCTCGAATTTACAAAAATAAACATACCCGAAAGATTTTGTTATTAAAGAATTTAGGATAAGTTTGGATAACATTTGTTTATGTAGAGATGCAGGAATTACTTTTACTCTTTTTAATGCAGATTATTAAAATTTTCTAAAATCCGCCTCTGGTACAATTGTGTTAATTGAAAACTAAACTAGAAAAATCATTTAGCAATTTAATATAAGTATGTATGTTTTTATTTTGTTAACTGCCGTTGTCCTTGTTGTTACATGCAAACAACAAAAATTTTTAAAGGCTATTAATATTCGTTCATACATCGAATAACAGAATATATTATATGCAAAAAAAAAAACACAAAACTTTTAGAAAAACGCATATCTACTTACATATGTACATTCATACTTACATTAAACTACTTTCTGCATCAATATAAATTAGTTTTAACATGAACACGAATGCGAGACGCCAAATCAAAACAATGCCAAAAAGACGCCAAATTGAAAATAAGAATGGTGGCAACTAAACCAAATAGAATTCCTGTTAGCAACACAAACAAAAAAAAAAAAAAAATAAAACAAAGTGTGAGAGCCCAGCAGACAAACTTTCAAAATAAAGTTTTATATAGAATTGTCAAAAGAAAAACTGCAGCCACCCTCTTAATGTTCGGGGCGTTACAAAACTAAAACACACAATTCCTTGGAAAAAAAATAGAAAAACTCATACTTATGTATATGTATTGTTTTTTTTTATTTGATTTATGTCAAATACACAGTGCTCATTAAAACACGCGGCATAGTAAAATTTAAAATGTAAAATAATCACTTAAATAAAACCGAACAAAGTTGTTAATTTCAAAAAAAAAAACGTTCTTCATGATTATTTTGTTGCTTTTTTGCTTTTATTACCTTGTTTTTGACAATTTAAACACTTTCGTATAAGTGTTACACAATTAAAAAAAATTGTGTAAATGTTGACATGGAATAATTATCCAAAAAAATCTTGTCAATTTTGTTCATCATATTAACAAGAGACGACCACTGTATCAATTGAATTCATTTTGCAGTGTTCACCTACTGGTCTCCTCTTTTGTTAGAACTTCACCAGGTTATGTAAACCACATAATCACTAATTTTATCAATTACATATCCATGTCACACAACTCAATTGCGATCGAAAGTGGTCTCAAGTCCGAAAGTTGTGTCTTTAGAAAACAAAAAATTTGTTTGTAATCAAACCATTTTTATACCCTTTACTAAAAATGGTAAGGGTATTATAGGTTTGTCATTACGTGTCTAAAGCCTGCAATATATATATGAGGTCCATATAGTATATACGTATATTCTGAATCCTTATACATAGGAAAGTTGAATGACCCATGTTCGTCTGTACGTGAAATCGATTTTCCGAAGACACTAGAAGAGCTGGAGACTTCGGTCTGGGACTGAAAAGTAAGGATATTTGTTAAGATGATTGGTATTCTGATATTTAATTATATGTATATACATACAAATACATAAATGAAGATATATATACATATAACACTTTCAGAAATAAATTTATAAATAAATGAGGTGCCCCAGTATTGAATATGGAATCTTTTTCGATTATAATGTAATTCGATCGTGCTACTGAGGCTTGTTAGTTTTATATCTGTATATTAACTTAATAATAACTTTATGTATTTTTTCGTATAAACCCTCTTTTTGTTCACTGATGGATGGAAAATTGTAAAATATTTTAAAAAGTCAGTATTTTTTGTACATACATATTTAATTATGTTTTTAAAATTTTATTTATTTATTATATTTCGTTGGTTGCCATACCAACTTATCAGTAGATGTTTATCATTTATATTTTAAAAGTTCCAAAGCTCATCTATTTATACATAAACTCACAAAAAGTTTTGCGAATTACAAAGCATAAAAATAGCCTTTCAAAAAACAAACATACACAACAAATAATTTTTCATTATGAATGTGTTTACTTTTGTACAGTATGTATAAAAATATATTTAGATATTGCTAATCCGCAACAAATAAATACAATTTTTAAAACATAAATTCTTGAGTACATGCTCAAATAAATGTAAAATTTCATATTTATTTATTGAAAATTGTAAAATATTTTTAACAGCCTGTCTTATGTATATTCAGTGAATCACATATTTATGCATTAGTGAAGGTTATATAAGATTCGGCATAGCCGAATATAGCACTCTTACTTGTTAAAATTCAAAATTGAATTTTCCAACTAATACTGGATTCACAAGACTTTCTACAGTTTATTGACGAACGGGTTACAAAGGTCATCAACATAAAAGGTAGCATCATAAAAGGGAATTCAAGAAAAATGTAGGGGAAAAAGTCGTCGTGTAAAAACCGTATATAATAAAAATCATGCATACTTTTAGGAGCATCGAAAAAATAAGCTTTGCATGTTAATAAAAAAGCTTAATGTGAACATTTGCTAGTAAAAACAACCTAAAAAAACTTTATCATTGTTAACTCGAAATACGAAAACTAAACGGAATCTGAAGACCGTAAATCAAAAATAATCCGAATTGAAACCCTTCCGATCGGAATAAGTTACTTGCCTCGATAATATATTTAATCAGTCATCAATTTAACTTTTTTAATGTTAAGTTTATTTAAGATTCATCATTAAACATTCCGACCTAAAATTATAGAAGAAAATATAACAAAAAAATGCATGGCCTCACTTATGAAATAATTACGACGACTCTATTCAATTTTCCCACAATTAATTGTAAAGTATGACCCTGATGTTTTGTTATAATTTTTATTATAACTGCTCGTATGTTGTGACGGCCGGCACGTTTAATCGAAAGATTAGTAATAATCGATTATTTTGTTTTCGTTCCAAGACATTTGGAGACATTTACAAAAACTAATACATACATATGTATGTACATATATATGTATGTATGTATGTACTTCTGTTCGTATCAGTCTATCTATTAATTTCCATTATATTGAGATACATACATACATGACAAGTTCATTTTTGATACCGAAAAAAACCAGAAAGAATTTAATTAATTTTGTATTTTACTAGCACACCATCAGCTAAAATCCAAAAGGCCATAATTTTCAAAATTAAATCAATATTGTCTTTTTGATAGGTAATGATCTATGTATGTAATTAAAACTTTACTCTAATATTTTAAGGAATGGCGATTTTATTAAAAGAATTTTAATGTGTATTTTGATATAAATAGTCATAAAATACTATAAATAAAATTCCAGTTGCGGCCTTTTGGATCTTAGTGAACGATATTTTCCTGTTATTGCAGTTTATGTAACACAATTGCTAATATATATTGATGTTGCCATTTATTTTTTCTTGGTCACTTTTCTATTTCTATAACTTTTTCTTAGCTGGTGGGAAATAATTTTTCAGAAAAATTGGTGGTTTATCCTTTTTGAAACATTCAAAAGAAATTCAAAAACAAATATTTACTTATTTATTTAAAAATTTAATGGAGTGTGGTAAGAAAAAAATTCACTGTTGAAAAAAAAAGTTTATCAAGGACCCTTCTCTGTTCGTTTTTGTAAATGGATAAAAATTAAATATTTGCTGCTTACTTCTTTCTAAGAAGACAGAAAGTCTGTGCACATAAATCTAATACTATCTAAATCATAGTTTTGAAAGTGAATGTCCTTGCCTGGTTAGAAGCAAACAATCGCAGTTTCTTTTATGAGTTGCCAAGAAAAACAAACTGTGTGAACAAAGAAAATTAAAAAAAAAGACCAAGGAATTTTATATAACAAACAAAACAAAATAGAGAAAAAGGCGAGTTCATTAAACTGCTGTGTTTTAAAAAAATATATAACATAAAGAAGGACAAACAAATCTTATTTATAACAAAATCTTCCGAGTCATTTGATCAAAAAATTTTTTTTTTTTTTGTGTGCATGTGTTTTATTAATACATATTTATTTTACAATAAAATACAAATTATATGTGTTTATTTTCATGTAAATTTATTTAACAAAATGAAATAAATGATGAGTCATCAATAATGTTGAAAAAGTTTTATTATGTGCGGTTTCTATAATACAAACAATTTGTTTGAGTAGAAAAAAATATTCTTAGTATTTTGAGCCATTCCTATACAAAATTTCTACACAAGTCAATTGTCTCTATTGTGGAAACAGAACCTTAATGTAAGAAATAATTGGGATTTTTTTCTAATAGCCATTACAGTAAAACTTAGTTAAGACGAATTCTCGGTTTTGCTAATATATCGTTACCGTAATGAAGAAAAGCCCTAACTAATTTTCTTCAAATCACGTATTTGTGATATTTCGATAGCTAACCATCTACATAAATTATCGAAAAAAGCAAAAAAAAAAACACAATTTTAAAAATACGAGGTAACGAATGCTTTTCGATTTTAATTTAACGATTTCCAAAAAGATTTTCAACAATTAAGCTTCAATCCCACTATCGGCACAATGTACCGATTTTCGTCGGCACACTGCAATAAAGTCATAAGTACTAAACCAAAATTGCATTATTTCTCAATTAATTCTGGAATAAGTCTATTTGGCTTTATTACCAATGCAGTGTGGTGCAATTATGTCCTTATATTTAAATTAGTTAACAAATAAGGCAAATTTAGTTTATTACTTTTAACTTTATTTCAGTAACGAAAATCGGCACATTGTGCCGATAGTAGGATCTAAGCTTAAGAAAACAGTATAGATAATCTCTCTTATTGATTGAAAAAACGTTATGCATTTCATTAGTTACTAAATACCAACTACTCATCACAAAATCTTTTCAAGCTTCTTAAACTGTATAATATATAAAAGGTTTTCCAATAAGAGTGATATGATTTCATATATTTTTTATTTATATCATTACGAATAAACGTAATTATTATTCGAACTTATATTGATGTACCTATGAGGAGTAAAATTATTTAGGCTCAAGTTGAGTTTTATTGAATTAATGAAAATTCAAAATTACTAAGAGTTTTTTTATGTTGGAAAATATTATTATTTATATCCAATCAGTTTTTAGCAGAACGTATCAGTACCGATTTCAAGGCCGCTACACCTCTCATCAGCGTTCAATTGTCCATCTTTACAATTTTCGTAAAGTGGATACTAATTGGGAAGAATATCAACTATTTTACCAGTTTTCAACAGAAATAAAATACGAGAATTAATATTTAATTCATTTTTTATTCTACATATTGAAACAATTCTGGTTAGTACGAAATTCCCTCATCACTGGTTGAAAATTACTAACAATGATATGATTTCTTTAAAAAAAACACTATTGTTAAGGAAATTCAAAAGATTTTTATTTAATGTGAAGTACAATCGATACAATTAAGTTCTTAATAAAACGTCATTCAAATGGCCTCCACGACTTCTTCTGCAGGAACGAATTCGATGAACCTAATTTTCGATCACTTTTTTCACTAAATCAAGTCGTATGTCATGAATGGCACGGCACGTTCAATATTGACTTGTAAAGCTTGAAGAGAGTCTGGTTTACTTCGAAAGACCAATGACTTCAAATAAATCCACAAGAAATAGTCTAATGGTGTTAAATCACAACTTCTTGGAGGCCATTCAATATCACAATTTCTTGATATAATCGAATCTCCAAACTTTTCTCGCAATATATCAGTTGTTGCATTTGCTGTGTGGCACGTAGTGCCGTCTGCTTGGAACCAAATGTTGTCAAGATCAACTTCTTCCAATTTCGGCCATAAAAAGTTGATTATCAAAAAAGTTGGTTGGTTAGAACGTCTTGGAATCGACAAATTGCGGTCTTGAGCAACACATTCCTGAACGGCAGCAATATTTGCATTACGAGCGGTTCTTTGTCTTAGTGGCACTTGAACATCATATAAAGAAAATTTAAGCTAAAAATTTTCAACAATTCGACGAATAGCGAGCACACTTGGACGATTATTACGACCATAAAATGGCAAAATCGCACGAAAAGTTGCAATTGGAGAACGATTATATTGATAATAAAACTGAATAATTTGTAAACGTTGTTCTTGCGTATATCTCTCCATGATGAAATTGTAATCACTACTGCATACAATCAAAAACAATACATATATATATATATATTGATTCCTATGGTTCCAAGTTGGAACAAAGGGCTTGAAAATTTCGCTACGAATTTAAAACGTGCTGGTGATAATAAAACCTTCATGGTGCAATAGACAAACTGAAATTGTTTATTATGAACTTTTCTTACTTTTCTACTTTTACTGATCCTCCATTAGAGTTTGTTTTTATAGATTAAATGAGTTTAAAATAAATATTTTAAGTTCAATATTGATGATTATAAACATTTATGTAAAAAATTGCAAAATTTGATCATCAATTATTAAGAGTGAGTTTTTATGTGGCCGATCAGAGATTTAGTCACCTTTAATCTGGCATCTGTTTTTAAGATGACCATTAACTACCTTTACTTGAAAGTTTAAGCGACCAATGTTGTTGGTAGGTTAAACTTACTGAAATATGGTAACGCAATAAATGTATAAAAAAAACAGCTGTCAAAATATTACAAATCTGCTGCCATGTTTTATTCTTCAGTGTGACAATTTTGCACGGTTTAAGCTATCACTTAATAACAGCAAACACAATTATTACTCAATTAAATTTATATTCAGATTAAATGATTATATTTTGTCACTACGCTTAATTAAGCTCTTTCCTAAAAACTCACTCTAAAACATTAATCTTTTGTTCAATATTCAAGTTGAGTTTGTTAAAAAAAAAAAACACAAAACTAACGAGAAAATTTTAAAAGAAAACTTTACATGGCGACTTACTAGCACCCATCCGTTGGTTTAGGGTTACCAGGAGATAAATAAATTCCAAACAAATTATTATCAAGCAATCTGATTTCAAAATTTAACCTACCAACCAACTAACAAATGTTTCACATACTAAAACTCTACCGATTTTGATCCAATCAGACCACAGTGCCAGGTTCTGACGTCAAATTTAAAGTCGCAACCAAGTTTAGGTGAAAACTACGTAGGAATTATGTATTCCACCTCATACTGGTGATATTTTATAAATATTTCATAATAGTTTTATGTTAACAATGATGCATCCGTTCTTAAATCAGCCAGTTTGTTTGTTTGGAAAACTCCAGCACACATAATGCAATTTTGTCACTGGTTTTGTTTGATTAAAGCTCAGATGACTTGCAACCGTTTTATATGACCACAACTTTTAATTTTTTGCCACTCTAGTTGCAACGAATCTATACTATATCCGAGATGATAACTGACGAATTCAACATTACACTCTTCTGAGTAGAAAAAACTTCTAAAACTTCTGTAGTTCCCGCTTAAATGCTCATGTTATAATGTACAATCGTTTCAAAATAATGTTAGTGCACCCGTTTATGATTTTCATATGTCTACAGAGCACTGTTAACCTGCTAACACAGCTCTGTTAAATTCTGTGGTTCATGTCTAGGGTTTTACATATTAAAATTTAACTAAACAACTTTAAAATATGTATTCGCCATTCGCTCGCCAATGTGTAATTCTAGCTGCAAACCGAATTGTACTGAAAAATGCTCAATAGTCTTGAGTTTATCATTCCTTGAACCACTTTTCATTCAGAAACAAACTCCCAGTGCATATCAAATAAGTAGTTCTTTCTTTTAAAAATAATGGAAATGTAATTTGTTTTATGTCCACCCTAAAAAGTTTTGCTGTCAGGCAACCAACAACCACTTTTATTTTATTATTTTCGTTCCTTGTTTCCATTTTTCGTGTCGTCTGTCTGTCTTCTTTCTACTATTTACGTTCAAAAGTAATCTAGTGTATAACAATAAATTTCAGTTGGTTTTTGGCTCTGCAAATGGAAACATTCGATAAAAATGTTGAGAAAACATCGTGATAAAAATAAAAAATGGAAAAATTATAAAAATTCTTAAGAAGAAAGTGTGTTTTGTTTGTTTTAACCAAAAAAATTAAAGAAGCAAATAAAAATATTGCGCAAACCACCCGTAGTGTCAATTAATAATAAATTTATTGATATTTTTGCATAAAAATCCTAAATAAAATGTTAAAAACTAATATTGTAAATTTGTATAATAATTGTGGTCAATTTCGGAAATTAATATTAACAGTTATTTATAAAAGAGTATGTGTCATAAGTAAAAATTTTGCATGCTCACATGCATACGTATGTATGTACATACGGACATACTACATTATGTTTCCATATGTTATATTTTTATACATCCATGCAAATACAGGCATACAGACTTACCTACGCGTAGTTACGGTGTCGTAATTGCTTTTATCTTGTTGCTTCTTAGATTTCAATTAAATATTAAATGGACATTTTATATATGTACGTAATTAGTATTTACTATTGATTTGATAAGTTTGCATCGGTCCTCCCACTATTCCGTTAAACGTGGCCAGCGATAGCTTGCTATAATTACATACATACATACAAAAACATGCATTTGTATGTACATACATACATGCATACTTACTTACATACAAAATAAAATATAAACATATGTATATATGTATGTATGTATGTTGTATGTACTAAGAAAAGAAGAAAAACAATAGAATGAAAGTGAAACAAAAAAAAACTCACTCACACAACATCAATCAATTTACATTGATATTTGTCAATGTGCTAAAGTTTTATTCAATATCCTTCCGTTTACTTTTTTTCAGTCAATGTGAAGGACTTGTGCTTTGCCATTGAAATGTAAAATTTCAAGTTGAATTAAAAGTTTTGTTCTTACAATCAATTACCTTTAATAAAATGGGATTAATGAATTATTAAAACATTTTCAGCCATTTATGTACTTATCTGTTGTTGTTTTTGTTTTTGACCTTTACAGCTTTTGGTTGTTATTTTTTTTTTTCTATTCATATGTAGTATGTATTTTGTTCTAATTTTTTTTTTTATTATTTTAAATAGTTGCATTATAAATTGTACATATAAATTTTAAATTGAAATTTTGTATAGAATTTAAGCCATGCACGCATGCAATCGTCTGTCTGTATTGGCCCAAATACGTTAAATGGCCAATTTAACGGCACTGCATTTTATATTTTAATTTGTTTTGGCTGGAAACATCACGAATTAAAATTACGATGTGCTGAATAAATTATGAGCAAATTAAAAAAAAAATTATATTGTTTGCATAAAAATAATATTTTCTCAAAAAATTCAGATACATAAATAATTTTTTTTATTATTTTAAAAATATTCATAACAAACATTTACTGCATGGCTCACGATGTCGATCGTTTGATTTTTAGACGTAAAAAATCTAGCTTGCCTTCCACTAATAACCGATTTTTCTTAACTTATTAATTTTTTTACTGGAAGAAGTGCTAAACAAATAAATAAAATGGATGGTTTGAAGGTCAGAAATCGTTGGTTTTTCGTTTACAATTTCAGCATTATCGATCGGTCGACATTGTGAGCCAGGCAGTTAGATTCCAATATCGTCACAATGTTGCCGATAATCACTATATATACATACGAGTATGTACATATGTACATATGTACATTATTAAAATTTATTCTGAGGATGATATTTATTTCTTTATTATTATTTCTTAACAAAAATTGATATATAGACTTGAAACTAATAAAAAAAAGTCGTTTACATTCTAAAGGGGACAAAAATCTTGAATTAAATGATGCCTATTCAGAAAATATCAAAAACTTTCAAAAAACAGCAATATTGAAAAGAAGTTCTAAAATTGGAAAAACTTATGTAAATTCGGCGAAATGTAACAAGAGACCAAAAAAAGCGAAAATTCGCAAATAATCTTGGAAATTTCATGTCTGTCGGGAAAATTCACGAAAAGTTTGAAAATATTGAAAAAAAAACGTAATTTAAATAAAAAAAAAGCTAAAACTTGATAACAACGTGGAAGTTATAATATTGAAAAGCAAAATTTATTAAAAATCGCCAAAAGCACAAAAAATGCGAAAATAAAGCGAAAAATCGCATGTTGGCGAAAAATTGCTAAATTTATTAAAGAAATCACTAAACATGTAAAGAATAAAAAAATCGCGAAACGACTTTAAATGCTTTTTGTGTAGCAAATTTTACAGTTTTTCATTCTGTATTGCAGATCGCTTAGATTGTTAAATAACCACAAAATTCGAAAAATTACTTACAATGCTAAAATTAACAAAATAATAGATAATAAAAATAAAAAATGTAGTAAAATTTGTTTCTTAAAATTTACTAAAATTTGTGAATAATTTCAGATACCCTTATCCTACTTCTTCACGAGCCATTGACATGAACATGACATGAATAGAACGTAGGCAGAGCAACGGTAATAATATGTCTATGTTCTAGTATGTGGCGAATACGTATATATAGATGTTCATGCGCTGACTAACGATAATTTTTACTTTGTCAAAGCGTTCGCATATTGCATTTTTTTCGATTTTACGTTTTGTTTTGTGTATTTTTCAAGTGATAATTGTATTGTGAAGTGTTTTTGTGGTTTTCGCTGTTTTTTGTACAGTATTTGGTGCAAAATAATACATACATGATTGATAAATAAGCTGCTGTATCCTAAAAAAAGCAACTGTCAAATAGAAAATGACATTTAATGTCCAACCTGATAGCGCACATTGTTGCTTAGCCATACATTGATGCCAGAGTATGGACGAAACATGGCATGTGCGGTCTTCATTAGCCATATGTGAAGTCCGACATAATGCTTATAACAAGTTAATGGCTAATGGAGAGCTCCAGTTTTCACGTAAATTTCAAAAACATAAATAATAATAAATAGATCGATATCGAATGCCGAAATTTGCCCGCTGAAAAAAATTGAATTTTTCGCAAAAATTACAAAAATTCCTAATAACTGTAACACCCTATTTTCCCCAGGCATTATCTTATGCATATTTTCTTTTCTTCGTTTTATTTAGAAATCAACAAGATGTCCGAGTATTGGCTTATCTCAGCCCCTGGCGACAAAACCTGCCAGCAAACTTTTGATACCATGAATAATCTGACCAGCAAACAAAATAATTTGTGCAACAACTATAAATTTCATATACCCGACTTAAAGGTGAGTTTTAGAAAAATTATAAATATGCCCCTTCACTCGGCACAAAAGTTTTGACATTTTGTATTGGTATTTTTCTAG
Source organism: Lypha dubia (assembly GCA_947311025.1). NCBI lineage: Eukaryota > Metazoa > Arthropoda > Insecta > Diptera > Tachinidae > Lypha > Lypha dubia. The sequence continues at coordinate 73,787,857 of OX371264.1, read as the reverse complement.
GTCGGTACTCTCGATCAATTGGTGGGTCTTTCCGATGATTTGGGTAAACTTGATACTTATGTTGAGCAAATTACCCGCAAAGTAGCCGTGTATTTGGGTGAAGTTTTGGAAGACCAAAGAGATAAATTGCATGAAAATTTACTCGCCAATAACAGTAAGTCAATTTTCTTTTTTTATGTTCGATATAAACTATAAACAATTAATTTTTATGTCTTGATATTTTGTTAAGTAGTTTACTAACTAATTTTTTTTTTTAATCAATTTTAAAAGAATCGTAGATTTTTCCGTAGTTTATTAATATACAATACATATACTTATATTTTTATTTTGAGAATGATTAGAAACTAACAAACTGTTTTTTGAACAACGTATAGTTTGATATACATTTATTCTTGGTTATCTTAATACAAAAGTTTGATACAAAACGTCCTTCAACTGAAGGATCGCAAAAGTTTTACTATGCTGTATTCATTAACATGAATTTTGGCTCGAAATGTATTTTATAAAACAAATTTTCTTTTATGAATGAATACAGCAGATAGTTAAAAGTACATCTTTTAGTTAAAGACATGCGCCCCATACTCACTCATAGTCATATACATACAAAGTATACTTTAACCCTCATATTCATAAACGAATGGATTATTAAAGTTAAACAGTAAAATCGGTTTTCCCATACAAATATCGTATGTTAAATCAACAGCAGTTTTACCAATTTTTTATGAATACGGGGATAGAAGTTTAAAACCAGTTTTAAACTTTTAAAGTAGATATATACGTTGTTTATAACTATGAGTATGAATAATTTTTAACATACATAATTCTAACACAAAGATTTTTTTTTTTCTTAAATTATAATATTATATAAGATTTAAAAACTAAGTTTTTCGATATGAAAACATTAGGGTTTTTCTCATTTTCTTTCATTTAGTTTAGTATGTATTTTTCTTTTATATTTTTAACTTATTATGATTTTATTATTGTTTATTTTATATTTTTATTACAACTAAAATTTGAGTTTTTATTATTTATATATTCTTCGTTTTAATTTTCTCTCATCCGCACTCTATTCATTATAACATTATTTCTCTCTCCCCTCTCTCTTTTTTGCCAATTGTTTTATCCTTTTATTCCCTTATAACCAGGGTTAGTATATATACAACTGGTTCTAAAGAAAGAGATAGAGATGCTTTTTATTAAACAAAACTTCTATGTTTATCAAAATTGTATTAAAATTGTAAAATGTTTTAAGTTAGCTGTGAAATTGTGATCTTTTTGTTTAATTGTTTTGATTTGGTTTATGTTTAACTATTTTTTTTTTTGTAATAAACTTTAATGTGAATATTAAGAAATAAAATAAAATAAAAAAACAACATAAACAAAAACACCACAAACTTTAACACACATAACAAAAATGGATTGTTGTATAAAATCAATTAATATGAATTTTTATAACGAAAATTAATGATGAATGCAGATAATCGTGACCACATGAGAGTTAATGACTAGATCCGTTAATATTAAAATAAATCTAATTTAACTTTCATCTACGCGGAAAATTTTCAATTGTAGTCAAAATAAAAACCACAAGCATTTTGTTTTTGTAAGATGATTGTGCTAAAGCCGGAAATACAAATCAAATACATATAGAAATAATATTATCAGCCCGCCATGATTAAAATAAAAGAAAATGTTATCATTTGCGCTGCCAAGTTAACCTGCCATGGTTCAAGTTTAAAATTTTTAACATTGCCGTACGATATAACAGTATTTTTGTGTATTAATGTGGTAACCTTAGCAAATGTTTTAAAGCGTTATCAAAAGAATGAATTTTGTGATGTTTGCAGAATAAAATAATGGTTGGCAAATAATATTAAATTAAAAAATATATGTATATTTTCATCTAAAATGATGGCATATCGAATAGCGATAGAGGAAGAATAAAATACACCAGTGTTGAGTGTAAGACATCAGAACATTTTCGGTCAAAACTAATTATCGAATTATGTACTAGTTACTCCAAAAAACTCTATCGTAAGTAGCATTTTTGTTTTTCGATCTATCGGTCCACTTCTAGTCATAATCCTCTACATAACTCACTCAGAGAGGAAAGGAGGCAGAATCTTCTGCGGAACCTCAGTTCTTATCAATCGTCACATTTAATAATTCACCATTACTTTTCACATTCCACCCTTAAAGCCGTGCTTCACTATCCTACACAGTCGTGCGATCTGCCAAATATGAAATGTGTGCTGAAAAAGTATGGTAGTGTGAACTACAAATGCAACTGTGTGACAGATTTTTTGGCAAGTCGTGCGATTTGTAAAATTTTATGAAAATTTTCATAAAATGATAGTTTTCATGCGATCAGAGGAGTATTTATTGTTAACCAGAAGTTTTGGCATCAGTTTTGTATGATTTTGTGGCACCTACAACACCATTTTGAAACGATATTTAAAGTCGGTCAGATTTTTGCAAGATTTTCCTGTGAATGAACCGTACGATTGTGTAGGATAGTGAAGCACGGCCTTTAATGGTGTTATTCCTTGTCTGAAAACCTACTTCTTTTTGTTTTACAAGTTTTACTTTAATTAAAGCTAAACAAATATGTAAATAAATAAAAAATTAAATAAATAAAAAAAAATGGTTGTCTCAGCTGGAGCAGTATGCCATTGTCTAAAAACTTGACTTCATAAACAAACACTACTAAGAACATACATATGGATGTGTTTGATTTTTGAATATGATGAAAGAAACAAAATAATTACTTTCAGGTAATGATATAAACATACATGTATGTTTGTACATATATACTTATTTTAGTCATTACCAGTATTAGTAAATAAAAAGAACAAAAATGAGGTTTCCACATTATGAAAAAAAATCTTATTTATTCCGAAAACTCCTAAAATATTTGCAAGGAAATTGTGCTTTACTTTGGCACAGGCATTCATATCCCGCTTGTCCGCGGATACATTCCATAAGTCATTATACCATTATGCACAATGACCTATACTTGCTCGGTGACGAACAGTGACGAATATTCATCATAGTTTTCATTCACAAAAACACTATGATGAAAAGAACACTGAAGCCGGAGTTAAATAATGCACGGTTTCGCTAACGTTGGATAATCAACGTAAACAATAGAATATGACAAAAAGAATTTTGCTCGCTTGCTCAATTCGTTGATCGTATATAGATCAACGAATTGATATAATATATTGGTACACCAAGTAGGTACCTCAATTGTGAGTGACGTATTTTTACAGAAAAAACGTCAATAGCAGTTTTGCCGAACAAGCGGGATGTAATCGTTGTTATTAGTATGTGTGCAAATACAAAAGCAATCAATCACAGTAATTCTAATCACGGCAATTTTAATTTCAATAACTAATTGTGTGTCAAAAAAACATGCTAGAATAAAGTGCCAAATAGACCACATTGTTTTCATTTGGACTGCTCATACAAGCATTGATTTTGCACTTAATCGCTTTTAATTATAATTTTCCACGACGACTTTCCAAATTTTTTTTATATTTCTTTAAACGTTTAAATGTCATTTATTCAGGTTAATCTTTTAAGAGTGGAAAACTATTTTTTTTTTGCAACACTGCGCTTCTTACACTAAAAACAAAAACACTTTTAATATTCAAATAAGAATTTTAAAAACGAATAACTTATAACCGTTTTTTCCCAGATCTTTAAAATCATCTTAAACAATTAATTCATTAATCGTTTCGTTCGTTTTCATGTTACTTTTTTCTTCGTTTTTTTTTTTTTTTGTTTTAAGCTTACTACAAAAATTAATAAACAATTACAAATTTAATAAAACATTTATTTCCTTTTTAGTTTTTCATTTTAGTTTTCAATGTTTTCTATTTATTGGAAAGCAATTAGTTTTTAAATCATGTATATCGAATTTCTTTCAATATAGTTTTGTAATTATTATCAATAACAAAAGAATTAAGTGCCTGTTCGCCGATAACGAAGAACTTCTTTCTTTCGAATAATTACATTTGAAACAAAAACAAATTCAAAAATTTTGTTTTTGCTTTATGTGTAATTGTTCGAAAGAAAGAACTACTTCGACATTGGCGAACAGGCAGTAAATATTAACAAGAAAAAAAAAAAACAATATGAAACTGATTTAACTTTTGACCATTTTTTATGCGTTAAATACTTATCATTTTATTTTTGTTTTGAATTTTGAAAAATACGTTACAAAGAAAGCAAACATAAATAAATTCCTTTATTGTGTAAAATAAAAAAAAAAATTATAGCGTTGTTTGTGAGTGTGTGTGTATGTGTGTGTATTTGTTAATGTAACTTAATTTGTTTTTATATTCTTAAAAATGTCAAAATTGTTTAATTTAATTTACTTCTAAGTTGCATTCACTTTAAATTCATATTGTCAATTCTTTTTATAGTATTTTGGTATTTAATGAAAAATTTCTAAATAGTTTTCAATACTTTGCTTATTGAGTTCGGAATTTTGTTGTTTTTTGTGTCACAACAGAGCCAACAAGATTAAAAGAAACACCACGCTTTTACACTGTATTTGTTTTTTACTTAAATTAATTTAAATTCTTTTTTCTTTCAATTTAGTTTTTATATATATTTTTTTTTTATTTTATTATTTTTAAAAATTCTTCAAAAACTCTTTCTTGATACAAATTTTTAAGTTCACAAATATTTACAATAAATAAGAGTATTAATTGTTAAAATACCGGTTGGTTAAGCAGGGCTAATTTTAGTGTATGTACGAGTAAAATGATGGCAGCAAGCGTTAAGCGGCCCATACACTTTTTCAGAAAGTACCTTTGAGTAAAGCTGATTTCATGTCTTAAATTCAATAAGTAATATTTACTAGAAAAGTGAAGGGTTTTTAGATCAAATTATATAATAAAAAGAGTAAAAAGCATAAAAGCACATTTAAGTAAAAATATTTTACTTTTAGTAAAAAGTATTCAGTGCAGTTTAAAAGTGAATAAAAAAATTCGTTTTCAAGAGATGCCTTTAGCAAAGAAAGTAAATTGTAGTAAAAGAAAATAACTGCTTTTAAGACTAGAAGTATTTTTAAACTAAAAGATACCTTTTATTGTAATAAAAAGTACCTTATAGAAAAATTACATTATATTCAGAAGTATTTTTTTTTTTGTGAAAATTGTCCTTTATTAAAAATAAAAAGTATCTTTTAGTAAAAAAGTACCATTTAGTAACAAAGAGCAATGTAGTTAAAAGTACCTTTTAACAAATAGTACATTTTAGTGAAATAGTACCGTGTAGAAAAAAAGTACATTTTATTAAAAATTGTACCTTGAAGTGAAAAGTACCCTTAGTTAAAAATTACGGTTTGTGGTAAAAAACACATTTTAGTAAAAAAAAAATACTTGTTAGTAAAAACGCGACATGTTTTAACACAAAAATTACCTTTTTGCTAAAATGTTCCTTGTAGTAAAAAAATTTGTTTTAATAAAAAAAAAATTAACATTTAAGAAGAAATTACATTTTAGTAAAAATCCAACCTTTTTAAAAATTACTTATTTTCATAAGGGGATGTGCACATATTACATAACGCTCCAAAGAGTGGAAGGGGGTTACAGATTTGTAACGGATTGATAATTTTGCACTGAAAATTGTGTAAAAAGCATTAAGGGGATGGTGGTATGAAATCTCCGAAAACAGCGTTACGTAATATGTATGTGAATGGCCCCTAATGAAACTATTTTAAATGTTCAAGTATGTATTGCGTGAATGTTTATTTAAATATGTATCTTAAAACCAAAACCAAAAACAAATCCCAAAAGGTCCTGGTCCGCCCGATGAATGTACCGTACACAATAACACTATCACCACAACACACACGGATTTGACGGCAAAATCATCAAATCTTTCCAATAGTCGTGATACCACAACAACATCTTGTTCAGCATGTCCATCGGGAAGTTGTTTAAATATTTCCACAACTGAAGAATCGGAACGTGACTATGATTTATTGTCGTCATCTGTATCGCCTGTATGCAACTGTGATTGTGAATGTCTCACACAAACTGCAATTGCCGCAACTAGTCCTACTCTTACCACTTTGAATGCCTGCTCGTCCTCCTCCTCGACAGCATCGGCCTGTAATGCTTCAGTTGATGATCATCAACATTTCTCTTTTTCCACATCGACTGCAAACCTTAAATTGCACACATCTCCATCGTCGTACAACCATCATCAGCATCCCTCCCAGCTCCTTCATGACGATAATCACTTTTCATCTTCGTTCAAAAATGCCGCCTCCACATCATCGTGTTTTATATCCTCTGCCATTTCATCTGCCAATGTCTGTGCAACCGGACCAGCTACTGCTAATAGCTCGTACTTATGTTCCACTTCGTCTCCTCCAGCAGGAACTGCTAATAATATTCTTGCCACGCGTCGCCAATCTATTAATAAAACATTAACCACAACACAAAATAATAATACATGTAGCATAAATAATAATTCGACATACACAACAACGACGATGCTTTGTGGCTTAAAGAACAAAAGCTCATTGACAACGTCACCTCCGCCATCTACTACCCCACATCATCATTCGTTTGCTAGTTCTACGCGCGGTTTAGCTGGATTTTTTTTTAGTAACAGTAGTCGTTCTTCATCTAAAAACGATGTTAATGAAACCTCAACATCGCCACGCCACAATTTACAACAACACAATATTCAACAGTCTCAACAACATCACCATCATCATCACCAACAGCAACCACCACATCAATCCAATAACGATAATATTCAACATAAGCCATTGAAAAGTAGTGATAGTTTATCCGATGATGTAAGTGATACATTTGATTGGTGGTTTCAAAAACACAAAAGAAATTCCCAGAAAAAGTGCAGGTACATAAAAGAAACGAAATAGAAAAAAAAACAAAAACAATCATTTATTCTACAAAAGATAATTTTGTAAATAAATGCCTTAATCTAATCGATTCATATTTCATCACAAATATTTTAATATAATATAGTATTTTTTTAAACTTCCTTCATCCATCCTTAAAGTCCTGTCTAAGTGAGAGTTTCATAATTACAGCAGTTATTTCAAACTTTTTTAATATTGGAAAAATTTTGCAAAGCAGGTAGCCTAGAAATTAAATGGTATTGGTCTCCGTGTACTGTCATATGCAACTAAGGGGCCACCCAGATGAAAATTGCCCCGATTTCAGATTTTACTTATTATATATTCACCGAGACCTGCCTTTCTATATATAGTGCAAGTGTCTCATAATATTTATGAGTCTGTAAATGTCTGATGAGGACGATGCTAACAGAAGGTGTCAACGCAAACCAAACTATAACTTAGGACATTAGGCTTTAATTCCATTGGATAAAGCAAGTCGCCAACATTATTAATTTCTCTAATGTGCATTAGTGTGGCATTGTATTAATTGCTGTTGCACAGTTTACGTGATGAAACACGTTATATAACCATTTCGAGCATTGATTGGCACTGTTGAAAGCTACACCACGTCGCCCTCCTTCGTCGGTTAGCAGAATCGTCAACGAATTAAAACAATTAATAAAATGCCGTCACAGAAAGATGAAAGGAGGTTAATGCGCCTACTTAACCTCAGAGGCACAGAATTAAGCCTTTTATAAGTTTTCTAGCTATCTTCTTCTCCGTATCCTTCCCCCGGTGGTACGTTTGGTCATCTTGGTGATATCCACACCTAGGTGCTGTGCCTTCTGGGGAAAAGGGTAAGTGTCTTTTCCAGGCGTTATCTTTCGTCAATTACCCATAAAACTTTATATGTTAATTACCAATATCTGAAACAACAGAGCAACGGATGTACATACATATAAGATAGAGAAAGGAAGTAGGATAATATAGATTTTATCCTTTTATAGGCACCTAAGGTATCCGCTCAAGACCAAAGTCGATAGATAGTTAATCCTTAGAGGTTCTCATTCGAGGGTCGACCAGCAAGCTAAACTGGTACCACGGAATCCGGTAAGCCCCACGGGAGAGTGTCCACGTGGGGTCGGGAATGTTGTTCCTATATTGGACTCACCATGCGATGCGATATTGCGAGATGCATATCTGTTCTCCTTCGGGGATAAATATGCTATTAGCATAGTCCTTCTCCTTGGAATGCATAGCTGGCAGCCATCGCACTACCATCGTTGGTGTTATGATTCCGTGACCGGTTGTTGGTGAGGTCTCCTTTGGGATTACACGTGGTGGCTGTGGTTGCCATAAAAAGCTGGCAAATGTATTGGTTTAAGGACTGATGCTCGACCAGTGGTAGTAACTGGCTGGACTTCGGTCTACCAATGTTGAGCCCCTATGTGCTGTTGCGAAACAACAGATAAAAGAGATTAGATAGCACGCTTGTGTGGGCTTGGGGTGCTTGTGAACACATACATATATTCACACGATGTTAAGAGCACTATGGGCTTAAACCGAAGGGCAGGTTCCCACATTAATCTGCAACACATATGTATACCGTATCCCTTTTCCTAGTTCTGGCACTTATGCATTGCAAAAAAATGCAAATATGTCTTAAAATGTGCACTTTTTACATCATCATATCTTGGGAATAATTTATGGCAGAACCTTTGAGGTAACCTGTTTAAAGAGACCTTATGTGTCAAGTTTCATTATTTTATGATTTGGCGAAGCAAAGTTAGGAGAGGGGAAAAGCAGTTACCATGCACTATTTTGACAAGAAACAAAATTATCGGAGCCAAATATAATCAACTATTGCTATACGACCGCCTGTGTATCACCACGATACTCTGGCACGAACAATAAAATTTGTATTTTGTGGGTTTCGATATTTTCTCGATTAAGGCTCGACACTTACGTACATGCAGATTTCATGGTAAAAATAGAACCTTCCTAGAACCTGAAATCGTCGAAATTGTACGTAAATTATTTACACTTGGGAAATTACTCGCCTTCAGTTAAAATGCTTAAATATTTAGCAAAATACACATCACTAGTATGTATTCGTATGCCGTAATAATTTAATACAAATATCATTCTTGCTTATTCCCATTGAAATTTTCAAATGTCACACAATCTATTTTTGTCTTAATATCTAAAAATTAAAAAAAAACAGGTCGTATCTTCAACAAAGTAAAGCATACGTGAAAAAGAAATTAACTAAACAAAAAATTATCTCATCGCATATCAACAATTAACTAATTACAAACCCATTCCCCACAATGTAGTTAGTTCTTGAAACTTTCTTTCCTAAAAGAATATTTTATTTTTATCCCTGTTATTTTAATACACGTTATTTGCACCATCACTTTAATTAAAATTGACCCCCTCCCCTTTAACCCTTTATATATAATCTCTTAACAATTCACATTCATTTCTCATTTAATCATTAATTCTTTTTCTCTTTTTTTTGCTGGCCACAATACAAAACTCCTCACTATTTGAATATTTCTTCTTTTTTTTTCTTTGTTTTTGTTATTTGTGCTTTTTTCATATTTTCTACTCTCTCAAAATACAAACTCACTTGTATAAAAAAAACAAACAAAACAAACAATCAAACAACAAAAATTTCAAATCGAAAAATATGAAATTACAAACATAAAAACCAAAAAAAAAAAAAAAAAAAATAGCAGTATCTTCTCATCGAGTCAATTAAATTTAAATCTTGGATTTAATTCCACATCAACTCATAGATCGTCACCAGTGAGTAGTTGTTGTGGCAGTAGTAGTCATGGTCGTTCCAGTCCGGACACCGATATGGGCGAACTTCCAACATTGCCCCTAAGTCCAGGTTAGCCGGTTCTCTTATTTATATATAAATTTATATGTATGTGTGTGAGTGTAAAATCCCTTATAAATACATATGGAAAAAAATTGTGATAAATTTCTTAAAACTTAAATATGCCTAAAATTTTAATTAATAACACACTTTGTCATTTCTTTTTTATTTCTTATAATAACTTTTCCTTTCGATACTTTAAAGAATTTTTTAAAATTTATAATTGAACAAACAACACTGTGCTTTAAGTATATTTACAAAATTTGTAACGTATTTTTTTCATTTCAATTAAAATTTATTTACTTATCTTGTCTACATTCTTATTTATTTGCAGTGTAAAATGTAAAAAAACAACAAAACTATTTTTGATGGCTCTCCCTTTTTTTTTTTTTTTTGTTTTCAGATTTTTATTGTAAATTTTATGTTTTAAGTAACAATTTTCTTCGTTGCTTGTATGTGCTTTTTTATAGTGTAGTGTATTAACGCATTTGCTTTTTAGCGTTTTTTTTTTGTAACATTACATACTCGTATGTAGCTATTTTTTGTGAAATTACGCTATTTTTTGTAAATTTGTAATAATATCTATTGTTTTACTTTCTAGTTTATGTATCTATTTTTGTAAAATCAATGTAGTTTTATTTCTAGTAATCCCTCTCCAACTTATTACCGGTTGCAAAGGGTACCGCCCATTTGAGTTATTTTGGTCCTTTTATCATGAGTAAATTATTTATTTCTGTAATACCTCACTCCCGCATTCCAATACTACTGCTGGTTCCCAAGTTGGTGGTTGTTTTTTTATGGACAGATGCTCTGCACTATCTTGCTCCTCTTTAGCTTGTACAGAAAACATTAAATGGGACATTAAATTCTAGTATGATTGCAGATTTTGCAAATTGGTACTGTTGGCCAGATAGATCTTGAAACCTCACAAATGGCTTCATCGGCCCTTCTGACTTGTATTTCTTTAAATAGACTACGTTTTATATCGTTAAAAAAGTACCTTCTATGTCAAGAAAGGTCACCAACATATCGATGGCTTAATATAGAAAGGTCGTATCTCGTTTTTTTTAATCGTTTTTTTACATATGTATTCTGGTAGCCAAAACTCAAATACATCTCCCTTAAAAAAAATTCAGTTTTCTATGTATGTATGTATGTTGACGAATAACAGATTTACAATAATTAAAAAAAAAACCCCTAACTAATTTAAAAAAAAAATAAGAAAATAAAACAGAATTGAATTTGTTGGCTGTTTTAATAAAAATCTGCTTAGAAAAAATATTTTATTATTTTTTCAGATTTTATTGAGTTTTTGCTTCTCCTGTAAAGTAGCTAAGATACTAAGTTGAGATACGACCTTTCTATATTAAGCCATCGATAAATGTATTCCTTGTGCTTCATTGACTTTTCAATAAAACTAACGAGCCAGAACTTGATATGTAGAAATTTCGCAGAAATGATGATCCAAGTTACAGATCAATTATCCGTTTCAATATTATAGTGTAATGAAAATAAAATCTTTCCATTACGATTCGATCAGCTTAAACTATTTTACAGACTTTTTGCAAAACAAGAAAAAATAGTGTTACACGATGTTTTTTGCATATTTACTTAGTAAGTACCAACTCGGGCGCGTCCCCAAGTGACAGATAGGGGTAGAGACATGCCAGAGACTCGCTTGATGAGCAAGCAATTTATAAATTAATGGCGTTTCATTTGAAAAAAATTGCACCATAAGGTCTGTGCAAATCGTCAGATGTTTTTGTAAGGTTGTGTTTTGGCCGTTAAAAAATTCTAAAGATGTCAAACTTCATATTAATAAAAAGAAATTGAACACAATTTTATAATAAAGAATTTTGTTTGATATCTTCACCATTATGGCATCTTCGTTGTACTACTGCATAGACCTCATAATTGGACCACGAATAAGTGTTCTATGTGATTTAGCAACATTTTTAAATTGTCACCTGACTTTTAAAAACTTTTGCATATTTTACGTTGAAAAAAGAAAACAAGTTTCGGCATAAAAATATAAAGTAAAGAAACAATAACAAAACCAATGCTGCACTCATGCCTCTTTAATTAAAATGAGTTTTAAACATTTAATTTTTTTTTCTTTTTATGGGTAACTTCATGAGAAAATAACACATTTTTTTCAGAAAAGAACATAAAGATAGATAAAAGGCAAAATAAATGTAGAATAATACTCAGAAAAGAATACTCCATAAGTTTCGTTTGTGAAAAAACCCAGAATTTCTAAGAAAATTCCAAGAAATCCCAAAATTTTCTTATGGCTTTGTCCAAGGTCAATAAAATTTGTTTACTGAATAATTCCAAGCTTAGGGATTTTTTTTTTTTAATTTGACATTTATTCGAGCATATACTCAAGAACTTTGGAACTTTTCAAACATAAATGGTAGACATCTACTGATGAGTTGGTATAGCAGCCAACGAAATGCATTTAGATATTGCTAACCGGCAACAAATAATTACAATTTTAGGGACTGTTTTTTAACATTTAGGCGAAACACAAAATTTTGGCTGCAAAATAGAACGAACTCGGAACCGTATAGGGCAAATATAGAATTGAATTAAATACAGTATGTACAGTAACTGATGGTGTTTCTTTTCTACAAAAAAATGGTACATCTCCATGCAGAAAGTGCACTTTGGTGTTCTTTTCTTAAAATTACTTTTCACTCTTAAGGGGTGGTGTGTTTGATTCTAAAAAAAATCGCCCTCACTAATGGTGGAAGGCATTGTTCTTTATGCCGCGTAAAAATCGACAGTGTTGATAGTGCCCTGTTAAAATTAGCTGACAGCTGTTAAAAACAGGTCGTTCCACCCCTAATTTGTGTTTTATTCTAGTAAAATAACAAGTTGCATTATTACAGGGTTGGCAAAACATTTTACATATGTACTTTTCAACAAGTTGCCATTTTGTATGTAGCAAAGAAAACACCATAAATGTTCCTAAGGGAACATTCTTTTTATATTGAGAAAAGATCGGTAGTGCATTTTATGTCAAAAACTAATTTTTTTTAATTTTAAAATTAAATATTTTCTAAACGAGAAGAAACATTTAAATCGTTGAAAATTTTGTTATTCGTACAAGAAAATTAATAGCCCTAAAAAATTTTACTTGCCCGAAGTACCCTAATTTGGGGCTACATAACTCCTCGCTGAAGCAGTTGCAAAATATTTTGCTCAGTTTTTTTTTTTTTTGTGAGTGTATTTGGTAATGTTATAATAAATTTTGTCATTTTGTCTAACGTCCAACGTTAGACTTTTCAATATCGTTCAACTTTAGGTGTTATTTTGTAAGAACGTGTCATAGCTAGCAATTCTGTCTACAGTGTGAAATTTACAACATACTAGTCTATTTTATGTAGATTTTTTACGTGACAATATTCAACGATATGGTTTTAGTAAACAGCAATGGAACTTTATTTATGTTACCAGATTTCGCCAGCTGATCACTACTAACGCTATACGTTTTTGCTAACTCTCGTTACGCTGTTGCCGAGGGATCTTTGTGGTAGGTGTATGACTTCGCCGTGGGCTGCAGCATATAACTTATTAATCGTCCTTTGTATCGAGTTTGACAAGCCGAATCAAAATAACAAACATATGTCTTTCACATACATATGTAAAAATAATTGTTTTAAAAATATTTATTATTGTGTTATTTTTATTATAAGTGTTTTTGAAATAAGTTTTTTGCTTAAATTTATTAATTTGCAAATTATTTACAACGTGTGTGTGAGTGTTTCTAGTTTTGTAATAACATGTGTAATTGCAGTTTGTATGTAAGTGTTGTGGCAATTAAAAAACAACGTTTTCAAAATTCAAAACCAAATTAATTTTTTATTACAAATTTATGCATAGTACATATGTATGTAGTATGTACATAATTATGTTAGAATTTAAATAGTAAAAACTCAAATATAATAACACTTATTAAACTTTAATATGTATGTATATTAGTTAGCTTGATTATTTTGAAAGCTTTTTCAAATTAACACAATTGAAACTAACAAATTTAATTTTTAATCCAGCCGACTTATCTGTGTATATTACGCGCTTCCAATGGGACATGGCTAAATATCCAATTAAGCAATCCTTGCGTAACATTGCCGATATTATTTCGAAACAAATCGGTCAAATTGATGCGGATTTAAAAACGAAATCCAATGCCTACAATAATTTAAAGGGCAGTTTGCAAAATTTGGAAAAGAAACAAACGTAAGCTTTTGTTTGGGATTTTTTTTTAATTGATACTATTATTACTTAAATATGATTTGTAATTTTCTTTTTTATTGATTTGATTTTTTTCTCAAATTAGTGGCAGTTTGTTAACCCGTAATTTGGCCGATTTGGTTAAAAAGGAACATTTCATTTTGGACTCTGAATATTTAACCACTTTGTTGGTGATTGTACCGAAGTAAGTAGAAAAATATTAAAATATTTCAATAATTTTGAATAATTAATTTATGCAGAATGAATAGAAATAATTGAGTCTTAAGGGATCGAAAATTCTATTCTAACATAATTTTCGGTTTTAGTTTTTCGATTGAAATCAATTTTTTTAAGAGAAATAACACTGATGCAACAATTTCGACCAGTTAAATAATAACCTGTTGCCCTTTTTGAGAAAGTGATAGTGTAGAGAGAACAGAGATGGTGATGTGTGATTGAAAATAAGGTTGACCATTTTTTTTAACACCACTATACTTTCTTAACCTGTTTGTGAAACCAGGTTATTTGTAAGTAGGATTCCGCACAGAGGTAGAAATTCGACCACTTTATCCATAAGCGTGTTTGTTTGTAACCGGTAGTTTGGGCAAAAATAAAGATCTATATTTTTTTTTTTAATTAATTTTGCTTTGAACGTTGCCAGCAGTTGAATGTCGGTCGTCAGTAACTATCACTATCCTACACAATCGTATGATTCATTCACAGGAAAACCTTACAAAAATCTTTCGTTTTCAACACACATCTCACATTTGGCAGATGCACGAGGCAAGCACAGGCTTAAATGATTAAAAATGTAATTGCCACCCTACCGAAAATTCTATTATCACGTTACAATCATTAATTATTTGCATCTAAATAAAATATTTTTAATATCTTTCCTTTAGAATTTTGGCCAACGATTGGATGGCCAATTATGAAAAAATCACCGATATGATTGTACCCCGATCATCGAACTTGATTACCCAAGACAATGATTACTGTCTCTACAATGTGACCTTGTTTAAGAAGGTCGTGGAAGAGTTTAAATTACATGCCCGCGAAAAGAAATTTATTGTACGTGATTTTGTTTACAATGAAGAGGAATTAGCTGCTGGCCAAAATGAAAGAACCAAATTGATTACCGACAAGAAGAAGCAATTTGTAAGTAACATTAAAGATAAAAAACATTTTATAATTTTCACTATTCCGCTAAATAAATTCTTATTTTATATTTAAGAATTTTCAAAACTGTAGAGATTATTATGTCCATATTTATTTTTTCACACAGCATTATTTATGCGACAATTTTCCCAGAAAAAAATTTTTATTAAAAACTTAGCACATACATCGCTTACTATTAGACTTGTTCCACATAGTTCATTTGAGTGTTCGGTCATTCTAGTTCAGACTTTCCAAACGAACTAGGTCAGTCTTTTAGTTCAATCGCTCTTTCTTTTTAATTGAACTATTAAAGAATGGTGAACTATGTCTGCTCTGTGGGAGCATAAGGGTAACAAACACTGCAATTCAATAAAAACTTAAATTTTCGTTTATAGAAATGTAGTTTATGTCAGAATTGAAAAGCTGGAACCATGTAAATGTTTTATTAAAATACAGTGGACTCCCGATAATTCGTAATCGCAAGGGACCGGCCATTTCTTACGAATTATAGGAGGTTTAGATTTAGCAGGGTTTTCGATTTAACGGGGTTAAAATAAAATAAATACGAATTAACGGGGTTTTTCAATTTATTTACTAAAACGATAAAAAACATAAAAAGCAATTGTTAAAAATAAAATACAAAATAAATAAAATAAATACAACCATAAAACTTTTCAAGATTTGGATATTCAGGTAGTTTTTCGCGTTTTAGCTTACTGCCTGAAGATTTTTGCATAATAAATTCTCTTTTCTGAAGGATTGAAGTAAGAGTTGATGGAGCAATTTCAAATCGCTTAGCAACGTCCAAGACGTATCCAACAGGTGAGCTTACTAGATCAGCTGACTGAGCTCGCTTTATAGCAAATTTTCATAAAAACTGATATAGTTTGAAGAGAATACATAAATAATGGTACTCATACGTAAGAAAATGCTTTAAATTTGTTTGTGTATTTTGATCTGAAGCGAGTACTTTACACTAACAAAATACATGTTGTTTTTTGGATTATTGTAGTTGTTGTCGAACTTCGCATACCTGTTAGTTTTACCATGGCAACGTCTATTGTTTTCTCTCCATTGTCAACGGCTGCAATTTTTTGTTTGTTTTTGTAAGACCGACAGAGTTTTATGCGTGCGCTTTGACATTTTTCTTTATTATTCATGTAACAAACTGATCAAGGCGAATTCATAACAGGTGAAGCTGAAAACACAGCTGATCTACTTTTTTCTTGCATAATGGAGGCTCGCATGTCAAAATTTGTACATGCAAGCATAGGGGCTCATATGTCAAATGTTGTTCTAATGTTGTACTTGTTGTAGTATTAACACTACCTGTTATGAATTTGCCTTGAAACTGATCTTACGATAATAAACACACACAAGCAAAAACCCATGCGAAAAAAAAGCGGTAAACAAAAAATCATTCTTTCCATGTTTCTGTTGTTTTTATTACGAATTATAAGTGGTAGTTAGCAAACAATTACGATTTATAAGAGGTAAAGTAGATTTTATTTGAAAAAAAAAATAAATACAAATAGCGAGGGAACCAAAATGTATGGAAATTTTACGAATTAACGAGATTTTTTCAAGGGACCGACAGTTTATTACGAATTATCGGGAATTACGAATTATCGGGGTACGAATTATCGGGATTTGACTGTTTCATAAAAATTTTATACAAAAACAAATTATGTACTAAAATTTAATTACACAATTACTTTTGCGAATTCATAAGCAGGTGGCCTTATTAGCCTACGCCATCATCAGCTGTGTATTTCATTGTTACATTTGCTTTGACAGTTGATGGAAAATTTAGTGCCGAATGTTATTGTTTTAGGGATAAAACTACCTAGTATCTATTTGCCTTGGGTCATCCTTGTGATTTTTCTTAGTATTATTAAGCCAAATCCAATATTTCTCAGTCGTATTTTTCTTATCTAATTTTATTTTAGTTCTGAACAAAACTGTTATTGTTATTTTTCATTAGGGGGTTTCACAATCGGAAGTGCAAACTAATTTAATTACAATTGTAGCATTTTACTTCATTTGTATTAAAAAAGAATACTGAGGTTACTGGTTAGTTGCAAACAACAGTTTTTTTTAATAGGAAAACTAATCATTTTATATATTAAGAATTGAAATTTTATTTGATATGAGAAAATATAAAAATATCTACTTACATAATTAGGCAGTTACATATAATTAGCCAGGTCAAAGAAAGAATTCAATTCCGATCGAAAGTGATTTCAATGACAAAAGTTGTGATCTTTAGAAAAAGAAAAACTGAAATTTTTTTGTAATCCTTTTTAAAATTCAAAATTAAATTGACAATGAATTTTTCTACTAACTTCATTTCAAGTAAACAATAAAAAAAACTTGCATGCTTTTAGGAGCAGTAAATTAAGGTTTCGGATGTTAATAAAAAAAGCTTAAGGTGAGCTTTGCTGCTAAAAGCAATTTAAACAAACACCTATTGGTACAAAAAAGAAAAAACTTTTATCATTGAAAAATCGAAACTTAATCTGAAGACTGTCAATTCAAGACGATCGGAATGCAATTAAGGAATTATTACCATTCCGATCGGAATATGTGACTTGCCAGAATATTTGTATGTATGTAATTATAATTTAGTATTTGACAGCAATGTCTAGTGTTACCACATTTTTCCCAGCTAATAAGTGCCTAAACTAGTACTAATAGACAAACACTATCGTAAAACACATCATTAAACAAATGTGCAAGATTTTTTTTTGCAATTACGTATTTGATTATTATTTTTTTATTTTACATTTTTATTTATATAATTTTAATATTGTTTTCGATTTTGTTTGTTATCTTTAAAGGGTCCTTTGGTTAGATGGTTGAAAGTTAACTTCAGTGAAGCTTTCTGTGCTTTAATACACGTTAAAGCTTTGCGCGTGTTTGTGGAATCTGTTTTGAGGTAATTGTATACAAACAACAGAAGTACGAAAACTATTTTGTTTGGCTGTTCTCGCTATAAAGATAAAAGAAAACTTGGTTTTCAAACTATTTTTACTCCATAGAATGTAATTAAATTAAATTAATCAGGAAGTGAAACATATCCATTCTGATTTAAACTAAAGGTTTTTAAACTTGACCTAAATCAGAGCGTTTAGCGTCGCGTACACCGTACTCCTATGCTGACGCGACGCTCAATGGTCTGATTTAACTGTGGCTGTTAGAGAATTGTATTCAGCTTTTCGAATTATTTGCTTGTTCGAGATTTTGTTTTCAAATTAATCACACGTACTACACTAATTTGAAGTTACAGTGTGTCGTTCGCTGTACACAACCATTTTGATAGTCAATTTCGTTTTCATCGTCATGGAATCAACAAGGAAACACGTTAATTTAATTGCAATCATGGTAATCAGCTGTTTAATTTAACCTTTAAGTGGAAACTAAGCTTGAAAGAAAACTTAAATACATTTGCTAGTAAAAAGTGTGATTATTAAGTTTTGAAATCCAAAAATTTGGTGTGTACGTTCTTTTAAATCGTTTTTATAGTGCCAGCCTTAAAATATTATAACATTTGAAAGCTTTCATTTAAACATCAAACTTTTCTTTTCATCCAGATACGGCCTACCAGTTAATTTCCAAGCCATTCTTATTGAACCCAGTAAGAAAAGTATGAAACGTCTACGTGATTGCTTAAATCAATTGTATGGTCACTTGGATGGTGCTTCAGCTGCTGGTCAAGGCAGCCATGCTACCGATGTAAGTTATATAACAAATTTTTAAATTTTCAAATAAATTCTCTCTATTATTAAATTTTGCAGACGGTTGATATACCCGGTTTAGGTTTTGGTCAGTCCGAATACTATCCCTATGTATTTTATAAAATAAACATTGATATGGTTGAAACCTCGAAAATGTAAAAAGGAACAGTTTTTGTTTTTAGTTTATGTTATAGAAACAAACCTTTTTAGAAGACATATTTCTAATTAAGAAAAGGTCAACAAAAATACGTTTGAAACCAACCCCAACTTAAGAAAGTAATCCACAATAAATACAACAACTAATATATAAAATTAATTAAATACAAAAAAAAACTTCTTAAGTAATTGTTTAGCTTAATTTTAAACAAAATTTAATAATAAATATATAATAGATGTATTTGTAAAATTGAAAAGAGTAAGAAAGGAAACCAAAACTACCCACAACCAACCATTATGTATATTGTATTATAAAAATAAAAAAAAAACCCAACAAGAAACCCAAAACCCGTCTTAAAAACAAACGACAACAACAACAAGCATATAGAAATAACGCATAAATTAATAAGTTCACAAAGTTACAACAACAACAACAAAAACAATTTATGAAGGCTAAAGACGTTCAAAATATTTGTAAAGCTGTGTCGGCGGCTTTTTTTCTCTTAATCGACTTCAACTTTCTTCTTTTATCCGTGTTTCTTTAGTCTTATTTTGTTATTTTATTTTTTCCTTAGACTTAAATATTATTTTTATCTCTCACATTTATGCCTTAAATTTTATAGAGAAATAATTGTTTTGTCTTGTTTTATTGTATTTTTGTTTTTTATTAAAAATTTTAAAAAATTAAACTTAAGTACAACTTTGTGTTTCCATACTTGATCTTGTCCTTCTTATGTTATTTCTTTTAAATAAGTTTTTAACAAGAAAAACTTCCTATTTCCGGTTTTTTTAATTTCTTTCTGTTAACAGTATTTTGTGTATAATAATTTGCAATGAAGATATAAATATATTATAAATAAAGGGTTAAACTACATAATATTTACTATTAAATAAATAAATTTAATTTAAAAGAAATATAAATTGAAAAGTAAATAAATAAATGCAGTTAAGTATAAAAACTAAACGAAATGGCTTCGTTTCTTAACACATGTTTTTATTATCGCCGTAAATTCATACATACTTTATTTTTTAGTTGACCTTTTATAAAACGTGCTTGATTTTAGTAACAAAATTTTTAAATTGAAAAGAAGCAAGATTTTTACTATCACTTAAACTGTTTTTAGTGGACAGATAATTTGTTGCCACTTTCTTGGTTGCCAATTACAAGGATCAAATATTGATTTTTAAATTTTTTTGCAAATCTCAATACATATATTGTAAAAGTTGTCCATGCGTGGAAGTTCCTTCGACTGCCTTGCGGTCCAATATGACGGTGCTCTTAACATTGAGTTCAGTTAAGGCTTCACCATCACACTAAAGGCAACTTATGTGACTTGCACGAAAATTTTTTCTTAATTTTTAGCTCCTCATTGATAAGTTTTTGTAAAGTATTGTCAAATTTACAAAAAAAAAAACCTTCATAAATTACAATTATTTTCATTTTAAACAAGAAATAACAACATTTCATTTTCAATCAAAACGTAGTAACTAATTACATAATCAATAATAAACACATACATATACACATTTAAATAAAAAAAATGAAATTGTTTTATAAAAATATATTGGGTGTTGTTCAATTCATACTAAAGTTACTGGAACTATACATATATACATATGTTTTCTTAAATATGCATTAAATGAAAACGTTAATATAACTACAAATTAAAACATTGTTACATTAAATAAAATTTAACGAATTCGCTTAATTTAATACAATATTTATGTAATTAACATTAAAAACTGTATTATGTAACCAACAAATAATCATTAAATTGTTTTAAGGATTTGGAAAAAAAATTTAAAAACAGTAAATAAACAAATGCCATCCTTGTAAATAATTTTATTGATAAAGAAATTTTAAAGATTATATTTTTTTCATGTATGTAACAGACATCTGCAACAAGTATGATCGAGCCTACTTACGTTGAATCTTAAGAACAACACAAACAAGAATTATTCAATTTTGTATTCCTTCGCTTTTTATGCACAAGCAGAAAATTCATCAACAAGTGTAAATCATTTCCAACATTTGATGTGAAGTGATATGTATAAAAACAAAAAGTCTTTTTCATAGACAGTTTGTTTTTTGCAGGACGGATTTGTTGTGCATGATCTGATTGCATGATACAATGAATATAAGGTATGTATATGCAGAAATGTAAGCAACACCAACTTCATATATTTTGTTGGTAGAAAATTTGATTTCGGAAGTCAAAAGTATGAATACTAGAGTTGTCAATTATTCGCCTTTCAACTTTGTTCGAATATTTCAAATAATTGTTTTTGTTCGTTCGATCAAACGATTAAAGCTGAAAAATTATTCGATTAATCAATGAGAACAACGAATAAAAAATGATTTAAAAAATTAATTAATTTAATTAAATTAATTAAAAATAAACATTTCATACAAAAAAATTTAAAAATAAAATAGTTGAAATTTTTATTAACAAAAAAATACATAAAACTATTAATTCAAATAAACATGCTTCATTCAGTCAAAAAATATCAAATGATTTTTTTTTGTTACAAATAAAAGTTGACTCAATTTTTTTTTAGCTTTCAAACGATTTTTGTTTTTTTTAAATTGGATTTTGAAAAAAACTCTTTCGCTAATTGTCGAGGTAGGTGATATAGTGAGAAGAGCATAAAATAGTTTATCTAATTTTTCTGTTCTCTTTTTAGATTTTTCCAAATATACCATATCGTCTAATATATCGCTGAAGTCTTTTTTATATTTTGAATTTTTAATACTTTTAATATAATTATTTTATTCGCGTAAAAGATTGTTATTTTCATTACTAGTAACATCTTCTATATCATTACCTTCATCTGAATTATTGTGTTTACTTTTAATATTAAATAATCTGGAGTATAATTCATTTGGATATTCTTTAGTTTCACTTTTTGAAGAATATTTTAAAAAACTTTCATTGCTCGGAAAATTTCCAGAATTTAAAAAATATTATTAACGTATTTAAAAATTTTATACGTCTCTCATTTATTCTTATTTTAATATGTTTTCGTAAATCTGTTGCAAGAGAATTATTAATTTTTTTGTTGTTGATCCAACAATTTTGTATACTTTAGGACACTTGTTACATGTGACTTTGTTTTTTTTCATTTTTGTTGTTGGTAAAATACTTCCAAACCGAGCTCAATTTTTTTGGCTTTAGCGTGTTTCTAACTTATTCGCCTGAGAGTGAAAAACCCCATTCTTGAAAATTTTTTAACGTTTCATTTAAAACATAGCACGACAACAACTACAAACATCCAAAATAACAAATTTAAAAAATTTTGACGTATGCATTTGAAACTGAAAAAAATTTGTTCGATTAATTGACATTAACTAATCGATTTATTCGTTATTCGAAAATCGGCATTTTAAAATTATTCGAACAAGAGTTTCGTTCTGTTTGATCGATTAATCGAATTATTCATAATCGGTTGACAACTCTAATAAATACATATGTACATATGTGTGCATGTTTCAAACTGTGACAAAAATATCAGGGTTTAAAATTAGATTTTTATTTATTATAGGTGTATTTCATAAACGATTATTAAAGTTATTGTGGCGTTAATGTACGAATTTTGTATGGAAAACCCGGTTTAAATGTGAACTTTAACTTTATGAAACGTTTATGAATCACACCTTATAAATATATTATATACTACCGACTACTGAGAAAATATGATCCGTTTCCATTTTTAATAGTAGAGAAACTAAAAATATTTACCTGATTACAAATATGGCTTAATATAGAAAGGTCGTATCTCAACTTTTAGCTACTTTACAGGAGAAGGAAAAAAACTCAATAAAATCTGAAAAATAACATGTAAAAAATCAGTTGGTGCTTTTTTTTAATTACTGTAAATCTTTTATTCGTCAACATAGGAAACTGAATTTTTTAAGGGAGGTGTATTTGAGTTTTCTCTACCAGAACATGTAAAAAGACCGATTTTAAAAATAAAATACGACCTAAGTATCTATATTAAGCCATCGATATACAGTTTTCTAAAAAAAAAAAAATTATACTTGCAAACTAAATAAAATATTAAGTAGCTTACGCGCCAGCAATATCTGCATAGTAAAATTTTTTACTAGCACACAAAATGAAAATAAATTCTCTGTAATATACTGTTCAGCAAAAATTTCTTGTCAATGAAAACTAGCTATTCACACAGAAATGCAAAAGAAAATACATATACACAAAATAATTCTTTCAAACAATATGCCGCTATAAAAAAATGAAACAACAAAATATATGCCCTGCTGGAAAATACCTTTTGTTCCTGTTTTTATTTTGTTTTTCATTATTTGTACATCATGAACGGTATTTTATCTCTTCTTAACCTATCTGATTTTTGAGTTGTGACTGCTTATGTACATATTTACATTTAAATTAGAAAGTACACACATATGTATGTATGTATGTATATCTATAAAAATCATTTTATTTAGTTTAAATTTTTATTACACAATTGATAGTTTAAATGCATAACACATTCATAATTTCCTTTACATGGCAAGTATTTTATAGAAATCCCTAAGCATAAATGAAACACCAAACAGTGGCAGCCTTCCTTTTAAATTGATTGACCCGTCTTTATTGCAGTTCGTTAGATCTTGTTGATTCGAACGCGTACGATATTGTCAAATTATGCCTGGTGTTAATAATAAGAAGTGTAAGCACAAATTAATTTTATTAAATAACGTTAACCATTGGAGTGTTTTTGCAAACAAACTAAAAGAAAATTTATTGTAAAACAAAGTGATGTATCAAAATGTGAGCGAGCATTAGCCGGCGGCCGGCCATATTGGTGAAAAATTGAATTTATAAATTATCGAGTTAATACTTTGGCGGAAGTAAATAATATGGCATAAATCTATTCATTACCAATATATCTAATTATGTATTTAGAAAAAAAAATTTACGCCGGCAAGTGTTTTACAAAAAATAAAGCATTTAAAAAAATTTAGCTGGGCCCTCTTGTTTGTTTGTTTTTGTTTCAGTCACAACTTTATTCTTCGCTGTGTTTTTTTTTTTTCTTGCAAATGTTTCATGGTGAAAAGTGTTGTGTGTGCTCATGTTGGTGTTTCAGTATATGTTTGTTATATGTAGGTTCGTCGTCGGTTTTACAAGCGCGTGCGAAATTACAAAATTATCATTATCGTTAATGGCTAAATGTGTAACGGTAAATTGTGTGTTTAAATAAGTTTTAAAATATGCTTCGTATTAAAATAAGAAGTGTGGTGAGAAAACGACAATTCGACGTTTATTGAAATGTATGAAGCGGATGCGTCACCTTAGTGACAAATTGTAAGTAATAATTATTTATGAATTATTTTATACAAAATTATATTAAGCAAAGTGGTAAAATAATTAATGAGCATATTGTCTCTTTTGATACTGAAATATGCATTTAGTTCAATACATAGTGACTTCGTTTTGTGCGTTGCATATGTTTCTAGTGAAAAATGGTAGATCATGTTGATAAGTCTTAAGTGTTTTCAACATATTTTACAAATGCTAAAAATTAGGTTAAGTGAAGGTACATAGTACATACCAGTGAGATGCAACAAGCATGATAGAGTCATCTCAATCAATAGCGCTAAATAACAAGTACAATCTAATCAGGATTTCGCCAGTTTTGTTCCCTATAGAGTTTTATTCACGAACCATAACACTCAGTAAGCAGTATGTAACGGTCACAACATTATACATAATTGGATTGATTTTTTTTTTTCAAACTATGCGGCTTGTTTTCGTACAATCGGTCAATTGCACTTATGCTGTTTTTGCGCATGATTTGATTTTGACGAAACAAAAACACACGAGTTACTTACTCTATGAGTAATAACACAGATATGTGTATAAATTAAAATTTAAATTATGATCTTTCCAAGTAACACGTGTAATACGCAACAACTAGAATAGCACGAAGATTTTATTGCATGTATTTATGTGTTTTTGAATAAAACAAGTGGATCGAACCTTGCACCGTACTAAATTTTTATACAAGATTGATTTAATCAGCATGTTCTGTGCTACATACATTCATCTACATATCGCACACTAAATTGTTAACAGGCCAACTCAAAAATTTTAAAAATGATTTTTACATATTTCATAAACCTGTCCACTGATCAAATTTAACCTCTAAAGTTTATTTTCCATCCTGCCATGCTTAACTGGAAAATACCTTCTGTTCCTGTTTTTATTTTGTTTGCATTATTTGTACACGACCAACAGTATTTTATCTTTTCTTAACCTATCTGATTTTTCAGTTGTGACTGTGATTTAGTGTGCGATATTTTTAAATTACTTTGACTTTAAGTATTAAGATCTTAAGTCAAAAGCTCAAATTATTCGAACATACTCTTAAATTATCTAAAGAGCAAAATACTTGTTGTCTAAAGATTAAGTGGTTAAGCTTGGAAGCAGTTGTGCTAGAATTAATACGATATTAAAATACGTCGAGGAAGGTTAAATATACATAACTGAAACAGTGGAATACCTTAGCAATACACACAATTGTTGTCAGCAAAATCTTTTTTAATTTTCGTAAAAATACCATCATTTTTATAATACATATTTCCGTAAATTTGGTTCATAAAGCTGTAAAATTTTTCCAATATCCTTTCATGAATTTAATATGGTCAGCAAATAGATTCAACATTTTCCAAAAATAGCTAATTTGGCAATACTGATCATAAGATTAATATCCGTTTCTCTATCTCATTTCCTACCGTAAGATAACATTTCAATATTCCTGGTTTTCTCGTTCCGGTTAAATCAAGCAGTGCTTGCTTGCTTCCTTCCGTGTTGTGTTCACTAGTCCTGCTTGTTTTAAACATTGAAATATTTTTTACTTTGAGCAAAAACCCTTTATGCCTCATTTTATAAAAGTCCGTCAGGGATGTAAGTCGTAGTACAGTTTTTATTACAACTTCTTTAGTAGAATTTAAAAATCTAAATTTTTTCTATATTAAAATAACGAAAAACGGAAAAGTTAATTTTTAAGGGATTCTCAATTTAGGTTTATTGTTCACAATTGTGATTGAAAGCTTTCACGATAAAAAAAAAACATTTATCATGACATTGTATTCATAAACAGTAATTTAGATATTTTGTAGTTAGTGCTGGCTTCAATAAATATAATTTGATTTATATTTTCAAAATTTTATCATATAGGTTTTCTGTGAAGTAAAACCAAATGAGTGAAATGATTAATGAGATTTTTTTATTTGAGTTATAACGATATTGCAGAAAAGGCATGATATATAAAAATGTAGTGCATATAGAATACATACATACATACATATGTACATACAAATTTTCAAATTCCTATTAGTAAAAAATTTAAATACTAAAAATATTAGTAAGTGAATATTTATTCTGTCTCCACATTCAAATCAGTTTCCATCAGTTTCTTTTTAATTTGCCGTCGTTTTCTTAAATTGCTAAACAAACGTACCGTAAAGAAATAAAGTATTTCGATAATACTTAAACTTGATATGCCCATAAATAATCCAAAAATGCCACCACAATTCGCTATAAGAGTTGTCACGCCGAACAATACTGTACGTTTAATGGCAGTAAATTGAGGTTCCTTATAGTACACCGAAAACCGTGATGCTCGTCCACTTTGAATTAATAAAAAATTTGAATTAGTTAAATGCGATTGTTAGTTTGCCTTTCAATAATACTAAAACAATAATTTCACTTACTCATCATGTTCGTAGGTGTCTCTTTGGGCGAGTACTGTTTTTTCAAAGTCATAATAAGCTCTCGAAATTTCAAAATTATAATCCAAAGAATTACAGGATGGCATACAATCGCACATAATTTTTACATCCGGATCAATAAGTTTTTGTTTAGTTTGATTTGCAATTATAAAATTCATTTCATCAGCAGCAAGACTGTAACAGTCAACTTCGGCCAGACTACAGATAGGAGTATCTAAGGGCTCTGAAAATATAATATACTCGTATGGCATATACTTATTTCACATTTCAAAATTGTTCGTGTTCTAAACTTACTTGGCATCCAAAATTTCGCACAACCACATTTGCTTATTGTAAAATTGGCCAAACATTCAGTTTGGCAATTACTTTGGGAGTATGATTTGAAAAAGCGCAAATAGCGTTCGTCGTTAAAATAGCACTGGCGTCTTAAGAAGAAAAATTAAAGAAATAATGATAATTTTAATAGTAATATGTATGTGTGTATGTATGAGTGTACAAATAAATAATCTACCACTTACTTTTCCGGACCAAAACCATGAAGATTGTCGGTCGATATGACATACTGTGGTATAACCGATACTAAAACTTCTTCCTCATGCGGCACCAAAATATAATTACCTGTTGTTAAGGGTACACTTTCAGGAGAATTAAGGAAGACCTAAATTAGTTAATATACATACAAACAGACATAAATAACTAAAACTATAAATCGGGAAAATAAGTACTTTAAATTTTTTTTATATCCATTTTACACAGGCAGAGCTTACTTATTCTAATTCAGCAGAGAGAAAAATATTTTCTACCAGCTGAATTCAAAATAAGAGAAAAAAATTTCATATGCAAAAGGGGTCTTACAATTAATTACCTTATAGCCCTGCTTAAAACTTCGACAGATATAATCAAAATTATGTTCAAAACCCATCATAAAGGCAAACAAACCATTACGTGCCGATGATAATACTGAACGCTGGGGGTAAGCATTGAAACCCTGACCTACATAGCCATCGTCTAAGGACCAATTGCCTGTTATATTGTTAAATTTTGGCAAGTCATCAAAATAATTGTTGTAGTCGATATCGATTTTATCTGAAAAACTTATATAGCTACAAATAAAACAATATACATACGTACATAAGTATTTATATGAACACGTTTTTTAATTTTGATATTACCACAAAGGTGGATCCAGAACTAAATAGCTGAGTTTTGTGAATTTTTTTTAAATTTTACAGTTATTCAACTTTTTTTCTTTAAAAGGATTTCATTACGATTTGATTTATTTCGAATTTCGATTCTTATAGCTTAAACGATATATCTGTTATTATCCAGAGAATTAACATGAAAGTTCTGGACCACTTTTGCAAGATATTAAGTTCGCCTTGAGTACTCACTTTGGATCTCTATATAAATCTTTTGCTTGTAGACCATTAAATTGATAGCAAACACCTTCATCAGTTATGACACGCTTAAATATTTTGTCGCAAAAATAGTAACGACCATTCCATCTACAAAACGGCAGTGTTGTATTTGGTGTCACAGCCATTTCTATCAAAGATTGAGCCACATCTACATACAGGTCTTTTGGTAAATGAGAAGCAAATTTATCAATTACATTACTCTCACAAATTTGTAAAGTAGCAGCAAAATTCTGCAATCTATAATTTAGTTTTTTTTTATTATTGAAAAATCAGTTTCTGAAATAAAAACATTTCGCTACTCACTGTTCGTCCGTTAGATTGGCTGAATTTTCGAATTTATTGTTTTCTTCAATTTCCGCATTGATTTCCTTGTACACATGGGCAAAATCAAATGTATCCGTTTCCATTTTAATTTCGGGACAAATGGTTATTGTTGGAAATGGTATTTTATGAACAGGCACTAAAGTTTCGTCAAAGCCCAATATAACCGGTGAATCCAACCATTTTAAATATGTATCCCACATTAAGGAGATGGCAAAATACAAGGATATAACCATAAAAATTATCCAATAAAGCCTTTGGCACATATTAAAAATAATCTAGTTTTAAATTCACTTCTAAATAAATAATATCAACGATTAACAAACTTTTCATAAAATGGCCGATGAACTTCAAATACGTAACGAATACCATGAATGGTGGTGTTCTTGGAGTATTCAGCCAATATTCCTTTGCAAGCTGACGATTTAGTACCGTATTTAATGCGCGATTTAATAATTATGTCGCTGGGTACATCACTTAAAGCTTGAGAAGTTAAACTCATGCTCCGTTCAGGTTGACTGGGCAATGATAAAAAATCCGGATCCGGTTGTGGAAAATGTACCGTTTTTCCATCATTATTATAAAACATATTTTCTTATTTTTCTAAATTTTACTATTTATTTATTAATCATTTAATTAAACTATTTTTTTTTATAAGTTGATAACACTCTTGTTCAATTTTTAATGCAAACTAAAATGATTCTATTATTGGTGAGTCCTTTTATAGTAATTTGTCAGTCAAGGGAATGTTCAAAATTAATGTATTTGACAAATACCCTTAGGATGTTTCCCTTTCATGGGATTACTTAACATACATACATATAAATATGTAATTATATGTGCGCATATGCATACATATATACATGTAGGTATGTATGTGCATATCGTTACCTTAATATAGAAAGGCCCTAACTGTTTTTTTTATCATGTTTATGGCTTATATCGATAAATTATAGGTTTATCTATTAAAATATGAATAATACACGATTTGAAAAAAACATAATGAATTGGGGTATTTTTATACAAAGGTAACGATACACATACATATATGTATACTTATGTACATATGTATGTATAACAATAATAAACAAGCCCATACGTACAGACAAATGTACATACTCGTACATAAATATATAACACATTCTAAGAAAGAAATGACTTACATACATAAAATTTTTTAACACGAATTTTCTTAAATTTACGTAGAAAAATAAACTAAGCAATTTACATGCATATGGGCAATTCCATACTGTCGTACGGGACAGTCGTACGTATTTAAAGTGGAAAAGAGATCAAAATAAAACAGATTTTTGTTTTAATAATTAGCCTAAGTTATGGCCCCTGATTAGCTCTATTTATGGTGCTAAATCCAATTATAGCCAATATTTAGTTCTAAAGATAATTGCAAAAAACTAAGACTGTCGTGCGAGACAAAGAAGGAAGGTTTTGTAGCAAACAATTAAAATGTTTATTTCAGCGAAACCTGAAACAATAAATTAATGTGACTAATTTTAGAATGAGGTGAGTCAATGTTTTTTTAAAATCGGCTAGATTTTATTAAAAAGTAATGAATATTTTTTTTCTTATTTAACTTTAATTATAGTCGTACGGGACATAGCGTACGGGACATTTTTTTCCATCATGATGTTAAAATTTTTTCTGATGCTTTTTTGTGAAATTATGAATAAAAAATTAAAAAAAAATTAAATAAAATGGAAGCATTCAATGTGTTTATTTTAAAGAAACTACAAAGTGAGATAAAAAAGGAAATATATTTCACAAAATGCTCAAAATTAAATACAAATAGCATTGGGTACATTAATTATAGTTTTTTTTCGGAATAAATATGCAGTTTTAGCTGCTTTCACTTCCTGACCTTTGCAATTTTAGCTGTTTTTATTCATCTTGATTTAAATAATTGAATTATATAATGCTCTTCCAAAAATAATTAGTTATTAAAGAAATTATTTTTTTAATACTTTTAAATTTCACACTAGCGATGTCGTACGAGTCAAAGTTTCCATAGTCGCCTAGTTCGCAATTCTTTCCATTTTCCAAGTTATTTTTTTTTATTTTAATTGCAATAAAACTGTCTGTTTTTAATCATTACTTGATGAACTTTCTTCAAGCAGTTTTGATGTATTGATACAAAATGGGGTTTTTCAATGTCGTACGGGACAAAGCAAAATGTTATAGTTATTTTCAATCGTATTGAACCTTATGCATTATTTTCTAACTCTTATTAACCTTACGGAGATCTAAGAGAGAAAAACTCAATCTATATAACGACTAGTGCTAAGAATATTTTTCAAAACAAAACTTGCTCTTCAAATTAAAAATGGAAATAAAGTTTCACTTGCTTGACTTTGGACATGAATATCCCGAAATAAGTAATGAATAAGTGCAAAACGTTTGCAGATTTATTAAGTTTGATTGTTTTTCTTTCAAAATTTGCAAAAAAATTTTAAAGAACTTTTAATTTTTTCGTCTCGGTAGACCTTCTGAGAGAAACGCCCATATATACATACATACATATCGCTCCTTTATTGCAACATAGTCATATCTCATATGATATGAGGTATGGGCATTTCCACAGAAAAGTCTACTTTTGTGTCCCGTTCGACACCATTAAATTAAGCCCAGCTGTTCGAATTTTTTCACTCTTATTACTTAATGTAGAGCTAAATATGGTCTACGCGAAGATACAAAACAAAGAAATTAAATATAAATTCTCTTGTGGAGAAATAACCTTTATTTCTAGGTGTCGAACGGGACAATTCCGGTGGAAATGCCCATATGTATGTACATTAGGGCATAACCAAATTTCGAGCATAGTACCACGAGGTACTCAATCATGTTTTATTAATGAAAAATATTATCTTCATTTCCTAAATCATCACAAAAATTTTTTTAGCAAGTTATTTTATTCCATAGGTATCATAAAAATCTTTCTTTGTATTGCATACAAATTTGAAACTTCATCGCTGACTGCGCGTGAACTTTTTTGACGCCAACGAAAAACTAAAAGTTTATTTTTTCATAGTTTTCAATTGCCTATTCGACTATAGTTTGCCAATTTTTATATCTTCGAAAAATGTGATAAAGTTATATGTCTAATGTACATATGTACATACATACATACATATGTATATAAGTCGAAAAGATGTCCATGAAATCACTTTACAAACTTCGTTGTTGGACTGATATGTATGTATGTCAGAATTTGCATCAAATCAATTGATATTAAAAACAAATCTGTAATGAGTATTGCATCCGTAGCTATAAGCAAAGGGTTTGTAAGATTCGAAGTTTTGGTATGGAACTTTACCAAATCAAATTTATTGTGTAACAAATCTAATTCACCTTATTTCAAGCAAAATTTGGCATTTTGAACAGCAAGCAATAATTAGGTCCGTTTGTTTACTTTTATAAAAAATGGGTAAATACTGAGTAAACAACAGAATTTGCTCTTCAAAAAAATGTTTCCCAAAAAAGTAACAGAACGGAAAAATTGTAAAAATTCGTAAGATTAAGGGAACAGCTGATGGAAAATATGTACATACATATGTATATGTATGTAGTGTTGAAAACTTGTTACAGTTTTGGATATTTGGCAAAAGCATTCCTTTGATGCCAAAAAATATGTATGTATGTATACTGAAAAATTGTGTTTTGACATCTGAGTGACATCAAAAATACCAGAGGCGAGAGTAGGCGCTTGAGCTCTCTGAAATTCTAAAATTGGTTTTAAAAATATTAAATTTGCTTTGTGAATTCTTTATTTTTGTTAACAACAAAAGTAAAAGTTCGAAATTCAAGTTAGAAAACTATGTATGTGTGTACAAAATTAATTGAACACTAAAATAATCAAATATCAGTAAACTAAATTGAACTTTTGTTACAAAACATTTATTGGCATCGTCTTAAATTAATAACATATCTTTACCTACCACACAAATAATCCTATCTTTTTTACTAAATACTAAAATATAAATAAATTTGTCAATATTTTAATACATGTAAACAATTTAATTAATTATTTTACGAGTTCATATTATGAATGTAAGTTTGTATATTTATTACTCAAACACACATAAACGGTTAAAAGATTTTGAATGAAATTTTTCATTTTAATTTTTAACACATTTTGGTTTCTCCTAAACATTTTGTACAATTATTTTAAGAACATTTTTTATTTAGTGTATCTGTTTGCGTTTTAGGTAACGATATGCATAAAAAACACAAAAATTTAAGTACTATGGTTAGGTCGTGTTTTTATAAAAAACGATGATATACTTTTAAGGCCTTTAGCACATTTAGCCAATGATTTTTCCTTAGCACTTAAAGGTCGTTCCCTTAAAGGTGTAGCAGTACTTGATGACGGTGATTTTGAGTAAATTTCCTTTTCGTTTGACTTGTTATTTTCTTGCTCTTCACCCTTTTCATCACCTTCCTGTGTTTCATTTAATAAATTAGAACTCTTCACCTTTGAGGCTACCCCACTTACCAATTTCAATTTTTTTGCATTATCATTTAACTTATCTCCAGATTTTCGTTTGGTCAATGCCTTGTTTTCCTCTTTTATTGCCTCAATTTCTGACGGAATTTTTAATTGTTTTGTTAGCTCTTCATGCAAGTCTAAATCAATATAAATACCCACGTAGTCGCATGCCATACGCAAATAATCGCTATCTTGAGCTGTTTCGTCTATCGCCTTTTCACTTCTCGCAAAATTCTGTGATACAGCACTATTACCACAATATACACCATTAGCTTGCAAAGCTTTTGCCATGCCTTTTGTTTTAAGTGATAACCATGACATTGCCTTAGCAGGGTTATATTTGTAGAAAGTCATATCACCGGCTGTTTTTACATCCGCTATGCACTTCAAACCTGCTGGATCAACAAAATAATTAAATAACTTTGCCACACTCGGATCCTCATCATCATGAATGCTATCTAGGGATAAAGCTTTTTGGTGGCAATGTTTTCGTAAATAATGCAAAGCGAGAAAAGTTACATCTACCGGCGTAGTGATATATATACGTCCGTTTGAGCATACTTCATTATCGATTAACCAGCTTCTTCGTGATACAGCAAACTCTAATACTTCCATTAATTGCTTTTTCTCTTTCGTTATAAACAATGCTGACTTTCCTTTACCCGGATGAAAAAAACGTTCCAACTTTAATTTGTCCGTTTTATCTGCCAGCATGTGTTCAGCAATGTAAAATATTTTATTTGTTGCTGAGGGAACTGAAGAAATGTTCTGAGATTCTTTGCTGGCAGAAAGATCTTCTATCTTATCATTGGTAGACCGTGTTGGCCTGGAGGCACTCATTTTAATATTTAATGTATAAATTGTGTATCCAGTGGTAGAAATTCTGTATTGCAAAATTGTTTTTCCAAGTCGAGCACAAATTTGCGCGTAATTTTTTTTTGTTTACTTTTTTTATACAGTGCTACCATATTTTAAAATAAAGTTATAGGTGCCCATAGCAAACAAAATCTTATTCCGACTATTTTTATATATGTATATGTCAGGATTATTTCCATTGGAGTCAAAAAGTTTATTTTTATATATACAGTCGAATTCGGTTAAGCGGAAATGTAAAATTACGAGCACTTTGTTTCACTTATGCGAGATTTTCTATAAAAAATTCGGATAAGTGAAAATCGTTGCAGATAAACGACCTCACTTATTATTGCTCTGTAAAACGAAAATATAGCATTAGAAGTAAAACATTTGTGATTTGTTTTAAATTTCAGATTCACTTTAAAAATTATATATGTATAAGCTTGCAACGACATTTCAAAATAATAAATAGTGAATTAAATTTCATTGATATAAGCGGACAATAAAAAGTTTTTCGTCACCAGTAAATTAATAATTTTTTCTTATATGCGGTGTTTGTTTTATATAAAATAGCTAATTTCTAACCGAAATATGTTTAAATTTTTTTTAAGCGGATTTTTTTTTAAGCGAATATAAGTGCTTTGAAATTGAACAAAATTAATAAATAAGAATTTTTATTTTCAGTTAAGCGATTTTTTTTCATTTAAACATCGCGCTCTTATCCGAATCCGACTGTAATTATATTTTTTAATTATTTTAGTCTGTGGACAAAAATGCAGACTATGCTGAAAATACAAAATATGGTTTAAAATTAAAATTTCTAGAAAGAAAAAGTTTGAACTAAGTTTTTCAATGCTGCATTCCATACGAGATTTGTGCTGTTTTGTCAACTTATTTAATTTCCTTTTATTAGATGAATAGATGCTCGAATTAAAGTGCCATTACGTACATACATATGTATGTATGTAACTATTACTCCTGTACATCTAAAAATTTAGTCAATCTCAGATTCCTAAGTAGAATATACTAATAAGGCTGATTGAACTTTCCTACGCTATTCTAGAAAACGTTGGACTATAAACAGTTATTTAAACTCATAGAGAATATACGATAGATAGGATAGTCACGATAGATAGGATAGTCTACGCGTAGCAAATTTTATAAAAATTCGTTGAAGTCTCTCAACACGGGCGATAAGATTAAAAATATAAAAGATAAGAGGACTCCAAATGACAGTGATGAAGGCATAACACTAGTCGCTACAATTATTCGGGCAGCCGTTAATATTATGAATTAAGCCTTTTTCTAAATTTTCTCCGTCTATCTTGGCGCCCTTATCCCTTTCTTCCTAATTTTGGCACACTGCATTGCACAAGTAAAGGTCATCCCTGAGTGCTGGACCTACAAAAAAAAAACAGAAGAAAAAATATTCAACTTTGCATCATCATATTATTAAAGAATATGGCTACCAACGAAATACATATACATACCTACATATATCTAGATATTGCTGACCCGCAACAAATAAATAAAATTTAAAACATTAAAGAATACCTATAATCAAAACTAAACAACAGAATGATCATAGAACCCTTGCTTTTGCCTTGGGCTTTTAAGAACGTAACGAAGTTGCTTTGCTCGAAACTTGTTTATCGGCATTAAAATTGTGTTGAAGCACATAAATGCTTAAAACATCCTCTACTGTCCATTTCTGCTTCTAATTAAAGTAACAATTCATTTTTATATGTCCAAACACTTTTTGCAAAAGCATTTTATTGTTAAGATTCTTTATCATTTTACATATTTTTTTTTATTCAATATTTATTCTTTATTGTGAATTGTAATTGGTTTTTAATTAATTTTTTTTTATAGTAATTTTATGAAATTTCGTATATGTATGTAAATGTATGGTAAAGTAGATGGTGTAATATTATGTGTAGTTTGTAATAATAAAATATTACTTCATTTTCATTAATATTGATTAAATAATATATTTTCTATATGTATTATTGATTTTATATATGTATTTTAATTTATATTATATAATAAAAAATGGCAAATTATATTTCAAATGGTATTAAGATGCAAACATACACCTACAAATTTTTATTTTAATTCTCAGTTTCAATGTACTCGTATGCCAATTCCAGAAAGAAAAAAAATTATAATATCATAAACTTCCCTCTTTCGTGTAAAATTATTATGGATCAAATTCAGAGAAATTTTTTATTAACTTTTTTATATGTATATGCACCAAGTATAAATAAACTCATGATCGCTTTTAAAGTAAAAGGCGCAAAGCTAGCAAATATACATTTTCTTAATTCCAGTAACGTTAAAGTTGCCTAAAGGAATGGGTTGGTGATCTATATATTCGACTGAAGCAGAAAGTTGAACTTACAACTTTTTAAATTTATAGTACTAAAATTTAGAGTACTAAAATGCTAACGAACTTAAGTTGAAAATCTGTCCATCCAATAATCTGATAACGCTTTAAATGTATTGAAAATTTCGCGACAATTATTCAACTTTATTGTGGTTGGTGTTTTTCGATTGATTGAGATATATTGCATTTTTCCTTTAATCTAGTACAAAATGTCGAAGTTAAAATCGAAAACGCAGACCAAAATTAAGTACATTATTCATAATTTGCTAATAAATAAAGTTTAAGATATTATGGAACTAGTGCTGCTCTTGCATTCCGATCGTTTTTTTATAGAGTTTAAAGATTCTATTTATTTTGTATTTCGATTGCAATGATGAAGTTTTTTTAATACTCATGAGGTATTTGTTTGAAATTTTTTTTAAAGCAAAGCTTACATTAATTTTTTATTAACCGTTTAAGCTTATGACACAATATTTATCTGATGTTCTTTAATGTATGAAAGTTGGTTAACTCTTTACTGCAGTTAGTTGAAAGCGTTTTTGTCAATTTCATTTTGAATTTTAGACATAGTTTGTTTGCAAAGAAAATTTCCGTTTTTGCTTTCTGAAGAGTCATTGCAACCACTTTCAATCGGAATATGATTCTGTAACGTGGCTAATTAATATTAATTTCGGCATAGTTTTAGTTTAAAGTGGCTCCTTAAGTTAGTAGTCGGATCTAACACTGTTACTGGTTATGTTTACAAAATTATTAATTTTATTTAAAGGTTTATTTGTTGATTTTTAATTTTTTAGTTGTTGATTTAATTTTTTAGTTGTTCTAAGTATGACTGTTCTAAATATTAAGTTCGTTATGTTGTACTAGATTTCTCCTTCTTGTACCTTAATCCAACTTTGCCTTTGAAAAACTCGGAATTTTAGCAAAACTTCATTTTATGATAACAATATGAGTATTTACATACAAAATCGATGATGACTTATTTTACATACTGAATTCAATGTACAGGTCAGGTCGATTAATTGTCGATTCTAGATTAAATAAATACACAATATACATATTTCTTTAAGCTAATACCACAAAAAACACGGATTTTAGAACCCAATTAAGAACTAAAATCCAATCGCTGTTTGTAGGATACGTAACAGAATTCGATTGAATTAAAAATCCTAACGAAAAGATTAGGTTTTCGATGGAAATTAATAATATCGTTTGCTTAGTTTTTCACTTATTTTCTGTGTTGATTATGGGTAAAATATATTCTAACTGTCTAAAGTATAAATATAAGCAGTACTGATCTTCTACTCTCATAACCGTTAATTGCCATTTCCGAAAGAAATTTTACCAAAATAATGTACAAACGAATCTCACGAACTCCAGGAAACGTTTCTGCCAAATTCAATTCCCCATTGAATTCTATGAAAATGATGAATATTAAAAAAATATTTTGAAAGAATGAACGGACAAACATGATAATGAAAATTTTGAGAATCGAGCATATTACAATTAATTTAGATTTTTCTTATTGACCGGAAGGATATAATAGATAAAATAAATAAGCAATTTAAAAAAAAAAGTATTAAAAAAACATTACCAATTTGTTTAAGTTCTTTTTGTTTGTTCGGTGTCATTTTGCAGATTGATTAAAAAAACTTTACAGTGATTTTATTTTCTTCTTTTAGGGAAATTTTCATCTTTATTGTTTAAGCAATTTAAATTTTTATCTACACATAATGCAATAATTTGTGTTTTGTGTGTGTGTGTGTGTGTGTTTTATTAAATTTTCTGAAAATGTTTCAAAAAAGGGAAAACTTATAATTAAAGCATATAAATGTTATAAGTATGTATATATTTTTTTCACTTTATTTTTGGGGTTTTATTAAATAATTATTATTTTTATTTTAATTTTTTTGTTTTGAAATATTTAAAAAACATGTTTATTTTTTTCCTTTGCTAATACTTGTTTTCTTTTTTTTCAATTTATCAACTAATTATCTTCAATTTTGGGTTTTTTTATTTTGTTGTTGAGAAAATAATTTTTTGTTTGTATCATTAAAGTGCATAAAATATTTGAGTTTTGTTTTTATTAATAAATAAGGAGGTCTACTCCTTTTTTTTTCTTTTTTCTTTTAATTAATTAAAATGAATTTTTGTTTTTTCTTATTTGCTTTTTCTATTTTGTATATTTTTTAATTTTTCTTTTATTTTTCTTGTCTAAAAAAGCTTATGCTGTGTAGGTTTTTATTAATGTTTTGTTTTTTTTTTCAGTAGTACTATTACAATTATTTAACATTTAAGCAATATTTTCATTAATTTTTTTTTAACGTAATCTAAATTTCAAAAATATTCATGTTTTGTTTAAAGATATTTTTTATGTTTTTCAATCCGTTTTTTTTTTAATTTCTACAAATACATTTAAGTATATAGTGTGGTTTTGCATAGTGTGTGTATAATAATAATGAAATAGTAATGTTTTGTTTTAAGATAAATATTAATAGATTTTTTTTATATTTTGAATTTACGCATAAAATGTACGCAAGGTTTTTTTATTTTTATTTATTTATTTTTTTCTTTTAATTGCAATTTTTAATAAAAAAATACTTGACCTGGTTTTTGTCTTTTACGTTCTTCTAATTTACGATTGATTTCCTGCTGTCGCTCAATTTTACTTAAAGCCCGAGCCACATAAAGGTACTTGTCACCCAATTGTTTGCCATTCAAAGCAATAACAGCTGCCAGAGCCGATTGAGGATTTTCAAAAGCGACAAAGCCAAATCTTTTAGAACGTCCTTCTTCGTCGGTCATAATCTAAAATGATAGAAGAGATAAAAGCTCGTATTAGTACAAAAATTTAAAATTCTTTGTAATTAAAAATATTGCCGCTTGCTAAACGATGTCAAATTAGCATTAACAACCGTCTTTGAATTGTCAATAGCATACATATGTATGAAGCTGGAAAATATATTTTATTATTCCGTATATAAAATCTGGAACGCAATCTGACAGTGTTAATTATGGCTGATCCTCTATTATGACAAACTACAATCAATTCAAACAATTATTTTTTTCAACATATTTAGTTTACAAATTCAAATAACGAACTTAAGCATTTTATCTATATGCTGCATTTAATTGGTTGCTAAATAACAATTCATCAGTAGATCTTTGCCACCATGCTTGATTCATGTCGAATAAATATTTATTTGTTGTATTGTTTGTATAACTTTTTTAAAACTATTTCTGCTTTGTTTTGGTAATTCTAATTTAATGTTTGTGTGTTTGTATATAAGAAAAAGTGTTTTAAAACTTTTTAAGCATAGAAGTAAAAATCTACTGATAAATTATTTTTTTAATATAAAAATAACTTTATTTAGATTAATAAACGTATATTTATTTTTGTGCAATATAACTGCAATTACTGTTTACACAATTATAAGAGTTCAAGGTTTAATTTTACATCTAATATTTGTAGTAAAGCTTTAAATTTAAGTAAAAAATAAAAAACATACACTAGCGACGTGTAATCGCCATCATAGCGCTTACAGGTTTCCAAAAAACCCAAAAATTATGAAAAAAATTAGAAAATTTTTAGTATGAGGGTTGTTTAGTAATTTTTGTATTCTAGTTTAGCTGCAGACAGACGAGAGGTTACATGTACGTTGATTATTTAGTTTAAAGGCACCCCCAACCTCAACCCCCAACGACATCAATATGATTGAGCTTTGAATTTCATGCTCGTATTATAAGTACATATTACAATTTTGTGTTGGAGAAAATATTATAGGATTTTTATAGATAAATTGCTAATTGCAGTTGGAAACAAGGAAATGTCAAATACGCATAAGCAAGGAGAGAAAGAGAAACATATAAGGGAGAATAATTTTTTTCATGTGTTAAATAATAAAGAATATAGTGGAATTGTATAGCATGTCAATTGCGAAAGAAATGGATGTAAGTGAAAAACCGAAGGAGGTGAGTGAACACATGTTCAAAAAGCTGCTTTAGAAAATTTAGATGAAAAGAACATGAATGCATACAAAATAAGAGGAAAATTAAATCTCTCATTTTAATTTTTTTTTATATTTTACTTACAATTTATTTAAAATTTACATTAATATATGGATATGAAAGAAAAATTCGAAGATCTACCTAAAAATCTTTCATTTAATAAGTACTCTTTTATATATTTTAATCATATATGGAAGTTTTACATTAGATTGGCTAATTAATACCAAACTTCATTATTTGCAAAAAGTAATTTGACTATTGCCTCAAGGCAATACCAAAGTAGTACTTTAGTGCTTAAGTACCAATTCCCATCGTTTGGTTCGGAAGATGAAAACTCTGATATTTTTACTTCTGGACATTTCTGCAGTTTTAAAGGAAGTTCCCTTGTTAAGATTTTTTCAGAAATCTCCATAATTTTGATTTCATGCCCAATTCTTGCAACACGGCATTCGATGTTAGGTTATGTTGAAAGGGCGACAGTTCGATTTCCGTTTTGATATAAATGACTCCCCAATACTCTGTTACCCTCTTTACCAAAACGACATATTTGTGACGTTATATATATGTATCTAAAATGTGCACATAAATCAAATGCAAATTCAATGATTACGAAAAATTTTTATGAAGCTTTTAAATTTAGTGGTTTATCTTTAATACCAACAAAGAAGGAATATAATCTGCAGTGGCCTATATAGACTATAGTGTGTATACTCAAAAACTCCAAAATCAACTACTTTTTAAAAATTAAAAACATCAAATCTCACCTTATGACTGGTAATACGTCCGAATGGCTCAAACATTTCCCGCATATGTTGTTCCGAAAAATCCTCATTAAAATTCTTTACATACAAATTTCGAAATTGTGTAGCCTTTTCCTGTTCTCTGTCGCGTCTTGGTATATACTTAACCACATGAACCTTTTGATTGTTGCACAACATTCCATTAACCTTTTCAATGGCAACGCGTGCAGCATCCTCGGTATCAAAGTGTACGAAACCATAACCACGAGAATTGCCGTGTTCATCCTTGGCTACATTACAGTTTAGTATGTTTCCAAACACCGAAAAAGTATCATACATCGCCTTATTATCAATTGATCTCTCCAAATTCTTTATATAGATCTTGCCGCCATCGGGAGAATTGGTGCTTGATGCACTACCGGAAGAAGTACTGCCAGCTGAAAGATGTGGAGAAATTGATGTAATGTTACCGGTTCCTAGTCCCATTGGAGCATGAGGAGTACGACTTAAGTGACTTCCAGCTAAATGATGATTATTGTTAGCAGTTGCACCATGATGGCCAGTATGAGCGGTCAAATGATGACCTAGTGGCCCGGCCCCTCCAGTATGGGCTGCTGCGTGATGTAGCTGGGCAGCTTGTTGGCCAGCATGATGAGCAGCGGCCAGAGGATGACCAGCAGCGGCAGCTAACGATGCATGATGGTTCAGAGCTGATTGCTGTTGATGATAGTGGTGGCCAGCAGCCGCCGGATTTCCTCGGAACGTCATCGAGTTGACAAACATAATCGGCAGATTTCGGTTGTTGTGGTGGTGTGTGCTATTTGAACGCGCTAGTTTATTTATATTGTGATTCGGATGTAGTTTATTTATATATATTGAATTGTTATTTAAGCCGAGAATTTTGACGCTTTTTAGTTTTAAATAATGATAGGTTATGAAAATTTATTATTTATTTCGTTTTTGTTTTTTTTTTAACTGGCGAGTGTTAAAATAAAAAAGAAAAATCCACCTGTATTTAACGTTTGCTGCACTTTCTGCTTTTTTCCTTTTCTTTCAATACGTTTCCTGTTTGGAAGAAAAAAAAAACTAATAATTTTTTCTCTTTTTTAAACTTTTGGCTGCTCTTTAATATTCCTCTTTAATTGTGATACTCTTTATTTTAATTTTTTCCAATTATCACACAGAATTGGCTTTCACTTTTTTTCTTCTTGATTACTTTTTGCAATATACAAATTTTTATTTTTTCTTGTTTGTTATAAGTTATTGTTTTAATTTTATTATAAAACTAATATATAAGATGTATTATAGATTATTATAAAATATTAACTAGTTT
Organism: Lypha dubia; assembly: GCA_947311025.1. Classification (NCBI taxonomy): domain Eukaryota; kingdom Metazoa; phylum Arthropoda; class Insecta; order Diptera; family Tachinidae; genus Lypha; species Lypha dubia. The sequence continues at coordinate 73,745,479 of OX371264.1, read as the reverse complement.
GTGATTTTTTTTATAAATTTTTTACACAAAAATTACAAGCGCAGCTAAAAAGTGCAGCAGACGAAAAAATTCTTTTTTTTTTGTTATCCTTTATCTGCTTTGTTTCGCTATTCCAATAAAAGAATGCCAGAGTTTATATTTTGTGAGTAAAAGTATGGCAGTATCACAATTATTGTGCGATGGATAGCATCAAGGCAAATTCATAACAGGTAGAGCTTAAAACACAGCTGATCTACTCTTTTCTTGCATAATGGAGGCTCTCATGTCAAAATTTCTACATGCATGCATAGGGGTCATATGTCAAATGTTGTTGTACTTTTTGTAGTATTAACTTTACCTGTTATGAATTTGTCTTGGATAGCATGATACAATGACTATAAGGTAGTCTTATAAGACCATAAATACATATATATATATATTACCGGCTGTGCACATATTACGTAACGCCTTTTTCAGAGATTTTAAACCCCCCCCCCCCCCCCCCCCCCCGGCGAAACGCATTTTAATAATTTTTCGGTGCAAAATTTCCCTGGAGCGTTACGAAAAATTTGCACAGCCCCTTATATTTAAATTATACTTATTTTTTGCTGAAAGTGTCAAAGAGTTGTTTTTTGGTTATATTTTTGACAGAACGAGCTGTTTTGGATTTACTCTTTCTCATGCTGCCAAGTTCCTATTTTCTACCGTTGCCACCTGGTTTATTACACAATGTTTCTGTAGTGGCAGGCCTATGTATGTTTCTAGCATGGCATACGAATTTACCAGGTGTTGTTACTGCTACACTAAGTACATGATTATATCATCATTTGACATATCGACTTCAATGATTGCGTGTGCAAATTTTGACTTTTCTACCTCCATTTTGCAAGTATTAGTAGCACCATCTGGCAAGTATAGAACGCTTTGTGGCTCTTGTTCTGTACGGATATTTGTCTCATTTCTATGGTGTACGGATAAACACAAGGCGAATTTATACAAATTTATATAATTTATATAAATTCGCCTTGGATAAACAGAAATAAATTCATTCAAAATTAGTTTTTTGTTCTAAAACTAGTGGTACACGTTTAATACGCTTTGGTGCAAAGCAGTGATGCCAATCTTGAAACATCAAAGGCACTGTGAGGCCATGGAAATAGGGTAAAAATGAAAAAAAATCGGGAACAAAAGCACTAACCTAATTTTGTATTGGGCCTGGTGGATCAAAAGACAGCCTTGGCTGTACTGAAAAACTTGCATTTGGATCAATTGATTTTCATGTTTTTTGTGCGACTTAGTCGGAATAAATCGCTTTTATAGTGCATTTATTTAACTTTTACAACAAATACAATACGCTTTTAGTTCATATTTTGCTGGTCTAAGCCCCTTTTAAAAGCTGGATAATCTCCCAAGCTTTTCTATATATTCGTTTTTCCATCTAAAGTAAAGTAATTGTTAGATAATGAACTTTAACATATAAAATCAATGAAGAACTTACTTTTAATAACTATTCAGCTTTATAATAACCAAGGCACTTTCTTGCTTAAATCAACGGATATGTATGTATATTAAAAGTAAAATCATTGCTAAACAAATAAATCATAAACATTTCTGCACGAATTTAAAAAAAAAGATGCTTGAGAAATTCCAGAATTCAAACTCTTAACAGTCTGCGAGTACTACTCAAAATATAGATGAAAATAATACTCAGTTGTTGATTCTTTAAAAGGCACTTAAAAGCACTGTGATAAATTTTTAAAAGCATTATAGATACCCGCTTTTCAAAAACGTGTATTTAACAAAATTTCGGGTATTGCTTAAGTAAAAAAGCACCAAAAAATACCCGAAAAGCACCAGAATGGCAACGCTGGGGCAAACATAAGTTTCATACTTGGCATAACAAAATATGTTTTCAATTATTTCCCACAATAGTAGGAACAATTGTTTTAATTAAACCTCTATTAACTTGTGTTTATTATTATGTTAGATGACTCTATAGTATCTAGTCCTTCGAAATCTAATGAATCAATACGTGAAACATGGTTAAAAAGAAAAAGTAAACGGAAAAAAGTGGATCATTCAATGGAATTAAATACTGATCGTGACCATTCTGCTGTTAATCTACATGATATTATAAATGAATTTTATAAAGATTCCGAGGATGAATCTAGAGAGGACGATACTAAAGCGACGAATTCAACATTTTTAGTAGAAAAACGTTCAGCTATAATAAAGAATTTCAAGCTATTTGAATTAGAGAAATCTTTCGCAATTGCAGACCGGCCGTTAGCCCAAAATATAAACCAAAATAAACCCAATATCATGCCAGAAAGTCAAGGATTTATAACTTGCACAAGTTTGAATCAAACAAATTTAAAAACTGAGAATTTCAAAACAGATAGTGAAGAAAGAAGTTCTTCATTTCTAATAACAGAATCAGAACTTATTAATTGTTGTGATCAAGCAGAAAAAATATTGGATATTGTTACTCCCGGGGAGCAATATAATGCTAAATTAGTAGAACATGAACTAACTCCTGATAAAAACGATAATATGGTGCTAGCTAATTCCATACTAAAGGATTTTTCTCAATCTCCTATTCGTGAGGGACAAATTATAGAAAAGCCCTTTTTACAGTATACACCAGAATTTCGCCTGCGAAGAAAACCTCTAAAAACTTATAGTCGTAAGTTCTTAAATAGTGCAAAAACAAATTTAAACCAACTCTTTGGAGCACATACTACAAGAGAAGCGTCAGAAAACGATGACGATAATAATAGTTTTTCCTCTTTATCTATACAAGAAGATGCTACATTGGTTGTAAACCTTAACGAACAATCAGAGGTAACAAATGCAAGCAGCACACAACATTTATGTGAAAATCTTCTCAATTTATCCGAATATTACATACAAAATCAGTCACAACAAAGTTCATCAGATGAACAGCAAATGCAAGAACCAATTGATTCATGTTTATCAACGAATAGCCAGGAAAATGTTTCAGTTTTGCATAATGTGCAAGATCTTCTAAACGATATACTTTCTCTTCGTTCAATATACCCCCCTACCATGATACGTTATGATTCGTGCGATTCTTTTGATAATTTCCATGGATTTCCTTGTAAAGAATATTTGATGGACGACGAAAATATTGAAGAAACTGTAACGAATACAAATCGAAACAGAACGCGAAAATTGGATGTTCTTAATATTCCCCAGTGGAATACTTTGTTTAATAAAGAAGGTAAATAACGGGTTTTAATAAATTAAAATTGAAATTTTAAGTATCTATGCTTAGTATTAGGAAATAATTTTTTATAACTACAGGCATGTACATATGTACATTGAAAATGTAGAAACTTAATACATATTTAATTAGAAAACTAAAAGGTGAAATGCAAAAAAATGTCTGAATGCAATAAAAATAAATAATGGCATCAATTTATAATTTTGTTTATTTTTCTACTGCTTAGACAATAGTCGCTTAGATGATAGTCTCGATATATTTGCTTGCATTAACACGGAAAAACTTTTGGAACAACATAATGTCCATACCAAGCTTAATATAACGGAGAATGTTGTAGAAGATTCTATTAGTAAATCGCCAAATCGCGCTGAATATTTTAGAGCACCTGAGATCTCAATGGAAATCGCTGGATCTAGCAACATCACTGGTTTTAAAACAGCTTCCTCGAAACCAATAAAAGTATCAAGAGAAGCACATTTAATAGCAGCAAAAATATTGAGCAAGTTACCTGAAATACCAGAATTTGAAGAAACCAACCACTGTGATAAAAACCCTACAAAAAAAGGTGGAAAAAATAATTTATTATCAGGAAAATATAACATTTTATTCGAGTACTTCTCAATAATTTATGTTTTAAAAAATTGAATTTAGGTTTGTTATGGGTTAGCTAATCCATGAAATCAATGCTTATAGATTAGTTAACAAATAATAAACAAATTAAATGTCATTGTTAAGATTGTTACGAATTAAAATTATTTTATATCATTGCTCTTCATAGATGAAAATGTATTTGAAAATCCCGAGGAATATGAGTGGAATGATGATTGTGATCTATTTTTAAACTTTAAAACTCCAGTCGGCTTAAACGACAATTTGGAATCGATGATCGATGAGCAGCCAAAATTCGCACATCATCAACTAGAACAAGATGCTCCTAGTACATCAAAATGTACGACACTGGGTTTTAAAACTGCTGGTGGAAGAAATGTGCATATATCCAGTACAGCACAAAATACCGCACAAAGACTTCTTAAAGAATTCGCTTGCGATCTTGAGAATGATTACAATTATGAAGACGAGTTGAGAGAAATTAAGCGCAAAGTTTATGCCAAAACTCATAATTTACAAACAGAACATTCATCATTAAGCGACATAAGAAAACAAAATATAAATCATGGACTTCAAATGATCGAAGGTAAAAATAATACAATTTCTATAACAAATCTGCAAAATGTTAAAGAGCTTCGAAATGAAAATGGAATGGAATCCAAACAGAATTATAAAGATTCAAATATAATGCAACAAATTGATAATAATATTGATATTCCAGCGCTTACAAAAACATCAAACAAAAATACTGATATTAGCAGAGCATCACAAGATGATGAACCATTAAAATCACAAATAAGCAGTAATAATGAAACTGCAAAAGATAACACACAAAATTGCACACTTCTAGAAAAATTCGCTAAATATCCAAAAGAAGATTATTTAAATAATTTAATTTCTAACAATTGCAAACTAATAAAAAGTAAGGATATTCTTAATAAAGTTGAGAATAATGATACGAATGGAGATCTTTTAGAAACAAATACAAAGAAAGATCTCAATATAAAATCTGTACCAGAGGATAATGTAAGTCCAAAGGCAAGTATCGAACCAAAACTAATAAATGGTAAAAGAAAAAATTCTATAGACAACAGTGATTTAGAATCACCCAATAGAACTCCTCCTGCTAAAATTTTTAAATATAGTTTAAATTCTTCAAAGTCATCATTTGTTGAACAAACACTTAAGTCGCCATTGACATCAGCAAATCCATCGTTAAGTTTAAGAAAAGACTTGTTATCTTTAACAAAAAAACGTAAAATTAAAAGAAGCTCTTTAGCTTTGCCATCCGAAGAAATTCCAAAAACAAATAAAGAAATATTTGAATCAAATGTGAGTGCGGGAACGCCTGTTAGGGAAATTATTACATTACCAGTGGCTGCGCAAAATCCATCAACACCAAATTTAAAAGAATTCTTTTCAAATGCCGCGCTAACATCAACCCCTCAAACAAATAAAACCAGGAAGACATTGCAAACTATTGAGGATTCCGATTTAAAACCAATCACTTGGAACAATACTAACGATGATTCAATCAATGACAAGTCAGCAAAAAATTCTATGCATACCACAAAGCTTTCTGAAAGCTCCATGTTAAATACCACATTAAATTCTCCAAACCCTACTGCCAAAGAGCGAATAGATCGCTTAAAAATGTACGGTAAAGCTCCCGCGGTTTCACCTATTGTTATTGAAACTAATCATAGTTGCCGTCCATCTGGGTTACGGCGTACCCGTAGCATGATGATGAAAACGGAAAAATAGTGTTTTATTTTTGCTTGTAAAATGTTCACTATTGTAAAACATTAGATACAAATATATGAATGTATGTATGTATGTATGTAAATATAAACATATAGAATATAAAAAATATACCCAATTTACGTATCAGTTGTGTACACGTACTTTATTTTTGTATTTTTATATCGTTCTGTTGTTATAAACTTGCTGTTTTTGTGTATTTGTGCTATTTAATCTACGATGTATTAACTCTATATTTTTATACGGAGTTTTTTCACTTCAGTCATATCACACTTGTTTGCAATAACACATTTAAAGATAAATTTGTTGAACTTAATTGGAAAATAACGAAACAGTGAGTTTAAGCTATTTGTCAAAAATTTTAAACATATAACGTGGCTAATTTTACTAAAATCGTTTGTATATTGTTGCTTTGAAGATTTATATAGTAAATATACATATATGTATTTTAAATTAACTAAAACTCTCTTTGGATTTCATGATCCTCCGAATTTAAGCTAAATAAAATGATTTTTAAGGAAGATATACATACATACTAAATACAGAAAATTTAAACTGCAGGGGATATGAGATACAATTTGCCGATATCAAAATATGACCTTGAAATGATATCATTTAACAGATAACCGACAAGAGTGAAATCTTAACATGTTGAGATTACAGTTGATAGTGAAAAAGCAAAATATTAAATACATTATTTTGACATTTCCAAAACAAACTCAACATTATATATTTATTATTGGTTCTCTACATACATATTTGACCACAGGCTTGTGTGCAAATCGAGCTACTAAAAGATGTCAGTCCAGCTTTCCGCTTTTAAGTACAGTGAGTTGGGCTAGTTTAGAAGTACATAGGTTGTTGTCTGTACTAATTGAAAATTTTTTAACTTATTCTCAAAGCGAATTCACTTTACAGATACAGAGTATTAATTTAACTACAAGTTCTACATTACAATACAAAATTGACATATCCGACTCCATTGTATGTCATGATACAATAACTATAAGGTAGTCTTAGAAGCCCAGCTGAAAATTGTTGTAAACCACTTGTTTTTAATTTCAGATGTCAAATTTTTATTCCTATTTATTTATTAAATTTAAATTAAAAAATTTTCATTTATGAAGAAAATTGTAAAATTTTTGAAAATGAATACGAAATAATTATGAGGTTGCACTTGTGCAAAATGGGTGTGATATGTAAAAAAGATTAGAGCTATTAGAAAGGAACCTTTTTTTAAAGTTCCCAAAGATGAAACCAAACTAAAATCGTGGAAAGAACTCTTCAAAAAAATTTTATAGCAAATGTTTTTTTTCGTATTTGAATAAATAGTTTTTATTTATATTCTTGTCACAGTTTGAAACATACACACATACATATTTATACTTTTGACTTCCGAAATTAAATTTTCTACCAACAAAATACATGGAGTTGGTGTTTGTTGTATTTCTGCATATACCTTACATATATTCATTGTATCATGATTGTATGTATGTATAAAAATTTTGAATTGCCTCTCTTGTTTACATAGCGCCTTGACGATTAAATTACGAATTCGCCTTTGTGTCTATGAACTTAGACGTTTAGTAAAGTTTTACCAACTGGTAACCTCAGTTTGTCGTTACAGTAAAATTTCAACTTCTCATTTTTTTTTTAGTTTGCTACCGAATGTTGTTTTTGTACTACTCGTTTCGTTTGTATTGTAAAAAAATTTGGTGCATATACATAAGTATTACTTTAATCTTTCAAATTCTATTAACTGCAATATTCCATATTATAAAACAAAAGAATGTGACATTACTAAATAAAAAATTTATTATAAAGTTATATTGAAAACAATTAAGCAAAATCCCATAAACTAATTCAATCCTCATACAAGAAAACAACAAAGAATAACAGGTAACAGGGGGAGCGGAATCAGTGCATGTAAAAATATATATGTATGTGTGTATCAGTGATGGAAAAATGTAAAATTGAAATGGTACTGTCCGTCAACAAAAGGAGTACTTTTTAGGAAACAAGTATTTTTATTCAAAAATAAAATTAAAAATCCATTTATATAATAAAAAAAATTAAATGAAGAAAATTAAAATTGTTTTTCTTACAAATAAATAACTGCCGATTTCACGATGTCGAAAGAATTTTGAATTTTATTTTCATTCGTACAAATACATTTGATACAAAAACAAACTGCCTATTTCACTATGTCGAAAGAAAATTTCCATATGATTTCATTCGTATAATTACATTTGAAGCAAAAACAAATTTTAAAATTTTGTTTTTGTATCAAATGTATTTGTACGAATGAAAATAAAATTCAAAATTCTTTCGACATCGTGAAATCGGCAGAAAATTTTAGAATTTGTTTTTGCTTCAAATGTAATTATACGAATGAAAACATATGGAAATTTTCTTTCGACATAGTGAAATAGGCAGTAAATATTTAAAATACTTTACTCAAAAAAATTAATTTACTTATACAAAAACTTTCATTAAGTGTGTGCATTGTACTTTCATACATATACATTTTTGTATCTCGAATGCATTTATTTAAAGTAAACAATTAATTCATGTTATACATAAACGACTTATGTATGTAATTAAAAATTAATTAAGTTTAATATAAAAAATACAAAACAATTTTAACAACAAACTAAAAATTAATTCATTTTGATATAAAAATATATGTTTCAAAAATGTTTATTTATTGTGGGTTAAGATAATAAATATACATAAGTGCATGCCTGCATTTTGTTAGGGTTAATGTCATATCATCAATAGATCTTTCACCAATCTTGAAAAGTTTTCAAACACCTATGAAACACAAATAATCTCAAACAAGAAATGAGAATTACAAAAATGTACAAAACATACGAAATTTAAAAAGCTTATCAAAATAGTGCCACAAACAACTTTTATTTGTGCATTCCTTATGTTCTTGTTTTGAAGCCAATGTTGTCAATGATTATAAAAATAACGCAGATTTCTAAACAGGGAACAAAGCAAAATAAAAAATAGTACTAAATATGACGTGGGGGTACTGTGGTATTTTTGTTGTGAAAAAGTACTGAATTTTCCATCACTGGTGTGTATGTACAATATTAAAATGCAATTTGTGCTAAAAAAAACTTGATTTTACTGTTTATAAGAGAAGTGATGAAAAGAGAATGTGAGAAATTAATTTCAGTGTGACCGTTGAAAGTTTCAAAAAGGTCCAAGAAGATTTTTTGTGATAAAAGTGGAAATAAAAAATTTTTAAACCTTTTGGAACAAATGCACTTTAGCGAAGTTGGCCCAAACAAAATAAAAATTAGCCTATGTGATGGAAAATTGAAAAATAAGAAGAAAATATCAAAATAAAAAAGTTGGCGGCAACCCATATTTTCCGAGTTATGGGCCTTTGAAGTTTTCATATAAAAAGGAATAACCAATACATTTCTTAATGAATTCGGTCAAAAACAAAAACAATGTTGTAAAAAATTAAAAATAAGAAGAAAATATTAAACAAAAAAATGGTGGCGATCCTTATTTATAGAGTTATGTGCATTTGAAGATTTTATATAAAACGGTGGTTATACACTATATTTCTCTGCACCATAGTATTTCCTGACGCGGCGGTATATAGAATAGATTTTTTGCATAGCCGGCCTCCGGCCGGGCTTAATGATTTTCTCCACCATGGTATTTCCCGACACGGCGGTATATAGAATAGATTTTCTGCATAGCCGGCCTTTGGCCGGACTTAATGATTTTCTGCACCATGGTATTTCCCGACATGGCGGTGTATAAAATAGATTTTCTGCATAGCCGGCCTTTGGCCGCGCTTAATGATTTTCTCCACCATGGTATTTCCCGACACGGCGGTATATAGAACAGTTTTTGTGCATAGCCGGCCTCCGGCCGGTATTAATAATTTACACCCAAACAATAATATAGAAAATATAACATTTATGGCAGCAGATTGTTCGCTGGAAAAAGTCTGACAGTAATTCACACTAATTTATTATATTTTAGTATAACTACAATAAAAACAATATTTTTTTTTAAATATCACTTAGGTATATCTTTTGTATTTTAACAAATCCATTAAAATCTAGTCAAAAGCTTTCACACGAAACCAAAATTGGCCTTATACGTTGAAAAATGCAAAGAGAAATCGCACATATATATGAAAACTTCAAAGGCCCATAACGCGGAAAATATGGGTTGCCGCCAACTTTTTTATTTAATATTGTCTTCTTATTTTTCAATTTTCTATCACATAGGCTAATTTTTATTTTGTTTGGGACAACTTCACTAAAGTGCATTTAAGCCAAAAATTACTTACTGTCGATTTCACGATGTCGAAAGAATTTTGAATTTTATTTTCATTACTATTTGCGTTAATTTCCATTAATTTCGTTTTATTTTCATTTAACTTAAGTTTATTTACTCGCAGTCTGCATTAGATTATTATTTGTTATAACATTTATCAGGAGAAAAATTTTGCTAGTATAGACCGCAGATATTACTGTTTTGTTACTCTTATAACATCGTTATCAGAACACCAATGTCAGACATCAAATGGTATTTTCCAATATGAAAAACGAGACAACAAACAAGAGCTATTTGTTGTCTCAGCCACTCCACCTTAAAATTGTGGTAAAACAGCACATGAACATTTATACTACGTTCACACGGAACATGCTTCGCTCTCTATTCATGCTTCACACCCCAATCATGAGCGAAGCAACTTGCTTCGCCATACAAAATTTTGAGAGCGAAGCATGTAGATTCATTTTGAATCTACTTGCGAAGCATGAAAAATTGCTGTCTTCTCTAAATTTTATCGGAATTTATCGGAAGTTTACCTGAACTAGATGCAAAAAACACAACAAAAACTTTAATTAAATGTGAAAAATTGATTTATAACTATAAAGATAAAACAACAATGGAAAGAAAAAATATGTTTGTGCATTTTTAAAAATGCGTAACCAAAATGAATCAATTGGTCACACTGATTTCGACGACTTATTTTAGGTACATATGTATGTACATACTTCCATTACCAACTATGCATTTTGTTATAAGCAAATACATATGTATGTAAGTTATTCATATCTATTCCAAAGTATATGTATAAATTTACTTTGATCTATTCCAGAAAACGCGTCGAAGAAGTGAATATTTACATGGAAACGAAAACAAAAATTCAAGAATTGTTTTTGCTTTTCATAAATTTCTTAAATTAAATACTTATGTATACGTGAGAAATTTAAGGCGTTTCTCTCTCTCTATGAAAATCAGTAAAATTTATTTGATAAACAAAAACAAATTTTTTAAATGTATTCAATTTTATTTTTGTTTTCCATGTAAATTTTCACTTCTTCGACGCGTTTTCTGGAATAGACACTAGGGCTCCCACCTTTTTTTTTTGAAATTAAAGTACATTGGTTGTTAAAGGTTAGGAAAAAAAAGGTACACAGTATAACAATAAAGTACAATTTATTTTTCTTTATTGTTATATTTGAAAACGTATTTTTTATTGCTTTTTGCAAGTTTTATCAAATAATTATCTTAAACAATTTCACAGCATCTTTACAGTCTATATTTAAATAAAAGTAAATAATTTATTAATTTTTTATCAGATTCAGAGACGCTTTGTTTATTTCGTCTCGCCATTTGCTCTTCATTACAGAAAAAACTCTCTCTGTGAATGCTGACGTGGCAGGAATAGAAAGTAAAAATGAAATTACTTTATACAAATTTGATAAATTATCATCAGTAGAGCTGTGCCAAATCGTTCCTTTTGGTGAGCGCTCCTTTTCGTTCAATTCAGAGGACCGGACCCGTTCGTTCATTTCGTTCCACCGCTCCTTTCGTATCAAATGCAACACTATTCAAACTAAAGTATTGTTTTGCTTACAATATTTACATACACACACACTTATATCCAAAGAAATGATAAAAAAAGTTGTGTATTATTGAGAAAGTTTGCAATATTTGCATAAATTGTTTTAAATCCGTAGCTTATCAGTAATAAAGTTAAAGTTGAACCTACTTTGTATGTGAAATTGTATTAAATTAACAAAATTGTATTCTGTTTTGTATTTAGCTACAAGGTTCCGGATAAAAAACACTAATCTTAAGCTACGTTCACATTTAACAAACATTTGCCGGAAAAAAACGTAACCAAGAAAGAAGCTAATTAGTTATTTCTTGTAATTCGGATATTTTTTTAATTATGGGTTCCTATTTTTTAAAAATACTTTTTTGTATAATGATTAATTTTATTTTGTAACATAAAAACCAAGTTAAATGACACTATCCCTCAGCAAAACTAATGGTTACGTTTTTTTACAAATATTTAATAAATGTGAACGTAGCTTTATGTGATAGAAAATTTAATTCTAAAATATACATATGTTATGTATAAAAATACGGCGAAAGTCAATAAATAAATGCTAGAAGATATGTAAAAGGTTTTAAATCCGTAGCTGTATCGCTTAACTAACTTAAGCCTATTTTATATTTAAAATTTTATTACGCAACTGAAATAAAATATTAGTTAATATGTCTACATTTTAACTACATACTTATGTATATAAAAATTATAAAGGCTGGACATGTAAATGCTGGTGTACATGCAGATTAAAAATATGTACCCATTGAACTATAATATAAAAAAAACTAACAAATTGTTACGCTAATAATGTAATTTCGTGTTGGTCACACTGAAAAGAAAAAGCTAATCATAACAAAATACCATATGAGCCAACGAATGTACGAAATGAACGATGAAACCAAAACACCAAACTAAACCGCTCACTGAGCCAAAAGCGCTCCGTAAAGTAACCGGCTCCCTTCGTTCACTTCAGTGATTCGTTCCTTTGTACCCGTTCGTTCCGGACCGACACAGCTCTAATCATCAGTCTTATTAAATAATAGCTGCCATTTACTTGCTGTAGATAATTCCGCAAAACCTTCAGAACTGTATATCTGATCATAAATTTTGTTTAATGACGCAATTTCTCCATTAAGATCATCCATATTTACTATATTAAATTTTTGCAGATTTAACTGACTTGCTTTTGACTTGGTCACCAGTACTACTCTCTATGTTACCCCCATACAATGCTTTGTGCTATAGACATTTATCATGTGATTGTCATTGAAAATATACTACATAATACCATTAAGGGTGTTGACTAGGTAGTGATTACGTAGTTCTAATGGGACCAAGTGGAGACATTCAAACCAGAAAATTACTAGTACATTTCTATAATTTTAGTCTATACCTGTTAAAGCAAACTAAAAAGTGTAGACGTATCGTTGACAATGTCATCAAGAAGTCAGCACTAGTGGTCAAATTGGTGACCTGACAGCAATAAGCCCAGTAAGACGTCACCAAACAAGTAGACAAAAGTGGTGACTTGGAGACAATTGGCCCCGAGTTTACTACAGGGAATTTATATGACATCTTGTAAACCATTACATATGTATGTACGTATGTACATACATAAATCTGTGTTTACGTGTGAACACAGCCTATGATATACTTACATACATATGTACCTACGTATGTATGTATGTATGTACATATACACACATTTTACACAGTATTTAAGAATTTGATGATATGGTCTTACGTACGTACATACATAAGTATGTATGTATGTACATAAAATTACATACATAAAATGTAGATATGTCCATATATACATACATATGTATGTATGTAAATATAGTTTCTATAGAAACTATTGTAAAGTATGTATGTATGTACATATGTATGTACTTATGTACATATTTACATATGTTTGTGGAAGGCTTCATATAAAAAAGGCGTATCTGGATTCTTTTTAATTTAACCCTACAAGCCTAACCTATTTTACAGGCATGTTCTGTCAATCGCATTTCGCCTAATTTTTGCGATGCGAGATGAAATCGCATTTCGCCTAACTTGGAGTTCACAATCGCAAGAAGTTTTGCGACATCAACTCGCAAGCAAGTACTGAAGTGAAATGATGTATTTTACTTGAAGTTTAAACTAACAATAAAGCAATGCACAAATTAAACTAAATATGTTTTCTTGTTTATTTTGTAAAAATTAATAAAACTTCTAAACTATTTACATACATAAGTTAAAAATATCAACATTTTTTTATTATTATTATTACGAATAAACGTAATTATTGTTCGAACTTATATTGATGCACATATTAAAAGTAATATTATCAGGCTCAAGTTCAGTTTTATTGAATTAGTGAAAATTTTGAATTTTCACTAATTTTACTTTTCATAAGTAAAAATATCAACTTTAAAATGTTTTCACAATTTTCTGTGCCAATTGTTTTCTTGAGTACTGGCGATTTGATTTAAACACCTGTTTTGCAAAACGCAAAAAAAAAACGCGTGACCGACAGAACATGCAGAAATATGTTTGGCGATTTTCAAAACGCATGCGATTTCATATTCATGCGAGTGTCATGGGCGTTAGTAATACGTAAACAACATCTGGGCTAAATTGTACTTATGTATGTATGTAGTTTTATAGTTTCTTTTTAATGCAAGTTTAGATTGGAACACAAACTAATAATAAAACAAACTTTTCATAATAATAAAATTAACTCAAACATATTTATTATCACACACTGAAAAAAAAATAACGTTTGCAAACATGAAAACCAGCTGCATAGAAAATAAAATAACTGCTTCAAACAATTTACAAAAAAAAGGCAGTTTAATATTCTCCGAAACGGTTGGACCGATTTTAATAAAAATTTTTATGCATATTTGGTAGGTATGCGAATAGGTTCTAAGGTATATTTTAAATCGCTAGGGGCACGAGGAGGAGAGGGAGGGAGCAATTTCAGGAAGTCTGAGAATCGGCTACTATCTATTTTTCAAACCGCTAGGGGCATGAGGAAGGGAGGGCGGGGGAAATTTCTGTATTTTCGAAACGGCTTGACCGATTCTTATGAAATTTTTTTATGCATATTCAGTAAGTCTGAGAATCGGCTAGTATCTATTTTTCAAACCGCTAGGGGCACGAGGAGGGGAGGGAGGGGGAAATTTCTGTATTTACTAAACTATTAACCCAACAGATGGTGCTATGTTTGCCTTACATAAGTTCTAAATAAAACGTCATTCAAATGGCCTCCACGACTTTTTATGCAGGAACGAATTCGATGAACCCAATTTTCGAGCACTTTTTCCACTAAATCAAGTCGTATGTCATGAATGGCACGTTCAATATTGACTTGTAAATCTTGAAGAGAGTCTGGTTTATTTTGAAAAACCAATGACTTCAAATAACCCCACAAGAAATAGTCTAATGGTGTTAAATCACAACTTCTTAGGGCCATTCAATATCACAATTTCTTGAAATAATCGAATCTCCAAACTTTTCTCGCAATAATTCAATTGTTGCATTTTCTGTGTGGGACGTAGCCCCGTCTTGTTGTTTCTTTCAAATTATTGGCAAGATCGGCGAACTCAACGCAGTTAGTTATGAGTAGATTTAATAACCAGCAATCACCATTATCTTCTTGCAGCTCTTTTGGAAAATAGCGGTATAGTTCCTTTTATAAATTTTGCAGCGCTTCTATCGTGTTGGGAATAAAATCGCTCACGAATTCATCGGATGAAATTCCTGTTGCAATACTTTCAAAGCTAGTGAAAGAATCAGATTGTAGTTGTTTCAAAGATGTTGACCACATTGCAATTTTTAAAATAAATGCTTTGATTTTATCTTTGGCTCCTTCTTGAAAAAACATGTTCAATTCCGATCTGATGACAGTATTAAGTACATCGCTTAAATTTTACGGTAAGAACTTGGCTGCCAAGGCTTGTCGATGGAGAAAACAGTGCGTCCACGTCGCATTTGACATCATTGTTTTAAGTCTTGCTACGAATCCACTTTTATTGCCAGTAATTGCCCTAGCACCGTCACTGCAACTATTAACAAAAAGTTCCCAGTCAAAGTTCAAATCTTTGGTGCCTTCTAAAAACATTTCATACAAACACTCGGCACTTGTATTTTTCGGTAAAGATTTGCAAAGCTGCGTAAACGTATACTCTTTATGCCTGATGAATTAATCCCATGTGTTTTGGAAAGAACAAATGTTAAATGGACTAAAAATTAATCTCGTGTAAATTACCTCAATGAATAGGAAGCAACCAGTGTCATGTTTTTGCTTCATTTTCTTTGAATTTTCTTTTTTTTTTATAATAATATTTTCAAACTTTGAGAGCAAAAACGTTATGGGGTCGCCAGATTTTTTGAAAATCATTTTGAGGCCGCGGCTTCAAAAAGGTTGAAAACCACTGCCATAGAGAATCATAAAATAAGAAAAGAAGATTGAATAAAAAAATTGGCGGCGATCCTTATTTTCATGATAATTTTATACTTTTCGACACGGCGGTTTTAGGCACAGTGAAAAAAAGAACTATGACATATCTTCCGTCTTGAGTCATTCTGTATTTTTTGTGGTTTGAATTTGGGTAATACGAATAGGAATAGGTATCTTGAAATAGGCGAATAGTCGAATACCAGTATTCGTAACCTTACTAGTATACACTGGTGCAAATCTAAATTGTGAGCTTTTAGGGTTATTTTTTTATACTCCTAATATACATACATATGTACATGGTCATTTAACTTGAATTACTATAGTACATAATTTATCTAATTACAATAACAATTTTCTTTTTTTTTAGAAACTTAAATTTTTAAAATGAGCGATCAATTCGATGGTTGCGAATGCATTTGGTCTCATGAATTGGCTATGCAAAGATTATTGAATTTTGTAAGTCTTAAATTCGGTGAAGCAAATATACATACACAAATTAACATTTATAACAATTTCCTTTTTAGATTCGTCAAAACCAAGATGCATGTACGGATACACATTGTATTGATGGTTAGTATTGTAATATTGTCTTAATATGTGGAAATAATAAAAAAATATAATCGTAGTTTCAGGTCGGTTAACGCAAAATACAATTTCGACAACTGGTGGCGAAGATAATAACTTTACTATGATGACAATGGTTATGATTTTTGCTTTGATTATGTATATAATTAGACCGGATTCAATTCTGAAATTGACCAACACTAAACGTCGTGGGAGGGGTCCTTCTGGTGGCGGAAATGGAGGTTCAAATCAAGAACCACCACCATCACCGCCGGCGGTAAATTAATTTCTTAAAATTTCTGAAAATAATTAATTTGTTGTGGAAAGATTTTGTAAATCACAACGTTTGGAAATGTTTAAAATTTATGTAAACAAATATGTGCTATTTCAATTGATATTGCCAATTTTTTTCATTAAAATTTTAAACATTTCAAATTGTAGTGATTTATAAAATATAACTGCCGCGGTTTCACGATGTCGAAAGAATTTTGAATTTTTTTTTCATTCGTACAAATACATTTGATACAAAAACAAAATTTTAGAATTTGTTCTTGCTTCAAATGGAATTATACGAATGTAAACATATGGAAAATTTCTTTCGAAATTGTAAAATCGGCTGTTAATTTATAAAGTATAAATTTTATAGTAATCATATAAAACTGTTGTAAAATTAAAACGTTAATACATAGTTTTTAACGGTGATTTTTTTTCTTATAATTTTTATGTTCATTTAACTAAAATCAGTTTATATTGAAATAACAAATTATAAACAAAAGGAAAACAAAAAATTTTACAATGATCTATACATACATATGTACAAAGATAGTATGTACGTATTATTGTAACTACATATGTAAATATATATGTGCATACATCTGTATGTACATACGTATATAGTATATAATATCACACAAATTTTAAAAATAAAGAATATATGTATATGCCCAAATAATTACTTCAAAATCTTCATTTTAGACTACTAAATAATATCCGTATCTCTTTGTGATTTTACGCTCAGAAAATGTACATGCGAATGAAATTTTAGTATCCACTATTTACAATAACGAATTTGGATAAGTTTAGAACGTTTTTTGTTCCAAAATATAATACTACATTTCATATGCAATTACCATACCTTTCGATCTATTAATAGTCATATACATATGTATGTATGTAGCAAATAGTTAGTGCAAAAGCTTGATGACGTCGTCATATTTGATTTATTTAAAAAATTATTTGAAAGAAATTTTAATTTGTGATAGAACGTTTTTATTGAGATTTTTTAAGGAATAATTTTTTCTGTGAACAATTTATAGCAACAAAAATTGATGATTGTTGAGTTTTCTATTAACTGTGATATTAATTAAACTTCTCATTTATTCGAATGACAGCTTAATATCATATTTCTAATTATTCGAAAATATTTTTGGGCAAAAGTTCTTAAGGCGTTTTGACCTAGATTTAGTGAAGTTTGTATATTCAAATTAACTTACCAGAGCTTCTAAATGATTAAAACTGCTTTAATTAACCATTTCGTATCCACACGCCACGCGTCTGCAGCTTATTGAACGAGACAACGCATGTAAGAATATGAATTTTTATTAATTATTATTTTTTTTTTTACAAACACAACCCGCAAAGCTATTAGCTTGTCAGCAGAAAACAACCAGGATCTGCCGACCGGAATCGAACCGACATCCTCCGTACACTAGGCTAGCATTGCTACCACGGCGGCACCCATAAGTATATGGGACCAAGTGATGATATTCGATTTCAACGAACCATTAAACCATTAAAAATCAGTTTTAATGGATTTTCAATAAAAATTAAGTCTTGCTTTAAATTCCATGGCCAAAGGATTTGCATTTAGCATAGAATATAGTAAATGCTTCTAATATTTTCCAGCATAAGACAATATTAATTTGGAAAAAGCACATTGCATATCAAAGTTGTAATTTTCACGTCTTCTTAATTATGTTTAACGCTTTCCTAAATTCGAATAAATTCGTAATGAAGTGAAGCTTTGCATGCATGATCTCCAATGAGACGTAAAAATCATACTTGTGTCACGTAAATATAAACCTGTTTCAGGTCGTCATCCATTTTATTTTTGCTGGGTATTCAATAATTAAAATTTATAATTTACCAGATGATTAGTAATAAAAAAAGTTTAATGCATTTAAAAATATGTACATTAGAATGAATCATATATTAAAATATATAAACGCAAATAAAATCTGATTTACAATACCTTACTAATTTCACATGCAATATTTATATACATATACATATATATAATAAAAGAAATTTAAACGAACATTTTATATGCATACATCCTTTATTCGAAGCTTGTCTGATTGCTAAGAAGAGTATATTGCATATTTCTCAATAAACATTTTTAGGAAAATGTTGTAAGATAAGAATATTTTAATAATGTGTATATGCATGTACGCAAAAAAATATTAAGAATACCTTTTGATTTACTGTTACATTTACTGCTAAATGTCCTCCTCAGTCCTCACTATGCAATTTAGTTATACAGTTACGTACTTTTTTTATGACTTCTTTCATTTGTTCATATTTCCCAGTTGAATCAGGTAAGTTTTCGAAATTTATTACATCACTTACGCCAACTTTAAAGTTTTCTCCATTCGGTAAGTTGTTGTATGGTGAAAACTTCAATACTGGTGTACCCATAAAAGATTCTTTAATGGCAGTGATTTCGTTCTCAGGTGTTTCATTTTTAGCCATCGATGTTAGCTCGGAAGAACTTTCGGAGGTTGAATTTATGTTGATAATTACACTTTGTTCACACCGTTTGTTATCTTCTTCATCTAACTCGATGATTTCATCGATAAGAGAATCTTCAATTTCAATTACACTTGCACTAGATTGCAATTCTTGTAAAAGTCTTTGCTTTTGCCTCTCCAGTTCCATCAATGATGGTGATTGAGTAGATAACTCGCGTTCCTTACATCCACTCACGGTAATTGGAGATTCACATGACGATGGGGAGGACGCTGGAGGCGGAGGAGGAGGTGATGGTGGCTGTTCAGCTGGTGGTGGTGGTCTTGTAAATTCAATTTCACCTAAGGTTGTTATTTCTGGATCTTCAATTTCCATATCAGTCGGTTCTTGAATTGTCGTATTAATGCATTCATCACCTGTGGCATTTGGAAAATCTTTCAGTTTCTTACGCTTATAACCTTTTACAACATTGTCTCCTAGTGTTTTAATGAATTCTTCTTTCATTTGCCTTTTATCTATCGGCGGTACATTGTG
Source organism: Lypha dubia (assembly GCA_947311025.1). Classification (NCBI taxonomy): domain Eukaryota; kingdom Metazoa; phylum Arthropoda; class Insecta; order Diptera; family Tachinidae; genus Lypha; species Lypha dubia. The sequence goes on along the minus strand of OX371264.1, from coordinate 73,725,703 downwards.
ATATTGGTAGTCCTAATGAAAGAGATCAACGACAAATGTTCATTTGTGTCTTTAGGTAATATTTGTGTCAAGACTTATATATCCCTCAATGAGCAGTGAATATATTAAAGGTCAATGTTTTCGGCATATAAATTCTTTCTTTTCAAGAAACTAGAATTCATTTTTCGAAACAAAAATTTAGTCAATACAACTCCCAAAGGAAGAAATACTTATTATGGTGTAATATCCAAACAAATATGATATGAGTCAAATTACATAAGATAAATAAAAATAAATATTGATAACTTTGAAGATATTTTAATTCTTTTCTTTTTCTTAAATGATTATCGAAAGTAATCAATAAATAATGTAAATAGATGAAACGCTATTGGGAAAAAAACTTACATCAAAAAATTTTTTACCGGGATCTTGATTAAAGCCAGGAAAATCATAAATCTTTGATATGTTGTATTTATGGTTTATGGGATCAATTTCGCCATCGTCCTCATCTGAATGTAAAATTTTTGACCCCTGAAATTTGTTACGAAAGTTTATTTTGCATCATATTTCTAAGAATTGTGTTTTGTGTCTTACAAGCTAGTTTACTCTGGACGTTTCATTAGTAAACATTTCAGCACATACAAGATTTACTGATGAGGTGACATAAGAGACATGCAGAGATTTATCCCACCTTGTAAAAACACAACAAATAAATGTTTGTTAAATGCTTGGAATAACTTACATCTGAATTAAATAAATTTATACCGGAATGTTCTACTTTAGCATCTTCCAACCAGCCGGGTGGATATCCCAATACACGCATGCGATAAAAGAAAAATGGCAATTCACCCTTTCTTAAACCCAAGGCTTCACGAAGATTGTCGCTAATACAACCTGGTTTTAAATGAGCAAATCTTTGTTCGACATCTACATGATAGCGCTCCATTTTATGACATGCTTTCTTAGCATTTTTAATGCGTTTAGCATTGTGAGGCTTAGAACATTCTCTAATGCTGTGTCCGGCCTCTCCACAGTTAAAGCAAGTATTTCTCTTTTTGGTTTTAAAAAGGGCTTCGCCTTCTTTTAGCTTTTTGTCTGCTGCAGCTTCTTCGTCCAGCAGGACATCTTTAATGGCACGCTTATAGGAGGGTACTTGAACACTATCTATTTTGGGTGCCGGTTCTGTGTCAATCGTAAATAACTCACTAATACCACTTAAATCAGGTGAAAATTCCTTTTCAAACGTTTTATTATTTTCTTCTGTATTTAAAGCTGTATTGACTGTAGGAGGCAGTGGGATTTCATATATTTCATGTTGTACAACTACTTGTACTAACAATTTTACACAGTCTGCTTTCTCCTCTTCCACAATTTCAATAATTCCATGTTGTTTGTTTGAGATATTTTTAAGGCAATTAATTATTGGCTGGCCAAATAGTTCAAAACGTTTTTTGTTACAGAATTTTATTTCACATACAGTTTCCTTTTGCACTACATTTTCAATCACCTCACCATCCTCTATGACAGGATCATAAGCTAGTGGTGGAGGGGGTGCTTCATCTTCCTTACAGTCCTCATTCTGGGAATCGTCTATATTAATGCACGTAATATTTTGTTCTTCTATAATACAATCACTATCATCCGGATAAAATTGTGACATTTTTTGGTTTAATCAAATTGTTTAATTATAATTCAAAGTAAAATTTCAGGCTCATTTTATCAAATTTGTCAAGCTGTCACTTTTTGCAATTCTTCAAGTCGAATTCGCCTTGGTTTCTTTTTCCCTTGACAGCAGTGATGTTAACTAATTTTTCCCAATTTCCGTAAAGCCTTAAAAAAATTACCGTTTTTTGGGTAAAATTACCGTACGGGTAAAGCGTTGTATAGAAATAGTAATATTTTACTATTAAAATAGGTTTTATTTTTTAATCAATATAAGTACATATTTAAAAGACAACAAAAACTTAAGAAACAATTATTATTGATAAAATATTAGAATTAAAACGTATACATTCAATCACCGTTGTCTTAAAGGCTATATACACACACATATGTATGTGTATATAGCTGAGTATATGTACATACATACATAAGTATATAAATTATTTTATATTTAAAGCAGAGATTAAAAGTGTTATTAATAGATAAATCAAAGATTTTATATATTTTATATATTTTCGATCGATAATGCTGAAATTGTAAACGAAATACAACCGGCTTGCGACCTCTAACATATGTATATTTATTATTATTTACATATTTAGCTTTTGTGGCAGTAAATAAATAATAAGTTAAATAAAATCGGTTATGAGAGATATGCAAGTTAATTTTTTTACATCTAGAAAACCACCAATCGATATCGTTCGCCACCACAGGCCAGCTCATTTGTTTCTAGTTTGTCACCCAAGCAAAAAACAACATTTTAGCTAATGCGAGTACCTGTAATAATATTCCATAGGAGAAGTTTTTAGCATTTAGCCACAATTGGCATTGTTACAATGTTTTAGGAAAACCACGGGTTTTATAATTTGATTAAAAATTAAAGCTTTATAAAATTATCGTACAAATATTGAAATTACCTGCCTACCTTTTAGAGGTCTAAATTACCGTACAATACGGTAATTACCGTACAGTTAATATCAGTGCTTGACAGTTCTGTTTAATAAAATTCACCTTTGTAGAGGTCTAAACCCGACAAAGGCGAATTAAATATTAGTCACCACCTTTGGACAGTCCGGGTTTAAATAGCCATCTTTATAATTAGCATGGTGGAATACGACGTAAGCTATTTAAAGCCATATAGTCCAGTTTCAATTGCATATATGACAATAATGTTTATTTTTTTAATTTCAGCTAAAAAAAAAGCAAATGACTTTAATATTTTGTGTGGACTATTCTTTTGCGTAAGAACATCAATTACTCGCAGTCTACATTAGCTTATTATTTGTTATAACATTAACATAGCGCCAGCAGAATAACAGTACTTAATTTGCTAATTTTTTTCTATGTGGGGAATATTAGTAAATGTTCATGTGCTGGTTTACCACAATTTTAAGGTAAAGTGGCAGAGACAGCAAATAGCTTTTGTTAGTTGTCTCGTTTTTTCATATTGGAAAATGACATTTGATGTCTGACATCGTTGTTTTGATAATTGTTCTGATTGATAACAATGTTATAAGAGTAACAAAACCGTAATATCTGTGGTCTATACTAAAATTGTTCTCCTGATAAATGTTAAAACAACTGATAAGCTAATGTAGACTGCGAGTTACCCACACGGGAAATTAAAAAATATCAAAATCAATTTTTTGCCCGCATTTTGAATAAAATCAAAATATGCCAATAATAGCATTTTTGGAATTTTAAAAAATTTTTTTGTCTATTTTATTGGCACGGTGAAAATTGCCAAACATTGCAATAATTCGTATTTTTACATTTGCTAAATTTTAGGCCAAAAACTATTTTTTTTGTTTTTCTATTCTTTTGTATTGGGAATCGATGCTCCTATGGAAAATCATCGTCCACACCAAATATTAGAGCTCTGCGATTATTTTTCAGAAGAATATTCATAAAATACGATTATTGCAATTTTTGGCAATTTTCACTTCCTTTGCTAAATTTTAGGCCAAAAATTATTTTTTTGTAATGGCAATCGATGTTCCCATGCCAAATCATCGCCCACGCCAAATATTAGAGCTCTGCGATTATTTTTCAGAAGAATATTAATAAAATACGATTATTGCAATTTTTGGCAATTTATATACATATATAGCCTTTGAGGCCAAAAAATATTTTTTGGTTTTACTATTATTTTGCAATGGGAATAGATGTTCCCCAGGAAAATCATCGCCCACACCAAATATTAGAGCTCAGCGATTATTTTTCAGAAGAATATTCATAAAATACGATTATTGCAATTTTTGGCAATTTTCACCGTCCTAAATTTAAGGCCAAAAAATATTATTTGGTTTTACTATTGTTTTGTAATGGCAATCGATATTCCCAAGGAAAATCATCGCCCACACCAAATATTAGAGCTCTGCGATTATTTTTCAGAAGAATATTCATAAAATACATTTATTGCAATTTTCAGCAATTTTCACCGTCCTATATAGCCTTTGCTAAATTTTAGGCCAAAATAAATTTTTTGGTTTTACTATTATTTTGTTACGGCAATCGATGTTCCTGTGCTAAATCATCGTCCACACCAAATATAATGCCATTTCATTTTCTATTTTCATAAGATATTTGAAAAACCAATATATATTTTTTGGTGACAAATTGAACAAATAGCAATAATATTTTTTTTTTTAATTTTTAGCTGAAAATAAATCAAATGGCGTTGATATTTGGTGTCCGAGTCTACCTGTTATTATCTTGCCTTGGACATAAAGAATATATCAAGGCGAAGTGAGCATTCAATTCGCCTTGGAATATATTGTGGAATATAATTTTTTAGCAACAAAATACGTGTTGGATATTTGCGCCGGTTAGACTATTAGCCGGCTTAGGCAACCGCCGACTACTTGCTGGTTAGCCGCCGCCGGTAATGCAAAGTCTGCGGCGCAAGTCTCTGATGCGTTTGCATATTTTGATGCAATTAAAAAAAAACATTTCCATATTATTTATGGACAACCTACTATAACAAATTCTTCAGTAATGAAACTTAATATGGAGTTGGAAGACGAGGAATACTTTTACTCGAAGTTAAATACGAAAGGCAAAAGTAGTAAGTAAATCAAGTATGTATGTATGTATGTATCAAAGCAATTATTTTATAAAATACATACATACATGTATGTAATTCATCTTCCTTATATGGCATCGTTATTAGAGAGCTATTTACCGAAACTGGATATTTTGGAGCTAAAACCACGACCACGGCGCCAAGGTAAATGCGTTGGAGCTGCTTTAGATTTTTGTGATATGATTGAAAACAGTACTAAAATGGAAGTTGCAAATAATCAACAAGTGCAAAACTTTATAAGCAATGATATATGGTTCCATGTGGCCAATTATATCGCACCTGAAGATGTAGAACGTTTTTCTTTAATATGTAGTCAAACTGCCAATTGTGTTAATTCTCGTACATTTTGGTTACAAATGTATCGTCGCCACTGTCAGCATACATCAGGTAATGATAAGAAATGGATTTTGCAACTACCTGAACACTTACAAATGGAATGTATTAAGAGCAACGATAGAAACACTCTACGTCAAAGGATAATCGAAGCTTTATTTTTTTGTTATCCAAAGTTTAAAGAGCGTTTACTAACTCCCTATACATTGGAAACATTATTGGGGCGAACTTATGTTGCATCATGGTATAAACAAGTAGAATGTGTTTGGATAATGTGTTATAAATTTAAAAGTATTTTTCCACTGACTAAATCAAGTAAATGCAAAACAATGGATTTGGAAAGCGATGAAAAGGAAATTGCTAGTGAAACTATTGTTAATGATTGGGAATGTCTGGCTGAGGAAGAAAATAATAATTTGTGGAAAATTAAAAAACATTACTCCTTTTCAACATTTAAGAACACTAGCACAACTAATGATCTTGATGGTATTAGTATTTTAATTATATGCTGTAACAGATTTATTCCATTCCCATCGGATATAATTTTCAACCATACCAACACTAACCCATTTCGTTTGGCCGCTAGTCGCGAACTATTATCAACTGATATGAGATCAATTAACTTGGAACTCGATTTTTGTTCCAGTACAAGAGACAAGCCTATAACTGTTAAATATAACAAAATACAAAAGTTCAAAGTACTTCCTTGGTGGCATCCCGATTTCAGAATTTTTAATAAATGCGAGTAGATTTGTATCAAATCAATTGTTAAACTAAAACATACATACGCTTGCTTATAGCCAAACGATACAATGATCTTATTCCTGCGATAAGTTATAAAATCTAAATTGTTATTTAAACTTTAAAATTGTATTCAATAGATTTGGAAGTATGTCCAGTACACCAGTATCTATAAAACTCATTTGAAAATTAAATAGATTTTACGACAGTAAAATATATAAAAAACTAGCTTTGACTTCGTTGTTAATCCATTTGTTTTTTTTTTTTCGAAAGTCGCAAATAGTATGTATGTATGTATAAAACAATACATTGTTGTAGATCATTGGTGCCCAGGCCCATTGGTCTTCATGCTCATTTGTTTTTGTAATACTCTTAGCTATAGGCTGTGTGTTTTAATATAATCATACATCTTTCAGCAACCTCAATGAGAAATACTACATCTTTCAGCAACCTCAATGAGAAATACACAAACAAGTTTGTCTTATTAGTTTTTTTTGTCGTTCTTCACTGTATACTCGCAAGAGCAAAGCAACAACACTTTCGTATGCTTTGCTGGTAAACATTGACGACAGCGATCATCAATGTACATTTTGGTTTTGTTTAACGTATGATATGAAATAAATATATGAAATATATTTTTTGGGTTTTTCTTTGCATGTATTTGTTTTTACAACAAAAAATTTTTAATACAAATTTGTTTTTCTTTAAATGTATTGGTGTTTGCTCTTCCATAAGGAACATGTGAACACCGCTGTTGTAGATATTGAAAAAATGAGCTGGCAGCACTAACTTTTTTTTGAAAATTTCTATGGCGTACCTTAAGGGTTTAGATATTTGCTCATCCTAAAAGTATGTTGTACTTGAAAAAATTAAAAAAAAGTTGCTTGCTACTATTTTCATATTCTGGGCTCCTGGTATTTTACATGCATTTTAAAATTAAGCAAATTGGTGCGAACACAAAAAAGAAAATAAAAATTCTCTGTAATTAATATAGTGTTAAGCAAAAAATTTGTTGTGAATGAAAACTAGCTATCCACGCAAAAATGAAAAAACACACATACACAAAATAATTCTTTCAAATAATATGCCGCTATAAAAAATACCAAACAACAAAATATCAGGCATGTTCTGAAATCACGAAGATATCAAATAACGAACGATTTTAAAATCACGGAATTGATATTTAGGTGTTCTGAAAAGAAGGAGATTTTTCATTTTTAGTGGTGATGTCATTCTTCTAAATCACGAGCAAACAGCTGATTTTTTCTCTTCACAAAATTTTTGTTTTGCATCTTCAAGAAATTTATCACAAAAATATAATAAATCTACGAATTGAAGTTAAAGTTTTTTTAAATATATCATAAAAATGCCTGGAGCAAGTTCGTTAGCAATAAGTTTTTAGCATTCTTACATCTTTAGGGACCTTTAAACCTTTAATCAAACATAAATTAAAATTTTAGCAAGTTTTTGCTTAGTTGTTCTGAAAATCACAAGACTTTTAATTTTTTGTAGTGATTTCATTGTTTTAAATCACGAGAAAACACGTGATTTTCTTTCTTTACAAACATTTTGAATGTCTCTTTAAAAAATTTATCAGAAAACTATACTGCCTGGCCCACGATGTCGAACGAATTTTTCTTTCGTAGAATTTACATTTAAAACAAAAACAAAATTTTTAATATTGGACAAATTATCTTATTTATTATACATACCATGATAATCATCAAACAAACGCACAAAAATTAAGGCGTTGCTTTGCCTTCAAATATATCAAAAATTTGAATGAAAACAATGAAAAAAATTTTTAAATATTTGAATTTTTGTTTTTTCTTTCCATATAAAAGTCACTTCGGTGATGCGTTTTACAAAATTAAGGCCTAAATTTTGTAGATTGTTTTTAGTAAAATAATAAATTTTATTGCCAAAGAAAAAAGCTTAAAAAACTTAAAGTGATTTGAAATCGTCATGCTGTTATCTGACCGGTCTTAAATCACGAAATTTCCAACATTCGTGTGCCCAGAACACCTTTTCAGTGATTTGAAAACACTTTACGAAAAAGTGATTTTCAGAACATACCGGTATATGCCATTCCAACCAAACACAACTTCGGCTATTATGACAAAATTGCCGATCTTAAAATGAGTAATATTTAAAAATTATTTAATTTGCATCAACAACTAGCAACCCAAAAAATTACTCAAAATATTCTTGGATTCAAGAAAAAAATATTTCTGACCGCCAAAAAAATATGCGTTGAAAATAATCATAAGCTACTTAATATTTTATTTAATTTGCATATATAAAATTTTTTTAGAAGAACTGTAAATTTATTTGTTATCAGGTTAATATTTTTAAGTTTCTCTACTATCAAAAATGGAAACGGATCATATTTTCTCACTAGTCGGTAGTATAATAGATAAAAATAAAAAAAAAACTTATTTTAAACCCTCTCAGACACACTAGTCTCACGGTTAATTTAGATTAAATAAAACAATACTCACTGTTTGCGGTGTAAATGATTTTTATTATTGTTTTTGTTAACATCATTTCCACATAAATTTTGTTGCAATTATTTAAAAAAACTAAATTTAATGATTTGTGTAAGGTTCTAAAAATTTTATTAATATGTATTCATGTTTGAAATTTTACCTTTAAAGACCGACAATAAAATAAAATACAACAAACGTATATAATACACAGTTTTGCTATATGAAGTTTATTAAATTATTAAATTATAGTGATAGGAAATCACTTTTTGTATAAACTTTTCATTTATATTATTCTTTAAGAGTACAGTGCTCATTTCATAAATTCTTATACATTTCAACTAAATAATTTGAATTAAATAATGTCATTTAGATTTAGTATTTTCTTTTTTAAATGATTTTGAATAAATCCACATTTTAAGGCGCATTCCAAAAGCAGTTCTCTTTTGTATCAAAATGTATGACTGATTGTTAAATGATTTTCATTCTAAAATCTTAAAATAGACAAAGAGAAAAACATTTTTATTACACACAACAATGTTTCAACCACACAAAATATATATTTACAAAACACAAAAGTAGCGAAATATTTATTATTAAAAAAAAGCAAAGAAAAACATTAATTTTTTTTTGTTTTATTTAAGAAAGTAAAATTATAATGAATCAAATAATTATTACTTAAGTGTGGAAATGTGATTGCGTAATTTTAATTGTTTGAAATTTTGAGCATATTTGAGTTTGCATCATAAAATTATATATCATAAAAAACATATCGTGATGTGAAAAGCCTGACACTTGCAGGAATTTTTTTTTTCAGTTTCAACTAAAAGTTTATTAAATGTTTAAAATATATATTGAGAAGATTTACATGAATAGGAACCAACATTAGATTCGGAAACACTATAAAAACGCGTTGTTCGATATCAAAGAAATTCAAATTGAAAATTTTTTTTCACATTTAACCCAGAAATTTCGAGATTTTTCCTCAATTTTCATGTCATCTTCATTTGCTGACAGTGAAACCACTTCAAGAACGATTGACGAAAATATCAGCAAAAACAGACAAAACTTATTGAAAAAACGAAAATATAAGAAACTGGCTTTTTTCCTCTAAGTTGGCATTCCATTGAGAAAAAAAAAAAAAACACACACAAATCACATGCATAATTTAACTCGACATTTTTATAAATTTGTTTAAGGATTTTTAAGCTGCTTTCCGCCTCCTTCAAACTTAGAAGCTGCCAATGTTGAAACAAAAGATTTCTAAAACTAATTTACATTTTACAAATGATTGTTTTTTAACTCAAATATAAGACAAATAAAAACAGAAATTAAACAAACAAAAAAAAATAAATTAATATCTAACCAGTGTCCAGCAACCTGTAGTTTCATCGCGTCTATAATAGCGAGGTCTGTTATCTCGAAATATCGTTATAGCAGGAAATTGATTTTCTTGTATAAATTTAATAGTGGCTCTCACCTAAATACCAAAAAAAAAAAAAAAAATATAAAAAAATTTGAATAAACTTTAACATTTATAATCTCTAAGATAAGCGATAATCATTAACTGACATGTAAAGGGAAATGTGGTGGTTCCACATCCGGACTGGTCGATAAGTGTTGCAAAAGAAATTCATCTGTCTGAGCCAGCCATAAATCAGCACCACGTAAGGGATCATAATTAAAGGGGCCTATACGCAGTAAACCCAAGGAGGCATCGTATATATCCAAAACCTAAATAAGAATAATGAAATAAAGCAGATCAAATTAATAAATAAGCTTTTTGTCTGAAAAAAAAAATCTTACCGTTTGTGAGCCCATAAAGTTGCGCGCGTCACGTAATTCCCGATCGGGACCCCGTTCTGGAAAGGTGGCTGGAAAGATTTCTCCAGTTTTAATATTGACCCCAACGCCATAAATAATCGGATAATTGATATCAACACGCAATATTGTGTTTAATTCACCAACGCAGGCTTGTGTTAAGTCAATTTCTAAATGATGTTTGTGGAATGATTCTGCAGAAAGAAATAGTCCGACAACAATTAATACAATGCCATACCAATGTACATTACAAATTATTAATGATGTTGATTGACTTGGTCTGGCCAGGGTTTGAACCCAGCAGGTCCCAATTAATTGCGCTAACGACTTCATTGATTTTTTTTTTACTAATTGCGCTAACCACTTCATTGATTTTTTTTTTGTATGGAAGTTATTTCATTACGAAACATGTACCAAAAATTGGAACTTATTTAATTTGGGAATAATTTTATTATATTTTGGATTTATTTCATAAAAATTGTTTTTTCTAGGTGCCATTATTTTGTTGGGTGTTATTTTATACAGCCCACAAATCCATATGCACGTAAAAATTATGTTCCATTAGGTTTTTTTGTAATAAAATGAACCTTATTTGTTAAAGTGATCTTGCAATTTTTGCTTGATTTTTGGGATTTTGTATAGGGGTCATATTGAAAATAGTTTTCAACTTAATTTGATAATAAAATTTTTTCATATAAAAGATAATTTATTGCCCACAAAACAGGTTGCTTTTCAGGGTATCACTATCTAACTTGTATAAAAGATGTTGACTTTAAAAGCAGACCACATTGAACTTTACGTCCAGTCAGTCTTATTCATAAACGATTATTGAAGTTAATGCGTGCATAGTAGTAGTTTATGAATAAGGGCGATAAGATAGTCTTACTTAACTAACATCGACGGTTTAATCAATTACGTTTAATGCTTTCAGTACTGATTTGGAGATTTTCTTAAAATTTTCTTTAATTTGTTTTTTTGTTTAAACGATGATAATAAAACCAGCACAATGTACAATGAAGAGAAAAGTTTGGAAGAAATCTTCGAAACTATGTATTTAAAAAAAAAACATCTTGAAAGTTTTGATGCAAACGGTAAATTAACATCGTGCCACCGTCACCGTCATGGGAAAAGTTAATGCCAAAACTAACTGAAAACCGGTACTACGGCGGCTTCAATTGAATTCTTTAGATGGATATAATATGACACAAATTGAAACATAGGTATATGTTAAGAGGGTAAAAAACGGGTCAAATTAGTACTTTTTGGGTGTAATTCATAAACGATTCATAAAGTTAATGTGCACATTTAAACCGGTTTTCTCATACAAAATTCGTACATTAACGCCACAATAACTTTAATAACACTGTGATAGTTTTTGACCCGAAAAAAAATGAACTTCGATGAATCCTTATGGAACTATTAGGGGGGAGTCCCCTGAGTACGAAAGTACATTTGTAAGTGTCAGATTGGCTCCAGTTTTTGCGAAGTCGGTATATACCCACGAAAAATGGATATATATCGATTTCTCAAAAATTGGAGCCAATCTGACACTTCCAAATGAACTTTCGCACTCAGGGGACCCCCCCCCCCCCCTCCCCCTAATAGTTCGAAAAGGATTCATCGAAGTTCATTTTTTCGACTATCACAGTGTAATCATTTATGAATTACACCTTTTATATACAATTTTTTTTTTAACTCAACATAAAGTGTTGTAAAATGAGAAAAAAAATTTGTACTTTGGTATTTTTAGCTTTTGGTATGTTTTGTTTTTGCATTAAATTTGGTATACAATAAATTTGGTATACAATTTATCCCATCATTAACATCGAAGTAAGAGAAAAAGGTAGTATTTTATATGTCATATCACAAATGTTGAAGTATAAGGTTTTCCAATAGGGACGATATGATTTTGAAGTGACGTTTCAGCCATTTGTAATATGCCATGATCTGTCTTTTGTTTTTCATTGTATTCACTAATGTTTACAATTTCATCACGGAGAGATAAACGCAAGAACAACGTTTATAAGTTATTCAGTTTTATTATCAAAATAATCGTTCTCCAATTGCAACTTTTCGTGCGCCTTTGCCATTTTATAGTCGTAATAATCGCCCAAGTGTGCTCGCTGTTCGTCGAATTGTTGAAAATTTTGAGCTTAAATTTTCTTTACATAATTTTCAAGTGCCAATAAGACAAAGAACCGCTCGAAGTAATGCAAATATTGCTGCCGTTCATTCAAGTGTTGCTGAAGACCGCAATTTGTCAATTCCAAGAAAGGATGTGGGTTTGCATCCGTATAAAATTGTTCTCACTCAAGAACTGAAGCCATTGGACCACCGTACGTGCCACACAGCAATTGAAACAATTGATTTATTGCGAGAAAAGTTTGGAGATTCGATTATTTCAAGAAATTGTGATATTAAATGGCCTCCAAGAAGTTGTGATTTATCACCATTAGACTATTTCTTGTGGGGTTATTTCAAGTCATTGGTCTTTCGAAATAAACAAGACTCTCTTCATGCTTTACAAGTCAATATTGACTTGATTTAGTGGAGAAAGTGCTCGAAAATTGGGTTCATCGAATTCGTTCCTGCAGAAGAAGTCGTGGAGGCCATTTGAATGACGTTTTATTTACTTATTTTTTTTTTTTAATTAGGACCAGCACTCAGGGGATGTCCCCTACGAAGGCAGTGCACTGTGCCGGAACTCAGGGAGAGGGATAGGGTAGAGAAGATAGATGTGAAAAATTTAGAAGACTTAACTCTTTCACAACTCTGCTTGCGCGTTATGTTTAGTTTTAAGGCAGTGTTGCGGCGCCTCCGGTGTTAAGTAGACGCATTAACTTTGTTAAGCTGTATTAGCAAGCATTTTATTAATTGTTTTACTTCGCCGATGTTTCTGCTAACCGACGAACGAGGGCGATGTTGTGCACTTTAGCTCGGAACAGTATAAATCGCTGTCGGAACAGTTTTTTAGTGACCAGTGCTATGCCTTCATCACTTAAATAGTCCGACAACAATTAATACAATGTCTCACTAATGTACATTAGAGAAATTAATGATATTGATTGACTTGCTCTGGCCAGGGTTTGAACCCAGGCCCCAAGTCAATGTTCGCTTAGTAGTCAACGCGCTAACCACTTCAGCCAACACCACCCTAGAACTTAATTGTGTGGATTGTACTTCACATTAAATAAAAAACTTTTGAATTATTGGAAAACCTTTTATTATGGAAACCACACATTAATGTCGTTTTTTAATTTATATGGAAAAAAATAAATAAAATTTAAATAATGTGTTGTTTCCACAAGATGGACGAATGAGTTGAGTGTAGTGTGTATGAAAATCACTCAATTTTTTTTGAGTGATTTTAGATTCCGAGCAAGGACACTGTGTTTTTTTAGGCAAACAAGATAATCACTCCGTTTGCTAAAAAAACCTACTGTGCGGTTTCTATAATACAAAAAATTGGTTTGAGTAGAAAATTTGTATGAAAACCACTAATTTCTTTGAGTGATCGCCATACAAAATTTCTACACAAGTCATTTGTCTGTATTGTGGAAATAGCACCTAAAATTCATCACTATTGAGCTGAATATTTTCGATTTATATACATAGATACGACTTATACGAATCATTAGAAAAATTTAGCTGCAGTTTATATAACTCCGATCTCACTCCAATAGTAGCAATTTCACAAAGGGATCGTAACAAATTCAATTTAAATATCTGAAATTTATGATCATCATTAACGCAATGTACATATGTGCTCACGGCTGTGTTTCTATTTGATTAGAACATGCATCGTTTGTATGTAATTAAGACGAGAGAGATAGATGATGAGTGTTTTTGTCGGCCATGGTTTTAGATTAGATTATGATCTGACTTATGATTATTGACAATTTGTAAACTAATTTTGTACTTTTGCAGTTTTGTTTCGTTTTTTTCTTCAATTCAGAATCATATCACTATTATTGGAAAACTTTTTATTTAAATAATTTAAAAATATCCATATCTCGTATCAAAAGCTATTTTTATACGAATTTTTTACAATTTTTTGTCATCGCTATGAAGATTCTTTATTATTGGTGCATTGAATTCTTTTTTAATTTTACTTTTACTTACGCATAATATTGTAGAAAACTTCTTCACCGTAACTTTGAGGATCACGATAGCCACCAATTAATTGCAACTCAATACGTCCCTCTGGATAACCTAATGCCAGCTCTTGTACACGAGCCACCATTGTACAGACAGCCTCATCAATACCAGTACCATCGAAGTGAGCTAAAGCCACAGCACCTGACCCTTTTTTTTTTTTTTTTAAAAAAAGGATGTAATATTCACAATAGATGAATATAAGAAATAGAAATGTGTTTATTTAAATAATCACTTATTTTGTCTTGAAATAAAAAAAAATGGATTTGTTATTAAGGTATTTTATGCGGGTAAAATTGTAAAATGAAGCCAGCCAATTTATTTAATGAGAAAATAGAAGAAAGTAAGGATAATGTTTTTCCTTAAGAAAATTGTGAATATAAGGACTTAAGACACAATATAATATAAAAAGATGGTGAATGTATGAGTGTGTTACAGTGTGTGTATGGACTAACCTGAATGTCTGACCACAACAATAATGCAGGTGGTTGCATCATCTGTACCAATTATATTGATATTCTTATCATGAGGAGCTGCTGCTGCCATTTCACGTTGACCTACGTACAGAAGACCCACTGGACCGACTGATTTAGTTGGTATTGATAACAATTGTTGTGCATAATCTCTGTAGACAGGATGTTGCATAAAAAGGCTCGTTGTGTCCATGGGACAATCATCTTGTAATACACCATTCAATACTAAAACCATTTTGCATGGATTTTAAATCTCTCTCTCCCTCTCTCACTCTCTCTCACTGATGCTTTTCACTAAAGAATGTTATAAAATCTTTAATAAAAAGAGATGATTTTACTGCTGTCAGCTAGTTTTTGTATGGTTTTGTCTAAAATAAAAATATACATATGTATGTGTGTACATATAAGAAAATGTTGATTTTTAATTAAAATATTCAATTAAAGTAGAAATATTATAAAATATAATTTAAACTTTGATTTAAAAGTGTTGCTGACATTTGGTGCAGAAATTTTCTTGTGAATTTTGTTGCCAATATTTTTAAATTTTATTAAATACAAAATATTTTTATATTACAATGTTTTCATATATCGTTAGCTAAAATGCAACAAGGCGTAACTAAAAAAAAAAATTCAAAATCGAGTTTTTGATTGGTTACTATAAATGTAATTAAACTACATGTTTTGGCAATTTATTTTTTTTTTTAATTAGGACCAGCACTCAGGGGATGACCCCTACGTATGCAGTGCATTGTGCCGGAACTCAGGGAGAGGGATAGGGTAGTGAAGATAGATGTTGAAAATTTAGAAGGCTTAAATCTTTTACAAATCTGCTTTGCGCGTTATGTTACATCTTTATAGCAGTGTTGAGGGCCTCTGGTGTTAAGTGTTAAGTAGACGCTAAGTAAACTGTTGAGCTCCAAATATTATTTTAGTTCGCCGATGTTTCTGCTAACCGACGAAGGAGGGTTATTTTGTGTACATTAGCTTGGATTAATATCAATCGCTGACGGAACTGATTTTTAGTGACCAGTGCTATGCCTTTATCACTTTAAATAGTCTAACAACAATTAATACAATGCCACACTAATGCACATTATAGAAATTAATGATGTTGATAAACTTGCTCTGGCCAGGTCTTGACCCCACACAGAGCCAAAACTGCCTAATAGAATCAAGAAGATTTTCTCTATGAAACGCTATTAGGCTAAGGGGTATCCCAGCAGAAAGAAGCGAAGATTTTTTCGAAGAGATTTCTTATTGTTTTTATGTGGTAAATCTTATTAATTTTTTCAATAAGGAAAACACATAAAATCAAGAAGAAAACTTGTTATTTACAATTTTTTACCCAATTTCCGTTATTTTTGGCACCAAAAAAACAATCCATAGAGAAAAACTTTTTGATTCTATTAGGTTTTCATATGAATTGTAAATAAAAGGGATTTCTTATTGATTTCATTAGGCCATCTTATTGTTTTTTCAAAAAGGTTTTCTTCTTGATTTTATTAGGTTCCTGTATGATCATGTGTAAATCATCTTCTTAATTTTTTTAATAAGAATATCTTCTTCATTTCATTAGCTTTCTTGTTATTTCATACATATAAATCCACATAGGAACAATTTTTTCATAATTTTTTTGTGCTACAATAAATCATCTTCTTAAACTGGCTGCTTACATGTATACTATAGTAAGGTGTAGTAGTGAGGTGGTTAGAGTGCTAATCTACTAAACCGAAGTTCCTTCGTTCAACTCCGTGAATACGTAAGTTTTATAAAAATGTTTTCATCACCCCTTCATCCAGATAATACAAATACATGTTGTAAATAAGCATTCGGGACGTACCATGATGTTCTGATGACATCAAATTTGTATTTCCTAACATCACAACAGAGAAAACAGTGCCTAATAAATACCTAATAAAATAGAACAAAATTAATAAGATATCTCTACGAATTTTTTTCAAAAAGGAAGTCTTATTCTTTTAATAAGCAAAATCTTTTTGAAAAAATCAATAAGAATACCTAATAAAATCAAGAATAAAACCTTATTGAAAAAAATCAATAAGAATACCTAATAAAAACCATAAGTTTCCTTCTTGGTTTTTTCAATAAGGTTTTCCTTATTAAAATAATAAGACTTCCTTCTTGAAAAAAAACCATAGAGATATCTTATTAATTTTTTTCTATTTTATTAGGTATTTATTAGGCACTGTTTTCTCTGTGCAGGCCCCAACTCATTGTGTGATTAGTAGTTAACGCGCTAACCACTTCAGCCAATACCATCCACACAATTTTACACTTCTGCCATTAAAAATTACGCTTTTATCAACCAAAAACAAAGAGACTTTTATATGTTTATAGTTTTCATTTTACAAAGTTTTTTGCTTCTCGTGTAAAATTATACTTTTGTTACTTATATACGCCTTTTTGCATTTTAGCTAACGATATGCAAATATGTATGTATGTAACACTCTATGTATGATAATAATTTAAGTTCAAAAACGTACAGAAATGCATCTGTTATTAGCCTACACAACATAAATTTTGTAGTGTGGTAATAATAATTTCCACTACCTTTTTCCCTTTGGTTTTTTATTTAAAAAAAAAATTAAATAAAAAAATTACATGTTAAACAGATATTTTATTAAACAATTGTGTGCAAAATAAGAGCTGTTCTACTCCATATTTATAAAGTTTATATACGGTTAAGTCACTCATTCCGCAATTTTATTGCGATCAATTTTGATTTACAGTCTTCACACTCCGTTTATTTTGTATTTCGATTTTACGTTGTTAATAAAGTATTTTTTATTAGCGTATGCGTTTTTTTGAATTTGTTTTTACTAGCAAAAGGTCACATTAAGTTTTTTTTTTGTTTTTATTAACATGCGAAGATTATTTTACCGACTCTCCTAAAGTTATGCATGTATTTTTTTATTGTTTACTACAAAGGGGCTGTGCACATATTACGTGACGCTGTTTTCGGAGTTTTTATACCTCCCATCAAACGCTTTTTTCAAATTTTTCAGTGCAAAATTTCACAATCCGTAACAAATCTTAAACCCCCCTCCCCCCTGGAGCGTTAAGTAATATGTGCACAGCCCTAAAAGAATTTAGAAAAAAAATTCTTTGTTAATTTCGTTATTAATTTTTAAAGTGGTTTGATTACAAATAAAATTTTCGTTTTTAATTTTCTAAAGACTAAAATTTCAGAATTGAAACCATTTTTCATTTTTATGTTTCTTTTTTTTTTAATTAGGACCAGCACTCGCGGAATGACCCCTACGTATGCAGTGCATTGTGCCGGAACTAGGAAAATTGATTATGGGAAGGACGATAAAGGGAGTAGTGTTTGTGGACATTTGACACATTCCTTCCATAGATTACATTGTTGCAAACTTTGCTATAATTTCTAACACTAGTGTAATTTCTCATATGTACAAATGAAAATAAAAAGACTTGATTATTTATATACGAATTTCGTTCCCTGCACGAGGGCACGAGAAGTGTACTTGGAACATTCAAACAGGGACATACAAGCGATTATAAAAAAAAAAAGAAAAAACTAAATAAATAACATGAAATTGAATTTGTAGGTGTTCGTTGTTGTTCAGGCAATAAAAAACATTTAATGACAAATTTTTAATATGAAGACATTACAAATTTATGATATGACCAAAAAGCCAATGAATGAAAATAATCATTGAAGTAACAACGCACTTTGTGCACAGTTTTGAAACATTCATATATGACATTTTGGCTACGTGCACAGCACATAAGCCGGATCAATCGATTGGATGCTGCGATGTTGCAAAAATTTCGGCATACCCAATGAAGTAACTTCCGAAAAAATAAAATAATGAAAAAACTTCCAAAATATATCCACACATTTTGGAAATTATTGCTTTAAGAAATAAATTTAATAAAAATAAAATTGCATATGAACTAAAACGAGAAAATATGATTTTTGGGCCTTATTTAATGGACAAAAGAGTTTGGGACTTATTTAATTTTCTTAAATATGATATTTGATATGGAATTTGCAAAGGTTACTTATTTACTGAGAGTTTTATGGTTAAGTGGCCTTTTGCCTTGCTTGGATTTCCTGCCCTGAGGTATTTCCAAAACCGGCCTAACTTACTGAGCGTGCTTATTGGCTTTCGAAACAACTTACAGAGTAAATTCTTAAGCCCGCGCGAAGGCCGGCATTGAAGAAAACCTTTAGTAAGCGAAGCCGATTTTGGAAAGAAAGAAATCCTTCAGACCTTTCATAGGCCGCTATTACAGGAAACCCCCATTAAACGAGGCAGGTTTTCAGAATACCGCGGAGAAAAACACCTTTTAAATAAACGGGTTACGATCAGTAAAAATTTACGAATTTTTAAGCTATTGCATAGCTTCTATCGCGGGCTTTGAGGCGACCGAATCAAGAAATTTTGAAACGTTTGTTTCTTAAGTCTTTTGTTTTTGAAACCAAAAAACCTGACACTAAGTTTGTTTCTTAAGTCTTTAGTTTTTTTAAGTATTTAAATCGCCCAATGTATGTTAACCCCTAAAGTATGCTATTGATTTTGATTTCATTAACATACAGTATTGCCAGAATAACAACGGAGTTATTAAACAAAATGTATTAATATAATTGCATAAGTTGATAAAAAAATGCTGTGCAATAGCTTTACAGCGGCAGTCCACATTCTTTTTTTTATATCTCATAAGCCCAACAAAAAAAAAAAAAAAACAATGTCCAAAGGACGCTGAGCTGAGGCTAAACATCTTTTGTGTTATATAAAAATGTTTTTGAATAAAATAAATTTATTTATAACTAAAATTTAGACTAATTTAGGTCCTGTTTATACAAAACGAACGAGTAATTTGAGTATAAATTTTGTATGAAAATCACATTAAAAAAAACTTAGTCCTTATTTTTTGGTTTTTATTTCATTGGGAACTAATTGTTTTGTTTTTTTCGTGTGAGAGTTATTTCATTACGAAACATGTCCCGAAAATTGGAACTTATTTCATTTGGGAATAATTTCATGCTTTTTATTTCATAAAATTTGTTTAGACTTATTTCTCCTTTTTAGATGCTATTATTTCGTGGGGCGTTATTTCATACAGCCTACAGATACACATGCACGTTAAACTTAAGTTCCACTTAATTTTTTGTGGTAACTTTAAAATAGAATTGAAATAAAATGAACCTTATTTGTTAAAGAGATTTTTGAATATTTGCTTGATTTCTTCGATTTAGTGAAGAGTTCATATTTAAAATATGCTTTTACTTTTTTAAAAAAATTATTATTTCTTATGGGTTAGCTAATCTATATACATTTCGTTGGTAGCTAAATACCAAATCATTAGTAGATCTTTACCATTCATGCTTGAAAAGTTCCAAAACTCATACATGAACTCGCAAATAATATCTGCGAATTACTAAAGCACAAGCAAAAACTTTAAAAACATCATAGCAAATAATTGTTCTTTATTCGATACGAATAGTTTTACTTTTCTTGTAACCTTTATAGAGATTAGCTAACCCATAACAAATAATAATTTCTGAAAAACATAAATTCTTGAGCATTTCCTCGAATAAATGTTATATTTTTTAATATATTTTTACTTAATTTGAAATTAAAATTTTTCATATAAAAGATAATTTCTTGTCCACAAAACAGGTTGCTTTTCGGGGATTCACCGTCTAACTTGTAATTCAGTCTTATTTATAAACGAAGTTAATGCGCGCATTAAAGTCGATTTTTCCAAACCAAGCTCATATTTTAATCCAACTTTATTTTTAATAATAGTTTATGAATAAGGGCGATGATCTTACATCGATGGCTTAACCAATGACGTTTATCTGAAATCTTATTAGTTAAACTGAGTGAAAAAAAAGAGCTTAGAGTCATACGGAAAGATCGATTTAATAATCTTGGTTATAAAAATTAGAGAATCATTTTCACAGAAAAGTATTTGCAACTAAAACTGCAGCATAAATATGGATCTTTCTTGATATGCAGCGGTCATATAACATATTTAACATTTTTCATGATTTTTTGTTTTATCCACAATCGAAATGTGAAAAAGAACAACTGTCGTTGGCTTCCAAACTAGTAAAATGTACAATATAGTTTTTTTTTAGATTTTTGTTGTATTTACGAGAATTATTGCATGTGCTGTGATTGTCATTGTTGTCGTGTAGGTTGTGTTGCTGCTACCAATTTGCACAGAAATTATGATGATGCGTTGAGGACAAACTACAACATGACATGTTTTTGTTGTTGATGTTGTTATTGTTGGAGGAGTAAAAACCAACGAAACACAACAATAATCAAGTGTCGTTGAAAAATTATTATCAAATATTTAATATCTAAACACAGTGGGGAATATTAAAAGCTGAAAATGTATGTGAGTATGTATTGAGTATGTAAAAAGGATTATAAGATGTATAAAGAATAAAGTTTAACTTAATCAAATCAGAGTAAAAAAGTTTTTGTAAGGGTACAACATACATACATACATACATGTCTTATAACATTGTGTAAAATATAAAACATACTTTACAACTTGGAAAATAAATTGATTTTTATTATCTTGAGAGTGTTTATGAAATAAAATAGTAGTGGATTCTGCACAGTTTAGAGAACTTTCGAAAGCTTCGCCTACAAAAATATACATACAAGGATTCTAAAAGTAAAATTATTCAGTTCCTCCGGCGTCGACCACAGTAGACAAGCGGTTTTTAAACCGATTTCAAAAAAAGAAGGAGAATATTAATTCAAGGCGTAGGTTTTTTAATGTTTGAAAATCCATGTCTTTAATTTCTTTTTTGTGCAAATCGAGGAAAGTTGTTTCCGTCAAATATTGATTATTATATTGAAAATGATAATCTTTTTACGTTTTGAATTTACGCGCAGTTTGGTTTCATAATGTTTTTTAATCAGAAAGGCAAGTTATACCGTCGAAATATTGACGGTCCCATTGAAATTACTTAAATCTTTCCTGGCATTGAAATATAAAGTATAAATGAATTAGATCTGTTATTCAGCTTTTGCATAGTTGCGTCGCTTTTGTAATCTCTTCGTTCGGATTTTGATATTGAATTCGTGTCTTTTTACCAAAATTATTTAAAACTTAAATTTTGATTTGCATTTTTTAAACATTTATTTTCACATACATAACTGATTAATTTTCAATGGGGTTTTCTAATCTGCAAACACTTTTTCGAAACTTTAATTTTGAATAAATTTTAAATTTCCAAAAAAAATATGGCTGACTTCCAAAACGTCAATTGCTTTGTGTTTGAACAAAGCATCAAATTTCATAACGCCGCAGTACAATAATTATACAATGTATACCATTTCAAAACGCCGCCGCCAAGTATTTTTAAGGCAGTAAAAAAGCAAACAAGGCATCGGTTTTATAGTTGTTGCATTGTTTCGGAACTTAGCATGTATATGTGATTTAAATACAGTAGCAATACTGTATACAAACTTTGTATACGGACGTTTTGGAAGTCAGCCTATTTCTAACAACGGATATGATATTTTAGCCTTTTTAGCAAATTCGATAAATTGATACAGAATTCCATGGCTAAAGTTTTTGGAAAAAATTTTTAAGCACACGAATAAAAACAATTCATTTAATTCAAGTTCATTTTTGCAATATTTTAAAGAATAATTTTTTCTGTACTCGTATATCATGTTGATGAAAGCCACCACAACAGATTGAAAAAGTCTATTAAATATATTTTCTAAAACACATAAAATGTTTTTAAAAGCATTAAACGAACGAACGAACGAACCCCCATAAAAATCTCATGTCATATAAATGAAAGAAGCAAATGGGTTTTTATTAAATTAACTTAGTTTATTTTCAACGCTTTAGGTCTCATCGGTCATTCATTGACAATTAAATTAATAAACTGAGTGACAATTACAGTTTGCAAGTCGTGTAAATTAATGACACCAGCAAATTAAAGCGTAAATGTTTATTGGAAACTAAACAACAGAAACAGAAAAAAAAGAAAAAAAAGAAAAATTACAATGACAGTGAGATTTCGTTAAAGAAACATTAGTTCACTTAATTGAAAGACAACAGATGCTGACGATGTGAAGCTTCATAGAAGAACTAAAAAATAAACAATAACAATAACAATAAACAAATAAAGATCACCAAGTCAATTAGAAAATTTAATAAGAAATGTCTCATTTAAACAAATTGACCACAAGGAAATTAATAGAGGAAGAATTTTCAAAAAAATTCTAATAATATTCATATTGAACATAAAATATGTGACAAGGTTTTCTTTTTAATTTTCTATAGCATTTTTGCTAATTTTAGCTTATTTTCTTTTTTTTTTTGGCAGAAATATTTAAATAGGCAACACTGATTTATTTTTTTTGAACGGATTCATACTGGTTGATGTCGTTACTTTGTTGTAACGTAGTTTTACCTAAAAGAAATATAATAAAAAATATATTTTTTCACTTAAAATTCTTTTTTTCAAGGCTTGACTCTGATTACAATTAAAAAAAAATATTAAAATGCTGTTTATACAAGATGAGTGTAAATTTTGTGTGGAAACCACTTAAAAGAGTTCGTTCGTATAAACAGCACCTAAGAAACACAGGGACTTAGGTGCTGTTTATACAAGACGAACAAGTGATTTGATTCCGCGAGTGCTGGTCCTAATTCAAAAAAGGAAAAAAAAAATGGATTCAATTCCGAAAGTTTAGTCTTAAGAAAATTAAAAACGAAAATTTTGTTTGTAATCAAATCACTTTTAAAATTCAAAACGAAATTAACAAAGAATTTTTTCTAAGGTGCTGTTTATACAAGACGAACCAGTGATTTGAGTGTAAATTTTGTATGTAAACCACTCAAAAAACTGAGTGCTTTCAAATACACTGTATGCTAATTTATGGTATTAACTGAATGTATAGGGTGTTTTTTATAGAGTGTCACAACTTTGAGTTGGCATCACTGCTTTATTTGATAGTTGCTTTGTGTTTAGTTTGCTTTGAAATTTCATTATACCAGAGCAAATTGTTGAG
Source organism: Lypha dubia (assembly GCA_947311025.1). Lineage (NCBI taxonomy): Eukaryota > Metazoa > Arthropoda > Insecta > Diptera > Tachinidae > Lypha > Lypha dubia. Next base: position 73,701,918 of record OX371264.1, on the reverse strand, counting down.
ATATTTAATCAAAATAATTGTTTTATTCGTCAAACTCATCGTGCAGCGTGCGCTACACTTGATTTACTCAAAGAAACTTTGATGAAAAAATAATTTCACGTAATGGCCCAATTAATTGGCCACCAAGATCGTGTGATTTAACCCCATAAGATTATTTTCTTTGAGGTTATGTTAAGTCACTTGCCTACGTCGATAAGCTACAAACTATTGAACACCTGGAAATCAACATTCGAAGAGTTACCGGCGAAATATGGCCGGAAGTGCTGCAAAAAGATGTTGACGATTGGTATTCTAGATTGCGCCTTCTACGCGGCAGCCGTGGCGGCCACATGGCAGAAATCATATTAAAAATATATTTCCTTGTTCTATTATGATTTAAACTTGTGTCACACTCTATGAAAAACACCCTTTATAAAAAAAAAATTCTTTAAAAAAAAAGAAAAAGTTCCACAAGTACTAATTATTTGTCCATTTTTACCCTATTTTTTAATCTTGCGCTATATCCTAACGAAGTCAGGGATTAAATCAGATGTTAAGTAAGAAATTAGCTTAAGCGCCATGTCTTGGGATTTTATGCTTTATAGGTTCGTAAAAAAAGGTCCCGTTTTGCGCTCAAATATTTAACTAAAAGCATATGTCTCTTTCTTTCTATTTTGGCGAAATAATCCACAGAGGGAGCTCAACTCCATTGCTTGCACTGGAATTGACTTTTAGGCAACCGCAATTCCCACATCTAATTTAGATTTGTATTGTATTGAAATTTTCTTATTTTTCTATTGCCAACTGGAACATAAAACGTAATAGAGAAATTAAGACAATTTTTGAATTGTCATGTTATGGAATTTACAATTTATTTATAAAGTATTTAACTACACTATTTAAAAATCAAACCTTAAGGCATTCATGCATGCAATCGTTGTTGGCACACGTATTTTTCTAGACCAAACAAAAAAAAAAAACGAAAAAGCTTATAAAACTAAATGTTTAACAACAATTTCACCCAAAAATGATGAAAAAAATATAAATCATGTTTTCCATTTTAGTTTCTTATTATTTGCTTGCTGTGGAAAACTGCATCATACTTGTGTCCACAATATATACACAACAAACATTTATGATATAAATTCTTGCAAGTTTTTGAATTTTTAAATAAGAAAAAAAAAATAAAGTGTAGAAAAAAAGGCCAGAAAAACGTTTCTTCGTTGCAATTTACCACAGGATCATGCATGAATCTCGATTAGATATTCTACGAGAAATAATTTGAAAATGATGACAGTTAACGATATAAGACGACAAAAAAAAAAAAGAAAAACAAACAAAACAAACAAAAAACTTAAAAGAAACAAAAAGAAAAAAGATATTTGAAAATAAAACCCCTAAAACTACGGAAAAGAAACAAACAAGAAATAACATTAACAACGAATAGGCAGACAGTTAGTTAAGTTTTTCTATGTCAATTAAAAGAACGTAGCCACAGGAAATTTTGAAGAAGAGAAACGGAAAGAGAAATTCATGGCTCAAATTAATGTTATTAATTCCAAAAAAAAAAAAAAAAAAAAAAATATTTACTTCCTGATTAAAAACTCCTTCCTGAAACAGCGAAATTTCGGGAAAGTTTTACATGTTCGATTTTAAAGTGTTCGCAACATATGAGGAGCCGCAGAACAAAACGTACTTTTTCGCTCATTTAAAATTTTTGGGAAATTGATGTTATTTCGTTTTCTTGAAAAACTGCATGAACTTTGAAATGGAAAACACTTTTTACTTATCAATAGATGCATCAAACTGCCAGAAGTCATCACATTAATCGTTAAAGATGTTTGATATCATTCCACTTTTATATTGGAAAAAGTACGTTTTGATAACAAAAAATAATTAAAACAGCACGTTTTGTTTTTTACACGAGTCTTTTGACTAATTGTTTTTAAACCTGACCCAATATAAAAAAAAAATTATATACATATATATATATAAAATTTCTTAAAATTATACTCCAAAAGTAATATAAGTAAAATTGATTGCTATAAAACTTGAAATATGGGCAAATCCTGCGTGACGAACGCTACCTTCGTACGCATTTTCACATTAATATATACAAATTTGTTGGTATTTCAAGAGAGGTACCTTAAACTTATACATGATGTTTAGTGGGATATAAGTGTACTTTCGAATTGCATCAAACATAATTTTTTAGCAGGTATGTATGTGTTGCGAAATAATTGATCACAAAGTAATGTGACGCACGCTACAAAAAACGGAAGTAACTTTGAAACTTGAAGTGTGTTTTCGTAATTTTTCGCGAATTTTGCATAATAAAGCACATAAAATCTTGTTTCTAAAAGAAAGATGAATATAAGAGAATTCTAAAATAACTTATTTGCAGCCAAAAAAATTTGTCGTTTTTTTTTAAAGACGTGAACCCTTTGTGACGCACCCTACATTTTTTCTAGTAGCATATAAATAAACACATTTGTATTTATTTTAACAAATTATATTTATAATTTAATTTATAATTTATTTATTTATTTATAAAATTATATTCCATAAAAAATAAGTTGGATAAATTTCAAAATATGTTGGTTGGTGGACAGTTTCTGCGATTTGTCCATATTTACTTTTTTTGAATATTTTCACATTTTTGCTTTTTACGAGTTTCCACATTTTAATTTTTACAGCATCTTATAATTCTTCCATGTTTTAATTATACTATTAAATATTTTTGATATTTACAGTCATCAAAAAATACTTATGTTTTAACAATTATTATTTAAAAGTTAATTTAAACGTAAATAGAATGGCTTCATAAAACGTCAAACAAATGGAGAATATTAAGAAATGTTAATAAAATAATATACGAAGAAGAGAACAAAAAAATGGAATTTATTTCATTAAATCGAAAGGTGCAACTACACGAAAAATGGCAAACTACGAAAAAAGTACGTGTTGTTAAAAAAAAATTATAAAAAGTACATTTTGTTGTGCACCAATTTTTTAGAACCCATTTTCTTAGTAAAACAACAAAAAATTATGCTAACTACATATATTTTTTCTAAAAGATTTCAATCTAAATATTCTGAAAATACCAAAAAACCAATTTGTTAAAAAAATGCGAAAAAGTGCGTTTTGTTCTTCGGCTCCTCATATGGTACAATATCACCAAGTACAGGCATTAGCAAATTTGCTCGTCAGGTGAATTTCAGTGCATGTGTGTTGGTGTTTGAATGCTTGAGTGCTATATTTTAACATTTCATATGAACTGTTGACGATCTATGTAGGTTTTGAAAACACACATATGTACTTATATGTGTCTAGGTTTTTGACAAGTCAACCGAATAAAAACGCAGAGTTGCCTGAATGCATGTACCTGGTATTATTGTAGCATAGTTTTCAATAGCAACTTTTGTTTGATTTCGCACACAGTTAATTAAAAACAAGGAAGATTGACTGACACATCAGTCCAAGACCCAAATCTTCAACTTTTCTCTAGTCTTGGAAAATCCAATATCAAGTATAGACAGACGGACATGGCTCATACAACTTCCTTATTCAGAAGGAACCAGAGTATATCCACATACAATATGAATATTGGGGAAATTACATACGAAATGACAAACCTATAAATAGACTTAGCATATTTGGTGAAGGGTATAATTAAGACTTTTTCTGTTTATTACCATCTGTTAGAGGACTGCAATAAAATTTAAAATAAATTGCGCGATTTCAACTTCATTTTCTGTGATAGTCTATATCGTTGTCTTAATATAGAAAGGCCCTAACTTGTTTTTTTTTCTTCAAATCGCGTTTTTGTCATATTTTGATAGGTAACCAATCTTCTAATTTATCGATATAAGCGAAAAAATGCCATTTGAAAAATAAAATGAGTTGGGGCCTCTATGTGTAACGATACACACATTTTTCTCTAAACTTTGAATGGTTTGATGAACTTCGTTGTGCTTTAACGAACGAGAGAAGCATGAGAAACCGTGATATGATGCAGGCATTTCTGTTGACCGGGTCGATCATAAAACTGATTCAGGAGCGATTGATAAAGTTCCAAGCTAATGTACACCCCACCGCCCTCCTTCGCCAGTTAGCAGAACAGTTGGCGAAGCAAGAAAAATTAATAACAAATACCTGCTCATGCAGCTTAATAAAGCTATTGCGTCTACTTAACACCGGTGGCGCTGCAACACTGCTCTAAAAAAAATTCTCTAAAAAAAAAAAACGCGCAATCGCAGAGTTGTAAAAGAATTAATCCTTTATATTTTCAGTATCTATCATCTCTAACTTATACCTTTATCTAAGATCTGGCACAATGGATTGCATCAGAAGGAGTCATCCTCTGAATGCTGATCCACAAAAAAAAAAAAAGAAAATAGCAAATATGCCTCCCAAATAGTGTTCGGCGATGAAACAATTTTCTGCTAATATTGTACACAAAGGCAATTCCATGTATCATATTCTACAGATATATTCATTAGCGACGTTTTCCTGCAGCAAAACATGAAGCTCCGTTACTTACATATTTATTTACAAATTGATGTATAGTAACGCTTATATGGGTGATATGTCTTTTCCGATCTTGTTGTTTTTTTTTCGTTCACTCTTAAAAACTGGACTAACAGAGCAATGAATGATCGTGCATATAAGTGTGTAAAAGAAGTAGAACTTAAACTCTTCTGGCCGACCACTAAGTTACCATTCCAGTACTACTCGAACCGCTTTAATCATACTCCCTTGACAGTTTCTTGGTGGTGCCAATGCAGATTTAATACTGAGATATTCACTACGATATTCAAAACTAAATAAAAATTCTAAATTCATTTGATGTATTGCAACTGCTGCCATTGATAGTCAGTTCTACTGCTTAACATTTCTGAAAGCAAAAAGGTGCTGTAAAAAATTACATGCTTAAATTTCTTTTAAAAAAATAGTTATATTTTCTGGTTAGGTTTTACTCTTTATTTGGCAGCTATATTTGCAATACATATATTATTTGGACTTTTACTTGGGTTTTGAAGATTGAACTCTACTATTGATTTAACACATTTGTCCCCGTCCACACTATGCAAGATTTGTTACGCATTTCAGAGAAAACTGATTAGTTGTGGTAACCGAATTTATTGCCAACTGAATTGTCTTGGTTGCACGAACTATTATAGAGTTCGGTTGCTACAACTACAGTTTTCGTGCAGTACCACTGAATTTTGGGTTGTGACAACCGGTAATTTTTAACACCATGGAAGCTAATCGGGATAATTTACGATCATTTTTATCGTGGAAAACAATTGAATTGATATTTTAAATACTTAACTAAATTAAATTGTTTTACTTACTCATTTGAATTTAAAATTTATTTTTGTACATTATTGGTATTGAACATAGAACTCACAAGTTTGAAACACGTCGCCCTAGACAACTCAACCACAACCAGTATTTTAAAGCCGACAAATATTGAATTATTGTTATGCCAAAAGAATAATCGGTTAGGACTATCAACCAATTTTCATTTTCAATTAATTAGTTGTGCTTGACATTTTAGCATTTAGTAGCAGCAAAAGAATGCATTCGGTTAACCCAACCATTTTAAGAATTGTCACAACCGTATGTTGGTTACAATTTTGGTATTACGGTTATGAACATGGTATGTTGGTTGGATCCATAGAGTATTGGTATCGGTAGCCGATATATAGTCTATGCAACTGATATTCTATTGACACAACCGATTTCTAACTAATATTTTTTCTGGCTATGTACAAAGACCTTAAATTTTGGCGAAATGCAGATTAAGTTTCAATCGCAATAATCATTAAATACATTTTGTTGAAGACCAAGTGTGGTTTATGTTTGAATCTACTCGTAATTCCAGCGGGACCCATTAGATATTACTTTGCGTTTATACAATTATTATTTCTTACAACTAATCCCAATACCAAAAATTCCACTGACATTAATTCGAAATTTTTTATGGATTTGAATTTTTTTCTTTTATAACAAAGAAAATCTCTAAAAGCTCCTACTTAATTTCCAAGGTTTACCCAGTCCACCCTTTTTAAAATTATTTTGTTTACTTTTTTTTTTCTAATCTATTGTGTGTGTGTGTGTGTTTGTCTGCTTGGAATAAATTTGGTAGGTACTAGTTTTATAGTAAGTCGTGCATTTTATTTGCCAGCAAGCTAGCAACCGAAATCAATATAAAAAAACCACCACAAAAAAAAAAAAATATAAAAGACATGAAATGAACACAAAACTAAAGAACGAAAAAAGATTATATTGAAAAAATCTTCAATAAGATTCAATACATTTAATATTGAAGCAGTATTGCAATCAGAAATCTATATACTGTTTTAAATTTTATGGTATTGTATGCCATTCTATTGCATTTTATTGTATGTGTTGTACTCATATATACAACTTTACTATTGTTGCAAATATATTTTTTTACGATTTTGAAAAGAAAAAAATCGCTCATTGCAATACTTAAAGTAGAGAATGAATTGTACGTAATGTAAATGTAATGTGGCTTGCCGCCACCATCATGCTCCTCATCAACAGCAGCAGCAGCAGCAAAAACGACAATATCGTTGTTCATGTCCTCATCAAGTTGCTGGCGCATCAGCAGCAAATGCCATCAATATCATGCACCATATAAATCGTTAAAATATTAACTGATCATTCCCTTTCTTTGCCACAGAAACTAACAAAGATATTTTAATAGACAATGATTTCTTTTTAACTGATCTTTAAGCTGAATTTGTCTGTCCAACCGTTTGTTGGTAAGAAGAATTAAAAAAAAAAATTTTTTTTCTTCATGACAATGATTAATTGATTGCACAAAGAAGAGTCGAAAAAATAGAATAATTTATTTAAGATATTACAATTAAAATTATAACAATTCTTGAGAGCTTATAGGTCTAGTAAATAATAAATAAAAATTCTCAATATTTATATAATTTTTGTACATTAGCAAGTAATTTGAAAAGTTAGTAAACTTTCGTAACATTTTCGCTGAAGAAATAATTAAAGCAATCTTTTTCTTATTCTAATATTGAAAATTTAATCTGAAGTTCGATTAAATGATCCCCCGCTTTAATGTGTCAAAATATAAGCAATTTAACATGTACACTTAAGCGGGGACCAAATTGATTTTATGAATTACAACTCTAATAACAATTACAACGTAAATTTAATAATCAGAGAAATATAAGACACTGTTAACATATTTCAAGCAGCTAGGGGAAAATTTAATATCTAAACGTCTTTTTAGATTTCAACTACACGGCTGAATAGAACAAACGTTGTTTTAGGTAGAAGCCACTAAACCTCGTCAGTATTCATGTGTAAATTCTTTCACTACTCTGTTGAACGTGACTACTTATCACATTTATAAACATTTCGAATGCAAATAGAATACGACACTTCTAACTACTAAATTGATGTTAGCTGATGACAGTGTTGCCAAAAAATTGTATCCTGCAATGCCTAATCTCTGAAAAATAAAAACAACGTTTGTTTTATTGAGCCGTGTAGTTGAAATCTAAAAAGATTTTTAGATATTAAATTTTTCCCTTTATGCTTGAAATATGTTAACAGTGTCTAATATTTCTCTGATTATTAAATTTACAAACTTTATAGCCTGTATAAATATCAACAAACATTTCATATAATTTTTTTCTAAACCAACTTTTCTCTTCCCAACCATCATTCTATTGGTAAATAAAAAAAAATTTTTTATAAAATATTTTATGGTGTAAATTTTATCTGAAACTAATTTGTATAATTTTCTCCTCAATTCTAAGAAAATTAAAATTTATTTTGCTACCGATTTCCTTTCCATCCAACACATTTTATCTACGACCAGTTTTTGAAAACGATAAAATTTAATGTTTTAATTGAAAACGAATTTAAATTTTATAACGTATCCATTAGGAGATTATTTCAATTAATTACGTGGAAGAGAGTCATCAAAAAAGTGATATAGTCACTGACTGACTAACATTCAATAGAGTCTTAAAAATAAAACAAAAAACCAACATGTTTTAAACAACAGCAAAAACAACAACAATAACAAAAAAATCTTGAAATTCAATCAGGTGTAAGTAAGTACAATTGCCGGCCACCGCCAAAGTTGCACTCAATCATGTCATAGCGATTGTGTAGTCAGAGTCAGTCAGTCGTAGTAAAAATGGAAATTGAAATAATTAAATATTATTGACGTATGTATGTATGTACACGTCAACTTGTTAATTTCATGACAAAACTCATAATAATATCCATTATGCAGCAACAAGTTTATTTTCTTAAGAACTAAAAGCTGTAACGAGATGTTTGTACTCGTATGTATGTATTTATAAAATACGCACTGAGGCTATAAATCAATTTATAAAATTATACGAAAAAAGAGTAACCATAATTTGTTTGCTTATACCATATGTACATATATAAATACATACATATCGTCAGCAAATTTCTGATTTGGCGAATTGTGAAAATGATGGGTATTTTTTTTTAAATTAAAATTATTCTTTTGTGCCGCATATGGAATTTTCCTTTGAAGTATGTATAAATAGTTTTCTTTTGTTGTTGCATACGAACACGGAATGTCACTCACTATAACACGTGAACCTCTAAAGGAACTTGCAAATGACCCAGATTAAAATACAGTCGAATTCGGTTAAGCGAAATTGCAAAATTACTAGTACTTTGTTTCGCTTGCAACGACATTTCAAAATAATAAATAGTGAATTATATTTCATTGAAATAAGCGGTCACTAAAAAGTTTTTCGTCACCAGTATTTTAATTATTTTTTCTTATATGCGGTGTTTGTTTTATATAAATTAGCTTATTTCTAACGAAAATATATGTCAATTAAGAGGGGTTTCTTTTAAGCGGATAGTCTTTGAAGCGAATGCAATTGCTTTGATATTGATCAAAAATAATAAATAAGAATTTTTATTTTCAATCAAGCGATTTTTTTTTTATTAAACAGCGTGCTCTTATCCGAATTCGACTGTATAGCGTACTTATTAAAGGGAAAAATTGTTCTTTTGGTACTTTTTCTCCCTTTGATAATTATTGTGTACTCACAGTTTCCCACGTTAATATGCAGTGTAATTTATGGGGCCTAAACTGAAAAAAAAAATTTGGTACTATTGACATCATTTTAATTTTTGTATTTTTTATTTCTTTGAGAAATTTGAACGAAATCACAGATGAAAGCTAGTTTATAATAAAGAATGATATGAAAATCTATTATATAAAAATCTCGTGTCACGATGTTTTTTATCGAACTCCTCAGAAACGGCTCGACCGATTTTAATGAAATTTTTTTATGCATATTTGGTAGGTATAAGATTTGATTGTAAAGTATATTTTAAACCGCTAGGGGCACTAGGAGGGGAGGGAGGGGGCAATTCCTGTATTTACTATACTATTAACCTAATTTGTATTTCAAACAGAACAAAATTATTTTTGTTTTTGAATTGACAGAAAGATGGCGCTACGTCCGCCTCATTCACGAGAAGCGTCATCGTTCGTATTTCACATAGAACAAAATTATATATGTTGTTGAAGGACAGATGGTGCTACGTCCGCCTATCAAAATTGGAAAAATGGGTTGATGAGTGGGGAGAATGGTTCCCCGAGCGAAGCCGGTCAATCATCTAGTAATTACATATATTTCAGTTTTAACTGGTCCACCATTTTTTATTATAAAATTTAAGTGAAACGTTTTCTGTGTTAGTTCCTTCCCGATTTTTATTTTATTTTGCTTGTGCGAACTATTTAGTTTGTAATGGAAATGAAGCAAAGAAGAAGTGATATTCATTTTGTTTTATTTTTGTATGAACAATTTTTTTTTTCGCAATTGCCAAAAGTTGGCGTGTGCAGCAAAACAATATTTATTTAATTTTAAAAAAGTTTATATGGAGCATAACTTGAGTATGTACTTGATATTTAAAATTATATAAAAAAAAATTCATGAAACAGGTTTTTAATACAAAAAGAGCCATTAAAATTATTGTAAAAAACGTGAATGAGCCGAATCAAGAATGAGCTGACGATACGTTTGTACATAGTTGGGCAGTTATTGAGCATAACTATTCGTCTTGATGTATGCATGTCTGCATTGTAGATATGTGTACGGTCAGATGTAGAATATATTTGATGAAATAAGTCACACCGCCATTTTTAGGGAAAATTCAGATTTTACAGAAATTGTATTTGAAGTTTTTTAGTAAGAAAAAAAAAAGTACCAAATATGAATATTGATAAAAATCCAAAAGCCCCTAATAGACGTTTATTTTTTTACAACAAAAGTAAAAACATTTTTTGTTAAATTTCAAACTTATTGCCGAAGTTCTATGTCGAAAAGTATTACAATAGTTTTCAACTGTTGTTGGTAATATTTATGAAAAACATTTAGATTCTATATGATTCTCTTACGTTTGCTTTTCAAATGTCTCAAAAGGTCGTAAGCCGACTTACGCAGCTATTCCAGTAATCTTCAGATTTATGAATTTTATTTTCGCATGAAAAACAGAGCTGAACTAAATATGTCCTGATTTGTCATATAAATTTTCCCTCATTTCAATTCAATTTAGTTCAAATTGATAGCAGTAGTTTTTTAAAAAGAACCATAATTTGGTTCTGGTATGAACAACAATTGCAACTGCCAACAACAAGAACAACATCAACAACATATACTTGTTGCTACTAAGTGAGTACCACTTAATTTTCTGGCTCATAGAAAAAAAAAACAACAGATTATTTGCTGTAACAACAAGGAGTACAGATACGAAAAGTACACACAAAAGATGATTCTTTTCCTTTAACAACTTTCGGCCGTTGCCGCTATTGCTTTTTCTGTCGTGTCGTCCGTTGGTTCAGTTTAACTTTGTTTTTCATTAACTTGAAAAAAAGTTTAGAAATAAACAGACAATAGTTGTTTGTTGTTTAATGTTGCAACAGGAACGTAACAAACATTATGATTGATTGCCGATGGCATTTGACAAATGACGAGTACTTTAGGTTGAGTCTTTACAAGACATTTTCTTGATTTAGTTACTTTTGTTGTTTGGTATTTAAACTAAAAAACAACAACAAAAGCAAAAAAGATCAAGCAATACAACAATAGAGACAGTTAGTCATTTGGATTTGTCTGATGGGGCTGCGTACTAAAGTAGGAGGTGTTATGTAGCTGGCGGACGTTTGTCTTAAATGTAATTTACACCAAAAACTATTATCGACTACCTTTCGAAGCAAATACTATTGTAAGAAATAAATAAATAAAAGAATAAATAAAACTAAAAGTTAGTTTCAAAAACGCATTCTATTATGGCAAAAGAACTTTCAATTGTTATTAAAAAAAAAAAATAAAAACATAAATAAACATTAATAATATATTAAAGCTATTAAATATCTCTATTACAATCATAGATCACAAAGAATTACAAAGACGTTTGGTTTGGTCAAATCATGCATGTTATAAATATTAAAAACACGCAAAGTTATTTCTTTATCTACGAAAATAAAACAGGTACGAAACAATTCAAGTCAATTGGAAACGACTAAATGGAAATCCTACTCACAGTTAAACGATCAGTATCAGTATTTGAAAAATTTTTTAAGGACCTGCATTTTTTTCTCTATAAATATTTGGGTTATTTGTTAAAAAATTTTATACAACACAAACGTGAAATTTTTTTTATATTTTTGAGTGATCAAAATATTTAAACACAATCACGTTAATAAATCTGGTTAAAGAACCACTTAGCGTGGAGAAATTTTTGATAAATTGGAAAAATGTGATTTTACCAAAAAGTGAAATTCGATTTCGCATATCATTTCGAAATTTTGAGGTCCTAAATCGATTGAAACTAAATTTAAGGCATTTCAAAGGGTATCAGCTCTGCGCGTGAGGAAATGAAACAGTTTGCCAACGACTTTTAAATATATCGAAAAGTTGAAAAATAAAGTGTTAACTATTATACTGATCGATCATATGAAAATATTGCGGATTATCGCTTCATCAAAATTGATTGATTTTATTGAAAAGAATGCCTTAAATAAGTGTAAAAAAATGGAACTTAAAAACACTACAAAAACTAAAAACTTTAACTTTTTTTTAAATTACATAAAAATTATATGGGACATATGGAATATTAAGGGATGCCTTTCTTATCTTCAAAAAATCGCGTAAGTTGGAAAAATTTCAAGTACTTACTGAATGCTAAAAATAAATAATTGAACGGATTTAATAAAAAATGTGCACTAAAAAACAAACACAAAACTGTTGCATAAGAAAGCATAAATAATGTTTGTTCCATCTGTCGGAGATCGCCAACCAAAGTTCGGCCACATGTTGTGTATATTTACACGAAACCATTCGAGCTGTTTTTACCCCCTCATAACTTTGCTCCTCTTGATCATAATATATTTTTTTGACTTTCTAATATGGGAAAGAATTCTTGGAAAAATATTGCCAAGCTTATAGGTTGCCAAGAAACGAGATGGATTTGTACCTATCAAGAACTTGGTCCTTATTTTGATCTCAGTACTTTTTACGGCGGAAATATTTTGGATAAGAACTTGGCCTTATTTTCACACACAGAAAAAAATATTTATTTTTTTTTCAATTAACCCTGTAATTAAAAATATAAAAAAAATTTGATTAAATATTTAATTTATTTAATTAAATTTTTAATTGTAATAAATAATTTTAGTTAATAAATGTATAAAAATTTAATTGATACTATTAATTTGTTTACTGGTGCAAATTTAATTAAATTTTTAATTGATATCACAAATATTTTAATTGAAATCAATTTTTATTTTTTTCTGTGCATTTGTTTTTCTGTGCATTTGTTTTTCTGTGCGGATTTCTTTTTCGCAACAGCAAAGAGCGGCTTTCCATTGGTAGAACGCAGTCCATCCAGCCACTAGCACTAGTCGAAAATCAGTCCTACCAGTACCTCCCCCACACTTACTCACCACGAGTACTGCCGAAAGATACCTTACTAATTTTCCGGTCACGAAATCATGCCACAAACGAGGGTAGTGCGTGATGGCTGCCAGCATATCTATACTCAAGGATAAGGAGTATGCCAATAGCATACCTATCCTTAAGAGGACAGATATGCATCTTGCCTTTTCACATCGCATGGTGAGTACAATATGGAAACCACAGTCTCCCGTGGGTCTTACAGGTTCCCATGGTACCAGTGTAACGTTACTAGTCAAGCCTCGAAAGAGCAACCCCTAAGGATTAACTTTCTATCGACTTTGGTCTTGAGCGGAAACTTTAGGTGCCTTTTCATCTTCTACCAGACTAACATAAATTCCCTACTTCCTTTTTCTACCTTATATGTATATCCGCTGTTCTGTTATTTCAGAGATTGGAGTAACATCTAAGTTTTATGGATAATTGACAAAAGGTAATGTCTGGAAAAGACAATTAATTACCTTTTTTCCCAGCAGGCACTGCACCGAGGTTTGGATATCACCAAGATAACAAAACGTACCCCCGGGGGAATGTTTAGAACAGTGTTGCAGCGCTTCTGATATTACGTAGGTGCATTACTTTTAATAAGCTGTATGGGCAGGCATTCTTCTTTAATTGTTTTACTTCGCCGACTGTTTTGCTATCCGACAAAGGAGGGCGCTGGAACTTTACGAATCGCTATGGGAACCCGTTTTAGTGACCAGTGATATGCCACCTTCATCAATTAAACATTAAAAAATTTAATACAATGCCACGCTACTATACATTAGATTAATTCATGTTGTTGATGACTTGTCCTGAGCAGGGATCGAACTTAGGCCTTAAATTAGAGTCAACGCGCTAACCACTTCATTTATTTTTATTTTCAATAAACAAATTTGTTTTCCAAAGTCGCCATAATACCATCATCAATACCCACCCAACCCCCCTTTCCGTTTTGCTAAGTTTAACGCTACCTGTAAGCCTAGTACTTATAAGATATTTGAATACGAGAATTGCACCACTATGAAATTAGAGTTAAATGCGCACAATTCCCAATGCTACCGTTGGATTATTTTCTCCATATGAATTTTTTTTGTTTTCATTTTCTGATTTTATATAAAATTTCATCACTTTTAAACAATTTGATAAACTAATTATACCTTACAACTTAATTTACTTTATCGCTCAACACACATATACATGTGTATGCACACACACACCTGTAACATACTATGAAGGAATTAAAATAAAGTATTAAACATAGATGCATATATACATTTATATTTTTGTTTAGAGGAAATTATTTATAGCCGACACTTTTATTGACCATTTATGTCAGATATTATGCATAATTTCTATTAATAATGACAATATAGTAAAATTTATGAGATCATATACCTTCCATTCGTGTAGACAAAATGTAGCTGGGGACGAACGAGAAAAATCTACGAGAAGTACGAGTACTTCATATCTAGTATATTCTTCATATGGCTTTACCTTCCACATAGAAAAACCTTCTTTGGCTGAGCATAACCGAACAAGAAAGTAAATATGAAAAAGAATATATGTATTGTATAAAAAAATAAATAATGTATCTGCAATATTTAAAACATTAATCATTGTAAAACCTTGTCGTCATACATTAAAGTTTTAAGGTAACGATTATTATATGTGTATATTTTATTTTATTTATGTTTTTGTTCACAAGAAACAAAACTAAATGCTATACAAAGATATTGAAGCAAATAGAGGTGGTGCAACGACAGACGATAAAAATAAACTGCAGCAAAAAAAAAAAAACGATACCAGCAACAAGTGATAAAGGATACATTAAAAACATCACTACTTTGTTTTATTCATGTATTTATTATGTATGAGCACTATTATAATTACAAGAAAACTATTATGGAAGGAAACATTGTACAGAGTGAAATGTTGCAGTTTTTTTTTAATTTTTTTGTTGTGAAGTATGGTTGCGATCGAAGAGTAGCGTACAAGCGTTCAACATTTTCAATTAAACCAATAAACTCAAACCATGATATATAATTGTTAGAGGTTTATTATAGATTGTTGGAAAAAAAGTGGAAACTAATGATAGCTTAGGAGCAGTTAATTATTTTTAATGGTTTTGATGATATTATCAGTTAAGATCGATCTACGTATGAATAAAATTAAATTAGCATTAAAAACTGCAAGGTAAAATAAATATATTAGAAATTAGAGATGGTGTCGTGTGTTACTTTATACTCACGAAAATCCATGCTCAAGATGGAAAATATTATTCATACTAGATCAAGTTTTTTGTCGATCATGCACGCTTACGCAATTCCCAAGAGGACCTAAAGCTAACGAAACTTATCTTAAGAGTATTTTAAATACTTCTGGCCCTTAAAACATACAATATTTGGTTAAATTTTTAAATGTTCGAAATGTTTTTCAACGATTTAAATTTTTAGAAAATGTCGATCATAAAAAAAATCATACTAAGGTATGCTTACTTAAGCTCATCATATGGGCATTCATTGCTAGAAAATTAAAAGGATGATGACAATATTAGTTGTGGAAAAAAAAAACCTTTTTCACTACAAAAAAAAATTTTAAGACCTGATTTAGACACGCAAAGTTTATTTTTGTTAAAATTTTCTTCTAAACTTTGTTTGGTCTTTAAAAAGTTTCGTTCTAAATTTTTTCACGTTTTGCATTTGGGCTTTTATGATTTCTCTAACATATACGTATATATGTACATACATACATATATAAAATATTGGATTTTAAAACTGATTTTTCCATGCACAATTGTGAGAACTCAAAGCACACATATTCTTATTCTGTCTTTCATTCTCTTTAATAACTTTCAGATCAACCTAAATTAAGACACAAAGCGTTGTTTGGCTGTCAAAATTTCTCATGACCATACAAAATGTATGCAATCAACCGAAATAACGCGGCGTCAACGCTTTGCAATTGGATCATCCAATTTTGACAGCGCGTCAAGAAGTGAAGTTGGCTGCAAAAATACTTTTGTTTATTTTCTTATTTTGCTAAGTAATGTAACTGTAGCTACTTTCTTCTCAATTTAGCGTCTTCATCTCTATTTCTTATTTTTATTTAGAGTTTTTCATAATTTAAACTGAGTAAGCATTACTGTTTCTGGCGCAACGTTAACGCTCTAATTTAGGTTACTCATTTCAGCGTAAAAGCTAAACGCTAAATTACGTTGCGCTTTGCGTCGTAATTTAGGTAGGTCTGTTACTCACAATACATTCAAAGTTGAACACCACCACGTCGTATACATAGTTGTATTTATACTATAAATATAATATAAATAATATAAATACAACTATGTACGACGAAAAAGAAACAAAAGTCTATAATCCCCGAAAATAATTTTTGAATCTTTCTGTTGCAAATAAAAAGCAAAAGTTTGTCCTTTTTTTACACATGCAATTTTCTATTCTTTAACTCTTGACATTGCGAACTAGATTGGCTTAAAGGTGTTATTTATTATTGTGACAACTATACAGAAATTTGCAATGTGTTAAATGCACTTTCCGATGATGTGGAATCAATATATAAAGCAAAAGCTCTAGGCCTTATAATGAAAATTATTTATTCTAAAAAAACTGGACTTCACGACACAGATTTTAATAATTAAATAAAAATGTAAATCACTACAACACAACACAGAATCAATGGTCAAACTTATTATTAATATCACACAACTTTGACTAATTATCTTATAGCTACCGAGTATTGGAGCTTTGTGTTATCCTTGTCCTCTTTTGTGTTCATTGTTTTGTTTATTTTTTCTTGTATTCGTAGGCTCTCAATCACATACCGTTTATTCTCTTTTTTCTCTCTATTTAATATTTTAACATCGTCAAAATTAATTTTGTGGTTCTGCTCTTTTGCGTGAAGAGAAAGTCCCGTCGCTATAATTGTGCTTTGCAATAAAAAAATTTTTTAATAAAATAAATGAAAAGTAGTTACACTGCTTAATTTTTGGAAGCATATTTTAGCTTTTTTTTTGCTTATTCTTGGGCTTATTTTGCGTTTATTTTGTGCTTTTTTACTTGCTTTTTTTCTTTAATTTTGTGCATATTTAAACTTGCCCTGATTATGTCTATCGCAAAACGATCAAAATATTTTATATTTTTCTTACGTTGCTTCAAGTGAGTTTTAAAAGTTTGATGTTACATCTTAAATATCCACTCCCAGAAGCTTAAGCTTTTATTATTTGCTAAGTAAATTTATGGAAAACTACTCTAAAGTCATTCTAAAAATTGGGGTATTTTTTTTTATAGTTTATATAAACTTTATAGGGTTAAATGTATACTGAAAGTTTTTTGTGAAATCGAAAGATTTATTAGATAGTTTTAATACTATTTTATACCTGATGAATATTTGTTAAAATATATTTCATTAGTTACTTTAGAGTTGCAAAAAGAACACACTTTTCTAAAAACTTCAATTATTTTTAATTTTCTCAATTTCCTGCCTTTTTAATTTTTTTTGTTGTTCTAGTATTGATATTAGAGTTTTTCATATGAAAAGTATATTATCAGGCTCAACTTCAGTTTTATTGAATTAATGAAAATTCAAATTACTAAGAGTTTTTTTTTATGGTGAAAAACATTAGTATATTCAATCAGTTTAGCAGAACGTATCAGTATACCGATTTCAAGGCCGCTACACCTCTCATCAGCGTTCAATTGTCCATCTTTACAATTTTCGTAAAGTTGATACTAATGGGGAAGAATATCAACTATTTAACCAAGTTTTCAACAGAAATAAAATACGAGAATTAATTTAATTCATTTTTATTCCATTTTTACATATTTAAACAATTTTGGTTAGTACGAAATTCCCCATCACTGGTTGGAAATTACTAACAATCAACACAAACTCATAGTCCGTTATCTTCAAAGTATTCTACTTATTTTTCTTTTGGAAATTCACGGCAAAAAATAGTAGTTTCTTTTAAAAATAAATTTTGGATATGTGAATATTTTGGGTTATCAGTTGATGTGTCTAATTGTCAACCAATTAGCGACAATTGAAGAAATTGTTTATGCCATCCTATCATATTTTTGGAAATTTCGAAATTAAGTTCGAACTTTCAATCAATTTCTCAATTTTGTATATTGAACGAGAGTGTTTCTTCCCAAGTGCAACTTCTTTTCGTTAATATATTTTATGCTGTTAATGTGTTTTATGTAGGAGATTCAACTCCACTATACTTATTTATACGTTATGAAGGACTTTATTAAGCATAGAAAAAAAAATTTTCGGTATAAAAAAAAAATACTGCGCGATCGTTAGCTCTAAAAAAAGTTGAAGAACTTTGGTATTTGTTGTAAACTATGGCATTCTATAAGATTAACAATTTAGGAAATAAAAAAAATTTCCTAAACAAGTAGTGAAAACATTTGTACATAAATACTGACGAGGCTTAGTAGTGGCTTCTACCGAAAACAACGTTTTTTCTATTCGGCCAGTGTAGTTGAAATCTAAAAGGATGTTTAGATATTAAATTTTTCTTTGTTGCTCAAAATATGTAAACAATGTCTATTTAATATTTCTCTGATTATTAACATTTAGTCTGTATAAATATTAACAAATATTAAAAACTTTTTGTTCACTAAATAGGCCAACATTTTCTTTTTATTTTAAAAATCTGCTGTACTGTAGATCGATGTGCCTGTACAAAAGCTTAGTTAACATTTCATTATAAAGTTTTGTTTTAATTTAGAGTTGGCACACGGGTAGTGGATATTTGAAAAATTAGTATTATAAATTATTTATGAATTTTCGAAATTAATTTCAAAACTTTCTAGATTGAGTGGGAATTTCCGGGTTTCCGCGATATTAAAAAAAAACTATTTTTACATTCCCGGTAAGTGAAATAATATCCCCGAAATGAAGAACTCTGATATTTCTAATGAACAAAAGAGAAAACCTTTGTTTAGCCACACATTTTTTTTTTTTCGTTTCATAAAACAATTAAATACAGCCCTGTCGCCAATATTTGTTCAACACACAAGAAACACAACACCCATCTTGTATTCCAAAAAAAAAAAAAAAAAAAATGTTTTTCTTGTAGTTGTTGCTCATAAAACATGGTTAAATTTAATTGCAGTTTTTTTTGCAGTTGCCTTCGACATACAAAAAATGATCTTCATTCATTAGACAGCAAAACGTGAGATTGTCTTTTGAAAAAGAAGCAACCAACCAACATTTTGCTTAAAAATTTCTATAGCACATTAACGAGGGTAGTTTGATAAATTTGTGAATGCCGAAGTTTTATGTATTATTATTATTCTTTTTTTTGATGAAAAGATAACTAAAGTGGTCAGGAGCAACGCTTACATGATGGCACAAACCATATTATTATAAAATTTTAGACGAGACCAGTTAATAAAAACATGGACAGCTGGGACTCTTGTAAATTCTAAGTGGTTTTTATTAAATGTAGCCCTATAATGTACACGCTACCTCGTTTATGAGAGCAGCCTGTTTGATCTAAGTTCTAAGCAAAAGCGATATCAACCATGAAAAATCAAACTAAAATTATTTGGAAACTTCACTTTACAATTAATTTCATTAACGTGCATGTATGCATGCATGCATGTGTTGCAGAAAATTTACTGAAATTTTCAATTTAACTTTTACCACTCAAAAATATCTTTCTAATCGATTTTTATTTTCTTTATGTGTCGTGGGATCGCCAAATATTTTCTCATGTTATAAATTAACGTAAAAATAACTTTATCACAAAAAAAGCAATTTCAAATCATTTTTTTTTTTTTTGATTTACTTATTAAAAGAAATCTATAGGAATACTATTTCTGTGATTCTAATGAACCTAATTCATTGCAACTCTTTTTTTTTTTTCTTTTTTTCTATAGAATTTTTGATTCTATTAATTCGCTATTATTCATTCTTTGGGAAGTCTCTAGTTAATTTGAATGAGAATAACAGTTGTGATGTTGTATTGAATGCTGGAAGTAAAATGATTAATGACGATCAGTAGCAAATGTTGACATTGAAAAGATCACTTGTAACTTGTAGATACAAAATCATTGCAAAAGAACTGAACAGAAACGAGTAGAACTTCTTAAGCAATTCAAAAATTCAAATAAAAATTTATTTATGTTTATTATTGAACAATGGCTGGTATTCATAACGAATGATTTAAGATATGAATACTACGTATTTGCTTGCATGGGCTCAGCAGCAGCAGCAACAGCAGCAGCACAATAATAGAGACTGATTGCCTGACGCATGTGTATCTCTTGATCTAAAAAAAATACTTTAAGGAAGAAAACTACAAAGTCAAAAGATCCAAGAAACTATTCACTATACAGAGACATTTTTATTATAAATATGATGAGAAGATATTGAAATGTACATCAGTCAGTCTGTTTTATTTAACGAAATCAGAATTAATAATTAAAATGTAGATTTTTTAATAAAATGGAAAATACATACATGTAGATCTGTAAAGCATAGATCTGTATTTGACATTCAGATCATTTACGGAAGCAATATGAATCGATTTGACAACCCTTTCCCAGTCAAACCGGTCTCCATTAAATCTCTTTGTGCTTAAAAATAAATCTTTATAAAGCAAATTTAGACCAACACCAACCATTAAGTATAAATTCTTATTCGAAGTTTGAAAGGAACATGCAACATTCAATATCCTTTCAGGATGAGTGCTCTCCCCTCATAGGGGTATTCGTTTCTCATTTTTATTATTTTTTTGTTTAGAAAATTGGAAAATTATTTTTTTTTGCCAACCTAAAAAAAAATTGTGATATTGAAATATATTTAATTTTTCTATTTTCTGTTTTTATTTTATAAATCCTCATTTATCCTTAACACAATTCCTCTTTCATAACACCTGCCGCCTGTTTTACTTTGAAAAGAAATTATTCAAAATACCAAAATATCTAAAGGTGATACAAAAATACAATAAGATTTGTTTTTTATACCACAATTGTCATTATTTCAGTTATTCCATTTTTGCATAAATTTCACTGAGCAAGAGGGAAAGAACTTTAAAAAAATAAAAACTAACAACACACCTTGTAGATTATCAGTTTATTTTTCCCCTTAAATGCATCATATATTTAGTTCTTTTCATTCAGTTTCCATCATCGTTCGTTATAATGGTACATCAATTATATTCATTTTATTGTAATTTACAACGCCTACCACCTTTCAACGCGATTATTTCGCATTGCATTCTAAAGATAGCCTTTGAAAATAGCTTTTGCAACAACAATTGAAAGAAAAAAAAATCGTATTACAACACAATAAGGAAAATCAGAAACGTTAAATCCTGCCTAGCCGGGCCTGGCAAAATAAAAAGATGACAAGAAGAAGGGTATGAAGTATGAATTCCGTTGAAAATCTTTTAATACAAAGTTTCTCTTGAAAACCGCTGTTCCATACAAAACAGTCAAATAGACACTTCATCGCACCGATCAATCTCTCTGGGTTTCTTTAAAAAGTTTTTGTTGTTATTTTCGCTTAGAAATAAAGTATAAACTTAAAATATATTTCTGTTTTTTTTTTCTCCTTTGATTTGGTTTTCATTGCAAATATATGGAGTGTTGGAAATGCGTCATAGAAGTAAAATAATGTATTCTTAGAGAAGAGAATTCACTTAAGTGAAAAATAAACGCAACTACTTTGGATCAAATTTCACATGCAGCGCATAGAGCTCCGTTTAAAATTTATTTATAAGCATTTCTTTAATTAAGCTGCAATATTCAATTCCAAACAATTTTTTTATGAGAGCAGCAGCACTCAGGGATGCCGCCTATTTATGCCAAGAATTGTGCCAGAACTAGGGAGAAAGGAATAGGGTGGAGAAGGGAGATAGTAAACACTTCGAAGGCTTAATTCTCCTAAAACTCTGTTATTGCGCGTTTTGTTAATTTTTAGAGTAGTGTTGCAGCGCCTCTGGTGTTAAGTTGACGCACTAACTTTCTTAAGCTGAATATTCGTTCGTTTTATCAATTATTCTACTACGCCAAAGCTTCTGCTAATTCACGAAGGAGAGCGGTATGGTGTTGTACATTAACTTTGAACAGAATCAATCGCTGCCGGAGAAGTTTTTCTAGTGATCAGTGCTAAGCATTCATATTCCTACACCATTTTAATGTCACGATAATGCACATTAGAGAAATTTATAATGTGACCGAACCAGGCTCGTAAGTAATAGTTTTATTTTTAATCAAAGCGCTAAACACTTGAAGTGTTTAACTTCAAGTTTAACTTAAGCGGCTGTGCTAATATTACGTAACGCTGTTTTCAGAGATTTTATACCCCCCCCAACCGTAACGCCTTTTACTAATTTTTCAGTACAAAATTTTCAATCCGTAACAAATCTTTAACCCCCCCTGGAGCGTTACGTAATATGTGCACAGCCCCTAAGTAGAACAAGAAGAATTGTGTTGCCAGCATGGTAGAGATTGTCTCGAGAGAGCTACAGTTAATTGAAGCAGAGTTGCCACTAACAAAAAAAAAAAAAAAAAAAAATCTGCAAAAACTGTCATAAAATTCTATAAAAATTTTGCCACAAGTTATGCTGGAAACACAATTGGGACAAACTACGAATTTCGTCTAGCACGGCGAATTCTTCGGTAAAAGTTCCTTGCGTAATCAGGGCTGTAGTGTACTTACATGACAACGATAGTGTTACCGCATAGAGAAAATAATTCCTTTATCAAATTAAACATTAAAAAAATAACATAAAAGAAAATTTTATCATTAATAATTATGTATATTTAACTAAAAATCTCTATAACATAAAAAGAAGCACTTATTAAAGTAAAAATTAACATTATTTACTAATATATTTGAAAACTAAAAAAAACAAAGGTAACTCTGTACTGATTTGTTCGTCGTTTGTCGGCGTAAGAAATAGAAATAAATCTATCAGAGATTTCGTCACGAACGACGAATTTCGTCGACGTCGGTTTTGTGTTCACTTTCATATGCATGCATGTGTTTTATTTTTGATGACGAATGTTCGCAACGAAAAATTCGTAGGTCGTTTCAATTGTGTACCCAGCATTACCTTTTCTTGTTTTTAAAGAATTGTTTTTTGACAAAAGATTAAAAAATTTATACAAATAGAACCTACCAATCAACTACCAAATGCATCACATAGTAAAAACATTTGCGGATTTTGGTCTGATCAGACCAAAGTGCCGGCCCTGGTTGAAAGTAAGTCATTGAAAGGTGATTTTTATCAGAATTTTATGATTACGATAAGTTCAATAGTGAAACGGCATCAGGAATCGATTTGCTGCCTCATGTCCAGTAATGCACGCAAAAAAAAATATTGGTTAGAAATCGGTTGTGTTAAAAGAATATCAGTTGCATGGACTATATACCGGTTTCCGCTACCAATACTCTATGGATCCAGCCAACATTTCATGATCATAACTATAATACCAAAATTGTAACCAACATACGGTTGTGACAATTCTTAAATTGGTTGGGGCGACCACTTGCATTCTTTTGCCGCTACTAAATGCCAAAATGGCGAGCACAACTGAATAATTGACAATGAATATGGTTTGGTTGATACTACTAACCGATAATTCGGTTGGCGTAACCAATTATAGTAAAAATTAGTACTTAATCAATATTTGTCTATTTTAATATACTCATGTGTCTGAGTTGTCTAAAAGACGATGTGTTTCAAACATGTGAGTTCTATGTTCAATACCAATAATGGACAAAAATAAATTTTGTATTTAAATGAGCAAGTAAAACTATTTAATTTAGTTAAGTATTAAAAATATCAATTCAATTGTGTACCACGATAAAAATGAGCGTTAATAATCCCGATTTGCTTCCATTTAAGATTCCATGGTGTTAACCAATTTTATCGGTTGTCGCAATTATTAGGTTAATGGCCGTAACTAAAGATTTAGTGCTACTACAAAAAAATTGTACTTGTAGCAACCGAATTCTATGATAGTTGGTGGAACCACCACAATTCGGTTGGCATCAAATTCGGCTGACATAACTAATCTGTTTTCTCTGTGTAATGTCCCTCACTCTCACACTACTTTTTGCGATTCGAGTGCATTATTTTGAGGGCCAACAATTATTTTAAATTGTTTTCATTATAAAAATTCAAAAAGTTTTTTTTCTTAGTAGGCAGTGAGATTTTTTTTATAATTTACATATGGATTCATGAAATAACTATTTTACTGACTGAATCAAATTTCTGAAAAATGCAACAATTATGCTGCGGCTCTTGAAACCTAGTCAAGTTGCTAGTTCAAAAAAGGAAAAATACACAAAAAAAAAAAAAAAAATTATAAAAAGTTTGCAAAAAATAGCAAGCCGTTAAACTAGATCGCACACTACAGATAGAGGCGTGCCCCCTAGGTAAAAATGTTTATGTGTACGTGTTGGTATTACGTCCAATAAAAGCTTGCAAAAATAGCAAAAAATATAAATAAAAAATTCATAAAAAAAAAATTAAATCAACGTTTAAACAATAATAAAGCAGCAAGATGCTTTCTTTTCTTTTCCGTTCGAAAACTCCGCTCTAAGTGTGTATGTCTGTCTGCCTGTGTGTCCGTCCGTCCATCTTTGTGTCTAACTAAAAATGTTGCTTTTATTCCCAAAATAATCTTAGTAAGATTTAATAGAAAAAGAACGACTTTGTCTTGACTGCAGTTTTATTTGATATTGTAGGCAGAAATATAAGAATTGTTTTTATTTATTTTTTTTTGTTTTGCTTTTGTTATAAATTATAGTATAGCGGTCTCAGAGTGTTGCAATTTTTCAAGATTAAAAATTTACACAAATAGTCAGAAAAATAACGTCCTCTAATTTTTTTTTTTTGTTTTTTTTGGAAATTTTTTTTTAAACATCAACAATAATAAAAGAAAAAGCAACAGTTACGCACCAATGAAAATGTAAAGGCCCTAAAAGGTTATTTTACAATTATTAAGTGTTACACCCAATAAAGTTGTATCGTTTATACAAAAAATAACAGACTTTATTTTAAAGGAAATTCTGGCACAACGTGTTAAACATATGATCCTATCTTGTACTTTCCAGTAAAAAATTTAAAAGTTTGTAGAAAAACTCAGGGAAAGAATAGAAGCAGAAAGAAGTAAGTTCTTACCACCGAACTTAACTACACAACTAATCATCGAGACGGTTAAAAGATAAGTTTCTTATAAAGATAATTTAAGAAAGAGGTCATATAAAAACTGACCGTGATTTAAAGTTTGAGTTCTTTCTGTAAACCCTATTACTGTGGGCCTCTTCCTAAATTCATCATTGCCTGTACAAGTATGGTTATAATATTTTACAACAGAAACCATTTTTGTATTCTGTCTTTGGCATCTATTTGTGCATCATCTGCTTTGGTGTAACACGAATTCATACCCGGTAGCCTTATTTATCCCTACAATAATATCATTCGCCGCTAAAATTTGCCCCAACTCTTAAAAATATCTAATACTAGCTTTTACCCGGGGCTTCGCTCGCATTAAAGCCATACTATAGTAAATTGGATTGGATATTGACGTGAGTGTCGATAATATAGTGCGACGGTATTACAGCTCTCAGGGTTGGAGCTTCATTACATTGACAAAGAATTTTTTTATCTTTCGTAAGAAATAAAATTTTTTTAATAAAAAGTATCCTATGTTCAGCGTTGTCAACTTTGAAATTTCAAAAGGCACCCAAATGGAGAAAAAAACGCGCCATTCAACAAAAAACGCACCAAGTTCAGAATTTTTTTTTTATTGAATTAATTTTGCGTCTTTACAACATTTAACTTTAGTCCAAAATTCTAATGTTGATATAATATTGTGCCAATGCATGAAGTGAATCATTCTCCACCCTTTTTCAATACTAGATAACATTTCGACATCGGATTCAAATTGTACTGCTAATGGCATACAATGGGATAAAACATTTTGTACAATGCTGGTTGTTGATTTCGGTTGTAGCTAAATGGGCTTAAAGCTGCAATGTGTTTCCGTGTTCCAGCATGCCGAACAAGGTTGGATATATAGGCGTGATATCGCATTTGCAATAAAAACATCTTGCTTTTGTGTTATTATTTGGTCAAGGCCGAATCCATTGCTTAAATTCACATTGTGATTCCCAAATCCTTTTGTACTTCGCCTATGATCTCCTTTTTTAGACTCCATTCTTGACACTAACTTTAAATATTTCTTTTAGTAAATATAAATTTTATTAATTTTAGTGCTACAACCCTTTATATAAACTTTTACGCATTTTATAAAAAACGAACAATGATCGCAAGAATACTTTGTTTTTGCTAAGCTCTTTAACAGACTTGACAACAACTTTTCCGACAAAAAACAATTATGTACTCTGAAAATCTAAAAGGGACAACAAATTTCTTGTAATGAAATGATACAAATTATCTATAACAACAAGACGGTTTAACGGTTTTTGTAAATGTGTTTTAATACCTGTTAAACATCATTAATGGTTGCTCTTATTATGGTCTGTAAAATTGAATGTAAAAATTGTACACAAATTGAATGAAATGGTATTGAAACAGTTGTATTTTTTGTACAAAATTCTTTTTTGTCATACTGAAACAAAAAATTGTGTAATGATTTGGAGCCACCCAAAATTAAAAAAAACGCACCAAAATTAAAGAAAAAGCGCACCACGCACCAACTCAGATATTTTTCGCACAAAACATTTAGAAAAGCACCAAAAAAGGTGCGAAACGCACCAAGTTGACAACGATGCCTATGTTACTTCTAATACCTCCAAGAATATGTGTACAAAGTTTCATGATGATCGGTTTAGTAGTTTTTGCGTGAAAACGCTACAAACAAACGGACATTCACATTTATAATATTAAGTATGATATAAAAATTTCGTGTCACGATGTTTGTTATCGAACTCCTCCGAATCGGAAGAGGAGTGGGAGGGGGCAATTCCAGTATTTACTAAACTTTTAACCCAATTTGTATTTCAAACAGAACAAAAGTATTTTTGTTGTTTAATGACAGATGGCGCTACGTTCGCCTCATTCACGAGAAGCGTCGCATCCTATTGACAGAAAGATGGCGCTACGTCCGCTTCATTCACGAAAAGTGTCATCGTTCGTATTTTAAGTAGAACAAAATTATTTATGTTGTTGAAGGACAGATGGTGCTACATCCGCCTATTAAAATTGGAAAAATTGGTTGATGAGTGGGGAGAATGGTTCCCCCATATAAGAAAATAGATTCCGGACGAAGCCGGACAATCATCTAGTATGTATATAGAAAACTAACCTTATACCCCTTGCTTTAGAGAAGCAATTGAGGATATTTAATACGCCCATTATGTTTCAAAACGAAATTAGTTTTCTGATTGTAGTTGTCCCAAAAAAATTAGGAGGGACTCGAAGCAGCTGACGATGGTCACTATGAATGCGAAGATATTTTAAATCCTACTTTAAATCTTATGATGGATTTCAACTGCATGCAGTCAGCTGATCGATATGTTATTACTCGAATTATGATTTTCAACTAAAATTGGTTGTGAATCATACAAGAAAAAACAAGTAAGAGTAGCCGACTGGCTACGCCGGATCTTATATAGCCTTCACCAAGCCGTAAATGTATAATTTATTGAATATAATACAGGATTTCCCTTCTTATATAAGTATGCACTCACGACTATATCTATATACATTAAATTTATTTCTGAAAGGGATATATGTACGAGTATATGTATCTTCATTCATTTGTATATACTTACATATAATCCAATATCAGAACCAATATTTAATTTTTGCTGATTTTAAATACGAAGCATCTTAAGAAAAATCCTTACATTTCAGTCCAAGACCCAAGTCTCTAGCTCTTCTAGTGTCTATGGAAAATCGATTTCACGTACAGACGGACATGGCTCATTCAACTTCCCTATCTATAAGAATTCAGAATATATATACTATACATATAAATATTGTGGAAATTACACACGTAGTGACAAACCTATAAATACCTTTACCATTTTTGGTGAAGGGTATAAAAATGGTGTTTAGTTAGAACATTGGCAAACTCAGCTTAGTTATGCTGTGCATTATGATTGAGGCATAAATTTCCATTCGCAAAAAAGTGCTTCATTAGCGAACAGCCCTAATACCAGATAAGCTAAAGCTATAGCGTAACAATGTTGAGCACTTTGGGCAATGAAAATAAATCCAAGATTGTGAATGTATTTGAAGCATTTTAATTTTTAAAAATCGAATAAAATAAATATGAAAATTTTTTTCATCGTTTTGTCTGAATTCAGAATTTTGACATCATTGGGATTTTCTACAATATCTCCATTGATGATATTACAATGAATTTTATAATGACATGTACAAAAATCCAGTTCAAAACCTACACAACCATTTTTTTTGTCGATCTGTGTTATTTTCCCACCACTGAGGTAAACAAAACTTTCCAAAATAAAGGAATTTTTATGAATTGCAAATTTTCTTTTTCAAGCAAAACCAAAAATATGACATAAGAATATATTATCTTCCAAGAGAAAAAATATAGAGAAAAAAAAATATGTAAAAAATTTCCGGAAACACCTATTTTTTAATAGAAGCTCTATAACGCACTGTTGTTCTCTTTTGTTTTATTGATCAGCACAAAAAAACAAAATCGAAACAGAGCAAACCATTTATGTTCAATCATAATTTAGGAATCAGTGATTTTTTTTCTTTTTTTTGTTGGTGGCACGTATGAATGTGTTTGATATCAGATATTTTAAAACACATGTTGAACAAATATATTTCATTTCATATTGCAACTTATAAAGATGGAGAGAACAAACAACATGCAGGCAGTCAGTCAGGCCCAGTATTACTTACAAACGGAAAAACCAACCAGCAATATCATTGAAGTTAACGAAACCAAGCCACTCCTCAGAAAAACAACAGTTTACCACCAAAGGAAAAATTGTTAACGACACAACGACGATGAATGAATGTCCGCATGCGCACCGAAACAGTACTCCGTAAACGCGAAATAATTGCTAGAGATATTTTATTAGTCAGAGTATTTACAAGGCAAACATAATACATTAATGTAAGTGTGTATGAATAAATTGTTCACAACAATTTCATTTCATCTGTGTTGTCGAATTGTTTATTTGTCTGTTTGCCCTGCATGCTACAAAAGAAAATTGTTCGAGGGTTGCTATAGATGTTGTGAACAACTTGGAAATTCGAATTACATATGTGTCCGAAAGAAACAGCAAAAATTTGGTGTATCAATTAAACAATACAAGTCCTTAAATAAAAGTAAGTGGAATATAAGCAGCTCAATTCTAAATATTCACGGGGAAAAGATCTTCTGGGTAATTCCTTTTTCCCCTGGAAAATTCCTCATATTTCTTAAAAGGTGGGGGTATAATAAATCAGCTGTCTCTGTTTACATTTTATTCTGTAGAAACGCTAGACGTTAACAATGTAACTTTAATAAAAATTTCATGTTTTCTTTAACAATAAGAATGTGTATGATGTTAACACCCTAAATAAAATACTGCAATGTGAAATAGACAGCGTAGCAGTTCACTTCGTTAGGATTTCGAATATTTATAAACTATCATAAAGAATTAAAGATAAACTACGTGCATATAATATTTTTTGGTGGCCGTTAATAGAATCAATCTTTACAAAATCTTTTGTTGTTGTTATTCTTGGAGACCATATACAGTCAAATTCCGATAATTCGCACCCCGATAAATCGTAATTCCCGATAATTCGTAATAAACTGTCGGTCCCTTGAAAAAATTTCGTTAATTCGTAAAATTTCCATACATTTTGGTCCCCTCGCTAATTCGTAATTTTTTTTTCAAATAAAATCTTCTTGACAAGATGTCAAGATGTCAATTGTTTGCTAACTACCAATTATAATTCGTAATAAAAACAACAGAAACATGGAAAGAATGATTTTTTGCTTACCGCTATTTTTTTGCGAGCGTTACAAAAACAACAAATTTTTGCAGCCACTGACAATGGGGAGAAAATAATAGACGTTGCTAAGCGATTTGAAATTGCTCCTAAACTCTTACTTCAATCCTTCAAAAACAATTGTTTTTTATGTTTTTTTTTTCATCGTTTTAGTAAATAAATTGAAAAAACCCGTTAATTCGTATTTATTTTATTTTAACGCAGTTAAATCGAAATCCCGCTGAATCGAAAACCCCTATAATTCGTAAGAAATGGCCGGTCACTTGCCATTACGAATTATCGGGATTTGACTTATAACCATGTCACCGACATCGGTTTTATTCAGTAATTCCTCTTAGAGTATTAATATATAATTACCCTCGCATGTGAGCTGCAAAGTGGAAAACTAAATTAAGGTACAGTAGACACCGTTTAAATGCGCCCAACTTAAATGGTATATTTAATTGAATGCATTACATGATTTTCATTTAAATGCATCCCGCTTAAATGAGTCATTTTATAGATTTCCTATTACTGCCCTCTAATATTTTTTAAGTTTTAACTAAATTGTTAAATAATAATTAAATTACATACAGAGAGAAAACAGATTAGTTATGTCAGCCGAATTTGTTGCCAACCGAATTGTGGTGGTTGCACCAACTATCATAGAATTCGGTTGCTACAAGTACAATTTTTGTGTAGTAGCACTGAATCTTTAGTTACGACCATTAAACTTATAGTTGCGACAACCGATAAAATTGGTTAACACCATGAAATCTTAAATGGAAGGAAATCGGGATTATTTACGCTCATTTTTATCGTGGTTCACAATTGAATTGATATTTTAAATACTTAGCTAAATTAAATTGTTTTACTTACTCATTTGAATTTAAAATTTATTTTTGTCCATTAGTGGTATTGAACATAGAACTCACATGTCTGAAACGCGTCGCCAACTCAGCCACATAGTATTTTAACGTCGACAAATATTGAGTAAGTACTTATTTCACTATAATCGGTTATACCACCCGAATAATCGGTTAGGAGTATCAACCAAACCATTACCAATTATTCAGTAGTGGTAGCCAATTTGGCATTTAGTAGCAGCAAAGGAATGCACTCGGTTGACCCAATCAATTCAAGAATTGTCACAACCATATGTCCTTCGAGCGGCTATAAATCCTTAAATAGCCACTTCTATCTTTCTTTCAGTGCTGTGATATTCTTTTTTGTGATATGTGTTATTTGAAAAAAAAACAAGTTTATTTACCTAGTATAGAAAGGTGTGAAAATTAACGGGGCTAAGTGCATTAGAAAAACAATAGTTTTTTTATGCACATATATCTGGCAAAAGGGTTTTTAAATTAAAATCTGGCAAAAATAAAATAAGAAAGAATTTAACAGCGTGGTTTAATAAGGAACGAATCATTGGCACTTTTTACCCCAAACTTTCTTAATGCATCATTTGCAAATGCGTCAAATTATCAGAAATTTGCTTTTATGATTTCCCGCTTAAATGCCCCAAGATATAAAAAATTTAACATGCACAATTGAGCGGGAACTACTGTATACATATTTATGTTGTCATTACACAAATTGTGTTTTGAAAAAAAGGGGTTATCTTCATATAATCCTATTGTTTAAAATGTTTTGTTTTTCTTTGCCTTTAACTTTAATAGTTAGATGATCGTGTTTGCATTCTTTAAGGCGTCGGCGTTTTTTTTATTAACAATGATATGACTTTATTGATATTAAATAATTTTACGCAAGTTGTCGTTTTTTTCGAAGGGAGTGATTCTACCAAAGTTTTTGGCTTTCTTGCATTGTTTTTACCAAATTTTTGTTAAAATTTTGGATTTTTTAAAAAATATTTGCAATTTATAGAGATTTAGCGCTTTTCTCGCATTTGCCTGCTTTTATCAGCCAGTATTAGTAGCAGTTTTAGAGAATCACGAATAAAATAAAAATCGAACTAATTTTACAAATGCCAAAATCGCGAAAAGATCTCATTCGCAATAACCACTATAATTAGCAAACTGCTGCTGCTGCTGCTTGTTTCTTTATTTTGGATATTAAATTTTCATTGTCTTGCCTTCGCTGAGACTGAGATCTGATTTTTTTCAGATCTGATTTTTCGCGAATTGGTTCATCTTATTCAGTTATTTATTAACATTATTAAACCATGCCCAACAACGCTACCGAAAATATATCAGCCGTAAAAATCATTTATTGAATCATTTTTCCTAAAGATGGATTTGTTTGTTCTTACAAAAATTTTTTAAGATCTTATAATTATTTTCCCTAAATAAATCAAAATATTTACCTTTTAGTGGTTACACTAAGCAGGGTTTAATATTAGTTTTTTATTTATTTTTTATTATACTACGCGACTAATGAGAAAATATAATCCGTTTCCATTTTTGATAGTAAAAAAACTAAAAAAAAAAAATATCTTGGAATCAGCAATTTTCAACCATGCTCAGAAATAATTTTTCTTGAATCGAAGCATAATTTTAGTAATTTTTAGGGTTGATATTTGTTGATGCAAAGAGAATAATACATATTTCTCATTTTTTTAAGATCGCCATGTTTGTCACAATAGTTGAAGTTTTGTTTGGTTGGAATGGCATACTTTTTAAAAAAATTATTTTATGTATGTGTTTTTCACATTTTT
This sequence comes from Lypha dubia, assembly GCA_947311025.1. Taxonomy (NCBI): domain Eukaryota; kingdom Metazoa; phylum Arthropoda; class Insecta; order Diptera; family Tachinidae; genus Lypha; species Lypha dubia. The sequence continues at coordinate 73,669,283 of OX371264.1, read as the reverse complement.
GTGTTGATATGTAGCTGATATGTAGCTATTGACGCGAAATGTTTGCTGCGCAATATATTATAGAGAATTTATAATCTTTTTAATATATTATTTTGTTTGAAAATATAAAAATATTTTTTTTTCAAAACTGTAAATGTATTTTTTATCAGGTAAATATTTTTCTAGTTTTCACTAAAAATTATACAATATGACGGCTATTTTTAGTAAATATATTAGTTTTTTTAAACCCTGACACTATGTTCACATAGGGTTGCTCCCTATTTAATTTAAAAATATTTTATGGTCACAATAGAGCAAACAAATATTTAATATTTTTCATCAAATGATTCCGCAATGTGAACGTACCTTTACTTGTGATCTACAGGGCGTCAAAGTTGACTAGATCGTGTTATGAGAACACTATACAGAGCGTATCTACATATTAAGTAGTGCTGGGTCCGAATCGTTACATCCGTGAACGTACATCTCGTCCCGTAATAGCTAATTCAATTCTTCAATTATCACGTGACGAGTTGTTCGTTCACGGATGTAACTATTTGGGGCCTGGCAATTTCTGTTACTTTTAATTACTCATAAAATAAGCTTATGAACAATATATATATATAATTTATACATAATTTATCACAGAGTTGCATATCAAGCTTTTAAATTTCATGGAATTTTGTTGTACAAATATAATTCGGAAAATATTAAATAATTTCGCGGAAAAAAATGGCAAATAGTCGATACTCGGTACCCACTATTCAATACTGGGCCAGCATTAATATTAAGCATAGATGTTTAATAAATAAAATTCTTGTTCACTCTGTTAACATAGTCGATGTGTTACAAGTTGTCAAAATTACCAGAGCTGTAAAAGAATGATTCTTTTCTGAATGAAACTGAGATTCATTCAAGCATTGAATTAAAACTTTTATAACTCATTCATTGTGCTCTAAAAATTAATTGACTCAAAGTATAAATTCGTTTTACAAAATAATGAATTGAGTTAACATTTTAGAGAATTCGTCATGAATCCATTAACTTCATTTAAATAAGAATTAAAATTGGAATGCATTATCGATGATTTAAGGGAAAGGAATTATAATTTATTTTTTCATTCCAAAAATTATCTCTTCATCTCATACGCTGTTCTGCAATTTTTTATAATTATGGTACTTAATTGATTGATGTTTTATTCATGCATTCTGACAGTATTTCGCGTGGAACACTGAATAGAATACTAGGCTATAGATTGACTTTGTTGACACATAGTTTTTGATAATTGCAATTGGATACACGCTGTTGCACAAGTTTTTAAATCGTACAACATTTTTTGTTTAATGATGTTTATCCGAATTAAAACAGTGAATCAAAAATGACTTGCTACTCCTTTCTCTTAAATCATCGATAATGCATTCTAATTTTAATTCAATGTGAATAAAATGAATAAATTTAAGACTTTGTTTCATGTTGAATTCATTCACACTTTAAGTCAAGTAATTTTTTAAGTGATGGCATTGCATGCGAGAACTTTTAATTCATTAGGAATTCTTTCGTGTTTCAATTTAATTCACATTTTGAGCAAAATTAAGTAATTGTATTTTCTCTAATTCATTGTGAATTAATAATCTGATTTGAGTCATTCTTTTACAGCTCTGAAAATAACTCACCCCTTCGTGTATAGAAATAAAAGCTTTTGGCCGTATTTATCTTCAGATTTTGGGAGCAAAACTTTTGTAGAAAACATATCATTAAGAAAACTGAATAGATATGAAGTTGGAGGATCGCTTGGGCTAGTAACAGATATTTTGCCATCATTGATATATATGTATATATATATATTCAGGGTGTCCAGGCGAGGTAGGGGGGTTTATTTCTGCAGTTACATTGGCAAAGGTGTGGCGTGGAGGTGCGGGGGGCGGGCGATTACGTGCACAAGCGCTTGGAGATTCAGTAGCAATGGAGACGTACTCGGGACCGGATCGCGCTTCTTGCGTATGCGTTTAGTACCGAAACGGTGCAGAATATGACACTCGTAATGCTCCAAGTAAAAATAGCATCAGCAGATGGATTCACATGTTTGAAAATACTGTTGCCACTAACCAGATTCCAAGTTCAAGTCGTTCGAGAACTGTTAGAGACGATGAAGCAATTGAAGAAGTGAGAGGATTAGTTCGTCAAAATCCTTCACTTTCAGTACAAAAACGAGCACAGCAATTAAACATTAAAAAATCGTCGCTACACGAGATTTTTAAGAAGGACTTGCATCTCAAAGCATACAAAATCTAATTGAGGACATGGTTACAGCAGGATGGGGCCACATGCCATACATCTGACCAATCACTTCAGGCCGTACATGAATTATTTCCGAATAGGGTGATTTCTCGCAGAGGTAAAATTAACTGGCCACCAAGAAGTCCTGATTTAAGCCTTCTTGATTATTTTTTGTGGGGCTACCTCTAGGGCAAGGTACGCTACAATAAACCATCCAATTTGGCACAACTGAAACATAACTTCACCCTAGAAATGGCAGCAATCTCAAGAGCAATGAAAAGTGAGAAATTTTCGTTCAAGATTGGAAGAGTGTTTGCAGCATGATGGTCGACATCTCGTCAACATAAATTTTAAGAAATGGTTTTCCATTTTGTGTAGTTTTATCATAAATTTAAAAAAAAATAATTTATTTGTAAATAATATTTTTTATTTAATTATAAAATCCCCCTACCTCGCCTGCACACCCTGTATATATTTTCCTTTTTCAGTCAGCTGGTTGTGCTTATTCTTACCTAACTTCAATTGTTGTAACTGGTCACTCAATTGTGAATTAAATTCAATTAAATTTTTGAGATTTAACATATTTTTAATTGTTTTTTATTAAAAATGTTACACATCTGTAAGGATTATGTTCGTTTCTCTAAATGTGCCGAATTATATATTCTAACCGAATTATTTATTTATAAAATTTTTTTATTATAAAATATTGAAAAACATTTTAGTTAAAAGTTTATCTCACTTACCCGACAAAATATTATGCGCATAAGCCTGTAGTTTACGGATGTGTTGTACGTTGCTTATTTATATTGATAAACTTTTGTAAATATTCATCAATAGATTTTGTTTTATTTATTTATATACAACTCATACTAAATGAGTCCCTATCGCTTTTTAAACTTCCTGTGCTGTGAAGTTTTTGAATATGATTTTGATTTTATGCTGTATAAAGAATACCCATTCGCCCACCTGCTGCTTGTTAATGCTGCAAATAGATCAAAAATATACAAAAGATTAAAATAAAAAATCCCGCACAAATATATATATATATATATATATATATATATATATATATGTATGTATATGTATATAGTTTTTAAACAATGGACAATATTTTGCAAAAATCTAAAATAGTTAATCAAATTTGCAAAATAAAGAAAAGATGAAAGAATGAATTAAAAAGTAAATCAGCTTAAAAAAAAGAAACCAACTTTATTCATTGAATATTAAAATGAATTTATATACTGGCTTCTAGGGGTGTTTGTTATCTTCATTTAATTTTGATGGGAAATTGGAAAATATTTTAAGTCTTTTTGTTGGCAAAACAAAAGCAACAAACAAATAATAATAATAATAAAATCAAAATCATTAAATAAAACGGAAATTAAAATTGTGTTAAGAGTTTAACTAAAATTTCTTTGTCGAATATAAAGCAGATCAGTAAAATTTTCCAAAAGGTTATTTGGTGTGATTCCTTTCATTTTGCCATTTAAAAATATGTATAAAAACCTATTCAACACTCATAATTGTTAAAATTTCAAATTCGTTAAGAAGTTATTTTCACTCAAATCTAAAAAAAAAAACAATTTATCAGCAGCCAGAGTTTCCCTATCAAATTACACATGAAAACAATAATATCCGCTCATAACAAAAAAAAAAAAAATAGTTGTCATCTCATTGGTCAAGCTCTTGTTTTAGTTGAAAGCCAATCAAAACAAAGCTATTAACGTTTTAATAGCCATAATGGCTATTTATTAAGCTGAGTTTTAATTGCAGCAACTAGATTATTTTTCAATTACTATTTTCACATTTTATAAAGACCAGTCAGTCCATGTAAATTGGTAAACATTACAAATTGTATTTGCAAGTTTTTTTTTTAAAAAAAAAAGCTCACATATTAAAAAACTTAATAATATGGTTGTAAATATATTCCATTTAAACTGCAATGGATTCTAGGAAAAGAATATGCATATCGATGGCTTAATATAGAAAGGTCGTATCTCAACTTTTAGCTACTTTACAGGACAAGGAAAAAACTCAATAAAATCTCAAAAGATAATAATTTTTTTTTTCTGAAGCAGATTTTTATTAAAACAGCCAACAAATTCAATTCAGTTTTATTTTTTATTTTTATTTTGTGAAATGAGTTAGGGCTTTTTTTAATAAATGTAATAAATCTGTTATTCGTCCACATAGGAAGCTGAATTTTTTAAGGGAGGTGTATTTGAGTATTGTCTACCAGAACATGTAAAAAAACCGATTTTGAAAAAAACCGAGATACGACCTTTCTATATTAAGCCATCGATATGTTCTCTTATATAACAGCAAATTAATAGAAAGTTAATTTAATTTTGATAAACGAGTTAAAAAACGGAGTAGGTCAATTTGTTTTTAATTCGCTTTTCTAAATTTACTGCCTTTTCCACGATGTCGACAGAGTTCTTTCTTGCGAAAAAAAAAAACGTAAATTACACAATTTATTTTTTGTTTTAAATGTAAATGTGTTGAATAAATGATCTCTATCGGCATCATGGAATAAGCAATTATTTCAGCAGAATTCCCAACCGATTTCTATGAACATAATTCTGGCAAAATATGGCCGACTTCGATACCAAAAGCCAATAACTGAGTAAAATCTTAAAACGCAAAAACAATTAAGTCTTTTAAAGTTTCAACATCTATCTTAGCTACGCTGAGTTCGCGCACAATGCACTGCATACGTAGGGATCGGGTCATCCCTTGAGTGCTGGTCGTAATTAAAACAAAAAAAAAAAGAGTATAATCTTTATTAAAAGAATTTTATATTGGTCCATAAGTAGAGCATTTATTTATTTATCAATATTTCAGAGGCACTTTGACAAATTTTTGGGGGACATCTTATAGTATTTTCTTTTCTACACACAAATGGGACCTTGTTGAAAGATACATGAATAAAACGTCTTGCCAACCCTGTAATAATGCAACTGTTTATTTCACTACAATAAAACACAACTTATGAAAAAGTGGAACGCCCTGTTTTTAACAGCTGACAGCTAAGTTTTACAGGGCACAACCAACACTGTCGATTTTTACGGGGCATAAAGTGCAACGACTTTCACCATTAGTGAGGGCGTCTTTTCTAGAATCAAACACACCATCCTTTTACCGGGCAAAACATTTTTAAGAAACGAACACCAAAGTACACTTTATGCAAGGAGATGTACCATTTTTTTGTAGAAAAGAAAACACCATTACGTTTCCAACAAAAAAAAAAAAAAAAAAAATATGGGAACAAAATACAAAAAAACCCAATAAAAAAGGAAAAAAAATTTTTAATAGGGCAATAAATTGAGGACTTATACGATAATAAAAAAAAATTGGGGGGAGGGAAGACAATAACAACTTGCCCAATTTAAAAATAAAATAAAGGATCAAACTGCAAGCACACAACTTTAATAAAAACAGAACAATGAAAATCCGAGTTTTTTACTAAAAACTACTTTAGTTTAGTCCTGAAACATAATGATGTCAGTTCAACCCTCCGTGCAGTTTAATTTTTCATTGTCTGTTAAATTTTTACGAATTTCTAGAATTTCTTTTCTAATAAAAATAATAATTTAATTTATAAAAAATTAAATTAAGAGAAACATTTTGTTTTTGTTTCAAATGTAATTGTTCGAAAGAAAGAACTTCATCGATATCGGCGAACAGGCAGTTATTGTAGAAAATATATACTCGTACTACTATTTATTTATAAGCAAAGAAATAATTATGCAATAAAATAAAAACTAAGGTGCTTTTTTCACATGACGAACGATTTATTTGAGTGTAAACTTTGTATGGAAATCACAAAATGACAAAAAAAAATTATGCAAGTCATATAAATTTTACAATTTCGTGTGTCTTGTGGAAACAGCGCTGTAAACTATTACAAAACAAGCAATATTTATTCAAAAACAAAAACCCAGTAAAAATTACAATAGTAATTTATACAAAATCATATATTTATATTCAAACACTGTCTCAACTTGTAGATTGCGTATGTATTGATATTGTAAAACATGTAAAATAATTCATACAAATAGTTAATAGTTATCTTGATTAAAGAAAAGCCAAATAAATGTTTAGACATCAATATGTCCAAATAAAAACTCCACCCATTTGTTAAATTTAAATAATCCATGTAAAATGTTTGTAAAAGGACATTGGAAATGAAGTTTGATAGACAGACAGAGGAACGGACAGACATACAAAAATACATACATATACTCGTATATAAATATGTAGTATTCGTATAAGAAAGTCTAAACATATCAGGCAAAATTCTTGTGTCATACTCATACATGTGTGTCTGTATGTGATTATTTGAAATAACTACCCCAACCATAATGACTGGACAATTCATACAAACGATCAAACAAACAAACATACAACACATCAATACAGAACTGCTAACTTAGATAAATATGTATACGTATTTATGTATGTATGTACGTTAAATTGCAATACCTGTATTCATTTGTAAAAGACAACTTAATACCATATTTTTGAATTTAAAAAGAAAATTTCCAAATAATATTGATGATCAAATAAAATAGCACAAGTGCTCAATATATCAAGAGAAGAAAAATTAAAAAAACAATAAGATGAAGTAAAGAAAATGTTTGGAATTCTTTTTTAATTAATTTGCAAAAGATTACATGAGTAATAATGTACAATAGATTTGGCATAAAACTTAAAAGAGGAGGATGATTTTACGTCAATGCAGATAGATGATGAAGAATTTAAAGGTTTAAATTGAAAATATCAAATGGACACAACATCAAATTAATTTTAATTAATATGTAGAAATTTATAATTTTGTGGAAATATTGTGGCAAAAACTTATTTACATAAAAGTTTGTTGCACAATGGGTCGGTATATTTTATGTAAATGTAATATTTATAAATGGAGTTCGATTTTTTGTTTAATTTCTGATAAAAAGTCTTCAAACAAATTTGTACAGCAAGTACACTTACTTACATATGTCGGTCGGCACAGGTTATGAAGCATTAAAATAACAAATAACATCATTAATAGTCGATGAAAATTTTGTATTCACATTAGAGCTGCTACTTCAAGATTAAATAGATAACGATCTATCAAAGTACAATACATGGATTAAGATTTTATTTTATATTCAGTTTTTATGTTTGTTTAAAATTTTACGATGCCATTAAAAGCACTGCAACTGCCAATTAAATCGAGAAAGTGCTTTATGCAAAATTATTAACGAGGGTTGTTACTTATTTTTGAATTCAATTTGTATCTAGGCCAAGTTCGGCCACACTGTGTGTATATTTACACGAAACCATTCGAGCTGTTTTTACCCCCTCATAACTTTGCTCCTCTTGATCATAATAGAATGAAACTTGAAACATAAGGTCTCCCCATAGAGACCTTACAGGTTAAATTTCAAAGTTCTACCGTAAAATCTTCCCGGGAAAAAGCTTCCTGTGAAAAATCCATATTTTAGTACATATTCACTGACTCACTGACTCATCAATATTATTGGGCACTTCCAGTATAGCTAGAAAGCTGAAACTCGGTACACAGGTAGGTCTTCGTGAGAAATTAACCAGAAAAATCTGAAAACGGGCATTTTCCACCCGGGGGTGGGGGACCAGGGTGCCCATTCTTTGTATGGGGCACTTCCAGTAGAGCTAGAAAGCTTAAATTGGTACACAGGTAGGTCCTGATGAGAAATTAACAAAAATAATTTTTAAACGGGCACGTTTCACCTGGGGGGACTATGGTTTTCCTTCTGTGTATGGGGCACTTTCAGTATAGCTAGAAAGCTGAAATTTGGTACACAGGTGGGTCCTGATGAGAAATTAACAAATATATAGAAAAAAACTATGTTGAAATTAATAAATATAATTTTGTTACGCATCTTTTGGTGTTTTGTTTATGAAAATCGGATGAGTCGTTCTCGAGTTAGGCTGGAATATGTCTTCGTACCTGACTAATTTAGGGGGAAAAAATTGCCACGCCCATAAAAAAAACCGTACGTGATGGAGAAAACCTGAAAACGGATTTGAGTTTAGGACATCAAAATCCATATAGTCCACATAGTTTTATTTAAAGGAGGATTTTGCTGCTGAGCAGTGTAATTAAAGGATATTTTTTGATGATGTTCCCATCTTTAAGTTGGCAGAACTGGTTTGTTGAGAGATTTTATTTGACAAGGTCTGTGCCAAAGCGAAATCACTGTGGTGTTAAGAACACAAAATCAAAATCCAAAAACTATCGGCCTTATTTATAAAAACTATTTTTTTTAAATTAATATGACGTTTTTTTTAACACAAAACAAAACTTTGACAATCCAAAATTATTTCTTTTATTATTATCGCTAAAATTTTAGTACACATACATGTAAAGAAAAAGTTTCCCTCGTAGAAATTACACAAAAAATGTATTAAATCGTAAATGGATAAAAATCAAATATTTTATACAATAAAGACTTAGAGACAGACATTAAAACTCGTTAAGTTTATTAAACAAATACTTCAGAGTCTACTACTCATAATCGTTAATTTAAACAGTTTTTGTAAAAAAAAAAAAAAAAAAAAAATACTTAAATTAAATTTGAAAACAGTGGCACAAGCATTACTTTGCTGCTCGTTAAGAAAATTATTATTAAGGAGGTGTCGAACCATTTTTAATATAAAACAGAATAAACAGAATCACAATATTTAAATCTCTAATATTATAAATTTCTTGCCGGATATTTGTTTGTTTGTAAGTTTGTTTGTTTTTTGAAAAATTATTTATAAATTAACGTTTATTATATTTATTTGTTTGTTTCAAATAGAATCGTTTATAATTCTGAATTGATAACAGCGCGTTTTTAAAATATTGAATAATAAATTAAGTTTCACACTTAAAATAAAGTGATTATAGAATTTCATATTTATTTATTATAATTTTTTTTTTTGCTAATATGCCAAAGCGATTTTTTTGTTTTTTGCAATTTAGATTAAAGTCCTATTAGTCTTTTTATGGCGCATGTTATTAATATGTACTTGTTTTAATAAAGTTTATTAAATAATTTATTTTTAATTCGTTACGAGTGCAGTTCTGATTGATTTGATAGTTAATGAAGGTGTTTGAAACAAACATGTTGAACATTCAGAGCAAATTATCACTGAGTAGTTAAAATAAATGAAATTTAAAATAATTGCTGGGATGTGTTGTATAATCATATTGTAGACCGAGATAGTCAACATTTCGAAAAAAAAATATTTTTCTCCATATTAAAAAATTCTTGTTAAATCGATTATATAGAAAGATGTCTTGCTTGCGCCAAGCTGATTCTATTTGAGTGCTTGCAAGCAGTGTAGACACTCTAATGTTGCTCCACGTCCCCAATATACTCGTAAAGAGTGGTGATTTCAAAAATCCCCATTTAAAAAGTAAAAAATCTCCAATAAATATATTTATATTAATCATCATCATTCAATTAAACAAAAGCATTATTTTCACTTTATTAAAATAATCGAAATGTTTATTCAAAGTTTAAATAAAACGTGAAATTATTATAGACTGAACATGGCAAATCCCTAAATCCCACCCCAGGAAATTCCGCACACAAACAGTAGATTAATTCTACAATTTGGGGACAAGTACCTGCACTTAGTTTCTGTAACGTGTGGGAAGTTCTCTTATCGAGAAAATATGTGAAAAATCAACCGATCTTTTGTAGGATGAATCAGAAAATATTAGTAGAATTTGTAATGGGTGGGCAAATTTGATGTTAGGAAATAAATCGGTTGTCAAATGATGAAATGTCAAGATTGGAGCTGTCATCCTTTGAAATTTATTTAGTAACAGGTTGGGAAATTTTAACCAGGGAACGCTATAAAGTTCAACTCGTTTAAGAATTAAAGCCGGCCGAGCATTGTTTGCGTCGAACGTTTACGAATTGGCTGTTTGAATAACTGAACGAAAACAAAGCATTTTCCAACAAAATCGTCTTTAAAGATGAGGTCCATTTTCAATTAGGCGGTTATGTAAAGAAATACAATTTTCGCATGTGGGGCTAACAAAATCCACAAACAGTCCTCGAAAAACCATTACTTACATCCAAAGAAAGTGACCGTTTGGTGCGGTTTATGGTCAGGCGGCATCATCGGCCCGTATTTTTTCGAAAATTAGTAAGGGAACGCCGTCACCGTGAATTCTCTGCGCTACGAAACCATGACAACCGCCATTTTAGTGCTTTTCGGGTCTTTTTTGGTGCTTTTTTACCTAAGCAATGCCCAAAATTTTGTTAAATACCCGTTTTTGAAAAGCGGATATTTATAGTGATTTTAAAAATTTCTCACAGTGCTTTTAAGTGCGTTTTAAATGTTTTTTTCAAAAAGGTTTTCTTCTTGATTTTATTAGGTTCCTGTATGATCATGTGTAAATCATCTTCTTAATTTTTTTTAATAAGAATATCTTTTTGATTTCATTAGCTTGCTTGTTATTTCATACATATAAATCAACAAAGGAACAATTTTTTCATAATTTTTTTGTGCTACAATAAATCATCTTCTTAAACTGGCTGCTAACATGTATACTACAGTAAGGTGTAGTAGTGAGGTGGTTAGAGTGCCAATCTACTAAACCGAAGTTCCTTCGTTCAACTCCCTGAATACGTAGTTTTATAAAAATGTTTTCATCACCCCTTCATCCAGATAATACAAATACATGTTGTAAATAAGCATTCGGGACGTACCATGACGTTCTGATGACATCATATTTGTATTTCCTAACATCACAACAGAGAAAACAGTGCCTAATAAATACCTAATAAAATAGAAGATATCTACGAATTTTTTTCAAAAAGGAAGTCTTATTATTTTAATAAGGAAAACCTTTTTGAAAAAATCAATAAGAATACCTAATAAAATCAAGAAGAAAACCTTTTTGAAAAAAACAATAAGTATACCTAATAAAATCAAGAAGAAAACCTTACTGAAAAAATCAATAAGAATACCTAATAAAAACCATAAGTTTTCCTTCTTGATTTTTTCAATAAGGTTTTCCTTATTAAAACAATAAGAGTTCCTTCTTTAAAAAAACCGTAGATATATCTTATTAATTTTGTTCTATTTTAGTAGGTATTTATTAGGCACTGTTTTCTCTGTGCAAAGAAAATAATCTAATGGGGTTAAATCACACGATCTTGGTGGCCAATTAATTGCGCCATTACGTGAAATTATTTTTTCATCAAAAGTTTCTTTGAGTAAATCAATTATAGCGCCCACTGCACGATGAGTTTGACGAATAGAACAATTATTTTGATTAAAAATTTCAACAATTTGCACGAGTTGCTCTGGTGTAAGTCAATTCATAATAAAACTTCAAAGCAAACTAAATAAAAAGCAACTATCAGCTGTTAAATGGGTGCTCAAATAAAGCAGTGATGCCAACCCAAAGTTGTGACACTCTATAAAAAACACCCTTTATGAGCCACCCTACACAGCAAACTTCATATATATAAGAAAATTTTCATTTTCTTCGTAAATTTGGTGGAGCCATTAACACGGATGGATTTTAAAAATGTCTTTTGTTTGCAAAGTGTAAAGTGGCGGCCTGATATATTATTTTAACTCCTAATCCTAACTCCGGCATTTATGAACCGATTTTCAAAATATTTTGTTTAAGATGGTATTTAAATCTCTTCTAGAAACAAAATATCGATTTGATGCCTCTTCTGGTTGCTTGTTTTATTGAAATTGGTTTTTGTTGCCAAAATTATTTGAAATATTTTAGTTGAAATTTTTTTGTATCACCCAACCAAATCTCTGATTATTTTTTTATTTATCTTCTCTATTATATATGGGCGCAGGAATCATCTATACAAAATTGTTCAGACTGATTGATAGTGGTTTTGTAAATGTTAGAAATATCAAGAACGTGTAATTCATTGACTATAATGATAATCCTGATTATTATCGAGAAGTGATGTATGCACATTTTTTCGTCAGGTTAGGTTAGGTTAGGAAGGGTAGTGTGAAATACACATCCACTCGGAGACCCAATTGGATCCATTGTGATTCCCTTCATTTATAATTTATTGACTAATTAGTCTCCTTACTGTCCAAGGAGAAACAAATAGCCGTTATCATCCATCATTCAGCCATTTAATGCCCATGATAAAGCCCCTGATATCCTGAAGTTTGCGCTTCGCGATATCACTAATGCCCTCATGGAAACGTCTTCGCAGCCATCTTTGCCTATGGCGTTGCAGCCCTGGGCAATGACAGATGATATGCTCTATAGTTTCTGGCTTCTCTTCAGCCCTCGTACAGTCTATCAGATTTGACCCAAAGATCCCAATCCGGAATGACTAGTGAAGGCGTTCTAATAAAATTAGTCTCAACAACCTTGGAGTCCGTAAATCCAGGGGATATGGTCTCCCGTCTGCTAAAACTAATCTTTTTCAAGAGTGATGTATGACCTCCCGTCTGCTAAAACTAATCTTTTTCAAGAGTGATGTATGACCTGTAAATCCTGGCCTTACAAAGCCCGCTTCCATAAGCCTGAGCAAACTCCTTGCTGCCGTTCTCAACACACATTCTTCAATGGAAAGCAGATGAAGAATGACGTCCAAGGCAGCCTGAGAGGTGCTCCTCTGGGCCCCAGGAATACCCAGCGAAGCACACCCCTGGACCTTAGCAAGCAGCTCGTCATTGTCAAAGTTCTCATAAATTTTAATTTCCAATCTATGATGAGATGATTAAGTTACGTGTTGCGCAGTATCAGAAATTTATTTTTTAATTCAATTTAAACTTTATTTCTCCAATAGCAATCAAATGTAAATTGAATGAACAAATTAAATCATAAATTTGGAATTAGGGATTTATGGTTTTCTTTTTTTTTTTTTTAATACTATTATGTACACAAGAGACATCGAACTGGGTTGTATGTGATGTACACGATCGCTGCAACCAACGAGAATTAACTCAATTTATATTAAACACATTCGAAAGATTCAACCTCTGTTTCTTGCAAACAAAATATCTTGCAGATATAATTAATGATGGTACGGACAATATCACCACACCAATTTTAAACTCTGGTGCAAGTTAGCAAAAAAAAAAATAAATAAATACCAAGTTGCAAAGCTAATAGAGTCTTTTTATTAAAGTTAAGTCTCTATACGAAGTTGTTCATAGACTGACAAAGATTGCCTTCAAATCACTCTCTCCAACAAACACACAAACACTAGCGATGAGACCAATATCAATTCCTTGCAACCAAACCTGGTTAAAGAAAAATATGCAGGTATGTATGTATGTATGTATGTCTGCCTGCCTGCCATGATCATCAAGACGATATGATGGTGATACTTTTTTTTAGTTGGCTTAAAAGGCTTAACATCACGTATTTAGTTTTTAAAGATTCGTTATTTTATTTTCATGAAAATAATCAACATACTCTGTCTATATATTTTTCTAAAGATCATTGATTTTTGAACGATTTGCGCTTGTTGTACTGCATGTCCTATGCGTGTAAGAGCAATTTATTTTCATAACAGTTTAAACTGCAGCACCAAACTCATCACACGTAAAAGTTTTACTCTTTTAGCTTGATGACGATAATAATGCAGCCGTTCGATCATATTGTCTATAATGAACAGAGCCTAACTGCTGATTCAAGTTCAAGCTGAAGTAAATAAACACAAATCGGACTGCAATGGACTTAACAACACCCATGCGTTCCCTACACAAAACAAAAAAAAAATATATAAATCGATTTGAAGACAATTTTTGTAAGAAAAGGTACCGTTTAAAAATTATTATTTAAAATAAAATTTTAAATTTCTAGTTTTTAAAACCTTTAAAAAACATTTTTTAAAAACATTGCTTTTTTCATAGAGTTGATTTTAAAAAAGCTGGAAAGCCTTTTTTAAAATAAACATCAGAAAAAAAGTACTTTTTAAAATTAAAAAAAAGATCTTTTGGCAAAATATATCTTTTTTTCGGAATAAAATAACTTTCTGTAGAAAAGTAAATTTTTGAAATAAGTTATCATTTTGTAAAAGAATACCTTTTTCAAAATATGTAGTATCTGTCACACAGTACATTTTTTCTAAAAGCTACGTAATGCACTTGAACGACAAGAGGGTTTAATAACGGACCACCACCACCGTAGATCGATTTCATGCAAGAAATGAAATTTTAAAAATTTTGAGTTAATATCCTCGTGTTAATCAAGTCCGATATCAATTTAACAAAGTGACTTTAGTACCTTTATGTAAAAGCTCACACTTTTTACAGCACCTGTCAGGGGAATAAAATTTAAACCACACATTTAAATACATTTTTAAAGAAAGAGGCATTTTGTCACAAATGTACCCTTTAGACATATTGTTGTAATTGTATCCCAGAATAATAAAAAATACGCTTTACAAATACATAGAGGGTGTTGTTTATAGAGTGACACAAATTTAAATCATAATAAAGCAAGGAAATATATTTTTAATATCAATTGCACGGGCTTTATTGGAAAGAAAATTTTATGAAATTAATGTTAAAATATGTTAAAATTTTTCGCAGCATTTGCGGCCGTATTTCGCCGATGTTGATTTCCAGGTGTTCAATTGTTTGTGGTTTATCGACGTAGACAAGTGACTTAACTTAACCACAAAGAAAATAATCTAATGGGGTTAAATCACACGATCTTGGTGGCCAATTAATTGGGCCATTACGTGAAATTATTTTTTCATCAAAAGTTTCTTTGAGAAAATCAATTGTAGCGCCCGCTGCACGGTGAGTTTGACGAATAAAACAATTATTTTGATTAAAAATTTCAACAATTTGCACGTGTTGTTCTGGTGTAAGTCGATTCATATTAAAATTTCAAAGCAAACTAAATAAAAAGCAACTATCAGCTGTAAAATGGGTGCTCAAATAAAGCAGTGATGCCAACTCAAAGTTGTGGCACTCTAAAAAACACGCTTTACATTTAAAGCGAAAGCACATAAAAACATTCCCTTCTAAGAGTACCATTTCAAAAAATCATCCAAAGTTGAAATTTAAAAAAAGAAATTTGTTACATAAAAAGTTCCTGAAAAAAAATTTATAAAAAAACATTGTCATTTTAATAAAAGAATGCGCGTACATACATATATAAAATAGTACCTTTCAAAAAAATCCCTTTCGAAAAACGTACTATTTTCAAAAGCGAGGTATAGCGAGTAACCAAGACACAAAAGAATTAAATATTTCTTTTTTTTAAATTTAATTTTAAAGAAGTATGCATGTTGTATGCTATAAAATAGCAACGATATTACGTATAAAAAATTACTGCATATATATGCAGTAATGCCTTACCATCCATAATATTATCCTTAACGATCAATCAATTTGATCGGATCATACATAAGTTGGATACGGTTGTACGTCCACTTAAGAAGGTATTTGGTGGCCCAACATCATTATGAGCAACGTACAAAGTATATTGGATATTAAAGCATAAACATAACTTGCACCTTACAACTTGGAATGACTGACTGACTGAATGACTGACTGCGTTGTGTCTTCTTCGACATGTGTACAACATTCATTTATAAAGCTTCTGCTATTTTTATCAATACAAAAACAGCGCGACAACCATAGACAAAAGATGGAATAACTGCGCAGAAAAAGATCGATCGATCGTTCGATCGTTGAATAGCTAGATGAATGATTACGCGATGGATGGTTGCTCGGTGACCATGTTGTGATCACTGACGGTTGATTAGCAGTCGCGTACATGTCTTTTTTTTATTATTTTTATTTTCCTTTAGTATACATGAAATCATTAATTCTTTTTTATTACAAAAACATGAATTTTTTTTTGTTGGATACTTTAATACTGTCATCTGTTTTGGTCTTCATTAAAAATTTCCTCACAAAATTATAATCGGAACAACATAATTTTCTGTTTCAAGTTACTCGTATCCTACATCCGATGATTGTTTTGTAGCAACTTCATGAATGAATTGCTTGATCTGTAAACGTTTAAAAAAAAAAAAGAATTCATCCACATTGAATTGAAAGGTTTCCGATTATACACTTTAATACCAGAGACAAGAGTCACAATTACTGGCATCCATTGTTAAGAAAATTGATGTGTTATTTTAAGTGTATTAAGAGATCGTTTTTAACTTATACAGAACATATTAATTTGAAGACAAAACTCAGAAGAAAGATATGTATGTACTCGTATGTTTGTCTATAAATATTTTTAAAGTACATAGTGATCGTTATGAGCGATTTAGTGTGCCTAGACACGTTTAGATTATATTGATATGTTGGCAAAAGTTGTTTAACATGATCGTGGCTACAATTTTTCTAAATATGTATTCTTAGTGAAAAATTAAAAGTCCGTGTAAGTTGTGATGGAAAAATTAAAAAAATCATTTATGTATATTATTTCAATATTTTCCAAAAAAAGTATATGATGATTTTTTTGCATATAATGATCATCAAATGCGATTAACGGGAGCTAATAAGTCTCCATTGTTATTAAGTGACTAACAGCTTTAAGTGCAGGAAATGTATTTGTCTTAAACTATAATTTTTAAAATACCAGATGTTCCGAATGGAGCCTGCGCAATAGAATTTCATACCACTTAAATATTGTTCAATCTTAACAGAACTCCCACTTTATTATAACAAGTACCTCTTACTAAATCACTTGTGTTATGTACTAAAGAGCAAGTACATAAAATATAAACAATAAAAGCGAAATTACTGATAAGTTTTAACATTAAATCTTGAATAAAATTCTAAAATGAAAACTCATCACAAAATTCTAAGAATTTTTTTTATTAAAAAAATATATAATTCTTGAAAGTGATGGTGGTGTTTTTACTGATAACAAATTTTAAACTTAATCAAACAGAAGGGACTCATCATCATCATCATGATCATATTGATCATCGATGGGAGCAGTTAAATTTAAAGAAGCTGCTCAATAGAAAAAGAAGAAAACACTAAAAGCGATAAGAATATTTTGTTTATTTTCTTATTTGTTGTTTACAAAAATATATTTCTTTTACATAATTATGTTGAAAAATGAGATTTTCAAAAATATGATTTTTGAACTGTATTTGAAATAATGAAAACCCATTATTTAGTATGATTGCAGCTCTACGAGTAATTTTATTAAAAAAAAAAAAAATAAACTCAACTTAAGTTTGTACTTATTTTTTTTTTTTTTTATGAAAAATATTTCGTAATAAAGCTGATCGATATTCCGATCTCGAATGCATATGTATGTATGTATGTAGATATGATTAGGATCATAAAAAGTGTGAGTATGTAAAATATAATGATCAGTTGAACTGCTAGGTGGCGCGGCATTTAAATAGTAAAATGTAAAAACTTTGGTTTTACTTATTTTTTCATTAGACTTTTAGTAGCAAAATTAATGCGTTTAATGAACTTGAGCATTATCAGTTAATAAAGTGTGTAAACCGTTCGTTTCTTTCTACACCCGTTTTATGTGGTGCATTGCAAGGCTGATGTGTCGCTAATGATAAACATGGTTAAAAAAATTCCACAAACAAAACGTACTCCTTTATTGCACTAAAAAAACATTTAAATAGCAAATTTTAAAACTTAAACACAACATTAAATAAACAGAGAACGTCAGTTGGCTCAACACGAACACGTAATATGCCTCAAGAATTAACTAAGTGAAATTCGTTTTTAACTACAACTTCTTAATAAATAAACATTAGTTTTAATTTTAAGTAAAAATTTTTAAAACTTGTTGCAGTTTCTTTGAACGAATAAAAGAAACATTTAAACAGTCAAATAGCGAAGAGTAGCAGGCAAAGTTTTTTTTATCCGTTACCGTGTAAAACATCTCGTTGTGCAAAAAGACAAAATATATTTTTGATTGCATTAGGGATAATCACAAGTTTAGCTAAATGACCAATGGTAAGAATTCTTATTTTGCCCAAAAAATGATCGGCTGAAAGAAGATTATCACATCAAATACTCGTATTTAGGAAAATTTATATTTTTCGACGGTAACGCCAAATTGTATTCAAATAAAAACGTTTCTTCTTGAAGCCTTCAAACAATACGTCAAACTTTTAAACAGAAATTTATCGTTTAAAATCCAGGGCAATAATAAAAGAATTTGTAAGGCCAAGCGGAAGTGTATGACTTGAACTTGAAGAATATAATCTGATAATGATATTTGACAAAAGTGATATTCTTCAGGAAAATAATTTCTCTGTTTTATTGAGAATGATACATTTTTCAACATATGTATATTCATATCACTATAAAATGTTTGTCGTTTGAGAAAGAGTTTGATTTCAAACCTTTTTTGTTTGATGGAAAGCGAAATGAGCTTTAAAATTTGAAAATATTTTTATAAAAGTTCAAGATTATGTGTCACATGAAAATATGCATGCAAAAACTTTCTCTTTAATTATATCATTGTGTGGGCGTGGCACATCCCCCACAATAATTTTTATATATCTGCGGAACTAATCAAGTAAATTACCTGATATATTGTAGGATCTACTCTGCTCATTTAGGTCATTATTTTAGAGAAAAGTAATAGGCAAAAACTTAGTGGGCGTGGTACTTCCCATACAGAGGAACTTTTGATATAATTCACCTAAATACTTAAAATCGATTATAATAGTTTTTTAACAATTGCCCTACAATCCTTGGGATCTGGGACTTTCAGCAGAGGTGCACGTAGTGTGGAAAGTTTCTGATCGTCATTCACTTGGGAGTGACCAGAAATTATTCCTCTGTTTGACTGTCCAAGCAGTTCACTACTTCCGGTCCTAGACCAAGTATTTCCCGGGCAATGGCTTTCCAGCAACCGCTAAAAGTTAGCTAGAGTGAGAAGCCGACCAGTCATGTAGCCTGAATGGTCATGGTAGATCCTGACGTCTCAGGCCAGTAGATAAATAAAAGTTTGCTGAAGCATGACTGCACCGAGGGATTGGACACGAAGATAGCAGCCCTATCACCAATCTAAGAGAGGAGGGCTAGCAACCCACCTTTCCGAAATCTATATTGCTAACGAATCGCCATGGCGCCCTATGCTCCAGTGGGAGTTAGAGGAATATATACATATATGTATATAGATATATACTACAATCCTTAAGCTATGTACAGACGATTGAGAGATCTTACAATATTGTCAGAAAAATGCTCAGAAAATGTCTGACAACCGACTGATGACAATGGCACCATTATCAGATAATTTTTCTATTGGAAGCGCTGTCCATAAATACGATTGGCTTTGACAGTTAAGACAAAGTTTAACAACGCATCTGGCAATTTTTGCCACACAATAATCTGACAACCGGGTGAACTGACAATTTACCTTTTGGTAACAATTTTTCATTGTCAGTAGGTTGTCAGTATATTGCCATATCTTACAATATTGTAAGAAATCCCAATGGTCTGTACATAGCTTTAGAGACACATTTATATAATTGGTCTTCTTAAATTTCTATAGCGAAAGTAGGCTGCTACACATTTAGATCCATGACCGGTCACATGTAGTACCGATCGCTTGCAGAAGTTTATACGAAAAACATATTTAACTCTTATCTAGAGTTGTCATTAGAGAGTACCAATTGTCATAAGGTGGTATCAGACATATCCCATATTGTACCTTAATATGCTTGTTTATAGGAAATTCTTTTTATATCAAGAAACACAATATCTTATCTATTTCTCTCTTGATGTTTTTGGCACAAATGGTGTATGATATGTGTATGTAAAACAACTGCGGTAGATTTTAGGTACTTTCGTGATATAATTCCTCTTCTCTTTTTTTTCATCATCACGAACAGTATTTAGTAAGCCAGTCATGTAACGAGTAACTACGGTAGATGAAAAGCACAGCCGAAAGACTATCTACATGAGTAATAACCCGTGCTTTTTTTAGAGTGTCACAGCTTTGAGTTGGCATCACTGCTTTATTTGAGCACCCATTTTGAAATTTTTAATCAAAATAATTGTTTTATTCGTCAAACTCACCGTGCAGCGGGCGCTACAATTGATTTACTCAAAGAAACTTTTGATGAAAAACTAATTTCTCGTAATGGCGCAATTAATTGGCCACCAAGATCGTGTGATTTAACCCCATTAGATTATTTTCTTTGGGATTATGTTAAGTCACTTGTCAATGTCTATAAACCACAAACAAGTGAACACCTGGAAATCAACATCGGCGAAATACGGCCGCAAATACTGCGAAAGGTTGTTGAAAATTGGTGTTTCAGTTTGCGCCTTCTATGCGCCAGCCGTGGCGTGGCGGCTACATGGCAGCAATCATATTTCAACATTAATTTCATAAAATTTTCTTTCCGATAAAGCCCGTTTTATTGATATTCAATATATTTTTCCTTGTTTTATTATGATTTAAACTTGTGTCACTCTATAAAAAACTTCCTTTACTATGTTCACACGGCAAGATGAAGCACTTGCTTTGCTTTCTGAAGCATGTTTATGAGTCTAGCTGCTTACTCGACTCAAGTACTTGCTTCGAATTGACAGATCTTTTTTTAAATGCAAACAATTTTGAAATTTTGAGGCAGACTGGTAAATAATAACAAAAAATGTTGCTGCATCGAAAATGCTTAGTCTATTCTAATGGTGATAAGGTCAAATATAAGTTTCAACTAATTACTGATTGCAAGTTGTTTATGGTCCTTCGGACCGAATTGAGAAGTGACAAATAAGTTTATAATGCGGAAAACACAATAACATCTACAGTGAAGGGCTGTGGTAGGCTGTGTGGAATCTTCAAAATTTAAAGGTACATATCAATATCCTGCTGTGCTTAAGTAACCTTAAACAGAGACAAAAATTTAATAACAACAAAAATTTGGAACAAAATTTATGTTCCCGAAATGAATGATAATGACTGAAGATTGGATGACTGTAGATCATCTAAATATTCCACTACAAACATTAGACATAAATGTTACGATTGTCATGATCCAGATAATAGATATCAGTAGACAGTTTTTATAAAAATAATTCAATTATAAGTTCGAAATTAGTTTTTAATCGAAAAATTGCAAGTTTTTATTTGAATAGGGGATGTGCAGTTTTCACAATTAAAATTGAGTTCAATGTTTTTCGAAAAGAATTCTAGTCAATTTTGTCTTAGTACGAGTACCTATTTCGATAATGAAAATTTTCATCCGCTAGTCAATTGATTAACTACCCCATGTTTGAGAGATGCCATAATGTTACAGTCATGTTTAAATTTTTATTACATTTTTATGGACATAAAAATATTTGTGGAAAAAATGGACGGGGAAATTATAAAAATATAATCACATAAATGACATTAAAGATGTTAACTGATTATCTGAAGGTATATTTGAAAAATTAAAACATTTCGCTCACAATAGGATATAAAATGCATAAAAGCAGCAAATATAAAATGAAAAATAAAAAAATCCTAAGAATTATAATGTAAATACGAAATGCAATTATAGTGCAGTGGGTAACAAAAGCGAACAAACATATACAAATGATTTCCTTCAGAAAAAATATCAAAATTTAAAGATACACAAATCTCCTGACAGGAACAGCACAACACACTGCTTGTTGCCGTCTTTAAAGCTTAAATTTAATAGATTAGTTACTATCAGTTCTTTTGATTTTCTCCATCACTGTTATAATTTATAAACTTTGTCATTTAACAAATACAACATAAAACATGGTAAATTTTTCTTTTTTTTTCCACAGAACGTGCTCTCCAGAAACAAACAGAAGAATGAGAAATAACAACAAAAATTACAACAAGAAGCGAAATATACCAGTAAAATTTTTTTAATGTTTTTAGAGTTTGTAGAAATATTTTTATTTGCATTCAGGTCCGTCCAAGTTATGTACAACACAAGAAGCACAACTACAACAAATATAAGAAGAAAAAACATGACAATGACAGAGAAACAAAACAAAAAAAAAAACTTACGGCGAAAAAATTAAAAAAAAAAACGAACACCACAACCCACAAAAATTCACATTCAAAAACTCACTACTGACAACAAATGCAAGCAGTGAAGGAAAAATGTTTATTTTCATTGCGGCAGTTTGGAGAAGCTCCATCAGCGGCCACAACAACAACAACAACCGTATATACATATGTGCAACACGTAGTAAAGAACCGAAAAAGGAACCTCAACAGCAACAACATAACAACATTAGCCTAAAACATAAAACAGCAGTAACACAACGAACGACATAAAGAAATTACGCAAAAGCGCAGGCGCAACATGCTGCCATTCTGCACATTCGCACACGGCCAAATACTTTTAATACCGAAACGTACAATAAAAGTAAATAAAAAATCTGCAAAAACAATGATGAAAATTGCTGCTGATGTTGCTTCTTGTTAGTTAGTAAATGTTAGATGACAACAGAGTTTCAAAAGAATTAAATCATGAAAATTAAGCATACAAATTTAGTATTTTCTAAGCACCTCAATAGGAAAGCTCTCTCTCTCAACCTCAGAGTCCATTTCTTCTGGATTGTGTATGTATAGAGGTTGTTGTGTTCATCAGCACTATCTCTAGAAATATACACGAAACTGGGAACCACTGGACTATATTTAGAGGTTTTCTAATATGTTCGATTTTTTTATATAGGGTGCATTTTATAAAGTGTCACAATTTTGAGTTGGCATCACTGCTTTATTTCAGCACCCATTTTACAGCTGATAGATGCTTTTTGTTTAGTTTGCTTTGAAATTTCATTGTGAAACGGCCTACACCATAGCAACGCGTGCAAATTTTTGAAATTTTTAATCAAAATAATTGTTCTATTCGTCAAACTAATCGTGCAGCGGGCGCCACAATTGATTTACTCAAAGAAACTTCTGATAAAAAAATAATTTCACGTAATGGCGCAAATTAATTGGCCACCAATATCGTGTGATTTAAACTCATTAGAATTTGCTTTGGGGTTATGGTAAGTCACTTGTCTACGTCGACAAACCACAAACAATTGAACACCTGGAAATCAACATTCGAAGAGTTATCGGTGAAATGCGGCCGCAAATGCTGCGAAAAGTTGTTGATAATTAGAGTTCCAGTTTGCGCCTTCTACGTGCTAGCCGTGGCGCCCACATGGCAGAAATCATATTTGAACATTCATTTCATAAAATTATCTTTCTAATAAAGCCCATTTTCATTGATATTAAAAATATATTTCGTTGTTTTATTATGTTTTAAACTTGTGTCACTCTATAAAAAACACCCTTTATAAAATGCACTCGTATCTTCATTTTCGATATACGCACAAAAAGAAAAAAACTATAGTATATAAAATTAATTTATTCGAACTGGTTTGTTAGAATTTTTAAATAAAAAAAACTTATGAGTCTAATTGTTGGGTTGCTAACTACTGGAAATGATATTACGGATGGCAACTGTCAGTGGTTTTCTCGCTAACCTTAATTAAAGTCCATAATCGACCCATGATATGGCGGTTAGAACACCGGCAGTTTTATTTATTCTGTAATTGCAATTGTAAAATTTGCAGGAAAACTTATAAGCCGAAAGCGTATATTTGGACTTAATGAATATAGTGGGTGTGTGCACAAAAGTTTTGACTCCTTTAAGCAATTTATTTCTTTAGAAATTTTAGCTTATTTGAATTGTTTGTTCTTGTTTAAGTTTTTCTTCTGTTGATGACTTGTAGTTATTTTCAAAATCTGTTGTTTTTTTCTCCTTAAAACAATTCACAAAAACTCTGTTTATTTGCTAATTTTTTTTTTACATTCACAGCAAAAGTAAATATAAATTTTTAAGCAGAATTTAAGAAATAAATGTAAACTAAATTAACAATTCATAAAAGACATACACGATAAAAAAAAAATAAATTAGGTTTTACAGCATTTTGTATACTGAAAAATTTCAAGAAACCGAAAGATAATTGTTAGAAACTTGAAAATATTTAAAATAATTTAAAAATTTATTGCAATACTACACGTTACATGAGTTTATCGAAGAAAGAAAGTGGTACCAAAAGTACCAACTTTTCCTCATTGTACTCCCCACAAAACTCACTGTGTGTTAATGTAGAAAATAAATAAAATGTACAAAAAGTACCACATTGTCCTTATTTTAGACCCCAAGTTAATTGTAAAATATATATAAAGTACCAATTTGTCAAGTTTTTATCACCAATAATTATTTTTATTATGGGTCACATGCTATCTATATAAAAGGTTTTCCAATAGGAATGTAATGATTTTGAAGTGACGTTTCGGCCATTTGTAATATGTCATGATCTGTCATTTGTTTTTCATTGTATTCAGTAGTGTTTACAATTTCATCATGGGGATCATCATGGGGAGATATACGCAAGAACAACGTTTACAAATTATTCAGTTTTATTATCAAAATAATCGTTCTCCAATTGCAACTTTTCGTGCGCTTTTGCCATTTTATGATCGTAATAATCGTTCAAGTGTGCTCGCTATTCGTCGAATTGTTGAAAATTTTGAGCTTACATTTTCTTTACATTTTCTTTCTTTCTTTGAACATTAAT
This sequence comes from Lypha dubia, assembly GCA_947311025.1. Taxonomy (NCBI): domain Eukaryota; kingdom Metazoa; phylum Arthropoda; class Insecta; order Diptera; family Tachinidae; genus Lypha; species Lypha dubia. Next base: position 73,644,473 of record OX371264.1, on the reverse strand, counting down.
AAAGTGACAATAAGACAAAGAACCGCTCGAAGTAATGCAAATATTGCTGCCGTTCAGCCAAGTGTTGCTGAAGATCGCAATTTGTCGATTCCCAGACGTTCTCAACAATTATGAACGTCTCAAACCACAACCTGGCGGATTTTGAGAAAGGATTTGGGTTTGCATCTGTATAAAATTGTTCTCACTCAAGAACTGAAGACGTTGGAAAAAATGCAGCAATTGAATTATTGCGAGATAAGTTTGGAGATTCGATTATTTCAAGAAATTGTGATAATTCGTTCCTGCAGAAGAAGTCGTGGAGGCCATTTGAATGACGTTTTATTTAGAAGTTAATTGTATCGATTGTACTTCACATTAAATAAAAAGCTTTTGAATTTCCTTAACAACAAGTGAGTTTTTTTTTTAAAGAAATCTTATCACTCTTATTGGAAAACCTTTTAAAAATGAATTGGTGTTCGTTAGTCAAGCTAAAACTCGATAACGGCTGGACCAATTTGGCTAGTTTTGGTCTTGAATTAGTCGTACTTTATTATTTTTGGCATTTTTTTTAAAGGATTTTGATGAAATTTGAAAGGGTACCTTTTAAAGTGTTAAAAAGGCGTAATATTTGTACTTTTGGTAGGTTTTGTTTTTATTACGTTTTTTACATTGACTTACAGCGTACTTTCTTGGGGGCAAAATAATGAAAATCTGTTCCTCTAGGTACTATTATAACTTTTTATTAAAAAACAAAGTAAAATTGTTTTTAAAATAACGTACATTAATATAGTATACTTTCATGGGTGTAATATAAAGAAAAGCAGGTACTTTTGGTGCATTTTGCTTTTAGTAATTTTTGTTTTTTCATTAACATGTAGCGTGAATGAAGTGACGGGTAAAATCTAGTCTGCTGATAAATTTCATTAAAATCCATTAAGAAAAATTCTCAAAGGAAAAAGTACCAAAAGTAATAAAGCACCATAAGTACCCTAAGTAAAAGAGTACCAAATATAACAGGTTATACTCATTTTACACCCAGAAAGAATGTTAATTTAAAAAATATTAGCATAAAAAAATTATATCACAAAAACTACCAAATTGTCGCTTTTCCTTTTCCCTTGTCCCTTTAAATTGGGAGCTTAATAAATAGGATGCGTCCATATCTACAAAGATTGTAGCATTTTTATTAATTAAAATAAAAGACAAGAGGTGTCTTGGGGTTGCACGGTTAGAGCTATGCCCCGAATATTTTCGTAGAAACACGAGCAAAATCGGAAATATGTTTTAATGTTCTTTTGTATCTGATTTACTTGTGATAGTATTAGTAAGTTTTGAACTGTTTTTTATAAATTCTACTACAATTAAAGTCGACACAATCGTTCATGTTCTCGATGTAACTAATTTAAATAAGCAACGATAAAAGACAAAAATAAAATTTAATTTATAGAATTTCTTTTTACCACCTTTTAGTTGTCTGCCTTCACCACACCAACAACAATAAACCTAATTTTTTTACATTTTGCAAAAGGGTTGGGAATATTTTTTTTCTCAGTGTATTTAATGTGAACGAAAATTAAGTGTTTTTAGGTCATATGCAATTTTCGTATCTTTTTTATCCCAGGCTAAATTCAAAGCAATTTAATCTATGAAAGGAATTTTTAAAATAAGTCATGGCATTTTAATTTCTTTATACAACCGATTGTTATAAAAATTTAGTTGTTGACATGTGAATGTGGGCTGTTTTTTTTTCAAAAAGGAGTTAATGATTTATAATTTAATAAATACACTTAATGTCAGTTTAAAATTTTTTTGGTGGATGAATTTAAAATATTTGCGTTTCAAGTCATGAAAGAGGTAAAATGAAGAAACAATTTAAAAAGCAAAGTTATTCTATTCTATAAACGTTTTTTTACAGGGCTTTTATGGAAGAAAAATTATAAATGTTTGCCATTTAATATTATATTTGCAATATAAATAAAAACGTGGTATACCATTTATGTCATGACACTTTTGAAAATCACAATGTGGACTAATAGAAAATGCTTGCAAAAAAGGCCATTATTTAACAAAGCTGACAAATTAAGAAACCTTTAAGACCAGCCTATGCTAAATGTGCCCGACACTTTTTTTGTTATACAAATATCACATAGCAACATATACTCGTATTGTTAATGGTAAACACCAGGATTCTAGAAATTTCGATTTTTATCAATGAAATAAACCAGACGAATCAAAGCCGACTAAGAACCACCAACAACATTTTCGAAAATTCGAGGTGCCACCGAATTCTAAGGATTGTTTCGGCTTTTAAATTTAGTCGGCCAACACACAGTTGGGAAAAAAAAATTTATATAAATAAAACGTTTTGAAACGGCCAGTCCCCGATGAAATTTATCATTATTTTCTTTGAAGAACTCTCACCCAGGTGGAAAATGTCACAACTTTGAATTGGCAACACTGCTTTATTTGAGCACCCATTTAACATCTGATAGTTGCTTTTTGTTTAGTTTGCTTTGAAATTTCATTAAGAATTGACTTACACTTGAGCAACTCGTGCAAATTGTTGAAATTTTTAATCAAAATAATTGTTCTATTCATCAAACTCATCGTGCAGCGGGCGCTACAATTAATTTATTCAAAGAAACTTTTGATGAAAAACTAATTTCTCGTAATGGCGCAATTAATTCGCCACCAAGATCGTGTGATTTAACCCCATTAGATTATTTTCTTTGGGATTATGTTAAGTCACTTGTCAATGTCTATAAACCACAAACAAGTGAACACATGGAAATCAACATCGGCGAAATACGGCCGCAAATGCTGCGAAAAGTTGTTGAAAATTGGTATTCCAGATTGCGCCTTGTGCGCGCCAGCCGTGGCGGCCACATGGCAGAAATCTTATTTAAACGTTAATTTCATAAAATTTTCTTTCCAACAAAGCCCGTTTCATTGAGATTAAAAAAAATATATTGCCTTGTTTTATTATGATTTAAACTTGTGTCACTCTATAAAAAACACTCTTTATGATTATGTGGTACGTACTTTTGCAAATTTTTATTTTATAATTTTCAAATAATTAACATATTTTTCACTGCAAAAAATCAACATTTAAAACATTTTATGGTAAACTAACTATTTGCATATTTTAGTATAAAATGCATATTTTTGCATAAAATGCTTATTTTTACATAAAACTCAGAATATTGTTTAAGAAGTTAATTTTACTTCAAAATGTGGATTTAAAAAAAAGAAACCTTTGCTAGAACTTTCAAAATTAAGGAAAAGTAAGAACTACTCATAATTGTGTATATGAGTTTTTATAGCTTTTTATAATTAGAAATTTTTCTCCAGTAATTATCGTAGAAAAATTACCTTTAAAATCTGCATTAAATGATAAAACTGGTCAGCACAAATTAAATCGTCTTTAAATAAGAATATGGGGAACATACAACTATAGGGGGGTCTTCCAATAAGGACTTGACAACTTTTCTTTTTAAATAAAACGCAAACCACTTCAGATAAAATGTTTTCCAATAAGAGTGATATGATTTCTTTAAAAAAACACACTTATTGTTAAAGAAATTCAAAAGTTTTTATGTGAAGTACAATCGATACAATTAACTTCTAAATAAAACGTCATTCAAATGGCCTCCACGACTTCTTCTGCAAGAACGAATTCGATGAACCCAATTTACGAGCACTTTTTCCACTAAATCAGTCGTATGTCATGAACGGCACGTTCAATATTGACTTGTAAAGCTTGAAGAGAGTCTGGTTTATTTCGAAAGACCAATGACTTCAAATAACCCCACAAGAAATAGTCTGATGGTGTTAAATCGCAACTTCTTGGAGGCCATTGAATATCACAATTTCCTGAAATAATCGAATCTCCAAACTTTTCTCAATTCAATTGTTGCATTTGCTGTGTGGCACGTAGCCCCATATTATTGGAACCAAATGTTGTCAAGATAAACTTCTTCCAATTTCGGCCATAAAAAGTTGGTTATCAAAAAAGTTGGTTGGTTAGAACGTCTTGGAATCGACGAATTGCGGTCTTGAGCAACACATTCCTGAACGGCAGCAATATTTTCATTACGTCGAGCGGTTCTTTGTCTTAGTGGCACTTGAACATTATGTAGAGAAAATTTAAGCTCAAAATTTTCAACAATTCGACGAATAGCGAGCACACTTGGACGATTATTACGATCATAAAATGACAAAAGCGCACGAAAAGTTGCAATTGGAGAACGATCATTTTGATAATAAAACTGAATAATTTGTAAACGTTGTTCTTGCGTTTGTCTCTTCATGATGAAATTGTAAGCACTACTGAATACAATGAACAACAAATGACAGATCATGGCATATTATAAATGGCCGAAACGTCATATATGAAAGGAAAGTAACAGTAAGATGATCATTGAGATAGTGCGTTCACAAATTAAATTCAAAGTTGTCAAGTACCTATTGGAAAACCCTTTATTAATGCGCTTAACCGAAATTCGTTGTCAGTATTTTTCTATCATATAAAGATTATATTGTGGTCTTGATTAATATGACTCTCGAAATATGTGGGTTGGAATAAATTCAGCAGACATATTTTTGGATTTTATAACTATTTTCTGAGGTCTCTTGCTTGAAATCTGCTTCACAAAAAATATTTTTTGTTTTATTTCTTCTGGAAAATGGCGGAATAATTTTATAACTTATTTCCTTCAAGATGAACACTAATCGCAAAATAGTGTATATATATATTTTTTTAAATATATCAAGCATAAAAAACAATTGTTATTACATCAACATCAAAAGGTCAGTCCAATTAGAAAATTATTTAATTCACAAATATATTTACCATTTTTAACATTAATCTGGCAGCTACCTGCACTAGGAATAAAATAAGTCATAAATCATAAAAAACCGATAGATAAATGTTTATTTTATTAATAATTGAGCCGTTTATTTTGAAAGTGGCATAAGTCACTTTTTCAAAAAAAAAAAAAAAATGGAGTTAATGGCAACTCTTAATGAAATTGAACGGTATCTTTTCATTTGTAACACATTTGCAATCAACAAAAAAAAGTGACTTATGCCACTTTCAAAATAAACGGCTCAATAAAGACCCGAAAAAATTTGCTTATAGTCAGTCAATCTGAAAGATTTTGAAAAGTCCACTTTATTGCTTTTGTCTGTCATAAGTTCACAGAATTGTTTTAGTTTGTTCGAATGGGTTTTGAATATTTCAATATCGCAATAAATACAGGTATGTATGTTCTGTAAATCACTTTTTGTGAATGAAATAACATAAAATTCTGATTTCAAACGTTCAGCGCTAAAGCTCTAAACTTTTCAAATCACTTAGTTATTTTTGCGATAAGTATATTGCAAAAGTTATAAAATATTACTCAAATAAATTATTCAATTTGTTCTTTATTAGTTTTCTTCAACAAATAATGGCTTTATTAAAATAAATAAACTAAAAAAATCTAAGGACACCTTTTCTAGTGATAAAAATTTATTTGTGAAGTCACACATTTGTTCTTCTTTGTCGGCTAACTTAATTTTTTTAATTGTTATATTCAGACAATAGGCGCGTTCAGCAGAAAAACATGCACGATGTGTTTATGGAACGCGAAACATCTTGCAACATCAGTCAGTTCTTGGGAACATCAACAAGGTATTCATTTAAATTATTTAAGTCATGTATTTTTTTTTGGCAGAGAAAACAAAACAAATTTTTGATTTGTTGATTTGAAACTCCCAGCTTCCTTGTAAGCGAAAGTGGTAAACATAATGTGCCTTATTAGTGTCGTGGTCGTAGTCGAAGTTTAACGAATCCAATGTAAAACATATAGCGAACAATGCCATATTTTGCATATTTCGTCACGACAACGACACTCGTAATAAGGCCGAATGACCGACTCTTATTTTAATTCCAAAATAATTGAAAAGTCTTGTTTGAGAGCTTCAAATATAAAAAAAAAGTTTTGCAAATTATTTATTAATTATTTTGAAGCAACATTCTTAGTCTTAAGAACCAAAACCAGGTACTATACTCAATTTAAATAAAAATATACATAAAAAGTCTTACTTACTTTAAAATATTTAAACGATTCTCTGCATATAAAAATTCAAATATTGAATTGCAAATTTACTTTGTCATTTATTTCGAAACGTATTTAAGTTTTATTAATTTTAATTATTTATGCATTAAAACACACTTTCAGCATTTCGTTAAAGTATAGAATAAACTAAACAATTGTAGGTACACTTTAGTTATTTATTTTCCAAAAATTTATGCACATTTTTAATTTAACAAAAATACTTATTTAAGTCGTATAGAAGAATTGCGCTTAAATCAATGAATTATACCGGCGGCTATTTGTAAAACACGGGAAAAAATATCGTAAAGGTATCATCCAACGAACAACTAATGAAGAATTTATTTAAAATACAAACGAAAAAAGTATTATACACTAGAAAAATCTAAAGACTGCAGAAAAAGTTGATGTTTTTTTTGTTGTATCTTAAAAGTTAATGTCGTTTTAAAAATTCTTATTTGTTTTTGTTTCAATTTTGCTAAAACACACAGATACTCTTCGGGCTTCAACACAAATAAATAGAATGAAAATTTAAATTTCAGTTAACGAAAGATACTTTTATTCGTTTTCTTTCTTTTGCTCGTATCCCCACCAGACAGTCAAGTTGCGCTCAACGACAAATTCAAAACCGGACTGAAAATGAGTAGCGGGCGCACGTCTACCAAAGCGATTGCGGGTCGGACATAAACGAATAACGACACAATTGGAATTTAGTCAAGGCAGGCAATTGCCATCGTTGTTGTTATTGTACATATTCGTTTTTATACTTGTGTGGTTGTGTCTTTTTTTCCTAAGTTGTGTTGTTGGCTTCTTGTGGAGTGGATACAAAAAACAAAAAAAATTATTGACAACAAAATAATAGCAGGAGAAATATTATCATCTTCTTGCTACGACGAGTGCTTACACATTTGGGGATAAGAGCTCTTGCTGATAAAGTATTTCTTCAAATTGAGCATTATACGAAGGAATTTATTCGCCAGGGTTGGGAAATGATTACGTTAAAAATTCAATTCAACAATTATTTTTATACGCTCAACCAACAACAACAAAAATTGTTAAGAGTTTTTATAGGTTTGTCATTCCATGTTAAATTTTCGAAATATTCTTATTTTGGATCCTTATAGATAGAGGAGAAGTTTAAAGACTTATGTCTATATGTCTGTACGTCAAATAGGATTTTCAAGGCCTACAGAAGAGTTGGTAGCTTCGGTGTTGGACAGATGTGTCCGGATTTGTCTCCAGATAATCCGTATTGAAAATCAGCAAAAATAATCATTATATAAGTTTTATGTTTTATAAAAATACTAGCTACGTAGCCCGCCCGGCATTAACTTTTCTCTGACTACTTTTAAGAGAAAAGTTAAAATAGACATCCCAGCAGCGAAAATTTCGATTACAGAAGCGATGATCCGATGCACACATGTAAGATTGTAAGTAATACACCTAAATACCTATACGTCTTCAAATGTAATGCTGCATTAGTGGAGTGAAAGCGAGATGTTGAAGTTTTCAGTATTTGCTAAAATACATTGTAATCTGTTAGTAGTTAGCTCGTATATTTACAATATCGCTTGTAAGCAGGTAGCAGATGTCTTGATCACTTCTGGGATGTTTTTTTTTATAAGGATGGTACATTAATTTGTTTTGTTTATTAATAATAAAGGAAATTCAACATGAACTTTCATTGTTTTTTTTTTTGTATCTAAAAAAAGTTGGGTTTCCTTAGAGTAGCAACACGTAAAAAATTACAATACTTGATCATGAATGAAATCTGTTTCCATTAAAATTAGTGTAGAAGTATAGATAAATTTTACTCGCAATTACGCTAACGTTAACATATTTGCATATGAAAATTCAATAATCCCCCCTATTATGAATTTCAATATTGTCTCATGTGACGTTGACGATTCAATAATGGCATTGCCATTGTCAACATTGCCATATACCGATAACAATTGACAACGTCATCGCATTATGAAGGGCGATTTAAAGGCGAAATTGTCTTAAATTGACACTGTGTTTTTGTCAACAACAATTTTAACAACGACTTGACTCAATTGGTGTTTGTAACTGACTCAATCTTTTCAAAATGGAGCAAAAAAAATTAAAATAACGATGACTAACCATTAGAGAAGCTAATGCAGCAGCTGGAAAATAAATCATATCTAGCTGAAGGATTCCATAGGGGCATAACACCAATTAATTAATTAATGGGAAGAATTTACAAATAAACTAAATTGTATTGGACCACCAATTCGAGATAGCGATGGATGGCAAAATTTAAGTTTAAAAAGAGATTGTACTCGTATATGTACGAGGGCGGTTCGGAAACTTGTTAGCCTAGCAATGAAAGAGAATGGCTAGTTTTTCAAAAATATTTTTATTTTTCAATATAATCTCCTGAAACTTTAATACACTTAGGCCAACGCTTTTCTAGCAATTCTATCCCTTGATTAATAGTTTTCCTCAAGGTCTTCAAAATAGTGGTTAACAACTGTAATTGCATCTTCATTTGAGGTAAAACGCTTGCCAGCAAGGAATTTTTTTAGATTTGGGAACAGGTAAAAGTCACTGGGAGCTAAATCAGGAGAATAAGGTGGGTGGTGAAGCAAATCGTACTTTAATTCGTTGATTTTAGCCATTGTTAAAACACTCTTGTGCGCTGGTGCGTTGTCTTGATGAAAAATAATTTTTTTGTGTTGTAAGCCAGGACATATTTCTCGAATTTGTACATTTAATTGATCCAAAAGGTTGCAATAGTACTCTGAATTTATTGTTTTACCCTTTTGCAGATAGTCAATCAATAAAATACCTTTGAAGTCCCAAAAAACCGTTGCCATAACCTTACCAGCCGATTGAATTGTTTTTGCCTTCTTTGCGGCACTTCCTCCAGCTTCAGTCCATTGTTTGGATTGTTCTTTTGTCTCTGGAGTATAGTGGTGGATCCATGTCTCATCAACAGTTATGAAACGACGCTTAAAATCCATTTTATTTCGCTTAAAATGATCCAAACAAGCTTGAGAAATGTTCATTCTTATGCGTTTTTGGTCGACTGCGGCACCCATCTTGCAGAAAGCTTTTTCATCTGTAGTTCTTCATGCAAAATTAAATGGACTCGGTCATTTGAGATGCCCATGATATTAGCTATTTCACGCACTTTTATTCGTCGATCATTTAATACCATATCATGCACTTAGGCTACAATTTCTGTTGTTGTTGGTGTTTTTGGACGTCCGCTACGTGGTTCATCTTCAATGCTTGTACGACCACGTTTAAATTCAGCAACCCAATTTTTTACTGTTGCCTATGAAGGAGCACTTTCACCTAACACATTCAACATATCATTATGAATTTCTTGTCCCGATAAACCTTTTTTATGTAAATATTTAATGACACCACGCATTTCTAATTTTTCCATTGTAAAAAAATTGCGGATGCGTCTTTTGTGAACACCTGTTTCTATATGAAGGAGTTGCCAGATCGAAACAAAATTTAACATGTGTTCATAGCAGAGATGGAAGTTTCCAAAACACTTAACTTTTTTCTGCTTATACCGCGCTTTTTGTGCTAGGCTAAGAAGTTTCCGAACCGCCCTCGTATGTTCACTTCCAAATAAAAATTTATTTGTTTCTATGTATGACCAGGTGAGGAAAGATTTCAAATGCAAGGTGAAAAATAAATTGATGCTGAATAAGGCAAAAGAAGAAAGAACTTGCAAATTATTCAGCATTTCACCTTTGGAAGAAGCTGCTGCTAACTTGGTCCAATTTTAATAGCAACATCTATTGGCGAAATAGCAACACTAAACATAACTGAAACAGAGTTTTGTATGCTTGAAAAAAAAATAATTAAACTAACGTCAAAATTTATAGTTATGACATTTAATTCTTTCATATTATCGATAACAAGGCAACGTCAACACAATACCTTAGTTTATACCGATATGGTATTGTATTGACGTCGACGTCGACATTCATAATGGGGGTGAATATATTTGACAAACAGAAATTGCTACATTATTCCAATCTTTGTCCCAGTTTAGAAAAAATTCATAATCTGTATGTCCATCTAATGGCGTTTTCTTTTCTACAAAAAAATGGTACATCTCCATGCAGAAAATGTACTTTGGTGTTCGTTTCTTAAAAATGTTTTGCTCTCTAAAAGGGCAGTGTGTATGATTCTAAAAGAATCGCCCTCACTAATGGTGGATGGCATTGCACTTTATGCCCCGTAAAAATAGACAGTGTTGGTAGTGCCCTGTAAAACTTAGCTGTCAGCTATTAAAAACAGGGCGTTCCACTTTCTCATAAGTTGTGTTTTATTGTAGTGAAATGAAAAGTTGCATATTACAGGGTTGGCAAGATATTTTATACATGTACCTTTCAACAAGGTGCCATTTTGTATGTAGAAAAGAAAACACCATAAGTACTAATCCATCAATGTTCTAAATTTAATCAATTTATGTGGATAGATGCGAAGAAGAAAAAATTGTTACACTTCATTTCTACTGAATCAAGTTTACAAAATATATGTAGCCTACATCATATCGCTCCTTTATTGCAACGTAGCCATATCTCAAAAACAAAATTTTTCAGTTAGTGAAGAAAAAGAGTTTCTTAATACCTTCTTAATTTGTAAAAAAATAAAAAAAAAATAAATCTCTATCTAAACCAAAGTTATAACCACTTACATGATCAAGCCTTCCATATAAATGCTTACGTTTTGTAAACTTTAAATTCACTTTGCCACGTTTAAGTTTTTTTTTTTGGAGATATGACTACGTTGCAATAAATAAGCGATAGTGTTCTCTTAGATAAATTTCCTCATAATCGGTAAAAAAAATTTAGAGAGGCAGAAATTGCCCATGTAACCCATCTTTATCAGAATTTTAATCTTTAATTTCCATCAAAATTGGTCGACCTACCGATCATAGTTTTCAACAGGGTGAACCCTATCGTGAATAATTTTTTCCTCGTAATTTTTTCACTTTTCACGTATGTATTTGCAATCACGAAAAACTCCCATGAAAAAAGTTTATTCAGTCCAGAATAACAACGTGAAAAAATGTTCACTGAAAAAATTCCCCTTATCGTGAATAATTTTTTCCCTTGGAATTTTTGCACTTCTCCCTTTGATATTTTCACTTTATTTTTGACAGGGAATAAAATAGAAATTGTATGTAGTTTTTTTATAATTCGAATATTAACGCTTACAAAGTTTATTTTTAGAAAAATATCTGATAATAAGGCACAAACTGATGTGATTGTCAACAAAATGCAAAACAACAAGTCGATTTCCTGCACTGTGGTAGTTCTACGAAACATATCAAAATTTTACACGTGTTCAAAAATATATCAAAGTAAATTTATAAAAAAGTCACTACAAATTTATTTGAAAAAAAAAAAAAAAAAAATACAAAGAGAGATCTCATAAAAACTAAAAAAAATTTAAAATTTAGAAAATCACACATTGAAAATCAACGCTGAAAGTTTTGTGAAATTAATTAACGTTAATATATTCTTTGATACTAGGAATATTGCCTCATTCCCGATTCTGACTACAAACGTTACGTGGTTTTTGGCTAATAAGTATTTTCAATGGAAAATCTATTTAATTCGAAAAATCATTACTTTAAGTTAAAAATAATTCTATTATGGGACACTATAAAAATAGATAACAAAATATATAAAATAATACATACATGTAAACTAATTCGAAACAGAACAACAATTTTGCATTTTCCATCCCTGGCCGACAATGTAATCTTACACTCATTTACCGAACCGAATTCCAAGGAGTTTGAGTATACAAATCGAGTTTGAGTGCATCACAGTGAGAAGAGTTAGTTAAGCTTTAAAGTTGGGCATTTTTTATTTAATATTTTTTTTACAAGATGTTTAAATGGATCCAAACAATAGCAACATATTGAAATCAACAACATCGGAGAGAGCAACAAGCATTAGCAATATGGTTAACAAAGAACAGCAACAGATAATATTGAATAGACAAAAATGCATGCAATAAAGTATTTCGTGCTAATAGTGATGCCAGGTTTACTTTTATGTTAACAGGACCAGCTCAAATTTTATTCAGAAATTTGAAATTTTTATTTAAAGATTTTGTCATATAATTTCGGTATTGGAATGTACTTGCATTTTTTTTTTTAATTCACCACCTGTCTATAATATTGCATTTTTTTTAAAGAAATTAGTTTGCCTCTAGAAAATTAGTTTTCAATCAACCCAACTATTTATTAGCGATTAGATTTAGTAAACTGTAAATAAACAGTCGGTTATTTTTAGGTAAACCCCTTATAATCTGCATATAGTCAGATAGCAACTTAATTTCCTTTACAGCCATTTAACAATATATCTGTTAATAAAGGGCTTTTCAACAAGAACTTTGTTTTTCAATTGTAGCAACACCAACAACATGATAGTTTCAATTTCGCTCGAAAATCGTATTAAAATAACTAAAATCCACTATGAAAATGGTGGTTCTGTTAAAGTTACATTTCGTAAAATTCGTGATATTTTCAGACAACATAATCGCCCTTCTGAGACCGCTATTAGGAATTTGGTCCTTAAACTTGAGTCGACAGGCTCGATACAACATGTGCCAACACCAACGCGTGTTCGACCAGGTCGTTCAACTGAAAACATCGCAGCCGTGAGCCACAGTGTTGAAGCAGATCCAAATTTGTCAATTCCTCGACGTTCTCAACAATTGGGGTTACAAAAAAAAAAAAAAAAAAAAATACAATTTTGGCCTATTATTGATGACGTGGATATCATTGACATGTGGTTTCAACAGGACGGTGCCACATGTCACACAGCCAATGAAACGATCAATTTATTGCACACTAAATTTCCCGATCACGAAAATCAGCTGTTAAGTGGCCAGCCAGATCGGGTGATTTAACACCACTGGACTATTTTTGTGGTGCCATGTTAAGGACAGAATTTATACGGAGCCAATCGAAACGATTGCATTTTTGCAGAAAGTGATTAAAAACTTGGATGAAAGAATCGACATCAGTCAGCTCGTGGTGGACATTTGCCAGATACCTTTTTTCATTCATAATTGCCGAACTTTTCTCTTCGTAATACAATTAATATTTTAATCTTTATCTAAAATTTTTGTTTTATTTTGATTTAGAAAACAGAGTTCTTGTTGAAAAACCCTTTACAAAGTCAGACTAATTGTGTAAAGGTTTTAAGAAACATATATAAACAGATTTATATCGAATAAAACTTGTTTGTTGTGTTGTTTGCAGACGGTTTTTAACTATTGTGGTTTGTAATTCTCATTTCTCACTATAAGCAAGAGAGTTTAAAACATTTCAAACATTTCAAACCTACTGATGATGATGGTATTTGTCAATCAATGAAATGCAGCATATATATTAGCTACGTATAGCAAATGAAATGTCCTCTATTATCTTTTAGTTTAAAGTTATCCGATTATCTGAAAAAATTATAATTTTTTAAATTATGTATATGCAACGATTTCCCGGGAATTGTTTCCTTATTTTCTTATCCATTGTTGCCAACTTTTTCCAAAAAAAATCGCTAAATTAGGTTCGACAATAGCTAGAAAATAGCTAAATTTAAGAAATACGTAAAAATTTAGCTAGAAAATACCTAAATTTTAAAAATACATTATAGATTGGTGCAAATATTTTAAGCAAATTAGTTAAATTTCCCCAACATCTGTAGATTCATTCATTAATATGCTGTACTTATATTTTTTTTTAATTAGGACCAGCACTCAGGGGATGACCCCTATGTATGCAGTGCACTGTGGCGGAACTCAGGAAGAGGGATAGGGTAGAGAAGATATATGTTGAAAATTTTAAAGACTTAACTCTTTCACAACTCTGCTTTGCTCGTTATGTTAATTTTTAAGGCAGTGTTGAGGCGCCTCCGGTGTTAAGTAGGCGCATTAACTTTGATAAGCTGTATTAGCAGGCATTTTATAAATTGTTTTACTTCGCCGATGTTTCTGCTAACCGACGAAGGAGAGCGATGTTGTGTACATTAGCTTGGATAGCATCAATCTCTGTCGGAACTGTTTTTTAGTGACCAGTGCTATGCCTTCATCACTTAAATAGTCCGACAACAATTAACACAATGTCTCACTAATGTACATTAGAGAAATTAATGATGTTGATTGACTTGCTCTGGCCAGGGTTTGAACCCAGGCCCCAAGTCATTGTTTGCTTAGTAATCAAAGCGCTAACCACTTCAGCCAACACCACCACCCACAAGATGATGAAATATACTTCCGAGGCTCAATTACGAAATGAGGGGTTAAAACGTTTTTTTATTATTGCAGTTCATTTTGTAAATACAAATTTTTAGTAAATACGAGTTTTTCTAGTTCCATCAAAATTCTTTTTTCACAATTGAATTATTCAACGTATATTGACATATGTATATATAAAGCTAACCCGGCTTCCTGCACTTTACAATTATCAGCAATAGTTTAATTTTGCGCAAAATTTCATTTTCTTCAACATGACCCTCTAATCGAAGCGGCCGATTTCTGTTTTCTAGTTTCAGCGCGACATTTTACTGAAATTGAGCATCTGCAATATTTGCAAAATCCTTCTGTTTTGTTCTTTTCATCCTGCACCAGCCAAGACTTGAATTGACCATAGCTTAGCCATTCCCGACGAAATTTTTGGTTGTATTTAGGGGCATTGCATTAAAATTTTTTATATTTTTCTTTTTTTTTTAAGTAAAAGATTACAATGCAAAAAACTAGCACAATTCACGCATTAACAGATTTTTATAAATACCGTTATTCGAGACTCACTTTGTGGCATTTCATAACTAACAGGTACACCCACCCATTTCTACAAGAATAAAAAACTTGTAGTAGAAGTTACTTCGTAGCTGTAAAAAAATATTGAAATAATGTAAAAAAAAATGTTAAATGCCGTAAAGAGTTTAATAGTTGAAAGGCGGCGCGGTGCGTTAACTTGTCAGATACATCTTGCTTTGTAGCAACTCTTTGACAATGTTGACCATATTTATATTATTAAATACACGCTTGAAAAGTAAGTAGTCAGTAAATCAAAAATCGCTAGATTTCCCGCTAATAGCTAAATCATATTTTTTCCCGCAAAATGTAATGAAAAATAGCTAGATTAGACGAGAAAATAGCTGAATTGGCAACAGTGTGCTTATCCCCTGTTTTAAAAAAAATTTCCTTATTCTAAACGAATTTTCCCCGGAAAAAAGTAGGTTTTTTAAATATGACAGAGAGGAAAAGTTTTTTTTTTTTTTTGGATTTTTCCTAAACAGTAAACAGCTAATCCATATTTTCCCTTTGCCTTATTTTTGTTTTTTTTTTTTTTTTTTTTTTTGGTTGAGAAATCGACTGTTGAAATCCGCTGTTTTAAGACCAGAAAGAAACAATCAAAAGAATAATATATCAGTGGCAAATAAATTTACAAAATCATAAACATAATTTCATAAAACTTATTGCATGGTTAAATAAAAATTTAAAGACTATAGATCATATATGTACATTAGGGCGGGTCGATTTAAAAATCTTGTTATCAGGTATACAAGGGTTATATATACATATAACTTTTTAACTTAATAAAATAAACATAGCCATTTCGCTGATTTTTTCTTGTAAAGTGCCAAAAATGGTAATTTTTTGAAATGTTTGTATGGGGAACACCCAGGGGTGGTTCCAGGGGGTGTGGCACTGACATAGGTGGGTCGGCCCCACAAAGTTAGTGGGGGTCGGTCATACATTTTGACTCGATTGAGGCACTCTAAATGGGTCAAAGTGAGATTTTTCAAAATGTGACCCTTCGGGTCAAAAGTCGGGACATCCAAATACATTGTAGAGGTATGGTTCCTTCGACAAAGTTTCTTATTTTGATCCCTAGAATACGATTTTCTTTGTAATTTTAGCGATTTTTTTGCCTCCATAGAAATCGACCCACCCTAATGTACGTACATACATACATATACTATTTTTGTATGGAAATTTTAAAATATGTATGTATGTATATGCATACATATAAAAATAAAACAAGGACGGACTTGAGAAATATTATTTCACACCATTTCTATAATAACATCTTCTTACGTATTTCTCTGTCAGTAAAAAAGCAACCTTATCAGTTGATTGTGAGTAGTGATTGAGCGAGTAAAATTCAAAAGTCGATATTGAGTGGATTTTGACTAAAAGATTAAAAAAAAAAACAAATACGAGTGATTAGGCCAGGGAGAGAATTGAGTGAAACTTTAAAATGAAAGTACCTTACGAGAAAAGTGAGCCGAAGACTGTTAACAAGCAGCATTTATTAAAAGAAAATTACTTAAATATATACCTACATTGTACAATATTCTCCCTTTTGTTGTAATTAAATTGGCATATTTTTTTGTGTTTCTTTCATGTTCTTGACCATTCAGTAATATTGTAGTTGCTGTATAATTTTTAGTTGATATTTTTTTATTACTGCTTGTTGTAGAGTAAATGAACAGACTTTCGTATCTTTTCTTGTTTACAAATCTTTCCTCTACGTAATTACCTTTGTGTGTACGAATGTATGTACATATATGCGCAACAATACAGTTTCTTGAGTAAATATTAAATTCAAAGGGTTGATATTATTATTGAGGTTATTTACCCAGCCGATTTAATAATTAGTTACGCCTGGATTAATTCAATGAATGGTTTACAAAGACAACTAGTATGTCGGTATATAAATTTTTCAATTGTAATGAATCTGAAAGACGATTTTTTCGAATATTAAGTATGTCTATATGCATTTCAACTAGATTTTAATTACAAATTCTTTGCTTTAATAACAAGACAAGACCTTTTAGCTATGCGCACAAACTATTAAGAATCATTTCAGAATTCCAAAGAATAAGCGTAGTAGGCTTATAAAATAATTCTGGCAGAATAAACCGACTTCAAGAATACAAACTACCTATCGAACAGATTACAAAATGGACGAAACTATGCAAAAGTTTACATATACCGGGCTTTATAAATTCGAATATTTGAACGAAAAGATGTCCGCCGAAAGATGGCCCGACGTCCGCCACATTCACGAGAAGCGTCAACAACAACAACAAGCATAAAATAGGGGGTTGATGAGTGGGGAGAATGGTTCTTCCATATAAGAAAATAGCTTCCGGGCGAAGCCGGCAAAATCATCTAGTAATAATATATATTTCTATGAAACAACCAATATTTATAACTTGCCGCTCCGATTAAAAATTAAATAAAATATAAGGCGAACAAACTGCAAGCGAACTAGCCCGTTGTTTTCGGGGAACAATTTTAAATGAGTAATTTTATAGAACGCTGATATTCTTTAATCTTTAACTAAATTGTGAAATAACTTTGTAATATACAGATGTTAATTTACATTTATTTTGTATATTAATGTTCGACCTGCCGATATAAATCATTAAATAGGCAGCCAGTTCTACCTTTTTGTGTGGTGCTACAAATTGTTTTGCGAAATATATTTTTTTTTTGTAGGTCCCTTCTTATGCAATGCATTGTGCAAGAACTTAGTTAAAGGGATAGAATAGATAGAGAAGATAGATGTGTAAAATGTAGAAAGATTAATTTCTTTTGAGCTCTGCTATTGCGCGTCTTGTTAATTTTTTTTAGGACATTGTTGGAGCGCCTCCGGTGATAAGTAGACGCATTGAATTTATTAAGCTATCTGAGCAGTGATTTTTTTTATTAATTATTTTACTTCTGCTAACCGACGAAGGAGAGCACCGTGGTGTACATTAGCTTGGAACAGCATCAATCGCTGTCGGAACAGTTTTTTTAGTGACCAGTGCTATGCCTTCATCACTCTAAACAATCTAATAACAATTAATACAATGTGTGACACTAATGTAAATTAGAGAAATTGAGAATGTTGATGACTTGTCCTGACCTGAGATTGAATTCAGGTCCTAAGTCATAATTTGCTTAGTAGTCAACGCGCTAACCACTTCAGCCAACACCACCCTCGCTAAATCATGCTAAATCATGATGAATAATTTCACTAAAACAATGAAATATCTTGCAAATATTCAGTTAAATGAGTCTGATTATTACATATGTATGTAATTTAATTTTAATAATAGTTTATATTGTCTTCATGGGAACAATTAAAATAATTCATTATAATAATGAACTAATTGCATTAATATTATGAAGTATTTTGTTTTAGAATAAAGACGTCAATTCCTTAAAAATTTGTAAAAAATCATTAATTGGATGAATAAATTCATTAAAATAATTAAATATTTTCTTTAGCTTAACGCAGTTATAGCAACAAATCTATAAAAATTTTTTTTTATCTATTAAGAGTTTTATTACTTTTCTACAATCATTATTAAAATTTAATTCAACTAAACAGCGATTAACGCTAAAACTGCGTTTTTATTTTATAAGTTTTATATTAAAAAAAAAAAAAAAAACTGTTAATTTATTATAGTTAAATAAAAACCATAGTGTGTGTATTTAAACAATACATATATATATACATATACAAATTATATTGTCGTCTATCTTCCATTTAGTTTCTAAATTGCCAGAATATAGCCATCCTTTAGGAAAACTTTTATTGTCCCTTCATATTATTAAGTCAGCTTTTTTTGTATTTAAATAAAAAAAATTTTAAGAGAAAGAGAAGAATATCTTAATTTTTATGGTTATAGAAATATTTTTATATATTCCTTAATAAACTACCTATCGTTTGGTAGCGAAATATCGAAAAAAATAATATAAAAATAAAAAAGCAGTTATTTTTCTTATCGTTATTTTTATATAAAAAAGTTGATTTTTTACTCGCAAAAAGCAGACTTAATAAATAAGCAAGATGGAAGTAATTGGAACAACTATGTTCCTTCATATTTGTTTTACACGATATGATAGTTAAAAAAAATTTATTTCTTATTTCGGTGATTAAGTGTCCACTGCACATATTTATATATCAAAATTGGAAATATATACACACATACAAATCAATAGTTTAAATTGGATTTAAAAAGTGAAAATCGCAAATAGCACTCACTAAAAACGAAACACTCTCTCATATAGTAGATAAACCTAACATGACATTTTGAGAACCGCATATTAGGCACTAATGCAAAGTTTACATTAAAACTGTTTTATTTAAGGTCACGTGAAATACCGGGTAGTATATATTATATATATATATATATATATATATATATATATTGTGTGAAAGGTAATTAAGTCGTGATTTTATATATTTGCAATAAATTTTATTATTTAAAAAAATATCGTGAAATGTTTGCTAATAAAATAGTTTTTATTTTCCACATTTTTAATTTTTTGTTAATTTTTTGTCTGTCTTTAAATTCTATATATGTACTCGTATTTGATTCAAGAGCTTTAGAACAATTTTCTTATCGATATTTCGCTACTCCTTTGTGTAGTTCCTTCGAAATATTTGATTCGAATATACAATTTTTTATATTAAATATTTTATATGGTTCATATATTGTTGTTATCTAGGCTTTTTATCGTATTTTTTTTCTAATTTGTTAAATTGTTAATTCTAAAGATGCTTTACAAAGCAGTAGCTTCATATTGCTAAATAATATTTTAATTTGTCAGGCTTAAGTACGTTTGCTGAATAATTTAATTAATAAAAAAAAATAATAATTTAAGAAAACGATCTTATTAAGCCCGACAAATTAAAATTTTTTCTCTGTTCGACTACAAATTCATAACTTAATTGATAAATAAAATAAATTTTTATAACGTTTTTATTATAAAAACAAAAAAATTGCATAAATAGATTTTCATATTGAAAGTTAAACGAAACAAAGTTTTTTTCAAACATTGAAAACATATTCTTTAACTTCAGAATAAAGTTACTTATGAACTAAAATTTTGCAAAAAAATATCAAGCAAGCACGCATTTTTTAATAACAAATTATCTGGCAGTAAGTTTTTCTAATTAAAATGTTGCAACAGCAACGTTAATAAATAACGAATGAATCACTTTATTTATCACTTTATTTTTATCTGATGTTCGCTTAACTGATTCCCCGGTTAAATGCGTAAAACATTGTGCAATTTAGCATGCCCACTTTAGCGGGTATTACTATAATTACACATTATGTATTTATAAACCTATAATTCTATATAAAAAAAATAAGAAGATAATATTTGGGCATAAAAAGAGTGATTTTAACTTAACAATGAAATAAATTCAACTATTTAAGAATACTTTTGGAACTGCTGGGTGGTACATCCATACGTATGAATGTATGCATTTAAGTTTGTGCATATACCTAATAATATATATGTATGTGTTTATAGATGTGGATATTTGAACGACAATATATTGTTGTAGATAGATTGTTTGGTTTCAATTGGTCACTTTTATATTTATATATTTATATACAGTGCGCTCGCGATAATATGAACTAATTAAAACCAAGCCAGTTCACTTTTGCAAGATTGTTCATATTTGCGAATGACATCTAATTTCCCCTTAAAAACATTTTTCCCATAAAAACAAAAATTTATTAAAAAAATCTGTGATTTTTTTTGTTGCTGTTTCTTTTGCTCAATCGCCTTTAAGAGTAGCCAATGGAAGAAAAAAAAGTGTTCATATTTTGGGGGTGTTCATATAATAGGGTATTCATATTTTCGCGAGTGCACTGTACTACATATAACATACTTATATATATAAAAATATGCATAAAAATACGTGTACATATGTATTTGTAAATTGTTTTTGTTGTATATATTAATTAATATACTACTACATATAACCTATGGTTTTTAAATTTCTCGCATTTATGTACAGAACAACAGAAAGAGAAATAGGAATAATCCAATATATATTAAAAAGTTTATAATAAAACAAATAGGTACATAGATAAATAAGTACAAGTATATATACATATATTGCAATACATACATCAATTAAAATTTCACAAGTTACCTACTTTATGTTAATTTTTAATGGCCTGGCACACTAATAATGGAGACTGGTAATGATATTAGTTTAGTAGTCCAAAGGTTCAGGGTTCGATTCCCGCCAAAGACCCTGAATATTTTCGAAAATAAGACAAGGAATTATCTTTTATTTTTTAATTTAAAGGTTTATATTACTTATTTTATTTTAGGCGTGTGTTAAGCGGTTAAAAATTTTGCTGATGAGATCGTGGGCGGCCTAAAAATGTGATGATGTCAGTCAAAATTTTGGTACACTAAATTTTTTTTTAATAAAAACTAATTTAATTAAAAAATTAAATTATTATGCAGAAACAAAAATTGATTTATATAGATGTAACCAATCAACTTTGTTTCTGCAACTTTCTTAAATTTTCTTTTAAATTTGCATTCGTGTCCATACATGTATAGTTCTTTATACCCTTCACCAAAAATGGTAAGTGTTTGTTATTACGTGTGTAATTTACACAATATTTATATGAGGTCCATATAGTATATATATTCTGAATCCTTATAGATAGGGAACTTGTATGAGCCATGTCCGTCTGTCTGTACTTGATCTCGATTTTCCGCAGACACTAGAAGAGCTAGAGACTTGGGTCTTGGACTGAAATGTAAGGATTTTTTTAAGATGATTCGTATTGAAAATCAGCAAAAATAAAATATAGGTTCTGATATTGAATTATATATACAAATAAATGAAGATATATATAACCCTTTCAGAAATAAATTTATAAATACATGAGGTGCAACAGTGATGAATATGGAATCTTTTGAGGCTTGTTAGTGTTATGTGTATATTAACTTAATAATTACTTTATGTATTTTTTCGTACAAACCCCATTTTTGTTCACTGATGGATGGAAAATTGTAAAATATTTTTAACATCCTGTATTATATTCAGTGAATCACATATTTATGCATTGTTGAAGCGTCATAAGATTCGGCACAGCCGAATATAGCGCTCTTACTTGTTTCTTCTCATTTTTACAAAAGTTGCGTGTACTTCATGTACTCTTTCCTTATCATCAAACTCAAAAGCTACGCAGCAAAAGTTGATTAATATGGACAGGCACTAAGATTATTCAGTATAGATTAATTTGAATTCTTCCGTTACATTTCTATTTCAACACTTCCACTTAAAATGAAAATTGCATGAAACAACTGCGACAAAATTCTAGAGTTGTCAATATATAAAAGGAACTAGGTCATTCCTTACGCTCATCGCTCCTTTTGCGAACGAGAGACAATCTCTGTAGTTTCTAAAACAAAGTCAACAAACATTTTCTGTTTTTTTTTTGCTGTAGAACCATACCAAAAGTCTTTAATTAAAATATTTTTAAAAAATAAGTTTTTCAAAGAAAATTTTAAAAATTGACTGGTGGTGATAAAAAGGTGTGTTTGGCTTAGAAACTCTTTTGACACTTTCGTTTGCTAATTTTAGCCAAAAAGAAACGAATAGTTCCAAGTGTTCAAAATAAGTAAGAAAATTGGTATATCGATAAATTAATGATTCCTCAAGGAACGATAAAAAAATAAAATTTTTGGAAAAGTTCGCACTGTTCCTATTAGGGAATCGTTACAAGGAACTAGGTCGTTCCGGAAAGACACAACTCTAATATATTCTTATACATATAAGAAGTGATATATTTGGAAAGGAGAAGTTTTGTTTAGAAAAGATAGTGATTTTGGAAGTCTAAAAATAAAATTTAAATTTTATTTTATAGCGATAAAAATTATTTTCCCATCTCTGTCATATATTGTAATGTTTCGGAAAAGTAATCTTATTATACATACATACATATCGAATGCTTAATATATAAAGGAAGTATCTCGTTTTTTTTAATCGGTTTTTTTACATTTTATGGTAGATAAAACTTAAATACAGCTCCCTTAAAAAAAATCAGTTTCCTATGTTGACGAATAACAGATTTACAGTAATTAAAAAAAGCCCAAACTAACTAACTGACTTGGGATTTTATTGAGTTTTTTTCCTTCTCTTGTAAAGTAGCTAAAAGTTGAGATACGACCTTTCTATATTAAGCCACTGATATATAATGTTCATTCACATAATTAAATGTTTTTATTATGATTTTTATCAAATTGATCAATTAAGGCTAGAACTAAATATTTTTATAACTGGACACCTAAACAAGCAATGAAATTGTAATTCCTCACAAATGACTTAAAATCTATAACAATCACTATTAATAAATTTAAAGACTTGTTATGATGTATATCTTGAGTTTTTTTGTGCCTTTCACCAGAATCGGACGTTACAATCTTGTTATTTTTAAAATTTTATTTGATTTTGAAGCAATAAAAATTCGTAGATAGAAAATGTATACATCGAATATCTAAGATGTCGAACTAAATCTCGTTGTCTTAAAATTAGTTCACATTTTTTTGGGAGTTTTAAGCACATCTATTATTTCTCCTTCACATTCTTACATACATAAAAATAAACTTAAATATAAATACAACTCACGATTACAATTAACAAAACATGCCTCACTCCATAAAAAAAACACAAAATTGTCAGGTAACATTTTTACGAGAAAAGCAATGACATCCTAGTGTATGATTTTAATTGTTTGTATAGTTTAACTTGTTTTTAGGTCGTTTAACTTTTCGAAAGTAACAGAAACTTAATCTCAATAGTAGAAATTAAAATGACTAAAACTAAACTAATGTAAAATTAAAGGGCAACACAACACAACAAAACACAACAGAGCTGAAGCAACAACAAAAGCACTCAACATTTAATTTAAACACATAATTGCGATGATAATTATCACATTAAGAAGTGATATTGCGCTTAACAAAGATCCAGCAATAAAAACTTTGGAGGAGATGCTCACCACGTAAAAAACTAACAACCACTATTAGATACAACAACAAAATCAAATTAACTCTGTCTTAACAGACAACGGTTGAAACGCAAATACTAAATTGGAATTTCAAGAAATTATTTTACAAAAATTTTTCTATGAAGAAAAACGAAATATGAAAAAGCTTCACTAAAAATTTTCAACGCAATTGAGTGTCGGCATTTTTAAGGTGTAAGTAAGATCATAAAAAAATAGATCATAAAATATTATTTTAGATGAGCAAAAAAACAAAGCAATAAAAATATAAGAAGAATTTAGTTCAACACAACTAAATGGGATGCATACGGTTAAATCGAATCTAATACACCTTAAAATATTTTTGGTATATATTGGAAGTTTTTTTCTTGTTACTTAAAAGTAAGTTTTACCACATCCAAAGATTTTTTTAGCCTCCATTAAAAAAATATCCCCATATCAATAATGAAAAAGCTCCACAAAAAAAAAAAAAAAAATAAAAATAGTCCCAAAACAATTTTTTTCAATGTAAAAATGTTGCGGCTATTTTTCATTGCAGCCATGTTTCCCACTTGAGGAACTAAATATTGAAAATGGTCCCAAATGGCTCCAAACTAAAAATTGCCCCAAAGTTTACAAAAAATATGGCACCAAATTTAAAAACAAAAAATTTTAAAAATAACGCTAAATATTAGGGAAAATGGCCCAAATTTAATTTTTAGTTTAGGACCATTTTTTTAAGCAATGCTTAAATATATTGTAAGAGTTACAAACGGAATGATAAATAAGTTATACTTTATATTTGGTGTAGAGTACACGAATTTGATGCTGGAGAAAATATTAAAAATAGACAAGAGTTGTGAAAATACCTGACATTGGCCTCCTCTAAAATTTTAGTTTCTCAACACAAATGCAATACATTAAATTAAATTAAAGAAAATAATTTTAAATAAAAAAAAAAAAAAAAAACATTAACATTTCTTGACGATTTTTATGTCCAGCTTTTACTGCAATTAATTAACACTTTTGAACTTTGAAAACTTCTATAGTTTGCATGCAACAACATTCACATTTACTAGAGACTAAGCAAAAACTTTTATTCTCCTCTTTTATTTTTAATGCTGCACTAATAATTTCACTTAAATTTATAGAAACAACCAAAGTTTCAAGTTGAACGTAATTAAATGAAAACTTCCGGCCATTGCCAGAGAATAATCCTGGCTCTGGCATCAGTTACACTAGAAAAGTACAACGAATATTGTTCAGAAGCTGGAACAAAAAGATATTAAGAGTAAAAAAAAATCAACACAATCACAAAAAACAATTTACAATTGATGACTGAGTTATTCTGACAATGCAAGAATTTATGAATGAATTGATAAATGGAGGGAAAAAGACAAGTATCCCAAAAGGCCATTGTAGTTGTAGTAAAATTTACACTGGGAAAAATGAATGATAGCACCCAAGAGTAAGGAAGCATACTGACACATATATTTTCGTAATTTCAATATTTGAATTAATGTTAATTTGCGTATTTGGAGTGATGATAATCCTCAACTTTATGTTGAGACATGGTTACATCCGGAAAAACTGACTGTTTGGTGTTCTTTATGGGCTGGGGAAATCATTGGTCCATATTTCATTAAAAACGATGCGGATCAGAACGTTACAGTCAATGGTGACCGCGCACTAGAGCCATGATTACTGACTTTTTCGTTCATTAATTGAACAACCACGATGTGCATGTCACGTGCCACAATTGATTGAAGGAAACGTTTCGTAACCGAATAGTTTAACGTGAATCGGCCTCCAAGATCAAGCTAGACTATTTTTTGTGGGGATATGTGAAGACGCTATACTACGCCGATAAGCCTGAAACGATTGACCACTTGGAGGACAACATTAGCCACATTATTGGCGATATACGGACACAAATGTTGGAAAAAGTCATCGAAAATTTAACCTCCAGATAAGACTACATCCAGAATTTATATATAATGCCAGAAGATTATATTTCGAATAAAGTTAATTTCATGTCAATTTAAAAAAAATCATGTTTGTTTTATTTCATTTTAAAGTTCTATACCTCCATAAGAAGCACCCTATATTATTATCTGATAAAAGTTATAAGCTCAAAACTTGTTCGTTATAGCTAAAGTGTATGTTTGTATTGAAAATTCTAATTCTCAATGGACTCAGAAGAAAATCGTTATATTGAAAGTTTTCGTTATAACGAGGTTTTGCTGTATATATATATACACAGTTGAACTTCCATAATTTGAATCAGCATTATCCAGAAAAGAAACTTCAATTTAGGGAGACTTCAAGTTATGGAATAAGTTTTCAAAACTTAGCATATTTATAGTGCCGCTCTTGGCATGCGATTTGCCTCAATTTATAGAAACTGCAAGTTATAGAAGTTCAAGTTATAGAAGTTCAACTGTATATTATATATTTGATTCAATAATTTTTATTTTCTGTTAATGTTGAATATAAATATTATTGCATAAGCAGTGAGATTGTTATAACCATTATTTCTTCGAGTGTATTTAAGCAATTAGTCTAATAAAGCATTGAAAACAGAAATGATTAGTTATTTAAAAACAGACTTGCACTTAAACACTTTGGTCTTGTGAAACGATTTTAAATGAAATGGTTGCCAGAGCAAAAAAAACAACACTTTTTTTTAAATTAGAAAGAAGATTTTAATATTTTTTAAAAAAACTTATGAAGTGTTTTTTTTTTTCTAATAAAAATTAAAAATTTTTCCCATGTCGATAAATGCATTACTAGCTTATGGTACATGTTAATAAATAAATAAGAAGTAGTAAAAGCAAAAAAGCGTCAAAAGTGTTAGCTTTTCTTAAAGAAAGAACACTTTATGTTATTGTAAAAAAATTATTTCTAAAAAAAATATTTCTAAAATTATTTATTTGTTGCGGGTTAGCAATATCTAGATATATATTTCGTTGGTAGCTATACCAATTCATCAGTAGATGTTTTACCCTTTATGTTTAAAAAATTCCAAAGCTCATCTATTTATACAAAAACTCACAAGCATATTTTTGTGAATTACAAAGCATAAAAATAACCTTTAAAAAATTTTTCAAACACACACAACAATAATTTTCCATTATGAATGTTTTTAATTTTCTACACCTATACAATTAGACAACCGCAAATTTTAAACATAAATACTTGAGTACATGCTCAAATAAATGTAAAATTTCTAAAAATATAAATTGTACCAATAATACCACTTTTTCTTCCATTTTTATACCCCCAACCTGAAAGTTCACTTTAAGTGAACGTAAAATATAATAATAAGAAAAACCAATATCCTCGTATGTGCATGTATAGAAAAAGCACCAATTTGTCCCGTTTTTACACATTAAAAATGGTAAAGATCTACTGATGAGTTGGTATTTAGCAACCAACGAAATGCATTTAGATTTGATAACCCACAACAAATAAATAAAATTTTTAAAAACATTAAAAAGAACTTTATATTTTCCTTTTACTACATATGTTATTCGTCTACCAATTTTGGTAAAGTTCATTAAGAGAATTTCTTAAGAGAAAAATTTAAAAAACGCACCAAAAGTAAAAAACTACAATACCATAAGTGAAAAAGTACCATAAGTAAAAAAGTATCAGTTTATTCTAATTTCAGCTCTCAGAAAGTATGTTAACTTTTAAAAAAATTTTATAAAATATTTTATATTACTATTACAAATAAACGTAATTATTATTTGAATTGTAATCTATATATAGGTTTTTACTCTCAAATTAACGTTTTTTGGATTCAAATTGAATATTTTAAAAGTCAAACTCAAGTTCTTTCAAAGCAAATTAAATTTTGTTCTAAACAAATTAAATTATTATCAAAACAAATTCAATTTTTTGGAATTTGAAAGCAATTTTTTTTTTTGGTTTGAATTACATTTTTTTCTTTTCAAATTCAATTTATTTTACTCCAAATTAATTTTTCTTGAATTAAACTTAGAAAGCTTTAAAAAAGTATTTTTCTCTTTTAGTTGTGATAACCTTTCTCTTATTGTTATTAATAGCACATGTAATTGTTCCCACTGTTAGAGGACGAAATGTTTCCCTCATTTTAGCTATGAATATAAATGGCATTTTACATAAAAAAATAATAGCCCATTCCACGGTTAATACCAATATTTTTTCATCTTTCCTTGAGGAACTATTTCATAAGTTAGCTGAATCGAACATCACAGGAGCTTGGCTGATCCTTGACAATGTACAGATACACAAAACACAAGTGGTAAATGATAAAATTTCTGAGTCTGGGCATATTTTAGTTTTTCTTCCTCCATATTCTCCTATGCTAAATCCAATAGAAAAAGTTTTTTCAAAAACTAAACTTTGTGCTTGAAATTTGTTAGCTGATCCAGAGAGCCATATGGATTTGGTAACAATAATTAAACAATCCGTGGAATCGGTAACACCTTCCGATTGCAACAATTATTATGTTGATATGACCATGAATTTGTCATTAGCTGCATGTGGAGAGCCGTTGCAATGAATATTTATATAGCAAATAATATAAACTTAGATTAGATTTAATGGTATAAAATAACAATCAGTTTTTAAGTATTTTGCGTTAAATTAAAAAATAATTCAATTTGAAATTAAAAAAAGTTAATGTAAAATGAAAAAAAAATTAACTTGAAATAAAAGATATTGAATGCGACTTGCAAAAAGTTTAATTTATGCTGAAAATAATTTAATTTGTTTAGAATAAAATTTAATTTGTTTTGAAAAAACTTGAGTTTGATTTTTAAAATATTTAATTTGAATAGAAAAAACCTTAATTTGATAGTAAAAACCTATATATAAAACCGAATGTGTGTTTGTTTATTTGTTTGCTTGTTCCTTATAGGAGGACAAACCCTTGGACCGATCTTCCTGAAATTTTCACAGTATTTAACTGGAACTCTCGGATGAATTATAGGCTATATGAAGTTTTGATTGAACAAAGAGGGGTGACACCGCCCTTATAACCCAAAAATTTAAATCGCCATATTTTGGGCATTTTTTGACCTACGTCGATGATATTTGGTGCATATGGTATTCGCATAATTTGGAATACGTACCAGGAGAAAGGTGGGTGGGACCACACCCCTTCTTAGGAAAATTAAAAATCGTAATATAGTCTTAACTACTGGAGCGATCGTCATTAAATTTTCACAATAGGATATATAAATACTTTTAATTGTAGTGAAGCACACCGGGATAAGCTAGTGTTTTTATAAAATTAAAAGATAACAACAATAAAATACAAAAATTACACGAATTTATAGTTTCATTTTATAAAAATAGGCAGTAAATGTTAAAAACAAATGCCTTCCATTGAATTAAATGAATTTATTCAACTTTCTGAATTCGCATCCTAGAATTCTACTCTATCTTAGTATAGATGTCTTGTTGTTGTTACTTTCTTTGAAACCCAAATTTATAAAATACACGTATGCTTAAATGCATGATTAATAAATGTGAATATATTAGGAGCAGATTTAAACGCTTATAGTTTCCAAAATTTGTTAGCATCTACCGCTAACAATTGTTAGCGAAATATCGAAAATAAATATATATATAAACAACAATATATATATATTAAAATAAAAAGACCTATAGCTTAAATAAACATTCTAATAAATATAAAGAAAAGGTCAAATAAAATAGAATATAAATATATCTAAGGCATTTATTAAGTAAAGCCGCAGCGCTAAGCTTGGTTCATAAGTTATTATTATTTATATAATATTTTTGTTAACTATTTTTTTTTATCACAATATGTTTTATTTGTATGCTAAATGAAAAAAAGTAGATATAATTTGAAATTGTTTTAACTGAAAAATTTGATTAGAATTTCAGAAATAATTTAATCTTTTACCTTTTACCTACTCTTCTCTAGACTCTTCTAATCACCCTTTCTCTAATACTATTCTTTACTAAAGGCAACAGAACGGGACCACATCAGGGCCCAAGTGGGCTGGAATCTAATCTTCCTTTTACGAGCAGCCTGCTAACCTAACCTAGACATAATTGCGAAGCGGTTTTCGCAGCAGGAGGCACAACAGCAACAATCATCTCTCCCTTACAAAGGGGCTGTGCACATATTACGTAACGCTGTTTTCAGAGATTTTTAAGCCACCCCCCACCGTAACGCTTTTTAATAATTTTTCAGTGCAAAATTTCCAATCCGTAACAAATCTTTAACCCCCCTTGGAGCGTTACATAGTATGTGCACAGCCCCAAACCTGCTTCAGCCGAAGCAGTAGTTTTTGCTGGGAATTTGCACATATTCACATATTCCGTGGCGGGGTGGTTAACTGAGAAAAGGCTGGAATTTTTTGCTCTTAGTACTTTTCTTTTTTCGATAAATTTTTTATGCCTTCATTAAAATGTAGCGTGACCGAAGTCATCACGGGTAAAAGCTAAGGCCGTAAAAACAGCTCTATATGGTCGACATAAAAAATAAACACTTATCGCTTGTATGCAGAATTGCCCTCAACTAATTGACTTCATTTAGGGATTTTGTGCAAGAACAAATCTTTTTAGATTTATTTGATATTATTTTTATTTGAAGCAACATTAACATGAAGTAATTGTAATGCAATTGTGGGACCAGTAAAGGGATTAGGACTAAAAGAGGTGTAGTTAATAAAAACTAATAAGTGCAAATGATTAATTAAAATCTTTGAACATAAATTTAACGGAAATTGTGACTGACACATACTTCCGTAGAAGGAATAAAACTTTGAAATTTTAAATTAAAAAAAAAACACAAATTGCAAATACACAGAATGGTATAAATTAAAAGAAACGATGCTTATAATAAGAGGAACTTTCATAAATTAAGGATTCAATAGCAGTGTTTTGACTGGAAGCACAATTTACAGAAAGATTTGAATGAAAAAAAAAAAGAAAAACAAGAAGAAAAGAGAAGCGGGCATCTTATTAAGCTAGAAAATATAGTTTCATGAATTTAACGAATATTTCACAAAAAGTCCCATAATGTATGTATGTGTGTATGTGTTCCTTTAATTCCCTTTAAGATTGTGTCATCTACCATGACGATTAATGCATAAAACGGCTTGTTTCCAGTTACCTCCTAAAGACAAGACAAATTAATTTAACTTTAGTTTCGATAAATTCGCCATCAATATAAATTTACCACTTCACTATAAACGTGCAACGAGCATCCTCCTACAATGGAGAATGAGTTTTATTTTCTCTATTTAAATTTTAAAATAACATTGACATGTTAAGATTTGAGTAAATTGAGTGTGCGAATGATTCTGTCTGTCTGTCTGCCCGGTCTGTCTGCCTCTTCAGGGATGTTGGTTGGTTGGAATAAATTTACACAAGTCAGTCGAAAGCAAAACTATTTACTTGTATTTTAATGTCTCGCACACCATGTGTTCTATTATGGATTTTTAACAAATATGTGGTATGCAATGACCAGTGGTCACAGAATCTAATTTGTTTTTGTGAACAAGGGAAAGACCACAGTAATGTTCGTTTGACAAAGTGAATAAAGGAAAGAGTTTAACATTAGTTAGGATACAAAATTTTAGTTTTAATAGTTAAGCATTTCATGAAGGCTAGTCACAGAAAAGCAAAGACCCGTCAAAAGGTTGAACTTGCAACTCATGAATAGAGTTTTTCGCTAATTTTATGCTCAAAGCGTTCAAAAGTCTATAGTTTTTTTTCGCCTCTCGTGTTAAGTAGACGCATCAATTAATTGTTTTACTTCGCTGACGATTCTGGGTGCTGTGGGATACATTAGCTTGGAACAGTATCAAACGCTGCCGAACCAGGGGCGTTACTCTGTAACTCGATTCGAAAAGAAAACTATTCGTTTTTCTATCTTATTTACATTGAAATTCGAAAACATTTGCTTTCGATTCGAAATACCCCAAGTTTTTGGTGACCGTTGCTCTGCCTTTATCACTTGAACTTCAACAACAATGGCTACTACAATTTCTCACTAATGTACATTAGAGACTCTGACCAGGAATCAAATCCAAATTCTAAGCCATAGTTTGTTTGCTTTGTAGTCAAGGCGCTAACCACTACAGCCAACATCACACCCTTTAGTTAGTTTAATTTTCATTAAGGCACTTTTGCATATTGTCTGCTTTAAACTTTCGTACTAATTTTAATTTACTTCTTGAGACAAATTTACTTCTTGAGGTAAAGTATTAGTGATGCCCTGCCACAAGCAGCAGCAAGATGAATGGCACAAAATATTGCACCAAGTATCATAGAAATCGGTTTCTTCAACTACACTTTTCGTGTAGTATCATTGAATTTTTAGTTACGGCCATTAACCTAATAGTTGCGACAACCGATAAAATTGGTTAACACAATGGAATCTTAAATGGGAGTTAATCTGGATTATTTACGCTCATTTTTATCCTGGAACACAATTTAATTAATATTTTTAATACTTAACTAAATTAAATTGTTTTAGTGCCTGTTCGCCGATATCGCAGAACTTCATTCTTTCGAACAATTATATTTGAAACAAAAACAAATTCAAAAATTTTTGTTTTTGTTTTAAATGTAATTGTTCGAAAGAAAGAACTTCTACGATATCGGCGAACGGGCAGTTACTTTCCCATTTGAATTTAAAATTAATTTTTGTCCATTATTGGTATTGAACATAGAACTCACATGTTTGAAACACGTCGCCTTAGACAACTCTGCCACATCCAGCATTTAAAAATCGACAAATATTGAGTAAGTACATTTTTTTAACATAATTGGTTATGCCAACTGAATAATCGGTTAGGAGTATCAACCAAACCATATTCATTGCCAATTATTCAGTTGTGCTCGCCCTTTTTCATTTAGTAGCAGAAAAAGAATTCATTCGGTTGACCCAACTAATTTAAGAATTGTCACAACCGTATGTTGGTTACAATTTTGGTATTATGGTTTTGATCATAGAATGATCGTTGAATCGTTGAAATATTGGTAGCGGTAACCGATATATAGTCTATGCAACTGATATTCTTTTGACACAACCTTTTTCCAACCAATATTTTTTCTGGGTGTACGAATAAACGAACTCACATCATCGTACATTATTTATAACTTAAACCCCGCATCTTCTGGTACCTTAATACACAAAATTTCTTAAAACTTTCCCCTACCAAAAACTTCAAATTTTAAAGTTTTCTCAAACAAACTGGTCCGCTTTCTTGCCAACCACACATATGAACGTCGTACCAAATACGAATACGAGTTGAGCAACATGTGAAAAACCTTGTGAAGCAATTCGTCAAAAAATATCAGATGTTAATACATACATACATACGTACATATGTATTTATATCCGCACGGATGAGGGTTTGAAGAAACTTTTTGATACGATTACAAATTAAAGGTCTAATAAAGCAAGAAAAACCTTTAAGTTATAAAATTAAAAATTATTTGATGTTTCGAACAAAGTTTACGGCCTGGCCGGCGATCAGTGGATTTCAAGACGTAAAAAATCAAACTTGTGTTTCACTAATAACCGATTTTGTTCAACTTATTATTTATTTACTGGCGCAAAAGATAAACAAATAAATTAAATTGATGGCTAGAAGGTCGTTCTTGTTTTTTGTTTACAGTTTCAGCATTATTGATCGATTGATATCGTGGGACGGACCGTTACACTACTGATTCGCAAACACACATAAATAAAGTTCTCTTTGTTGTGATACGAAAGCTCTCAGTTTTTTGAGTTTTTCATATAAAATGTTGTAGCTAAATTATTATTTCTTTTTTATGTAAAAATCACATCGGTGCTGTTTATACAAGACGAACGAGCGATTTGAGTGTAAATTTTGTATGGAAACCTCTAAGAAAACGAAGTGGTTTTTATACAAAATTTATACTCAAATCACTCGTTCGTCTTGTATCAACAGCACCTAAGTTATTTTGTGAATTAAAACATTTTTCTTCAAGAAAAATAAATACCAAATGTTAAATCTCCACCACAATTTCGTCAGCCTAGTATCCATACTTTAGAAGCTGAAACCTAGTAACTTTTTATATTTAAAGATTACAAATGTTGATTGTACATTCGATCTAATGTGTAATATGTGACTATCCCTGATAAGAAAATATCGACAAACAAAAAAGAAAAATCAACATGAGCAAAGAAAATCGTTTTTTTCCGTAGTTATTTTTTATAAATTTTCTAACATTTCATGTAGCATTAAATGGCCAACAAATATTAGTGTAGAATTATTATGTAATATAATGTGGTATTTTTACAAACGAATAGATTTTCTTACAGAAATTTGAAAAATGATATTACAAATTGTACGCATTTGTCAAATTATTCCAGAGATTATGCAACAATACATACAACATACGAGCAAACATGTTGATAATGATGATTGCTACAAGGTAAACTCCTGCAATATGAGATGGTGAGTTCTGCTGGTTTTTTTTTTTTTTTTTTTGAGAAAATTGGTAACAGGATTTTGCCAAGTTATAATCAGTAGTAATAATGATAGTTTTACTATTTTACTTCATAGAAAAAAAGAGCACAAACGCAGGGACACTGTATGGACATGCCAGCTTTAAGAAAATTGTTATTGTGTGTTAAAAAGTTTAGAACTGGTATTATAAAGCTTAATTGAATATTAGAATGAAAACTATCAAATAAAGAAATACAGTGATGGATAAAATAAAGTGACGACAAATATTTGTTAATATAAATAGATTAAATAATTTCTATCCTATTCATTAAAAACTTTATCAAAGAAATTTAGGTAGAAAACTAGGAGCTTAACATAAATAAGTCTCCTGGGTCGGATGGTATTCCAGCACTGGTCTTGAAACAATGCTTTTCGACGTTAGCACGTTCATTGGCATGCCTGTTCAGCACTTTGTACCATGCTGGCGAATTTCAAAAGTGTTGGAAGGTTTTCAATGTATCGCCAATCTCTAAAAAGGGGGTGGCTAACAACCCTGATAATTACTGCCCAATTGCAGTTTGTTCTGCGCTTTCCAAAGTGATGGAAAGTAGGTTGAATTTTCATCTTGTGAAATATTTGAAGATCAACAGCTTACTTAGCGACCGGCAGTAGAGCTTCCGTAGGGGCCGCTCTACGGGGGACTTACTAGCTTTCCTTTCGGAAAAGTGGTGTAACAGCATACACCACTTTGGCGAAAGTAAAGTGATGGATCTAGATATTTCCCAGGCATTTGATAGAATGTGGCATGGAACACTTTTGTCAAAACTAAATGCCTGTTCGCCGATGTCAGTGATGGCTTTAATCGATTTTTATCGAGCTTTCTCTGATATCGTCACTCT
Source organism: Lypha dubia (assembly GCA_947311025.1). Classification (NCBI taxonomy): domain Eukaryota; kingdom Metazoa; phylum Arthropoda; class Insecta; order Diptera; family Tachinidae; genus Lypha; species Lypha dubia. Next base: position 73,609,218 of record OX371264.1, on the reverse strand, counting down.
ACCAGTTGTTGTAGATGGGATCTCATCAAGGCAAGGCTACGTTCTTTCTCCTACGCTTTTTCTAATTTTTCTTAATAACCTTGTATTTCAAGCTTCTAACCTTATCAACTCTCTTACAGATAACAGGAGCATCGTTCATTCGTATTCATTTATTAATTGGCCAAACCTGTCGGAAATCCGGGCAATACGGCAAAATATGAATGATACATTAAATCGCGATCTCCTGACAATTTCAAATTGGGGTTATGCTAATGATGATTATAATGCACGTAATCAACATTATTAATTTCTCTAATGTACATTAGTGAGACATTGTATTAAGTGATGAAGGCATAGCACTGGTTACTAAAAAACTGTTCCGACAGCGATTGATGCTGGTTTAAGCTATGTACACAACATCGCCCTCCTTCGTCGCTTAGCAGAAACATCGGCGAATTAAAACAATTAATAAAATGCCTGCCAATACAGCATAACAAAGTTAATGCGTCTACTTAACACCGTAGGCGCCTCAACACTGCTATAAAAATTAACATAAAACGCACAACAGAGTTATAAAAGAGTTAAGCCTTCTAAATTTTCCACATCTATATTCCCTACCCTATCCCTCTCCCTGAATTCCGGCACAACGCACTGCAAACGTAGGGGCAATCCCCTGACTGCTGGTCCTAACAAAAAGCAACAAACCTTGTAAATTTTGCTTTTGCAAAAAAAAAACAATACAACATTTGTTCAGTGTTGTCAGATTAGGGAATTTATCCCCTCAAAATGGGGATGAAAAATTTGGTTTGGGGATCGGGGAATTCATTGAGGATAATTTATATGATTTGGGGAATTTATGAGATTTTTTGGAGATTTTTATTTTGTTTATATAATTTGGTTTATTTTTCGACTATTATTTTAATACCAACATATTTTAATTGTTCTTTTTTGAGTACATAATTGTTTTTAGTGTGGTATTATTAAAAGTAAAGCGGACTTGTGTTTTTATAACTAAAAACTTTATTGAAACAAATGCTAAAACATTTGCCATCAAATCTCAACATATTTAAAACATATAAGCAATTTACTCCAAACATGTGTTGCAACCCATTAGGACAACACAAGTTCAATCATAAAAATACTACAACCAGCGTCATATGAAAATGTTCCACGAGATATATTTGAGTCACAGTAGAAAAAAATGCCATTTATAAGGTGGAATGATTTATTTGATATACAAATAACAAACAACTTAAATATGTTTTGGACAGAAGTTTATTCATATCAAGATGCCGCTGGATCACGGCCGTTTAAAGATTTGGTAGAGTTGGTATTAAATTTACTTTGCGTATCAACGAGCAACGCTTGCGTTGAAGGAGGTTTTCGGTAATGAACACGGTAAAAATAAAAATTAGAAACAAAATGCAGTACGAGTTGCTCGAATCTCTGTTGAGAATTAATATACATTTTAAAAATAATAGAATTTGTTGTGAAACTTTTGATCCATCTCCAGAAATGGTCAAATTGTTTAATTATAGAAGCATGTACCAAAAAATTTCTTCAGACAGCGGTAAAGAAGATTTGGACTCCGAACTTTTTGATTTTATCAGTCAACTTAACTAATTTGTTAGAACACATATACAAATATATACTTAGAAATGAACTACAGTGCAAATACAGTATTCATAAGTTAATACTTAAATGAATTGAAATTGAAGTAGTATTATTTTTAGTGGGGATTTTTGGGGATAGTATAAATTGCTTTTTGGGGAATTTCGGGGATGAAAATTTTCAAATTAGGGATGCGACTCAAAATAAATCTGGAAACCCTGCATTTGTTTGCGTTGAAAAAGGTACAGGGTCCGCCATTTAACGTATTTTTTTCAAACTAGTGCTTATTTCGTGAATGGTAACACTTAGCTCATGTCTGATTTGACAGATAATTAGTTTTATCCTTCCGCTGAACGAATATGGTTGTGTATACGCTTGAACAACGCTTCGCTTAGTGGGTCTGCGATCGACTTACAGAAGATGTCGATTTTGCCAAATCTAATTTTGATCTTGGCGGGTATGTAAACAAGCAAAATTGTCGCATTTGGGGCACAGAAAACCCGCACGCAAAAACGAGTCACTGTTTGGTGCGGATTTTGGTCCAGAGGCATAATTGGGCCATTTTTGTTCGAAAATGAGCAAGGAGTGGCCGTTACAGTCAATGGCGATCGTTATCGGGCCATGTTGAACGAATTTTTTTTTCACAAAAACTGAAGAGGAGGATATTGGCAACAGGACGCCGCTACACTCGATGTTTTGCGCCCTGTTTTTGAAGATCGCATTATCAGCCGCAGAGCTGATGTCGTTTGGCCACCTCGGAGCTGCGATTTGACACCGTTGGACTATTATTTGTGGGGTGCCGTCAAAGATGAGTGTTACGCCGACAAGCCAGAGACAATTGATGCTTTAAAGGACAATATTCGTGAAACCATTGGTGAAATACAGCTGCACACAATCGATAATGTGCTTAAAAATTGGACCGATCGTGTAGGCCACTGTAGTAGTTTTTTTTATAGCATTTTCAAAAAAAAAACGATAAATGGCGGACCCTTTAGATAGAGAGTTCCGGAAACTGTGAGAATGTTTTATTAAGAGATTTTTTTAAGACACTTTGAAATTATTTACATCTACAATTTAGAGTATGGGCGATAACGTCCGTCTGTTAGTTATAATCGTAACAATTAATACTAAACGATATTTGAGTTTTTGTTCATTAACTTATCCGTTTTCACAAAGTACGTGTTATTAATCAATATTTAACAATATTCTAGGGCTATCAGTCAGATACGATTTTATTTTAAAACTATACTTGTTTCTCTTTCTTGCACTTTATTTTAATTTACTAATGCTTATCGGTATTAGTGTCGGCAAATTTTCTAAGCCATGTCATCAATGGCTCTGAAAGCGTATAAAAATCTTGTTTCTATGTGAAAATGAACATAAGCCGATCACCGTATAATCCTATTTAAATTATCACCTTCAATTTTAATTAAATGCAATTTTGTTGTAGCAATAGTGGCATTTAATTATTGCTCAAGATGTTTGTTGGTTGGCTCTTGCAACAAAATATGTACGAATATTTATACAGGCAATTAGTGAAACATCAACAAACAACAACGATTACAACTACTACTACTATGTACTACTGTTACGAGATACGACGTGAATGGTAAGAATAAAAAACAAAAACAACATAAAACAATTTACCATGTATTTAAGAGAGATCTGTTGCAAAATCTATACGAAAATACTAAAATAGTGACAAACAAACAAACAACGAAAAAAAAACCTCCAACAAACGGAAACTTGTTTTTATTGAATTTAACAACACCCTGTGATAAGAGGAGTAGCGCCTTATATTTGTTTCTTTTTTTTCAGTTTGTTTCATTAATTTTGTCAGCGTCGACAATTCTTAAATTTCGTTTTGCATTTGGCCAACATTACCGCAGACCCATTTTGTGGTTTTTTTTTCGTTTTTAAACGACACTTTTTATTTGTTTTGTTGTTGATTTTTTCGCTAATACTATAATTAGTAGCGAGAACAAATTGTTGATCGCACTTTAACCACCTTGTTTTTACTACTTCAGAGTAGTCGATTTGTATGTAGTTGATGGCAGTTGAATTCGTCACTGTTTGATTTTAATTGCTGTGGATGGCGTGGTAAAATACATACAGACACAAACACTCGTTTGTGTCGAGATGTTCAGTGGTATATTAGGAGTGCGATCGAAAAATCATGGCACGAACAGACCTAAAATATTTTCTTATAATGCAACATTTGAGTATTTTTATTTCAAAGATGACCAAATAAAAAAGTTACGAATTAGGTGCTTTTTCTACAATAGAGACAAATGACTTGATTAGAAATTTTCTGAGTGGTTTTCATAAAAATTTTCTACTGAAACAAATTGTTTTTATTATGGAAACTACACATTAATGTCGTTTTTTAATTTATTTGGAAAAACAAATAAATAAAATTTAAATAATTTGTTGTTTCCACAAGATGGACGAATTCTGGGAGTGTAATCACTCACAAAATTGAGTGCTTTTCATACAAATCATTCGTCCGTCATGTGGAAACAGTACCTTAAAGCAAAAGATATACCACTCAGGTGCTGTTTCCACAAGATGTGATTTGAGTGAAAAGAGTGTATGAAAATCACTCAGTTTTTTTTGAGTGATTTTAGATTCCGAGCAAAGACACTGTTTTTTTAGGCAAACAAGATAATCACTTCGTTTGCTAAAAAAGCGGTTTCTATAATACAAAAAATTGGTTTGAGTAGAAAATTTTTATGAAAACCACTCAGTTTTTTGAGTGATCGCCATACAAAATTTCTACACAAGTCATTTATCTGTATTGTTGAATTAGCACATAAAATTCATCACTATAGAGCTGAATATTTTCGATTTATCTAGATACGACTTATACGAATCATTAGAAAAATTTAGCTGCAGTTTATACAAGTCTCGAAAAGATTTTTCCGATCTCACTCCAATAGTAGCAATTTCATAAAGGGATCGTAACAAATTCAATTTAAATATCTGAAATTTATGATCATCATACACGCAAAGTATGTGTTCATGGCTGTGTTTCTATTTGATTAGAACATGCATCGTTTGTATGTAATTAAGACGAGAGAGATAGATGATGAGTGTTTTTGTCGGCCATGGTGTTAGGGTAGATTATGATCTGACTTATGATTATTGACAATTTGTAAACTAATTCTGTACTTTTGCAGTTTTGTTTCGTTTTTGTTTTTCATTTCAGTTTTTATTTATTGCTGTCAAATGAACAATTTGAATAATGTTCATTATTTCAAAGTTTTGTCACAAATAATAAATAAATTTAAATTAACCTAAATTAAAAATGTAGACTAGAAGCACGTACATATCTACATGCATATGTATGTATGTATTATTATTATTGTTTTGGTGCAAGTTGGTGTAATAGTTGTGCGTTCCGCTTTGAAAGTACTCGTTGCGGAAGCTATCAATCCAATCTAACTGGAAGGAATATTTGCTATCGATAAATACCTTTTGGAAATGGTGACGCTCACCTAAAAACAACTCAAATTCTTTGTTCGATATTAATATGTACAATGTAAGTATGTACTCGTACTACTAAATAAATAATCATAATAAAAATATAAAGTATTTATTTCCTGCCTATACAAGCGAATATTGGAAAAACAAAATAATCATCTAAAATACCAAAGTCAAGTTCATATCAAATTGAACCTTAAACAATGAAGAAGAAAGGCTAAAAAGTAAATGGTGGCAGTAGAGGAACAGGATCAATGCAAAAAAAAAATTAAAACTAAAGTATCAGTCAATTTAACACCAAATTTAAATGTGAAGACCAAATAAAAATCAAAAGATCAAGATTTGCAAATAAAACTTGATGAAATTGAAGGGTATAAAGATCATAACATTGATGGCGGTAAAATTGAAGTTGTTGGCGTTCGTTCAGCGGAGCCAGATCAGTTTGATGGTAAATCAAGCAAACGACTAAAAGTGCTTTTTGCAATGTTTGTAAACATATTGAGCAAGAGAAGAGAAAAGAACTTAAATGAGTTTTAGTAATTTGTTTTTTATTTTATTTATTTTTTGGTTGTGCAACAAAAACAAAATGCATCAAATAATATGAAATGTGAAAGAAAAGTTAAACCACATTATCAACAGATTATACCAACCCAGCCAAGTAATTTAGTGTAAAATTAATGTTGATTTGTTTTTGTGGTTTATGCAGCCGGAGTTAAGACATGATGCTAATGATGGATTTGATTCCATAGACATCGAAAAGTTTGATTGACTACAATTCGCTAAAGCAATAAAATAAACACACACAAACACACACATCACAAGAAAATCAAAGTAGCTCTGCAGCAACTCAACTCAATATGTGTCAATATTAGAGGAGGAGGAGGAGGAGGTGTTAAAATCAACATCAATTGAAACGTGTAGAGCGCCCTGTGGTATAACCTTTGCTGCTGACAAGTAGTAAATGAGCCACAAAAAATAATCATCATAAATGATGAAAACAAAACCAACTAAAATTATTGCGTGATAAACGTGTTGGGGCGTTAAAGCCGCTTCTAGGTGTTGCATGCAACATACAGATATAAAATATGTATGTATGTATGAAAAAAGTTCTTATAATTTGCATAAACTTAAAAAGAGTTTTAGGTCAAGGCACCTTTATATAATATTAAAAAAAAAATATATTGTATACAAAAACAAATAAAAGGGTTGAATAAATAAAATCTCGGCATTTTTTTCTTTTGTAGCGGAAATGCAAATCAGTTTTTATTTTTTGTTTTTTTTTTTCTGTAAGATACACAGTTTATAATTTAACAAAGATAAGCTAGAAAAACGGGGATTGAAATGCATTCATTAATTAAGCATTAACTATCAATTTGATCGAAGATTTATAAAACATTCGTTAAAGGAAGTGACTTTTAAAGTCCGGACACATGATGGTTTCTTAAGAGTGTAAAACAGTATGAGAAAAAACTAAAGAATGCATAAGAATTTAATTTGTTTAAAAAATACATTAACTTTAATGACCAGTCTTATTTAGCATTTTAATGAGTTGTTGTTTTTTTTTTTTAGAATACATGAATATGTAATGTTAAAATTCTTTAAAATTTGCTCAGTTTACAAGCCTAGTTGTATCGCTTATTGTTGTATATAAAGAAAGAAAATTTCAGACAAAATTTCTCAAACCAAAAACAAATTTATGTAGTGTTTCCACAATACAGACAAATAACTTGTGTAGAAATTTTTTATGGGTATCACTCAAAAAACTGAGTGGTTTTCACAATTGTTTGTATTGTAGAAACCGCACATTGGTTTTGTTTTGATAAATTTAGTTTGAAATTTTTTTTCAAATAAAATTCTAAAATGAACTGAATAGACTGAAAAGCCTGAACAACGCTGCCGAATTGCGCAAAACTATTTTGAAAATCATGGTTCTGTTCGAAAAACGTATCGCGCACTACGTCCGTTTTGATGAAGGTCACTTTTGTTTAAATGGATACGTCAATAAAAAAAGCTGCGCGTATTTGGAGTGATGATAATCCTGAAGTATATATTGAGCCACCATTACATCTAGAAAAACTGACTGTTTGGTGTGCTTTATGGGCTGGTGGAATTATTGGTCCGTACTTTTTTACAAACGATGCTGGCCACAACGTTACACTGAATGGTAACCGCTATAGAACCATGTTTACTGATTTTTTCGTGTATCAACTGATCAACCATTATGTACAGGAGCTGTGGTTTCAACATCATGACGCAAAATGTCCCACAGCTCGTGACAAAATTGATTTATTCAAGGAAACGTTTGGTAACCGCATAGTTTAACGTTTCGAATCCGTGAATTGGCCTCCAAAATCGTGCGATTTAACCCCATTAGATTATTTTCTTTGGCGTTATGTATAGTCACTCATCTACATCGCTAAACCACAAACCACTGAACACCTTGAAATCAACATTCGAAGAGTTATCGGCGAAATACGGCCGAAAATGCTGCGAAAATTTGTTGAAAATTGGTGTTCCAGATTTCACCTTCTACGCGCCAGCCGTGACGGCCACATGGCAGAAATCATATTTAAACATTAATTTCATAAAATTTTCTTTCCAACAAAGCCCGTTTCATTGATATTAAAAATATATTTCCTTGTTTTATTATGATTTAAACTTGTGTCACTCTATAAAAACACCCTTTATAAATTATAATGCCAGAAGATTATCTTTCAAATAAAGTAATTTGCATGTCAATTTAAAAAATTAATCTTTGTTTTATTCCATTTCAAAGTTCTATACTTCTATAAAATAAACCCTTTACTTGTTTAAAAATGCCTCTGTTTGTAACGATTATGTTGGTCATTGTATTATGATAATCGTTTGTTAATAAAATTTAAATAAATTTAAACCGTTTTTGGTACTCTTGGTACTCAGAAAAGTACTTAAAAAAATTAAATTTTGATACCGAAATAATATTTTAGTTTCCCACCACTGATCCATGTAATATTTTTGCTTTGAGATAGAAAAACTTACAGTCAATTTCATACAAATATAGTGTTGAATTGTTTTTTAATATTCTTCAAAAATCCCATCATTTCTTGTTTTAAACTGAACATTGTTTTAAAAATCATTGAAAACATCACAAAAATTGTATGGTTGCATCTTTTAAACTGACTTAAAAAAGGAAGGAGGTAATCAATTCAAGGGGTGTATACATATATTTTTTAATATTTTAACCTCCATAGCTCTATTATTTATGAACCGATTTTCAAAAATATTTATGGGTTCCATAATTTTTTTTTTTTTTTTTAAATCGGGGGCCAGTTGTTTCCTCAAATAATTGTCATCGAATAATTCCTCTAATTATGGATCGATTTTAATAATTCTTTTTGCGTTTCAACGGATTTGTGTGCATTTTGGTCCCAATATATTTTTTTTATAAAATTCGGGAGATATTGTGTCCTGTCCGCCGGGAAGGTATACTACTCGCAGTAATTCCATTGTAATACTGGCTGTATGCGATGTGGTACCGTCTTGTTGATACCACATGTTAATCAAGCCCAAAGCATGCAGTTGTGGCGTTAAACAATTTTCAATCATATCACGATATCGCTCCCCATTCACAGTTACCGTTACGCCGTTCATTTTCAAAGAAATAAGGTCCAATCCAAATTGCACACCAGACTGTCACTTTAAATGGATGCAAAGGTGACTGATATATAATTTGAGGGTTTTCCATTGCCCAGAACCGACTATTCTGTTTATTCACATATCCATTCAAATAAAAATGTGCCTCGTCACTCATTATGATTTTTAACAGTAACCGATGATTGATTTTGATAAAATGTTTTAACGATTAAAACACGTTGGTTTATCCAATATTTTTCCATAATAAATTTGCCACTTCACGACTGCCAAATATGAACTGTCAAGACTAATGTTTACCAAAATGGCGGCAAAACAAAGTAGTATACCTTCCCGGCGGACACCCTGTATATATTGTTTATTCTATGCTTATTGTTTTTTGATATTTTTATATTTTAGATAACAAGTCATAATCAGGTGTTGCGGATTTTCATCAATGTTCTGTGAAAAAATTAATTTTTTAATTATGATTTAGCTACTAAATTCCTAAATTTCGTACAACATCTTGTAATTTTATGTGAAGCTATTAAGGTGCTTGTTCTACAATACAGACAAATGACTTGTGTAGAAATTTTGTATGGGAATCACTCAAAAAAAAATAGTGTTTTTCATACGAATTTTCTACTCAAAGTAATTTTTTGTATCATATAAACCGAACATAAGGCATGCAAATAAAATAATATATATGGTGAAAAATAAATAAATAAAAAATTTCCCAGCTAGCATGCAATTAGTAGTGAGAAGTCGCGTATTCTAATTGCATTCGAAATGTGTATAAATGGGTATGGGTATGTCACTTTCAACAGAGCTACCTAGCAAGTAGTAAAAGCATTTGCACATGAATACTGACGAGGTTTAGTGGCTTTTACCGAAAACAACGTTTTTTCTATTAGGCCAGTGTAGTTGAAATCTAAATGGATGCTTAGATATTAAATTTTTCTTTTGTTGCTCGAAATATCTTAACAATGTCTCTCTAATATATCACTGATTATTAAATTTACGAACTTAAATACTAACAAATATTTATAAAATAATTTTAATATTTTGTGGATATTAGTGGATATAATGTTGGGATTTAAACATGGGACCTGTTCGGAAATGCATCACTGCGCCGTATCTGATGCGCATGTGTGATTAGTTTGCTCATCTGATACAAAACAGCATATGCAGTGTTACCGGCCGTTGATTTTCAGAATGTACAACGCATCAGATGCGGTACAGTGATGCATTTCCCAACAGGCCCTTGGTCTTAGTTGCGCCGGTTTCGCATTCTATTCAATTGGTCCTTAAGTCGGTTTTATTGCGAGAATGATTTACGCTTATGTGTACTTTGGTGGTCTTAGATTAATAGACTTAGGTGCGGTTTATATAAGCCGAACGAGTGATTTTAGTGCTTTTCATACAAAGTGTGCTTTTCATACAAAATTTACACTCAAATCACTCGCTCGGCTTGTATAAACCGCACCTTACTGCCTTTATTTAGAAGACGATTGAATACTATTTTTAATCGTAAATTTTAATTTTTTAAGTCGTTTAAAATCATCTTCTAGAATCATGCAGTTACAGATCATGTACAAAAATTGTATGTCTTAGATATAAAAAATATTTTTGGCTTATTAAGCGATTGTAAAGCGAGATTCTATACAAAATCCGTTTCATAAACCTTTAATAAACTGATACTATTTTTTGTTAACCAAAAAATTACACAAAAGACTTGTTTCGATCCATCTCGTAAATTTAATATTATTTTAATAATTTTAAACTATTGTTTTTAGCAAAAACCGAATAAATTTCATTATATCTAAAATTTTTTATCCATTTTTTTTTCCAAAATACAAACAATCATTAAGTGAATAAATTGTAAGGGCAGAGAAAAAAAAACGCTACGAAATTTCATAAATTTCAAAATGTTTTTGTCTGTTTGGTTGTACCACAAACAGCGATAACAAATACAATTTAAGGTAATTTTTTCTACTTTTCCCAAAGAAAACGAAACATTACAACAATTTCAAATAGCCAGCAGCTAAGTATGTTAAGCGTTCGTTTCTTTTTTGCCAAAATAAAAATATAATGTATAATGCTTGATATTGTGATCAAATAAGAAATAAGCAGAAACATTTTTGGTTGTTTTGGCTCTAAAAAAAACGAAACGAAAAACCTAGAAAAATATTTCTTTGTCCAATGTGACCAGTTACACCAAAAATATTGCAATATTAGAAGCCAGATAAAATAAAAAAGAAAACGGAAAATTGGTTAAAATGAGAAGAAGAAAATTTCAAAAAGATAAATAATTCATATCTCACGCACATTGTAAGTTGTGGTCTAAAATGCATTCCGTAAGGTGCGCGGCAAAATGATAAGGTAATTTTCATTTTTTTTTTGTTTGTTCATGTAAAAGTATAAAATATACTGGAAGAAATCAGATCGTCAGTTGACGTTAACTGCTCAATATCGAGACAATCCTTGAGGCGACAAATAATCACTACTGTTGCGGTCGTTACAGGTCAGTTTTTTATAGTTGCGCACGCTAGACGATTAAATCTACCGTATAACGATTTCTGCAGAAGTTGTCATAATAAGGAAGAGGGTCGTTGGTACCCTGATCTCTATGTAAAAAGGCTTCTTTAGATAGTCCACTGCTGGCATACCCATCGGACTACGAATAGGGTTGTGTAGATGTTGCGGTCGTTATAGGTCACTTTTTTATAGGAGCGCACGCTAGACGATTAAATCTACCGTATAACGATTTCTGCAGAAGTTGTCACTATAAGGAAAAAGGCTTCTTTAGATAGCCCACTGTTGGCATACCCATCGGACTGCGAATAGGGTTGTGTAGATGAAATACATATCATCACACTTTCCGCCTCAGGTAGCATAAAGGGAACATTAGAACCCAAGTGGGCCAGATCTATATTATTGAACTGGCGACCTGTGCAACATAACATAACGTAACCAAACTATAATTTTGATAAAAAATCTATATTATTTTAAGGAATAAAAAAAAATATCCGGAAAAATCGCGAAAACGGCAAAAATTAACGAAAACTTGGTAGCATCGCGAAAATTGCAAAATTTTCAAATCGGAAACTGTCACCGAAATTTATTAGAAATCTCTAAAACTATTAAAAAGAATAAATTGAAAAGAACACGAATATCGCGAAAAGTTTCTATATGTATTAAACAAATCGTTAAACCTATATCGAATTAATGTCGGCAATCAACAAAATTACAAATCGGGTAAGGAACGCTAACAACTCAGAGGAACAACACAATAATTAAATGTAGAGATAGAAATTTACGCAACGAATTCGTTGTGTTTCAAGTATGTATTAGTCATTTTGTTAAACTTTGTGAAAATTTATTTAAAATACAATATCATATACATGCTTACATACATAAGTATGTCCATTAGGGATATAACTTTTTAACAATTTTTTAAAATATCAAAATTGGCATAGAACAGTCCGATAGAGCATACAAAACTATAAGGGAACGTATATTTATTTTTTCGCTAAGGTCAAAAAAGTTCTTACATCAACCGCGATGAAGTTTTGAAAAGATTATGATGTTCGTGGTTACTAGGACATGGTTGACCTCATGGTACTATGCCAAAAAATTGGTTCTGCCCCTAATGTCCATACATATAGAATAAATTATTTGTGAAATACAAATTGCAAAGCTTTATATGTGCACTAAAAAAAACGAACTAAAATTTTGGAAATTTTACTTAATTTGAGTTCAAATTTGTTGTCATATAGCGCCAATGCCGCATTTTACAGAAATTCATGTAAAATTTTCCTTAATATTAGGAAATACAAATTTTGTCTTTAACAGGAAATTTTTATTAAAATCTAGAAAAATATGTAAAAGAATGATTAAAATTTGGTTTTACAGGCGCCAGGCGTGGCGGCCACATGGCAGAAATCATATTTAAACATTAATTTCATAAAATTTTCTTTCCAATAAAGTCCGTTTCATTGTTATTAAAAATATATTTCCTTGTTTTATTATGATTTAAACTTGTGTCACTCTATAATACACACCCTTTACATGTACATCGTCTATACACACTCAAATTGAAAGTCATACCATAAATGAAACCTAATTTATGACAAAGTTTTATGATGATTTTTATCTTCATGTTGTTTATTATAAGGTTTTGAATTATGAATGTAATGCATCACAACATTGATGTCACAATTTTGATGACAGGGAGTCACTTATCCGAAGAATCAGTTTTTTCTGTGATATTTTCACAATGAATTTCACATTTTTTTTTTTTCACTAACGGTAGTAAAATTAATGGAATATAATTTCTTTCGAAATATAACAGGTGTTTTCTAGAAAGAAATACGGCTTCTATTTTAGAATAACATAAATTTGATGAACCATATTATTTTTACGCGCACATTGGCTGTTTGCTTTTGTAGGTGTATGAGGCCTTACCAGTATTCAGGCCAAATACACCGATAGCCAAACAATAGTTTATTAAACAGAACTTTAAAGGTATAAATTATTTACAAAATCATAGTGATAAAAATAAACTCTTTATATAAATTTTTAATTTTAAAGTACTGACGCTTGAAGAATTTAAGCCAAACAATTATTTGACTGGATGGAGTACGAGTAGCAATTTGAGTAAGGCAAGAAAAATTCATTAAATGTTTGGTGTTAGATGATCAACGTTGTTTGTTTGTTTGTTTTGTGTTTTGTGTGTTTGTCTAGTCTAATGTTAGTGCAATATTAGATGACTGACCAGGAGAATATAATCTTCAATAAAGTTCTTTATTTGCCTTTTATAAAGTTGTTTTTTTTTAGCTTAAACTTTAATAGATGCTTTTTTTACGATTTGGAAATTTATAATAAAGATTACTTCGTTTTTGCTATTTCATCTTCAATAATAATAATACAAGTAATAACAATAATTTGTAACAAAATATATAAGTATTTAATTTTACTTTATTTATATTTTTAGATAAGAAACGTGTTCGTATAATAAAAATAAATTTACTTTAATGAAAAAAATTATTTAATAATAAAACAATAATTTTAAATTACAAAGTTTCTAATGCACGAGTAAATTATTGCAGTGAATTTCTTTCTTTTCGTAAATTGAATTGTAATCGATTTAAAATTTTAAAGAAATGATTACTAATAGTTGTAACTTGTTTGCTTTAAATTATTAACAGGACAAATACAGCAGAACATAATAAAAATAACCACATTCTAATGACTGATTCTGTATTGATGTTTAGAATATTTAAGTTAGGATTTTAATGTAGGGGGGCCTAAAATCTATTCACTTGGAAAATCTTGCAACTCTTACATTTTAGACGTAAGGTTTTTTCAGCACTTTTATATGAAATAATAAGAGAAAATGATTATGCGGAACATTTTAAATTTGTAACTCTCCTCCTTTATGTCGTTTTCTGGCAAAATATTTACACTCTGCAACTTTATTGCATGCAATTTTCATTTTAAGTCAGATGTATGAAGGTCAAGTTCGGCCACACAGTGTGTATTAGTGATGTTACGAATACTCGTATTCGTATTCGACTATTCGACTATTCGCCTGTTTTAAGATATTCGTATTCGTATTCGCCAAATTCAAGCGAATATTTTTCGAATAATTTTCCCATAAATTTCCAAAAAAAAAATCATACAAAAGTTTAAAAAAGTACATAAAATGTAAAAAAATATATTAATTTTTATTAAAAAAACCCATTGTATTTCACGCAGAGTAAGAAAAACGAAATCTGAAAGTATGTAAGTAAAATAATTAAAAAATGTTCTGTAGAGGTTTTCAAATTCAGCATCTTAATGCAATAATAATGTTAAATCACTAAATTTTTTTTTTCATTTATAGTTACTAACGCAAAGGCAGGGATTTTTTCCAATTAAATTTGAAATATAAACCTCAAAAGAAATATTCGTATTCGTATTCGGCGAATACTGTTTTAAATATTCGTATTCGTATTCGTATTGGCGAATACTAAAAATTGATATTCGTAACATCACTAGTGTGTATATTTACACGAAACCATTCGAGCTGTTTTTACCCCACTCATAACTTTGCTCCTCTTGATCATAATATAATGAAACTTGAAACATAAGATCTCCCCACAGAGATGACCTCACAGGTTAAATTTGAAAGCTTCCTGACCTTATTTTCACATTTGTGTTTTTGTGCGGATTTAAATTTAACTAGCTAAGATTTGAACCAAAAATTTTAGTCAAGCTAATTTTGTAGTTAACAGAGCACTGTTAAAAATCTTAACAGTTACAGTAAAAGTTGTTGACACTCATTTCTGGAGAAGATTAGTTTTTTATGGTCTTGAGGGAGACCTTAGGTGCTCTTTCACCTTCTAGCAGACCAACATAGATTAACTACTTCCTTTTTTACCTTATAAAAAGTTTTCCAATAGGGATGATATGATTTTGAAGTGACGTTTCGGCAATTTGTAATATGTCATCGATCTGTCATTTGTTTTTCATTGTATTCAGTAGTGTTTACAATTTCATCATGGAGAGATAAACGCAAGAACAACGTTTACAAATTATTCAGTTTTATTATCAAAATAATCGTTCTCCAATTGCAACTTTTCGTGCGCTTTTGCCATTTTATGGTCGTAATAATCGTCCAAGTGTGCTCGCTATTCGTCGAATTGTTGAAAATTTTGAGCCTACATTTTCTTTACATTTTCTTTCGTTAATGTTCAAGTGCCAATAAGACAAAGAACCGGTCGAAGTAATGCAAATATTGATGCCGTTCAGGCAAGTGTTGCTGAAGACCGCAATTTGTCGAATCCAAGACATTATCAACAATTGGGACTGTATCAAACCACAATCGATAGATGATAACCAACTTTTTATGGCTGGAATTGGAAGAAGTTGATCTTGACAACATTTGGTTCCAACAAGACGGGGCTACGTGCCGCACAGCAATTGAAACAATTGAATTATTGAGAGAAAAGTTTGGTGATTCGATTGTTTCAAGAAATTGTGATATTGAATGGCCTCCAAGAAGTTATGATTTAACACCATTAAAATATTTCTTGTGGGGTTATTTGAAGTCATTGGTCTTTCGAAATAAACCAGACTCTCTTCAAGTCAATATTGAACGTGCCATTCATGACATGCGACTTGATTTAGTGGAAAAAGTGCTCGAAAATTGGGTTCATCGAATTCGTTCCTGCAGAAGAAGTCGTGGAGGCCATTTGAATGACGTTTTCTTAAGAATTTAATTGTATCGATTGTACTTCACATTAAATAAAAATCTTTTGAATTTCCTTAAAAATAATTGTGATTTTTCATATCACTCGTATTGTAAAACCTTATATTTATATAAAAAGTTGCTGTGTTTTTTCAGAGATTGGGCAGTAACATAATAGTTTTATGGGTAATTGGCCAAATGTAATGTCTGGAAAAGACAATTACTACCCTTTTCCCCAGGAGGCGCAGCATCAAGGTGTGGAAGCCAATACACGTACATACATTTTTGGTTGGCTGATTAATAGTGATGCTAGCCTGTAAATTTTATAGGTTGTGGGTTCGATTACCGCTATAGACACTGGGAGTTGTTCAGGCGTAATTCATGGAAGGGAATCACAACGGATTTATTTCGATCTGCGAGTAGAAGTGTGCTTCAGACTATACTTTCTAACCTAAACTAACTATTCATAAATCATTTTTTTAAATATTTAATTAAATTCGAGTCTTTAAAGATTCTTTAGAAGGAAGAAAATGGTAAACTATCCGAGACTATAGTTGATTATTTATGATAATCGTTTTTGTTTGCTTAGAGTCAGTTTCGTATCTTTCAAATCACATATTTAGGTGCTTTTATACAAGACGAACAAGCGATTTGAGTGTAAATTTTGTATGAAAAGCACTAATTTTTTTGAATGGATTGTCTTGTATAAACAGCACCATTAGTTTTCTTTTGAAATAGTCTTCACCACATTTGTGAGTCTTTTTTGAGCCATTTATTTGTCATACTTTCTAAGAGGTTACGAGTATTTATTTCATATTTTTAAGATCGCATTTATAATTGAATTTAACACTTTTTCCAATATTTTTCTAAAACTTTCTGTTTGTAAATGTATGCATGTACTTTAAAATAACTTCAAATAAAATTAAAAATAAAATATTATTACAAATAGTACCGCCATAAATTTATGAAACCATTCAAATTTTAATAAAAAATAATCCATTACCCTAAAATACCATTTCAGACAGTCAGTCAGTCATACGACAGTTAACCATCGATTTGTGGTTAAGCTTGCAATGTACAAACAAACAAACAAACAAACCAACAAAGGGGTCATTTCGAAGTGGACATAATTTATTTAATCTTTAATTAGAACTGAATGAGGGTGCTGTGCTGCTTGCTGTACAGTACACATGAACCTCTTTTTGGTTCATAATTTGTTAATTATGACAGAAATTAATTTGATGTTTTTCGAATCATAAAATCTCTTGTTAACAATAGATCTGAAGGGATCATATTACAATGATGTTAATTCACACTTATGTTTATAGTCACTTAGTCAATTTAAAAATGTTATAAATTGTGCAGTTAGAAAGGAATTGAAAGAAATAAGGGTGTTTTTAGGGTAAATTGCATTGCTGTCAGATTAAATTAAATGTAGAGTTTTAGAATATTTAATTTAAAAAATGAATTAATTACATTAACACATAACATTTTAAAATTTATTGTGAGACTGACGGATAGCCTGATCTATGAACACCCGCCCGCCGCCCCATGGTTGGGTCGATACCCACTCAGAAGAGATTTTTTGAAATTTGATTATTTAATTAAAAAAAAAGTAAAAAAGTAAATATTCTTAATAGTGTAACCAACGGCCGACACAATCTATTGTATTCTAGATGTAAATATAAAAATCATCATAATAATAAATTGATTATTAAAGATAAACATCACATACAACATTCAAAACTTTAATTATTTAATGATACATTTGCACGATTGCACAAATATTAAAAATATATATATATATAAAATTTTTACATTTATTTGAGCATGTACTCAAGTATTTATGTTTTATATTTTATTTATTTGTTGCGGGTTAGCAATATCTAGATATATATTTCGTTGGTAGCTATACCAATTCATCAGTAGATGTTTTACCCTTTATGTTTAAAAAAATTTCAAAGCTCATCTATTTATACAAAAACTCACAAATATATTTTTGTGAATTGCAAAGCATAAAAATAGCCTTTAAAAAATTTCTCAAACACACACAACAATAATTTTCCATTATGAATGTGTTTACTTTTCTACACCTATACAATTAGACAACCGCTGGTTTTTTTTTTAAACAACATAAAGGGTAAAACATCTACTGATGAATTGGTATAGCTACCAACGAAATATATATCTAGATATTGCTAACCCGCAACAAATAAATAAAATATAAAACATAAATACTTGAGTACATGCTCAAATAAATGTAAAAATTTTGTAACGGGGAGATTTGCTTTTCATTTTTGCCTTATAAAATACTTTTAATGGCAACCAGCGGTTGTCTAATTGTATAGGTGTAGAAAAGTAAACACATTCATAATGGAAAATTATTGTTGTGTGTGTTTGAGAAATTTTTTAAAGGCTATTTTTATGCTTTGCAATTCACAAAAATATATTTGTGAGTTTTTGTATAAATAGATGAGCTTTGAAATTTTTTTAAACATAAAGGGTAAAACATCTACTGATGAATTGGTATAGCTACCAACGAAATATATATCTAGATATTGCTAACCCGCAACAAATAAATAAAATATAATATATATATATATATATAAAAAAAACGGTTAAATGCAAAAACAGAATACCCTCTATTGATCTAAATCATTTTATTGAATTCTCTCATATTTTATCCCACAATTCTCACACATTTACATAAGTATAGATGTCTTATTGTTGCAACCAGGGTAAAAAAAAAAATTTGTTTATTTTCAATTCATTAGAAATATTTGTGAATGTATTAGTAGCTGAACCGACAATAACCCACAATACCTTGTTCACTTCTGTGAAAAATATTGTTAATTTGGTATAAGTTTTGCCAAAATCGGTTGTATAGTGTGTCTATGAAGTCCAACACAAAAACTTTTTGCCTATTAATTATAATAAAATTCTTTTAATCGGCTTCAAAACGGATGAGGTTATCAATGCGGGTATTTAAACATTCATATAAACCGATTTCGAAAATTATTTTGTTTATTAAAAAAAGGGTTGGTTTTTTTTTTTTTTTTTTTTGTTTTTTAATTAGGACCAGCACTCAGGGGATGACCCCTACGTATGCAGTGCATTGTGCCGGAACTCAGGGAGAGGGATAGGGTAGAGAAGATAGATGTTGAAAATTTTGAAGACTTAACTCTTTCACAACTCTGCTTTGCGCGTTATGTTGATTTTTAAGGCAGTGTTGAGGCGCCTCCGGTGTTAAGTAGACGCATTAACTTTGTTAAGCTGTATTAGCAGGCATTTTATTAATTGTTTTACTTCACCGATGTTTCTGATAACCGACGAAGGAGGGCGGTGTTGTGTACATTAGCTTGGATAACATCATCAATCGCTGTCGGAACAGTTTTTTAGTGACCAGTGTTATGCCTTCATCACTTAAATATTACGACAACAATTAATACAATGCCACACCAATGTACATTCGAGAAATTAATGATGTTGATTGACTTGCTCTGGCCAGGGTTTGAACCCAGGCCCCAAGTCATTGTTTGCTTAGTAGTCAACGCGCTAACCACTTCAGCCAACACCACCCTTTGAAAACCGTTTGAACCGTTTATCAAAATTGTTTTTATTGCAGTTTGGTCCCATAAATAATCACCCGATTTTCGAAATTTATAGTTGTTTGAAAGGGTTTGCTTGCACTTTATCATGTATGTATGTATATATTTTTTTTTTTTTTTTTTTTTTTTGAATATCACTGAGATATATTGGTTTTCGCCTGACTCCAACATGTATGGCCCGAACTTAAATTTTCTTTTTATGATTGAAGGAGTTTCCTTGTGGTTTGGTAACATAATTTATTTTATATCAAAAGTTGAAATTGTACGCTCAGAATATTGCTTATCGGCTATCTCTATTTATGAACTGATTTTGAAAGTCTACGATTGCAGTTTGATAAAAAAAAAAAAATAAAATTCGCCGCCTTATATGTATATTTATTAAGAAATAAATTTGATATTCATGGACCGATATTAATTTTATTTAAGATTGGTCATTACTAATATTCAACTAATTTCGTACGAAACAAAAATGTTAAAATTCAACATGTTAAAATTTAATAATGAAGGATATTATAAAAATTCTCATATTCTATTTCGGTTGAAAACTTGGTTAAATAGTTTATATTCTTTCCCAATTGGTATCCTCTTTACATAAATTGCTACAATGGACAAACGAACGCTGATAATAGGTGTAGCGGCCTTGAAATCGGTATACTGATTAAATACACTAATGTTTTTCAAAATAAAAACTCGCAGTAATTTGAATTTTCATGAATTCAATAAAACTGATCTTGAGCCCCGCATACATTAATATATGTAAGTTCAAATAATAATTATGTTTATTCGTAATAATAATATAAAAATAATAGTTTAAAATTGTATATATATTAACATATGTATGTATGTATTAGTGATATTAGGAATATCAATTTTTAGTGTTCGCGAATACCAATATTACTTTTAAAATTTAGCGCCACTAATATTTGAAATTAGAAAAAATCCCTCTTTGTGTCAGTAACAATAAATTGAAAAAAAAAAACTGCCACACTACTTTAGGTATTTATCATTATTATGACATTGAGATGACGAATTCGAAAACCAATACTGAATATTTTTGAATTATTTTACCTACATGCATACTTTGAAATTTCGTTTTTCTTATTCTGTTTGCGCTTTAATTAAAAATTCAGTGCTATTTGGTACAACATATTTTCAGTGGACTTTCACATATTAAATTTTAGCTCTTCTATTTTTGATGTTCAAGAATCTACTGGAAAGTACTTATGTGCGAAATATTCGAATATCTTGAAATAGGGAAAAAGTTGAGTAATCAAATAGTACTGTATTCGTAAAATCACTACACCAGTTTTCAATTTCATTCAAAACATTACCGATGATATTGAGAAAATTCGAAATGAAATTGAGAATTTTGATTTAAAATTCAGAAAATTTCAAAAATAATTGAGAACTTTGTTATTAAATTCAGAAAATTCTAAATAAAATTGAAAATTTCGATTTAAAATTCTAAATAAAATTAAGAATTTCGATTTAAAATTCAGAAAATTCCAAACAAAATAGAGAATTTCAAGTTTAAATTCAGAAAATTCCACATAAAATTGAGAATTTTGTTATGAAATTCAAAAAAGTCTAAATAAAATTGAGAATTCCGATTTAAAATTCAGAAAATTCCAAATGAAATTGAGAATTTTGTTATAAAATTAAGAAAATTCTAAATAAAAGTGAGAATTTCAAGGTTTAATTCAGAAAATTCCACATGAAATGTAGTATTTTTTTATGAAATGTATTATTTTGTTATGAAATTCAGAAATTTCTAAATAAAATTGAGAGTTTCACATGAAATTGAGAAAGTTCTATTTAATATTGAGAAATTGATTTGTTTTAAATATAAAACAAATATTAGGTAATACAGAGTTCACAGTTTTAATCAATCGTGATATTACTTAAGGCAAAAAATAATTGAAACATAAACTCCAATTGGCCTCAACATACATTTAATAGGTGCAAGTACGTCAGACGTTGTTCAAATGAATAGTCATAGAGGTTCATTCAACGCCGATACAGCAAATGAATGGATAAGAGAACTTTCTGAGAAATGGTTGGATTATCAGGGGTATCAGTTATCCAAACTTGTCTTGGCATGCGTCAATGCCCCCTGTCACAGTCGCCTACATCAAATTTTTGAAAATACACCAACAAATTATTTACGATTTAGTCCCTACTCAGCAATGCTTAATTCCATTGAAATTGTTTGATCCAAAATTAAAAGTAGTGTAAAATCCAAAATATTTCGTTATATAAGTACATATTTGTAATGGAAAGAAATAATTTTCGAACCAAAATGTAATACATTTAATTTAGTTTTAGTTTTTTTTTTTTTGGTTAAAATACAAAGGAGTATCCAAAATTTTAAAGAAAAATATAGTAGGAAGTTTTCAAACCAAATTCAAAATCTGATTTTCAATTAAAATACAGGATTTTATAAAAAAAAATAATGCAATAAAGTATACCTACATACTAATAATGATACGAATACTTGTATTCGTATTCGATTATTCGACTATTCGCCTATTTTAAAATATTCGTATTCGTATTCGCCAAATTCAGGCGAATATTTCTCGAATAATTTGCACATACATTTTCCTAAAAAAAAAAAAATATTAATCAAAAAGTTTAAAAAAGTACATAAAATGTTCAAAAACATATTAATATTTAATAATTTTTATTTAAAGAAAACCGTTTATCTATGACGCACGATCATATAATCTTTTTAAAAAACAAACGAAAATTATCTGCCTAACCCACGATATCGAACGATGTCGATCGCTTGATTTTAAGACGTAAAAAATCTAGCTTGCAGTCCACTAATAACCGATTTTATTTATTTGGTTAGCTTTTCTTCTAGTAAACAATTATATATAATTTTCGTAACTTTTAAAAGTTAAAGTCTTATATGTAAATTCATATCATGTTAAGTTAGTAATCAGTTCTCAGTAGAGGAATGTTAAATTTCAAAAATGAAAGAACTAAAATTTAATATGTGAAAGTCCACCGAGACATGTGGCTGTGCAATCTGCGAAAATGTGTTCTCCCAAACAACACTGAATTACTAATTAAAAGCGCAAGCAGAGTAAGAAAAACGAAATCTCAAAGTATGTATGTAGGTAAAGTAATTTAAAAATGTTCAGTAGAGATCTTCAAAGTCGGCATCACAATGTCATAATAATGTTAAATATCTGAAGTATTGTGACAGTTTTTTTCAAATTTATTGTTACTTACACAAAGGGAGTGATTTTTTCCAATTAAATTTGAAACATTATGTGACTCTAAACATTATAAGTAAAATTCGTATTCGTATTCGGCGAATTTTGTTTCAAATATTCGAATTCGTATTCGCGAATACTAAAAATTGATATTCGCCTTGGTCACTAGGTACATACATACAAATAACAATTGTTTCGTTTCTTTGTTCTGATAATCCGCGTAGGTTGAAAACAAAATTTATGTTAATTTTCTTTTGTTATTTCGCATATTTAATTCTTTCTCAATATGTACATACATATGTGCATATCGCTCCTCTATTGCAACGTAAACGTGGCAAAGTACATTTAAAGTTTTCAAAACGTAAGCATTTATATGGACGGTTTGAGCATATCCATAAGTGCTTAGATAGAGATAACGTCGGTTTAGATAGAGATATGTTTATGAAAAAAAATTTTTGCAAATAAAGAATGTGTTGAGAAACTCTTTCTCGTCAGTAACTGAAATATTTTGTTTTGTGATATATGACTAAGTTGCAATAAAGGAGCGATATGCACATACATATGTATGTCTGTGTGGGATATGTAAACGGTTCTGAAAAGTTTATGCGTAGAAATTATTGTTGAACTGTTTTTTACGTAGCTGTAAACTCGAAGTTCGATCTATTTTTTCCGACTTACAAAAATGGACAATATTTTTATTTTGAATTTGATGTGCGCGCACTTCTGTTTTGGAGCCATTTTGTCTGTGACTATTTCGGAAAGAATAGAAATCGAAGTAAGCACAAACTTATAAATTTACATTAACACGAAACCGATTAAAAGATTGGCCGGGCTCTATAAATATTCTTTGAAATGGGTGAACATGCTTACATAAATAAAATATCCCCGCATTTTATATGGAATGTATGAATGCATGTATGTACGTCAGTATGTATGTACATGAGTGCGCTGTGTGCTTTAAGTATATGATGAAGACGTAAGTTCCCTTTAAAGTCTCTTTTAAATTGGTTTTTTTAGAGTGAATATCGTTATAAATATCAACATATAAAATCCAGCACTAAGCATTTTTAATTTATTAACTTACCATTTCTGTTGAGCAAGTTTCCAATTGGAAATTATAAGAATCGCGAATTTTTTTATTTGAAGAAACACTACCACTTCTTACACTCTTTGCCTTTCTAAAATAAACTTAAAAATACCGCAATTTTAAATAGACATACATTTATTCATGCATACAATATTTAAAATAATTTAATCACTTTTCTATAACAATTAACTGTTTTGTTTTCTAATAAATTTTCTTTTTGTTTAAGCAACTAACAACACAAATAACAAAACGAGAACAGCTCATGCTGGAACTTGTCAAATATAAATAACAACAAAAACGAAAACAAATGCCAAATGTTGAAACAGCTGTAGAGCAACAAAGGTGAAAAACAAAGACAGAGTTGTATAAAACGTAAATAAGATGTGTTGATTTAGTAAAAAAAAGGTGGAAGAACGTGACAAGTGTAGATAACAATTATACTACAGTATTTCGATAAGGCAGGTTTCTGTGAGATTAAAGGTTTTTATCTGAGCTTCTAGTGATGCAAAGATACTAAATTTGATTAAAATAGACAACAAAGTATTTGTTAAAACCTTCGCAAAATTACACAGGATTGCCAAGCTTCAATATTTTATGGCATTTTGACGATTTTTCTGAACGGAATTTCCAATATGACGCTTGACGTATACATGTTCAATGACTCTTATACTCTGACGACTTGTTAACATCACTATTTTTTTCTCAAGAAAAAAAAATACATTCAATTAATTTCCCAAACAATAAATTTGCTTCTCCCAATTTATGTGAATTATATATATATATATATATGTATATAGCAAAATTAACCTCCATAAAACCAAGATAAGGATTTCATTTGATATATGTACATATAAACCTTTTTTGCTTTCGAGAGATTATTAAGAAAAATCTTCAAAATGTTCCAATGTCAACTCAACATAACAAATAATATAGCATTAGTATGTACTTATATAAAGTAGTTTTATTTTGTAATTAGTCAATTAAAAGCAGTATCATATTAGTCCTTATTTTCGTAATTCATATTTTTTTATAAATCGAAATTATCAGCCGTGTCACAGATTCCGTTCGGAATACGGTCAATTCCGTATTTGTCATTACGTTCGAAATCATTTTTGATGCTATAGATTGAATCTATTAGATTCCAATAGTTTTCAAGCGATTTTTATGTAACCAATTTGGCAAAATCAGGATTTTCACTGTATAATATAGCAACAAAAATCGCTTAGATATGGCAATGCTTCACAAATCAACTAAGAAAATTTTGTTTTTTTGTAAAAATTTTTTAAAGAGTTTTAAATATTTGTAAAATAAAGTGTTAGAAATTATTTAAATTATATATTTTTTGAAAAATCAATAATGAAAACATATTGCTTTACTGAAAGAAAGTATGTCTTGATAGTTATTTGCCCTTTGAAATACATAAAACTGTCATTCCCTTTATGAAAACAAAAGTGGTGTTATTCCGATATTTTTTTTTTCGTTACTAATTTTCTGAAGCACCAAAATACGGAATGGATTCCGTTTTCGAACGGAATTGTACTCTGTGACACGGCTGTAAATTGCATCTGTAAAACACATGTGCGAATACGTCTGGCAAATTTTCAATTAGAACGTGTTCTATTTTGATCTGACGAACCTTTTGTTTTTAATTTTTTAAAAATTATTTATTGCCAGAAACATATGCCCTGTTTCAAAGTGTTTTTCCTAACAAAGTGTTCTTTAATTAAAACATTAGGAAAAAAGAAAAAACTCCAATTATTGAAAAAACAAGAGAACAGTCAGCCTGCGTCATTGATTTCTAGAGAATACAAAATATGTATAGACTAAAAGATAAAAATGCACTGAGAGAATTTGTAGCAAGTACAGAATCAGGACCGTATAAGAGTAGAGCTATAAGTTTCTAAACATCTTAAAGTGGAAAAATACTGACATTTGAAATTTTTTTTTTGAAAAATTAAAACAAATTTTTGAGATATATTAAAATTTTGTCTTATTTTTCTTATAAATTTTACCATGGTAAGATGATTTACAAAATTATGACAATAACTGTTTTGAAAAAATATTATTTTCGGTTGCAACAACCTTGGTTTTTATTAGTTGCAGTTACCGAGGGCGTACTGTATATGTATACAGAAGTTTAAAATTTTGCCAAGACATAATACATGGTTTCATAATAATCAATCAAGAACTCGATTTTAATTTGTATTAGTTTCGTCTTTTTGCATTTTAGCTAACGATATGTACAGATTGTCTCAAGAAAACGTCTACAATACATGAATCTTATTCTAAAGCTGGAGGTCCATACCACGCGTTTCACGCGTTTACGCGTCGTACGCGGCTGTCAAAAAGTAGAATCAGTGTAATTGTATGTGGCAAGTTACGCAGCACAACGCGTACGACGCGTAAAGTAGGTTTACTTTCTACTTTTGTACGCGTCTCTCGCGCCAAGAGAAAATGACAGCTGTGTTGGATAGCCAAGCATGACAAATTATATTATACTTTCAATGTTATCGATAAATATATTTGTTTCGTGGATTAATTTCTTCTATTTTTTGTACTAATAATAATTTTTTTATGAAAATACTTACAACACACGTGATCAAAGCGAAACAATTAGCGCGTAAAAAGCGTTGCATTTAACTTGAATTTAAAAACGCGTATGAAGCGTGAAACTAGTCAAACGCGCATCGAGCAACGCGCAAAACGCGTGGTATGGACCTCCAGCTTAAATGCTGGTATTTTTTCAAAACATTCCGTACTGGCATCTCTAGTTTTAAATACGTGGTAATTTTAAAGCAGTCTCCTGATAAGGCAGTTCAACTTTTGTACTTAATGGTCTTTGTCTGAACTAAAAATAAATATGAAAGGGTCTTCACAAAAATAAGTGAATTGTGCGTTACTTTTTTTTAATTTAATTTTAAAATTACATAAAAATTACTTAAGTTAGTTACAGATTAGTTGCCTTTAATTCTATTTATTTTTCTCGCTGTATTTCCTACTATTTTTTAATTATATTTACTCGATATAAAGCCTTGAGGCTTATTATGTAGATCTCCTTCAATCTCTTAAAGAAAAAACTAGGAATATGTTATAGGTGTCGCGACTGACGCGATAAATCTCGCATTATTTTCATTAAAAAATCCAAAAGAAAATTACAGAATGTAAAGTTCTTTAAAAACTGTGCAAATGAGGAAAATGTGCAAAATCTTCTGAAAACAGTTTGAAATAATTTTTGATCTCTTAAAAGCCGAAAAACCTAATAAGCTCCAATATGACTTTACAAAACACCCTACTAATATTATAAATGTGAAAGTTTGGATGTTTTTTTCACTAAACGCGAAAACCATTTAATGGATTGGTATGAAATTTGGTGGACGGATGGCATGTGAACCAGATTAAAATATATGGCACTTTTTAAAGCTTAAAAAGGAACAAATTAGTACTTTTGAATGTTGTATTTTTGTACAAATAGTTTTTAAACTAATATTAATTGTAGGAGTTTAATTGAGAAAAAAAATAGTACTTCTGGTAGTTGTTTACTTAAGGTACTTTTTTACTTTTATTGTTTGTTTACTTTTGGTACTTCATCTCTTGAAAAATTCTTTCAATGGTTTTGGAAGAATTAAAATACGAGTATAGTGTACTTTTTAAGGGGTAAAAGCGGGGCAAATTGGTACCTTTGGTACTTTTTGGTTTTTATTAATTTCTTTTTACGTTGACTTGTAGTGTACTCTTTGGGGGCAAAAAACTGGCATTTTTGGTACTTTTAGTGCTAATGGTACTTTTTAATTTTTTTACATTTTTTTCACAATACTAAACAGTGTACTTTCTTGGGTCTAATATGAGGAAAACATGGGACTTTTGGTACTTTTTTTTTCATTAATATGTAGCGTGAACAAAGTCACGGGTAAAAAAATATATACTAAAACCTTAACAGTATTATTCAGAAAAAGATAATGTAGGTTTAGTATCCACTATTAAGCAAAAATCCTTAAAGTATCATTCACAAGAGATTATTAACACAATTTGCAAGCCGTAACGCCGTCTTAAATGATGAAACTTCAAAGTACGTGGCAAAGTATAAAAAATAAAAACAACAGGCTTTTTGTTTGTATAAAATAAATTTACAATTGTCAAAAAATAGCTCAGTAGCAGAGCTGTGAAGGAATGTTCCCTTTTTGAAAATCTACGAATTATAAACTCTTTTGAAATTTTTTTTAAAACATTCAAGAGTTTTTTAATAATGATCCTAATTCTAGTGAAAACAGTGAATTAAAAAATTGTTTTTTTAAATCACCAATAAATTCACTCAAAATTTAATTCAGTTAATCTTTTTAGTGATGCGAAAATTTTTAATTCATGCGGACTGCATTCGTGTTTTAATTAAATTCATATTTTGTGCAAAATTAATCAATTAAACTTTTTATAAATCATTTTCAATTAAAAACCAAATTTTAATCATTCTTTTACAGTTCTGCTCTTGTGTAGAAAAAAATTAAAAAATGTTGATATGTATAAAAAAACAACACGATCAGCTGTGCTCTTGCATGTATTTGTAAAAATATACTTTGGTACGTGGAAAGTAATTTTACATATCTGTGCTGATTATTGATTTTTTTTGACAAAAATAATAAATTTTTTGTGGTTTATTGTGTTAATTTGAAACATTTTTTTGGTAAACGATCATAAATTAAGAAGCGATTTTCCTGAAATTTAATGCATCAAAATAGTGAATTATAGAGAGAATTCGTACTCGTGTTCGTCTGTGGAAAAAACTCCCTGCAGAGGTCTTTCCGACCACTTTCAGTGTGTTAAGGTTCAAATCGAATGTCCACAAACACTACCCCCTTTATCCTCCTTCCCAAAACCTATTTTCCTGGTTCCGGCTGAATGCTTTGCATACGTAGGGGTCAAAAACCCCTAGTGCTGGTCCTAATTAAAAACAAAAAAAAAAAGTAAGTGTGTACCAACGGTAGACCCAACCGACCAGGTTCTAGTTATAGAGAGAAATATCGTAAAAAAATCTCTTATAAAAAAGTCATACAACAATCAAAACTACAATTATTTAATGATGCAACAATACAATCAATTTACTTAACTTTCTCACCTTTTTTCTTACAATTCTCCCACATCTTAGTGGGGATAGATGTCTTGTTATTATTTTTGTTTTTTCACCCAAATGTGTAAAACGGCTCAATGAAAACAAAAATGGCCCCAAACTGAAAAATATAAAATGGCCCCAAACCAAAAATGAAAAATTGTCCCAAAATAGGAAAAATGGCCCCAAACTAACATATGAAAAATGGCCCCAAACTAACATATGAAAAAGGTTCCCAAACTAACATATGAAAAATGGCCCCAAACTTTAATATAAAAAATGGCCCCAAAATATGAAAAATGGCATCAAACTTTAATATAAAAAATGAAAAATGGCCCCAAAGTTCGTGTGTTTGTTTGGGGCCAGTTTTTATTTTTGGTTTGAGGCTATTTTCTATGGAGCCGTGTAAAACAGATGTTTGCGTTGTTTGTTTGCTTTTTGTTTGGCTTTAACTTACATGTTGAGTAATACGTGCGAATGAAGTAATACGAACTTTAAACGGTTATAGCTCGAAAAAAATACTTTATCCACAAAAACTCACAATACCTCTTTCACTTCTGTGAAAAAATATCTTTAATTTGGTGGAAGTCTTGCAAAAATCGGTTGTACAATAGGTGCATGAAGCCCACCACAAAAATAGCAATAGTCTATTAATTATATAGATTCACCTCTGTTTCATCATTAGAACTTAAGTGACATGCAAATGAAATAATGTTGCCAGTCTTAAATAAAAAAAAAAATCCTTAAATTACTACATAATTAATTAATAATCGTTTGTTTTGAATAATAAATTTTAATAACCATGTTTACAAGAGTAAACTTTTATTCTAATTATAACTTGCAAGGCTCGTTGCATCATGCCCTCAATATGATTATAATTACATTGGTTTTCCATTAAGATCACTTTTTGCTATTAAAATTTGTCAAATATAATTATTACACGATTAACTAACAGACCCAGTCCACATTTTAAATAACAATTAAGTTTATGTAATGTTTTCTCAATTTCCCATTTTTTTTTTCAATAAAAATATTAACTACCGAAAAACTAAAATTTACTCATGTGTGATATGATGTTGTTACGCTAACAATTTTGTCTGTGACAAAATAATGATCAAGTTCAAAAAAAGAAAAACACGCATTTAGTTGCCGAGAAAAAGTAGATGATAAACTTTGTGGGCATTACGAATGCCTGCTGATGTCGGTTGATGCGTTACGAAAAAGTCAAACCAAAAGCTATTAAATGGTTAAACGTCGCTTAAAACTTTTTGTAGTTTGTTTGTTTGTTTGTTTGCTAACTCTCGATTTTTCTCTTAATGGAATATGCGATTTTTCTAATATGAAATTAATGTGAAAACACGTACATACTTGTATACATACATATAAACACGCGTACGTTGTCTGTATGTAATGCTGTAACCTTGTCCACCCAAGGGTTAAATGTACTGTTTTTTTTCACTATATTCAGCGACAAAAATATATACAGAAATTATCATTAAATTTTATTGTTAATTTAGTTTTATTTGTTATGTGAACAATAATTTTGTGTATAAATTAAAAAAATTCCATCACTTCGAACTTATTTAGTTACTTGCAGTTGTGCGGTATTGTTTGTTGCTTGAAATAAATTTGGCATAATAAAAAGTCAAAAAACAAAAAAAAAATGTTCAAATATTTTGCATCCTTGATTTTATTGAGTGCAAATTTGCAAGTGGGTTGATAAATTTCGAAAATTTATAAGAAAAAAAAAAACTACTTTTGAATTAATGAAATAAATTTAAATTTTTTTAGTTAATTTTGGCAACCATCATTATTGATTGTCAGAGGCCACCTCAATTAGTGGTGAGTTAAAAAGAAAAACAAAAGATTTAAGCTACAAACTCGAGAAATTGATGCAGGCAATTAAGTTGCTTTCCTAAGTCTTTTGTTTTAAAGTTAATAGTTTAAAATATGTGAAAATCTGTAAAACCTTCTTCTTTGTGATTAAACATTTTTAAAAATTCTTGCAAATATATTTTATAAAATGATTATCGTTACGTTAATATAGAAAGGCCCTAACTGAAATTTTTTTATGTTATTTTTAAATCGTGTAGGTACCATATTTGCAAAGGTCTCCCTCTAAATTATTAATATAAGGTTTTCCAATAGGGATGATATGATTTTGAAGCGACGTTTCGGCCATTTATAATATGTCATGATCTGTCATTTGTTTTTCATTGTATTCAGTAGTGTTTACAATTTCATTATGGAGAGATAAACGCAAGAACAGCTTTTACAAATTATTCAGTTTTATTATCAAAATACTCGTTATCCAATTGTAACTTTTTGTGCGCTTTTGCCATTTTATGGTCGTAATAATCGTCCAAGTGTGCTCGCTGTTCGTCGAATTGTTGAAAATTTTGAGCCTACATTTTCTTTCGTTAATGTTCAAGTGCCAATAAGACAAAGAACCGCTCGTAGTAATGCAAGTATTACTGCCGTTCAGGCAGGTGTTGCTGAAGTCCGGAATTTGTCGATTCCAAGATGATCTCAACAATTCGGACTGTCTCAAACCAGAACCTGTCGGATTTTGAGAAAGGATTTGGGTTTGCATCCGTATAAAAATGTTCTCACTCAAGAACTGAAGCCATTGGACCACCAACAAGGCGGGGATACGTGCAACACAGCAAATGTAACAATTGAATTATTACGACTAAAGTTTGGAAATCTGATTATTTCAGGAAATTGTGATATTGAATGGCCTCCAAGAAGTTGTGAGTGATTGAACACCATTAGACTATTTCTGGTGGGGTTATTTGAAGTAACTGGTCTTTCGAGATAAACCAGACTCTCTTCAAGCTTAACAAGTCAATATTAAACGTGCCATTCATGACATACGACTTGATTTAGTGGAAAAAGTGCTCCAAAATTGGTTTCTTCGAAGTAGTTCCTGCAGAAGAAGTCGTAGAGGCCATTTGAATGACGTTTTCTTAAGAACTTAATTGTATCGATTGTACTTCACATTGAATAAAAAACTTTTGAATTTCCTTAACAATAAGTGTGTTTGTTTTTTTAAAGAAATAATATCACTCTTCTTGGTAAACCCGTTATAAGCAAAAAACGGTCATACACAAAAAAAAAAAAAAAAATTGAGTTAGGACCTTTTTATATTAAGGTAACGATATGTATGTAAATAGCTCCGCATAAATTAAATTACTATATAAATTACTATATTTCACACACTTAACAAGGAAACTATGGTGTTTTTTTTGTTTGGTTTTTAATTTAAAGGATCCCGCCAACTGTTGCTTAGATGGCGGACAAAATGAAGTTACAGGAATTTGTGCAGAACGTATGGGAATAACTGGACAATCAAGTGATGCACAACAACAACCTTCCGTAGAGACCGCTACAGTGGGTATCACAACTCTTCAAAATTAATTTAAAACTTGAAATTTTTAGAAACTTGTTTTCATTTCTCATCCAACACTATAGTGTTTAGCCGAATGCATTTTAACCGAATCAAAATACATGCAAGAGCCGGAAACTCTCAACTTAAATCATATTAAATCCGATTTATATTTAAAATTTGCTAATGACACAATTTATGCTGATACCATGACTGAGGCGTTCAAGAAATGTCAACCAACTGTTAAAAGGAAAATAGAAGCTTTTAAACAAATACCCTTGGGTAATGTGGCCCTGAAAAGGGGTTGCAGTCCTTTTGCTGGCATGCTATTGGGCTGTACATATATGGAGTATTTTAAAAATTGTCCAGGCCACCGTTGGACCCAGAATGCTGAATGTGATTTGGCAAAACAATTTGTAACGCAGTGCTCCTTAGGAGCTTAGCACAAAAAAACTATTTAACATTTTCATTTGATTAATTCCTTTTCTTTTACGAATGAACAAAAAAAAGAAAATCAAAATACCATTCATTATTCATGTTCAAAGAAATAAAGAAATAATATCAGACGAAAAGAGAACGAAATTCAAAATGGACCTGTTGTTCTAGAAGTGCTGGGTATAAAATCTTCGGGCAAAGCAATATCGGCAAAAAAGTCTTCACGATGATTGCGTATGAATTCCAAAAAGGCTGCTTCTATTTCAGCTTTAATGCCCAATTCTTGACATTGGCCATACAACACTTTACGCTTGTCATCGCGACTTATATCCTGCAAGGATTTGCCAAGGGTTTCTTTTAATTTATTATTTATTTATTTTTTTTGTTGCTCTTTATACCTTTTTAACGACTTCCCGGGCTGCTTTAATAATCAAATCGTGATTTGTTGCTCTTAGATTTTCGAAATCGTCATGCATCAATAGTTCCGTCCATGGTTCTTGGAAAAAATCAACAAAACTTATAATTTCCTTAAGATACCAACGCGATTTCAAATTGTTAAGCATCAACTCATGACGTCCACAAAAGAATTTCAAGAAATCATAATCTCTTTTCTGCAAAGGGATAATAGAAATTTACGAAAGATTTAGAATTTTTCCACACAAATGTTAATTCAAGGAGTTGCAAAAAAATTTCAGCTCAATGTTTATTTCAGTGTAGGCCTGTGTAGAACTTTTTTCTCGTTTAAAATATTTAATACCAGATTGCAATTTGTACAAATGTTGGGAAGCGAAACGTGGAAGGTGCGAGAGCACAGCGATTACAAAGAAATGCAGGTAAGACGAATCCTAAGGATATTGTGTCTTGAACTCATAACCAACTTGAATCTTTTAAAAAGGACATGTGAGGAAGATCTCAGAGATATTGAAATAAAAATTAAATGAAATAGACGTGATTTGGTCACACCATAAGGAAAGATCTTCCGGAAATTCTAAAAATCAAGAAGCAATAGAAACCACAAAGCAAAGGAAGTAAAGTGTGATCCAAGTAGAGATACTTTTTTCAATAGCCTTTTTTTGACAGATCACGTGTGACTCGTGTCATGCTGTCATGTTATATTTGTTTAGTATTGTTTGGCATTTCATAATGGAAATACTTGCGCCTGAACAACGTTTACAAATCGTTCAACTTTATTACGAAAATTCACGTTCTATGAAGAATGTGTTTCGAGGCCCATTTCTGGCTCAATGGGTATGTAAACAAACAAAATTGCCGCATTTGGGACGAAAAGCAACCTGAAGAGATTCAAGAAATGCCCCTTCATCCAGAAAAATCAACGGTTTGGTGTGGTTTGTGGGCCGGTGGAATCATCGGTCCATATTTCTTTAAAAATGATGCCGGTGCGAACGTAACCGTCAATGGCGACCATTATCGTGCCATGATAACCGACTATTTGAGCCTGAAATTGAAGTTCGTGATCTCGGCGACATTTGGTTTCAGCAAGACAGCGCAACTTCCCACACATCGCATCAATCAATGGATTTATTGAGAGAGCATTTCGGTGAGCAAATAATTTCACGATTTGGGCCGGTCGATTGGCCACCAAGATCGTGTGATATCACATTTGATAGACATAATCTTCAAAAAATAAATGCCAAAGAATGTTCTTTCAAATGATAATAAACATTCTCCATTAAATTTGAATTTTCTGTGTTTTTTCTTTAAAAAAGTAGGGAAACTCGAAATGGATCACCCCTTTTAAATCGACCCTAATTTATATCTAGAGGGCGCTGATTTGGCCATAAATAAACATAGAAAAATTTATAAAAAAAACTTTGTAAAGTTAAATTGAATATAAATTATTATTATGTTTATACTAAAAGCTGCAAACGGCGTAACGAATCTTGCAGGACACTTAACTTCCATCAACAAAAAAAAAATGTGTAAAATTTATTATTAATTCCTTAAGTATTAAACCTGTGATTTCAATAATTCCCTCCACAAAGATTTTACTGACAATTTAAATGATAATTTAAAAATCGCCCCAATTATTTTAAAGTCCTGCCAGGAAAAATTCCCCTAAATCACTTAAAGGAGCCGTAAGCAAACTAAAAACCCAAGCGCTTTAAATACACTTTTACTAAAGCATTAGACGAAAAAGGATTCAATGTTAGCAAGTTTAAAAAAATATAAATACTGTCACCTCATTATTAGTATGAAGCACTGCCGATTTAAAAAAAAAAAGAAAAAAACTTAAATAGGCCTTTTTGCATTCGAATGCTGTTTCCCTAAATTGTCCATGGTTTTGAGATATCCTGCATTCATTTTGCTCCATAAGATACAATATAAATTTTACTCCCACTTTGCTTCATTTCCATTAAAAAAAAAACCGAAAGTAGTTCAAGAAAAATAATATCTCGTTAAGAAAAAGGAAGGAAATGTAACAAGAAAATCCACAGCAAATGTTAAGAAAAATTAATATTATTTCCCAACTAGCAGTTGCCGGTTAAATGTTATAATCGTCCTTATTACGGTTCTCAAATACAATTCGATTTCGGTAGTAGATTAAAAAAAAGGTTGTTTGTTCCTTTAATCAAATAGACTTTTTAAAAAAGTACCAATTTGTCCCGTTTTTAGCCCTTAAATAGTACCCTATACTTTAACCTGGAACACACACTTTACGTGTACTTAATTTCATAAAAAGCCATTAGGAGAATTTTTCAAGAGAAAATGTACCAAAAGTAAAATAAACACCTACAAAAAAGGACCATAAAAAAGTGCAAAATAAACACAAAAAAAATCTAAAAGTAGCAGCTTTCCATATTTTACTCCCACAAAGTACACTTCATATTATCTAATGTAAAAAAAAAATAGTAAAGAACAAACAGTACCAAAAATACAAATTTGTCCCGTTTTTAGCCCTTGAATAGTATCCAATACTTTTATCTGGAACACATACTATACGTGTACTAAATTTCATAAAAAGCCATTAGTAGAATTTTTCAAGAGAAAAAGTACCTAAAGTAAAACACCAAATAAAGAAAGTACCAGAAAAAAGTGCACTGTATGTATATATAAAAAATAAATTGCAAAATAAGCACAAAAAAAATCTAAAAGTATCAGCTTGCCATATTTTACTCCCACAAAGTACACTTCATATTAATGTAAAAACAAAAATATTATTAAAAAAACAAAAAGTACCAAAAGTATAAATTTGTCCCGTTTTTAGTGCTTAAATAATTACACTATATTTTAATTTGGTTCACATGTTATACGTCTATCAAATTTCATGAAATATCATTAAGAATGTTTCTCCAACAGTAAAAGTACCAAAAAAAAAAAACACCTGAAAAAAGTACCATAACAAAGTATCAAACGTAAAAGCTTTTTTTTATCCATTCAGCTCATAGAAAGCATGTAAATTATAAAAAAAAATTATAAAATATTAGTACAAAAATAAAAAGTACCAAAACTAAGTTTGTTCCTCGCGGCAGGACAACGCGGACAAATCCAATAGCAATAAAATAACATATTAAGACTGGAGTTGAATCATGTCTTTAATACAATTCAATTCGAACTGATACAATTTAGCTGAAGCATGCATGATTTCTACATTAGCGTGTCATTGAAGATAATGTATTTGTGCGGGAATCTATACAATTAACAGGCAAGATCATTTTTTGTGATGCACTTTATGGCCATATTATTCAACCGATTTTGATAGAACTTATACCAAATTAAAATTCTTTATTCGAAAAAGAGAAGAAGCTATTGTGGGTTCAGTATTTTAGGAGCCATTAGTGTTTAAACATTCTAATAATAGATATACTCGTACAAGTATTACTCATGCACTTAAGAAAACATCACAAACTAAACAGGCCAGTTTTTTTCTCCAAATTGGTTTTGCCAAGAAAGTAAGTAAAAACATCAAGATATATTTTTCTATATTTGGATGTGGGAGCATTGTAATAATAATAGTTCGGAGAAAAGAGCTCAATAAAAACATTAGATCACTGTTCTGTTTTATCCCAATAATATTTTATATGTGAAAATTTGTATGTTTGTTCCACTACAACTCGAAAGTCGCTTAATGTATTTAGTTGCAATTTTTTAAACAGATCGCTTTTTAGAGCTAAAAACGGTTTTAGTACTTTTTATATATATACTAATATTTTATGCTTTTTTTTATTTTATAAATTTACATACTTTTTGGCAGCTGAAATGCGAAAAAATGGTACTTTTGTATATTTTTACTTATGGTACTTTTTTCCTTTGGTGTTATTTTTTTTTACTTTTGGTACATTTTTACTTTTGGTACATTTTTACTTTTGGTTTTTTATGTTTTGAAATTCTCTTAAAGGATTTTTATGAATCTTAGTAGATAGAAAGCATGTGACCCATATTAAAACATATGGTATTTTTTAAGGCCACAAAACGAGTCAAACGGATAGCTTTGGGACTTTTTATTTTTGTAATAATATTTTAAATGTTTTTTTTTATAAATTTACATACTTTTTGTCAGCTGAAATGAAAAAAAAACTGGTACTATTGTAAATTTTTACTTATGGTACTTTTTTTAATTTCGGTGTTATTTTTTTAACTTTTGGTACATTTTTACTTATGCTTTTTTTGATCTTGTGAAATTCTCTTATTTGATTTTTATGAATCTTAGTAGATAGAAAGCATGTGACCTAGATTAAAACATATGGTACTATTTAAGGCCAAAATACGAGTCAAACGGATAGCTTTGGTACTTTTTATTTTAGTACTTATATTTTATATGTTTTTTTTGTATTAATTTTTTTTTTTTTTTTTTTTTGATAATTTTATTATTTATTGAATCTTTAATTATTTATATTAAATTATCAATAAGTTTTTCAAATCTTAAATCTAAAAAAATATTAAATATAAGTTTAGCCAATGCTAAACAAAAATTTTTAATTTCAACGGTTAATTTTGGTTGTTTTACATCTCTCGTGAACGGCTGAGAAAAAGAGTATCCCTTCTTTTCAGCCGGGTGTGGCCTATATAATGAAGAATATTGCGCGCAAGTGGATTTGGGTGCAACTCAAGTTTTTTTATATATTTTTTCGCGTGTTTTGAAAATACTGTCTTCACTAACGGAACGTCTAGGTCTTTATGAATTCGATGGTTTCTGACATACCAGGGGGCTGCTGTTATTGTACGTAGAATTTTATTCTGTCGCCTTTGAATTCTTTCGACATTCGATGCTGAGGCAGTGCCCCATAACTGGATTCCATAGGACCATATTGGTTTCAGGATCGCGTTGTATAGTAGAAGTTTACAGTCTAGGCTCAGTATAGAATTTCTTCCCATAAGCCAATTAATTTGGGCAGTTTTTAATTTCATTTGCATCAACTTTGCGTCTATATGCGATTTCCATGTTAAACGGCGATCAAGGTGAACGCCTAGATATTTGACTACAGTATGTTGCGGAATAGTCTCAGTGTTGATTTGTATAGGCGGGCATGTTTCCCTTCGCAACGTAAAAGTGACGTGTACACATTTCTGTTCGTTAACTTTTATACGCCATTGTTTAAGCCATCTTTCCAATTTGGATATATACCCTTGTAAGTTGATGGAAGCTTCTACTGGATTTTCATGGACGCTTAAAAAAGCTGTATCATCAGCAAATGTTGATGTATGAATGTTATTGCTTAACGGTAAGTCAGAGGCATAAATTAAATAAAGTAAGGGACCGAAGATGCTGCCTTGGGGAACTCCGGCTTCGATCGACTGCGGAGGGCTTAAAAAATTACCTTCCCTAACTACAAATTTTCGTTCCTCTAAATAGCTTTTTAAAAGCTTGACGATGTTTGCGGGGAGATTGCGTGTTAATTTGTGGATAAGACCTTCGTGCCATACTTTATCGAAAGCTTGAGAAACATCTATAAAGAGCGCAGAGCAAAATTTCTTTTTTTCAAAGGTGTCTCTAACTACGTTCACAAGTCTGTGAGTTTGTTCAATAGTGCTATGTTGTCTGCGAAAACCGAATTGATGATCTGGAATGCAACCACTTCTAGTCACTATAGGCATCAGCTTGCTCATATACAGCTTTTCAAATAGTTTTGAAATGTTGGGCAATAAACTAATAGGCCGATAGGATTCAACCTTCGTATGATCCTTGCCGGGCTTTGGTATCATAATAATCATCGAAACCTTCCATTCTGCAGGATAGTATTGCAGCCGTAGAATACTATTAAAAATGAAGAGTATAACTCTTTTTGCAATATAAGGCAGTTGTTGAAGCATTTTGTTGCTTATTTTGTCGACACCTGGGGCTTTTCTGGTGTTAAGACTAGTAATAGTATTTTCAATCTCCGTCATGTTAAATCTCATCGGTATTTCTGGTAAAGAGACGACTGGTGGCAGTTCAACAATATCAGCAGAAATATTCGGGGTAAATACTTTTTCTAGGTGCTTAACAAATAGATCACCTTTTTCAGCATTAGTTCTTGCCCAGTCACCATTAGAGGCTCGTAATGGTGGTTTGCAAATCACTGGCCTTTTAAGTCCTCTGGCTGCACGCCACAGCGAATAATCTGTTGATGGTGTTGCATCGAGTTCTTGCAGAAATTTTTGAAGCGAAGAAATTTTGTGATTGTAAAACTTTTCTTAGCTGCTTGGTACACTCCTTAAGCCTTAATTTTAGCTGAGGCGATCTGTAACGTTGCCATTCTCGTCGAGCTCTCCGTTTTTCAGTCAATAGCCTTTCTACATCTGCACAAAAAATATTGTTAAATCTCGCTTGTTGATTTGGTTGAATTGAAGAAGCATTAAGAGCAGCTTGTTTAGCATGTGCTTCAAACAACCTAATAGAATTTTCTATGTCAGCAGGTGTTCTCAATGGCATATTTTCCGTGCAATGAGCACTCAAATATTTTTTATATTTCAGCCAGTTAATACGTGCAGGTGTCAGCGGTAAATCACATGTTGGTGTTGTAGTTGTGTGTGAGTAAATAGTGATAATAGTAGGCGAGTGATCTGAAGACAAATCCAGAGATGCTTCTACTTCAATCATTTCGCTGGGCACGCCTTTCATAATCCCAAAGTCGATAACATCAGGAATTTTTTGACGATCCGTTGGCCAATATGTTGGCTGACCACTTGAAACTACATTCAAACCCATTTTTGAAATTGTGTCAAACAAAACACGACCCTTGGGACTGATTAAACGTGAGCCCCAAAAAGTGTGTTTAGCATTGTAGTCGCCAGCTGCTAGAAAACGGGACCCCAGTGTTGTATAAAATGCGGTATATTGACTCTCTGAAATTGAAAACCTGGGAGGAGAGTAAACAGATGATATCACAAGCTTTTGATAAAAATTTTCAATGCAGATGTTCGTTGCTTGAAGATATTCTTCACGAAGGTCGTTTAGTAGGTAGTGTTTTATTCGAGTTTTTATTAGGATTCCAGAGCCACCACAAGCTCTACCTTGAGGATCCTTGGTGTCGTAGAAATTATATCCACTAATTCGAAAATAACTTCGGGACGTCAAGTGAGTTTCTGAGATAAGCATAACATCGATTTGTTTATCCAGAAGAAAATATTCAATTTCATTTTTGTGTTGGCAGATGCCGTTTGCGTTCCAAAAACAGATTCTTAAGTTCATGGTTTGTTCAATACAGCCTGCAACAAGGTAGACTGCATTTTCAACATTTCCTGCATCATACAGGACATGTTGAGAGTGAATGTATTTACTGTTTGTATAAGGATCTCTATTGAGGCTTCAATACGACTAAAATTATGCCCTGATTCTTCATTTACTGGTACAGTTTTTTGCGCCGGAATCTGGTTACTCTTTAAAATATTAGCGTATGAAGATTGACTATTAGGTTTTTGTTGAGTAAGAGTCGTGTTAGACTTTAAAACATTTGAGTATTGATTATGGCTAGACGACGGTTGAGGTAACTGTGGGTAGTTTAAATGAGTGTTGGGCTGAGCGGGAGTAGCATTGGTTTTTCTGTTCGACGAATTTTTAAAAAGAGAATAAAGAGGGCAGCCCCTATAGTTGGCAGTGTGGTTTCCGCCGCAATTACTACATTTTTTTGCTTTGGTATCACCTTTTATTTTGTCACAGTTAGCGGTACTGTGTAACTCGCCACATACAACGCAAACGGTAGGCAACTTGCAATAAGTTTTGGTATGGCCAAATTCTTGACAGTTCATGCATTGGATAGGTCCAGTTTTTTTATGTGGCATCTCAACGGTAACTCTTCGATGCAACAAGTATTTTAAGCTATAGATTGGGTGCGATTCATTTTTTTTAATTTTCAAGTCGCCTGGCTGTAGCTCGACTCTAAAAATAGGTTGGGGGATTTTTTCCCTGTTTTTAATGTTTGAAACATTTTTGACTTTGAAGCCACTATTTTCAAGGCCAGACTTTACCTCTTCCGGATCCACGCTTGAATCTATTCCTTTTATAACTACTGTTAGGCCTTTAGCACTCTTCAGTTGATATGTATAAAAGTTTTTGTTTTTAGTCTCAAAATCTGAGACAATTTTTCTATAATTATTTTCTTGTGTTACCTGAATTTTAGTTTCGTTGATTTTGCCGCGCTTAATTGGAGTTACATAGAACTCATTTTCTCCAATTAATGAGATAAGGCTTTTTACCAAAAGGTTGGAGTTCTGTTCTCTTAAATATATCGGCGGTGGTTTAGTGGACCTTGTTGTACTTGTGTCTTCATCGACTTGTTCATTCAAAATCGCAAAACGATTTTCAGAATGTTTAATATTATTTTTCCCATCTTTGGGCATTTTCGCCGTTGACGCTATTTCAGCTGATTTGGGACTTCTTCCCCTTTTTAGCACGGTTATGTATCTGTCCATACCAGTTTGGATTTTATTATCACTATTTTCACTCACTGCATTTACAATTTTGTGCACGTTGGTCACCTGGGTATTTATTGTTTTTTTGTTTGATTGTACAGCTAAGCTGACAAGTTTGCTAATAGGTGCAATTGTTGTTGCTTCTTGATCGATATTTAACATGTTCAAAGATAATGATCGCGCACGAGTATTTGTGTTTTGTGTAGTAATCAGGTTTGTGTTTACTTCATTTTTTTTTTTGTCGTCGTTAGCAACCAAAGTTATATATTGTACATTCCTACTGCTTGTAGGTTTATTGTTGTTGTTAGAAGGTGAACTCATTTAGAGTTCTCTTTTTTTTTGTATTTTCACTTATGTATATTAGTTTGTGTATGCAAATATTTATGTGTATTGCACTCAAGCAAAAAATAAAATAAAACCAGTAAAATAACTGTTCAATAAATGTTTTGTTTTTTTTATATTTTTTGTGACTTGAAAATTTTTTTTTTCTTTTATATTTTTTTTATATTCAGTTGCGACGATTATAAAAACGCGTCTGTTCACTACGAGAGTTGATTTTATTATTGTATTAATTTACATGCTTTTTGTCAGCTTAAATGAGAAAAAAAAACCTGGTACTTTTGTAATTTTTTACTTATGGTACTTTTTTTTTAATTTTGGTGTGTTTCTACTTTTAGTACTTTTTCTCTTGAGAAATTCCCTTAATGGATTTGTATGGACTATTTGACTGATAGCATGTGACACATATTAAAGTAAAGGGGTATTTTTAAGGGCTAAAAAGGGCACAAATTGGTACTTTGTGCTTTTTTTTAGAAACTAGTTTTCATAATACAGTGTACTTTCTGGGAAAAGCTGGCACTTGCATTTATTACTTTTTATTTTTTATATAGTTTGACTAAAATTTTCATTTCACTTACATTTTTCGTTACAATCACAATCTCTTCCACAACGCCCCATTCGTTCAAACGTACCCGACCAAATTCGCCTTCATTGTAGGTGACCAAAGGATATCCGTACTCATTATTTAAATGATGGGCTAAATAACGTTTGGGTATGGTGACTTTAACGAATAAATGTTCCATGGGCAGTTGAGCTTGAAAGTAAGATGGTTTGGAAAATTTCTTCTCTGCGGTTTTATCATTATCGAATAGGCGCAATGTTTTTATAATCTGTAATAAATTCAAGAAAAATATTTGTTTACTTATCAAGAGATTTTTATTTGTATGCTCTAATGTTGGCCTCAGCCAAATCTCATTAACAAAATATAAAATTGTAAAATATTCAACCTTTTCGGCGGCTTCTTGAGGATCAACAAAACGATATTGATGATTTGGTTTCTCAGTGTGTTTAATAAAATTTCCCACGGCATAAATATTATTTACAGAAGTGTGATATCTTTCATTTACCAATACGAAATTGTGGTCTGTATCTATATTGGCTGCTTTGAAAACTTCGAAAGAAGAAACGACAATATGCTTTAAATTGTTTAATTCTAAGGAAACTTGATTTTGGGACAAAAAACAATTCAATAAAATGTGTTCCAAAATTTTGCAGCCAAAACAAAAATAATTGGCCTATCAAATATTTTAGAAATTTTGAATCAAAGAGCTAAAGTTTTTGCTTTAATAAAATTATTTAAGTAAAAGCTTTAAGACTTTGGCATGTGATCAAAACTATAGCAAAAACGGAAATCAATCCTGATCGATTTTTAGAATGAGTTTTTTTTTGCTAATCATATGCACCGCCCCTATTACGATTTACAACCCAACTATATTAGTTTAGTTCTTTAGTTTTTTTTAGCTAGTATGATTCACAACCAATTGCATTTGTAAGCCAGCAACAGCTTATCGAAGACACTTAAGTGAATGCAAGTTAGGTTGTAATCCCTACTAAGTAACTAAACTCTTAACTGGGTTGTAAATAATACTAAGAGCAATATTTTTTTTTTACTAATGCGCCCCACATTTGCATCACCATTTACTTCTACATGAATTTTGGAACACTCTTTATGATCACCATAATCAATTCCACTTACTCTCCATTAATTTTGATGATAAGAAGACCTCGTAAAAACTAATAAAAAAATCACATTCAATTGTGAGCTCCTCATTGCTTATGTGTTTCCTAAAAATAACTTCCTTCAGGTTGCATTCATTTTCACGTATTTTATAGTCGCTCAAATTCATGAGCTCATAAATTTGTACACCCAAATCATGCAGCATTTCCACTAAAATTTCTCCTATACGAGAATCTTCTGAAGAAATGTTCCAAGTTAAAGCCATTTGTGTGGCAGCCTCAGAGTGTGGTAGCACCAAATGTATTTCAGATCCTTTGATACCATGTTGCAGAAGAAAATTTACAAATTCAAATGCTCTCAAGTGAAAACCATAAATCACAATCGATTTTTGTATATTTATTGGCAGATTATTTTGTAAAAGCTGCAATTTATGATAAAACAGAATTTTATCCAAACGATTATTAAAATGAGAATAATTGGGTGGCCGGAGCACAACACTTTTGAATATTGCATGGGGTTCACCGAATTCGCTGCCACACATGAGTAAAAGTATTTCGTAGTATATTTCACAGTTGGTCTGCATTTTAATCAACTGTTTGTCACTGTGTAGTCCGAAAAAATTCAACCATTAACTTTTTTCTACACAATTGTATTTCTCGACAAATATTTACCCATCAAT
The DNA here is from genome assembly GCA_947311025.1 of Lypha dubia. Lineage (NCBI taxonomy): Eukaryota > Metazoa > Arthropoda > Insecta > Diptera > Tachinidae > Lypha > Lypha dubia. The sequence goes on along the minus strand of OX371264.1, from coordinate 73,564,919 downwards.
AGATTGAATTTTTCCATTTACAAATTTTATCCATGTGGTTACATCCATACGATCACAAACATCTCGAATAAAGGCATCACTATTTTTGAAATTAACCCAACAAATTTCTTCTGGCTTCTTCGAGCATGTTTTACATTCAAAGGCATGATCATGATCGGCCTCCATTACACCGGGTGTACAAATTACGGTTATATTCAATTGAGGCACACAATTAAGTGTGGCCTGGGTGTCATTGCTGCAGAGAAATTTACGAAAGGAAATTTAATTGTTAATTTTTTTCTTTTTTTTTTGCATTGTTTTGAACGTGATCACCTTAAGTTGTGCCAACTGAAAATCATTAGTCTCAAGAAAGCCTTACATGTATCGGTGTAACCTAAAATTACAATATTTGTTACACTGCCAAAGTAGGCCGAGGGACGTAAGTTAGTTTTAAACACCACAAAATGATCGTTTAGTAAATCCAGATTTTTTATTGTTTTATTCACAGCATCAGCCTCAGCATCGGCATCAGCATCATTATCAGAATTGAATACCGTATGCCATACCTGTTCTGTTGCACCCAAATAATTAAGCCACAATCTTTTAATGCGGCGCGGTTCTACAGGTTGCATATTGATGACAAGATCGTTGGGATTATTATAGCGATCCTATTGAAGTTGTAAATAATATTAGAAATTAATTATTAAATACAATGAAAAACAAAGGAACTGCCTACCCACCTTAGCCTGTAGGTAATAAAAATGCAAATACCCTGTTTGGCGGGACACTTCGCGAAATATGGCATCACTTTGAAAATGAAAGAAACGATGCAGTTTAAATGAAATTATTTCGGCTTTAAAGAAATTCTGATATTCATCCATTTTAAGAGTATGAAAATGCTTTTGAAGATATTTACATAAAATGAAAGGTCTGCAAAGCACAATTATTGATTATCCTTCGAAGGACATACATACATACAATTCATTCCATTCACTCTTTACCTGATTATTATAAATCCCACCATTTTATTGTCGTCAACTGATCGCGTTGAGTCACCACATCTGATAGTGAAACATTGAAAAGTACTTAACGGATCATTAAATATATTTTTTAAAATATTTATAATTGGCATCAAATCATATTGATGCGGAGATAATTCCACAAATGATTCACTTGTATTCAAAAGTAATGATTTAAGCGTAACCCGATTGGCGATACTGGAAATACGCCTGTTCGTGGCACGCTTAGCTCTGGGGTATGATCGACCCATTTTTTCATCTAACATTTTTAAAATATCGTCTGCATCAATCATTCTGACAGCAAATAGACTCAAGTCACCGTAAACTGCACCGCGGTGGGTAATAAATAAACGTTCTTGTACAGAGCATTTCGGACGAAAGGCAACTGGCTTAAGAGGCATGGCAACATAATGAGTTTTAATTACACTGACAAAAGTTTTACAAATCTTTAGCTTACAATAAAATATTTCAATAATTCCATAAGAGTCATTGGCGTTTCATTAACTGCACCCACCGACAATAAACAGTAGTCTTTGTTGGGAAATGCCGCAAATGCAGTCAAGAGGTACTCAAATACTTGACGTGGATCGTATGAATTTATTAAACCGAAAAGCTCTAAGACAAAAGCATTCGATCGGGCATCCCAAGGAGCATCGGTTTCACCATCTGGTATATTGTAGAAAAAGCTCAATTGCTGCTCACCAATTTGTATATAATAGTCGTTTGATTTGAGCTCTGAGAATAAATAAGTTGAATTTAAGCTCTCCTCTTCTATAAAAAGTTTATGGTAAAAGCTTTATTTTAAAAAGCTTGAAGCATGCAGCTTTTGAATAAAAAAACGAAGAGATTTAAAGAACTTCTTTGAAACTTTTCGTAAAAAACCGATCTTGTCAAAACAACCCAAACTTCAGATATCAGCGGAAATGGAGTTTCAAACTTACTTTCACTTAATTCTTCCCAACGTATAACAATTGATTCACGACTTATTTTTTTCGTCTTTTCAATATCTAAACTATTATCAGTTTCCAATTTGAGAGAGCACATACTTTAGAATATAAGTGTTTGTTAAAAAGATTTAAAAGCAAAAAAAAAAAATATAATAGTTTTTAACGAACCTTAAGTTACTAACATCCTCTAGGGAAATCGCTTGCTGCACACAGATGTACATGTCATTTACAGCTTTTACGCTAAAAAGATTCTCCAAAGGGCGCCTCTGTGCAGTGCTTTTCGAAATATACATATTTAAATTTAACAGTCTGCATTATAGTTACTCGTATGTAAAGCTTTTTTAAAAGCTCACTTACTTGAGAGTAATAACTTTCTCTTTAAATCTTTCTTTAGCATTAAATTTTAGTAAATTACCAAAACATTGAAGATCATAATTTTCCAAAAGAAATGAGAGATTGATATTGTCATTAAGCCATAAAAAGCCGGCAGTAAACTGATCTATCTGTAGTTTAAAACGTATAATGATGGCATACATAGTATAAAAGCTTAATGTTGAGAAATTACCTCTGTTGTAATAATTAAACTTTTAGTGTCCGATAAAAGCTGTTCAGCTATATAAAACTCTCCCAGTTGTTCTTTTATAAGCGGATTATCTTGATCAAGTAAATCGACTAAATCATCATTATCACCTGGTCTAGAAATTTAAAGTTATGCTTTGACATAATTATTAATAATATAGAAGTAGCTTACAGAGCTTTTCTGTATCTTATTTGAGGCAAAATACTATCACGCATAATCACATGCAATTTCGCTGTATTGGGACAGGTGATTACAGTAAAGCATTTGGGATAAAATATTGTAGAAAACCCATCCAAGCACGAATAATTTCTTACATCTAAAATAATAAAAAAAAACTGATTTTCATTTAAAATTTTCCATAAACATTTTCCTTCATAAACCTTTTCCCTCGTAACGCCTGTAATCGGGACACTGCAACACCAAAATATATTTCACTTTATTTTCTCGATAAAATATTTCTTCAAGAAGTTCTTTGAGCATTTTTGGATTATAGTCCATGTGATAGACAAACCTGTTGAGGAAACAGGCGTTTGTGGCACTTAATGGCAAATTGCAATGAAAATGAAAATTTATAAAATTCAGCCATAAATCTTTTGTTAGCGCCGGCATGTTGGGTGCATTTGATACCTCCGCATAACCGATAATGATGAATTTGGCAGCAGTTATTGGAATTAACAAACGATACGACCTAGAGTCTCTAAAAAATACTTCTTCAAGATTATCCTTGCGACGATGTCGTCCGAAATATTGTGTTTTAGACGAATAGAATAGTTTGCTAATATTTTCGTAATCATCTGGACAAGCATTTAAGATGATGTGGCGTTTTTTCTCTATTTCCATTTTTTAAAATTTTCTTATATGTAAGTTTTTTTATTATTATAATTTTTTTAATTACAGTGACAGACGACACATACATACATACATATCCATGTCTACACACGACGCAGCATGAGCTGGAAAATTTGTTTCTGCTTGTGTTACACTTTTTAATACATACCAGGGAAACAATAAGGAAACCCATGGTATAATAAATAAGCTAGTCTTGTCCCTAAAAAAATACAACGTCACAAAAACAACAGGCATTTTGTTAGTGTAAAAACTTGGCTGTTGTCAAAATGTGATGTGTAAACAAAATAAAAATTAAATTAAAAAAAAAAATTAATTGCATAAAATAAAAATATAAGTTAAAATTATTTACAATACAGAAACCAAAAATTGGTGATAGATCTATGTATAAAATGAGAATGTGTCTTTTATATGGGTACTTGGAACAACTTTCCTTCCCCCTTTGCAAATATTTTTTTTCTGACACTACAAACGCATTTTATCCGATATTTTTAATTTTTATTAAATTTAAAAAATTTTTCACGCTTTTTTTTCTGTTTCTTAAAATTTAATTATATAAAAAAATGTCACAATATTTTTATAAAAACACAACAAAGTTTTGACAACAAAAAATCAATCAGCTGATGTCAATTTTAACTAATGCGACTACCTTATAATTAATATACCTTGAAGGAAACCATAAACGAAATATCAGTTGTAATAAAAATCACTGGTGCTTTCAAGAAAATAACTTTAAACATTGATTTACACGATGTAACATAAATTAGAACTTATGTATGTAGTAATGTTCCAACTCATGTACATGAAACTTGGCCCCAATTAAAAGTTGTCCCAAAAAAGGTCCCAAACCAAAAACCAAAATAAGTCGTGAATCAAACCAAAAACATTTTTCTTTAAGTAGGAAAAATTTAAAATTTGAATGTATGAAAATTTGTCCTAAACTGAAAAATTAAAAATTGTCGCAAAGTTAAGAAAAAATGGCACAAATTAAAACAAAAAAAAAAAAAAATATAGGAAATATATATCTCCAAGGTACATGTTGTTGTTTTCAATACAAAAATTTGGGGCCATTTTTCCTTAAGTAGGAAAAATTTAATACTTGAATGTATGAAAATTTGTCCTAAACTGAAAAATTAACAATTGCCGCAAAGTTAAGAAAAAATGTCACAAATTTAGAAAAAAAAAACCAAAAAATATAGGAAAATATCCCCAAGGTACGTGTTGTTGTTTTGAATACAAAAATTTGGGGCCATTTTTCCTTAAGTAGGAAAAATTTAATACTTGAATGTATGAAAATTTGTCCTAAACTGAAAAATTAACAATTGCCGCAAAGTTAAGAAAAAATGGCACAAATTTAGAAAAAAAAAACAAAAAATATAGGAAAAATATCCCCAGGGTACGTGTTGTTGTTTTGAATACAAAAATTTGGAGCCATTTTTTTTAAATAGGAAAAATTAAAAAATGTTTAATTTTTCGAAATAAAAAATGGCCCTAAATTTAATTTAAAAATAAAAAATGGCACAAAACACAGGAAAAATTTCCCTAAAGATCGTGATTTTTGTTTTGAATAAAAATATTTGTGGCCATTTTTCATTTTTGATTTGGAGACCATTTTTCCCTTTAGTAGAAAAAATTAAACATTTTTTATTTCAATATATGAAAAATGGCCCCAAACTGAAAAATTTCCTCAAAGATTGGGAAAAATGGCTCAAACTTAAAACTAAAAATGTCCCCAAAGTTCGTGTTCTTGTTTTTAATACAAAAATATGGTTCGATTTTGCATTTATGGTTTGGGGCCATTTTTCATGGAGCCTAAAATATGACGTACGTGTATAGGTATGTATATACATATGTATAGGAATTTCAAACAAATAATCCCAAAAAACCATTATATATATTAATTGTATTTTTTTTAAATTACTACGAACTGTTTATTATTAATATTTGTTAATATTTGTACAGGCTTAAGTTCGTAAATGATTATAATCATCAAAAAACAAACCATTATATAGTTGAAGTGTAGAAAAACATACATAGCCTATACAGCTTTTAATAAGCATACTTATTATAAGATTATTTAAATTTTAGAAATGCTTTACATGACATTTCTTTTTAATATAATAATTGTTATACACTTATATTAGATAACAATTTAACAAAGTTGAAAGTTGACATCCTTTCTCACGTTAAGAATATATGCTTTATTCCCAATTAACAATAGGAGAGAATGGAACAAGGGAACTAATATTCGCAATTTAATTTTACTTTTTTTCAATATCCCAGATACCGCAATTCGTATTGCAGTAAAACAGGACGAAGTGGGGAAAAGCACTAAACATTCCACAATTTTTGCTGATAACAAAACTTTTATTATTTGGTTACAAAAGCATTACGAATGTAATCTTATTATAAGCATGATTACAAATCTATTTTTGTCTAAGCGTATTCTAAACAATATTATCCGAAGGTAGCTGTTTTAATTATTTTAACAGTTTTTGATAAAGAATTTACAATAGATAGTATTTACCATACATGGGAGTAATTAAATAAATTGACTAGTTAATTGTCGATTTCATTGGCATTGACTTATAAACAATGCCAATTAAATTTTTAGCATTATCAATTTTTTGAACAATGCTAATGCTTTTCAATGAAATAATTTCATTATTAGTTAGTTAAAAAGTAAAAGCATTACAAATAATCAATGCTAAATTTTTCAAAAGCATTAAACGTCAATATTATTTCACATATTTATTTACATATATATGTATGTATGTGTATGTATTACAAATATGTACATACATAGCTTGGTTTGTATTTTAATTTATAATTTTGTTTTTTCAAAAGCTGATGTGACCATATTTTTTTTTTTATATAGATAGTATTAATTATTTTTTTTATCAATTGTAATTAGTATTTCAAAGCTTTCATTGTTTTTTCATTATAAATAGTAGAAAAATTATATTAAAAAAAATTCAATGCCAATGAAAAAGTCCCATGTATGGTATTTACAACACTTTCTTAAGCAGCTTAAGGATTATGTTGGTTAGCTTGTTACAAGTGATTTCCAAACCCTTTTTGATGATGAAAATGAAAATTTGCCAGCACAATGTGTATTTTCAGTTCAGACGATTGTTAGAAAATTGTCAGAAAAGCTTACAATTTATTGTCAGAAAATTTTAAGACAATAAATTTATCTAGCAACTCAGTCAATAAATTGTCTGCTTACTCGGTTGTCAGGTTATTGTATAACAATAATTGTCAGGTTCTCTTAGAGATCATAAAAACTATGCAATGTATATCATACTTTTAAGAAAAAGAGAATAAAAGCTTTCATTTATTTATTTACTGATAGTGAAAAAATTGTCAGATGCACAAAATTTCCTTAGCTAACAAATAAAAAATGTCTAACAATTACCAGGAAATTATCTGACAATAAAAACGAATTATGTTCACACGATTGTCAGATGTCTGAAAATTGTTTGTTAGTTTGTAGTATTATAATTCAGTGACAATGGTTTTTCTGGAAACGTTGCCAGACGGTTGTAAAAATTTTTCAACACATTTTACTGACAATATTGTTAGATCTGAAAACCAGGGTTTAAAATTATTTTTTTTTATTTTTGAAAAAATTTTGGCTTGCTAGTTTTTGATTCAAGGAGAAAAATTTTTAAATACTAGTCATTGTAAGATCGACATGTTTGTCAACTAGTCGAAGTTGTGTTTGGTTGGATTGGCATATATTTTATTGTTTGGTATTTTTGATAGCGGCATATTGTATGAAAATAATATTTGGTATATGTGTTATTTTGCATTTTTGTGTGGATGGCTAGTTTTAATTGACAAGAAATTGTTGCTGAACAATATATTATTCATTTCATTCAAAAATTTTACTAGTTGTCAAGTACAAATTTTTTTTTTAGAAAACTGGAAATTTATTTGTTATCAGGTAAATATTTTTCTAGTTTTCACATAAAATTATGGAATATGAGGGGAATTTTTACTAAATATATTAGTTTTTTTAAACCCTGCTGAAAACCATCTGTACAGACCTTAAGATTACTAAGACCGTAAGATATCTAGTAATAAATATGATTTTTTTACAGTCAAATTTAAAAAATTTAATGACAAAAAATAAACATTTCATACAAAAAACTTAAAAATAAAATAGTTGAAATTTTTATTAACAAAAAAATACATAAAACTATTAAATCAAATAAACCTGCTTCATTCAGTCACAAAATATCAAATGATTTTTTTTTTTGTTAAATCAGACAATTTGGGTTGTTCTTAAGAAATAATCTTTTACAAATAAAAGTTGACTCAATTTGCTAGCTTTCAAACGATTTGGGTTTTGTTTTTATTAAATGTGAGAAGAGCATAAAATAGTTTATCTAATTTTTCTGTTTTTTTTTTAGATTTTTTAAAATATACCATATCGTCTAATATATCGCTGAAGTCTTTTTTATATTTTATATTTTAAATTTTGAATTTTTAATACTTTTAATATAATTATTTAATTCGCGTAAAAGATTGTTATTTTCATTACTAGTAAAATCTTCTATATCATTACCTTCACCTGAATAATTGTGGTTACTTTCAACATAAAATAATCTGGAATATAATTCATTTGGATATTATTTAGTTTCACTTTTTGAAGAATATTTTAAAAAACTTTCATTGTTCGGAAAATTTCCAGAATTTAAAAAATATTATGAATGTATTTAAAAATTTTATACGTCTCTCATTTATTCTTATTTTAATACATTTTCGTAAATCTGTTGCAAAAGGATTATTAATAATTTTGTTGTTGACTTTGTTTTCTTTTTTTTCATTTTTATTCTTGGTAAATTACTTCCAAACCGAGCTCAATTTTTTTGGCTTTATTGTATTTCTAACTTATTCACATGAGAGAGAAAAAACCCCATTCTTGAAAATTTTTTAATGTTTCAATCAAAACATAGCACGACAACAACTACAATCATCCAAAATAACAAATTTAAAAAATTTTTACGTATGCATTTGAAACTGAAAAAAATTTGTTCGATTTATTCGTTATTCGAAAATCGGCATTTTAAAATTATTCGAACAAGAGTTTCGTTCTGTTTGATCGATTAATCTAATTATTCTTAATCGGTTGACAACTCTATGTTGAGTACATAAATTTACCCAAACCTAAACGGAAAGTTCATTAAAAAAAGTCTCTTCTAGTCAATTTTCGTAACTTCGTACATGTGTGCATTAACATTGAATTCGGGTGAGAACTTTAATAATTTTAATTTTCACATTTTTCGTAATTTAACTACGTTTTTTCTTGAGTTTCTAAAGATTCCTCGGGATTTTTAAACTATTTTTCATTTTGCAGATTTATTGGCCATTCTTTAGGAAACAACTTTTTTATTTTTTTGTTTTCGTTTTTTTTTCTAGATTATTAACGAACCTATAAAGACGTCAACATTAAATGCTTTTAATTTCTATGTTCAGTTTTTTTTTTTTGTTGTCGTCGCTACTTAAAAAAGAAATTCATTTAAATTATACGCAATAAAATGTAAAGATTATTTTATACTCGTAAATAAATGTACTTTTTATGTTGTAGGGAAAATTAAATTAGCGAAATAATAATAACGATTTTATGAAGAGTATAAAATAATAGAATAATTTTTATAAAATTAGCTAATTGATGATAAAATTTGTGTGCTGTGGAGAGGGGGGAAGGCTAAGCTAAGTCGCTTACTGCTTACAAGGATTTTAATATCATTGAGCTTTAGATGGCCTAAAAATGTGATCTTAAAATATTTAGCGAACTTAATTTCTTGAAATCTTTCTTTTCAGAGGTGTGTCTTTCCTATTTTTTTTTTTTTTTTGTTTTTGTAAAAATTCACCTTAATCTGTGTTTATAAGCTGTAGAGCTAAGTGTGGGGGCAAGTTTTATTATGCTGCAGAAACGAAACGAAAAAAAAACAACGTTTTACATGGCTTTTGCAATAGATGGTATTAAGTAGTCCGTTAGAACTATTATAAAAGGCATTAAAATGTGAAAAATAGCAAAGTTTATATACATTTTTCCAAACTACATTTGCTCGGCAACTAAACTGCAACTCCAACTCTCAACTTTAAATACAGGAAAACAAAAAAAAAAAAAACAGAATAAATGTCTCTTTCTTAATTTTCACATGCTTGCTATAAGCGTAGAATGTTCTTGAAGCTTTAGCCAACATTAATAACACTAACACCAAAGCACAGCGCCCTCCCCCTCACCGCCCACCCGACCAATTATTACAAGGAAATCCAACTATAGTCCTTTGCAAAAGCTGATGCTGTTTTATTATTAGTAAAGTTGTTGAAAACGATTCAAATCCTTATAAAATACTATTGTTTTTACAGCTCACACACACACATGCACAAATACCCATACAGATGTATGTATGAACAAACATTTCTAAAGGTTCTTTTAATGTAGCAGAATATAATAGTTAAAGTTGTTAAGGTGCTTTTGGTTGTTAATGGCCACGGCAAGTCTTTGTTCTCATCTGCGCTTTTGTTTCTTTGTGTGTTTGTCTTTATTGACGATAATCATTGTGTTTTATGGTGAATGTGTGCGTGTGCGTGTGTGTGTGTGTGTGTGAAGTTTAAATGCGAATTATATCCTTAAGTTCCGGTAGCAAATATACTAAAAGTGTTGGTGTTTGAAATTTCAACACTATAATTTAGATTTTATTGCCCGCAAAGCAAACACTGTCAGAATCGCACTGCTGAGAAGACGAAAATTTTCGTTTTAAATATTTTTATAAATTAAAAAGAAAAAGTATTTTCACAGTGTGTCTACTATTACGGACTTATTGTGATTAATTTTGAAAAATAACATATATTTTTTTTCTCCCAAATTAATATTTTATAGTTTTCAGTAAATCAATCAAATTTAATTGAAATATATTTATATTCGTTATGGATCGGTATTAGCTAAATCCTTGCCCTTTTTCACTGGACTGGGCTACTGCAGATCGTTAGGGAATCTTTAGACAAAAATGCCAAAGAAAATATTAAGATATTATCTTAAATTTCATTTTTAAATTTAAAAATAATATTAAAGTTAAAACATAGGCTTCTTACGAATATGAAGCATAGGACGACACAATCGGCCTTATTCTAGATGTATAGAATTTTTTGTAATGTTCATAAGGAAATTATAATAAAACAGTGTTCCGCATAATTTAAAATTCTTTGCACAAAAGTGCAAAATGAACTCACACGCATTTGTCACACATATTCTTATGCTCTTTCATTCAGTCGTCGATGATCAAGCGACGAGTACACATGAGGCGGATGCGTACATATTTTTATTCCTTTTCTACATTTTTGTTGTTGTTTTGTCTTCACATTTTTTTTAGACAATTTGTCCAGCAAACATTTTTTACAGGTTTAATACAACGGTGCAAGTTGGTAAATATTTCATGCTTGGAAATGCTTTTGGCAATATACAATGCCTCTTATGCTGTAAAACATTTACAAATAATAGTGAATATATTTTAAAAAGTCAATCACATTAGTTAAAGATCCTCTATCATTAATTGAATATTTAACTCTTTAACTAATTTGATTGTAGCTGCGTGGTGGCAGTGAGGTATGAGCGGTAGACAACTCTGATGATGAGACTGTGGTTAGTCTCGAAACATCGATGTCAGTTCAAACCTCCGCGCAGTCTAATTTTTTATTGTCTGTTCAAGTATTAAGAGCCACTAGATTTTTCTTTCTAAATTAAATAATAATTTAATTTATAACAAAATTATATTTAGAGAAAACGAACTTAAGAATGAAAAATTAAAAATTTCTTTGATTAAAAATTTTTATTTGTTATGGGTTAGCTAATCTATATGCATGTCGTTGGTAGCTAAATACCAACTCATCATCATTAATGTGTGAAAAGTTCCAAAACTCATCTACTTACTAAATCACAAGCAACAGTTTTTAAAAAATTTTAAAAACATCATAATACAACATATAGGTAACATACAAATGTAATGCTGATAAAAATTGTTTTAATGCCAGAGTTTTCCAATTCACACTCTCTTACTTGTCATTAATGTGTCAAAAATTATCATGGTGGTCCTTCGAACCATCTTATGGCTGCACCCATTTACCAATACCACGGTCATCCAAAATCTGTGTTAGATTAGCTAGTTAGAATTTTCTATTTAAATTATATACATACGTTAAATTTTGTTCAGTGTATAAACATCAAATTTATCACTTCTTTCAACACATTTGCCATTATCCTTGTCTATGCTTTATATAAATTTATGTATCTGGAGAAAAATGTTTCATTTGCGACAATTCCACATAAAGACTCAGTTTCTATTTACAATCAAACGTTTCAAGTGTAATAATTAAATTAAAATTCGGCTATAGCACGACCAAAAAAAAAAAAAAACAAAAAATAGTGACTCAACCTTTTAATTAGCAAATAAATTCCTGGAGAAAAAACGAAATATACTATATATTTTTCTATGCATGGTTACGAGGGCCTGGAAGTGCCACAGAAACCCAAAAAAAAAATCCCCAACCTAAAAAAAAGTCCCCAAGCACAAAATCCCTAAAAACAAAATTCGCAAATTCAAAATCCCCAAAATCCAACTTAAGCGAAAGTTCCAAAAAATCCCCAAACAGAAAATCCCCAAACTGAAATTAAAACTCAAAAAAAAATTTATTTCATGATATATTAACAAATATTTATTAGGTACGAGTAAATGGAACAAAAAGTTAATTCATGAAAATATTATTGAAAACTAAAAATATTATATATAAAGTTCATTTTTGGTATATAGCCATTTAATAAAAGCTCAAATTCTATTTTGACAATTTGGTAAAATACTTTTTGAATATATTTTAGATATGTATCTTGAAATTTTGTAAACATTCTAATTGCATAGTGATAAACTATGTGAAATTGATTTTAAATATGTTATTTTTTTCTAATTTACCTCGAGCTTTTACAACTTTTTTAATATGCTTACGGCGGTAGATGTTTTTGTTTATTTTTTCGCATGGATATGCCTGAATGTATCTTATCTATATTGGCTTGGATTTCTATATATATTCTTTCTTTAATTCTTTTATCAGAAAGAATTACAAAACCCAAAATCCCCATCACGACGATTTTAAACCTAATTTAAATGTATTTCACACAGAAAATGGTGATTTTGTGCTTGGGGATTTCGTACATGGGGATTTTGTGTTTGGGGATTTTGAATTTGGGGATTTTGAATTTAGGGATTTTGTTTTTGGGAATTTTGTTTTTGGGGATTTTGATTTGGGGATTTTGTTTTTGGGGATTATGTGGTACACCCCGAGGGCCTTTATTTCTATATGTATATTAGTGACGTTACGAATATCAATTTTTACTATTCGCGAATAAGAATTGGAATATTGGAAAGAATATTCGCCGAATACGAATACGAATATTACTTTTAAAGCGTATAATATTTCAAATTTAATTGAAATAAATTAATTTTAAAGGTTTTTTTTAAGTATTTATCAACGTGTATGTGCGTACTTTTTTAATATCAGTTTTTTGGAAGTACATTTTCTATGAACTATAATTATGTTTTTTAAAAGCCTTAAATATTGTTCTCGGAATGCAATAATTCTTTAAGATGTGTAATTTTTAAAAAAACATTTCTGTTTTTAAGGTTAATTTTTAAAAGCTAATTTTTTCATTTGTTTTTTAAAAATAAAATTTTTCTTAAAGATACTTTTTGTAAAATTAGCGGCAAAATGCCCCTTCCGCCTTTTCAACGGCACGGTAAATGTGTTTTTCAAGAGACACTTTTTTAAAACGTACCATTTTTTGAAAGTTTTTTTTTTTTGGAAACGCTGCTTTTTAACACTAATCTTTTGTAATACACTTTTATCAAAGCTCTTTTCTTATTAGGACCAGTTCCTACTAAAACAATGCATTGTGCTGGAACTAGAAAAATTGGTTATGGGCAATAGGACTCAGGAAGTAGTGTTGTGCATGTGAAATCAAAGACTTCCGCAGGCATTTTTTTCACATACGAAGTTTTCTCTATAATGCTTAGTGCTGTTCACTGGCATATGGACTACAAAGGGATGTGTTTTTAATGAAGATCGTATATTGTACGTGAAAATTACCGGTTTCACGAACAAGGTATCTGATTTCATTACAACACATTTCGTTGTATTAGTAATAAAACAGGTAGTTTTTTTTAAGAGGTACTGAGCCCCTTTTTATACTGTGGTTTTTTAAGAAAGTCGTTTTTTTAAAAAATTATACAATTTTAAAAATTTTCAGATACTTTTTTTTATAGAAGTGCGTCTGTATAAAAACCATTCATAACTTTTAAGCCGCTTAAACGATCGTGCCAAACCTATCAGGAACTTATTTAGATCGTGTGAAAAGGAACCAATTTAATATCAAGACTTTTCAATAATAAACACTTTCAATATACCATTCATTTATATTTAGGAAATAAATTATATGCTACTAAAGGTACGGTCACATTGGGGAAACATTTGTTTCAAATAAGTTGGTTTGTGTTTAACAAAAATTTAGGTAAATAAATACACAACTTGTTTTGTGGTTACGCACATTTATTTTCCCATTTTGTATGTTGAAACAGCTGTCAAACAACGACAGCTGCTAACATGGGAAAACATATTTTCTTGGTGGTCACACTTGAACAAATATTTTCCTTAACAAAATATTAGAAAAAACCATCAAAAAACATAAATTTGTTTTCTAACAAACATTTCGTTGCTAATGATTAGTTTCTGCAGTTTGGCAACCGAAAAGTAATATTAACAAAATATTTTTGCAAATTGCACAAAAACTATTACTTTTACGCTTATTCCATATTTCGTCGTCAATTTTGAGCCAACACCGTTTTGTACATTTCAATTTTTTTTTTTGCGAAGTGTGATATTTCTCGTTTTTACCATTTATTTTTATTTTAACAGTTTTGCGATTTCTGATTAATTTATGTGCAAGTTTGTGTGTTTGTAATTTTCGCCATATTCTCGATTTAGGAAGAATTGTTTTGCATTCTTTAAGGCTTTAGCGTTTTTTTACAATTATGGCTTTATTGATATTTAATAATTTTTCGCAAGTTGTCCCTTTTTCGCGAAATTTGCAATTCTGCAAAACTTCTTGCCTTTTTTCTTTGTTTTTTTTTTTTTTTTAATTTTGGCTTTTTAAAAATATTGCAACTTATAGAGATATTTCGGTTTTCTCGCAGAAGGAAGCAACATAATTTTTTAAAGTTTTTATCAGCCAGCATCAGTAGTAGTTTTAGAGAATCACGAGGCATTTCGAACAAAGCAGCCAAAAAAATATCAGCCGTAAAAATCTTTTAGCATTTGGTCTAAAGGTAGATATTTTTATTTGACTCTGTTTGTTCTTACAAAAATTTTGTAAGGTCAAATAATTGTTTTCCCAAAATAAATCAAAATATTTGCCTTTTAGTGGTCACACTTTGTTCACATTAGACACAATTTTGTTTGGCAGCAAATAATTTTGTTTGCCATTACACAGCTGTTTTGCTGTTTGCCTCTAATAAATATTTTATGGTCACACTACAGCAATCAAATATTTAATATTTTTCATCAAATGTTTCCCCAATGTGAACATACCTTAAGTCCGATCGAATATTTCCTCAAACTCTTTCTAAACATCAAAATCACGTTCAACAGATACACATTTCGAAAATGTTAGAAAAATCGAGCTTTATTTTCAAAATTGCTTCAATAGTCTTCAATCTGATCAAAATCTATTTTGGTGTTCGATAGATATTGATGAAGAAAATTTTTTTGAATGTCTCGAAAATTTTTGTCAGTTGGTGTTTGCACACAGAAACAAATTAATTTCGCATTCAATTACTAAATTCATAATCCCGTTTACATTTTTAATTGGAATGGGACCTATCACGAAATTTGTAAAACTAACAACCACAATTCGTAAATAAGTAATAGAAAAAAAAACACACGTATGTATGTTATTGTAAAAATCAGACAAAACCAAAAATCAGACAATGATATTAATAAAAGCAAAGAAAACATAAATAAAACATAAAATTGAATGCAAACAAATATTTGTTAAGAAAAAAAATCTGCATATTTTTTTCTGTGCAGGCTCGGTCATGTTTTGGTATTAAAAATTGTGCTTCATATGTCGTAGATATGATCTAGATCGGTTTATTAATTCATAATTTTAAAACAGCTTTTTTTTACTTTAAATACGCCAACAACACTTGTTAAACACTTGTCGTAAACTTTAAAAAAATATGTCAGGTATAAGAAATGGCCATGGTATAATAAAAAGAGATAAAATCGTCCTGCCTGCTGTAGAAGAATATTTTTGTTTTACAAATTTCCAAATTGTATGTAGCAGAGCAACAAGCTGATCAAAAATTTGCGGCGTCTAAGCAAAAAAATTTATTTTAACCCGCCGGTGATGTATAAAATTTTATTTGGAAAATTTACATAAAAAATAAAAAAAAGAACGGCTGTAAAGAAAAGTCTAATATCACATTAAGAAACTGAAACCTAACAATGCATTTCTAATAGCCGAAATAGCAGTATAAAACCAATGTGTTTGGCAGCGACTCGAATTCACAAAAGCGGCGATGATATCCGGACTTTGAAGCGATCGGCTTGTTTCTCTGATTTTGACACAAAGAAAACATTTTACACTTACAAAAGGGCTGTTGTTTTTGTGACGTTGTATTTGTTTTATGGACAAGACTATCTTATTTATTATACCATGGAAATGGCAGTTACCCTCGCAAAATATGTATGTACTCGCATATGTATGCATATGTATGCAACTGAAAAATTCCAATAAAATTTATAACAAACTTTACTTCAAAATGCCATTACACCTTCTAAACGCAGAAGACAAGGCTGGCAGAATATAAGTAAGAAGTTTTTAAGCGTACACAATACTCGTATGTATATACATAAAGTTTAGCTTGTTTTTCCAACAACTGAACATATGAAATTCATATAATCCAAAAATTTATTTTTCTAATACACCAAAGGGACCAATTTAAAGCTCAGTGCATGTGGGATGGATGAGCAACTAAAATATAAAAAGAACTGCATTGAAAAAAGGTAAAGTCAAACTTTGAAAACTAATCATAAATTATATTTAGTATAGTTTTTATATGAAAAGAATGGTGAAAAACTAAAAGGATTTACATTTAAAATTTTAAGGTTTTGTTTTTGCTCTTACTAGAACATTTCAAATAACTTGCAAGAGATTAGACAAAATGTTTAGTGTTTAAAATGTTATCATAAATTAAAAGAGATTATAATAAATGGAAAATTTAAAGAAAACTACATAAGAGTTGTTGCAAAATCCTCATAGGTATTTAAGAGATTCTTGGCATAAGATTGTAGGATTTTAAAAGTTTTAGTTTTAGAATTTATGCACAAAAGTAAAGCCATTTGCAAGTGCCATTAATTAAATCAACATGAACAGAATTTTAACAGAAAACAAAAAACAAAAAACAATAGAAATTTCAATCAAATAGTTTTTAATATCAACAATTGCTACGTGTACACTCTGTCCTAGAGATCTATTTAAATATGCACAAAACATATCGAACAGATTTGTAGTTGACATTTACAAATACTCGTTAACTACTTGAAGCATCTTGTGTGGAAGTCTTAGAAAAAAAAGTGTTATTTGTAAACAAATAGTTTTCTATCACTTTACAGGATAATTGATAATCAAATAAACTGGTTAGAGATAAAATAAAACCAAATAGTAAAAGAGATACTAAAGAAAGAAGAATAGAAAAAAAAAACGACACTAAAAATTACTTCATACGCATCTTAATGGGAAAAATCTTGGCAACAGAATTGGAAAAAGAAAATCTGACAACAAACAGATGACGACTACAACAGCCACGAGGACGATTGAAAATGTATTCAAGTGTCTGTGTAATGAAATCTAGAACATGTCTGTCAGTAGTTTTGTGGCTCTGTGGATTGGTTTAAGCAAAATAGCGAACGAAAAAAAAATATCGTCATGAAAACAGATGTGTTTCGTATATTTTTCTCACTTGAGTTTTATTTCTTTATGATTTTTTTTTTCCGGGTTTCTTTTTCGTTAAGAAGACGCAACAGCAGAAACATAATATGTTTGCTGATATGCAGTAGCATATGTCTGAATATGTGCTGTGTCCTTACATTGCTTTCAACTAGAAGTAGTTGGCTCTGATTTTCAAATGTTGCCAAGTTTATTGGTATTTTTTTTTTTTTTTTATTGGAATGCTCGTAGGGAATAGAGGAATAAATGAAAATGCTATTAAGTGCGTATGATTGACGTCAGAATTTTGAAAGAAATGAAAAGGAAGAAAAATAATCCTCCCTCGTTTGAATGGTGGTAATCATGTATTGTTAACTACAGGAGAAAGTACGCAGCTAAGCAAAAACAAACATGTTTGAGGCAACCATAATTGAAATATATCATACATACTATGATTGCAGTCTAAGTATAGTTTTTTTTCTATTATCTAAGAGGTTTCCCAATGGGGATGATATTGTTTTGAATGATCTGTCATATGTTTTTCATTGTATTCAGTGGTATTTACAATTTCATCATGGAGAGATAAACGCAAGAACAACGTTTACAAATTATTCAGTTTTATTATCAAAATAATCGTTCTACAATTGCAACTTTTCGTGCGCTTTTGCCATTTGATAGTCGTAATAATCGTCCGAGTGTGCTCGCTATTCGTCGAATTGTTGAAAATTTTGAGCCTACATTTTCTTTACATTTTCTTTCGTTAATGTTCAAGTGCCAATAAGACAAAGAACCGCTCGAAGTAATGCAAATATTGCTGCCGTGCAGGCAAGTGTTGCTGAAGACCACAATTTGTCGATTCCAAGAGGTTCTCAACAATTGGGACTGTCTGAAACGGATTTTGAGAAAGGATTTGGGTTTGCATCCGTATAAAATTGGAAGAAGTTGTTCTTGACAAGATTTGGTTCCAACAAGATGGGGCTACGTGCCACACAGCAAAGGCAACAATTGAATTATTGCGAGAAAAGTTTGGATATTCGATTATTTCAAGAAATTGTGATATTGCCTGGCCTCCAAGAAGTTGTGATTTAACACCATTAGACTATTTCTTGTGGGGATATTTGAAGTCATTGTTCTTTCGAATTAAACCAGACTCTGTTCAAGCTTTACAAGTCAATATTGAACGTGCCATTCATGACATACGACTTGATTTAGTGAAAAAAGTGCTCGAAAATTGGGTTCATCGAATTCGTTCTTGCAGAAGAAGTCGTGGAGGCCATTTGAATGATGTTTTATTTAAAACTTAATTGAATTTCAAAAAAGTTTGTCTTAAGTAGAACAAAAAATCAGGAGATTGGGCATTGTAGGATACAATTTGCTGGCAGCACTGTAATGCTTAATATATAATAACAAATAAAAACAAAAAAATAAAAAATTCCCCAGCTAGCATCCAGTAGAAATAAGTCGCGTATTCTATTTGTATTTGTAATTGTATGTAAATAGATTGAACGAAGCAACCTAACAAGTAGTGAAAAAAGCATTTGCACATGAAATACTGACGAGGTTTAGTGGCTTTTACCGAAAAACAATGTTTGTTTCTATTCAGCTAGTGCTGTTGAAAAATCTACAAAAGGGATGTATAAATATTAAATTTTTCCTTTGTTGCTCGAAATATCTTAACAATGTCTACCTAATATTTCTCTGATTATAAACATTTACGAACTTTAGTTTGTACAAATATTAACAAATATTAATTGAATTTCTTTTGAATTTCCTTAACAATGAGAGTGTTTTTTTAAGAAATCATATCACTCTTATTGGAAAACCTTATATATTTATGTGGCCTGATGTAACAATAATAACACAACCTATTCTTTAACTGAATGGAAATATAAAATTCACCAAATGATTGCTTTCTTTTAAATGCATGTCTGAGTTGCCAAAGAGATGAACCATTTTTTTTTGTCATCATTTTCTACAATGATAGAATTAGTGTAATAAATAAAATTGAATTGGTAGTATTTTTGTTTTTAACACCACCCAGTAATAGTTATTGTCCTGATCCTTGTTGCTTTTATTTTATATCCTGATAACGTACTACATGTCTGCGTATAAATATGCGATGTGTGAGTGTGCGTATATGGCTTTGTATTTGAAATGATTGAAATCATTTCACATTTTACTGGAATTTTCGACTAATTTGTGGTTTTAATTTGTTATTTTCTGTATGGTTGCAAATCTATTCTATTTATGATTGCGACAACAATAGCAAAAAAAAAATCCATGATTAGCTGTAGAACTGCATTGAATATTTATTTAAAGTCAAGAATCCATGCATGCTGGCATGGCATGTACGAGTATGAATATTATGAACTGATGAGAGATATTATATCAAAATATTTTGCAAAATCATTTAAATATGTAAATATTTTTGTGGAGATTTATTTGTAAACGTACGTAAATTTTATAATTGTGTTTTAGGATTTTCAAATTTATGTGCCGGCAAATGTCTTAATTTATAACAAAGCCAAATGATTTGTGTGCATTTAAAATTTTTTTTAAATTGTAATCAAATTCGTATTTTAAATTACGGTCATAAAATAAATGAAAATGGATTTTTTTTTTTATAATTAATATCTTTCTCAGTTGTAATATAAAAAGTAGCCAAGACAAGGATGAATATAGTAAATATCCAAACCACAAAAAAAAAAAAAAAATTGAAATTACAAGGACTCAAGGTAACGTTTAGAACCGAAAATAATGTTTTAATAATGAAGGCTTATGTACTGAAATCAGCACTTTGGCACAGTAAAACGATGTTAATATCGTGACTAACCTCGTAAAGGACATGCTGTTAAGATTGGCTGATTTGCAGTGAACCACATGTTTCAGGCTTTTCAGTTATGTAAAGGGTGTTTTTTATAGAGTGTCACAAGTTTAAATCATATTAAAGCTAGGAAATATATTTTTAATATCAATGAAACGGGAAAGAAAATTTTATGAAATTAATGTTTAAATATGATTGCTGCCATGTGGCCGTTACGGCTGGCGCGTAGAAGGCACAATCAGGAACACCAATTTTCAACAACCTTTCGCAGTATTTGCGGCCGTATTTCGCCGATAACTCTTCGAATGTTAATTTCCAAGTGTTCAATTGTTTGTGGTTTATCGACGTAGACAAGTGACTTAACTTAGCCCCAAAGAAAATAATCTAATGCGGTTAAAATCACACGATTTTGGTGGTCAATTAATTGTGCCATTACGTGAAATTATTTTTTCATCAAAAGTTTCTTTGACTTAATCAATTGTAGCGTCCACTGCACGGTGAGTTTGACGAATAGAACAATTATTTTGATTAAAAATTTTAACAATTTTCACGAGTCGATTCATAATGAAATTTTAAAGCAAACTAAACAGAAAGCAACTATCAGCTGTGCTCAAATAAAGCAGTAATGCCAACTCACAGTTGTGACACTCTAGAAAAAACACCCTTTAGTTTATGCTTTAAAATTCCTCTATGAAGAAAGTGTGAGTGCGGCAATGGGTGATAGGTAGCAAAGCTAGCCTATAAAGCCGGAGGTTTGTGGTTCAATTTGGGCGAAAAATTCTGGTTGGTTTTTACAGACATAAGTACTTCATAGCTTTGCGGGTTATTATTTTTTTAGCAAAAGTTTTAGCAAAATATATATTCTTATTTTGCACAAAACGATATATTTTGCAAAAACTATTCAATATATAGAAAAAATTGATATCTTTTAATTTTATTTAAAGGACACATGTGTTCAATTCAACCTACTGACTAAAATATCATCTTTTATCGGGGTCGAATCAAAGTGTATGTTTCCTGTGTATGCAAGCTTGTGTTTGGTGTATGTGTATCGGTTCCTATGTGTGTGCCTGGGTGTATCTATTTTTGCTTATCAATTTCTATTGTTTTATTCTTTATGTGATTTGTTGACTTTTATTGTTTTTATTTGCATGTTAAATCTATTATAGTACACAAAACAACATACAAAAACTGCAGTAGTAGCAGCAGGACAGGACACACAAAAATCAAAAACAACAACAACAACAACAATAACAAAATATCATTTGTTTTTAACGACAAAATTCAATTTTA
The DNA here is from genome assembly GCA_947311025.1 of Lypha dubia. NCBI lineage: Eukaryota > Metazoa > Arthropoda > Insecta > Diptera > Tachinidae > Lypha > Lypha dubia. The sequence goes on along the minus strand of OX371264.1, from coordinate 73,543,384 downwards.
GACAGAACAGGAGCAAAATTCAATAACATGAACAGAAATACACACTAACAAGTAGTGCAGATAAAATGTCCCATAAAAATTTGTGGTGTACATGACAAATTCAAAAATAAAATCTACAGACTTTTATATTCATGCATAAATATGTATAGAATGTGTGTACATCCATTGGTATGTGTGATAGTTTTCAAAGGGAACGATGAGGTTATTGAGTAGACAAACATTTTTCGAAAGTCCTTTAATAGAGAAGTCTTTTCACAATTAGCTTCTTTACAAGCAGGGATTTAATGGAAATTTAAATAGAAATTTCGTTTGTTATCGAACTTTTTATTCTTTTTTAGGCTTAACTTTATTATTTATAGATTAATTTGAAAAAGCTTCTTTACATTTTGCAGTTCAGGGCCCAAATCGTTACAACCGTGAACGTAAGACTCGACATGTAAAAACTGTATAATTGCATGGGAAATTACGGGACGAGTTGTACGTTCACGGATGTAACGATTTGGGCCCTGACGTAATTTTTTCCACTCCGTATCTCATTATTAGTAGATTCGGAAAATTATTTGTATTCAGGGCGCTTTGAATATTATAATTTAAAGGATTCACAAAATGAAGATAAGTAACTGATTTAAGTTTTCAAATTACTTTTACTGATTGAATTGAGAGGAAGGCATCCGCCGCGAATAAATTTTAAACAAGTCTGCTACATTTTGACAAGATAAAAATCTTTTGAAAAGCAGTATAAAGTCATCTTGCTGGAAGGTCTGATATCTAAAGGCCTTAATAATGACGCGACTGTGTAGTACTATTAAGCAAAGTATGTATGTATATATTTATTTGACTTTGTCATTTCTATTGGCTATTTATGTACGAGTATTTATGTAAGGATGTGAATATGCTATGTTGTTTTTGCCCTTGTTTCTCTGTGTGTGTCGTCTGATTTCCATTGTTGTTTGATCAAAACTTATAAAACATCAATTAATCATTTTAATCAATGACTAATAAATTATTGACAGAAATGTGTTTTTTTTTCTTCGTGGCATTTTATTTTTTGTCAATATTTCGAAATAGATTTAACATTTATGCTAATTACTTTGTATGTGTGCGTGTGTGTGTGTGTGTGTATAAAAATGTCCCTCAAAATTGATTTCTTTATTGTGTGGATGTTAAAAAGAAGTTTCGAATTCATTAAACAAAATGATAATATCTTTAGTATTTATAAGGACATTTTATTTTATTATTTATTTATTTATTTACGTATAAAAGTCTACACAACAGTTTCATACAGACTTAGTGACAAAAGATTATTCATCATATAAACGAATAGGTGGGGAAAAGTAACAAATTAACAATTTAGAAAAATTATAATATTACGTTTGATAACATTTGAACTTAAAGAATAATCAATAAGTTGATATAATTCGTTAAAATTAACACAGATTCTTCTCAGCCGATCAGCATTAGCATAGTTTATATGAAAAGTTTTGATTGCAAGAGGATGAAAGCAGCGTGTTGGACGGTTGGGGACATTGAATGATATATTATTGAAGAGGAAATCCGATTGCACACTTCCATTAATGATATTCATCAAGAAAGAAACATTTAGCATAGTCCTGTGGCTTTAAAGAGTAGGCAATTTAATAAGCGCTAATCTTTGATAATAAGGAGGTAGATTTAATGCTGGATTCCAGCGCAAGCTTCGCAAGCAAAACAGAAGAAATTGCTTTTGAATAGACTCGATGTGATCGATATGGACATTGTAAATTGGATCCCAAACAACTGAACCATATTCAAGTATAGGTCTTACTAAGGTTGTGTATCTAGGCGCACGGTATCATGCCCCTTCTTTGTGTGGGACACTTCTAGTTGGGCTAGAAAGCTGAGAAATGAGAAATTAACAAAAATAATTTTTAAACGGGCACTTTTCACCTGGGGGACTAGGGTTCCCTTATTTGTATGGGGCAATTCCAGTATAGCTAGAAAGCTGAAATTTGGTACACAGGTAGGTCCTGATAAGAAATTGACGAAAATGATTTTTAAACCGGCACTGTTCATCTGGTGCGACTATGGTGCCCCTTCTTTGTATAGGGCACTTCTAGTATAGCTAGAAAGCTGAAATTTTCTACACAGGTAGGCCCAGATAAGCAATACATATAAATATTTATACAAAACCAACTTAGAAAAAAGAAGTGAGATCCACACAAAAACATTAATGTGAAAATAAGGTCAAGTTCCTATCCAAAATATTTCGGTAGTAAAAAGTACTGAAATCAAAATAAGGACCAAGTTCTTGATAGCTACAATTCCATCTCATTTTTAGGCAACCTGTAAGCTTGGCCATACTTTTCCAAGAATTCTTTCCCATTATTAGAAAGGCAAACAAATTTTGCCAAGCTTACAGGTTGCCTAGAAATGAGATGGAATAGTACCTATCAAGAACTTGGTCCTTATTTTGATCTCAGTACTTTTTACTGCCGAAACTTTTTGGATACGAACTTGGCCTTATTTTCACATTTATGTTTTTGTGTGGATTAACTTAATAATAACTTTATGTTTATTTCGTACAAACCCCCTTTTTGTTCAGTGATGGATGGAAACTTGTAAAATATTTTAAACAGTCTGTATGTATGTATGTATGTATGTATATAGATATACTCGTCTTATATAAGAAGGGGAATCCTGTACGGCTTGGTGAAGGGTATATAAGATCCGGCATAGCCGAATATAGCACTCTTACTTGTTTTATTCTTAAAAATATCGTTTAAGTAACTTTCAATTAAATGCAGTCAGCTCGAAAAAAATATAAAACAAAAATAAATTTCAGTGTACCGACAATGAGATCTTTTTAGGGTTAATTTTTTACTTGATATTTAAGTTATAATTATTTTGAAATTGTAATCAAATACCAAATTGTTATTTTTTTTTTTTGACTGCATATTTAAAAAAAGTACTTAATTAATAATTAAATGAACAACCTTGTGTATTTAAATAATAATTAAGATTTACGAATTTCCCTATGTTTTTGACTGATTGTTCTTCTTATATAAAATAAAGCCAATAAAATACTTGTGGCTGCAGGCAAATCGCATAAAATGTTGTCTTGTTTTTTCGCTATTAACCTTTTAATCACTTTGAAAGTTGATTTTATTCTTTCAAAATATTTAAGCAGTTCGCAATTATTCTAATTTTTAGCTAAAATACAAATATATATTTTTTTTGGATTTTTCTTAATTTGTTCTAGTCAGCTGTTGGTTAGGGAAATTTGTGGGAATATTTTTATTTTACGTAGTGCTACCATATTTTCATTGTAATTAAATACGAACTTCAAAATGGAATCATTCAAAAATGGAATCTTATTTAAATACAACATAAATTTAAATAAAAATTAACTAATTACATACTTCAATATAAAGTCAAAAACTGGCCATTAGACGAGGTAATATTTCTAATTAAAGTGATTTAATGTTCTCAGTTAAAATCTAATAAAATTATTGGAATAAAAATTATCCGATAAAAACTACTCTTATCAAAAGTGTTTATATTTAAACTTATAAGAGTTTTGAATAAACACTAAATAAAATTTTAAAATAATTTTCATTTAGAATTATCAATACCAAAAACACAATCTAACTTCTTTACTGACTCCATAAATTTGCAGTCAATGGCACCGACTGTTTGTGAAATTGCATGGACAATCATATTATCTTATTAATGTAATTAAGCCTCATTGAATATTTTGATTACAAAGAACATTTTCATTTAGTTACAATTTATTTACTATTAAAAAGTAATTGAATTTGCAAAATTTTTTACATATGTAAGTATGTATATACTAATTTGCTTCAAATAGATGGTGTCAAAATTTGACAATTTAATTTCAAGTAATAAAAATGACATCTGTCACACATAACAAACTAGACATTGTAAGTGGTTTATAAACGATATAAAATAACATATTTAGCAATAAAAGCTCTTGATAATAAAAGTTTGCATTTAGTTTCATTAAAATTCTTTCGTCGGGAAGAAAAAAATATGTTTAATTTGCGCTTAATACTTTTTGTGATCACTATTTTAACGGTTTTCATAAAATTTAATTATTCATTAAAATGTCGTACAGAAGATGGTCCTTCGGATGGTGAGCTGAAACGTGTTGCACGATCCTGTATGCGGAAATTTGGAGATGCTGCATTTCTCCAAAATTCCCAACAACAGCAACAGCAGCAGCCACAATATTATCCACAGCATATGAAACATCAACAATCTCAGGGCAGATACAGACAGAGAGTAACGAATAGAGAAAACCATGGCTATAATTATGAAGACAGCAACGAGAGTGATAATGACGATTTTGATGATGATAATAATTATAGATATTATAATCATCAACAGCATGGTTATAATAGCAATAATAATAATAATTATAATAATAACAACAACAATGAGAGAGGTGGGAGTCATAATGACGATCGTCAACGTAATCGAAATCGTAACAATAGCAACAATAGAACGTCCAATGGCAATGGTGGCTCTGATAATTGGAATTATTCAAATCAAAGAAACCCCTTAAGCAATTCAGCAAATAATAGGGGAAATGACAACAGTAATAACAACAGTAATAATAACAATAATAATAATAAGAATAAAAATAACAACAATAATAGTAGTTATAACAACAACAACAACAATCAGAGTAATTCCTTCTCAGATGTGGCCTGTATTGTTCACTGTTTCTTTGCCGAAATGCACATGGTATGTAACTCGTATGTGTGCAACAAAAATTTTGTTTGTTTGTATTATTATTATTGGCCGAGATGTAATTCCTTTTGTTATTTTTATTTATAAATTTAGCTATTGGCCTACCGTATTACTTTTGTTTCTCTAATTTTTTTCTTTATCCTGTTTTTTCTTCCTCAGCTAAATAACGATGACTATCCTGATCGCCATAAGATGTTGTATATCCTAACAAAAGATATAAGAGATCGTGAACTTCGAAATTTTTACACTGACACCATACAGGAGTGTTTTCGCTATTTGGAAAATCAACGTAGACGTGAAAAATGTCAATTTTCACGTGATCTTATAACGTGTATGACGGAGTATGCAAAAGGAAATTGTGATGATTGGAATGAGTTTAATATGTTGTTTAATTGATGTTGTTGTATGTTTTTCATAAATGCAAAAGTTGAGTACTTAAATTATGCACATTATTAAGAAAAATTATTTTTTTTTCTCAAACATGTTTGCAAAATAATTACAGGAAATAGTTTTTTGTTTTTGGAAAAATATATTCGGTGTTGTTATGGATTCTGATTGCTGTCAGAATAATAATCGAAATCTACAATAAATTGGTTTTGGTGTTAGAGAAATCATAATTATGCCAGAATTTGGTGTTATAGAATCCAATGTTATCATTTTTTTTGTCAGAAATGATCCGATCATCTACCAGCCGCCAGAATTTAATTTTTGTTTAGTTTTGTGTCTATTTTTTGAGATGTTAAAAATTATCGCACAGAGTAATTAAAATATAATATTTATTAATTAAATAAATAAATATTTCCATTTCCAAAATTGTTTTGTTTTATATTTATTTTTGTTTAAAGCTGCTAAAGATTGTCGTACAATAAAATACATACATTTGCGCCGTTTATTTTTAAAGTGCCATAAGTCACTTTTTCCCAAAAAAATGGAGTTATGGGCAACACTAAACACAATTGAACGTTATCTTTTCATTTGTAAAAAAATTGCAATAAAAAAAGTGACTTATGCCACTTTCAAAATAAACGGCTCATTTATGTATATGTATTCATACATACATACATACATTCATATGTTTTAAAACCAAATAAAAAAATATGTATTTACATTAAATAAAACTAATTTTACTCCAAATAGGGGGAAACATAGAAACCAAATTATATTTATACAAGTACATAAGTACATGCAAGAGCACAGCTGATCGCGCTTGTTTTATACATATTTTCATTGACTATTGTCAAAATTTTTTAATTCAATATGGTTTACAAAAAATCTAACTGATCTATTTAACACAAAATGTGAGTTTAATTAAAACACGAATGCATTCCTCATGAATTAAAAATTCTCGCATGCATTCACATCATTAAAGAGATTAGCTGAATTAAATTTTGAGTGAATTTATTGGTGATTTCAAGAGAAGCAATTTTTAATTCACTTTTTTCACTAGAATAAGGATCATTATTAAAATACTCTTGTTTAAAAAAAAATTTCAAAAGAGTTTACGATTCGTAGATTCTTTCAAAAAGGAATCATTCCTTTACAGCTCTGCTTCTGAGCTATTTTTGACAATTGTAAATTTATTTTACACAAACAAAAAGCCTGTTGTTTTTTTTTTATTTTTTATGTTGTTATCGAGATGCATGTATGTACTTGATATTGATATACTTTGATAGAAACCAAACACTAAATCAAATTTTTATGGAATTCCATGGACAAGAATTCTGATCTCACGAAGTGATTTACAAAACGTGGGAAGGTTTTGGTGGATTCTCTTTGGTAGGAATTGGCGGGGTATTTAAATGCAACTGGTCCTCCGAATATGGAGGTAAATTCGTAGAAAAACGTATTGTCGTAAATAAATTGTTCAATTTGTACTTAACAGAAATATTTTTTTTATTAAAATGTGTCACTTGTTAATAAATTGTTCAATTTGTGCATGAAATGCTGGTAGAAAAATGTAAACAAAGCAAAACAGCTGATTCGAACATGGTTTTTGTTTATTATCGAATCATAACGCCAATTGAAATCAGAATCGATTTTCAATTGTGATAAATGGCAATTCTGACTTGGTTTTCATAAGCACCCTTATTATTTAGAAAATTTGTTCGGTGGACTCTTTGGTATATTATTGCCACATAAAGTGAAGCGGTATCGTGACGTCTAAATTAGCTGTTGGTAAAAAACTGATGACACCTTTTTTAGCGCCCACTGATTTTCATAATTTTTCGCACTGTTGCACTGTGTTATTTTATTCTGTTGTATTTTTCGATAAGTTTCAAACTTCACACATCATTCTTAAGTAACCCTACAAGAAATTGCTGATGGAAACTAACACACACAAAACTTATTTACTAACACTCTTGCATCTATGACTATGTTTACATAAGATCTGTTTAGTAAAATACTGCGGAGTGAGCAGAGTTCAGATATATGTTTTACTATAGTTCACGAAATCCACAAGTATGAAAGAGAAACAAAATCACACGTACACGAATGTTTACATCAGTTTTTTCATATTGCCCTTAATAAAATGATAGAGAATGCTGATGGGAATACCCATCAGCAATGCCCATCAGATGATGCATCAAATGACCGTCATTGTTCTTGTAGGGTAATTTTCCAAATAATTTTTTTAAATTTGCAACATAACCTAAGAGTTTTTTTTTCATCAACTATTCAAAATATAGTTAAAGTCTTTTGATGATTTCGTATAAGCACAAGAAATTAAATATATTTTCAAGTAAAATTCGGAAAAAATTTGAAATAATAAATTTATTAATTAAATAAATTTACATATAAAAAATTTTTATCTTGATTACAGACAAAATGTGGAGGACGGATGTGGATTATCCATCCACTTAATCCACATCTGACTAAACAAATACATTTTCTCCTCACTTGGCAGTGAAAAATTTTTGAATACTGCGTCATCATTAATACCGAGCAAAGAGCTTTTTTTTTCATTTGTGTTTTTTTTTTAGCTTTAGCTTCACACCCGCCGGATATAGAAAGTGAAAACCATTTGAAACGCAGAATAGCCTAAAATCTATAAAATAATATTAATATTATGCAATTTTTTTTTTGTCTTTTCATTTCATTTACTTCGATACAAAAATAATGTTCGTTCTCATTTTTCATTTGCTATATCTTTTATTCTGTTTCATTTGTATACACAGTTATTTGGTTTGTATTCATTTGATAGCGGAAAAATGAAAATGAAGCATGGAAATGGAAAGTTAAAAAACGTCAAGGGAAAAGGAAAGAAAATAAATATCAAGATGAAACGACAAGCATCGTTTTTATCAATGAATTATGACCGTTTAAAAATGACGTTTGCTAAAACATTTTTCATTTCGGTTTCTTGTTTGATTTGATAGAAAACAAATGGTTCTTTTAGTTAAAGTTGTTACAACAAGTGATTATAAACAAACATACAATTGTTGTAGAACAGAAATGGATCTATCTGACTGGCGGCTGTTGAGATAAAGAATAAAAATTGTTTGTTTATTAAGTAAGTAGCAGATACCTTTAAGCTAATAAGATAAAAATGTTGATAAAATATTTTTGATGGTTTTAGCAATTGGAATATTTTTTTGGAGAACGCCTTAAAATATGCTTAAATTTTGTTGCTGTTAAGATATTTTATTTTATTTTATTTATTTAAAAATTTCAAGTTTATTTTTTTTTATTGTCTTTAGTTGTGAAAAACATTGTTGTCAGATTAGGGGATTATCCCCAATTCGGGGATTTTTTTTTTTCAAAATGGGGATGAAAAATTTGGTTTGGGGATTGGGGAATTCATTGAAGATAATTTATATGCTTTGGTGAATTTATGAGATTTTTTGGGGATTTTTATTTTGTTTATATAATTTGGTTTATTTTTTTTTTTGACTATTATTTTAATATCAACATATTCTAATTGTTCTTTTTTAAGTACATAAGTGTTTTTACTGTGGTAACTAAAACTTTGTTATTAAAAGTAAAGCGGACTTGTTTTTTTATAACTAAAAACTTTATAGAAACATTTGCCATCAAATCTCAACATTTTTAAAACATATAAGCAATTTTCTCCAAACATGTGTTGCAACCCATTAGGACAACACAAATTTAGTTCAATCATAAAAATACTACAACCAGCGTCAAATGAAAATGTTCCACGCGATATATTTGAGTCACAGTAGAAAAAAATGCCATTTATAAGGTGGAATGATTTATTTGATATACAAATAACAAACAGCTTAAATATGTTTTGGACAGAAGTTTATTCATATCAAGATGACGCTGGATCACGGCCGTTTAAAGACCTGGCAGAGTTGGTATTAAATTTACTTTGCGTAACAACAAGCAACGCTTGCGTTGAAGAAGTTTTTCGGCAGTGAACACGGTAAAAACAAAAATTAGAAACAAAATGCAGTACGAGTTGCTCGAATCTCTGTTGAGAATTAATATACATTTTAAAAGTAATGGAATTTGACACTTTTGATCCATCTCCAGAAATGGTCAAATTGTTTAATTCTAAAAGCATGTACCATGTAAAGAAGATTAGGACTCCGAACTTTTTGATTTTATCAGCCAACTTATCTAATTATACAAATATATGTATACTTAGAAATGAACTACAGTGCAAATAAAGTATTCATAAGTTAATACTTAAATGAATTGAAATTGAAGTAGTATTATTTTTAGTGGGGATTTTCGGGGATAGTAAAAATTGCTTTTTGGGGAATTTCGGGGATGAAAATTTTCAAATTGGGGATGCGACTCAAAAGAAATCTGGGAACCCTGGTGAAAAAAAAAAGAAATTAACTTAAGCACTTTGGCATTACTTTCAGCTACAGTGAAGGCCAAAATAGTTTGGCAACAGTTATTATAGAAATGCATTTAATATTAATTAAAATTTTTTTTAAAATTATGTATTAAAGTACGTATTTATATAAATTATGTATTTAAGGCACTAACAACAAAATTACGAAATTAAACAAAATTAATAATAAAATTACAGAGTTGCATTTAGGGAGCTGATACATTAACGTATAATCGAGTACAAAAGGTTTATGTAAAATCGGAGTTTGGTGACAATATTAAGGGCACCGCACCTTGTTGTCGGACTATTTCAGTGATGAAGGTATAGCACTGGTCACTAAAAAACTGTTCCGACAGCGATTGATGCTGCTCCAAGCTAATGTACACAACATCGCCCTCCTTCGTCGGTTACCAGAAACATCGGCGAAGTAAAACAATTAATAAAATGCCTGCTAATACAGCTTAACAAAGTTAATGCGTGTACTTAACACCGGAGGCTCCTCAACACTGCCTTAAAACTAAACATAACGCGCAAGCAGAGTTGTGAAGGAGTTAAGTCTTCTAAATTTTTCACATCTATCTTCTCTACCTTATCCCTCTCCCTGAGTTCCGGCACAGTGCACTGCCTTCGTAGGGGACATCCCCTGAGTGCTGGTCCTAATTAAAAAAAAAAAATACAATAAAAAATTAAACATGATAAACTTTTGTTTTTACGGGAAAAATGTCTCTAAGGGGAAATTAGATGCCATTCGCAAATATGAACAATTTTTCAAAAGTGAACTGGCTTGGTTTTAATTAGTTCATATTATCGCGAGTGCACTGTATTCCTATATCGGCACAACTAAAACTGAAAATCTTTAGAAATTCGATGTGCGTTACTCGTACACAGAGAAAACAGATTAGTTGTGGGAACCGAATTTGTTGTTAACCGAATTGTGGCGGTTGTACCTACTTTTGGAGAATTCGGTTGCTACCACTGAATTTTCGGTTGCGACAATTAATAAAATTGGTTTTAAATAGAAGCTACTGGGGATTATTTACGTTAATTTTTATCATGGAACACAATTGAATTGATACTTTTAGTATTTAACTAAATTAAATTGTTTTACTTTCTTATTTGAATTTAAAATTTATTTTTCTCCGTTATTGGTGTTGAACATAAAACTCACATGTTTGAAACACATCGACTTAGACAACTCTGCCACAGTCAGTATTTTAAAATCGACCAAGTCATATTCATTGCCAATATTTCATTTGTCCATTTTGGAATTTAGTAGTATGTAGTAGCAAAAGCATGCATTCGGTTGACGCAACCAATTTAAGAATTGTCACAACCGTATGTTGGTTACAATTTTGGTATTATGGTTGTGATCATGGAATGTTGGTTGGATCCACAACAGTTACCCAAGCAATCTCTTTTCTGGGTGCAGTTACATTTTTATTTTGCTTAATTCGATCTTACTTAATTTTATTTTATAAGAATGGAGGTAGCGAAACCCACCGGGTGCATCTACACCCAGTAAAAAAGATTGGCGTCAACCGAATTGATAGTTGGTACAACGGCCACAATTCGGTTGGCAACAAAATGTTTGCTCTGTGTAGTAGGGATTCGATTATGGTTGGCTACCGAACTCCAGTTGTGTTGTCAGCTGCTGACAATTGTTTTACAGATGGAAACTGGCATCTGAGAGGTTCCAGTTTCAGTTGCATTTAGTGCTTTTCTATCAACCACAAATTTTCAGTTGCTGGCTGGCAACGCAACTAAAGTTCGGTTGCTATCCATAATCGAAAATTTAAAAACTTTAATTGAAGACAAGCGCCATCCAATTCTTCGCTGCAGTAATTACCCATCTATTTTAATACCCTTTTCTAAAAAATGCATGATTGTGTCGTATGGAAAAAATATAACGAAAGATAAAGAAAATCACTTTGTATTAAATGAACAAAATTCAAAATTTCACTTAAAATAAAATACCATTTGCATTTCTAATTAACTGAACTGGTAAAAATAATTAATTAACCATTTAGCGATTTAATCTAATTTAATCCTTAAAGAAAATATAAAATTTTTATTGCTTCGTCTTTCAAGTAACAGAAATTAACATTCCAAAGAAACACTAAAGCCAACTGGTTAAATAAATGTATTATTATCTTTAAATTGGAACTAAATATAGGTTCTACTCTCCCATAAACAACACAAGTTAGCCGCCATGTGAACATACACACATACATATCATTAGTAATATGTAATCATCATTCTATATCTTTTCAATTTTCTTGTAGTCTTTTATAGTACGACTTTAGTTTTGCATACCCAAAACTAATTTGGATTCTACTACGATTTTCTACTTATCGAAGAAAATAATAGTAAAGAAAAAAAGCAGCAGCAGCAATACAACAATAAAACCTTCAAGAGAAACAATTGCTTCAATTCGTGTCTCACGTTTTATTATTTTGAAATGGTTACAGAATAATAAAAAAAAAGAAAAAAAAAAAAAAAAAAAGGAAAACACCGTTTACAGTAAATTTAAAATCGCACTTGTTTGCCACCTTTCTATGACTCTCATAGTTTTTTGTTTTCTTGCCCCCTACATCTCCCAATGAAGTTATCCGACTGAGGCAACTATTTTCCATATAAAACTGTAAAGACGGAGCGTAGAAAAAAAAAAAAGAAAAACAAAACAAAACAAAACGAAAAAAAATTCACTTTGCTCTTTAAATACTTTTTAGAAGCTTATTGAAAATGAAATAAACTCGTACATGACACATAAACATTTATCACAACGATAATGCCTCAGGATAAGGTACTACCTCCCATTTCATTATTGTCCATATCGTTTGTGGTAAAACGCTTTTAGATCAGTCGATATGATGAGCATTTTATTTGAAACAAAAAAGTTGAACAAAAAAAAACATGAACAGGCAAGCATCTTATGCTGGTTGCGGTTACAATGAAAATTCCAAATAGCAACACAAAATCCTGTTGTTGTATGTATATACAAATATTTTTTAATTGTAAATATTGTGTTTGTGCTTCAAATTGTGCTTTTGGGTTGTGAAAAAAAACTTTGGTAAAATCATACAAAAGTTTGTAATATTAGTTTAAGTGTGCTTATGATATTTATGTCGTTGCTTTTCAAGGTGGGCGGCGTGGCCTGACCGACGATATCGAACGATGTCGATCGCTGGATTTTTACACTAACTTGCGTTCCACTAAGAACTGATTTTATTTAACTTATTATTGCTTTGTAGCACTAAAACCTAAATAAATAAAAAAAATTGTACGTGACAGACGGACAGACGGATAGACGGACATGGCTCGTTCAACTTCCCTGCCTATAAGGACTCAGAATATATATTCTATATGGACCTCATATAAATATTGTGGAAATTACACACGTAATGACAAACCTATAAATACCCTTAACATTTTTGGTGAAGGGTATAAAAATATCCTTTAAAACTAAATGTGACTTAATCAAGAATATGTAGCATCCAAATAATACCGCCAAAAAAAATTTAGAACAAGAATGTTCATAATTCGGCCTTTACTAAACTTTCTATTTGCAAAAAAGTAAAAAAAATAAACAATTATTTAGATGTTTATCAAAGAAAAAAAGGAATTGTTTTCTTTTAATATCTTTTGAACCGAAATTTTAGTTTAAAAAAAAAAAAAATTAATTCTGTGCTTGCAGCTGCAGCTGCAATTGCAAATAGTTTAGTCCTGCACTTTTATATGCCATAAAAACGATCTTGCTGAAATTTCACAGTTAAAATGAAAATGAAAAAAATAAATATAAAATGCATTTTTTTATTCATGCTTCAACTTTACCTCAATTCGGTTTTATTTTTTATTTTCGGTCGTTTTAGTAAAATTTTCACAGTTTGTATGTGACCATTTCTAATAGTTTCTTTTATTGTTAAATACCTGTAGCATTTACTACACATGGAACGAGTTGGTTATTCGTTTTGTATTTTATTTGGTGGTCTTTGTTAAAGTTCTACCTTAAGGGCATAATACTTTCTTGCTTGCCTTTTTTTTTTGTTTGGAAACTTTAAGTTTTAGTATCATGTTAAAATATTTAGAAAATTGTTAAGTAGAGGGTTTTCCAACAGATCAAACATTTCTTTTATTCATATTCGTTTTAAAGGAATTAAAATTTTTTGTTTAAAAAAACAATGATTTAGCTAATTTTTTCTTTTATAAATATACATACAGTGTAACATCGATAATCATAATATCCAAATACTTAACAAATTCTTAAGTGCTGTTTCCACAAGACGGATGACTGACTTGAGTGTAAAATTTGTATTGATATCAGTAAAATATTTGAGTGCTTTTCATAAAAATTTTACACTTAATCAATTCGTCCCGTCCATCTTGTAGAAAAAACAGCACATTAATATTTACATTAAAATGTGTACATGTTTTTCCATTAATTTTTAATACTTTTTTGGATTTCCTTTATTTCAATTAAATAAATGCTTTTATTTTTAAACGCAAATAAATTGTTGTCTCGGTTTTCGCAACAGGCCGAAATTTATATTATACGCGCTAGTCGAGGTTACACCATGGTAAATACTTATATGCAGGGACACCGGAAGTATAACCTCAAATATATGTTAAATGCATAGGTGCCAGATTTAACGATTTATCGTCATTTTGACTAATTTTGGTCCTAAAAATGACATAGTGACGATGGGACGATTTATACCCTCATTTTGACGATTTTAAATAATTCAAGTTTGCAACATTTATTTGTACTATTAAAGTAACCTTGAACTGCTGAAAACTGTTATGAAAAACTTTTTAAAAACTTTTATTTAATTGATTATAAAAGCAAAAACAATTTTTAAAATTTTGAAGACATTTTTTTAGGAATATTTGCCAGAGACGTATTGGAAGAATCACAAATAAATGAAAAAGAAAAATATGATATTATTAATAATTGTGTTAATTTTTATATAGAGCTTTGTGATCAAATATTATCAAGATTTGATATTGAAAATAAATATAAAGCTCTTGGCCATTAATCCATGTAATATTATTAATGAAGGCCGGCTATGCAAGGGATCTTTAGTAAGCAACTCAAATTTTTGAAAATAATACCAAATTTTAATATATTTGAATTTTATTACTAAAGTTTTTCCGCGTAGACGGCCTCCGGCCGGGCTTAGGAATTTTCTCCACCATGGTATTTCCCGACACGGCGATGTTTAGGGCAATTGTTAGGCGCAGCCACTGTTTTCTCCATGTTGGCTCACAGCGGCAGTAGCTTACTAACGGGTTTTTGCATTCTAGGCCCCTCGACGGGGCTAAAGGTAACTCTACTCCATAGAATTTCGAGCAAAGTTGCCGTTTAATAATAATACATGTTTTGAAAATGCCCTATTTGATGTAATGAGTTTTTTGTGGTATTTATATCATTTACACAAATTTGGGGCCATTTTTAATTTTTTGTTAAATGAAAAGTGGCCTCATCACCCCAAATTCGAAAAATAAAAATGAAAAATGGCCCCAAAATAGGAAAAATGGCCCCAAAAACAATTATAGTTGTTTTCAATGTAATAAGTTTGGGGCCATTTTTAATATTTCAGTTTGGGGCCATTTTTCATTGGGGCCATTTTTCATGGAGCTACAATTAACATTAGACAGTATAGTATGTATCTAGGCTGGGTTTTAAATATAAATATCAAAAAGTCTTTACAAATTTTTATAAGCTTTATAAAAGTTAAGAATAATAAAAATCCTACAGGAAACTAAGTTATTATTGGTGTAAAACCAAGGAGCAATAAAGTGATTATTTTCCTGTGGGACCATAATATAATTAGATATGTAATTAAACAAAGTAACAAAAATTCATAGTGAAACAAGAAACAATCATTTAACATTTAGATTTTTACTAACTAAATATCTGTAATTCTGTGCTAAATTTTCTGTATCTACTTTGAAATTTATTCTTTGTGTTGCTGGTGTATTAATTATCTCTAACGTTTCTAACATCAAACGCTGTTTATAATTATTTTCTGTATTCAGAATTGATACATTTTCAAAGTTAGGAAAGTGAACTAATCTTGAACAATGAGATGACAACGCTGTCTTCTGTGAATTGATATGCCTATATTTTTGATCTGACTTATGACCTGCTATTCTCGTTTTTAATTTATTTTTGGTAATGTTACGATGATGTTGATGATGATGATTTGATGATGTTACGAATACTCGTATTCGTATTCGACTATTCGACTATTCGCCTGTTTTAAGATATTCGTATTCGTATTCGCCAAATTCAAGCGAATATTTTTCGAATAATTTTCCCATACATTTTCCAAAAAAAGTCATACAAAAGTTTAAAAAAAGTACATAAAATGTAAAAAAATATATTAATTTTTAATAAAAAAACCCATTGCATTTCACGCAGAGTAAGAAAAACGAAATCTGAAAGTATATAAGTAAAATAATTAAAAAATGTTCTGTAGAGGTTTTCAAATTCGGCATCTTAATGCAATAATAATGTTAAATCACAAATTTTTTTTTTTCATTTATAGTTACTAACGCAAAGGCAGGGATTTTTTCCAATTAAATTTGAAATATAAACCTCAAAAGAAATATTCGTATTCGTATTCGGCGAATACTGTTTTAAATATTCGTATTCGTATTCGTATTCGCGAATACTAAAAATTGATATTCGTAACATCACTAGTACCTACATATACCATGTTACAATGCTCTCCATCATTTCCCCTGCAAGGTATTGTGTAAACTACATTCGATCTATCCCATTTATCAATTTTGTCCTTAGTTCTACTAAATAATTTATTTAATGTGTTATAGGTTCTATGAGCTATTCTATATTTGTTCGTATCAAAAATCTTTGATTTTGTCAATCTCTCTCAAATCTCAGGAATATACGTTAAGGACTTGTATATTCTCTGTTCTGTATTACTATCTATATTATTAATTATTTTATGTTTGTGTCTATATATTAATTTATTAATTAAAGAACTGGGATAATCATTCTCTCTCAAAATACTTCTTATCTTCGTCTCATTCTTGTTGTGAAACTGTTTGTCACTTATAGTTAAAACTCTTTCTATGAAATTTCTAGATGTATTAATAATAATATGTTTGCTATGTTTAGAATAGTAATTAATTAGCCTTCCCGATGGTGTTGGTTTCTGGTACCAATCTATCAATAATCTATTTTCTTTTTTAATAATACTAGTATCTAGATAATTGATCCTTGAGTTATATTCCTTTTCAACAGTAAATTTAATATTAGAATTAAATTCATTAAATGTCAGAAGTACATTATCAATTTCACCTTCAGGAATAATGCAAAACAGATCATCTACATACTTAGTCATCAATCTGGGTATCGTATTCAGTTTCTCAATAGATAAATCTAATTATTTCTCCATAACTATATCTGCAACAATTGGAGATGCTGGAGATCCCATTGGAAGACCATTTTGTTGCATAAATATATTTCCATTATATTGAAAATATCTATTATCTTCAATGCAAAATTGTAAAATACGTAAAAATAAATCCTTATCTATATTTGTATAATGCTTAATCATATCCCATTTTTCTTCAATGGTATTTATCGCAACATCAACAGGTATACTGGGAAATAGAGAGACAACATCAAAATAAATCAATATTTCATCATTTGATATCTGTTGATCTTTTATCCTGTTTTTAAATTCTACAGAATTCTTGATATTATATCTAGAGTTCTTTTTACTATTCCGTAAAATATTTGTTATGTTTTCATACATTTTTAAAAAATGTTTCCAAAAATGAAATTTTAAATGCATATTTTACTACATTGGAAAAAAATAACTTAAGGATTGAATTTTTTTATTTTCTTCCATACAATCTTCTAATATATAAAAATCTCATGTCACGATGTTTCTTATCGAACTCCTCCGAAACGGCTCGACCGATTTTAATGAAACTTTTTATGCTTATTTGGTAGGTATCAGATTAGGTTTCGAAGTATATTTTAAACCGGTAGGGGCACGAAGGGAAGGGGGCAATTCCTGTTTTTACTAAACTATTAACCCAATTCGTATTTCAAACAGAACAAAATATATATAGATAGATTTCAAATAGTCAAGCATGAAATAGGTGGTTCATGAGTGGAGAGAATGGTTCCCCTATATAATAAAATAGCATTCAGACAAAACCATACAATAATTTAAGAGTTTTGTTATGTTTTGCCATTGATAAAATATGTTTTGTTGAAAAAAAAGTAGTTTTTTGATTTGACTTTTTTATGACGATTTTTGCCTAAAAATATGATGATATTACCTTAAAAATCTGGCAGTTATGGGTAAATGCCTATTAAGTTCTCGTAAATAGTAAAAATTTCGCATTATGCTCATAAAATAATCAAATATATGTTCATAAAAGGATTTCGTTTCTATATTTTTAAATATTAATTCCAAGCTCGCCAATATGTAATTCTGCATCGTTATGTGCATGCCAGCCTTTTGATTTTTTATCTATTCGAATACAATATGTCGAAGTTCGTTGAACGATTTATTTGTTTTCTTGAAAATAGTGCGCCTCCAGGTAATCTTTGGTCTTCCTCTTTTCCGTGCTCCTTGGGGGTTCCATTCTATTCAGTTGCTTGAAATCGCGAACGAAGACAACATCAACACTCAAATAAAAAGGGGCAAATATAAATGGCTTGGACACACATTAAGAAAACCATACACATAACGAAATTTGCCATGAAACCCTAGGATACATACGAGTACATATAATAAATTTTGAAAATATTCAGTAATTTTCTGCTAAATTAGAAAAACTTCTTTGTTTTATTTCGATTTTATTTAAAAACAATTTTTTTTATTAATTTTGGGGACATATTTTTAATGCATATTTTTGCTTAATTTACTTTTTAGAGCATAATCTTGCTTATTTCGGGCTAAAACGTTTATTTAGGCAATTTTTTTTTACTAAAAGTTTAACCAACTTTTAATTCAATTTAATGACTCTTTTGAGCAAATTTGCCGTTCATGGAAAATAAAAGAAGGAAATAACCAATTTGTTTCGATTAGTTGGACTATTTATGTAATTTTGGTCATATACGGGAAAAAATATGAAAAACAAAGTCCATAAATTATTTAGATAGCTTGATAAACAATATTTTATATTCGGATAGATGAAAGAACAGGTTACTAGACTCCTCCCATGATCAGAACGAGCCAAAATTATACTTTGTCATGTCAGAAATGAATATTATGCCTCTTTTAACAGCATAAAACATAGTTTTACCATCATATTTTACTGCTATCAAAATTCGCTGCATATCTCGTGGATTGCTCCACTGTGTGACGTTGCATCGGTTCTATGTTGAATGCATCCTTTTATAGAACCTACAAAAAGACATCTGAATGCAAATTTAAAGCCAAAAAGAAAAAAAAATGAGTAAATTTAAGAAATAAAATAAAAATTTCTTAATTTTGACACTGCCTGGGAAACAAGAAGAACATCTTTAGTTTTAAAAGCAATTTCATAAATCATTCAGTTCATTTAACTTGTTTTTCTTTCATTGTTTTTTTTTTTCTCTGGTTGTATACACGCCTGCCTTTTAACAAGATTTTTTTTGCTTTATTTTTATTTTCCAAATATTCATTTTCTAAATATTTTATCAAACTTAATTTAAGAAATACATGCCTGAGTCTTGTTAAATGTTTGTAATGAAAGTAAATGAAACATGTTAAGTGTCTGCCTGCCTGCCTACAAGAGCAACATAAAAAAGTTGCATGTTACAATTTTAGAAAAGTTTTGTAACTGAAATATCTATTGAAATTGTTGTTGGGATAAACTTAAGAAATATTTTTTATACGCTAAGTTGTATCGTCATTGTGAAGTACTCCTCATACTCTCGGCACAAATGGAAAATGTAAGAAAATCTGGAAATCTTTTGTGTTGTTGTTTAGAAAATATAAATAAAACTATTTGGGTGATACAAATTTGCTCGGTTAGAAAATTTCCTTAGTATGCAAAAGAAAGCTGAAAGAGACCAAGAACCCCTTTCAAAAGCTCAAAGGAATAATTCATAATATTTTGAATTTTTCCTATAGGTTGTTTTTTATATTGTTGATCAAAGATCGTTTAGATTTTTAAAAATCTATCTCTAAAATAACTTCAACTTATGCCTGCCTTTTAAGAGCTGATGTTCCTAAGTCTTATAGGAAGGCATTGAGTATCTGCCTTTGGAACCAACAAAAACCCATCTATTCGACCCCATTTCTCTTTTTATTTCATTTCGCGTTTTTCTAATTCAGTAGCTCGTTTCTGTAACTTGTAAAAACTTCTCACATCGAATAAAAATGTGAGAATATACTTTTTACCCAATCGTTTGTAGGATGACTCATATAATATTAGTAGGATTTTTATATGAGCCACCCTGCAAACCTAATAAAAATATGAAAATTTACATTTTTATTCTCACTCATCCAGTTTTTCACAGAATGATAATAAACTTTTCGATGCCAGAAAAACTCACATTCGATACAGAAACGAGGCACAGGTTCGTTTGAATTAGGGGCTGTGCACATATATCGTAACGCTCCAAGGGAGGGGGGGTTAAAGATTTGTTACGGATTGGAAAGTTTGCACTGAAAAATTTTTAAAAAGCGTAAAGGGGGTGGGGGGGTTATAAAATCTCTGAAAACAGCTTTGCATAACATGTGCACAGCCCATTATTCAAACATCGATGACTATTTTTAACCATTAACCGTTTTCGGAAACCTTAGTCTCACTGTTTCTTTATATGTAAAGGGTGACTCAGTAAGAAGGTACTTTTTAAATTTTTTATGCATATGGCAACTCTGAAATTTGACAGCTGTCAAATATGTTTATTCCAAATATTAAAAATGGACCGCTTTACAAAAGACAAACGCGTTACAATTGTGACAACTTATTTTATTTTAGTTTATTTCAAAACGAAAAACTTCTTTCTAACTGAGACACCCTTTACAAACAACTGCCATAACTGTTTGTGTTACATTTAATTTTTTTGTGGTTGTTGTTTTTCTTCTAAAATGTCATCGAATCTTTATTTCAGAGTATTGTGTTAACATTTTTTTTTCTGTTTTTAATAAAACACAAAATTGTTATTCTAATGAAAAAGCTTTGTGCTGTTGTTTCTTTTTCCAACTGAAAAACGATTTCTCTACGAACATGGCAAACAAATTGTACTTTAATGTTTTATTTAATTGAGTTTGTATTTGTTATTCATACATGTGACTGTAGTAGTATACAATTAAATTTTATACTTGAGCATTAGCGTGCATATCAATCTATACAAATTGCACTTTAAAAAGGATTACTTATATTCGAATTAACAAATACGAGTACAAAATTTAGTGAAATGAACTGTGATCGTTTACAGGAAGCAGGTATTACAGGAAAGCGGATATACATTTTTAAATTCAATTGTATGACAAATGAGCGGGATATATGGGACATATGTATGTATGTATGTGTGTGAATTTTCAACACTATCAAATATTTTAACACTTAACCCTAAAATTCCTTAATATAAATGTTATAAGAGAGAGAGAGAGAGAGAGAGACAGATTGAATATGAAATTATTGAACTTAAGTTACGTCTTAAGTTTGTTGAAAACAATCTCACTTTTTAGTCATCTTGCTCTTCGCTGTATGGCTCATTTTAGAAATTTCATCAAAATACGGTCTCATTTCGAAATATATTCATCATAAATAGCATCGTCATCATGGCTTAAGTGAGCAAGTGTATGTGGTTTTCAAAACTAATGCCATTCTGTTCCGCTGTGTACGTTGAAAATTATATAATTGCGGATTTCTCAGTTGTTCGCGGACTACGTACAATTAATTACCGATTTTTTTCTATTGGTACACTCGTCTCGTCTAGTCTCTTTTTTTTTTTTTTTTTTGAGACAAACACAACCCCGCAAAGCGATTAGCTTGGCTGCAGAAAACACCCAGGATCTCTGGCCAGAATCGAACCGACAACCTCCGTACTACTAGGATAGCATTGCTACCTATCAGCCACGGCGGCACCATTGGGAACCATAAGCGTAGCATCATTTATTTTAACCCTAAATATATGGTACTTTTTAAATTGGTGATTTTAGAACTTTTTAGTTCTTTACTTTTTGTTTTTTCGATTAATTTTGTATACAGAGAGTTCGTGCATGATCAAATTAATGGCAAAAGCTCGTAATTTATAAATTTATAACACTACAAGGGTATGCGAAAGCGAGCAACGTAACATGCGGACATTCGAGTTTATATCGTGAACAATAATATATACCGGTACACATGATATAAATAAATACTAAATATTAAAATTTAAGCATGACATATATGAAAGGGTATTCCACAAAATGATGTTATATAAAGATATACATAAAAAATTTTGGCAATAAACTATATCACCCATAAGAGACAACCTTTTAAAGTTTTCACAGTCACCATTTGGTCAATAACAGCAACAAACTGTAATTGAAAAAATATATATCACATAAAAGTTAAAGAGTATTCTAGCAGGTAATGTAATTTTCAAATTAACCTGTACCCTTAACTACTGGTATAATAAAATACTAGAATTTTCTTAATTAGTTTGTTTATCGACGTTTGTTATCTTATCTTTCTTAGAGGTCTGAATTCATCTTAAGAAGCAAATTTAGTTTTTAAACGCATTACCATTGTTTTTGAGCTAATTTTGGTTTAATGCACTCTATGCACTCTTGTGGTTCTTGTCGATCGACTTGTCATTAAATTAAAAACAAAATACAACAAAATTATTGAAGGAAAAAATTAAGGAATTGCCCCACTGTTATCTTTACACAACTAACAAATGTCAGCATGTTTCGTGGCGTCACTTAACCCACATGAGCAGAAGATTAAATTTTTGTGTTCGGGAAGGCGTAATATGTATTTCTATCATTCTTGGTTCTGACGAGCAACCAGTGTTGCCGAATCGCGGGTAATTACCCGAATCAGGTGAAGTTCTTATGTGCATGTGTAATTTAAAATTCTTTTGTTTAATAACACTATTTTTTATATAATATTGTTCAAACTTAAGCTGAAATTACACGAATTTTAAAAACATTCTATTTAAATTATTTAAAGTCTTGCAGCTTATGAGAAATTGACAATGCAGACAGAAATATTGTTTTAAATGTTAATGCAATTTATGTTGGTCTTGCAGCACATGAATCTTTATCATTGTGTTTCAATTTCGAAAGGGTTATCATACTTGAAAACTGTAGAAAATTTTATGTAGAAGTGATTACTCAAATAAAATCAAGACTTGATTTTAATGATGAAGTTTATAGTATTACCGACATTGTGGATCCAAAAAATGCACAGTCCGTTCAACCAAAATCTCAATGTTTCTTCCAAAAACGGTTCCCATCTTCTTAAATAAACTTGCAAACACTTGATAATGAGTGGCGTCAACATGCGTTTTTAGATTTCGCTAAACTGGAGCTGCATAATAATTTAGAGCCTGAAATTTATTGGAAAAAGTAATAAACTTTATTTTTATTATGCCATTTTCAAACGCTTTTGCAGAAAGGATATTTAGTAGTCTTTAGTAGACTGATCTAAGAAACAAATTATCGTCTGATACCGTTTACTAAAGAAGGTATACACAAAAACCGCAATAATAATTTTTAACATCTCCTAAACAATAGTAACAAAAATTTAAGTTTCAATGACTTAATTAATTTAAGATTTTTATGCTGCTTTTTATTATGTAAATTTTTTGTATATTTCTCTTTAATTAGCGTATAGTACAACAAACATTGTATTTTTTTTTGTTTGTAATAGACTTTTATGAAATAAAATAGTTATCAAAAACGTTTTGTTTATTATTGCATTTTATTGGGGCTGATACCAAATCATAAGTAGACCTTAAACAAGATTTTTGAAATGTGTTAAATATTTATTTTAATATTGTGTGTAATTCCCTTGAAATCGGGTAATTTTGGCTCCTACGAAGTGTAATTTTGAATATACATTTTGGTAACACTGCGAGCAAAAAACCAATCATTATACCGGAATTTGTTTTGTAAATAATTCTCGTTTGCAAATGGTAGCAAAAAATTAGCATATAAAAGAATTGTGATCCAATTCATCCGATCTACTGGACAAATGTTGTTAAGCCAAGAAATGGATTATCCAAATGTGAAAATATAGTTTTGTTAGAATTACATTGACAGGGTTATTTTATTACCATAAATTTATTGCAAATAAACTAGTTAAAAATAGTATAGTTATTCACAATAATTTATTACAATTAAATCATATTTTGATTGCGTTCAGGAGTTTTCTAATAAATGCAGATATGTTGATGATTTTTTAAACGATAATATGTAAACATAATATTATTTCGTGTAACTATATTAAGGTTAAGAATATTTGCAAGCAATCACAGCTTTTTGTTTATGTTTATCTTGTTGGAATATCGATCATGTTCAATTAATTGTGTTTTCCACAACTATAAAATATTATTGGCAGAAAACATAATATTGTTGCGGCCACAATGCTACAACCATATCTTTACTTTACGGCTACAATATTTATTTTGCTCTCTGCTATTCTTGATGTTGCAAAAAATTAGCAAACTATAAAAAATTTGAAACGACATCCATCTAATATTTTTTTTTTCATAATTTCCACTATTTATTATTATTTCTTTAAATAAATAAAAATATTTAACATTACTTTCGTTATTATCTTGCGCATTTATCTCTATTTGCTTTCCAAATACCTAAAAAAAAACGCGAAACTCAAAAAGTTTTTCTGTCATTTTCATAATCTGTGCAATTTTTCCTTTTTGTCATTTAATTTGGATTTATTTTTTTTTCTCTTTTTTGTTTGCGAGATATTCCATTTAAAAAGACGCTAATGATGAACAAACAACTTAATGAGCGCCACAAAACAATGCCAAAAGATATATTAACGTGCAGCATCCAGCACAAATGAAATGAGCGAACAGCAAAAAGGAAAATGTTATCCTGTCATACGGTGCACTCATACAGACGCAATAATTATGTGGTGCTTCAAGTTTAGCTGCAATGTCTTGAAGGCAAAAAGTAAGGCAAACATTATCATCATCACCAACCATCATCTTTCACAGCACAACACACAATTATTGTTATTGTCAGTGTCACTTATTTCGACAAAATGTATTTTAGTGAGAATATTTGGTTAATAAACACAAAAATAAACATTTTTGTTTGCCTGTATGGGAAACAAAGGATGTCATCTCCTCGTATAGAAATTGTTGCTGTTTAATAATCATACTCTATGGAAATGTCTTAAGAACTAAATACAATTTTAAAAGAACTGTCAAAAGCCGTAACACACACAGACACATACACATGTGTATCAATAGGAGTCAAGTAAATCCCTTTTCAATTCAAATGCAAAATCACATTAAGAATTGAAAGCATTAGACAAGTTGCAAAGACTTAAGGAGACTCATATTTAAGCACTCAAATGAAATTTTTTTTGAAAAATTCTCATAATTTATTGTCTGGATAAATAGTTGCTGTTGTTGTTGTTGATGATGTTGGTGGTGTTGGAAAGAAATTGTTTATTCCGTTGAAAATAATTTATGTCCTTTCTTAACTTTTGATTTTGTTTATTTATGTTTTTGCATTTGTTGAGAAATATTAAATGCTGTTAATTTTTAAAAGTACTTATGCTACACTAAGTAACAAAGTAATTTGTAGCTAAATCTGAAATATATATTTTTTTTTGTTTGTTAAGTTTTGTTTTTGTAACCTTCACCAAAAATAAAAGATTTGTCATTCCGTAGGGAATTTCTATATATGGGAAATTCTTTATATGGGTCTCATATAAATACAAATATATATAAAGAAATTCTCTAATCGAGAAAAAAATTAAATGTATACTTATCATACGATCTTTTGTAGGCTGACTAATAGAATATTAGTAAAATTTCTATATGAGCCACCCTGTAAACCTATTTTTGTTTACCACTCACCAGACATCTGCAACAAGTGGTAAATTTTCGGGCATACTTAATTATGCACATTGATCGTTTTTGTTCAAAAGCAAAAACACTTGTTTATTAGGCATGTTCTGAAAATCACTTTTTCGTAAAGTGATTTCAAATCACTGAAAAGGTGTTCTGGACGCACAAATGTTGGAAATTTCGTGATTTCCGGTCAGCTAACAGCATGACGATTTAAAATCACTTTTAGTTTCTTTAATAATTTTTCTTTAAAATCTGGCATAAAATTTATCACGCACACTTAAAATGATTTGTTCTTTATCTGTTTTGCAATAAAGTTAAAGTTACTTAGAAGAACCTACAACATTTACAAATTTAGGGAAGGTGTATTTTTTGCAGTTTCTTTTTAAATTTTGCTTTTATATCAATTATGGCTAACGGACTTGCGCCAGGCATTTTTACGATATATTTGCAAAACCTTTAACTTTAATTCGTAAATTTTTTGATAAATTTCTTAAAGGTACAAAAAATTTTTGTAAAAAAAACCGTTTTTTGATCGTGATTTAGAACAGCCTTTGTCATAAAGAGAACATGTAGGAAATATCAATGTTTTGGTGTTTTTACACTTGTAGAAATTGATTGTTATATTTATTTTTTTACTGTAGCCAAACATCATATTTAAAGTTTGTATGCATACACACTGGATTGGTTTAGCGTGTTTATGGACGAAAGAACGAACGAATGAATGAATTTACATAATTAAAAAAATTTTCCATTAAAAAATATATAACCAAAAAAGCTTCTTCCCATTTAACATTCCATATTCTGAAAAATTAAAATATTCACAGTGTACTATGAATAACAAATAAAGAGACTAAAAAAAATAAATATTTTCTTGCCCTCTTTTGCATGTGTTTTGTTATTGCAAATTCTAAAATAAAGCGACAAAGAACCTTATTCATTGACTGCTATCATACAAATGAGTATGTTTCGTATTTTAGTTTGTCTCTTCTGTTTGGTTCGTGTTGTGTAAGTGAAAATGACGATTGGCGCTCGGCCCCTAGGGGCTAGTTTGACGATCGATTGATTTAGAACAATGAAATCACCACTAAAAATGAAAAATATTGTGCTTTTCAGAACACCTAAATATCACTTCCGTGATTTTAAAATCGTTCGTGATTTGATATCACCGTGTTTTCAGAATGTATGCAACCGTTCGTTTCAAACATTCAATTTTATTCACTTATTGTTTTATGTTTACATGAATGTTCCAATTGTGTCGTTAAGAGTATTAAACTCATTTTGAATCGAAGCCAACGTGTTGTTAGCGGAAGAAGTGTTTTGATCAGTTGTTAAAGTAATTTTGTACTCGCATTTGAATAAATAATTTTTATTTATATTTTTGTCACAGGTTGAACTGAAACATGCACACAAACATATTTATATTATTGACTTACGAAATGAAATTTTCTACCAACTAAATGCATAGAGTTGGTTGTTTTTTTGTATTTCTACATATACCTTATATTCATTGTATTGTGCAATCAGATCATGCACAGCAAAGCCTCCTGCAATAAACAAACTGTCTATAAACAATACTTTTTGTTGTGTTGTAGGAATTATTTGGCCAATAATGGAATTTTTGTTGATAATGATGTTTTTCTTCTTTAAGCCAATATTATTAGCTTAAAGAAGATAAACATCATTATGAAGACTTTTTGTTTTTATACATATCAATTCGCATCAAATGATCGAAATGATTTATACTTGGTGATGAATTTTTTGCTTGTGCATAAAAAGCTAAAAAGCAAAAAATTGAATAAAGCTTGTTTGTATTATTATTATTGGCCAGATGTAATTCCTTTTGTTATTTTTTATTTATAAATTTAGCTATTGGCCTACCGTATTTTATGTAAATAAAAGTAAAATATTTTATTCCATATTTTTCCCGACGTTTCGTGAATTGTATGTTCACTTTTTCAAGGGTTATTTTTTTTTTTTTTATTTACTATGACGTCACATGAATATAATTTTTTAAATATTTAGTGTGTTGAATATCACTTTTAAATTTAATTTTTTAAAAAACATTATATATAAAATCAATTTAGTTTAAACAGATTTTTTAAAAAGAGTAAAAGTAAAAGAGTAAATAGTTGTTTTTTACTCTTTTTAAAAAATCTGTTTAAATTAAAT
The DNA here is from genome assembly GCA_947311025.1 of Lypha dubia. Lineage (NCBI taxonomy): Eukaryota > Metazoa > Arthropoda > Insecta > Diptera > Tachinidae > Lypha > Lypha dubia. The sequence goes on along the minus strand of OX371264.1, from coordinate 73,515,635 downwards.
TGATTTTATATATAATGTTTTTTAAAAAATTAAATTTAAAAGTGATATTCAACACTCTAAATATTTAAAAAATTATATTCATGTGACGTCATAGTAAATAAAAAAAAAAAAAATAACCCTTGAAAAAGTGAACATACAATTCACGAAACGTCGGGAAAAATATGGAATAAAATATTTTACTTTTATTTACATAAAATACGGTAGGCCAATAGCTAAATTTATAAATAATGAATAAAGCTTGTTTGTGTTGTTATTAAAATGCAACGTTAGAGAATAAGTATACTCGATCATACTTGTTGCAGACGTCTGCCAGTCATGTTGTTTTTCACAGAGTGATACTTAACTTCTCGATTCTAGAAACTATGTGTGAGACGTACAGGAACGACGCACTGGATCCTTTTAGAAAAGGAAGTAGAATGAGCCATGTCCGTCTGTCCATTTGTCCGTACGCGAAATTAGATTTCAGAAGCAACCAGAGAAGTTGGAGACATCGGTCCTGTCCTTAGACGATTCGTATTGAAAATCAGCAAAAGTTATAAATCTCGAATTTCGTTCAGGGATGGAGAAGTGACCAGGAATGAAAAATCTTGTTTTAATTGGACCCTGACTTGTGCGCAATGACTTGTGCCACAACTACTAGGGAAAACTATAGAGTTATAAATGTATAAGGTTTTCCAATAGGGTTGATATGATTTTGAAGTCACGTTTCGGCCATTTATAATATGTCATGATCTGTCATTTGTTTTCTATTGTATTCAGTAGTGTTTACAATTTCATTATGGAGAGATAAACGCCAGAACAACGTTTAAAAACTATTCAGTTTTATTATCAAAATAATCGTTCTCCAATTGCAACTTTTCGTGCGCTTTGGCCATTTTATGGTCATAATAATCGTCCAAGTGTGCTCCCTATTCGTCGAATTGTTGAATATTTTGAGCTTAAATTTTCTTTACATTTTCTTTCGTTAATGTTCAAGTGCCAATAAGACTCGAAGTAATGCAAATATTGCTGCCGTTCATGCAAGTGTTGCTGAAGACCGCAATTTGACGATTCCAAGACGAAATGAAGCTCGTAACACCGTGTTACTGTCAATGGAGATCGGTATAGATCGATGATAACAAACTTTTTATGGCCGTAATTGGAAGAAGTTGATGGTGACAATATTTGGTTCCAACAAGATGGGGCTACGTGCCACACGGCAAAGGCAACAATTGAATTATTGCGAGAAAAGTTTGGATATTCGATTATTTCAAGAAATTGTGATATTGAATGGCCTCCAAGAAGTTGTGATTTAACACCATTAGACTATTTCTGGTGGGGTTATTTAAAGTTATTGGTCTTTCGAAATAAACCAGACTATCTTCAAGCTTTACAAGTCAATATTGAACGTGCCATTCATGACATACATACGACTTGATTTAGTGGAAAAAGTGCTCGAAAATTGGGTTCATCGAATACGTTCCTGCAGAAAAAGTCGTGCAGGACATTTGAATGGCGTTTTATTTGCAACTTAATTGTGTCGATTGTACTTCACACTAAATATAAATCTTTTGAATTTCTTTTTTTTTTTTAAATAAATCCCTCTTATTGGAAAATCTTTTTGAAGAAGGCTTAATTCTTTTATTGAGCGTTAATTTTAGAGGAGTTTTTCTTAAACTTTTCCATCTGCACACACACTTAACTTCAACATGTATGAATCTCTTCCGTGGAAAACTCTGCACATGTCTCAGCATCCTCTAGCAGCTAGAGAGATTATCAAACTTTATAATAAATTTTCTAATTAAGGTTCGTTTATCATCAGCAAAATCTTTTAATTTGAAATATTTACTTTTTGTTTTCAACTTAAAAAAATATAAAGAAATTCATGCCACAAAAATTGGCTTAAGAAAATTATTAATAATCTTATGGTTTGGCTTTTAGGCAAAATACTTTTAGCACAAACAAAAACAGCAGATTAAGAGAAAAAAAAAAAGAAAAACTAAAATAAACGAAAGAAAAACTTTAAAAATCTTAATAAAAATTTTCTAAAATTTATTCTTCAAAATTCATTCAGCAGCTGGCTTTTGCCTTTTGCTTTTCTCAAGCCATTTCATTATTATGCAGCCAATATTTGTTCAAGAGCTTTAGAAACTATTCAATGCGGTTAGTTTTTTGTTTGCCGAAGCTGATGGTGTTGGTAAGTTTTTCTTTCTCATCTTTTGTATAAACTATTTTCAGATTTTTTGCTTATATTTAATAGTTGCAAAAAAAATATACATATAGGAATTTTTTTCTAGTTCCAGTTGGGAAAGAAACTAACGAATAATGAATTTTTGTAAATTGTAAAGGAGCCATAGCAGTCAGTATTCATGAATTCATAATTTGATGGAAAATTGTGAAAAAAGTGTGTTTTTTTATTTTCTCACTGGAAATTAAAATTAGATATATTCATCAGTTTTAGTTCAAAATAGTTGAATACATTTGATAAAATGTGAAGATGTTTATGGCCTCAGCCCCATTTTAGTTTTAAAATTTAAAATTTGTAACTGGTGCTAAAAAATGCAGTTAACGTTCCAATTTTTAATTCAATTCAGCTTGAAATTTTATTAAAATTAACAAAGTGAGATAGAAAACCAATCACAATATTATTTTAATATTTTATAAATTATTTTATATTTATTATAAACTAGGAATACCCGCTGCGCTTCGCTACCCCTATTCAAATAACTATCATTTGTACGTATGAATTATTGTTTTATATATACAATTTGTTAAACTTCATTATTTAAGAGAATTGCACCTTTCCCTCACAATGAATTTCATAACATATATATCAATATATATTAATATGTTCTTTGGAAGGGGGTACTCGTCCCCACCCTCCCCTTCTTAACAGCTCAAGATTTCATTGGTGGTTGTATTTTGCTCTAGAAGTGACCTACAACGATTTTCAAGACATTCATTGCTTTAGTGTCGAAGATATGTAAATATTACCAAATTCTTTCTAAAGAGAATACCCGTTCCCCCCGTCCTATGAGCTCGATATTTGGTTGGAAGTAGTATTTTTTCTTGAATTGACCCACAGCTTTCCATGTTTTAGTTGCGGAGATATCTGAATATTCATAGTTTCTCTTGAATGGTGGGTACCCCTCCTTCCACCAATTAAAAAAAAAATATATCCTATTTGATTTTCAGGTTCATCAGTAATACGGTTGTAAGATTTCTAGACGATCGGTCTTTTGGTTTGGCTTCTTATAAGAAACTTACAAACAAACATACGAGTGTACACAAAATCGACCCTATTTTGTATGTTAAAGCGCCATGACTACTTATCAAACTTACACGTCAAACTTGTGCGTGTATTGGTAAAATTTTGATTTGATGAATATCGAAATCATTTAGATTTTCACAACAAACTGTACGTGTGAGTTTTTTCACTAACATTTAAAAAAAAGCAGAGTTTGAAACGTCAGTTTGATGTGTGGCCATGGCGCATAATAAATTTTTTTGAGGTTCATAGAAAAATCATCATAAAAATCTATATAACAGTCATACTACAACCAAAACTGGATATATTTAACATAAAAAAGTAGGGTTAACTACTTCTATATATATAAAACCGAATGTGTGTTTGTTCCTTATAGGAGGCTAAACCTCTGAACCGATCTTCCTGAAATTTTCACAGTATTTAACTGGAACTCTCGGATGAATTATAGGCTATATGAAGTTTTGATTGGACAAAGGGGTGTGGCACCGCCCATATAACCCAAAAATTTAAATCACCATATTTTGGGCATTTTTTTACCTACGTGGATGATATTTGGTACATATGGTATTGGCATAATTTGGAACACGTACCAGGAGGAAAGTGGGTGGGACCACGCCCCTTTTTAGGAAAACCAAACCCTTGGACCGATCTTCCTGAAATTTTTACAGCATGTTACTGTGACTCTGGAAGGAATAATAGGCTATATGAAGTTTTAATTGGACAAAGAGGCGTGACACCGCCCATATAATCCAAAAATCTAAAACGCCACATTGTGACCTACGTCGATGATATTTGGTACATATGGTATTGGCATAATTTAGAATACGTACCAGGAGAAAAGTGAGTGGGACCACGCCCCTTTTTAGGAAAATTAAAAATTGTAATACAGTCTTAACTACTGGACCGATCGTCATTAAATTTTCACAATAGAATATATAAATACTTTTAATTGTAGTGAAGCACACCGGGATAAGCTAGTGTTTTTATAAAATTCAAAGATAACAACAATAAAATACAAAAATTACACGAATTTATAGTTTCATTTTATAAAAATAGGCAGTAAATGTTAAAAACAAATGCCTTCCATTGAATTAAATGAATTTATTCAACTTTCTGAATTCGCATCCTAGAATTCTACTCTATTTTAGTATAGATGTCTTGTTGTTGTTACTTTCTTTGAAACCCAAATTTATGAAATACACGTAAGCTTAAATGCATGATTAATAAATGTGAATATATTAGTAGCAAATTTAAACGCTTATAGTTTCCAAAATACTGAACCGACAATAACCCGCAATATCTTGTTTAATTCTGTGAAAAAAATATTTTTAATTCGGTATAAGTTTGGCCAAAATCGGTTGTATAATGTATGCATAGTGTTCATCACAAATTGCCTATTAATTATAAATATTAAGTTATAATATTTTTTTTTATTTTATTATATGTATGTATATTATATGTAGTATATTATTTGTAATTTTTGAAATTACTATGAACTGCTTTTTAGAATTAACATTTTTGTAGAATGTTTGATATAGTAGACCTGTGTTAATTTATTTGAGTAAAAATGTTTTAATTAATTCGGCTGAAAGGTCTCATTAAGAAGAAATAAAAATAAAAACCAAAGAAGTGTTGTTCCTTAAAATCTTTTAAGTTTTTATTTTATTTTAAATTAATCCGATATTTCGGTTATCATCGATAACCATTATCAAGGAACTAAAAATACAAGAAAAATTACAGTATATTTCCTTATTAATATTTATATGCAAACGGGCATACATATATAGAAACAAAACAATATTAAAAATAGATGTACAAAACAAATACAATAAACATATTGAATACATACATTAAAGAATTTAATTATCCGCTAAACAATATTTAACAGTAGTCCTTCACCAAAATTTCAAGTCCTGAACTAACCATTGTTTATGTTTTGTTTTCTTATTTTATATTTGTTTATTATCGGCCGGTATAATTGAGCACGATTGTCAATATCAGTCTTATAATTAAGTCTTTTCTCAGAGGGTACATTCATGATGTGTAACATTTCTAGCGTAAATCTCTTTCTGTAGTTGTTCTCTTCTTGTAATACTCTTACGTTATTAAAATCAGGTTTATGACCACTCAATGTACAGTGGGCCGCGAGGGCAGTTTTTTGTTCAATTGGTTTGTTAACAGCTTTTAGGTCCGACTTGTGAGATGATATTCTGGTTTTCAATTTTGTCTTAGTAGTGCCAATGTATAATTTATTACAAACACTTTGCTCGTCACCACTGCATTTAATTTCATAAATGAGATTGGATTTATCCTCTTTTTTTATATTATCCTTTGTTTTGCTGAATAATTTATTCAATGAGTTATTAGTTTTCATCGCCAATTCAAATTTATTATTATCATAAGTGTCTGAGTTTTTAATTCTTTCAGATAATCCTGATATATATGTAATTGTTTTATAAATTTTCTGAGAATTGACATCTACCAAATTTCTTTTGCTATTGTTTTTAACGTAGTTTATAAGTTCCAGTATGGTTCCTTGTGGATATTCATTTTTCTTAAGTATTTTTACTATTCTCTTTACATTTTCTTCATGAAATTTCTCATCGCTGATGCTCAGTACTCGTCGGATAAAGTTGGTTGCCGTATTTATTATTATTCGTCTAGGATGTTTTGAGTAAAAATTAATAAGTCTATCGGATGATGTGGGTTTTTGATACCAATTCAGCTTAAGAATGTTGCCATCTCGTATTACTATCCCGTCCAAATATGGGAGTTTATTGTCATCTTCTAACTCTTTAGTAAATTTAATTTGTCTATTATAGGAGTTTAACTTAGCAAGTATATCCTCAACTGTGTTTGATTTTACTATGGCGAAGATATCGTCTACGTATTTCACCAGTACTTTCGGTTTTGCTTCCATATTCATTAATGTTGAGTCCAAAAGTTCTTCCATTACAATGTCTGCTACAACCGGGGAAATTGGTGACCCCATGGGCATTCCTTTTTTCTGTTCATAAAATTTATCGTCAAATTTTAAATATCTGGTTTCTTTTATACAAAAAGTTAAAATCTCCATAAACAGCTGTTGTGGTATGTTTGTGTGTTTATTTAAAATATTCCATTTTTCCCCTATAGTTTTAAGGGCTAAGTTTACCGGTATGCTCGGAAAAAGGGATACGACGTCAAAAGATACTAATATTTCATTATTTTCGATGTTGATATTATTGATCTTGGATTTAAACTGAATTGTGTCTGTAACATTGTATTTCGAATCTTTCGTCAAGTTTTTTAAAATATCCGCCATAAATTTACAAAGACTATGTGATGGGGAATTAATGTAAGAACAAATAGGTCTAAGGGGTACACCTGGCTTGTGTATCTTCGGTAAACCATAAATTCTGGGTGCTATCGCGGTCCTGTTCGTTAATATCGCTTTTAACTTTGCGTCAATTAGTGTTAGATTGTGTAACTTATTTACTAAAAAATTATTTTTCTTTTGAAGTGAAGAAGTAGGGTCCTGTTTTAAACGTTGATATGTACACATATCTAAGATAATTTTCTCCATTTTAAATTTATAGTCCTGAGTATTCATTACAACAGTTTTGTTACCCTTATCCGAATTTAATATTAATATATCCTTATTGTTTTGAAGAAATTGTTTCGCCTGTCCCACTGTATCTAGTATCATTCTTTCTCTCTGGTTTAATTTCAATTTTGTAAGATGACCATCAATGAGCGAAGTTAATTTTTGTATTGCAGTCTCTTGTGTTTCTTTTCCATCTAGTGTTTGAATTATATCATCGCTGTCAGCTAAATATTTAAAAATTGGAAAACTACTCTTAGTATTTGGTAGTGCATGTTTGGGTCCCAAAGATAATAACCACTCAATGTTTTTTGGTATTACTTTATTTGTTATATTAACAAACCAATCAGAGTTATTTTTCAAATTGAGATTATGGATTGTCTCATCTTTTAATTTAGAGAATTTCTTAATATGAGTAGTTTTGTTGTCTTTTTTCCATTTCTCAGCTATGATATTCTCACTATTCAATAATATCGACAGATCTCTCTCGTCTAATAAAGCACTCATCATTGCCTTTGTTTTGATCAGATTGTTCTTACATATCGCCATTTGTTTGTGTTTAAATTGGATAAGTAATTTTAATATTAAGTTATGAAATCTGTATATATGTTTTGTCAAGTCTTTCTTAATGTTAATATAACTATTGTCATTAAAATTAAAAATGTTGTATAAATTCTTGGTAGAATTATATAAAAAGTTTGGGACAATACCAAGTCGTTTACACTTAATTAAAAATGTTGTCGAAGACTTTAGTCTTATTAATGTTTTGTTGTTTTTTGAGAAATTACCGATGATGTTGATGGTTTTCTTGTTGTGCTTTGCTTTTAGATCTTTATAAAGATGCATTATGTTTTGTGTGTTGCGGTGTGCCTCCCGAGTTTTATGTAGAATGTTTGATATAGTAGACCTGTGTTAATTTATTTGAGTAAAAATGTTTTAATTAATTCGGCTGAAAGGTCTCATTAAGAAGAAATAAAAATAAAAACCAAAGAAGTGTTGTTCCTTAAAATCTTTTAAGTTTTTATTTTATTTTAAATTAATCCGATATTTCGGTTATCATCGATAACCATTATCAAGGAACTAAAAATACAAGAAAAATTACAGTATATTTCCTTATTAATATTTATATGCAAACGGGCATACATATATAGAAACAAAACAATATTAAAAATAGATGTACAAAACAAATACAATAAACATATTGAATACATACATTAAAGAATTTAATTATCCGCTAAACAATATTTAACAGTAGTCCTTCACCAAAATTTCAAGTCCTGAACTAACCATTGTTTATGTTTTGTTTTCTTATTTTATATTTGTTTATTATCGGCCGGTATAATTGAGCACGATTGTCAATATCAGTCTTATAATTAAGTCTTTTCTCAGAGGGTACATTCATGATGTGTAACATTTCTAGCGTAAATCTCTTTCTGTAGTTGTTCTCTTCTTGTAATACTCTTACGTTATTAAAATCAGGTTTATGACCACTCAATGTACAGTGGGCCGCGAGGGCAGTTTTTTGTTCAATTGGTTTGTTAACAGCTTTTAGGTCCGACTTGTGAGATGATATTCTGGTTTTCAATTTTGTCTTAGTAGTGCCAATGTATAATTTATTACAAACACTTTGCTCGTCACCACTGCATTTAATTTCATAAATGAGATTGGATTTATCCTCTTTTTTTATATTATCCTTTGTTTTGCTGAATAATTTATTCAATGAGTTATTAGTTTTCATCGCCAATTCAAATTTATTATTATCATAAGTGTCTGAGTTTTTAATTTTTTCAGATAATCCTGATATATATGTAATTGTTTTATAAATTTTCTGAGAATTGACATCTACCAAATTTCTTTTGCTATTGTTTTTAACGTAGTTTATAAGTTCCAGTATGGTTCCTTGTGGATATTCATTTTTCTTAAGTATTTTTACTATTCTCTTTACATTTTCTTCATGAAATATTGTTTAGCGGATAATTAAATTCTTTAATGTATGTATTCAATATGTTTATTGTATTTGTTTTGTACATCTATTTTTAATATTGTTTTGTTTCTATATATGTATGCCCGTTTGCATATAAATATTAATAAGGAAATATACTGTAATTTTTCTTGTATTTTTAGTTCCTTGATAATGGTTATCGATGATAACCGAAATATCGGATTAATTTAAAATAAAATAAAAACTTAAAAGATTTTAAGGAACAACACTTCTTTGGTTTTTATTTTTATTTCTTCTTAATGAGACCTTTCAGCCGAATTAATTAAAACATTTTTACTCAATTAACATTTTTATTGATATTTATACAGGCTTAAGTTCGTAAATTTTAATAATAAGAGAAATATTAGATATACATACACAAAATAAGCAAGAGCCTGTGCGAATTATATGTTCAAACGAACATTAATTAAAAATATACTTAAGTATAAAAATAAAACCAAAAAAGCACGTCTTAAGTAGAACAAAAAAAATCAGGAAATTGGGGATTTAAGGATATAATTCATTCACAACACTGTAATGAAAAATAAAAAAGTCACCAGCTAACATCAATTTAGTAGAGAGAAGTCTCGTATTCTATTTCCTTTCGAAATGTGTATAAATGGAATATGTAGTCACGGTCAACAGAGCTATCTAACATGAAGTGAAAGCATTTACACATGAATACTGGCGAAGTTTAGTGACTTCTACCGAAAACAACGTTTGTTCTATTCAGCCGCGTAGTTGAAATCTAAGTGGTTGTTTAGACATAAAATTTTTCCTTTGTTGCTTGAAATATGTTAAAAATTTCTATCTAATATTTTTCTGATTATTAAAATTTACGAACTTTAGCCTGTATAAATATTATTATTAATTATATTTTAATTTTAATAAATAAAGTTGACATTTAGCTTAATTCATTTGACACACTTACACCTGTCAAACGTAATTAGTTTCTTCGGTATTCACTTCTTCAGAAAAAATATAATTTGATTTATAATTTTTTTCTATAAACAAAATATCAAATACATTCAGTTTTTATTCTAACTTAAATATGACAAAATACTTTTATCAAACCGGAGGTATTTGTATGCACACAAGTGCTAAAACAAAAAGGAAAATAAAAACTCTTAACGGATAGAACGGAAACGGAAGAAATGTAACAACATTGAATTGTTAAAATAAACACACCGTTTTGTGTAAATATTAGAGTGAAATAAAATCAATGCGGTACAGTGTGCAACAAACATAATTGTTGATATTGTACAAAACACTTTTTTTTGCTACAGTGCAAGATTACGAGTATGAATAAATTTAATAAAATAATTTATTGTTTTAGAGATTTTCGTAATTTACTAAATAAACAAGACAATATTGACTTGTGATATTTTTAAAATTATTGCTGTTTATGCCCAATCATCAGTTGACTTCAACATCATACAACAAATAAAATTATTATTTACCGCACCACTCAGATGAAAGTGAACCTCATTGGAGAACATGATTTTCTTTAAAAAAATAAATCGTTATCATTTTCAAGTTGTTGCAAGGTAAAATCAGCAACGTTGCTCTTGCGTATATCTCTCCATGATGAAATTGTAAAAACTACTGAATACAATGAAAAACAAATGACAGATCATGACATATTACAAATGGCCGAAACGTCATTACAAAATCATATCATCCCTATTGGAAAACCTTATACTTTTATTGCCCACAAAGACTTGTTGAGAAAAACAGAATATACGAGTAAAAATATGTTTGTTGTATAATTCGATGTTTCTTCTACGCATTTCTTTTGTAATTCACAAATGTTTTTTTTTTAAGTTTATGTATGAGCTAAGTGGTTGTGAAACGTTTCTTTATGTGTTAAAGGTCTACTGATGATTTCAACTAGGTACCAATAATACTTAGCACACAATAAATGAAAACATTTTCAAAATTATTATTCAAAATTTCTTAATATATTATGGAAGTCGGGGGTTTCTTTTTGTATTTCCTAAAAAAATTACTCATTATGGTTGAGCTGGTGTTCATTGACGGTATTATGGACAAAATATAATATATGAATATTCTAAAAGAAAACCTGAAAAAGAGTGCCGAAAAATTAAATTTACCATCATCATTCACCTTCCAACACGATAATGATCCGAAGCATTCGGCTCATGTTGTACGTATGTGGCTTGCATATATTGTTTCGCATGTTCTACCACATCTACCACAATCACCAGACCTCAATCCGATCGAGCATTTATGGGAAGAGCTGGAGAGTGAAAAAGAGGGCAATAACGAAAAAGGATGAGCTGATGCAGGCACTGGTCGAAGAATGGGAAAATATTGGGACAGATGTCTAAAAAGTTGGTGAATTCTATGCCAAATAGAATGGAGGCAGTTATAAAACAGAAAGGAAGGATTAGCAAATAAATATTAATAATTTCAAATAATCAATTTTTTTATTATTTTTAAAGGGGTGTGCCAATAATTTTGTTCAATGCAATAAAGTACTTTTTGTTTGTTTTATAATTTTAATCAATAATGTTATAAAAATATTGAAAAGGAATAAATCGCATTTTGTGGAAAATTTATCATTATATCAGTACAAATATTTGTTTATTAAAAATAACCATAAGCAAAACTAGTGTTTACACTAGAGATGAGCGATCCCGTGATTTTTCAAGAATATCGTAAACTGTGAACGTGATTTCAAAATCACTGTGATTTAAAACTGTGACTGTGATCACGTTTTCTCAGTTTTCCTTTTTTTTTAATTCACAAGCCATTTTTTAAATTCACGGTTGTAGTTTGTTTTATTTTGATGAAAAGCACAAAGCACAATGAGAAAGAAGTCCAATATGTACTAACATATGCATGTTTACAAATACAATTCTTTTAGCGAGGTATATTTTTAAGTAAACGCATCTCTATAAAAAACATTATTATTTTAATACTGTCAATAAAACTCCATATACACAAAATTTTGTTTGCTTTTTTATATGGAGTTTGACAACAAGAGAAAGGTCATACTAATCTATTTACTGGCATATACTTGAATAAATATATTTTGGCTTTCAAAAAGAAATACTAATAAGAGAGAAGATAATAAATAGCAACATTATTCGTTCCGTTATTGTACATACGCAAAAAACGTTATTAGCTACACAAACAGTGAAATATCATAAATTTGTGTATGTAACAAATAAAAAAGTAGCAGTTACTTTACAAATTTGGTAGCAACTGTTACTCGTGCTTTTTAAGTAACAGTGATTAAATCACAGGTACAGAAATATCGCTCATCTCTAGGTTACACATTTTTTTTGGACAAATATTTTTTAAATGTGAACGTAGCTTTATTTTGGCACTTTAGCTATAATAAATTTTTCATATAAATTTTTTTTGCCTATTTTTTTAATGTAATAATCTAGGCGCACGGTAATGCGCCAGGCCAATTTCCGGCCACACAGTGTATTTACACGAAACCATTCGAGCTCATAACTTTGCTCCTCTTGATCATAATACAATGAAACTTGAAACATAAGGTCTTCCTACAGAGTTGACCTCACAGGTTTGAATTTGAAAGTTCTACCGCAAATGCTTCCCGAGATATTAAGGTGTAAAAAGTCCATATTTTATTACAAATTCACTCACTTAGTGACTCATCAATATTATTGGTCACTTCCAGTATAGCTTGAAAGCTGAAACTCTGTACACCGGTAGTTCTTGGTGAGAAATTATCCTGAAAATCTGAAAACGGGCACTTTTCACCCGGGAGGGACTAGGGTGCCCCTACTTTGTATGGGGCACTTTCAGTATAGCTAGAAAGCTGAAATTTCGTACACAAAAAAAAAACTTAGAAAAAAAAATGAGATCCGCACATAAACGCAAATGTGAAAATAAGGCCAAGTTCGTATCCAAAAAATTTCGGGGGTGAAAAGTAATGAGATAAAAATATGAACCGAGTTCATGATAGGTACAATTCCATCTCATTTCTAGGCAATCTATTAGCTTACCAGTATTTTTCCAAGTTTTTTTTTTCCATATTAGAAAGGCAAAAAAACATAATATTGCTCGAAATTGTATTTTGCACTTTGATAAAATCTATTATAATCATATTTTGATTAATACCTGATTTATTTTTTCTTAGATTTGGCGTTTATGAAACTTCTTCAGATTAATTTATTAAAATTGTAACAAAATATTGAAATTTTCTTTTCCTCAAATCCATAATTATCAAATTTTACATTTATTTGATCATGTATGTACTCAAGAGTTTATGTTTTTAAATTTTATTTATAAAAAATTATTTGTAAGTGTATGTTTGAAAAGTTTTTGAAAAGACTATTTTTATGCTTTCTAATTCACAAATCTGTTTGTGAGTTTATGTATAAATAGATAAGCTTTGAAAGTTTTTAAACATAAAGGTTAAACATCTACTGATGAGTTGATATGGCAACCAACGAAATATATATTTAGATATTGCTAACCCGCAAGAAATAAATAAAATTTAAATCCATAATTATCTAAATAAAATTGTATAATAAGTAGAATTAAATTGTTTTTTTTTTTGCTTAATTCATGTTTTTAAAATCCGCTAGCAAGAATTAATTTGCTGCAAAGAGTCCATCCAACAAAACTTTATAAATTCTGTTTCTCTTCTACAAATTATATTTATTTTTATTCTTTTGCTATATTTAAGTTGTAAATAGAGCTCAATTACTTTGTGTATGAAATGAAATGTTTTGAGACAAAATGTAAATATTATGTGCATAAAATAGTCATAAATATGAGTTTATTTTCAGAGAAATAGAAGTTGTGCACAACACAGATGTACAGTGGGATGAAGTGGAAAAAAAAACTATTATATATTATTATGAAAACTTGAATACACACTTCGACTGTTGTTTTGAAAACACTATTTTAAAATTTTGCTTATAGAGGTTTTATAGCTCAGAATATTTTCGTTACAAAGCGTTTTTTTTTTAGAGTGTCACAACTTTGAGTTGGCATCACTGCTTTATTTGAGCACCCATTTAACGCGTGCAAATTGTTGAAAATTTTAATCAAAATAATTGTTCAATTCGTCAAACTCATCGTGCACTTCTTCCATTTTATGGCGTACATAATCGTCCTTCAGAGCGGCTAATTCGAAGATCAATAGATCGTTTTCGGACCACATTTACTGTTACTGATATTGTGCATCGCGTGAGACGCCGAACACTGCGCACTGAAGAAGATGAAGCCACTGTACAGGAAAGCATTAAAGATGATCCTAATCAATCAATTCGTCGGTGTTCTCAACAACTGGTCTTGTGTCCTTCCACTTTATGGAAGATTTTACGAAAGGATCTTGGCTTGAAAGCTTTCAAGATTCAAGTTGTGCAGGAATTGAAGCCAAACGTCCATCGTATTCGCCGCCAATTCGGCGAGTGGGCTGATAATGATTTTGAATTTCCATTCAAAATTTTAATTTCCGATTTCTGGTTGAATAAGTACGTAAATAATCACAATTTATTTATTTATTTATTTTTAATTAGGAGGGGATGACCCCTGCGTATGCAATACATTGTGAGAGGGATAGAGTAGCGAAGATAGATGTTGAAAATTTAGCAGACTTAACTCTTCTACAACTCTGCTTGAGCGTTATGTAATTTTTTTTAGCAGTCGCATTTGGAGTGAGGAGGATTCTTCCAAGCTTTTGTGGAAACACCATTACATCCACAGAAAATTAAAGTTTGGCGAAGCCTTTGGCCCATTTGTCTTCAAAATCGATGTTGGTCAGAATGTTACTGTCAATGTTGAACGGTATAGGAACATGATTCGAAATTTTTTCGTACCCCAATACCCATTGGGGTCATGTTAAGTCCCTTGTCTACAAACAATTGAAAACCTGGAAATCAACATTCGAAGAGTTATCGGCGAAATACGGCCGCAAATACTGCGAAAAGATTTTAAAAATTGGTGTTCCAGATTGCGCCTTCTATCCGCCAGCCGTGGCGGCCACATGGCAGAGATCATATTTAAACATTAATTTCATAAAATTTTCTTTCCAATAAAGCCCGTTTCATTGATATTTGTTTCCTTGTTTTATTATGATTTGAACTTGTGTCACTCTATAAAAAACACCCTTTATATTAATTTATTAAAAAGAAGTAAAATTCTTTTACAACTTCTATTGCCGAAATTCAGAGACGTTTAGTTAGAATATTAAATAAATTTTTCGTCGATATCTTATCCTTTTATCTATACAAACAGGACTTTTTCCCACTGTATCTCTTTAATAATCATATTTTTACTTACATGTTTTCCTAATACAAAAAAAAAAAGAAAGAAAAAGAAAAAAAAAAGAAATTTAAAGAAAGTAAGCAAGCCAAAGGCAACTAACAGAGCACAATGCATTTGATATCTACTTGAAGTTATAAAACTTGCGTGCATGAAATATTTTGTTAAGTCTTTACATTGGAATTTTCTTTAGAAACTTTAATTGAATGACAATTTGCCTGAATATTTAAATATCTGTGGAATAACAAAAAAAAAATGATATATTGTGATTGTTCAGAGATTGTCTCAAATTTAACATAATTTAATAAATCTGCACACAGAAAAAAATAAAAATTGATTTCAATCAAAAAATTTGTGATATCAATTAAAAATTTAATTAAATTTGCACCAGTAAACAAATTAATAGTATCAATTAAATTTGTATACATTTATTAACTAAAATTATTTATTACAATTAATAATTTAATTAAATAAATTAAATATTTAATAAAATTTTTTTATATTTTTAATTAAAGGGTTAATTGAAAAAAAATTAAATATTTTTTTCTGTGCAATAATTATTCAAACAAATATGACAAGTTAAATTTACTACTTACTGTGGCTTCTGTTAGACAAGTACTTATAAGCCATCAGCAGCAATCATTTTCATACAAAGAAGTCTTTAAAGGACACAAAACAGCTTCAGACATTATAACGCTTTACCGCTCAATATTTAATTAACCTTTCGCGTTAGTTGCAATAATGGTGCATATGTTTCCCTCCCCAAATAGTAAGAATCCTTTCAATTTTCAATTCATGCAAATGAGGGACAACAAAGAAAAAGGCCCAATATTTTTAAAATTCCTGTTTAGATCATTGAAAATTTAATCAAGTTGAATTTTTTAAGTTTTATAGAAAAATTCAACAACTCAATTATGAAATGAGAAATGGGTCCTTTCAAAAGAAGTAAAAAAAATAGGTACATGCTTATATATATCCAAAGTCGTCCTTCAGAGATTATCGAAAGTTTACTAAAATCTATGTATTTTCAAAGTTTAATTTTTACGCATAATTCACTTAATTAGTTTATATTTATTATGAAAATCATGATAATTAAGTAAAAATAGAATATTTCATTTAAAATGTGTCATCAAAACATATTTAATTTTGAGTTAAATATTTTAAAGCTCTAGTTTAAAATATAATTAACTCGGCATAGTAATTTACTTGCACAAACACATATGGGCATTTCCACCGAAATTGTCCCGTTCGACACCTAGAAATAAAGCTTATTGCTCCACAACAGAATTTATATTTAATTTCTTTGTTTTGTATCTTCGCGTAGACCATATTTAACTCTACATTAATTAATAAGAGTGAAAAAATTCAAACAGCTTGGCTTAATTTAATGGTGTCGAACGGGACACAAAAATCTACTCTTCTGTGGAAATGTCCATATTCAATCAAATATTGTAACCAAACGATTACACTCAATATTTTTAGGTTATAGTGACTAAAAAAGGAAAAATACGATGGAAATTGTATGAAAAAAAATGCCAACATTTTCAAGGGATTTAGAACAAAATATTTTTTTTTTGTAAAATAATAAGAGAAGAAATAAAAACACAAAACATTTTGCACCAGAAAGACCTGTAAAATGAGTTTAAAAATATTAAATAATTTTAGCATTTATTCACACTCACACACATGAGTTGAAACTCCCACACACATATTTAAAATAGAATTTCAAAAAAAAAAAACGCCAGCTTAATTTAAAAATTTATATTCAAGTGAAGTTTTTATCAGCTGTTTGTACTAAATGGCTGCTGTTGTTAAACGTGGCAAATGCAAGTTGGCTAATAAAATTTAAAAGGCTTTAAATTTTTTAAGTTATTGCAGCGTATTATCTTTATTAGGGTGGCGCAAATTTTGCACAAACTATACAATCAAATAATCATTTTCTAATTAACTTATTAAAAGTTTTTACAAAAAGTTTTAATATTGTTTAGTGATGAAAAAAAGTCATCAGCAAGAAAATTAATAAAAGTGTGCATGAAACAGCGTTGCCGCTGTGGTTAATTTAAACCAAAAATGGTTATTTTTTAGTCAATGCTTAAGGTAGAATTAGTTTTGACTTTCTGTTCTGTTCCATATTATTTGGTCGTTTTTTTTTTTTTGGAAAACATGTATTTTCAATTAGTTGTTCTGTGTCGTTATGCACCATTCTGTTGAAATCAGAATTTGACTTACAGTTCTAAGTGACAGATTGTTTAGAGTATACGTCAGCACCTGCCTTACGGCTTAAATCTGACGGTGTACTTAAACACTTAGTGTAGATTAAGCGTTCACTATCGCCCCCGAGCCACCCCACTCAGGAACCCGAAGGCACCCCCGAGGGGATGACAACAGGTAGCAACTTCTCAGACATGACCAAGGCCCGTCATGTCCAAACACCTTGCTAAAGTGAGCGAGCTACCTAAACTCTGGAATCCTGTTGGTTCACAACAGCACATAGAGGCTTCACATCGGTAGACACGAAGTCCGCAAAGCGAACATCAGTCTTTAAACCGACACCTCTCCCAGCTTTTGGTAACAACCACAACCACTACGTGAACTCTCGAAAGAGACCTCAACCAACAACCGGCCCATGGGATCCTGTAACCGGTATAGTAGAGGAGAACTCTACTTCCCGGTGTTAAACATTCCCCCATGTGGGCTGCCGGCCCCGTAGTACCAGTTCAAACTACTGGTAAAGTTTCGAAAGGAAATCCCAAAAGGGATTAACTTTCTATTGGTTTTGGTCATGGGCTAGAACTTAGGCACCCTTACACCTTCTATGTAGACTTACGTGGCAAGCCACTACGTTCATTATAAAATATATGCACATTCCGTTGCACTGTTAATTCAGAGATTGGTCCGTGCATATAAGTTTTATGGGTAACTGACAAAACGTTATGTCTACAAAAATCAGTTACCCTATACCCGGGGAGTATTGCATCTTGTTGTTGAGAATCAACAAGATGAACTATCTACCCCCCGGGGGGAGTTCTAAGTGACAGCTAGAGACAATTGCTTGTTTCAGTGAACTAAGCCGATCGGCCCAAAATTGCCGCGTAATCGTTGATAAATTTTTATTATGACCGCCGCCAGCGACTTTGAAGCACATTAAAACAATACGATTTTGAATAAAAAAAAAATTATATTCAGGAACAATTTATAGTCCCTAGTTTTTTTAATTAAATAACGTTGGTTGGTTGATTTGTTTACGTGGCTGCCTGTTACGCACAAGCATTCAAGTAGAATCAATAAGATTCCGTTTTGACAGACCACTCCACTCGTCAGTGTCAATCTGATTTAGGTCCGAATCCAGGAATCAGATTCGAAGTAAGATACTAGATGCATCTCGTCGCACTGAGGTATCTAATAAGATCACCTAGTCCTATCCTTGATACCTCCGAGAGATCGTCTAATGCTATTGCCCAAGAATTTGTGTCTCGAAAGGTGCAAGGGCGGGCATTAGCAAAGAAAGTGGAAGACTGTTTCCTCTTAGCTTTGATCCCGGCAACTACGGCAGTAGGAAAGTCCTATCCTGCTAGCGTGTCTCCCGATTACCTGGTGCCCCGTCAATACTGCGACGAGCCTCGAGATGTCCCTGCGGTTTCTGTGAATTAGTTGTGTTGTGCGCTTATTAAATAACATTTTCTACTTATTTTCTTTAAAATTAAACCTAATAATTATGACGGTGCGACGTTTTGATTTTGTGAACACCGCCGCCGCCGCCGATACATATGTATATTCGTCAATGGTTTTGCTGCCAGAAACAGCTGATTCGTTTTTACAGAACTTCTAACTACAAAAATTCAACAACAAAACGGCACAGAACAGAAAGTAAGAGTCAAAACTAATGAGGCCTTTACTCGTGTATTTTTTTTTCAGTTTGGTTACTGTTTTCGTAAACAAAAATATATCTGGGCCAGAATCGTTACATCCGTGAACGTACAACTCGTCATGTAATACCCCATTAAATTCTTCAGAGTATTACGTGACGAATTGTACGTTCACGGATGTAACGATATGGGCCCTAAATATGAAAAATTTTTTATTTCTGAAATATGTTTTATGAAATAATAATAGCTGTTAATATGTAAGTATCTATGACAGTTCTGCCCATTTCTACAGAACACCCCTGATATTTAGATTAAAAAAAATTCCTTGGGGTTGTTAAGTTTTCTTCTGGTTAGCTTATCGCCCCTTTAACCGGTCTATATACGCCAGTGCAAATAAAAAAATACATTTCGGTTGTTTTTTTTTTTCTTATGTGGTTACATTTGAAAGACTGTTTGGAAGTGGCAGCACTTGAGAGAGATACAAAGAGAGAGATAGAGAGAGCGAGAGCGATACAGAGTAAAATACAAACATATTTTGTATCCAGAAAACTACCGATCAAGGCGTATCCAACAGGTGAGCTTACTGGCACAGCTGACTGAGATCGCTTTATAGCAAATTTTCATACAAACTGATATAGTTTGAAGAGAGTACATACAAAATGGTTACAGTTTGGTACTCATACGTAAGAAAATGCTTTAAATTTGTTTGTGTATTTTGATATAAAGCGAGTACTTTACACTAACAAAAAAACATGTTGTTTTTTGGATTATTGTAGTTATTGTCGAACTGCACATACCTTTTAGTTTTACCATGCTACCGATCTTAATTATTTTAAATAAATTTTGTTTTGCATATGGTGATGCCGGAACTCCTTGTTAATAGTTCTTAGCTGACTTCAAAAAGGAGGCGTATGTGATATATTCCTCCTTTGTATATATCTTTGAATGGTTCAACATGCTTTACTTATAATTTATGAGCTGATTTCCGAAATGGTTTTTTCGCCTACACTTTAGTTCCATTATTTTTAGTCTTTGAATTTATGGTGTGGGGGGTGAGGGCCGGTGGTTGTGAGTTTATTCCCTGAAATATTGGTTGTCCCAAACCTATTTATAGACCGATTCTCAAAATACTTTTTTTGTGTGCCTTCCATTTTTGTTTCCATTAATTTTGAAAGGGGATGAGGGTGGTTAGTAGGAGTCAAGTTGCTTCCCTCGAAATATTGGGGGGAAGTAACCCCCTTCAAACAAAATGTTTCATTATCGCATAAATACTTCGTTTATGCCTTGATTTTTTTAGTTATTTTTTTTTGTGATAACATATTTTTTTTTTTATTTTTGGAAAATCAAAAGATCCTTGTTTCAAAGGTTTTACCTGAGGTATGGTCCTATAGTTTTTTTAATTGTCCAAGGCAAATTGCCAGCTCAATATATTTATTATTGCATAACGCCAAATTGTGGGCCCATGTAAATGTAAGCGGACGTCTGAAATATTGATTAATTACTAAATTCCCTATTCATGCAACGATTTAACATAAATATTTTTAATCTGAAATTATACGTGGGAGTGAATTGTATTTTAGAAATGAATTATAACGTGCTTGAAGCTTTCGCAGGTTTGAGTCGATTTTGTAATCTGTTCGATTGGTTTTGGGTACTGAAGTCGGTTATTTTCTTTTTTTTTTTTTTTCCCTAATTAGCAACAACTATTTTCTTCAAAACCCATATTTTTTTCCAAGATTTATGTGATAAGAAAGTTATTTATTTCTTTTAACTTTAAAACTATTTTATTATAATTCGACATCTTATTGTTTGCAACTTTTTATTTTGAAAATCATGTGTAATGTGGTAAAATTTTAAAAATAAACACTTTCTAAAACTGTACGTTTGCTAAATATCTAAAACTCTTATGAATAAGTGTACGAGTATTTATGTTAAGTCAAATTTATATGACAATTTAATATGATGATTGCAGTTTTATGCAAAATATACTCGTTTTTTTCCATATTTTCATGTTCATTTTTAACTTTGTCTGTCTGTCTCACAAAAAGAAAGAAAAAAAAAACGCAAAAACACATGCAAATGCAAATGCTGCTAAAAATTCAAAGAAGGAAAAATTCCATTTTTGTTTTTCCTATTTTTTGAAAAACTTTGAAATATTTAAATGTTACCAGAGGATTTCAATTGAGTACAAACACATTCATATTTTTGTGTTGGTTTATTTGTAGATTCTTTCGTTTTTTTTTTTGTTTGTTCGTTTGTTTGTTTGTTTTATAGGCGTCATAATGTTTGCTATTTTGTGTTTGTTCTTGTGCTGGCTGGTTCTTCATATTTTTGCATATTTTCATCATCTGCATGTTCAGAGTAAAAGAGTTGATTTTTAATAAGTGTACGAATATTTTTGTTCGTCTATTTCTTTGTGTAATAATTTGTATTTTAATGTTCGAGCTCTGCTCGTATGATTTTGTATGGTTGATATTCTCTAGTTTAAAAAAAAAAAAACAAAATAAAAAACAACGAAAACTACCAGGATGAAAAATTTATTAAATGGCATTTATGCAAATATTTATGTTAAAACATGGCAATATTAAGTCATGAATGTCGAATGAATGTAGAAATGGCCACAATGACTGTGTTTGAGTTTAAAAAAAAGGAACAATTTCGTTTACTAGCAAATATTATTTCTACTCATGCTTGAAATATTAAAATAGTTGATAAAATTAATATGCGGTAGCAAATGGGGATCCCGAAGAGGCTCCTTAAGTAAGTTTAAAGCAACAATAACACTATTTTAAAATCATTTTTATACAGAATTGAAAGTGTTTAAGGGGAACATTCTGCAAACCGATCTAGAAGAGAAAATTTATTTGACCAAACTTTAAAAAAACCACTTCAAAAAAAAAAAAAAAAAAAAAAAAAACAATTTTGGAAATTATTCTATACCTGAAGCATTTACGCAATAACCAATTTTTAATGGAAAATAACATGGCACGCGATATATGTAAAAAAAAAAATTATTTGACCAAATTGCAGGCAAAGCCTTTCAAACAAAATATAAAAAAACAAAATTTTGGAAATCGTTCCGTACATAAAGGACTTACTCATAAATCAACAAGGAAACAAGTTTTCAACCGATTGAAAAAAAAATCATTTCATCAAACTGCAAGCAAACCGGTTTAAACAAAGCATATATTTTGGAAATCATTTCACAAATGGAAGATTTATGCAATAATTGATTTTTAGAGGAAAACAACTTGCCACCCGATCTGGACAAATTTTATTTCATGACACTGCAAGCAAACCCGTTCAAACAAAAAAATAATTTACAAAATCGATCTATAAATAGAGTACTTATGCGATATATTGGGGTATTTGACGACTCACAAATTCTGATGTTGAAAATCGATGTTAAAATAATAGAGTTTAGCGTTGACAAATATAACACACACATGTATAATATAATTTTCTTTTAAGTCAGTTAAAATGGTGGTTATTCCAAATTATCAGTAGACTTTCTCTCACAAAGGTTCCACTAGCACTCGAACTGTTTGCTAGTTCCTTGAACAGAGTCACAGGAGTTGTCTTGTGACTACTTTTCTTCACTTTAGTTTTTTTTTCAACAGACTTCAAAAATAGATGGAGGTTATGAATTCTGTTTTAATGTTTGAACCTCTATAACTCTATCAATTCTTGTTTTGTTTGGCGGGGTTTGCTTGCAGTTTGGTTTAATTTTAGAAAAAATAAAACGGGCACATGTTATTCCCCTAAAATATTGACTATCGAAGAACACCTGTATTTATGAGCAGATTTTTTGTTTTTGGTTTCAACAAGTTTGCTTTCAGTTTGGATCCATAAAATATTTTGGAAAATCGCGTAGATATTGAACCACTGAAAAATAAAAAAGAAATAACTCCCAGAAATGTTAGACATCGTCTTGTCGAACAAACAAAGGACACATTTAATATCTAAACATCACTTTAGATTTCAACTACACGGCTGAATATAACAAGCGTTGTTTTGGGTAAAAGCCACTAAACTTCGTCAGTATTCAAGTGTAAATGTTTTTACTAATTGTTAGATAGCTCTGTTGAACGTGACTACATATCCCATTTATACACATTTCGAATGCAAATAGAATACGAGACTTCTAACTACTAAAATGATGTAATCTAGTGACAATTTTTATTTTTCACCATATATTAAACATTACAGTGTTGCCAATGAATTATATCCTATAATGCTAAATCTCCTGATTTTTTGTTCTACTTAACTGCACTCTTTGTTGAAGGATTTGCAAAATTATTTTTTTGTTACATCGGGCTTTGCATGCAGATTTTCCCCTAAATTTCTTAGTTTCGATTAACTTCAGCATTTATATACCGATTTTCATAATATTTTTTTTTTTCGAAGGAGTTTGCTTGCAGCTTACCTCAATAGTATTTTTTATACCCTTCACCAAAAATGGTAGTGGTACTTATAAGTTTGTCACTACGTGATTAATATCCACAATATTTATATGAGGTCCATATAGAATATATATTCTGAATCCTTATAGATAGGGAAGTTGAATGAGCCATTTCCGTCTGTCTGTACGTGAAATCGATTTTCCGAAGACACTAGAAGAGCTAGAAACTTGTGTCTTGGACTAAAATGTAAGGATTTTTCTTAAGATGATTCGTATTGAAAATCAGCAAAAATAAAATATCGGTTCTGACATTGAATTTTATATACAAATAAATGAAGATATATATAAAGACCTTCAGAAATAAATTTATAAATAAATGAGGTGCCCCAGTATTGAATATGGAATGTTTCGATTATAATTCAACGCACGAACCATCGTGCTACTGAGGGTTGTTAGTGTTATGTGTACATTAACTTAATAATAACTTTATGTTTATTTCGTACAAACCCCCTTTTAGTTCAGTGATGGATGGAAAATTGTAAAATTTTTTAAACAGTCTGTATTTTTTGTACATACATACGTATTTATCGAAAAGTGTATATGTAATTCATTCTAATTATATGTAACTATGTATAGTACATATGTATGTATATAGATATACTCGTATGTGCATACTTATTTATATAAGAAGGGAAATCTTGAATTATATTCAATGAATTATAGATCCGGTATAGCCGAATATAGCACTCTTACTTGTTTTTTATCGAAAAGACGTGAAATATTGGTCTCATGGAAATGTAAGTGACTCTGCTGTTTATGGATGATTTAAAATGTTTTTTGTTAAAGAGAGTACTTTAATTTTTCGTGTAAACGTCGATTCTGTAATATGTTCCATGGGCTCTTAACATGGCTCGTTTTTTGCCTCCATGGGGCAATATTTGTGACACAAGGAATGCGTTAATTTTCTTAATTTACAAATGCTATGTGACGTTTGCTTGACACAGAATTTTTTTTATTTTTACCAAAATTATTTTCCAAGTTTTTTCATTCGATCTAATATATGTATGTATGTTTTCACACATATCATGATGTTGGTCATATAATTTGTTAAAAAGAAAACAAAAACTTTTAAATCTTAAGTATTGAACTCGCATTTCTGTCTCATCTCTATATTCTCTACTTAGCTTTCCGGGGCTTTGATTTTTATAATTGTATTCCAGAGAAAGCTAAATAAGTTGAGTTAAAAACAACAACAAAAAAATCAATAAAAATTTTGCCTATTGGTGAAACACCTGATCTACATTAAAAAAGAAACAAACAAATAAACAAACAAAAATGCTAAATGTTGTCATGATGCCTGCCTTTCAAGACATCAACAAATTTAAATTCAATTCAATGTTTGGCGTTGAGTGTGTTCTCAGGCAAAGTAATTTATTTGCTAAATATATAGAAGAAAAACAAACAGAAAATTTGTGTAAAACGTTTAATTAAATCAACGAAAATGTATATGCAAACAAACATCACCTGCTGAGTGAGTAACATTTAAACGAGGGTTGTTGTAAGAATTTAACATTTATTTTTGCTCTTAATAAAATAAAATTTTTAGTTAAGAAAATTGCCTTTTTGTTTGTATTTTTAAACAGAAATCTGTTAGTCGACTTATGAATTTTGACGGTGTTTGAAGGTTTTGGTTTGCTTTTTTACATCCTTGTGAGACAACTAACATAGATTTTCTTTAATATTTAATATATCAACTAACTTAAGGTAAACCAAAAAAAAAAGAACCATACAATTCTGTGAAATCAAATATTTAAATACGATCAAAAACATAAATTCATATACGACAACAAACAAACACATGTACACACGTACCTACACTTCCTTTCCTTTTACATCAGTATATTAAATAAAAATTGTTGTTAAATAATTACTGGAATTACTTACTTCGGTAATTGTTGAAAAACGCCAACAACAGCAGCCACAACAGCGTGAAATAATTTTAATTTTTTTTTTCAATTTTTGTTGTCTTGATCCGCACAAAAAAACAAAAAAAAAATTTACTGGCAAATCAACACATCTTAAAGGCTGCCTTTAAGACAAATTTGCAGTTAGATGCAGTTAAGTGCCGCCTGTGGTGGATTTTTCTATTGTTAAAATAATTTCTGATATTCGTTGTTGTTGTTTTTTTCTCAAAAACTTTTAATGGCTTCAGAAAAAAAAAACGTACATATGCAGAAATGCATGTACGAGTATGTGTGTGTATACTGGTACAAGTTGTAAATATTTATGGAATATTCGATTGTACCTGGATAATTTTTACAAAATGCCCACACATGCTAAGATAATTTCAAAGAAAAATAATTTTAAAATTTTTTAAAGCTGTAAAAACTAACTGACTTTAATTGTCAACAAAAAAAAAAAAAAAAGAAACAAAAACAAATGAAACCAAATAAATATTTGAAAAGTTAATTTTGTGTATTGAAAAAATAACAAGTATTTAATGGCGCCATGCATGTTTGCGATTTAAAGTGAGAGAAACAGCAAAAAAAAAAATACAACCAACTAAATTGTGTGTCTTAAGAAAATATTAATTAAATTTGTTGGCTTTTTAGTGGCCTGAATGGTAAATAAATCATTAACTCTGACTTTATGCAGACAAATGTTTTAATGCCTCAATTTTAAATATGAAAAGTCGTTTCATGTACGATTTATTAGTTTCTAATTTTTCAAACTTAAGACTTGTCGCAACTGGAGTAATTTTTTTTTTTTTTTGCAATTAAAAATGTAACGAACGCAGCTTTTAACATTTAAGCAAACATTGATTTTAATTTTGCCAAATACATATTTGCAGAAATATCGTTTGTGGGAAAGATGAAAACAGCACTTATGTATACTAATTTTTTTTTTGGTGAATCACATATTTTTTGGTAAAATGAAGTGGCAAGTTGTCAACCCCCCTCCCTTTAAAATTTATTAACCGACTTTTAAAATTGTTTGTTTGTGTTCCACCGAGTTTGTTTGTTTTTAGTTTAGTAAAATAATTTTTTTCTTTGGCAAATCGAAGAGATATTTTTTCTCTCTAAATATTGATTAATTTTGGGTGAAATTTGGCCACCGATTCACGGATTTTTATGTCGCACTTACGTTTTTAACTCATTTTAAAATATAGGGTGTTTTTTGTAGAGTGTCACAACTTTGGGGTGGCATCAGTGCTTCATTTGACCACCCATTTAATAGTTGCTTTTTGTTTAGTTTGCTTTGAAGTTTCATTATAAGTCGACTTACACCAGATCAACGCGTGCAAATTGTTGAATATTTTAATCAAAATAATTGTTCTATTCGTCAAACTCATTGTGACAGTGGGCGCTTTAATAAATTTTTGATGAAAAAATAATTTCACATGTGATTTAACCTCATGAGATTATTTTCTTTAGGGTTGTGTTAAGTCACTTGTCTACGTCGATAAGCGACAAACAATTGAACAACTGCAAGTCAACATTCGAAGAGTTATCGGCGAAATACGGCCGCAAGTGCTGCGCAAAATTGTTGAAAATTGGTGTTCAGGATTGCGCCATCTATGCACCAGCCGTGGCGCCCACATGACAGAAATCATATTTAAACATTAATTTCATTTAATTTTCTTTCCAATACAGCCCGTTTTATTGATATTAAAAATATATTTCCTTGTTTTGATCTGATTTAAACTTGTGTCACTCTATAAAAAACATCCTTTACTTATGACAATGCATTGTGCAAGATCTTGCAGAAACGAGAAAGGGTAAAGAAGATACATGTTAAAAACGTAGAAGACTTAACTCTTTTACAACTCTGCCATTTCGAGTTTTTGTTAATTTGTAGTGCAGTGTTGCAGAACCTCTGGTGCTTTAAAGACCAACCTAAATTACGACGCAAAGCGTTGCCTGGCTGTCAAAAATTCTCATGCCCATACTAAATGTATGAGACCAACCGAAATAACGCTTCATCAACGCTTTGCAATTGGAAAATCCAATTTTGACAGCGCGTCCCCCGGGGGGTAGATAATCTCATCTTGTTGAGTTTAACTGTTATAGACATAACCTTTTGTCAGTTACCCATAAAACTTATATGCTCGGAACAATCTCTGAATTAACAGAGCAACGGGAAGTGTATATATTTTATAATGAAGGAAGTGGCTTGCCACGTAAGTCTATATAGAAGGTGTAAGGGTACCTTAGGTCTAGCCCATGACCAAAACCAATAGAAAGCTAATCCTTCGGGATTTACTTTCGAAACTCCACCAGTATTTTGAACTGGCACTACAGGAACCAGCGAGCTCTCATGGGAGATTGTTTACCGGAGGGTAGAGTGATGAACTATGGAGGTCACAGGTTTGCGATGTGAAGTACGATTGAGCCATTGCATCTACTCTCTGGTTTCATGATTCCGTGGCCGGTCGTTGGTTGAGGTCTCCTTCGGGAGTACACGTAGTGGTTGTGGTTGTTACCAAAATCTGGGAGAGGTGTTGGTTTAAAGACTTATGCTTGGACCGGTGCTTAGCGCTGGACGGACTTCGTGTCTACCAACGTGAAGCCTCTATATTCTGTTGTGAATCAACAGATCCTAGAGCTTAGGTAGCTCGCACACTTTAGCAAGGTGTTTGGACATGACGGGCCTTGGTCATGTCTGATAAGTTGCTACCTATTGTTGTCCCCTCGGGGATGCCTTCAGGTTTACCCGAGAGGGCGGCTCGGGGGCGATGGTGGACGCTTAATAAGCTCCAGTGTTTAAGTACAACTTCAGATGAACCGTAAGGTGGGTGCTGACGTAAACTTGCAACACAATTTGACAGCGCGTCAAGAAGTGAAGTTGGCTGCAAAAGTACTGTTTATTTTGTTAAGTACTGTAACTTTAGCTAACCTTCATCTCTATTTCTTATTTTTATTTAGAGCTTTCATTAATTAAAGTGAGTAGTTTAGGTTACTCATTTCAGCGTAAAAGCTAAGCGTTAAATTACGTTGCACTTTGCGTTGTAATTTAGGTAAGTCTGTTAAGCTGCATAAGCAGGCATTTTATTAATTGTTTTACTTCGCCATCGGATTTGACGCTGCGGTGTACATTAGCTTAGTACTTTATCATTTTGAGTTAATATCACCATCGTATTCTCCATAGTCAAAAGTATGTCTGGGCAAACTTTTATTCATATTGAACGATTTTTAACAAAGTTCTGGCACAATTACTTGCTAATTTGCTTTTTCTAACTAATTTTCTAATATTGAATAACGGCTTAATTTGACTTATAAAATATTGCATTTTAAAGTGAATAACTTTCTTATGGTGTTAAAAAATCAAAAGAATCGAAAAACGAATTTAGTACAACGCGATTACATTTTTATCAAACCACTTAAACATTTAAAACAGCTTTTTTTCTAGATAACTATAAAATATGCACTTTTTCCTTATTGCCACAGAATTAATATAAAATGACATTAGAAAAATTTATGATATTAATGACTTGGCCTGACCAGGTATCGAACCCAGGTCCTTAGCAATTGTTTGGTTTGTAGTCAGCCTTAAAATTAAATTTTTCATTTAATCAAAATTATTTTAAATTTCACATCTTGCTTATTATAATTAATTAATTTTTTAAAACATTTCAAAAATTCTATTTAATTTTATATTTTAGTGCCACAAAAGTTTCTTCCTTAAATAATTTTTCACCCGAAAACAATGATAAATTTTTCCCTGTCTTGGACAAATATTCAAATCAATTGAATGCTGAGAAAATAAAATATAAAAACTTAAACAGATTCCAATACACACTGACCCGTTTAAAAATTAATATTTCAAAATAAACAAAAAAAAAAAAAATACATTTTTAAATGGCCAATAAAGTACTGCCATCAATTGGCTCATGTCTCAAATGCAACGTGCTGCAGTTGAAAGAAATTTCAAAAGTAACAACCAAAAAAGAGTACATACTTGTAACGTGAATTATGTTTGAACAAAAGTCTCTGTTTTTTTTAATGGTGTTTTTGCTGTTGTTATTGCTGTTGTTGTTTCAGTTGTTGTGACATATGACCGTAAATTACGTTTAGCAAATGCCTACCAGCTGTCGTAAAGCTATTCCAAACAGCAACTTAGAAAAGGCGAACCGCTGGCAGGAAGCAGTAAATGATGAACGAACACCCACTCAAACTGTTTTATATGGTTGTTGGGAAACATACTTATGGTTGTTGGCCCTCAGTTTGTTTGTTACTAACTACTCGCATGGAGCATCGACAAGTACAATTACTCGTATGCCAGTATATGCTCTAACCGAACCCATTTACTAGAACTTACAAAACCATCAGTTGCAATGGATGTTGGTTGGTTGTTTGGTTGGTTGAAAGTGTTTCAGTTTTTTTTTTTTCTTTCAACTTTGATTTAATTTATTTCTTGCAATTTTTCTGGCAAGGTGTTGAAGTACAAGTTGCTTGTTTGTTTTGAACTTTTTCTGTGGCTACAACATAGAAAAATTGCGTGCAGTAAGTTTTAAGATGTGATTTGCTAGAACCCACGCATTTTTCTTATTGTAAATGACTGGTTTTTTTTCTGCTGTTTTGCATACGAGTTTGTCTTAAGTGATGTGTAGAATGTTGAATAATAAAATAGACGAGTTAGCTAGAACAAAAGGGAAGTTATCCTGACAAATGAATGACATTTATGTTAAGGGTATTAGTACCCACCGGAGTTACAAACTTCCGGCGCAAATGGCATAGTATAAAATGATTCAAATTTCCAGTTGATAAGAAGATAAATACACTTTAAAAAGCCTCCAGGAGCTTGAAGATACTAAACTAATATTTATTAGCAGAGACTCCAGCAGATATCATGGACACGAGCGCTGTTAGCAACGTTACAATCCACTTAGCATGGACACATAGCAAACAAATTTGTTTTCTACCCAACATTCAGGAATTAAGAAACTTATTTAAAAAGAAATTTGCTCTCGTATTTTATTTTTAACGTTTTGTTTTTTTATCGAAATAAATTTTTCCTTTAATGTTTTTCATAACAACTTTTTTTTTGGTGTAGTTTCCCTTGCAACAAAACTTTAAAATATTTTAGTTCTTTTTCCAGTCCGTTACAAAATATGCCAGCATTTTGAAAAAAAAAAAAAAATGTCGTAACTTTGTTTTTGTTCTGTGTGTGCCAACAAAACATGTCAAGCCAAACAACACATTGAAATCATCACTCAAAGACAGATGAAAATGAAAAACAACCATGAACAACATCAAGGTGCGCAACACTTGTTTAAGAAAAATGTTTCCAAACAATTTCTCAACTTGTTATCAAAACACAACGAAATTTGTATAAAGTAAAAAAAAAAAAAAAAATATAAACAAACAACAACAACAACAACAGAAAAACTATTAAGAAAAATTGGATGAGTAATAAATTTGTTGCAAAAACATGCACCAGAAGAGTTAGAGTTAAACCAAAGATCAAATCCATTTAAATGACATTGATTTGAGCCATTTATTTTGAAAGTGACATAAGTCACTTTGTTTTTAAGTCGAGATATTTAAGGGTATGCATATAAAAACGTTTAAAAATATGGAGAAATACTGAGAATAATATCAGCATCATGACATAACAAATACAAGAAAATCTTCTCGAAAGTTAGCATCCATATTTTTAAACGTGTTAAAACGAAAATCCTTAAATATCTCGACTTAAAAACAAAGTGACTTATGCAACTTTCAAAATAAACGGCTCATTTGAAAATTGTTATGTGTCTAACAAGACCGACTGAAAGAATTAGACACTAGTGGTGTTACGAATTCGTATTCGTATTCGATTCTTCGACTATTCGCCTATTTTAAGATATTCGTATTCGCCAAATTCAAGCGAATATTTCTCGAATAATTTCCACATACATTTTCCCAAAGAAAATCATACAAAAAGTTTAAAAAAGTACATAAAATGTACAAAAATCTATATATATAAAAGAGGATGTGTGTATGTATGTAAGAAATGGACTCGAAAACGGTTGGGTCGATTTTGATGAAATTTTCAGGGATCTTCAGAATATTCAGGCGGGTGACATAGGCTATATGAAGTTTTGATTGGACAAAGAGGCGTGGCAACGCCCATATAACCCAAAAATTTAAATCGCCATATTTTGGGCATTTTTTGACCTACGTCGATAATATTTGGTACATATGGTATTGGCATAATTTGAAATACGTACCAGGAGAAAAGTGGGTGGGACCACGCCCCTTTTTAGGAAAACCAAACCCTTGGACCGATCTTCCTGAAATTTTCGCAGCATGTTACTGTGACTGGAAGGAATAATAGGCTATATGAAGTTTTTATTGGACAAAGAGGCGTGGCACCGCCCATATAACCCAAAAAATTAAATCGCCATATATTGGGCATTTTTTGACCTACGTCGATAATATTTGGTACATATGGTATTGGCATAATTTGAAATACGTACCAGGAGAAAAGTGGGTGGGACCACGCTCCTTTTTTGGAAAAAAAATCGTAATATAGTCTTAACTGCTGGACCGATCGTCATTAAATTTTCACAATAGGAATTTTATTTTATAACGAGGGGGTAGCGAAGCGCACCGGGTATATCTAGTATATTATATTATTTTAAGTTTTATTTAAGGAAAGAAAGCACTTTATCTTTGTTCTTAAAAAACAAACGAATATTACATTTCGTAACTATCATTTAAAAGTTAAATTCTTTTATGTAAATTCACATCATGTTAAGTTAGTAATCAATTCTCAGTAGAGGAATGTTGGATTTCAAAAATGGACGAACTAAAATTTAATATATGAAAGTCCACCGAGACATAAGGCTGCGTGCGCAATCTGCGAAAATATGTTCTCCCAAACAACACTGAATTACTAATTAAAAGCGCAACCAGAGTAAGAAAAACGAATTCTCAAAGTATGTAAGTAAAATAATTTAAAAATGTTCATCAGTGGTCTTCAAATTCAATACCTAAAGTAGTGTGAGAGTTTTTTTTTAATTTATGGCTCGATTATGGATAGCAACCGAACTTCAGTTGCATTGCCAGCCGGCAGCTGAAAATTTGTAGTTGCCAGAAAAGTAATAAATAGCAACTGGAACTCGAACCTCTCAGTTGCCAGTTGCCATCCGTAAAACAATTGTCAGCAACTGACAACGCAACTCCATAATCGACTCATTATTGTTACTGACGCAAAGGAAGTGATTTTTTCCAATTAAATTTTAAATATTATGTGGCTCTAAACCTTAAAATTAATATTCGTATTCGGCGAATACTGTTTAAAATATTCGTATTTGTATTCGTATTCGCGAATACTAAAAATTGATATTCGTAACATCACTATTGGACACATAGTTCTGGTAATTATTATAAGTACACATTAGTATACCCAACGGACGACATAATCGTCCGTATTCTAGATTCTAGATAATGTTTTTTTTAGCGTTCATAGTCTCGTAGAGCAACCACAACTACAATTATTAACTTCTTCAATCCTGCTATTTCGTATATATTAAAAATAAAACTAAAAAATTAAATGCAAAATCAAAATACTCTATTGAGCTATTGAGATTTGTATAGATGTTAACCTAATCAGGGCCTCAATGGCCAAAGTTGGACATGACCTCATTGCACCTGTAGCAAGAAGACACGCCATTCTCGGAGCCTTGCAGAGTTTGTTCTTCGCTGTAGTCTGGAGAGGCTTCTGCCACCAACCAATTGCGCCGTACGTAATGATTGGTGAGAGAATCATTGTATAGATCCAGATGATAATTTTTGGGCTCAAGCCCCAGGTGCACCCAGCACAACTCTTCACCGCTTCTAATTGTAACGATTTTATTTCACTTAAATAAAAATCTTTTGAATTTCCTTAACAATAAGTGTGTTTTTTTTTTAAAGTTATCATATCACTCTTATTGGAAAACCTTTTATAAATGAAAAAAAAACGACGCCTGCATATTCATTTAAATCAGTTAATTTTATTTAAAATTTCGCTATGCCCGTTAAAATGTGAATCGAAAGAAAAATGTTGACAATTGATATGCCTGCGTAATCAATATTTAACTGCAAAGAAAAACTACTTGCAACACCTACACTACGTTTAGCACAACAAGAGTAGCAGTAGTAGCAGTAGCAGCAGCAGCATCAGCATACAGGCGCAAGCGATACAAATTGCAATCACAAGCCCCAAAGAACAAAATTTCCACTGGAAATATGTGGGGTAAAAGGAATCAAAACAGCAACAACAAAAACAAAAAACAAAAAAAAAAAGAGATGACCAAAAAAAGAGGAAAGATTTTAATTTTCGCATCCATATTCAAATGCTGGTATTTAATTCATTTCAAAACAAGATTGTTGTTGGTTGTCTGGCTGGCTCGCTGGCTGGCTGTTTGATTGTTTGGCTGTGTGTCACTAAAAGGAATCTGTAGCATGTCTAAATAATGTGGTACTTAATTCAAAAGGCTAAACTGCTGATCGTGCCATGTCAATTATGGCAACAATTTAAAAACCCTTAAAAAAAGAGAAATAGACAAAGAGCAGAAAAAAAATTGTTGCAAATAAATTAAAGAAAAAAAAAAATTGTGAATTGCCTTGCATGTTGCATGACTTCTTTGTTGTGTTCCAAGTCTGGTATTGTGTGTCTGATTACTAGATGTAGTTGGTTTTCTATGTTTTTTTTTTTCTTCTTTTGTGTGTGTCTATTTTCCTGTTGTGCCTCGTTAAACAAATCCGAGGCGCTAATAAAATTGTAAATAGGCGGCAAAACTTACAAGTTACTTGAAGGTTTATACCAGCCTAAATTGCAATGTTGCAAAATCCGTAACAATCAAATAATCAGCCAGTAAGCGAGTCAGTCAGCCAACCAACCAGCCAGCCAAGCATCTTGCTAGCTAGCCCGATAGATAGCCAGTCATGTATGTATCCAGCAGTTAGACAGCTAAACACCTACAGTTAAGGGACAGATTTTTAATATGGATTTGTTAGAGGTTATAAATATTTCGAGATTTAAATTATAATTCATAAACTTCGAAAACAATCTTTTTTGTTTTGCCAACTAGAAAAACTTTGCTTCAATAATAAGGTCAGCAATGATTCTTTATTAAAGATGCTACATTTGAAATTAATTGAGTTTAATTAAACTTTTTGTGTTAATCTCATGTTGAACGTAAGTTTAATTTGTTCTTTCTTATTAGTTTAAGAATATTAAACATACATATAATCACATTAATATTGTAGTTTCCTTAACTTTGGTTAGTGAGCAACAAAAAAAAAAATATTGTATTGAACGTTACCCTTCTTAAGCGCATAATATTTTTTAATTCTTTCTAATCTCGTTGTAGTAAATAATTTTAAAAATTTTACAAAACAAGAGATTTATGTTATTTACATATAATTAGCTACGACTTGGTCAGCTTCGCTACACCACAAATTTTTTTTCTCAACAACTTTTCCTGTATGGGAGGTGTCACATTTCCACCAAATTTGTGGCTCTTTTTTTTTTGTTATAAATCAGCTTAGTAGTGTCTTAAAAATCTCAAGTCATTTACTTCCTTAGTTTCTAAGATATATCAAAATTAGTGCATGGTAGATGCCACGCCCACTTGTCAATTTTTAATATAATTTCTAGTAAACCAATTTACTATGGAGCAACGTGCATAAAATTTCAAGTTTTTAGCTACATTATCTTCATAAATGCCATCAGTTTAAAACGTTATTTTATATTAAAAGTGCCACGCCCACTAATTTTTGTCTAATTATTTTTTCTTGTGTAATGCATTAAATCAACAAGAGTAACTTTTACCAAATCTTAGGTCATTTACTTTATTAATTTCCAAGTTATACAGAAATTATGATGGGGGAGGTGCCACGCCCATTTGCCAAATTTGCAATTTAAATTTTCTTTAAAACAATTATGATGATATATTTTTTTCGCCATTTGCAATTTCCCTCTAGTTTAGCTACCCTTTCTAGCATGATATAAGTGAAAGTCAAATCGTAAATAAGAGCTTTGTGCAAGTAACGCTCATTACATTTTCATATAAATTTTATATTTATTCGCACACACATAGAAAAAATTTAATTTTATATAATTGACATGGTAAATCTTCGTAAAAATTTTAAACACATAATTAAGCTCTAAATATATGCAGTTTATTTAAAAATAATTTGGTAACGTTCAATAAACTTTTTTTATATACAAACTATAAAACTTTTAAATGTTTAAAATTGCCAACATACATTCCTCCTTATATTTAAAATGGTTTTAATTGAACTTCAGCAATTACAATGGGTAGTAGAGTGTGAAAAGAAAAAGTAACGTTCAATACACAAAAAAAGAAATTGCATTAGAAAAATAATTTGAAAAATTTTAGACCCTTTTTTTTATTTAAGAAAGTGATCTCAAGCGATGTTACAAAAGAGGGTTTATTACCTTCCCCTACTTAACTTCTTCCGTGGTGATTGATGATCTTCTCCCGGTTCTTAGTCAACGAGAGCATAAAAATATTAGATTTGGCGACTACTTTTTTTTTTTTTTTGTTGATAATTTTTTTATTTATTGAATCTTCAATTTATGATTGAAACATCAATAAGTTTTTCAATAATTCTTTATGGTCTTTTCTGTTTTGTTTTGTTTTTTTTTTTTTTTTTGATGTGAACAACAACTCTGATTATCTGATTATGAGATCATCGATCCTGGTGTAAGTCCAACTTTCCGTGTAGTAAAAAAATTTTTCTCTGTCTTTTCAATCATTAAATTTTTAAGGCTTTGTAGTTAAATTTACTGTGTCTTTACGACATTGAATTTGTAAAGGACAACTACTACGAGCATCTGGGTACGCATTATATTTAAAAGTAGGGCACCTTAACGTGGGTATACCGAACAAAAGAAATGTTGAAAAGTCTCATATAGACTACGAAGAAATATGTTGTCATATTGCAATTTTTAAAAACAATTAAAATTTCCATTTGAAAAAGTGACAAGATTTACAAGCCGCAAAATATCATCTGAATTAACTGTTGGGGCGCTTTAAGACTTTTTTCATTCGAAATTTTCCAATATTTTTTTTATTTTTATTTCGTTTGCATAAAATCAAAATGTTCAAAACTCTGTTAGGTTTTTTTTTAGCATTGAAAATGATTTGGCGGCTGTTTTGTAAGCCCATTTGCCGATACAGTTGTTTCTTGTTTTGTTGTTGTTGTTGCTGTTGTTGGTTTTTTTTTTTTTTTTGGTAGTTTGCTGTCTTACCACCCACTTGCTAATTGTAGTATTTAAGCACTTGCGTGTCGACCATTTACTGCACGTTTAAGCTTAAAGCTCCCTGGAAAATATATTTTCGTTTTTTGAAATTTGTTTCATTCTAGTTTATTTCGAATAGGAAACACTGGTCGGTCTTAAACGTGAATTTGGTTTGTTATTTTCATCTTTTAATGCACGTTTTCTTTTTTGTCTCTTCGAGTTTTGGCTGCTTTTCGTGGTGTTTTTTTTTTAATGAACACAATGGGGGTGTCAATGTGCCAATAAGTTTGGTGTTTTATTATTGTTGTTGTAGTCCTACATTTTATGTTGTTAATTTGTGGACTTTTTGTTACTCGTTTATCAAAAAGAAATAAATGTTTTAAGCCGCTTAATAAAAATCTGTGTGGCAAAAATCGGTCTCTACTAGCGACAGTTTAAGCATAAAAAATAAATATATTTTTCTAGCACGCACTCTAAAGCACAAGACACGCAAACCTATTTCACATATTTTAATGAAATTCAAAGAAAAAAACATATATATGAACATAATTAAGAAAGACTATTTGAAATTTAAAATAAAAATGCAATCCTTTAACCATTCGCCATTTAAAAGGCTCAATAAGAAAAACTATGAGTCCATTCCTAAAATTATTCATCTAGAATTTTTCTATTTTCTATTTTCTATTTTTTTTTTTTTACAACTGTTCTGCTTTGCTTTTCTTTTACGTATGTATTACAGGCTTAAATCCAATTTCCAGTTGCCAAGAATATCACTCACCATTATCGTCATGGCAGTGGTGTGTCTATGGCACCTCCTCTCAATTGTAATAGAAATCATAACTTTGTAAAAAAGTATGCAGACAGTTAGCTGCCATTTCCATATTGTGGATGCTTTTAGTATTCGTCGTTGTCTATTTAAATTTGCAAGGTTATGTTAGAGATTTATTTTTTTTTTTTTTTTTGAAATAACGTACGGGTACATGTTGTTTTAGGTCAATATAAAATAAAAAAACCCTTTAGCTTTTCAAAATATCAAGAGCCAGTAGTTTTGTTGACGTCTCAAAATAAAACCTTGACATATTTAAGAGGTTACAAGTCGAATTGATCAGTCGCTACATAATCAGTAGATAAAACAAAAAAAAAATGTTATAAAATTATATTAATGAATTCTCAAATTAATACGAAAGTTTTTTTTTTTCAAAAAAGAAAAAATACTGAATTAATTATAAAAACCTTTGATCACTAGGTAAGTACTTGCAAATATATTCGAAACTATGTAGCATCTGATCGACAACATATTTATTATTTACTAGCTGAACCCGGTGTGCTTCGCTACCCCCTCGTTATAAAATAATATTAAAAGTATTTATATATCCTATTGTAAGAATTTAATGACGATCGGTCTAGTAGTTAAGACTATATTACGATTTTTAATTTTCCTAAAAAGGGGCGCGGTCCTACCCACTTTTCTCCTGGTACGTATTCCTAATTATGCCAATACCATATGTATCAAATATCATCGTCGTAGGTCAAAAAATGTCCAAAATATGGCGATTTAAATTTTTGGTTATATGGGCGGTGCCACGCCCCTTTGTCCTCAATCAAAACTTCATATAGCCTAATATTCCTTCCAGAGTCACAGTCAGATGCTGTGAAAATTTCAGGAAGATCGGTCCAAGGGTTTATATATATATAGATTTTGATAAAACTTAAGTAAAAATAGTTATGTATGTACAGTGCGCCGCGATAATATGAACTATTTAAAGCCAAGCCAGTTCACTTTTGCAAGATTGCTCATATTTGCGATTGTCATCTAATTTGTATGAAATTTTGATTGACAGCTGAAAGCAATTCAAAAACAAATAGGGAAATCCCAAAATTATTCTGAAGTCGAAGCAGAATTTATCTACAAGCCTGTTTAGAATGATTTCATCACGGTTTCGATAAAAATCCGTTAAAAAAATTCAAAAATCAGTTGTTCACTTTTTAACGCTTTCGCACTAAGTTCATATTTAAGAGTAGCCAATGGAAGAAAAAAAGTGTTCCTATTTTGGGGTGGTCATACTTTCGCGAGTGCACTGTATATTGTTGCAAAGGCATTCAGTTTGAATTTTTCTCCTAGATAATATTGAGTACTTTAATTTGTTAGTATTTATTTTGGAATAATCAAATATTTTCATGCTACGTCGTCCTTCTAAGACATCAATGACAATTCTGCCAACAATGAAAATTCAGACATCAGTGACAAATCTGTCAACAATTAAACTTCTGTCATCACGGATAATTCGGTCAGCAATAAAAATTCTGTCAACCATGACAATTCTGGCAACCATGACAATTGTGTCAACAATTCCAATTCATCAATGACAATTCTGTCATCAATGACAATGCTGTAAACAATGACAATTTCGTCAACAATTACAATTCTGTCATCAATGAAAATTCTGTGAACCAATAAAAATCTGCCAACCATGACAATTGTATCAATAATTCCAATTCTGTCATCAGTGACAAATCTGTCAACAATAACACTTCTGTCATCACGGATAATTCGGTCAACAATAACAATTCTGCCAACAATGAAAATTCTGTCAACCAAGAAAATTCTGTCAAAAATGACAATTCTGTCAGCAATATCAATTTTGTCAACCATGACAATTCTCTCATCAATGAAAATTCTGTCAACCAAGAAAATTCTGGCAACCATGACAATTGTGTCAACAATGCCAATTCTGTCATCAATGGCAATTCTGTCATCAATGCCAATTCTGTCATCAATGACAATGCTGTAAATAATGACAATTTCGTCAACAATGTCAATTCTGTAAACAATGACAATTCTGCCAATGATTTCAATTCTTACAACAATGACTATTCTGTCAACCATGACAATTCTATCATCAATGAAAATTCTGTGAACCAATAAAAATCTGCCAACCATGCCAATTGTATCAACAATTCCAATTCTGTCATCAATGACAATTCTGTCAACAATGGAAATGCTGTAAACACTGACAATTTCGTCAACAATTACAATTCTGTCATCAACAAAAATTCTGTCATCAATGAAAATTCTGTCATCAACAAAAACTCTGTTATAAACTAGCATTCGAATATCAATGACAATTCTTTTGTCAATGGTAGTGTACAAGCACATACACTGAGACCCAATTCGATCCATTGTGATTCCCTTCATAAATTTTTGTTGGTATAATTTTCAATGCCTAAGAAGAAATTAAAGATCCATCAATTCCCATGATAAAGCACCTGATATTATCAAATTTTGCACTTTACGATATCGCTAATGAGCTCATGGAAACGTCTGCTTATGCAATCTTTGCCGATGCGATTGCAGCCTTGGGGAACTTCAGATAATATGGTCTACAGTTTTTAGCTCCTCTTTATCCCCGCACATCCAACAATAATTCGGAGTGCAATTTTTGATTCCGTTGATAATCGCTCTAACTGAGCAATGGCTACTCAACGCGCCTATTAAGACTCTCAAAACCTTTTTTATTCATTCCCAGTAACAAATTAGATTTACCCAAGTCAAATTCTCTCTGCAATCTTCTCTAACCTTCCACAATCCTCTCTATTGCTCCAAAAATTATTAGTTCTGTTAATCACCCAATTAATGAGTTCCCTATAGTCGGAACGCATCTATTACTAACTTCTTCATTTAATGCTAACCCCCTCCTTAGCCTTTGCTTATCAGCGGTTTCATTGCCCTCAATA
The DNA here is from genome assembly GCA_947311025.1 of Lypha dubia. NCBI lineage: Eukaryota > Metazoa > Arthropoda > Insecta > Diptera > Tachinidae > Lypha > Lypha dubia. The sequence continues at coordinate 73,475,306 of OX371264.1, read as the reverse complement.
TTGCAATAAGCTGGAATCCAAAATACCCCAACACTATATTTCTCCATAAGCAAATTGCGAGCTCGTACCGAGTCTTGGTAGGAAAATAGAAATTTTTTCTAAATTATTTAATAACGATGACTAATAGTCGATTGAAATTTGTATTTTATTGCAAAATTCAAACTTATTGTTCCATTTCAATTAAAAAAAAAAAAGAATTCTTCACAAGGTCCCAATCAAACACGTTTTTGTATTAGACCCTGATTTGGGAACAATTGGATCAGAGTCTAGTTGATCCCAAATGAATTCGCATCGATTTTAATCAAATACCTCAACATTCTGGAATACTAATTTATTGAACATTTATCCATTAAGCTGATCGCTAGAAAAAATGACTACCTACATTTCAGTGATCATCCTCCGCAGCTTAGTTAGTCATACCTAAAGTAGGGTATTGACATAAAACACTATTTTCAGCAATATACAATTATTGTTGAGGTTTTTTTCGGTGTACAGCCTACTCTGACAGTGTATAGGCAACTTTTCAGCCATATCTATTGATTGACAGGTACTTGGGGCCAATATTCATACCATTTACAGGGAAAAACAAAAAAAATAAATAAATAAAAAAAATAAAAAATATGTATGAAGGAAAAACCCATAAAAAAACAACTTTAAGACAATAGAAAACGTGATTTAAATATTAGTAACAAATGCATTCTTACATAAAATCTATATTTTGAACAGCAACAATGAAAAAAACTAAATTGCCAGAACATGAGAAATGTTTCAAATTATTTTACTTCAAAGTGTCAATTAGTGTTGACGGTAACTATTTTATCTAAAGCCGAATTTTATTAAAAAGTTATTTTAAAAATAGTATACAATAGTAGTACAAGACAACAGCAGCAGTACGGAGTTTTCAACTTCTAATATTTTTTATTAGTAAAACTTTGTGTTACATCTTACGAGTTGATACAAGGTTCAAGTAAATGTGTGAGAGAGAGAAGGAGCGAGAGAGAACGCATTATATATGCATCTGAATCGCTCTGTGTGTGTGTATTTAATTAATAATAAAATATATTTTACCTGCAATTAAAAGCATGAGTTTACATACAAAATGCAATATTTGCAGAATAAAAATAAAAAAGATGTTGTGATAAATTAAGTTGGGCGATCGTTTGAGACATACCTGTAGGATTAACACGTTTAACAGAAATCAATTAATCTTAACTGTACTAAATCGAATATTTCAACTTTTATTTTTATTTATTTCGTTGAAGCTCTATTTTTCAAGCTTTTCAGCGAAATGCTTACTGTTTTACTGATCAGTTGGTAATAGCAACCAACGAAATGCAGCATATAGGTTAGCTAATACACAAAAAAAATTATAGTTTCAATAGAATTTTTCAATAAGGCTTGTTTTATTTATTATAAAGAAATCTCACAAAGATTTCTCGAGACCAACCATGATCTTGCCCTCAAAATTATTGATCGCTTAGGCCCCACTGCGAATTTAATTTAGGAATAAATTAATATAAAATTAAATTGTACGAACTTAAACCAGATTAATTGCAAATATCATTTAAAACAAACACATATAATGATAAATTGAATGCTCTAATAATTTGGCGGCCCACTGTAATGATCACTTTATTAGTAACCAAAAGAATTGCAATATGGTTGCAATTTACAATATATGTACATATATTTTTGAAAAATTATGACTAGAATGATAGTTTTTGATAAAAAAAATGAAATTATAGTAAAAACAACCATATTTTCTTCAGCCAATTTGCTTGTTCTAAACAAACTATTGTTATGAAATAAACAGAACTATCTGCTGATACACTTTTTTTTTTGTTCTAACTCTTTATTAAATTCTTTTCTGTCTGGTTTGTATTTTATTTTGGAAATAGAAAAAGAGAATAACAAATCAATTAATGTTTTAATTAATATATTATTTAAGAAAATATGGTTACAACAACAATATATGATTAGTTTAAACCTTCAAATATTTACACGGAACTAAACTTAAGCTTGTATGGCATCATTTTATTTTTACATAAAACTTCAATATTTATGATATTAGATTTGATTGCAATTATATACGAGTACAAATGTATGTACATATGTATGTATGTATATAGGCTATAGTAGCTTGCTCTTAGATTATGATTGGCCTAACCATGTATGTATGTACATATGTATGTATATTCTTTACGTCTAATTTATTTGTAAGATTTCAGAATATTTATATACTTACATACGTGAAATTCAACACATTTTTTATCACTAAACATTTTATTTATTTTATAAATTTTTTGGAAAAGTGGATTAAAACTGTCCGGAAAACATACCAAATTTACAAAATGGTTTTAAAAAATACATACATATGTACATACATATGCGCTGCAGCCCGAAATATGTACATATGCTATATTATGCTGAATATGGTAGGTATACATAATAATATTTGCACCAAAAAAAATTTCTAAAATAAACTTCAATTTGCGGAAAAAATTCAGTAATGAACATTTAAAAACGTTAATGAAAACATATTTAAAAAAACTTATAAAAAATTTAAAAAAGATTTTCATCAAAATTTAAAAAAAAATCCATCAAAATTTAAAAACACTGGAAATGTGGAAAAAAATATACACCAAAGAAATTGATCCCCTAAATTGCTAAAATTATTAAAAATGTAGTAAATCTGTAAATGAAATAAAAATTTCTTTATATTGAAATATTAATTGATCGAAAAACTAATTTGTTTTTTTGTTAAAATTGTTATTAACAGTTAAGAAAAAAATCAAATCAAAATATGTATGTGTGTATATATAAGGGAAAAACTTGCAAATATGCCGCAGAAAGTGAAAAACAAAAATCCTAAATATGCTGTATTTTAAGAAATATGCAAAACTATTCAGCAAACAGTAAAATATGCAAAAAAAAAATTATGCCAAAAACTTCGGAAATCAAAAAATATTTTTTGATACATATGTATTTATACAGGCTACAGAAGCAAATTTAATAATCAGCGAAATATTAGAATAACATTCTTAACATACTTATATGTACATATGTATGTATGTAAGTATATTTCAAGCATTAAAGGAAAAAAAATTAATATCTATACATCCCTTTAGATTTTAACTAAATGGCTGAATAGAACAAACTTACTTAGGTACCTACACATGTACATACATACATACATACATATGAATGTATGTATATAAAAAATATATTATTTGATCATACATTTATCGGACAGGACTAAACATGCAATTGCATGTTTTCAGATTTCCTTTGTTTTTAAAGGTCAAAATATGTTTTATGAGCGATTTCCTTTCTATGAAGGTTTTCATAACGGCATTAATTGATTTTATGACATCGCCTTAAATATCATACAGGTAGCAAATACCTACTACACAAATACATACATACAATAGGGGAAATCGCTCTTATAGTATTGTAATCTTGCAAGTCTAGCTTATTTTCATCAGTTTGTAGCAATCATGGTGGAATAATAAGGTGCGCGTATCAACGCAACAACAAAATCGACATGCATTTTGTTTGTGTAAAATTAATTCAACATTGTCAAAACAAAGCTGTATACAAAACAAAACAAAAGTTGTTTTGTATGTATTTATTGGTTATACAAAAACAAAAAGCATAACGTAAACAATAATATTCATGATGGCGGCCAAAAATGTAAACAACTTTTGACAAGACCGAATTAACTTACCATATTTTTGCAGATTATTTAACGGTCAAAACACAACCCTACAAAAAACCATATTCCTTCTTCCGCAGATCTGATTATTAGACCATGGTAGCAATGCTATAACAACTATACATATGTACATATAAATAAGCTATACCTTCAAGAGCTGCAACGTATGCAAGAGCAGTTTTCAACCAAGAGTGATTACCCTCATTGTTCAGTTAAAATTTTAATTGTTTACAATTAAATCAAACACTAATTATAAAATTTGAATGTGTCCTTTTCTTCACACACGGGATTATTTCATATGGCATAAAATGTATACGTGCACACCTCTGTGTGTGTGTGTGGAAAAGTGTTTTTTTGTTCAGTTATTTTTGCAAAACATGCTTGTATTGGTTTTGTTGAAAATTTATGCCAACGAAAAACCGCTCTCTTTAGCTGGATTCACCCATTTTGTCCAAACAAAATTTTTGTCCGGACCATGGTGGAATTAATAAGGTGCGCTTATCAACGCAACAACAAAAAACGACATGCATTTTGTTTGTGTAAAAATTAGCCAATGTTGTCAAAAAATTAGCCAATGTTGTATACATAACATACATAGTGGTTATGCAAAAACAAAAAGCATAACGTAAACAAAACTATTCATGATGGCGGCCAAAAATGTAAACAACTTTTGACAAGACCGAAGTAACTTACCATATTTTTGCAGATTATTTAACGGTCAAAACACAACCCTACAAAAAACCATATTCCTTCTTGCGCGCACCTTATTAATTCCACCACGGTCCGGACAAACATTTTTTTACTGAGAGTTTTCTGCATCACGATTCACTCATTTCGAAATATTTGTCCGCAAATTCAAAATCTATTAGTTTTACAAGGTGGCAGTACTGCAGTGACTGATTATACTTTGCTTTGTTTATTTTGGTGCCAAACAACATATTTCAAGTTATTTCCTTTAATAAAAACGTACATATAATCGATTCCAGCGGCGTAAGCTATTGCTGTCCAAATGCTTTGCTTTTTGTGGTATTTTTATATGAGCTATTGCTCATATCGTTGATGCACTCTCTTCCGAACTATTTCATTTATTCAATAAGTTTTTCGGCAATCGATTCATTTAGCTCCATTTTACAATATACTTTATTAAATTTATTAAATATTTTTCGAAAAAAATGACGCACACATTTTAATTACACAAACACAAAATGAATATGCAAATATTATATGATTTGGCAACTCAGTTCAACTTTGTATGAAAAATTTTAACCTATTGGCAGCTCAGTTCGCAAAATATAAAATTAACCCAATTCAAGCTGAGAAGAGCGTAGCCAGGTATATATTGTCTAATGTCCCCAAATTAAAGAGTGTTGTCCCCAAAAATCCCTATTTTAAGACTGGAAATCCCCAATTTTGTCCCAATAAATATGTGTATATTAAGCATCATAAAAAACATTTTTTTTATTAATTTTATTACATACATTTATTTAAGTTAATACATTCGTATGTGCTCAATGGAACTTTTGAATCCATAGAATTTTTAGAATTCCATACACGGAATCAAATTTATTTTTTTTCTATGCTTTCGAGTTGTAAATTTATAAATAACTCAAAATTTTCCATACTCTCAGTGAATATTTTAAGCAATTATTTCGCTAGTACAGTTAAATAATCTAAAAAAATTTGTTTGAACTCCTTTTGCTTCTAATTCCTTGGAACATTCTATGCCAACATCAATTTTAGCAACAACCAAATTACTTTGCTTATCGTCAATTAGTACATCCATTTTGGCAATATCGAATTCAATAAATTCTGGTTTTAAAAATTTTGAACAAATTGTTATAAAAACCAACATCTTCAATACCATCGTCTTGAAATAATCGAAATATGGAGAAGAAAAACGCCAAGATACATAAACATATATGTATGTAAATATATGTATGAAAGAAAATGGTAAAATAAAGCAAAATTGATAATAGGTATACTGAAAATGAAAAATCCCCAAATCCCTCCCCACGATAAGCTGTCCCCTAAAACCAACTAAAATCCCCAAGTTGGGGAGAAATCCCCACACCTGGCTACACTGGCTGAGAATGTTCCGAACAAAATTATTTCTCTTATTTTCTCGCTCTGAACAAGAGAGACGGCAAACTACATACAAAAATAATCTTGTCCGGACAAAAATTTTGTTCGGAAAGAATGGTTGAATCCAGCTTAATTTTTTGCCTGCATATATTTGTTCTCGTCTGTGAAAGGCCAAACGAATTGACGCAGTGCGAAAAAACCCAAAATTACCGCTATCTATGTACAAGGGGCGTCAGGAATTTTTAACAGAAGTTAAAAGAAGAGTAATATGAGTTGTGTGCGTTTGTGTGCGTTCGCATGCGCGAGAATGCGCGAGAGTGCGCTGTAAAGCAAAAGCAACCTGCATACGTATGTATAAATATAACCGGCGCCATTGCATCGTTATTCAGTTGCTTCTTAGACTTATACCGTCGATAAGTTGTGCGTTTTTTCCGGAGAATGTTAATTGTTGACTGCAGTAAATTTTCTCCAAGTGATTTAATTATTTTCGTTGAAAGCATAGAAGAAATTGCACGCATAAAAATTTTAAAGAAACAACAGAAAAACAAGTATCGTGTCCGCTACGAAATGAATAAACCAGCAAATATACCCGCAAGCAGTTCATCTGTTATGACATCTAATAACAAGCAGGAACTGGAAACTATTGTCAATGCCGTTGCGGTAAATCAACAAGATAAATCATTATCATGTGACAACGAAATATACAGCACACCTTATGATTGCTTGAACACTACTACTAAGCTTGGTGCCTGGGGGCTCTATAGCACGCCTTATGATGACAATAATAAAGAAAATCTAGATCCATTGTCATGTCCCGAAAAGATCTATAGTATGCCTTATGATTGCATTGCCGCCTCTACTAATATGGATGACAATGAATATATGGAGATAAATACACCAAATCATGTATACGAAGAACTGCCTCAGAGTACTAAAAGATCTAAACGAAAATTATCTTTTCTTGGTTTGATAAGCAAAAAATATAAGAAACGTTTTTCGAATAAAATTGGAAAAAATAATTATTGTCGAAGAAGTAATTCATGGATTAAGGTAGCATAAATGGGTTGTGCTTCAACTACATACATACATACATACATACATAAGTACATACATATACATATATAAATGTATGTATGTAACAGCTGAGCAAACGAGCTAATGAAAGCGAGATTAACTGATGAATGAATTTGAGCTTTAATCTTAAACTTACATACATAAACTGGTGAAGAAAAATTTGTTTTATTTTGAGTTAAAAAAAATTTAATATTCAATTACAAAATTCAATCTTCATTACAAAATAAATTTAATATTCAATTACAAAAATCGCCGATTAAATTACAACATAATTTGGTTTTTTAAAATATGTACTTGTAATTTTATTTACAATTAATTCATTTAAAATAAATTAATTTAAAATTAATTCATTTAAAATAGCTAATGAAAGCGAGATTAACTGATGAATGAATTTGAGCTTTAATCTTACACTTACATACATACATAAACTGGTGAAGAAAAATTTGATTTATTTAGAGTTAAAAAAAAAAAAATTTAAAACATTCTTGTAACCTATTAAATAAATTAATGTTAAGAGAAATGTATTTCATATGAATAAAGAAATAATTTGCGTTAATCGAAAATTATTTTGTTTTTTTTTTATTATTTTTACAAAAAATTTAATTCAAACTAAGAAATCTACTGAGATTTTACATTAATTTTATGATTTCAAATACTTAGCAGGCATTTTCAAAAATTATTTCGCACATACATACATACACACATATGTATGTATGTATGTATCTACATACATACATTAAAACATACATACATACATATGTATGTATGTACATATGTATGTTGCGTTGATCAACTGTTCAACATGATTAGAAAATTCAAGTGAATTTAGATCGTGGCACCACAATTCTTTACAGAAAAAAAATAAATTTAATATTCAATTACAAAAATCGCCGATTAAATTACAACATAATTTGGTTTTTTAAAATACTTGTAATTTTATTTACAATTACTTAATTCAGCAACTGCATCAATTAATCACGTGATCACAGCGTTTTTATTTGTGAGTTGATATTTTTCTGTAAATTTGCGAGTAATTTTCTTACGTGACAATTGTTACTCACAAAAAAAAAATTTAAGAGAGAAAATACGCTGTTTAGTTCAATTTACATACATATGTCATTTTTGTTACATTTTGCAGATTTCAATCGAAAAGATTCTTGTAGCGAGAGTTACAGAACATGAGCACAGAAATAAAATTTTTTACAAATTTTCAGTACATGAAAATATTGAATTTTTTTTTTTGCTTGATTAAATAATTTTCCTTGGAGTTTATTAAATTCAAAAAGAACAAAATAATATCAATCGTATTTCAATCAGTCCAAAGCGGTGTCAAAATTACGATTTTCTTGAGTCAAGTACATACTCAAGTCCGGATTGTTTAATCCTAAAATACATACATACATACATATGTACATATGTACATACTTATGTAAGTATATATGTATGTAAGTATGTATGTACTTACCCTGTCGTCAAATGTGTAGCTAGCTACAAGAAAAGCTAACTTTTAAATTGATTTTTCTAGACTAACTTAAAGCTAACTACATTACAATGCAGAATGTAACCAAAATCAATTAGTAGGTTGAGTATATATATATTATACTCTCATTTATAATTGAATATGGTGAGCGCCAACAAATTTACTCATTTAGGAACTCTTAAAATTATTTCAAGTATCTCATAACTTCTTGCCGTCAATATTTAAGTGGTAACTTAGCTGAGTGGTATGCGCGTTGACTGTTAATCCAATGACCTGTGGTTCGAGTCCCAGCACAGCATCGGTTGGAAAATTAAATTCGAAAACAAATTTATTATTGCAATGTTAATATAAAACAACTGAATATAGAATTGAGAAAATAAAATAAATATGAAAAATATTTTTTTTTATATATGTATACTAACTAACTACCGGTTGACTTATTCCAACTAACTTAAAGTTAGCTACAAGTAGTGCAGAGTCGGGCAATTGACTACTTCCTAGGACATCGCAATGTTAAAATAGTTAGTTAATTACATATAAAGTAATCCAAGTGTCAGTCGCCACTAGTTGCGAAATAGTTAGCTTAAAGTTAGTTTAAAGTTAACTTAGTTTCCGACAGGGTATGTACATACTTAATTCAACAAGAGAAAAAAAAATTGTTCAAAAAACATTCGGCTTGATTTATGCGCGAAATTAACGGCTTGAGATTGGATGCAAGAATTCACGACCAACATCATCATGCAGCCAATTAAAAGCCATACAAATTTCTTTTACCTAAAACAATTGTTGTCGCATACTTGGATCAGATCCTATCAGAGCATATTAATAATCGTTTTTATCCTGAAATACAATTGAATTAAATTTATAATTCGTAGCAAAGTAAATTTATATTATGCCTTGGCCACATTAGAATATTAAAATCGTCAAATAAAAGGCAATAAAAAATAAAACTTAAACCAAAACTAACTTAACAAAATTACTAGGTGGCTCGGTTGAAATTTCTCAATTTCGCAATTTCTCAATTACATACACACAATTTTTTGTGAAATTTGAATACGAGAATTACTTTGCTACTAATTTGAAGTTTTTATTTATTATAAGTATATCTACATATGTATGAAAAGTAATATTATCAGGCTCAAGTTCAGTTTTATTGAATTAATTAAAATTCAAAATTACTAAGAGTTTTTTTTATGTTGAAAATATTATTATTTATATCCAATCAGTTTTTAGCAGAACGTATCAGTACCGATTTCAAGGCCGCTACACCGCTCAACAGCGTTCAATTGTCCATCTTTACAATTTTCGTAAAGTGGATACTAATTGAGAAGAATATCAACTATTTAACCAGTTTTCAACCGAAATAGAATACGAGAATTAATTTTTAATTCATTTTTTATTCGGTGGACTTTCACATATTAAATTTTAGTTCTTCTATTTTTGAAATTCAACATTCCTGTATTGAGGTTTGGTTACTAACTAAACATGTGATGAACCTATAAGAGTATAATTTTTTAAGTGCCAGCTACAAAATATATATTTTTGTTTATTTTTTAAAAAGGTTATGATCTTGAGTCAAAGACAAAGGGTTTGCTTTATAAATTTTTTTGTAACTAATTGGGGTATTCACACGGTAGTCATAAAGTCATACATATATCAGAAAATAATAGCACACCAAAATATGACAAGTGTGAACACTTTTATTTGGTGTACTATGTCATAATTGTGCCAGCTGATAAAAAACAAAAACATTTAACTGCACTCTACTCGTAGTTTTTAGTGCGCATACGCTGCATTTTGGTTTAAATATAAATGTTGATAAAGAAAATAATAAATTTTTTGTAAATCATCTAAAATGCCCATTATCAATTAAAATTTTCAAAATGTTTTTGAAATAAATATAAACAAATGAAGCTGTTGCCGGTAACATGAGCTGAAGTATTTTTTGAATGGCGCACATAGGGGTATTTTGCCAATCTAGCCGGACATTACTTATTTTTTTTGTTTATATTGCTTCTATTGGGTGCCGCTAAATTGATGAAACTTGGCACAAGTATATGTTATGGTCATAGGCTATTTATGTAAGAAAATAAGAAACATCGGACCAAGGCGAAAAAGTTCCCCTTAGAAGAACTAATCCTACTTCCGAAAAATTAAATTTTTTTTTAAGTTTTCCCGTACTTTTGCTTAGAAAATGGAACTGTTAACGTCGGCTAAAGTTAAAAAACCTAAACTTGGACCCAGGCTATCATAAAATGCCATATTTTCCCTGCCTCTTTTGTGGGCGATGACACAAAATATTATTTGCAAAAATAATGTTAATATTAAAAGGAATGAATTACTTACGCTTTAATATTATACAAATTTAATTTTTGAATTATTATAGGAAGGGGAAGGTATCCCTCCAATGCCACCCTACCCAAAAAAAAACGTCTCTTTCAAAAATTTTTTTTTCTAGTTTCCACAAAATATTTATTTTTAAAATTTTATGTCGAGGAAAGGTAAGACACCAATGCCTATCCAATCCCCGCTACCCAAAATATTAATAAAAATACAATTTTATAATTTATTACTTTATCTCAAAATAATTACTTTATTCATAATCATAACTTATTTATAATAGTAAGAATAAATTTAATTTAAAATAAACACAATTACTTTATTTAAAATAACTTCTATTTTGCACTAAGATGATGATGAGTGCCATTGTTCTTCTTCATCTGTTTCTTCAAAGACCTCTGCCGAATCCGAATCCTCTTCAGAGTAACTCCTCAGTAAAAAAAAAAAAAATGTGAGTACCTGCAGGCCAGATATGTTTATATTTTATATAATTTTGTTTTTGTTTTTAATAATAAGAAAAAAAAATCCATTAAAACAGGTACATTTATTTTGCTCCAGCAAATAACGTCATTTACAACGCAGCTGCACAGGTAGCTAAAAATCGCTATAGGGGTGGGTTGAAAATTACTGTTTCGCATTACGCATTTATTTTTTTAATCAGGTAACAGCAGCTTTATGTGTAATAATTTAAATAAAAAAACATATACATACATACAACATACCTACCTATAATTATTAAAAACTAAAACATTTTATGACTTACAAAACGGTTTCTTACTCATATAAAGAGTATGGCTGACTTCCAAAACGTCAATTGCTTTGTGTTTGAACAAAGCATCACATTTCATAACGCCGCAGTACAATGATTATACAATGTATACCATTTCAAAACGCCGCCGCCAAGTGTTTTTAACGCAGTAAGAAAGCAAACAAGGCATCGGTTTTATAGTTGATTCATTGCTGCGGTACTTTGCATATGTATGAGATTTAAATGCAGTAGCAATACTGTAAACAAACTTTGTATACGAACGTTTTGGAAGTCAGCCTATATATTGAAAGTGGCATAATTTCTATACAATAATTACAAAAACAACTTAAACAAATTCATGTTGTTTTTGTGACCGTGGTCACTAAAAATTTACTGTTATTTTTCATACATACTCTTCACTTATTTCATAGTTTTTGGATTTAATTTCATATTTTTATGTGGGAGTTATTTCATTACACAGAGAAAACAGTGCCTAATAAATACCTAATAAAATAGAACAAAATTAATAAGATATCTCTACGAATTTTTTTCAAGAAGGAAGACTTATTATTTTAATAAGGAAAACCTTATTGAAAAAATCAATAAGGAATCTTATGGTTTTTATTAGGTATTCTTATTGTTTTTTTCAATAAGGTTTTCTTCTTGATTTTATTAGGTATTCTTATTGTTTTTTTCAATAAGGTTTTCTTCTTGATTTTATTAGGTATTCTTATTGTTTTTTTCAAAAATGTTTTCCTTATTAAAATAATAAGACTTCCTTCTTGAAAAAAATTCGTAGAGATATCTTATTAATTGTGTTCTATTTTATTAGGTATTTATTAGGCACTGTTTTCTCTGTTGTGATGTTAGGAAATACAAATTTGATGTCATCAGAACGTCATGGTACGTCCCGAATGCTTATTTACAACATTGTATTTGTATTATCTGGATGGAGGGGTGATGAAAACATTTTTATAAAACTTACGAATTCAGGGGAGTTGAACCAAGGAACTTCGGTTTAGTAGATTGGCACTCTAACCACCTCACTACTACACCTTACTATAGTATACATGTTAGCAGCCAGTTTAAGAAAATGATTTATTGTAGCACAAAAAAATTATGAAAAAATTGTTCCTTTGTTGATTTATATGTATGAAATAACAAGCAAGCTAATGAAATCAAAAAGATATTCTTATTAAAAAAATTAAAAAGATGATTTACACATGATCATACAGGAACCTAATAAAATCAAGAAGAAAACCTTTTTGAAAAAAACAATAAGATGGCCTAATGAAATCAATAAGAAATTCCTTTTATTTACAATTTATATGAAAACCTAATAGAATCAAAAAGTTTTTCTCTATGGATTGTTTTTTTGGTGACAAAAATAACGAAAATTGGGTAAAAAAAATTGTAAATAACAAGTTTTCTTCTTGATTTTATGTGGTTTCCTTATTGAAAAAATTAATAAGATTTACCACATAAAAACAATAAGGAATCTTTTCGTAAAAATCTTCGCTTCTTTCTGCTGGGATACTACCATTTAGCCAAAAAGCGTTTCATAGAGAAAATCTTCTTGATTCTATTAGGCAGTTTTGGCTCTGTGTATGAAGCAAGTTCCAAAAATTGGAATTTATATCATATGACTTTTGGGAATGATTTCATTCTCTTTTGGGTTTATTTCATTAAAATTTTTCTGGACTTATTTTATTTATTTTAGGTCCCATTTCATTGGAATTTATTTCATTGGGCGTTATTTCATACAGCCCCCCCAAAAAAATGTATTGTGGCTAAGAAATACGATTTTTTGTAGGGCTTATTTCTTTCTTTGGGGTTTTTAGGGGTTTATTTCATTTGAAATAATTCACTCAATAATGAAATAAAGCCAGAAGAAAATATTTGTAGACTTAATTCATTCTTAGCAGAAACGTAAAATATGTAAAGTATGTGTTACTAGCGAAAATCCTCGCCGTTTCGGAAAATAAATTAGTGGAGAAAATGTTTTACCACGTAACGTAACGTAGATATTATTAATAAAGCGTCAGAAGACCTCCCAGCCTGGCATAAAGATTTTCTTCATTTACTATGATATTTCCCGAAACGGCCGTATTTAGTAAAGGTTCTTTAATATGTATTCATTTAAAAAATTGGGGCTTTAGGGATATATTAAAAAAATTCCAAGTTTTTAGGGTATTAGTTTCTTTTCTTTGGGGACTATTTCCTGGCAGGCTATTGCCCACCGACCTTTCACACATTATTTTGTAGAACTTTTATTACCATCTTTCATTGGTGAATTTGATCACGCTACATGTTATTGAAAAAAAGTACTAAAAGCAAAATACACCAAAAGTATCAGATTTTTCTCAGATTAGCCTCAAAAGATTACACTGTATGCTTTTGTATAATGGAAAAATTTCTAAAAAAATAAAAACTGCCAAGTCAATTTAAAAAAAAAAAACAAAATGTATCTTAAGTAAAAAAATTCTAAAAATACCAGAATATCCTTATTTTAGGCTTGAAAAAGTACAATAGGCGCGTTCAGCAGAAAAACCTGCTAAACAGTTTAGATGTAGCAGCTTTTGATTTTCTGAACGAATTGCTCACTTTTTTGTCAAAAATATCCAAAAATTTGACCTTTCAATTAAAATTATTGAATTTTATTTTGTAAAAAGATTTCAGAATATTTATTTGTGAATTTAAATGAATTAAAATTTAAAAATATATGTATGTAGGTATTATGAAATGAAGTCAAACTGAACTGAAATATCGTAATTTGTTGAAATGTATGGTACTTTTTTTTTTTGCTACCAAAAACAGTGAGCGCTCACTTAACATGTTCGCTTATCGCTCAGTAATTAAAGCGTTCAGCAGATTGTTGAGCAACAGTTGTGTAGCAAACTGTGTCTGCTGAACGAACCTTATGTAAGTCAACTTAAAAAAAGGTATTAAAGAAAGCACACTTTAAGTCAACTTAGAAATAAAAACAAAAAGTACAAAAAGTACCAATTTGTCCCGATTTTTTACTTTTAAAACAGTATTATGTATTTTAATGTGGGTCACATGCTAACCGAGTACTACATTTTATTCAAAGCCATTAGAAGAATTTCGTAAGAGTAAAATTACTAAAAGTAAAAATGTACCAAAATTAAAAATAATACCGAATATATTAGAATTTTCTTATTTTACCCCTCCAAAAAAAGTACACTTAAAGTCAACGTAAAAATATATATAAAATGATACTAAAGCTACAAAATATGTATCCCATTTCTATGATCCTTTTTAAAAGTACCCTATATATATAAAAATGGGTCATATGCTATCCGTCAGCCAAATTTTATCCAAATCAATTGAATGAAGTTTTCAATAGAAAATTTACGAAAAGTAAAGTAATTTACGAGAAATAAAAAAACACCAAAAGTAAAAAAGTACTAACATCATCATGCCGAAAATTCTGTTTTCTTATTTTAGCCCCGAGAAAGTACAATGTAAGTAAACGTAAAAAAAAACAAAAAGAACCAAAAGTACCAGATTATTACGCTTTTACTCTTAAAAAAGTATTCTATCCGAGTACTACATTTCATTCAAATTCATTAAAAAAAAAATTTCAATAGAAAAAGTACCAAATAGCAAAAAAAGCACCAATAGTAAAATAAGTACCAGTTTTTGCTAATGTTAACCCCCAGAAAGTATCTTCATTAATAAAAAAATTTATAATATTTTAGTACAAAAAAAAAAATATAAATAAATACCAAATCCAGCAATTTGTTCCTTTTTTTTGTACTTTAAAAAGGGCACCATATATTAATCCGTCTTGTCAATTTCATTTAAATCTATTGAGCGGTTTTCGCGTTAAGTGAAACAAACATACATACTTTAATTAAAATGTTAAAGCCAAAACCCAACATCTGTTTCAATGACCAGGGCTCAAATCGTTACATCCGTGAACGTACAACTCGTCACGTAATAATTACTGTATAATTGGATGGGAAATTACGTGACGAGTTGTACGTTCACGGATGTAACGATTTGGGCCCAGATTAAGGCTAAGGTTCGTAGCGTTATCAAATATATTTAGAAACACTAGGAGATAATTACAATTTGCAGGAATTTCCAGACAAAATTAATATGAATTTAATTCTTAACGTTCGTGACATCACTGAACACCATAATTATCATGTATACTTCCGCCTTTCACCAATTGCTTGGTGGATCGGACCAACATGATTGCATTTCTTAATTATTAGTTCGAAATAAAGACAATAAAATATTTATTTTATTCAAAGAAAACTTTAAAGTAGGTAAGTGACATGAAAATTTTTAGGAATTTTTTGGTTCATATGAAAAGTCTTTTATGAATGATCCTTGTAATTCTTGGAATATGTTTGTAAAATAATCAATTAACTGTTTGTATGATCATAAAGATCATAAATAAAAAGAACAAAAGGAAACATTTGAGAAGTGAAAAAATCGCCCTAATTAAGTATCCTTAATTTAGCGAGTGCTTAGGTAAAAAGATTGATAGCAATTTCACGTTGTACAAAGGGTAGAACGTTCTTTCTCTTTCTCTCTCTCAGTCTCTTTATCACTCCCTGTCTCTTTTTCTCTTTTAAAGAGATTTACAGCATAAATAATTTCAAAAAATATTGTGCCCCAAGGAATTTTCATTGGACATCGCAAAATAGGCTGGTAAATTTTTAACTGTTGATCATACCAGAGTAAATACATATTTAGCTGCGATTAATTTGGTAATTCCTATTCATTTGTATATCATCCATTGAATTCGCAACACATCGTTTAACAACAAAAAAAGAATGATCTTTTTAATTGATTGTGCAAAATTTTCCCCCAAAGATTTAATTCTCTTCATTGAAAGTATAGAAATAATTGCACGTTTGGAGCGGCTAAAAATCACAAATGAAAATCGTTATCGTGCCAAATATTTAGCAGAAACTTTACAATATTTGAGTCAATCTAATCCAGCATTTAGTAGCAGTGCAACATTTGCATCTACACACTCCCCTCAAGATGAGTCGTTGACGGGATTTTTGGAAGAAAAAAATATTGCTTGTATATCACCATGTGGGCGGCATAAAGATCGCAATCAATGTATAAAATACTTTTGGGAAGAGAATAATTATCATCAGAGAAGAATTATTAAAAGCAGTTATAGCCTGCCGCTTTTGGACTGTGCGTTAGCCTCAACTCAATTAATCGAAAATGAAATAAGCGATAAAAAGTCTTTGGATGGTGCGGCATCCTCAACTCAATTTGTTGAAACAGAAGAAGAATGCGATCAAAATTGCTCGGATTCAACATCGAAGAGTACGAGTACTACTAAAACCAAGACTAAATCGGGTTTATTCACTTCAGTTTGCCAAAAATTTAAAAATTGTTTCGGTAAGAAAACAAACAAATCCCTCAAGAGTTCTTCGAGAAGACTGACAATTGTCTGAAATGACGGAAACTATATGACGCAGCCGCAGTGTAGTCTGATGGTTTGAGAATCAACGAAATGAAAAAAATTAAATGTTTGCATTCATTTCGACGAAATATTGGCACGATAAAGCCAACAATTAAAGCAGTTTGCCAAAAACATATTTGTTACGATGATTGTGGGTGAAATATGTATGTATGCAAAAGGTTTTCCAATAAGAGTGATATGATTTCTTAAAAAAAAAAAACACACACTTATTGTTAAGGAAATTCAAAAGTTTTTTATTTAATGTGAAGTACAATTAAGTTGTAAATAAAACGTTATTCAAATGGCCTCCACGACTTCTTCTGCAGGAACGAGTTCGATGAGAAACCAATTTTCGGCAACCTTTTCCACTATATCAAGTCGTATGTCTTGAATGGCACGTTCAATATTGACTTGTAAAGCTTGAAGAGAGTCTGGTTTATTTCGAAAGACCAACGACTTCAAATAACTCCACAAGAAATATTCTAATTGTGTTAAATCACAACTGCTTGGAGGCCATTCAATATCACAATTTCTTGAAATAATCGATTCAGCAAACTTTTCTCGCAATAATTTAATTGTTGCATTTGCTTTGTGGAACGTAGATCCGTCTTGTTGGCACCAAAAGTTGTCAAGACCAACTTCTTCCTATTTCGGCACTAAAAAGTTAGTTTTCATCGATCTATACCGCCAGGTTGTGCTTTGAGACACTCCCAATTGTTGAGAACGTCTTGGCATCGACATATTGCGGTCTTTAGCAAGTTTTTAACACTTCGACGAATAGCGAGAACACTTGGACGATTATTACGAACATAAAATGGCAAAAGCGCACGAAAAGTTACAATTATTTTGATAATAAAACTGAATAATTTGTAAACGTTGTTCTTGCGTTTATCTCTCCATGATGAAATTGTAAAAACTACTGAATACAATGAACAACAAATGACAGATCGATGACATATTACAAATTGCCGAAACGTCACTTCAAAATCATATCATCCCTATTGGAAAACCTTTTATTATAAATTAAGCTAGATAGTTTAATTATAGAATAAGCTTAGAAAAAAAATTAGTTATCTAATTAAGCGTACAATAAGCTTACATTCGTAATATTATTGTAAGCTTATGAATATCGTTAAATAATAAAAATTTGTTTTCCTCCGAATTTGTTAATTGATTTTTATTTAAAAACAATACGTACATTAAAAAATTTATTATTATAAAAGTTATTTTCGTAAATCATTTACAAAGATATTTGTTAAATTGCTAATTTAATTAAGTGTTTTACAAGTATTATTGTAAAACTGATTGCCATTTAAAACATTTATAAAGAAATACTTAAAAACTATTAAAATTTTGTATTTAAATAAGCTTATAATAAGTAAGCTTATAAAAAGATGTAGCAAAACTATTATGATAAGCTTATACACCATAAGCTTATCATAATAGTTTTTGGGGAAATTAATTGATATTCTTGCAACAATTTTAAAAAAAGAATAAAGTTGTATATATTAAAACTAACACGTCATCTCTATTATTTCACCAATCTACTAGTATCTAGAGAATTTGCTAAAGGTTTGCTAGATCACTGCTAATGTTTTCTACCATTTTATTTAAAGCATTATAACGAAATATTCTTGCAGTTGTATGAGAACAATGAGTGAACATCCGTAATATTTAATGTGTTTGCTATGCTGTTCTTGATCTTGATCATTATTTACATTTACATGGAAATTTTGTGATTGTCTGATGTGACATCAGGGGTCAAGTTTTCATTATAAATTACAAAATGTGGCGCTTAGAACAAGCCGCATTTTTTTAAAGTTCTTTGTGTCTCAAAGAGTTTTTAGGTCATTATGACGTTCATGTTTAAAAAGAGAACCATAAAGCCTGTAGTAAAAACCATAAGTATCTTTGATATGACAACTTAATTTATTTTATAAATCTTGCAATAAAGCCATAAAATATAAATAGATGTCCATTATATTTTTAGAAGAATCAATAAGAGTTAAAAACCAATATTTATCGATTAGGAAAATAAAAAACAAGAACACTTGATACATAAATAAAACGTTTAATGGTGAGTCAGTTTGTCTTATTACCGTTCTCGAATCGATTTTGATTATTGTAGTAGATTAAACAAAATGGTTGTGTTTCTTTAATTAACTACACCAGGCGATAAACTGCTTTATACACTATGGCTGGCTGGTAGCGATGCTACTCTGTCATTCCAAAGGTTGCAGGTTCAATTACCGCTCGATTAGACTCTGGGGCTTTTCCGGCAGACAAGCTTAATCGCTTTGCGGGTTCTGTTTGTTATACAATAGAGAGCTGCATGAAACTTAATAATGATGATCATGAAACTTTCATCATTATTTTTTATTCATTCGTTTCTATTCAATACAGATGAATAACTATGAACAGAGAACAATCAACACACGATAGTTAAGAGACGAGTGTAATGAAGTTTGTGTGTTCACTTATACAAGAGCGAACGAACATTTACAAATGTGAAACCGAACATGTCTTGAATAAATATCAATAATGTTCATGCAAAAACAATATGCTTTTAAAGATCAGTGTTGCCAGTTGTAGGAAAAAGAAAAACATTTAAGAAATACGTTAAACATACACAATGAACTAAATCGCAAAAAAAAGAGGGCAAAAAACTCTAAAAATTTACAGTTTAATCATTAAGGATTTATTTCATTTATTAACGTTTATTGAAGGTTTATGTTATTTAGAAATGCAAATAACACACTAAAATACATATTGAATTTGATTTACTACTAGTGCTCGTAATATGAATAGTATGTACATACATACGTACATGCGTGTAAAAGCTAAAACTTGAAATTACATATGCAAGTAATTACGCATGGGCAGCGCATGCAAAAGATTACATGATTTCGCCAAATTAGTAACATTGCTATTGCGTATTAATAAGAAAATATGAGATGAGAGCGAAAACTTCGAAATAAAAATCGTTTCAATGAACAAACTCTTAGTGTTAACGAAGTGAAACAAAATGTTCTCACTCATACTAAGAACAAAGCAACAGTGTGTTTGGTGTTCTGATTTCTATTCGAAATAGAGTTTTAGTCAATGAACATATTCATGTAACCCTATATTATACGAAAAGGAAAAAAAGACATACTTCCCGTATATCTTTTGTTATTTTATTTACACATCCCGGTTATAATTGTTTCAATCACGTCAATTCATTACGATCGTTTTTGATTTACAGTCTTCAGATTTCTTTTATTTTGTATTTCGTTTTTACTTTGATAAAGTTTTTTATACCCATCGGATTTTGTTTAAATTGCTTTTATTGTTTTTTTAATGTTTTTTTTTTAATTAACAGGCAAAGTCTATTTTACTGACACTTCTATGCATGTTTTTTTTTTTTGCGTACTGCAAATAAAGTTAGATAAAATTTCACTCTTTTTCGTTTCAACTTCCGATCGGTAATGAGTTGTGTGATAATATAATTTCCGATTTTTACTTTATGAAATTATATAAAAAAAGAAAATAGTTTTGAAACAAAATATACGGTTTTCCAATAGGGATGATATGATTTTGAAGTGACGTTTCGGCCATTTGTAATATGTCATGATCGATCTGTCATGAAGAGATATAAGAAAGAAAAACGTAGCTGATTTTTCGTCGGAAAAACTTGAAAACGATAACGATTGTTTTAAGAAAATCATCTTCTCCGATGAGATCACTTTCATCAGAGTGTTGCGGTAAATAAACAAAACTGTCGATTCTGGTGCAAAGTAAATCCACAAATTATTCATGAAAAACCATTACATTCAGGGGTATCACATAAACTAAATTCGTACGAAAGTGAAAACGTTTTTACCTTCTCCAGAAAACGAAAAACGCAAATATATATTTCGGGTAAATTTTCACTTTCGTAAAAATTCTGTGAGACACTTGACTATTTTCAATCGAATTGAAAACGAAAAATTTTTGCGTTTTACGTTTTTTGGAGAAGAAAAAAACGTTTTCACTTTCACTTTCGTACGAATTTGGTTTCTGTGACACCCCTGATTCACCTAAATTGACAGTTTGGTGTGTTTTTTGGTTTGGTTGAATCATCGGTCCGTACTTCTTTCGAAATGAAGCTGGTAACACCGTCACTGTCAATGGAGAGCGGTATAGAACGATGATAACAAACTTTTTATGGCCGAAATTGGAAGAAGTTGATCTTGACAACATTTGGTTCCAACAAGACGGGTCTACGTGCCACACAGCAAATGCAACAATTGAATTATTGCGAGAAAAGTTTGGAGATTCGATAATTTCAAGAAATTGTGATATTGAATGGCCTCCAAGAAGTTGCGATTTAACACCATTGGACTATTTCTTGTGGGGTTATTTGAAGTCGTTGGTCTTTCGAAATAAACCAGACTCTCTTCAAGCTTTACAAGTTAGTATTGAACGTGCCATTCATGACATGCAACTTGATTTAGTGGAAAAAGAGCTCGAAAATTGGGTTCATCGAACTCGTTCCTGCAGAAGAAGTCGTAGAGGCCATTTGAATGACGTTTTATTTAGAACTTAATTGTATCGATTGTACTTCACATTAAATAAAAAAACTTTTGAATTTCCTCCACAATAAGTGTGTTTGTTTTTTTAAAGAAATCATATCACTCTTATTGGAAAACCTTTTATTTACGGAACTTCAGGAGTCAATATAAAATTTATCCAGACAAGAAATTAATGAACCACATTTTTTATAAAAAGGACTTTACCTAAGAACTATTAAATATTTTAAATGAAACACAAAAATATATTTCTTTAAATTGAACAACATTACCCAGCTTCTAAGCCCCAATTAAATCTGCATCAAAGGGATTTAAGAAACAAATAAAATTCCTTTACAATTTACAAAATGTTCGTATGTATGAATAAGATTATTAGCAGCTATAAAAATATAAATACAAACATTCACAACCAAAATAAATACTATTTTGTAAGAAAAATCTTTAACAAGCCCCAAAAAAAGAGTTGTAAATTTAAAACAAGAATTTTACGCAGAGCTTTTTTTTACATTATTATGATGTTGCGTTTGCCTTAAGACACGTGTGCACTCAAGTCAAGCCAATGGCCATAATTCTTGGCAACAAATAAATCTTAATCCTTTTCTGCACGAACAAATATTTACTCCAGGGCTAAAGATAATAAGTATTAGAAACAAATACAAATGGCAAAGAAACTCAGCCAATATACTTAAGTGTGTAATTCAGATAATAAAAATTGTGCGAAGGCAGTATGAGAAGGCGTTAAGTGTTAAAGTTAAGTGGAAGTATGATTATTTTTTTAAGTAAAACTGTTTGTTAAAGGAAACAAATTATTATTTTATATTTTTATTACGAATACACGTAATAAATCAGCCACATTGCAGAACTCTATTCCGACCGAAAGCGGTTTCAAGTGCGAAAGTGGTTTTCTTCGAAGTGAACATTTTGTTTAAAATCAAAACAATTTTAAAATTAATAAACATGGAATTGATAATTAATTGTTCTACCATCTTTACTTGTAATAGTGATGTTAGGAATACTCGTATTCGAATTAGATTATTCGACTATTCGCCTATTTTAAGATATTCGTATTCGTATTCGCCAAATTCAAGCAAATATATCTCGAATAATTTGAACATACATTTTCCCAAAAAAAAAAAAAAAAAAAAAATCATACAAAAAGGTTAAAAAAACACACAAAAAGTACAAAAATGTATTACTGCCTGTTCGCCGATATCGAAGAAGTTCTTTCTTTAGAACAATTACATTTGAAAAAAAAAATCAAATTAAAAAATTTCTTCGATATCGGTGAACAGGCACTTAATTTATAATAATTTTTATTTAAAGAAAGAAAGCACTTTACCATTGAAGCAAGATAATAATTTTCTTAAAAACAAACGAATATTATATTTCGTAACTATCATTTAATGGGTCGATTATGGATGGCAACAGAACCTCAGTTGCGTTGCCCGCCGGCAACTGATAATTAGTGGTTGCAGGAAAAACACTAAATAGCAACTGAAACTGGCAGCTCTCAGTGGTTCGGTTGCCATCCATAATCGACCCATAAAATTTACAAGTCTTATATGTAAATTCATATCATGTTAAGTTAGCAATCAATTCTCAGTAGAGGAATGTTGGACTTCAAAAATGGAAAAACTAAAATTTAATATATTAAAGTCCTCCGAGAAATGTGGCTGCGCAATCTGCTCAGAAAAACAAAATCTCAAAGAATTAACTTGTGGCTCTAAACTTTAAAAGAAAGATTTGTATTCGCCATTTAAATCATCAAAATTTTCAATACATTTCAGTTTCTCAACTTGAAATTTTCAAACAACAAAACGTCTGCAATATTTATGATTTTACAAAATAAACGTTGGCATTCAGTTTAGATTGGCTCAAGATTGAAAATTGATATTAATAAGATTTAAAAGACAACGAATTGAATTTGAGATCACGTTAAAATTAAATTAAAATTATAAAAACAACATTGTAAAAGATTAATATTTAAAATTGATATTAATAAGATTTTTGTTTAAAAAACAAAGTGTTCGCAAATTTTGCGAATATAGACGATTTCTCAAATCCGTTTGAAGTAGACCTGCAGTGGAAAATAGTCTCTCAGATGCGACAGAACTCATTTGAAAACTTAAGTATTTTTGCGCCATTTTCTTTAAGTTTGGGTAGGATATGTCATTGCGCCAGTAAACAAGATGGTCTGCGTCTCTAGGAATATTAGGAGATCTAAGGTATCTCTCGACTTCTTCGTTAGCAGAACCACAGCTTAGGATGGATAGAGGCTCATCCTCCTCGGATTCTCTTATAATTTTTTCACATACGCTCCAAAGGCGAGTACTTCTCATAGACTTATCAGAACTTTTGCGAAGTGTAGGGAGGACTGTGTCTTCAACTCTTTCGGAATGTAGAGTCATGTTAAGCAGCTCAATAAGACGTTTTTTCGATAGGATTGAAGTCGATTGTCTTTGAAATATTCGAGCTTTGTATCGAGGGTCAAGAATTGTAGATAAATAAGAGGTTTCATTATTCTCTAAACCCTCAAATCTTTCATTCAGAGCTGATGCTAAGTTAGTCGCAAATTTTTGGGACTCCGAACTACTCTCCATCTCCGTTGATTCATGTATTATGTTTTCTAATAATGTTCGAAGGCTTTGCTTATGGATTTTGTAGCCTGTAAATTTGTACATGTTGACAAAGGGGCTGAGATGTCAGGTGTTATTTTAAGTTGTAATTGTTATACAACACATACAAGATTTAGCATTGAGAGAAAATTTCATTACTATGGTGCAAAGCAAAATAGAAGAAACAATTTCATTATGTATTCTGTTTTTGGAGTTGAAAATTGAATATTTTGTTCAAAAAACTCTAAAGAAAAATATAAGAAGTATCGGCGTATCGAGAGTAAAATATCGCTGATATCGATATATCGGAAAACCAGAAGTATCGCCGATATATTGGTATCGGTATCGGTTGCATCCCTAGTTAAAAGCTTTGCTATTAAACATACATAATTTAAAGAAACTACTATGGGCATAAAAATCTTTACGGAATGTGAGTTATCGCAATACAATTACGGAATTAGACCAGCAGATCGTATCAGTATACCGATTTCAAGGCCGCTAAACCTCTCTTATCATCATTCGTTTGTTCATCTTTACCGCTTATGAGGCAGGATACTGGATATTGGTAAAACAGCATCAACTATTTAATCAATTTTTTTTTTGTGATAGAAATAGAATTCCACAATTTTTTTTTAATTTTTATAAAAACCATTTTCGAACATTCTTCGCAACAACACAAAACAACTGTTTAAGTAATTTGAAAAGTAATATTGCTTTCATTCAAGTATTTATCTTGGAAAAAGTTTTCGTTGTTAGTTAGAAGCAGACACGAGCACAAACAGAGATACTGTATGGATGGATGTTTTGGCATAAATGAACGAATAAAGAAACGACAGCAAGCAACAAGGTTAAATAATCCTTGAAAGAGTTGTAAGCCACATGTAAGCAAAAATATCAATATTTATTTATGGCTAAACCACATGGCTACCACCACATAGGAAACATACACAAACACACACACACACAGGAATATATGCCCACTGCATGAACTCAACTGTTTAAAAGTCTGAGTTACAACGACGATACCAAAATCACAGAACCATGATATTAAAAGTGTGTGTAGTGATATTTTCCATCACTGATATGTGTTTATGATAAATACAATCATTTCAATTGGAAAACTAACAGTGAATAGAGAGATTCGGTGTTATTGCTGTTTTCTGCAGAAAATTCGATTTAAAATTATTGAATTAAATTGAGACAAAAGATGTGTTACAAGAAAGAAAGAGTGATAGAGAGAGAGAGAGAGAGGGGAAAAAGGAACAGGAAATTTAAGGATATCATTGTTTACATGGTTAAATTAAGTTGCCAAAGTAACCAAGAAACCAAGGTAAAAAGGATTGGCCATAGTGGATAAACAAAAATGAGTTTGGTAAACGACATGGAAATTGTTTAAACACACAAGTTTTTTTAAACACACAAGAAACAAGAATTGAACAATTTGCGCTTAAATTAAAATTTTGTAGGAGTGAAAAAAACTTTATTCTTATTTCGGGAAAAAATGGGTAAAAAGAGCAAAAAAAATAAGCTGGCCAAAATGTCGGAGGAGGAACGGGCCCTTTATCTACAGCAAAGGGCAGATATGGCAGAAGAGGCCAGGCGAACTAAAATCCAACTGATTAGTATGTACTTAAAGGTAAGCGATGATATCAAGGATTTAAATCCTTTAATTATCTTAAATTTTTTTTCTCTTTTTGCTTTTAGAGTAAACTAAAAGGCGAAGAAGCCTTTTGCCGCCTAAATATGGCAAAAATCAATCAGGAATGGCGTTGCATTTTACGTCAAGTCAAGTGCCAAGAAATGCGCAAAGACATCATTACCATGGAAAAGTATTGCAAGGATATGATGGAACATAAGGATAATGTCATTAGGCGACTGCTCAACGATTTGGAGGTGGCTCAAGGCCAGCATGAGACCATATATAGAGCTCATATGGAAATGTTGCAACGTTTTAGCAGTTTGTTTTTTTTTTTGGTTTTTTTTTGTTGCATTTCATTGAATGTTCAGTGAAAATTCAAACGATTCTTTTAATTGTATATAGATATTCAGCAACAACGTTTGGAATATTTTTGCGATAATTATGAAACAGAAAAGCAATCACTATTGCGGGAATTTGAAAATGATGACGAGGAGCTCAAAAAAATGACCACTAATGCCCAAGAGCATTTGGAATGTATTTATTATCAATTGGATGAGAGAAATGAGAGCGAAAGGAATGAAGCTCACGAGAAATTCTTAGTGCGATTGGATTCTATAAAAGCAGATGTAAGCAAGAAAAAAAAAATTTCATTTATTTGGAACAAAAAATCCGAATTGTTTTCCATTTCTCATTCCAGATGCAAATACGTATCGAAGAAATTACGGAAAAGGGGGAGGAAAAACTGGAAAAATTGTGGCATGAATATCAGCACGCCTTAGCCGGATATGTAGCACACACTGAAGGCTTCTATGCCGACTATATGGATCTTAAGGAACGTGACGAGGAACAATCGAATCAAACGCGACAATATTGTTATGAAATCGAAAAGGCCAGCAATAAAATGGCCAGTTTAAAGCTAAATCTGGCTGATGCAGAGGAAAATGCCGAAGCACGTCTAAAGCATTTGAAATTAATAAAAGAACATTTAACAAAAAAGTTGCAGGAAGTAAAACAACAAGTGGAGCGAGAAATGCGCGACAACCAATTCAAATTCAAGCTAATGAGTGTGGAGAGTTACAAAGCGATCAAGGTAAAAATGAATATGTAGAATACATTTTTATGAAAAGTTTATGAAAATTTCATTTCATATTTTTTATTTAAGTTTTTCAAACGCTTATATGACCGGGGAAACACTATTCTGCAGCTGGCTGCTGTTTGCCGTAAATTTGAAACAGAAAAAGAAAAGATTTTACCTTTAGGTTTGCCGCCTATAACAAAAATTATGTTTGAAAATGAAGAAGACAACATTGACCAGATGTCAGATGAAATCGGAAAGGTAAGATTGATTGGGAGCTTCAAAGCTGTTAAATATTCTTATTAAATGAGGACTTCTTAATTAGTTTGAGGCAAATTGTGAACAAAATAAACTTTTTCTAGGAAAATGGGCAGCAGAAGGAGCATTATTTTTATATTATTGTACAGCATACGTACGTACATTAACTAACGTGTTTTGTGTCGCTTGTTTTTTTAATTTTATTTTCAAATGAAAAATCTTTGATTTTTGCTGCATATCCTATATTTCTCTGAATCAGGCAATTGTGCCGCATACTTATACCAAGTGACTTGCATTGAGTAACTTTTTATTGCGATGAAAGTTTTTACTTCATTTTGAAATTAAAAATTTTGTGGTTTTGCTGCATATCTTAATATTTCTCTGAATCAGGCAATTGTGCCGCATACTTATACCAAGTGACTTGCATTGAGTAACTTTTTATTGCGACGAAAGTTTTTACTTCATTTTGAAATTAAAAATTTTGTGGTTTTGCTGCATATCCTAATATTTCTCTGAATCAGGCAATTGTGCCGCATACGTATACCAAGTGACTTGCATTGAGTAACTTTTTATTGCGATGAAAGTTTTTACGTCATTTTGAAATTAAAAATTTTGTGGTTTTGCTGCAAATCCTAATATTTCTCTGAATCAAGCACTTTTGCCGCATACGTATACCAAGTGACTTGTATTGAGTAACTTTTTATTGCGATGAAAGTTTTTACTTCATTTTGAAATTAAAAATTTAGTTTTTGCTGCATATCCTAATATTTCTCTGAATCAGGTAATTGTGCCGCATACGTATACCAAGTGACTTTTATTGAGTAACTTTTTATTGCGATGAAAGTTTTTACTTCATTTTGAAATTAAAAATTTTGTGGTTTTGCTGCATATCCTAATATTTCTCTGAATCAGGCAATTGTGCCGCATACGTATACCAAGTGACTTGCATTGAGTAACTTTTTATTGCGACGAAAGTTTTTACTTCATTTTGAAATTAAAAATTTTGTGGTTTTGCTGCATATCCTAATATTTCTCTGAATCAGGCAATTGTGCCGCATACGTATACCAAGTGACTTGCATTGAGTAACTTTTTATTGCGACGAAAGTTTTTACTTTATTTTAGAAATAAAGATTTAGTTTTTTTGCTGCATATCCTAATATTTCTCTGAATCAGGCAATTGTGCCGCATACGTATACCAAGTGACTTGTATTAAGTAACTTTTTATTGCGGCGAAAGTTTTTACTTCATTTTGAAATTAAAAATTTTGTGGTTTTGCTGCATATCCTAATATTTCTCTGAATCAGGCAATTGTGCCGCATACGTATACCAAGTGACTTGTATTAAGTAACTTTTTATTGAGACGAAAGTTTTTACTTCATTTTGAAATTAAAAATTTTGTGGTTTTGCTGCAAATCCTAATATTTCTCTGAATCAGGCAATTGTGCCGCATACGTATGCCCAGCAAAGTTTATTTTTATGTGAGAATATTACAATAGTATTTCCGCTTAATTTCGATACTTGAAAGTTTACTTTTACATTCAAATGAAAACTTTTGTTTTATGCGGCATAAAACAGTTTTCAAGCTCTTTTGTATATTCAATAATTTTCATGTCGTTTCCTCTCTCTCTCTCTCTCTCTTCCAGGATGGTTTTAGTAACTGGTTTTTAATGGAAAAATTCTGGAAACGTGTTAATAATGTCAAAATCGATGTGCTTTGTCTAACACAACGCAAAAAATCGTTAGAAAAAGAAAATGCACGTTTGAAAGCCGAACTGCAAGAACGTCTAATAAACCTAAATATCAGTAATGGTATAAACAATCATATCAATGATTATTTGGCTGAAAGGCCCAGCAGTATGCGTGTACAGCATGTAGAACGTATTGATTTGGATAAACGCAAACAGTGTCAAAGTGCAGATGCTGCAACGAGGGCACGATCTATAAGACCATTTTCTTGTATAACTGAAGCGAACTTAACAAACGCAGTACGCTCGAAATTGTTGGCAAAAGGAAAACCAAAAATTACCAAAATTGTGGCCATAAGACATTAAAAAAAATAAACTTTAAAAGCATTTTACCAATAAGTAATAAAGAAATTTTTATTGAACAAACAGAATGTACTGAGGATATCAGGATCATAAATTTGTTTTAATTTTGTTGTTGCAACAATTCACT
Organism: Lypha dubia; assembly: GCA_947311025.1. NCBI lineage: Eukaryota > Metazoa > Arthropoda > Insecta > Diptera > Tachinidae > Lypha > Lypha dubia. The sequence continues at coordinate 73,446,093 of OX371264.1, read as the reverse complement.
TTAATGGCTGGCATATTTTTTGTAATGCCACTAACGCTTTTCATCAAAATATATTTATTAAATGCCATAAATTTTGACCAAATTTCATTTGTTGACGTGATACCTTAATATCTGTCACTGTCTTTTTCTGTTTCGAGTGTCTGTTTAAACAAATTTAAGAACAAAATTTTCAAATTTATGTCTTAAGTTTGGAAATGTTAAAAAAAATTTATTATTTCTGCCTGGTGTTACTTTTGATTGTAGTTTTTTTTTCTGATATAATTTTTATCACGCTGTAATAAGTTGCCAACATGCCAGCCAGCCAGCCAGCCACCACATCAATCCTATAAATCCCATTTGTTTTCTTCCGTCCGCGTAGAATGGCGTCTATGCGTCTATGCGTCAAGTGTGTTTCGTTGTTTGTAATATTTTTTTATGCTCTCAATTTTGCAGATTTTTTTTATTTGTTACAATAAATCAATCAGCCGGTACATCAACATAATTTTTTTTTTGGTTGTTTGGTTTTATCCAGATGACAAATTTAAGAAACGCCAAAATAATGTTCATCTTTCCTTTGATGAGCCCAGAAAAATAAAACGAAATTAATGTGTTGAAATATTTTTTGTGTTGTTTTATTTAAACATTGTACAGTGGAGCTAATTGCAAAGTATTTAGTTGATAATAAATACATGCTAAACACTGCGAATCATTTAAATAAGGATGTTTATTTGAGCAATTTTTTTTTGTATTATTTTGGTGGAAAAGTTTGACCGGTTTCAAATTTTCCTTAAGAAAATTTTCCATATATTTTCTTTCGCAAAATAAATTTGGCGTTTCTTATGCATCAGTTGAATAATGAAGATATATTGCCACTATTATGGTTCACAACCCAACTAAGTTGAGGTGCCAATGTTACAGTTCATTTTACAGCCATTTAATATTAAATAGCAATTTTTTGGAGATAATGATTTAAAATTGAATTTAAGAAGCATTTCACATCTGCAACTGAACTATCAAAAATTGACTAAAAAACAGTTGAGCATTCTATTGGCTCAATCAGCAGCCGATACCAATATTCCATGAATCCAACTAATATACCATGATCCAGGGTTTAAAATTAGTTTTCTTATTTTTATTTATTATACTAGCGACTAGTGAGAAAATATGATCCGTTTCCATTTTTGATAGTAGAGAAAATGAAAATAAATTCTCTGTAATATATTGTTCAGCAACAATTTCTTGTCAATGAAAACTAGCCATCTACACAAAAAAGCAAAAACACACATATACAAAATATTCTTTTCATACAATATGCCGCTTTCAAAAATACCAAACAATAAAATATATGCCAACCCAACCAAACACAACTTCGACTAGTTGACAAACATGCCGATTTTACAATGACTAGTATTTAAAAATTTTTCTCCTTGAATCAACAACCAGCAACACAAAAAATTTTTCAAAATAGGCGTTGAAAATTGCAGCTTCAAAGAATTTTTAACGACTTCGGATATATATGTACATACATTTGTACATTGTACATACTATGTATGTTCATATACACAAGTTGGTACACAAACCAACACACACACATACATTACTACATACATACATTCATACAAGCATTCATAAATACATCCATCCGCACACATGACATCTCGTACACGATTTTCATTATACACATCAAAATACGACTCACAACAGCTCACAACCAGTAAACATTTATAAAGCAAATGTTGATTGTTAAAAATTCTTGAAATCTGCTATTATGAACGCATATTTTGTTGCTGAACAATATATTACAGAGGATTTATTTTCATTTTGTGTGCTAGTAAAAAATTTTACTAGTTGTCAAGTACAAAAATTTTTTTTGAAAATTGGAAATTTATTTGTTATCAGGTAAACATTTTTCTAGTTTTTAAATAAAATTATGGAATATGAGGGAATTTTTATTAAATATATTAGTTTTTTTTAAACCCTGCCATGATCACAACCATAATACCAAAATTGTAACCAACATACGGTTGTGACAATTCTTAAATTGGTTGGGTCAACCGAATGCATTCGTTTGCTGCTACTAAATACCAAAATGGTGAGCTCAAATGAATAATTGGTAATGAATACGGTTTGGTTGATACTCCTATCCGATTATTTGGTTGGCATAACCAATTATAGTAAAAATAAGAACTTACTCAATATTTGTCGATTTTAAAATACTGGCTGAGGCACAGTTGTCTAAGGCGATGTGTTTCAAACATGTGAGTTTTGTGTTCAATACCAATAATGGTCAAAAGTTAATTTTAAATTCAAATGGGAAAGTAAAACAATTTAATTTAGTTAAGTATTAAAAGTGTCAATTCAATTGTGTTCCAGAACAAAAATGAGCGTAAATAATCTCGATTAGCTTCCATTGAAGATTCGATGAAGTTAACCAATTTTATCGGTTGTCGCAACCGAAAATTCAGTGGTACAATACGAAAATTGAAGTCTTAGCAACCGAATTCTATGATAAGTGTTGCAACTGCCACAATTCGGTTGGCAACAAATTCATATTTTAAACGATATTTTAAAAGGCTGTAAATGATTGCAGCATTTTTAAAAGGACAGTAGAAGGAGCGATTTTACAATTTAAAAACTTTTTTGAAACTGCCATAAATGTAGAACAATGAATTCGTGGGGAGGTCTACAACTTTTAAATTGGCCATTATATTCTTGCGATCTTAATATAAATAGAAAATGTTTATGGGTGGCTTATTAGAAAAGTATACGATTGCAAAAGGAATTTTAATTCAAAGAAGTCCTTAAAGGACGTAAGAAAAAAATGCATAGATCTCAATATTACTACATTTAAAATGTTTGCTTTCCTCAAATATCTCTGGGCTACATATAACAAAAGTAAGACACAAAAATAATTTAACGAAAATAAGTAAAAAGGAAGATTCAATAATAAAAATTATTTAATAGTTATTGAAAAATTTCAATCGACAACGAGGAGATGGCATATGCCGTATTCTACTTAATATTGAGTTTTGTGAGATATAGAACTTTTAAATTGGCTTTTTTACTCTGCCGATATTGATATTTATGTCAAATTTCTATATGTGGCTTGCTAAAAAATCTAAGATGGCGAAAAGCAATTTCGTACAATAAAAATGGCCGTATATCGGCAATACGACAGCGAATGTTGTCCTCCAAGTTATCAATCGATTCGGGCGTACTAGAAAATAGTCTAGCGGCGTAAAATCGCACGATCTTTGGGCAATTTACGGGTCCAAAACGTGCAACTATGCGGTTACCAAATGTTTACTTTTATAAATCAACTGTGCTACGAGCTGTGCAACATGTTGCGCCGTCTAGTTGAAACAGGTCCTACACATCATAGTTGTTCAATTGATGAACGAAAAAGTCAGTAATCATGGCTCTATAGCGGTCACCATTGACTGTAACGTTCTGACCAGCATCACTTTTAAAGAAATATGGACCAATGATTCCACCAGCCCACCAAAAACACCAAACAATCAGTTTTTCTGGATGTAGCGGTGTCTCAATGTACACTTGAAGATTATCATCACTTCAAATACGCGAAGTTTATTTTTTATTGACGAATCCATTCAAGTAAAAGTAAGCTTCATCAACTGGACGTAGTGCGCGATACGTATTTGGAACAGAACCATGATTTGCAAATAAATTTGCACAATTCAGACGTGAAAGCATTTGCACATGAATACTGACTTCTACCGAAAACAACGTTTGTTCTATTCAGCCAGTGCTATTGAAAAATCTACAAACGGAATGTATAAATATTAAAATGTTTCCTTTATTGCTCGAAATATGTTAACAATGTCTACCTAATATTTCTGTGATTATAAACATTTACGAACTTTAGCCTGTGTAAATATTAAAAATTTAATTGAAATAATTCTCCTACTCAGAAGAAGTATTCAATCGCTACTCTTATTTCAAATATTTCTAAAATTTAATTCAATTTAAAAAATCAATTATGTACATAAATAATTGTTGATTTATTTAAAATATAAAATGAAACAACATTTTTTTTTCTGTTACAAAATGTGTTTAAATCACAATCAGCATCCTGAAACTTGTTTTCTCCACATTTTCAGACTATTTTGGGTATCGATTTTTCAACAAGATTATAAAGAAATTTGTTTAATATAATTCTGCAAATTATATGATTGTATAGTCAGCCATTGGTCATGAAAACATTTTCCTTTTATTTCACCGCACCTGCCCCCGGGCAACACTCCTGCCATACACTTTTAATCATTTTTACACCAAACAATTTAAGCATAAATTTTACATTTCTATTTGTAAAAGATGGAGAAAAAAAAACATCGGAAGAAAACTGACACAATCCTACAAAAAAAAAAAAAAGAAAAAGCGAGCAATCATCCTTCGAAAAGTACAAAACTTTTCTTTTGCCTGAATATGAATATTTTTCAAATTTTATTGCCAACTTAAGCAAAATTTATTTTTTATCAAGTGGGGGGTTTCCATTTTATTCTTTTTCTTCTCTCTTTTAGATTTATTTGTATTAAAATATTTTTTTTTTAGTTTTTGCTGCTTGACGGCGGGTGGAGGCATTAAGACATTTCTGGAAGTCATAACTTTTCATTTAAGCCCATAAAAAAGGTCTTTTTGGCATTTTTGCATGTGGTATGAAACGCATGGTGGCATAAACAAACCTTCTTCTACGAATATTGTCGTAATAAAAAAAAAACACATACAGCTATTCAGACATTCATTTCGACATTGACCAGAGATTTAAATAAAATTTTGTTGTAAAAATATACGAGTATGTATGCAATTGTGTGGACTTAAGTTATTTGTTTGTAATCATAGAAACATAAAATAAGGGGGTGGCTAACAAGAATCCTGTATGCCCTGCACGTAAATATAAAAGAAAAAAGATGTCTGGATACCAATCAATAATTAATTTTAAAGCATATTAAAAATATTATGGTTTTATATTTTACAGAATACAAAAAAAAAAATTTTAGTTGGGGAAAAAGCAGGTTAAAAAATTCAATTATTCGCCAAAAATTAGTTTTTTTAAATGTAAAAATATTGGAATTTTTTCGTGATACTAAAGTTTTCACCTGTTTTGATATTCTTTCAATTTACATATAGTTTTCATAAAACTAAAAACTAATTAATTCCGATGGCAGTATTAATGGTTCGATTATGGATAGCAACCGCACTTCAGTTGCGTTGCCAGCCGGCAAATGAAAATTTGTGGTTGCCAGAAAAGCACTAAGTAGCAACTCAAACTGGAACCTCTCAGTTGCCAGTTGCCATCCGTAATAGAATTGTCAGCAACTGACAACGCAACTGGAGTTCCATAATCGACCCATAAAGCCGAAAACATAAAGCGTTGTGTTTTTAGTATAACTCGTTTAAAGTCAGAACAACGCTTCCAAATTGTAGAAATTTACTTGAAAAAATAAAATAAATGTGTTCTAGGAAATCATCCCTTTTACGGTCAAGATTATCGCCAGGTAATTCGCCCAGTTACCCATCGCGTTCACTCTACTTTTACTCTTTTCGATATAAAACCATGAACAAGGAGCCATTCAAATATTTTGCAACGCTGCTTTCGGAGTTTCTCCCCCCCCCCCCACCATGGCCATCCAAAACGCTTTTTACACAATTTCGAGAAAAAATCTCTAAACCACCACCCTTCCCCCATGGAGCGTGTACATCACCCAGAGCAAACAAAATGTGTGAACCTAAGAAACTATTGCTGCTGTAGTGCGAAGTATTGAGAGAAGACACCGAAATGTCGAATCGTTGTCGTCTCAACCTGTTGGCCTTCGACTACGTGGAAAATTTTACGTAAGAATCTTGGCTTATGTGCCTATAAAATTCAGGTCGTGCAAGAATTAAAGTCAAACGATCATCTTTTGTGATTCCATTTTTGCTGACTCCACTGGCCGAAGAGTTGAATTTTTTACTAGCCTTCTCCCCCTTCCATCGATTTAACGCCGCTGGATTACTTTTTGTGAAGCCAAGTAGCCATGTCAAGTCATTGGCTTATGTCAACATGCCAGCAACTCTTGCAACATTCCAAACTACAATTAAAGCCAACATTGAGGTCTTACGAACAGATCTATTGGAAAATGTAATAAAAAAAAAAAAATTGTGCTGATCGGCGGACATATGACTGAATTTATATTTAAAAATGCCATGAAATTATATACCAGATTATAAAAAAAAAATATTTTAACATTTCTGTATTTTGCTGCGTCCAAAATAAACACCCGATATAACGACTACTGGAAATTTTGTAAAGGCATAACATTAATTTCTTCGGGCAGTGGATAAGTTAGGTTTCAGGGGCCATCATAGCTCAGGCAGTGACGCACGTGGGTTCATTAATTGGGTCTCTTTGTGATACCTTATAGATGCCTCGTCGCTGATTCAAACTAATCCGATCGTCTCAATTTATTTTTTGGCCAAAATTATGTTACATATGCCAACCAGAACCGGTAATAACTACAAAAACAAAATAAATCATGTTACAACAATTTACAGGAAGAAGTATGCAATAAATCTTTAGCGAAAAAAAAACACACACACAATAATTTTGTTTGTTACAAGAGAGTTAAAGATAAAGACGTAACAACATCCAGCCTGGTCCAACGCTAGTCAGCTAGACAACCACCAGCGACGCGTTCAACTCAACCAAAATCCCTTTGCATACATCGCTGTCGTTGTCGTCGTCGTCGTCGTCGTCGTCCAATGTCTGGTCAAGCCATGAACGTTATGATAACTTTCGAAGCTTCTACAAAAAAAAATATTTATAAAAAAAAATGCAAGTATTTTTTTTATGAGTTCAAGCATGTTGGAGTTTGTAAAACATAAAATGAAATTAAAATAAATTTTTATGCCAAATAAAATACGAGAAAAATTAATAGAATTTGAGTTTATAACACTTTTATTTTTTATTTTTTTTTTACTAACTTCTGCTTCATTTGTTAATGACATAAATCGAATGAGTTTCTTTTTTTTTTTTTTGCTCAGCATTTTGATTATTTTCTTTACTTGTGTTTCTGTTTTGCATTTTGATATAATTTTCTACAAATGATTTGTTGACCGATTGAGGAGAAGAATGCGAAAAAGTTTAGGATAAGAAATATTTTTTGGGAGCGCTTTAAGTGGCTGCATTTATAGTTTGAGTACTTGAAACACTTTTCAATTGTGTACGCAAAAAAAAAATTGAATTGAATATGAGATCGATAGCAACATTTCGGTAACGATCACTCGCCACCTTAAGAAAAATTTAGTAAACAGCCAGCTGTTTTTTTCAGATATTAGATGGTTTTGGAGCAGAAAGTCTACTGCACAAGATCATCTGTTGTTTGTTCGTTTTTACCCACTTGTAAAGGTGGATATTAATTGAGAAAGAATATGAAATTTTTAAACAATTTTTTTAACACAAATAGAATTTAAGAATTTTTTTCGTAATTTCTTTTATTAAATTGTTACATACTGAAACAAATTTTTGGTTGGACTGAGATTATCGCAACTGCAGCTTGACCATTACTAATATTCCAACAAACACTCATAATACACCGTCACGCCATTTCTATAGACTACGATCCTGTTGGGCTCGTGCCGAATTTATAATTTACATTATTATTATGAATACAAGTAATTAAATGAAAAAATTAATATTATTTAGGCTTCGGTTCGGCTTTCATCGAATTAATAAAAATTAAAATTATTTAACTTTTGGGAAAAAACATAAATTAATTCATTAAATTTGTTTGATATCGTAAGTTTTCCATGCAAAAATTTTTAAATTTATGGAAACGAATCGAAATTTTTGTATGAGAAATTAGAATCCTAAAAAAACTTATTCCATATTTTATTGTTGTTTTGAACATTAATTTTGAGTCGATATATTCACGTCGTTTTATAAAAACATGCAGTTAAGCTCATAAAATCAGACACTGGCAAAATAGATTTAGATTTTTTTTTCTTAATTTCGTTAAAAATGAATAGAGATTTGGAAATTCAATTTTTTTTCTATTAACAGGTAATTTAATATAATTCGGTGATGAACATTAAAACCGCAATAAAAATGTTTAGCAATGTACAGGGTGTTTTTTAAAGAGGTATATAACTTTAAGTTGGCAACAATTTTTAAACTGTCGGCCATTTTTTTTTTTTTTTTTTTTTTTAATTAGGACCAGCACTCAGGGGGTGACCCCTACGTATGCAGTGCGTTGCGCTGGAACTCAGAGAGAGGGATAGAGTAGAGAAGATAGATGTTGAAAATGTAGAAGGCTTAACTCTTTTACAACTCTGCTTTGCGCGTTATGTTTATTTTTATAGCAGTGTTGAGGCGCCTCCCGTGTTAGGTAGACGCATTAACTTTGTTAAGCTGTTTTAGCAGGCATTTTATTAATTGTTTTACTTCGCCGATGTTTCTGCTAACCGACGAAGGAGGGCGATGTTGTCTACATTAGCTTGGAAGAGCATCAATCGCTGTCGGAACGGTTTTTAGTGACCAGTCCTATGGCTTCATCACTTAAATAATCCGACAACAATTAATACAATATCTCACTAATCTACATTAGAGAAATTAATGATGTTGATTGACTTGCTCTGGCCAGGGTTTGAACCCAGGCCCCACGTCATTGTTTGCTTAGTAGTCAACGTGCTAACCACTTCAGCCAACACCACCTTGTCAGCTGTTAAGTGATTTGAAAATCGTGGCTCTGTTCGACATACGTAAATACGATGTCCATATGCGAATTTTGTTTAGCGATGAAGCTCACTTTTATTTGAATGGATTTGTCAATAAACAAAACTTCCTTATTTGAAGTGATGGTGATCCTCAAGTGTATGTATGTTGAGATAAAAGTGTACTATTGTAATATGGTCTGGTTGAATCATTGGTTCGTACTTCATTAAAAACGATGCAGGTCAGAACGTCATAGTCGATGGTGACCGCTATAGAGCCATGATTATCGAATTTTTCGTTCATCAATTGAACAACCATGATGCGTAAGAGCTGTGGTTTCATTAAGACGGCGCAACATGTCACAAAGCTTGTGCCGCAATTGATTTATGGAAGCAAACATTTGGTAACCGCACAGTTGCACGTTTCGAACTCGTAAATTGGCCATCAAGAACGTTCAATTTAACGCCGCTAGACTATATTCTTTAGGGATATGTGAAATCATTAGTCTATGTCGATAAGCCCCAAACGATTGACTACCTGGAGCACAACATTCGCCGCGTTATTGCCAATATTCGGCAACAAATGTTGGAAAAATTCATCGAAAATTGGACCTCCAGATTAGACTACGTCCGAGCTAGTCTGAAGTGTAGTTAAAATTCTCTTTTTTAATCAGGCATTTGCTTATTTTTTCTTTAAAATTATTACAGATAGTAGTCGTCTTATGGAAGGGATACGATAACTCAACAAACTTTTCTTTTTTTTCTAATACGAATTAAACTCTTATGGTTTTTGAATACAAATAACTTTAGTCTCGATCAGATTATCTTTAAAATTTAGTTTATCGTATTTGCCGCTGGGAAATTCTTAATTAACGCCCAACCATAATATTCATAAGCTGGCTTAAGCTAATGTCAAAATTGCTTAAAAATAAGTTGAGCGATCTCTCTGCCTTCTTTTTGTACAGCATGAATTCTTGTTACTGCTTCCAGAAACATAATTTTTTGCTGGGATTATTTGTGCATGTGAAAGCATTAAAACTGCATACATATTTTAAAATCAATGATAAATTACTTTAGTAAACATAATATTGTTGTCGTAACCCTTTTCTTAAGTACACTCTGACCAATACTGCTACCATGTTACAATGTTTGAAAATAACTTGTAATTATTGAAAATTTCAACAGTGTAAAATGGCATACTTCCCATCCATTTCTAATACGCTTTAAACGAATGAATAAAATAGTTCAATTCTTTTTTCAATTCACACATTTATCCTGTGACATTTCAACCAAGTGACAAACAATATTTGGCTGCAAGTGACATTTTTCTTCTATGATATTTTTTCCATCTCTATCTGTCTCTGTCTCCGTCTCTTCCATTTCAATTGCAATATATTATTTCTTAAACAGAATGTGAAGAACGAATAAAGAAAGAATGTATGTGTGACCATAACTTGGTTTAGTTGCATTGACAATACTGAGCAAAATAGACAAAAAGGCAGAGACACAGAGCCAGATAGACAGACAGACATTTGAGTCGTAAATATAACAAACGAAAACTTTACAACATCTCTGAATCATAGACAAATGTCAAACGTTGAGTGAGTGCGTATGAATATGTCAAGATGGTGTTCCATCTTAATAGATTTTCCGTAAAACTTATGTAAGAGTGTAATTGAAAATTGGATAAGGGATTGATTGTGTATTTGAGTGGAATGGCATTTACAAAAAGACAAATACAGGTCAGTTGGAAATTTAGCAGAGGATAATGGCAAAAAAAAAAATTTCCTAACTTTCGCCGTCATGCTAAGGAGGCAACTTCAACTCCATCTTGCTACTCGCTGTGCTACTATCCTTAGAAAATTTCCAAATGATGTCAGCTAAAGTGCCCTGTAATAGTTTGTACCAATTTAACTTATTTGGTCATAATTTTCAGCTTAAACTTTCCTGCTGGCTGGCAGCATACAATTTTATCTTTCTTGCATGAAGATATTTCCTGAAACCATTAATCCTCTTAAACACTTAAAACTTTAAAAATGCCTACAGAGGCAAAAGTAGATCAAAATAGAACTGAAAAAAAAAATTTACAAAAAATACCATGTTGACGATATCGACTAGAATTAGAAGAAACATTTTAATACGTATAAAAAAAAGAAGAAAATAAATGAGCAAATTTGAAATGAAATAAATAAAATTGCACTTGCACACTTGCACACTAACACACTTTACAACAACTGATAAATTAATTGGAATGTCCTTTGCAGCAATTAATCCACTTACTGTATTTAACTTGTCATACATCTTCCATTTTATACCATCTTTTATCTTCAAATCTTATAAGTACTTCCATCTTGTAAATTGTAGTTTTACTTGAGATGGAATTTTCTTCTTTACATTAATTAAAGTATTTTTTGCATGTCTTCAGTTTTTTTTCTTTTTGCTCTCTTTGAGGAGCATCGTTTTATCGTTCAATAAATTTATGACTTTTTCAGTTTTTTTATTTTTAGAAGAAAAATCAAGTGCATAAATGGATAATATTAAGTGCTTGCAGGAGAAGTTAAATTATGTCATATTAAAATAATTGATAAAGAAAAGGTGAAATATTATAAAAAATGCAATTTGCAAAAGGACATTTAATGATACCGATGGCACAAATTTGCCAAAAAAGATTTAAGTAAGAAGAAGTGAAAAGGATATGAAAGATTGAACTGTGACCCAAATACAGAAATTGAAATATCTTTTATGAATATGTGGCAAATATGTAAACAAATTAATTATTATCTTATATGGCGTTATCCTTTTCTCTATATTTACGTTTAAATTACAATTAGAGAATAACACAACATTGTGGTGGTTGTGCAGATATCATCAAAATTCAAAGTAATTTATATTGAAGTATCCGTTTCGTCCTTATTTTGTTGCTTATGTAGCACAAGCACTCTGGGGATGAGCCCTATTCATGCAACGCATTGTAGCAGAACTTAAGGAATGGGATAGAAAAGATAGGTGGAAATGTAGAAGACTTAATTATTTTTAAACTCAGCTATTGCGCGTTTTGTTAAATGGAATTTTTTAAGTTGTGTGAGCTTATTAACTGTTTTACTTCTCGGATGCTTCTGCTGTGGTGTGCATTTGGTTCGAACAGTATCAATCGCTGCAGTTCTTAGTGATCAATGCTGTGCCTCCATTCTTTAAACAGTCCAACGATAACTACTAATACATAGTCACGCTAATGCACATTACAGAAGTTTATGATGTTGAATGATTTGCCCTGACCAGGAATCGAACCCAGGACCTAAGTCATAGTTTGCTTAGTACCAAACACGCTAACTACTGGAGGCAACACTACCCTCTTAGAGTACCTACAGGATGTTGATTAAAATCCATTCTATTCTCTTTATAAATCACATCAAACTTTTAACGCTCTCTGTTGCAAATTTAGCAAATTTTATGTCTAGTTTGTGTGGGAGTCTCTCCTAAAGTTTTTGCCAGTCCAGTTGCCAGAGTTACCAGGCAGCAAGATTATAATTCTCCCTATTTTTTTTTTTTTTTTTTTTGCTAAGATCAGTAATTTTTGAATACTATGAAAACAGGGCCCAAAATTTAGGAACAAAGTTCACAAATTTAAAAATAAAATATGAAAATTGGGACTATTTTTGAGTTTATATGTTTTTTTTTGTTAAATCCATTTTTCATTTCATGAAAATACAGAAGTTACAAGCTAAAATAAAAATTGTTTCTAAAATCAATAATGAAAAATGGGCCCAAACTGACATAAAGCGTATTTTTTGGAGTGTCACAACTTTGAGTTGGCATCACTGCTTTATTTGAGCACCAAGCATTTAGTAGCAGCAAAAGAATGCATTCGGTTGACCCAAACATTTTAAGAATTGTCACAACCGTATGTTGGTTACAATTTTGGTATTATGGCTGTGATCATGGAATCTTAGTTGGTTCCATAGAATATTGGTAGTGGTAGTTGATTGATATTCTATTGGCTCAACCGTTTTCCAACCTATATTTTTTCTGGGTGATTTATTTTGGGATACATTTAAGATTTTGCTAAAGACTTGAATTTATTCTTAGGGCATTTACCAAAACAATTTTAAAGTTTCACTAGTGTAAATATGCCAACATAAAAAAATTAAATAATAAGTACCTTGTTCGGTAGATAACCGATTGCGATCGAATTAGGTCAAATGTTTTCCTGAAAATCTCATATTATTCAAGAACAACCCACATTAAAATCAGCGAAAACGAGGAGAAGAATCAATTTCAGCGAAAAAGAGGAAAGGAGAAAGAGAGAGAGAGAGAGACTAATCCCATAATAAAATCTAAAGGCCCAACTATAATGTGCTTAATGTAACTTTACTCTGCAGTCACACGTTCAAGTTTTTATTCAATTCTCTTTCAAGAAATTTACACATACTGCTTCTCAAAATTCACAGCTGTGACGTAGGTGGCATTCAATTTCAAAGCAAATTGCTTTCAAGAACACAAAAAATTATGGCGGCAGAATATCTGTACTAATGTATGTATATGAAAACAAATGAGAGTTTATAATCAAAATGGCAATCAGCTGCTTTCTTGAAAGCAAATTGAAACGCATAATTTGAAAGAGAATTTGAAAGCAAGCTACCATCAAATTTTAAAAGTATAAGTGTATTGGTAAAAAAATGAGAGAGTAATAAAATTTGAAACAAAATTTGAAACAACACTTGATCATGTGAACCCCAAGTTAAGCAAATGTGCGAATACACACAATCAAATGTATACAACTATAATGTACTTAGTCTAGGGTCACACACGACGATCTTAATTGCCCAACTTTTTCAGAATTCTCTTTTAAACTTGCTTTTATGTTCACACACGGCGATTTTAGTTGGGCAATTCTTCTGTTTTGTTTAGTTTTTATTTTCTTACAATTTGACATTTGTGCTTTCATAAAATAAACAATTTCAATAAAATATACAAAATGTAGTAAGCTTTTACTAAAAAATTTTAGTCTATAATAATTATTTCATTTTTACATATGTATTTAAAACGTGTAATTTTTGCGTTTCATTGAAATTATTAATGATGTACACACAAAGAAGCGAAACACCGAATGAAAAGGAAAGTCAAATATCCAAATAAAAAAAAAACCAATGAGAGAATTGCTTGAAATAGCCGGGTACCGGCGATTATTTTTCCCTTTTTATTCCCCTCCCCGCAAACTGAAAAAACATCTATAAACTCAAGAATTGCCCAACTAAAATCGTCGTGTGTGAACATAGACTTAAGACACTTTTCGTCAAGTTTCGTCAAGTGTCATTTGCTTAAGTGCGGTCAATTTCGCTCTTCCTTAAGCAAATGACACATCAGCTGTATTATAAAAATTTTCCAATATACATAATAGATACATATAATTGTTTACAATTAAAAGATGCAACCACTGTTGTTTTTTTTAGTACTTTTTTATTTTAGTTTTCGTTTACTTTATAAATTAATAAAAGATAAACATAGATTTACTTGCTTAAGGTAATATATTTATAGCTTTTACAAATTAAATGAGATTTAGTAAAAAATATTACATTTTAAAGAAATAAAAACGAAAATAGTTTTTGCAAAAGTACAAATGTTTGCAACCAAGTGTAGAAAGTTTTTAAGCTCAATAAGTACAATATAGCCACCTAAAAGTCTTCAGTAATTTACTTAAGCATTTGACATGCTTTTCGTTGAATTTTTACACTATCTTAAGTTACATTAAGCACATTATAGTTTGGCCTTAACGGCCATCCGTAACGTCAGTGCTTAACATTTCTTAAGACAAAAAATAAAGTTCTCCACGATTTTTTATGGCGATTCAGAATTTTTTCCTATTTAACAATTTCAGTGATTGAAAATGTACTGTGTAGCCATATTATAAAGAATGCACACATTAGCAAATATACACATACACATACAAAATATTTATAAATTATTTTACATTAAAAATTATGAGAAAAAAGAAAATCATATTCAAACTTGATTTAAAATGTAAAATGCATTTGAATTACAAATTTAATTTTTGCATTAAAATGCAATCAAGAAACCATAGACCGTATAAATATTTCATTATTGGCTTATAACTATGTATGTATGCATGGATGTACATACACATGTAAATAGATTAAAAAAAAAAAAAATATATATGTATGAAAAAAAATTAAATTTTCAATCGAAAATATATTTGATAAATTTTCGCAACCAATAATGACAATAAAAAAGTTTATGAATGTATCAAATTAACAGTTATTTAAATTTTTTACAATAAATTTGTTTAGAACCGTCAATCGCAACAAAAAAAAAGCAGCCGGAAATGCATTGCATACATTAAGGAAAATATGAACTAGTTCGCAATACACTCATATACTTGCCTATATTTAATACACATACAGACATAAAAAAGAGACGGAATATATAATTTAGGCATTCCCCGCTTGTCCGCGGATACATTCCATAAGTCATTATATCATTATGCACAAAGCAATGACCTATACTTGTTCGGCAATACCTACGCAGTGCGTTTGAGTGACGAATTTAACATGGGGTTGTCATTGGAAGTATACAATCGCCACCCTCTTGCTTACATTCCGTTGACGAAAACAGTGACGAATATTCATCATAGTTTTCATTCACAAAAATATTATGATGAAAAGAACACTGAAGCTGGAGTTAAATAATGAACGGTTTCGTTAACGTTGGATAATCAACGTAAACAATAGAATATGACAGAAAAAGAATTTTGCTCGCTTGCTTATATACGATCAACGAATTCATATAATATATTGGTACACCAAGTAGGTACTGGCAATTGTGAGTGACGAATTTATTACAGAAAAAACGTCAATAGCAGTTTTGCCGAACAAGCGGGTCGTAGGTCACGGGTATTAAACTAAATGATATTCTACAAAAATAAAAATTTCTTATTAGTAGTTAGATATGTTAATTAGTGTGGAAATATCAAATTCCCCGTCAGGTATGCTAGTCATAGTAAAAGGTTTTCCAATAGGGATGATATGATTTTGAAGTGACGTTTCGACCATTTGTAGTATGTCATGATCTCTCATTTGTTTTTAATTGTATTCAATAGTGTTTAAAATTTCATCATGGAGAGATACACGCAAGAACAACGTTTACAAATTATTCAGTTTTATTATCAAAATAATCGTTCTCCAATTGCAACTTTTCGTAAGCTTTTGCCATTTTATGGTCGTAATAATCGCCCAAGTGTGCTCGCTATTCGTCGAATTGTTGAAAATTTTGAACCTACATTTTCTTTACATTTTCTTTCGTTAATGTTCAAGTGCCAAGAAGACAAAGAACCGCTCGAAGTAATGCAAATATTTCTGCCGTTCAGGCAAGTGTTGCTGAAGACCGCAATTTGTCGATTCCCAGACGTTCTCAACAATTTGGACTGTCTCAAACCACAATCAATCGATGATAACCAACTTTTTATGCCCGAAATTGGAAGAAGTTGATCTTGACAACAGTTGGTTCAAACAAGACGGGGCTAAGTGCCACACAGCAAATGCAGCAACTGAATTATTGCGAGAAAAGTTTAGAGATTCGTTTATTTCAAGAAATTGTGATATTGATTGGCCTCCAAAAAGTTGTGAGTGATTTCACATCATTGGACTATTTCTTGTGGGGTTATTTGAAGTCATTGGTCTTTCAAAATAACCAGACTATCTTCAAGCTTTACAAGTGAATATTGAACGTTCCATTTATGACATACGACTTGATTTAGTGGAAAAAGTGCTCGAAAATTGAGTTAATCGAATTTGTTCCTGAAGAAGACCGCGTGGAAGCCATTTGAATGACGTTTTATTTAGAACTTAATTGCATCGACTGTACTTCACATTAAATAAAAAACTTTTGAATTTCTTTTACAATAAGTGTGTGTTTTTTTTTTTTTTTTTTGTAAAGATATCATATCACTTTTATTGGAAAACCTTTTATATGTAGCAGCAAGTATATGAAGGTAGGCAGTATGATTTGAAATTGGTTCGTGTCTTTGCTATTCCACAAACAAAATAAACAAATATTTTAATAGAAAAGATTTAGATTAAATAAAATTGGAAAAAATAGAACGATCTCCCTTAATGAAACAAAAGTGGAAGTGGCTAAAACTTTGTGAAGATACACTTTTTATTTATTTTTTTTTTTGTGGAAGTGAGAGAGGGTCTATTCATATCTTTTTGCCCTTCTTGGAAACGCTTCTGACTATAATAAAAATTTTCTATTTTTATTATTTAATATTTTGGCACATTTCGACAGAACTTTACATATAAGCAAATAAACAATAACAATAAAAATAACACAAAAATGGCAGCAAAACCAAAATGTTAATAAAATGATAATCAAAAATTATTTGTTACTTACAAAAACATTTATGTGGTTTTTATTGGCATAAATGAATATTTAATTGTATATTTCAAATATCTACACATTTACGAAATGCAATTTGCTATTTTTAGAAAGAAAGAAAGAACAAAAGCAACAACATTCTAAAGTAATTTTAGTGGTTTTTAATGAATTACAAGCATTTGTTAATTATTGAGATAAATTATATATTAAATGTGTATAAAAATTTAATTTATCATGCTTTTAGTGCTGGTCCTACAAAAAGAAATGTATTCAAATCATGTGTAAATTGTTGACAAAAGACACTTCCACAAAAACTCTATTTTATAAATTTTTAATAAGTCAAAAATATCTCATTATTAGAACAAATTATGAATTAAATTTCAGTATATTTTAAAACGAAAATCTTTAATTGAATGCAGGAGAAATAGGAGAAAAAAAAATTGTATTAAAAAAATTATAATGAAAGTAATTTTTGCTACGGCTGACGTCATTATTCTAGTTTCAATAACTTTCGAACACTTATTCTGATTTTAATAAAATTTGTATCATTTGAAAGCTTTTGATTTCATCTTTCAAATATGTGTCATGGTTGAGATTATGAGTCATCTCTGGAACTTCCAGCTAAACGATATCTTTTAAGGTCCGATTATGATTTTTAATAAAATATCAATCTGTTTTTAATTATGTCGCAACAGCTGATGTACACAGTTGGCAAAAGTGGTTTGAAAGATTATTTTTACAAACATTTTCAATAAAAATAAATTCTAAAAGGTTATATAATGACCATTTAGATCTAGGCGCACGGCAGTGCGCCAGTCCAAGTTCGGCCACACAGTGTGTATATTTACACGAAACCAATCGAGCTGTTTTTACCCCCTCATAACTTTGCCGCTCTTGTTCATAATATAATAAAACTTGAAACATAAGGTCTCCCTAAAGGGGGCGACCTCACAGGTTCAATTTAAATGTTCTACCGTAAAAGCTTCCCGAGATATTAAGATGTGAAAAGTCCATATTTTAGTACATATTCACTGACTCACTTACGGGCTCATCAATATTATTGGGCACTTCCAGTATAGCTAGAAAGCTGAAACTCGGTACACAGGTAGGTCTTGGTAAGAAATTAACAAGAAAAATCTGAAAACAGGCACTTTCCACCCGGGGGTGACTAGGGTGCACCTTCTTTGTATCGGGCACTTCCAGTAGAGCTAGAATGCTGAAATTTCCAACACAAGCAGCTTGGCCATATTGTTTTGCGTTTCTAGTATGGAAAAGAATTCTTGGAAAAATATTGCCAAGCTTATAGGTGGCCTTGAAATGAGATGGAATTGTGTCTTATTTCGATCTCAGTACTTTTTACGGCCGAAATATTTTGGATAGGAACTTTGCCTTATTTTCACATTTGTGTTTTTGTGCGAATTTAATTTACAAATCTTCTCTTAACATACAAAAGAGATCATTGATTTTGGCTGGGAGCTATTTTTCCCCCTGAGACATTTAAATGTCTATTATTTTCACAGATTTTTTTTTGTAATGTGTTAACAGCAAAATCTAAAGCGTATTGGATTTATTTAATTTGATAACAGTTGTGCCTGCTTCAAAATAATATAATGATCTAAATATAATTCTCGTATACTATTTCCAGTTTACCATGATGGTTATAAATTTAATTAATTTAATTCTTCTTTCTCCTGATACTCAGGCTATTCTTTTTATATTCAACTCTTGCTGGATAAACATGTTGATACCTGTATGCTACTAACAGTCACTTTTAATTAAGAAATATAAAAAAAAAAAAAAGAGAGAGAGAGAGAAACGGACAGACGAAAAGACGGAAGAACAACTGAAAGCCAGAAAAAAAAACAAAATTGGTATATTATTTATTAGAAACATAGATATTTTTACGAAATTTCTTGTTCTATCAAGACGAGTATACTCTTACTTTATGGCCAACTTCAGGCAATGAAAATGACATAGTCCATTAATTTAATCACACAAATAATATTGAATTTGAAAGTATGAATATTGATTAGGCCACAAAAAGGCTTGTTGTGTTTTATTTATTAACTTATTTCCTTTCCATTTCATAGCAATTAATATTTATGACAAATGAATAAATAAATATTTTCCTAATTAATTACAAACCACAAACGATATCCAATAGCGCACAGTAGCATGAAATAACTAAAATCTTATTTAACATTTCTAAATTAAAAAAGTCGTTGGTAAAAGAGTTATTTATATTTTCACCGATAAAACCTCTTACAACAAACAAACCACAATGTTTTTTGCCCGACACTGAGTGACAACAACAACATTTAAAAACAAAATTTACAACAGGCATAATTATGCAAAACCATGAACCTTTTAAGGCACAAAACTCGCAAGAAATACAACATTAACAGCAAGAAAATATTAATAAATATGAAGCAAAAACTACTTTGTCTTGTCTTAATCAATTTAACTGTCGTTATTAAAAGATGTATGTGAGTTTATTTGTAGCCAGAACACATACACATCTGTACAATAAAAATGTACGCTCAAAATAGAAATAAATACGCACTTACTCGTACATTAGACGGATCGTTAAAAATTAAAATTTTTTACAACGAAAACCAATCAACTTGTTTGAAACAAAAAATTGCAAGGTATTCGTTTAGAACATGTTCGGAGTTGATTTTTTTAACCTCCATCCTTCAAAAATTGGAAATGATTGATTTCATTCCAAATTTTTAAACTCAAGTTTTCATTAGATCTCCTTGCTTTGAGGTCATACGAATCTTTTCGGGGTATTTTTACGATATTGTCCACCTACATGTTTGTATGTATGCTTTTATTTTTGTTTTATTTGCGGGACTTTAAAACGCTTAAAACACCCATTTTCACTGACCTAAAAATATCCCGTGGAACTGACGAAAGGATTTACCTTATGGGTTGGGAAGAGTTCTAGACCATATCTAAACAATATTGATTCTTCTACAAATCACTTCCAACTTAAAAAGTTCCAATAGAATCAACTTCACAAATCTTAATTCAATCTACAACCATCATGGTAAACTGCAAATAGTATACGAGAATTATTCATCATTATAATATTCTGAAAAAGACACAACTGTTATCAAATTAAATAAACCCAATAGGCTTTAGATTTTGCTGTTAACACATTACTGAAAAAATTCTGTGAAAATAATAGACATTTAAATGTGTCGTGGGGATAAAAATATCTCCCAGCCAAGATCAATGATCTCTTTGGTATGTTAAGAGAAGATTTTTTTAATTAAATCTAAATGGTCATGAAATAAGCTTTTAGAATTTATTTTGATTGAAAATGTTTGTAAAAATAATCTTTAAAACTACAACTGTGTTCTTACAACTCTGAACATCTTGCAACTGCAGATTAGCTGTTGTGACATACACAACCACTACTTAGATGTTGTAAACCACAATTAAAAACAGATTAATATTTTATTATAAACCATAAGAATTTCTTAAAAGATAGCGAAAGCAAGAATTGCGTTAAGTAGGACGTTCCAGAGATGACCCATATCTTCAAGCGAAACCCATATTTTTTAATTAAAATTTGTATATCCAAAAGACGAAATCAAAATCTTTCAAATGATACAACTTTTAGTAAAATCAGAAGAAGTGCCCGAAAGTTATTGAAACTAAGAAAATCAGCCCATAATAATAACGTCAGCCGTAGCAACAAAAAAATTTTTTCTTATAATTCTTTCAATAATAATTTTTTCGCTTTTTTCTTCGGCTTTCAATTAAAGATTTTTGGTTTTAAAATGTACTGAATTTTTTTTAAAAATTTTTTGGAAAATAAAATATTTTTGAATGACACCTACTTACTCGTATGTAGTGTATGGTGCCAGAACTAGGTAGATAGGGATATGCTAGAGAAGATAAATGTTGAATATGTAGAAGAAGGCTTAATTATTTTAAGACTCTGCTATTCCAGCACCTCTGGTTTTAAGTAGACGCATTAACTTTCTTAGGCTGTGTAAGCAGGGGTTCCGTTAATTGTCGCCGATGGTTCTATTTACCGACGAAGGAGAAAGCTGTGGTGTACATTAGGTGCGAACTGTATCAATCGCTTCCCCCCGGGGGGTAGATAGTTCATCTTGTTGATTCTCAACAACAAGATGCAATACTTCCCGGGGTATAGGGTAACTGTCTTTTGTAGACATAACGTTTTGTCAGTTACCCATAAAACTTATATGCACGGACCAATCTCTGAATTAACAGTGCAACGGAATGTGCATATATTTTATAATGAACGAAGTGGCTTGCCACGTAAGTCTACATAGAAGGTGTAAGGGTACCTAAGGTCTAGCCCATGACCAAAACCAATAGAAAGTTAATCCCTAATTTTTGGGATTTCCTTTCGAAACTTTACCAGTAGTTTGAACTGGTGCTACGGGGCCGGCAGCCCACATTGGAGATTGATTAACACCGGGGAGTAGAGTTCTCCTCTACTATCCCGGTTACAGGATCCCATGGGCCGGTTGTTGGTTGAGTTCTCTTTCGAGAGTTCACGTAGTGGTTGTGGTTGTTACCAAAAGCTGGGAGAGGTGTCGGTTTAAAGACTGATGCTCGCTTTGCGGACTTCGTGTCTACCGATGAGAAGCCTCTATGTGCTGTTGTGAACCAACAGGATTCCAGAGTTTGGGTAGCTCGCTCACTTTAGCAAGGTGTTTGGACATGACAGGCCTTGGTCATGTCTGAGAAGTTGCTACCTGTTGTCATCCCCTCGGGATGCCTTCTGTTTCCTGAGTGGGGTGGCTCGGGGGCGATAGTGAACGCTTAATCTACACTAAGTGTTTAAGTACACCGTCAGATTTAAGCCGTAAGGCAGGTGCTGACGTATACTCTAAACAATCTGTATCAATCGCTTCCCCCCGGGGTGTAGATAGTCTCATCTTGTTGACTTTTAACACCATGATGCAATGCCTCCCGGGGTTTAGGGTAATCTTACTTTATATACATAACCTTTTGTCAGTTACCCATAAAACTTATATGCACGGAACAATCTCTGAATTAACAGAGCAACGGGATGTGTATATATTTTATAATGAAGGAAGTGCCCCGCAAGTCTATATAGAAGGTGTAAGGGTCTAGCCCATGACCAAAACTAATAGAAAGCTAATCCTTCGGGATTTACTTTCGAAACTCCACCAGTAGTTTGAAGTGGTACTACGGGGACCGGCAGCTCGCATGGGAGATTATTTACCGGATGGTAGAGTGATGACCTACGTTGGTCACACGTTTGCCATGTGAAGTACGATTGAGGCATTGCATCTACTCTGTGGTTTCATGATTCCGTGGCCAGTCGTTGGTTGAGGTCTCCTTCGGGAGTACACGTATTGGTTGTGGTTGTTACCAAAAGCTGGGAGAGGTGTTGGTTTAAAGACTGATGCTTGGACCGGTGCTTAGCGCTGGACGGACTTCGTGTCTACCAATGTGAAGCCTCCATATACTGTTGTGAATCAACAGATACTAGAGTTTGGGTAGCTCGCACACTTTAGCAAGGTGTTTGGGCATGGCGGGCCTTGGTCATGTCTGAGAAATTGCTACCTGATGTTGTCCCCTCGGGGATAACTTCAGGTTATTCCCGAGAGGGTGACTCGGGGGCGATGGTGGACGCTTAATAAGCACCCTGTGTTTAAGTACACAGTCAGATGAACCAAATGGTAGGAGCTGACTCAAACTTGATACACATTCTATATAAATCGCTGTCGGAAAAGATTTTAGGGACAAGTGCTATGCCTTCATCCCTTAAACAGTCCAAAAACAATTAATAGAATTCTACACTAATGTACACTAGAGAACACTCATGATTTGAATGATTTGTGCTGGCGAGGGATGGAACACCAGTTATAAGTCACAGTTTGCTATCATCTGAATATGGCAAAACTTTTAAGCAAGTTCTTAAAATTCCAATTAAATATACATATTTAATAATAAGTAGAGTAAGAGTAACTCGAATAACATTTTATATATTTTATAAATTCATACGTATTAATATTGTAAATGTTGTTAAATTTAACTCGGATATATTGAGTTTCGTTTTTGGGAATGAGTTAGAGCAAGTAGGTGAAAGAGTGTATTAAAGTGTGCAGAGTATATGTACTACAGATATTATGGAACGTGACTAAAATACCACAATTAATATACATTGACTCGTACGTACATATGTACATATGTACGAGTATGTGTATTATTATATACGAGTATGTATATTTGAATCCAATGAATTTTATTAAAATTGTATAGAGGATTTTGACAGGAAGTGAAAAATGTTAAATGATTTGATATGTAACTAGAGTCCGCTTGGAAATGGGGCAACCAAAAATGCCTCTTTGCACAGTCGTCAATACTATAGCAGCTGCATCAGATAGTTGTTTGTAAACATGTGCCAGGTGATAAGCGTCGCAGAAGGCCAAAATTCTTTTTGCTAGCATTTCAATATAAAGTTAATATTTTCAAAAATTATTGAAACTAACTGCCTGGCCCACGATGTCGAACGAATTTTTCTTTCATACAAATTACATTTAAAACAAAAACAAAATTTTTAAAATTGTTTTTTTTTAATGTAATTGTACGCAAGAAAAATTCGTTCGACATCGTGGGCAAGTCAGTAAATTTTGTGTAACATCTCTTCTAGAATACCCCTCTATTTTTTTTTTTTGCTGTTAACACAATGTAATAAATACAAAATATATATTTTATAAACCAAATCTGTATATTTAAATACTCCTGGTTTACTATAATAACTTTGGTCTATTAATTCTATATACGAGCAAACACACTCATGCATACTCGTACATACTTGCATCAAAATCCCATATTAAAAATTTTCAAACTTAATATGTGGTTGATTATAAAATAAATTTCATTGTGGTTTATAGTAAATTTTCTTTAATGAGAGGAAAGAACAAACACACACGCTCATGCACATGCACACGCACACTGGCTGAATGATACATATGTAGCAAGATTACAAACAACATCATGTTAAACATGTGCAAATTAACAATAAAATAATTTGTTGTTAATATGATTGTGTTTTATTATTTGTTGTTGTTGTTTTTGCTATTTGGCAACAATGATAAATAAATTTTTGTTAAGAACACCCAAAGCAAACACTCACTCACTCACTCACTAACTCACTCACTCATACACGCTTTATGGACATTTATACATTTTGTTGTCACTTGAGTTATGGATAAGTGGAATACGTTAGATTGATAATAAAACACCAGTTGTAGTTATAAGTACACTGAGAGAAAAAGTTGTTCTTAATGAGAATTTACAGATCATACGATTTGAAACATAAATATTACCCAGCGGGAAAAGGTAATGAATAGTAAACGAGAAAGTAATGTACAGAATGTATAATTTTTCATTCCAGAATTCATTATTGTTAACACAGAACATGTCCTAGGAAAGTAATGAATTCGTTTAATGAGTACGGCGAATAAATCCTATAATTCATTTATTTTCAACAATTTATAAGGATAATGCGAAATCTTGTGCAGAAGCAAAAACAATAAATTCCTTCATCGTAGGA
Organism: Lypha dubia; assembly: GCA_947311025.1. Classification (NCBI taxonomy): domain Eukaryota; kingdom Metazoa; phylum Arthropoda; class Insecta; order Diptera; family Tachinidae; genus Lypha; species Lypha dubia. Next base: position 73,421,438 of record OX371264.1, on the reverse strand, counting down.
AGTGGTAATATACGTGTTAAACAATGTGTAATTTTCGTGTGTGATGAAATTACCTTTTCGTTTCCAAAGGATTGCATGTTTTGCCTTGGAAAAAAATTCATTATATCTTCCATTACATTTGTAATCAATGACCAGTTTTCCCGATGGGTAGATTATATTTTCCCAACTGGAGTAGGTACATACTAACAATGGAAAAAAGAAATTATTAACAAAAAGTCAGGATCACATAATATCGTTTCATATTTTTTAAACAACATTCATATCCTTTAGGCAGGCTTCATATTTCTGTGATACCAAGAATTGAGAAATAAATTTCAGATAGCAAAATTTTCAGAAGTATATCGGTTTTGTAACTTGTGCGAAGTTCTCGCAACATATTTATTTAGTGGCAGTGAGATCTAAGCGTAAACAACTCTGATGATGAGACTGTGGTTAGTCTCGAAACATCATGATGCCAGTTCAATCCTCCGTGCAGTCTAATTTTTCTTTGCCTGTTCAATTATCACGAGCTTCTAGATTTTTCTTTCTAATAAGAACAATAAATTAATTTAACAAAAATTAAATTTAGAGAAAACGAACTTAAGCCGGACAAATTAAAATTTCTTTGATTAAACATCACTCAGTTCGAATAAAAATTCACAACATATTTATTTAAGAGGATAATAAGCATTTCGATGTTTCGAGAAAGTCTCACATTACTTACAGAAACAGGGCAGTGATTTGAAAATGATTGATGTCATTAAAATTTGCAAGATAGTTTGCGAAAAAAAGGCCACATTATTTTGTAAATCTCATTTTCTTTTTAACAGTGTAAATTAATTCATGTGTAATACCACTCTTATTTGTGTACAACACAAACAGTTAATGGTATACAATTTCTTATCTCTTAATTTAATGTTTTACTACACATGAATATAATTGAGCGCTCTTCTTAATGAGCTTTTTGTTCTACACTATTAATAATTAATAATTTATTTAATAATAAATTAATAACTTTATCGTGTTTATCTTCATAATACTTTCTATATGTAATAATACAATCGAGAGAACAAAAAAGAATTAATGAAAAAAATATAGCAACGAAGTACTCCCTTATGGTTTAGATAAGCCATGCGGCCTAAAGTTATGCAATGTAATAAAAAAAAAATAAACTAATGCGAATCATTAAAGTGTCAAGAGATACATATCTCTTTTATATAACGAATACACATAAAGAAATAATATGATTGAGATCACTACAGTCCAAGAGTAACATGCTGTCAAACCTGTCTGTATGTCAAATTTATCGAAGAAGCAAAGAGGCAGTAAAATTTCCATCTTTTTCATATTCTACCGAGCTCCCAAACAGCGCTGCATGTTAATATAAAAAAATATTAGCAAAAATAAACAAAAAGTACCAATTTGTCTCGATCTTAGCTTTTGAAAAATATCATATATTTTAATTTAATGTGACATTCTGTATGCAAAAACTCATAGAAGCTGGACTACATATTTCTTGCTCGAACAGACCTCTTGCAGAGCAGGAGGTGAATGCAGTCATCATCAGTGGAAAAAATGCAGCAATATCTCGAAAGTCTTGGTATGAGCATGAGATAAGTACGGCTGCACTGTACGGTTACCAGTAAGCGTGCAGTCTCGCAGCGTGGAACTGGCTACTGCTGAACGTACGTTCAAACAGAGCAGACCTTGGCCCTAGTGACGGCATAAAATAATTCAGGATGAAGCTGGACCTGATCGAAGATAGGTTTCGTGAAATAGGCGGAGCCTTTAAAGTGGCTGGGTATTGCAGGGCCAGGTCTGCCGAATGAGGAGCTTCTTCAGCAGCGATTAATAGAGGAAGGTACATTCAGGACATTGTAGTTGGCAAAGACTGGCAACGCCACTACTTTCAGAAGACCTGAATGTGAAAATTCTATGAAGAACATTACTTTGGCTACCCACTGGAAGCGATCAAAAATATATTACATTCCGGATAACAAAACAAACGAGTATAAATCAGGCATCAAGAAGGAGAGGCACGCGAAAGTGAAACGTACGTAAACTGAACCCAGATGTCTTTCTGGTGAATTTCGATGGAGTTTCAGATGCTCATATCATGAGTGCTGCTGACTCATTGGCAAACGCGACGCTGCGATGACCCCCCATAACGCAACAACCGACCACATGGCATGTGTATTGGTGGAATTGCTGAACTCAGATGAGCCTGTCTCCGCGACAGGCGTAGCCGCGAGCCATTAATGGAGCCCAAAGTTTTCAGGCGATCTCTGAAAGGGCTCCAACATGCGATTATTAAGAGCAGAAGAGCGAAATGTGAAGATCTCTAAGCGAGCTTAATACAAAGCTACAAGATCTTTACAAGGTAGCTAAGAGTAAACGCTGGTGCCTCAAATCTAGAGAACACAGACGTAAGAACATTATGGAAAATTTATTTCCCACACACCCATCGCTGTATGAAGAGAACGTACCCCATCATCGGGAAACGCCAATTCCCTGCACTGAGGAAGTGTTGAAAGTCGCGGCTAGAAGCTTTAAAAGGGCAAAGCCCCCAGTTCATACAGAGTACCTGCAGAAACACTCACGGTTCTTCTCACGAAGAGCAGACCTTAAATGCACACAGCAAAGCGAACCACCAACAACGGAAAGTCAGCATCGTGAGCTGGTGCACAGGTACCAGTCTTTTTCTAGGAAGCTGATTGTCGGCCTTCCCGAAGTGGTAGCACTTCCTGGAAGGGATTTTCCCACATAAATAGGAGGATTTTTTTTAGTGGATACACGACTCAACTCAGGTGAAGACAATCACTGTAAGTCCGAAGGCATTTGAAAAAAAAAACATGGTATCCGTCTACCAAATTTCATCCAAATTTACTAAGATAATTTCTCAACAGGAAAAGTACCAAAAGAAAACATCACCAAAAGCAAAAATAGTACCAGCTTTTCTTTGTTTAACGCCAAGAAAGTATACTACATGTTAATATAAAACAAAATGTAAAAAAAACAAGTATAAAAAGTACCAATTTGTCCATTTTTTTGCCCTTAAGGGATACCGTATATATTAAGAAAATTTCTCAAGAGTAGAAGTACCAAAAGTAAAAAAGTTCCAAAGGTAAAAAGTACCAAACGTAAATGAGGACCAAATATTTTCTTATTATTTCTGCACCTAGAATACATATTAATTTATAAATAATGTATAAAATATTTGTACAAAAATAAAAAGGCCCAAAACGAACAATTTGTTCATTTTTAACCCTTAAAACGTGGCCTATGTTTGAATATGGATCCCATGCTAATTACTATGTACTAGTGGTGTTACGAATACTCGTATTCATATTCGATTATTCGACTATTCGCCTATTTTAAGATATTCGTATTCGCCAAATTCAAGAGAATATTTCTTTACATTATTGCAAAAAAAAAAATCATACACAAATTTTAAAAAAGTACAGAAAATGTAAAAAAAAAATATATTAATTTATATTAATTTTTACTTAAAGAAAGAAAGCCCTTTATCTTTGACGCAAAATAATAATCTTCTTAAAAACAAACGAAAATTTTATTTCGTAACTTTTAAACATAAAGGGTAAAACATCTACTGATGAATTGGTATAGCTACCAACGAAATATATATCTAGATATTGCTAACCCGCAACAAATAAATAATATATAAAACATAAATACTTGAGTACATGCTCGAATAAATGTAAAAATTTTGATAAAGTCTTATATGTAAATTCATATCAAATTAATTTCGTAATTAATTCTCAGTAGAGGAATTTTTGACTTCAAAAATGGAAGAACTAAAATTTAATATGTGAAAGTCCACCGCTGCGCAACCAGCGAAAATATGTTCGCCCAACCAACACTGAATTAAAAGCGCAAGCAGAGTAAGAAAAATGAAATCAAAGTATTTAACTCAAATATGTAATTTAAAAATGTTTGGTAGTGGTCTTCAAATTCGGCATCTCAATGTCATAGTAATGACAAATACTTAAAGTAGTGTAACAGTTTCTTTCAATTTATTTTTACCTGACGCAAAGGGAGGGATTATTTCCAATTAAATTTTAAATATTATGTGCCTCTAAATCTTATGAGTAATATTCGTATTCGTATTCGGCGAATATTGCTTCAAAAATTAAAATATTAAAATATTCTAGTTAATTGGATGTAAAAATATAATGAGGATCATCACTCTTGGTTGAAAACTGCTCTTGCATCTGTTGCAGATTTTGCAGGTCTAGCTTATTTATAAATTTTTTTTATTGCATTGCTGATGATAATAATCTAGAATTGCAAGATCTGCAATGATTACAATACTAAGAGTGATTTCCCCTAATGATTTCGTGTAATCATAGTTGTATATTGATATGTGTATGCTGTTTTCGTAATAATATTTTAGGTAAACATATTAACAGCATCTTTAAAATCCATATATATACTAGATAGATATATGTACTAGATGATTGTGCCGGCTTCGCCCGGATGCTATTTTCTTTTATGGGAGAACCATTCTCCCCACTCATTAACCCCCTGTTTTATGCTTGACTATTTGAAATTGAACGACGACGATTCTCTTGCATGAGGCGGACGTAGCGCCATATGTACTTCAACAACATAAATAATATTGTTCTACTTGAAATACGAACGATGACACTTCCCGTGAACGGAGCGGACATAGCCCCATCTGTCATTCAATAACAAAAATAATTTTGTTATGTTGGAAATACGAACTGGGTTAATAGTTTAGTAAATACAGGAATTTCCCCCTCCCTCACCTCCTTGTGCCCTTAGCGGTTTAAAATATCCTTTAAAACCTTATCTCATATGTACCAATTATGCATAAACAATTTCATTAAAATCGGTCGAGCCGTTTCGGATGAGTTCGTTAACAAACATCGTGACACGAGATTTTTAAATATTAGAAGAAGACGAAGATGTGTAACATATACTCGTACCTTAAGAAAAAGTACCTTCAAATAAACCTTTTAAGAATTATCTTTAGAAAAAAACAATATATACTTATAAATAAAGTAAATTAAAGACTATGAGGGTTTTGTTGAATATTAGTAGAGAGCAATCAGAAATGGGAAATTTCGTTTTAACCAAAAATTGTTTCAACATTTAAAAATGGAATTAAAAGGAATTATAATAATTCTCGTCTTCTATTTCTGTTGAAAACTTGGTAAAAAACGTAGCTATTCTTTCCCAATTAGTATCCATTTTACATAAATTGTAAAAATGAACGAAGGAACGCTGATGAGAGGTGTAGCGTCCTTGAAATCGGTCTACTGATACGTTCTGCTCGTCTGATTGTACATACCAAAATAAAAAAACTCTTAGTAATTTGAATTTTTATTAGTTCAATGAAAAACTGAACTTGACCCTATAATAATAATAATTTATCATTTGTAAATTAAAAACATTACTTAAATAATGCCAAAAAAAAAAAGGAATCTGAAATCGAATGAAACAAGTTTGTTATCTAAGATTTTTAAAACTATTTAACTTTTGCTTTTGTAATTCACATTTCATACTGGAGACTTTATTCCTAAGCAAATGAGTTTGGAAACTTTTCAAGCAAGTTTATACAGATTACTTGACAGTGGCTTCCAACGAAATACAGCATATAGATAAGTTTAGATTTTCGGAGGAGTTCTTGATAATTTTCACACTTTTCGCCAAACAACAGTTTTTAATTAATACAAAAGAGTTTTCTTTATAAAAAACAAACTCTTCAGTTTTTGTCAAATATTTTTTAATCACTCATTTTTACGACTTCAAGTTACTGCTGCTAAGTTTTAATAAAAATTGATTTTCTTGCAAAATATTTATTTATTTTACATAAATTTTGACTTTCGGCGCTTCTCTTTTAAAGCAGATTAAACGTTTATTTCCACCAAATTCTTTATCGTATTGTTTTACAAAATAGTTTTTATTACTTTTTCATTTAAATCGTAAATTTCTTTTTGAATTTTATTGATTTCCACGTATGTTTGTATGTGTGTGTGTGTTTCTGTTGCATCAATACATAATGTGAATTTTAATTAATTTTATGCTCCAGGGTGAAATATTTGCATTTATTTTTCATTCAGCATCGTGCTCATATTTTTCAGTTATTGTGAGAGTATTTTTTTCTTTCTTTTATTTTTTTTTCTTTTTTTTTGCATGTTTGTAACACCTTTACATTTTCAATAATGCAACATGTAGCACTCAGGCATGTGTGCTTGCAAATAGCAATAAATGAGGTATGAATGATTGCTACAAACAGTGGATGTGGTACGAGTAGCAATTAAATATATATATAATTTTCATTCAGTGATATTTAAAAAGAAATTGTAACTTGAATTAATTAAGTTGTAGGCGAAATAGTTCTCAAAGTTACGACGTGGGGTAACAAAAGTGGAGCAGAGAAAAAAAACATTTTTCAGACGTGTTTGTTAATGTTGTAAAATTTAATACGAATTTTATTGTTCTCTGTATGATGTAATAATTTGGTTTCGAACAGATTATAGAACTTTTAACTTTCTTAAGAACAACGAATTTTTTCTCATTAAAAATTTTCTTTTATTTAAAAATATTTTCTATACACTTTTAATGAACTGTAGGGTATTATTTTACCCGCCTACAATTATGCAACATTATATCAAAATTATACAGTATTACTTTTGTGTGTGTGTGAGAGTTTTTTTTATGTATAAAAGACCAAGGATATTTTAATTTCCAATTTGTTATATGATTTTCAATACGATAAGTATGAATGGGTATGTACCAGAGGTCGGCAATGAGTCCTAAGTTTTCTACACAAAGTGATTCAAGAAATTTTATTTGCTTATAAATGAGTTTGGGCAGTCAGTCTGATTCCATTTAAAAATCATATGGCTATTAGATGTCAGCTTACAGCTTCGATCTTATATCTCTAACGGGATCGTAATCACAAGACTTGGATATGCGTCACTTCAAAGTTACGGCTTCAAACAAATGCCAACCTGATATTATTGATCTGGTAAAATAGAGATTTTGCAAGTAGATTTTCCTATCCAAGACTTATTGACTTATTGGCTATATTCGACTAAAATATGAAAGGATTTAAATTTTCACTTACCCTAACCCTACTTCTATGCAAATAGGAAAGTCAAGTGTTGCAAGACATGCAAAAATATTTTTTTTTTTATTAAAACACAGTTTTTAAAAAATAAAACCCTTACAAAAATGATTCTCATTCTATGCAGTTTTTTTTAAAAATTTTCAAATAAGTTTGGGTTTCCTCGTGTGTTACAGTGTTACATCACCCTATTTATACCTGTTTGAAACCTGTTAGAAAATATGTATTTCTATCGAGCATATGATAGAAACATACATAATTTTCTAAATTTGGGTGATACAACATACCAGAGATTTTCAAAATAGTACTTGATTGATTATTGAATACATTAATTTAAAGGACTGTCTTTTCAAATTCAATAACTGTAATCAAGAAAAGTATGATGCTTTCAAGTTTTTCGAAAAATATTTTCTGCATTATGTCAAAATAAGTTAAAAATGAAAAAACATTAAAAAAATCCCATTTCTGGGATTTTTGAAATTTTTTTTGGGAATTGCAGGATTTTCAGAAAACATTTTTTTTTATTTTAATTTTCCGCTTAACTAAAAATTTGAGGACGAAATATTGATAAATTAAAATTTTACACCACCTTTTTTCTAAGTCCTTTACCTCATTTTAGTATTAATTTGCAGAAAAAAAGTGAAACTCTGGTTCTGCTGTATTTCGAAATTATAAACAAAATATGCAATTACTTAGCCGATATTTATATATTTGTTTCTATTTTTTTCAAATAGTACTTTAACCCACCATAGCACAGACACATATTTTTTCTTAAAAATTTACGTCATGAAGAAACCAAATCGTTTCAAAATAGACTCGATATTGAATCTTTATAAAACTAAGGCATTCTTTTCTTAAATTGCAAAGCAGCAAACAATCAATTTATCACTTTTGCTTAAGACTAAACAAATTCTTAAATATTCCAAAAAAAAAAAAATCACCTGCAGAAAAACTAAGAAAAAACGAAAAAAAAACCATTATTGGGATTTAAAATTTATTTTTTTTGGGACTTTCGGAATTTCTAACAACAAATCTTATAAGTTTTTTACACCAAACTTTTTGTGTAAGACCCCTAAAAACTTCTTCTTATGAAATAAATGTATAGAAGTTATTTCAATTCAAATCAGAATTTTTCCATTTATATTTCTATAAATGTTTATTTTCTAATAATTATTCCCCACTGTGCAACATCAGAAATGTTGTCAAGTGCAAGTATGTTGTTATAAGGCAGTATATGAGCTTGGATTATATTGCAATATATGCATATGAAATTTTGAATCATGATCTTTTTACAATTTTTATACTCGTGGCAGACTTCTGATGTGTAAATAATGAAGGATTTTTTAATATATATTTTTTCCCCTCCTTCTCTTGACACAAAAAAATTCAGAGAAGTGAAGAATTTTCCTGAATTAAATGAAATTTTTGCCATTTAATTGTTCATAATTTGCACTTAATTAAATTATTTCTTTCCTTTTACATTCTGCTAAAATGAAATATTATACAATTGCTGCCAGTGGCTTTCATTGGTGTATTATTTTTCCGAAAAATTCTCTTTATTTCTTTTATGATATACATAACGTTAGCTTAATATAGAAAGGGCCTAACTCAGTTTTTTCTCAAATCGCCTGATTTCGTTTAAAGGGTTTATCTATCGAAATACGATAAATACGCGACTTGAATAAAAACTATGAGTTAGGGCCTTTCTATATTAAGGTAACGATAAGTATATACATACATACATTAGTATGTATATGTCTGTATGTAGTTGCATACAATCTTTTCAATACTTTTATAATAAAAGCCACATGTCAAATATTTTCTCTACCATAATTAAACTGAACTGAAAAGATATTGCAAAAGTGCAACTGCCTGACATTCATTCCTGTCATCAAAAAAAAAAAAATAAGAAAATTAAAGATCAAATGTGTAACATGCGTGTAGTTAATAATGTTAAAGAAAACTGAAAGTAAGTAATTAATTACTCTAGAGGAATTTTCGGTACGAAGTTTATTACTCTGCTATTCATTTCAATCTTACATTTCAATGAAATTAAAGTGACCTGAAAAAAATTTAAATTTAGTAAAAATCTAGTAAAAATATTAGGAATAAAAGAAAAATATTTCCTTTTGCCGTTTTAAAACTTTTATGGTTTAAAAAATATAAAAAGAAAATAAAAAAATTAAATTAAGATAAAAAAATATACTCAGAGTCACTCCCCCCGAGAAAATAAAAATGTTTGATTAAAGTTCATAACTCAATGTCACGCATCATACACATTATCATTTAAAGCAAAGTAACAATAAAACGAAAAAAAAAAAATTTAACGAAACGAGGATAATAAACTCCTGCTACAAAACTAACAAACTTCAAATGTTTTACTCATGTTCATGCCATTTTGCTCTCTTCGACTGGTAGTACAAAGATGTGCCTGTCTGTTTGCCTGCCTGCATGGTATTCGAGTAAGAGAACAAATAACTTTTAACCTTCTGAACTTATTGCTTAACGTTACAAATATTTGCAACATAACTTTTTACACCCTCTTTCTAAGCAAAATTTGTTGCAAAAATTCATTCATATTTGTACCGAGTGTCTGTCTTGTCAGGCATGGAAAATAGAGATTTTGAAATTATACAAAAGTGTCATTGCATCTACCGAGAAAACTATTGTATTGTCTGATGTTTATTTAAAAACAAATTTAATTTTCAATTAATATTTTAATTGAAACAGCAATTATTTTAATTGAATCAACAAATATTTTAATTAAATCAACAATTACTTTAATAGAATTAATTTGATCTTAAATCATTGTTATCGATATACTTTTTCAGAGTTTGGTTCATTGTTTTAATGCTTTTGATATTGGAATTCTGTAAAAAAAAAAATGAGATATAAAGAATATTTTAGCGCAAGTAAAGATCTGACTTCTGTTCAAGTATTTGACAATTTTTTTACAAAGAAGTCTTGACCATGATTGACAACTTCAGTCAGGCGTATACAAGTAAAAAAGATCGGTATAATTTCAGTCTCACTGCGGCAAAGTTAAAAATATTGTCTTCGGTTTGTTTTGGTACTAATTCTAGCAGGTAACAACGAATTATCTAGAGAAAAAAATGGTTTGGTCTTTGGATGAAAACATACACAGAAGTCGAACCTGTAACAAGAGCTGAAAAGAAATAAATAAAAGGAAATCTACCTACGTCTTGTTGACAAGAATGATTCTGAAGGCATCGCTGATAAATTAATTAACGTTAAGAAACTTTAAGATCTTCGGATCAAAAACTTCAAACAGTGAACAGGTTTGCATGAAAATAAATCGATCGAAGAATCCATGGGAGAATCACAAGGGTCATCATTCTGTAATGTAATTTATTTGGAGTGAACCTATACGCTTTGGTTACAAAAATCAAGTTGCGATTAGTTTCTTTATTGTTTTAGCATGTAGTGTGCTGATTTTAGTGATAAAACTAATGAGTCATGAGGGTACCAAAGTTGTGCAAATTTTGTTCATAAATTAGACACAAATCCTGCAAATCACAAACTCCTAATTTTTTTTTTACTAGTTGGGACTTTTTTTCAGGACTTACGCGACTTCCGTGACAATCATATAAAGAAATCTTATCAACCACTATAAAGGAAATGATGAAACAGTTTAGAGGCGAGTTTGACTAGAGGTTCGATAAAAATTGTGAAATTCTACTGGTCCTCTGGAACGAAGGGAATAAAAGGGAACAAGTCACGATTCCCATTATCCTGTGCGAACTGTTAAAAAATAGAATACGGAAAAAAGTTAAAGTCTGATACGAAAATCCTTTATTTGTGTGAAAGTGTTAATTAAGACTAGAACCAATTATTATTTCGAAGAAATGTATGTAGCTACATTTCATCTTCAACAGTTGTCACAAATATAATCTCCTCGACCATCGTCCACAAGTATACAAGGTTTATGACTAGATAAGAAAGATTACGTTCCTCAGAAAGAGTCTACGATGTGTTACTTGCAACAATATAAGCCATTGCTGCTGCAAAAACAAAAAAACCCTTTACATTTGAAAAAATTTTATATGTTAAAATATTTTTTTTATTAATTTTTTTATAGGGCACTCCCCTATGCATTCTGCCAGAGCTAAGGAGAAATTTACAGGTTAGAGCAGAAATATGGCGAAAATGTAGAAGAAGTATATTCTCTGCTATCGCGAGTTTTTTTTTAATTTTTAGACCAGTGTTGCAGCGCCTATGCTACTAAGTAGACGCAGTAACATTTCGAAAATCAGATTTTCAGCAGATCTCGACGTTCTGAGGCCATCCTAAATATTTTTACGATAAAGTCGGTTTGGATGTATTTGTGTGTGTGTAACTACAAGAATAGCTTAACCGATCGGAGCCAAATGTCCGCTATTCGTAAGAAATCGACATCAGCTAAATGCCCTTAAGATAATTTCGAAAATATTTCGAGAATTTTAAAAAATATAGTTTTCGCAAAAACTAATTTTTAAATAAATTCTAAACTATTGGATCGATCAAATTTGAAATCTAATCAGCTCTTCAACTGAAAAAACATTGTCGACTACAAAAAATTTGATTTAAGTCAAAGATTTCGTTGCCCCAATATTTCGAACAGACTTTAAAACTCCAAAATTTAATCTCAAACAATTGTGTTGTGTGTTTAAAAATTGCATAAAATGCTGTAAATTTGATTAAAATCGGTAAAGTGGTTTAAAAGACATCGGCGTCAAAAAATTTCGAACCTTTTTTTAATTATTCCTAAACTTTCAGTACATATGAAAATTAATATTATCAGGCTCAAGTTCAGTTTTATTGAATTAATAAAAATTTTGAAGAGTTTTTATTTTTGAAAATCATTAGCATGTGCAATCAGATTTGCAGAACGTATCAGTATACCGATTTCAAGTTCTCTACACCTCTCATCAGCGTTCATTTTTCCATTTTTTACAATTTATGTAAAGTGAATACCAATTGGGAAAGAATATCAACTATTTAACCAAGTTTTCAACAGAAATAGAATACGAGAATTATTTAATACATTTTTATTCTATTTTTACATGTATATTGGGCTGCTTTTTTTTTAACTTAAAAAATAGTGTCAGATGCTGCGAAATTTTCGACAAAGATTTTGGTTTGCTGGAACTTCGAGTGATCGCCCACAGGGTCCACCGTATTTCCAATAATACTTTTCATTTATTCTTGTTTTTAAATTTGTCTTTAGTGACTTTGTCTCATATTTAAACGTGTCATTCACAATGTTCTTTGATGGAATGTCAGTAGTTCCATGCCAATATCTGTGCTTGGCGAAGGACTGTCGCAAGTCCAGGTAGAGAATTGAGTTTATTGTCAAGTCCTGCCAAAAAAAAAAAAAAAAAAAAAAAAGTCAGCTAAAACGACCAGACCAGATCTCTAATTTCCGCGACAGTATTTTTTGCACATGATTTTAGCTAAATATTTGCCAATTCAGGCTTAAAATTCATCATATTCGGTGTGTCACTTTAATTTTTCGATGTTTTAAAATTATGCTGGTAAAACCAACAATACAGAATTATCCACTCCTGTTCTATCTTCTGGCTGAATGAGAATTAGAGAACATTTTTCTATTGAGCATCTAATAAACTTCATAATTCCCATATAACCATTTATTTGTGATGTGCAAAGAATGAATATGAGTGAAAGGAATGAATGAACGAATGAATGCTAAAAGTACAAATGTGTAGTAGAAAAATATTTTTATAAACTTGGGTTTGAGGTAACTCAGCATACTCGTACATACGTACGCAAATACATACATACACACGTACAATTGCATTTATTGAGACTTTTTGTGCCAAAACAAAGAACTAAAAGAAAAGTCAAATGTTGTCAAAAATGTCAAATAAATAAATGCAAACAATAACAAAAAGGAGCAGAGGACTATTTGCCCCCTCTACAACACACGAGCAATTTATTTCTTTCGTTCTCATTTTCAATCAAAGTCTTCTAATTTGGGAACTTGTGTGAGGAAGTGTGTGTGCGCGTGTGTGTGTTTAAGGGTTGCATGTCAAACAAACAAGGATACTATTTTTAAAAGTTTGCTGTTTTTTCATTTTATTGTTAATTTTTGTTGTGCATTTTTTGCACGTTTTCTGTATGATTTTTTTTTCTTGCCTTCTTGCTGTTTTATTCTTTTATATTTAAACTTTATTGTCACGTACTTTGACAGTTGCTTAATTTATGATTTTTTGATTGTTTTGTATCTTCGTTAAAAGCCAAAATTATTATTTTTTGTTGGCAAGAAAAATTTCACTGCCACAGGAGGTTGGTGGGGCTGGCGTTTTTTTTTAATTTGTCTACAACTATTTGACCGGATATTATGTTATTCTAGAGTTTAAAGCAAATTGTCAAAGTTTACACAAATATTTTTGTTATATTTTTTTTTTTCTTTTTTTTTGATAAGTAAACAAAAAATTAGGTCTTACCGTTTTTCGTTGCAGTATTTAACAGATGAAATCTAGAAGATAGAAAGAGAAAACATTATTTCAAAAAATGCTTAAAATTCTTAAATAAATATTTGCGATCTTAAATAGATTAGGAGAACTATCTAAGTTTAAAAAGTACTTTAACTTTTAAGAATTTCTTATAAATCTTCTTCCTAATTTACACTCAAAAAAATAATGAACTAAAATTTTGGAAATTTTAGTTAATTGAAGTTCAAATTAGTTGTCGTAGGGCGCTGATGCCGTTTTTTACAGAAACTCAGTAAAATTTTAACAAGAAACTTTTGCTAAAAACAAGAAAAATTTCGTTATGTGCGCCATCCATCTGCCATCTTGCTGCGCATTTTCTATTTCCTTGTTTGACCTTCTTCTGAACCGGCCATCTGCTACAGAGAAGCTTCTGATGTCATCAGATCGCTGTATTATCTGGAATGAGGGATGATGAAAACATTTTTATAAAACTTATGTCTTCTGGGACTCGAACCAAGGAACTTCGATTTCGTAGATAGGCACTCTAACCAGCCCATTGAGTATGGCCGTTTTCAGTTTTTATGTATTCAAATTTTTACGAACTATTCAGGGGCATGTCATTTCTTAAATAACAGTGCACAACAAAATAGCAAATTTTATCTGATGAATGACTTTTACCACGTGATGTTTACTAATTTTAGGTCGCTGATTCTAAAAGTACTCTCTTTTTTTTGTAACAGCTACATACACATAGTTTATAAGTTACTGCTTTTATTTAAAATACGCCGTTGTACGAGCGTTAATTTGCTGATAAATATTTTGTTTGACATTTTTCATAAAATAATTTGACATAGCATCATCGAGACGAATTTGTGTGAATAATCCGAATAATTTTTGTTTTTTTTGTGGAGAATATGTGTTTCAAGACGAATGCCGTTTAAACGGGACAGCGTTCGTAGAACAAGGTCACTGGAAATGAAATACAAGCCTTGGGTTTTTCTTTGGTGAATATAACTGGCATGAACCCAAAAAAATCGAGCCAAATGGGAAAATCCTTGCATACAGTCAGCATATAGACATGTTTTGAGTCCTACTGTATCGCCAGAACATCAAGCTAATATACCACAGGAGGAGCCTATGCATATAGAGGCGGAAAATAACAGTAGTGAAACTGATTTTCCAAAACTAAATGCTGAAAAGATAAAAGCAAGCATTTTTGATGGGCTACAGATAAGATCAGGACTCAAATTCTTAGAGACATTATGACAGAGATTGAGAAAAAGGCGTGGCTTGAGTTTGTGTGTCTTGATAAAAATTTTTTTTGGGAAATAAAAAAAGGTACTAACTATCCTCAACATGTCGAACAACTAATGAATCACTTTCAAAGGGTTGGATGTAACATGAGCATTAAGTTGCACTTTCTCCATAACCACCTGGAATATTTTCCTGCCAATCTTGAAAATCTAAGTGAAGAACAAGGCGAGCGATTCCATCAAGATCTTCGTACGATGGAGGAACGCTATCAATGCTTTTAGAATCCACATATGATGGCTGACTATTGTTGGAGCATAAAGAAAAGCGATAAAATCAATAATAGCGATAAAAGCGATAATAGCAATAAAAGCGTGAAATACGTGAAAAGCGATATAAACGATAAGAGCGATAAAAGCTATAGGAGCGATAAATGCGATAATAGCGATAAAAACAATAATAGCGATAAAATCGATAATAGCGATAAAAGCGATAATATCAAAAAGTGTCAATACCGATAAAAGTTTTAAAAGGAAAATAGCTATAATAGCAAGAAAATCGTGAAAAGCAGTAATAGCGAGAAAAACGATAGAATCGATTATAGCGATAATAGCGATAAAAGCGATTTAAGTGATAAAAGCGAAAATAGCTATAAAAGCGAGAAAAACGTGAAAAGCGATAAAAGCAGTAATAGCGAGAAAAACGAGAGAATCGATTATAGCGATAATAGCGATAAAAGCGATTTAAGTGATAAATGCAAAAACAGCTATAAAAGCGATAAAAACGTGAAAAGCGATAAAAGCAGTAATAGCGAGAAAAACGAGAGAATCGATTATAGCGATAATAGCGATAAAAGCGATTTAAGTGATAAATGCAAAAACAGCTATAAAAGCGAGAAAAACATGAAAAGCGATAAAAGCGGGAATAGCGATAAAAGCGATTTATATGATAAAAGCGAAAATAGCTATAAAAGCGAGAAAAACGTGAAAAGCGATAAAAGCAGTAATAGCGAGAAAAACGAGAGAATCGATTATAGCGATAATAGCGATAAAAGCGATTTAAGTGATAAATGCAAAAACAGCTATAAAAGCGAGAAAAACGTGAAAAGCGATAAAAGCAGTAATAGCGAGAAAAACGAGAAAATCGATTATAGCGATAATAGCGATAAAAGCGATTTAAGTGATAAATGCAAAATAGCTATAAAAGCGAGAAAAACGTGAAAAGCGATAAAAGCGGTAATAACGATAAAAGCGATAATAGCGATAACAGCAAGAAAATCGATTATAGCGATAAAAACGAGAAAAGCGATAACGCGAGAAAAGGAAATCAAATAAAAGAACATTTTTTTCGAATTAAGATACATATACTAAAATAGGTTTAACTTTAGTTATATACTCGTAGCATTTTATTAAAAAACACCCACATAATATATTTTTTTAACTCAAGCTGATACAGAAATTTCAGTTACAGATTTGAAATCGCCATTTAAAATTGGTCTAAAATCATGTAACATAACGCATAACGGACATAATGTTGTGCCGTGTAATTTTTTTAACAATTAATTTCATTTGTATGATAAAATCAACTTAAATTTAGTAAAATAAAACATTCTTACTTTTAGAAAATGCGCTCTCAAATGAAATAAAAATTTTATTGAAGTGACTTTATGACCACATAATTTTTTTTTTATTGAAAGAAAGTTTTATTGGATTAAAAAAAAAAATTCTTCATACATATTAATAAAATTTAAATTAAATATAGAAATATTTTATATTATTTTCAAGGAAATTGTTTTTACTAAAATTTAGTACATGTCTCTTTTTTTAAGTTTACGTACGTACGTATGTGTATCTAATTCTATTTTCACTTTAAAACATAATCTGCTACCAGGGACGATACACATATACATTTATTTATCCTGTTAAATGACAGCCAAAATAAAAAAAAGAAAGCTACAAATAAACCAAGTCTTTTTAACTGAATACCCCCCCCCCCCCCCCCAATCACATTTAATTTCAATTGACTTCAGTTCAATGACAAATATGCCACATGATCTTTTAATTTAATTATATCTATGTATGTGTCTAAAGTAACTGAAGGATTTCACTGATACCAACACCAACATAATTTGCACATGTTAAAGAGATAATCGCGTACACATACGACGCTGGCTGTTTATTCAAGTAATGAGGTTTTAAAGTCTACCACATGATAAACGAAAACAAATTGATTTGCCATAAAATAATTGTTGATTTGATAAAAGAAAAAAAGTCTTTCAATATAAAGGTTTTTTTTTTGTCAGGATAAAGCCTCATGTTTCTTTAAACGAAAAAAAAGACGACATACACACACACACAGAGACTGTTGTAAGTCAAGAGATAATTTTATCATCTAAAGTCGCTTTTATCACTTGTAAAATAAACTTTTCTTTGAAGCAAATGTTTGGTTGTACGACCAACAAACGTGTTTAACATTTTTAATATAAATGAAAATTGTTTGTGAAAAAATACTTGTTTAAAAAAAAAAAAAAAAAAAAAAAAAAAAAACATGAAACTAAATCTTCGAGCCATTCATGCAACAGCACGCTTGATATTTATTGATTGAGGGATAATTGAGAAAATTTTATATAAATTTCAATAAAAAGAATTTGTCTATGAAAAATTTAAAGGAGCAGCAACAAAATAAAAACTTTGATAAAATCTTAAAAATTTTTATTAATTTATTCATTAAAATAAAAGTTTTCATCTTAAGTAAATATTTATTTACTTTGTTGTAAATTACATGAATAGAATTTAAAAGGTATTTTGTATTTTATTTGTATTGTCATTAAATTTCCATTTCAAATTATGGTTGGCAAAAAACTTCTCACCCCAGATGTAGAATAATTTTGTTAAGATAAAGAAAATAAAAACTAAAAAGATTCTAAAATGAAAGCATTAAAAATTCCCCAAAAATGGGATTCTCTTTAGTATTTTACCGATTTTTTTTTTCTAATTTTTCGCCAGGCATAAAACTTGTTTTCTTGAAAATATTTCAAAGTAGGTATATTAAGCTTCCAGCTACCGTGATAAATTCATCAATTACAGCTTTCCAATTTGAGAAAAAAAGTCTTGAAATTCAAATTTATAAAAAAAATTGGTCTTTTTGGACGTCACTGTGGTTTCTTAATAACGCAAATTTTTGAGCAAATCATTTTCTGACCTATTCGATATAGTACTATCTGTTTAAACAACTGAAATATCAGATATATATTTCGGCATACATTGTTTAAAATTTCGATAAACAGTGGAACAAGAGTCTGATTTTTTCATCAATGACATCTGACATGACATTAAAGTAGTCAGAAAATTATTATTTAACAAAATTTTTTGATGCAAACTGTTAATGAAAGAAAAGATTATGCCAAAAAAATAAACTTTTTCAAAATCCTGCAATTCCCAAATAAAATTTGAAAAATCCCCAACATAGGATTTTTTGCGTTTTAGCCATTTTCAACTTATATTCGCTAGGGGCAGAAATTATATGCTTAGAAAAATTTTAAAGCATGATAAACTCTTTGATTACAGTTTATGAGTGTTAGAAAACAGGCCTTGAAACTTAATATTTTCAATAGATTTAAGTCTGAGAACGGCAACTTTAATTAAAAAACTTAATTTATATGATATTTTAGAATGTAGGGTAAAAACTTTTGTAAAATGTTTGTTATAATTTGCGAAAAAAAATGCGTTAATTAAAGTAAAAAAAAAACATAACTTTTCAAATGAAAATACTTAAAACTTTTGAATGAGAGTCTGAACACAAAGTTTGCGATGCGGTGCGATTTCTCGTTGCGGGAGAGAAAAATAAACATAATACAACGAAAGACGCGCGACGACAATACTTGTCATTGTTTGTTTACATTTTTATTAATTTATTTGTGGATACGTCAAAATCGTATAAAAAACCGCACCGCATTAAATTATCGTTTCATTGTGGTCAGACTCATCGTTGTGAACATCGCCAACTATTCAGAAACTATGGCAACATCAGAAAGAGAAAGTCTCAAAAATTGACAGAATAAGAAATTCCGAATGAAAAAACGCACCTCCATAAATTATCGCTACATTGTGTTCAGACTCTGAGTTGGAAATAAAAAAAAAACAAATAATTTTTTCGAATATGTTCAAAATGTGGTTTTTATTGGATAACGATAGTTTCTGTAAAACGCACAGGTAAGATTCTACTTTCCCATTCGCAAAACTGTGTAAAATATTAAATTCCTTTAGTCGAATTTTTTCCATATTTATGTGTCTACCTAACACAATTCTTTTAGCTCTTGCACAGCAAAATTTAGTTGCAACATCTTTTTTTTCAATCAAAGTAAAAAGATCTGTTTGGCATATTTTTGAAATTTTCACAAACTCGAGGTGACGCCCTTTGGGGTCTTGTGGCTGTACTACCTTTAAAGATAGGAAGCCTTACGAAACAAACAACTGTCTGGAACTTTAGGTGTCGTATTACTGACGATCACAAAATTCAAAATGTGGAGAGGGAATTTTCATATAACATAAATTAATTTTCACTCGGCTTTATTTATGCATCCCTAAAACTTTACGCATTTTCTAAAAGATTCAAGTTCTCTGAAAAATTCAAAATGTTAAAAATAATCTTCAATATTTCCAATTAATTTATTTGAGTAAAATATTTGAATTATTTAACTTATCTCGTATTCCAACTTCAATTATGTGTTATGAAAAATTTTACATCCTTGAATGATTTTTACTTTCTTTGCAAGCAATTTTTCTAAGAAATAAAAATGAAGCAAAAAAAAAACCCAGTTTAATTTTCATTAATTTTGCTTTATTTGCTTTGAAATTTCAGATGACTGGTTTTTTTATCCTTGTTTTTCTCATTTTAAAAGTTTTTCCTTAAACTGCTTAAAATTCTACGAAAAGACATCTTTGTCATCTTTGAAAAACAAAATAAGAACAAAACATCAAAGTTGAGATATAATCGACAGAAGAAAAACTTTTTCTAAAAAAAAAAAAAATTGTGATAATGTGACCATGATATTATATTTTTTCTTTATATTTTACACAACAAATTTAAACTCTTGTCAAAAAAAGTGTTTTAAAATGGGTCCTGGAAATAGTCTTTTAATATGTATCCTGACAAAACGAACTAAGTCACAATCGACGATGAACGGAATTTTCGAGCACTTCTTCCACTAAATCAAGTCGTATGTCATGAATGGCACGTTCAATATTGACTTGTAAAGCTTGAAGAGAGTCTGGTTTATTTTGAAAGACCAATGACTTCAAATAACCCAATAAGAAATAGTCTCATGGTGTTCAATCACAACTTCTTGGATGGAGGCCAATCAATATCACAATTTTCTTGAAATAATCGAATCTCCAAACTTTTCTCGCAATAATTCAATTGTTTCATTTGCTAAGTGGCACATAGCCCCGTCTTATTGGAACCAAATGTTGTAACCAACAAAACTTCGTTATCATCGATCTATACCGCCGGTCCCAATTGTTGAGAACGTCTTGGAATCGACAAATTGCGGTCTTCAGCAACAGTTGCCTGAACGGCAGCAATATTTGCATTATTTCGAGCGGTTCTTTGTCTTATTGGCACTTGAACTTCATGTAAAGAAAATGTATGCCCAAAATCTTCAACAATTCGACGAATAGCGAGCCCACTTGGACGATTATTACGACGATAAAATGCCAAATGTGCACGAAAAGTTAAAATTGGAGAACGATTATTTTGATAATAAAACTGAAAAATCTATAAACGTTGTTCTTGCGTACATCTCTATATGATGAAATTGTAAACACTATTGAATACAATGAAAAACAAATGACAGATCATGACATATTACAAACGACCGAAACGTCACTTCAAAATCATATCATCCCTATTGGAAAACCTTATAGATAGAATTTAAAAATTGCTGTAGGTATAGCTTTAATGTTCTGAGAGGACACGCATAAAACAGATTTTTATTCGATAAGAGAATAATAAAGATGTTATTTTTTTTTTTAATCTTTAACCTTTTTTTTATTAAATATTAATGGAATAGAGGGGATGCGAATATCAGTAAATTATTTATTATATTATTTGTAAAAGTTCAACCAATATCTAGAGACTGTGTTGATCATTAACAAACAACAATATAATTTTCAAAAAACTTACCTTCAATAAACACTTTATAGGTATCAACCAGAATTCTTTTTGAATCTTGAAGGAAATAATTGTAGAGTTGCAGTAAACTAAATCTCCGTAGTTGTATGCCACATACATAAGTACATATGTATGTACTTATGTATGTAGGTACACTTTAACACTATTTTTCACTAATTATTTTCATATTTTATTTTAACACTTACACATTTTTTTTATTAATACATATGTACATACTTACATACATATGTATGTATGTATATATTTTGTTGGTCTTCTCGAAGCTATTTTGGACCTTTTAAATTGTCAATTTGGCCCAAAATTTAATTTTTTTTTATCAAAAAAGATATTTAAAGTCCCGTAAACATTCCAAAAACAAAATATTCCGAACATTTTTTTACATTAGTTTCGCCACAGTGTAAGACAACGGTTAGGTCAATTAGGTCAATTAAGAAAAATATAAAGTTTCATCAAAATTGGGCACGCCCACCTCCCACCTCCCACCGCCCATAGAATCCGAAATTTGTTTTTGGCCCAAACTTTTTGAAATTTGGCACAGAGCATTATATTACTTTAATGAAAAAAAATATAAAGTTTCATCAAAATAAAAAAACAGATGAAAGTAATTGTAATTCTTGATTTTTCAAATTCTTTTAAGCAAAATCCGACTAGAGGTTCTTGAGTTATGTTAAACAAATTGACAGGTGGCACCTGGTGGCACTTGAAATTGATTAAAAATGTAAAAGCAGATATGAGACAATGTATTAGAAGTGATTTCGAACTGTGGGAAAGTATGGCTAAAATTGCAGGTCCAAATGTTTGGAGAAAAAAAGGGATTTTTGTTATATGTTCATAAAAATAAACAACAAAAAAAAAACTTAAGTGTATGCAGAGTTTATTTTTTCAATTTTAGTATAGTGAAATATCCTACTTTAAATAAAAAATAAAAAGAAAAACGTTAGCTCACATAATAAAATAATATTCGTCTTGAAATTCTTAGGTTTAAATTAAGTTGTTTCGGTAAAACATACAAGTACTGAGTCGGAGACAGCTATCAAAAAAAAAAACTAGCAGTCAGATCGGAGTAATTCTTTTTGATTTGATTGTACTATTTAGTCTAAAATTTCAAAATATCACTGCATGAAGAGTATGTTGACAATTTGACTTTTTTCCGCGAAATCCCCAGTGTGCAACGTCTCTCTAACAACATTTTTGGAACGAAAACTTACTATTTGTGGTGATGTTATTTTTTTTAGCTAAGCCCTTAAAGGTTTCTAATTATAATTTAATCTTTTAAGCTCTTGTTTTGTACAAAATTTTTCTGTCCACAACAGATCAAAAATTGCACGATTTGCAATTCCTCTCTGACGTCTGCATATCATGTTGACTACTACTACATATTTTGTTAGCAAGAAATAGCAAACTGCAACGAAAAGTTACAAATACAGTGAAACTTCGATATAACGAATTCCAAGGGGATCCGAAAATACTTCGTTATAGCTATTGCTTCGCTATAAATATAACCAGCAATGCCTTGATATAACGAAATTTGATGAAATACGAAAAAAATTCGTTATAACTATAGTTTTCTTTATTTAAATCTATCTAACATGAGATTGCTAATAACGGCCTCATTTATATAATTTTTTCTCGAATAGTTATTGATTTACGATTTACTTTACTCATTTTGACAAGAATCAAGTCAATACTGATTACATACGTTTCTAATGCATTACATTTGCACAAACATTTAGAATTCGTTCCTTTGATAAGGGCACTTTAACATTTTGCTTTAAATTTTATTCTTAAGCTAGAGGTCCATACCACGCGTTGCGCGTTTGACGCTTCATACGCGTATTTAAATTTAAGTTACATGCAACGCTTTTTACGCGCTAATTGTTTCGTTTTGATCATGTGTGGTGTAAGTATTTTCATAAAAAAAAATTATTGTTAGTACAAAAAATAGAAGAAATTAATCCACGAAACAAATATATTTATCGTGGTATGGACCTCCAGCTTTACTTCGCTGTATAGAGGCCTTACAAATGCGCTTATAAATACGTTTAGACTTCGCTGTTTTTATACCGGGACTTTGCCGTTTAGGATTTATTCTGATTTCGTTATATTGAGGCATTTCGCTATATAGAGGCTTTTTTGCTCAGAATTTATTCGTTATATTCGCTATAGTGCAATTTTGTATGAAAAACTTTGCAATAACGAGGTTTTCTCAAGGGACACAATAAAACATACGTTGTATTGAGTTTTTCGTTATAACGAAGTTCGTTATATCGAAGTTTCACTGTAATAGATTGAGTGTTAACTATGAAATCGACATAAGTGACAATATTATCGATTTGTTTATTTTGTTTTTTTCTTCTCATAACAATTTTGATTTATTTCTGTACATGTTGTTAGAAAAAATTAGCAAAACTTGTATTTTGTGAAAGTGGAAATTTTGCATATTTTGTTGTTGAAAATGTTTTTTAATATTTTCAAATGAAAATTTTGCAAGAGATCACTAATATTGTGCAGCATTTTGAAAATGCTATAATGCAAAGACCATATTTGCTGAATATTGCCAATATTTTTAATGTTTCCGGGTTAAAACGCACTCTAAGTTCAATTTCCAAAGCCCAAAGTAACTGAACAAAGTATCGTTATATTCCTGACAGCATAATAAGTTACAAATTTTATTAAAAATTATCTGAAAATAAAAAGTTGTGGGCATTAATGGGTTAATAAAAGAGATCTACTTATAAAATTTTATTTATCATCTTATGCCTTTTTTACAATTAAGGCTCGCTATGAATTTTGTGATGTTTTTTTTTTTTTTTTTTTGTTAAGTAGACATTTTTCGAACAACAATTTAAGACACTCTTGATAACATAAATGTTTTACGTACACCCAAGATTATAGCGATAGGTACGGTACATATTTGATATGTATGAACATGCATGAACATGTTAAAAAAAAAATTGGATAAATATATAAATTTTTTTTCTTATTTTTCTTAATGAGTTGGCTTTCATTTCAATTTTTTCTCTTTTTGGAAAAAAAAATTTTTATCAGTGTAAATGAAATTATAACTATTTGGCAGGGGGCTGTTTCTATAAAATATAGTTTGACAATGTTTGGCAGAAAATAAACTTCTGATGGCTGATGATGAATAAAAACCCTAAAGTTGCGTGTTTTCATACAACAAATCATTTACCGAACAACAAACGACCACATTTCATTAACATTTCAAAAAGATTGACATTTGGAAAAAATATTTGTGTTTGTTTTTCTTTTTTTAAAGAACCAATATTATGAAGAGACATTTAACTTTAAGGAATTGAGGATTATAAAGTATTTGATATGTTGTTGCTGTTAGACGACTCAAGTTGATTTTGAAGAAGCAGTTTTTTTTTGTTTCCTGTAGTAAAACCATTGAATGTGGGACGGACTCCTCTGCAAACTTTATTCTTCTATTTTTTTTTTCTAATTATTATGTATACAAGAAGAAGAGTTTAAAAATCTAAATGGTGAAATTGCATGTTTGTGTTAAACTACAGCTGGCCTGTAACTAAACGTCACTTTTGTATCTTTTCTTTTCCTTCTTTTAGTTGGGAATAACGATTATTAAACCCTTTTTTTTTGTAGAAAAGAAACCATAAATAGTTGTATCGTTAACAGAGTTTAGATTTAAAAATTGATTTTCTTTATTTCATTTATTTAAGTTAACGATTGGTTTGAACTAAATGACTCGTTTATTGACTCTTAATGTGTTTTTAGCAGAGAGTAATAGAAGACACGAATACGAGTTTTAGGAGTGCGTGAAGGAGTGATATAAACAGTTTATAGTAATGAAAATTTTGGTTGATAACATCTGATAATTAGTAATAAATTGGAGGTTTATTATGAAAGAAATATGTGAATGTTGTTGTTGTAAGTTTTTTTCTTTGAGTTTTGTTAAATTTAAGAGTTATAAAATCTAACAATTTCTTTAAAATATTTTGAAGAATTTTTTCTGTTAAAAAAATTTATTTGTTTGCTGCTTTTTTGTTGGTTGCTAGTGCCAAATCATCAGTGGATCTTCAGTCCCAGTTCAAAAGTCATATACTTAAGGTGCAATTCATAATTGATTATTACAGTTATTGTGGCGTTAATGTACGAATTTTGTATGAGAAAACCGGTTTTAATGTGCACATTAACTTTATGAATCGTTTATGAATTACACCTTAACACTCAAGCTTTACAGCAAGAACTGAGAAATACAAGAGCACAACAGTTTACAAAAAGACCAATAAGCACAACACAACAAACAATTTTTATGAGTTTTGTAAAACTATTCCAATTTAGCTTTCAGAATTTTCAGTTGTTACTTTTAAAACGATGGCTTCTTTAGCCAACGGATTAGGTTGTAATGGAACTTGGATAATGTGTAGGAACACTACATACAAATGATGTAGTGCAGGTAGTGCACTAGCGTGCAGAAAATGTGAAATACTTAAAATAATTTTGAAACTTTCATCCAAAATGATTTTTATTAACTTTTACTACGCCTACTAAGTGCTTAACAGTGCTCTGTTAAATGGTTTAAATTTTTGCTAAATTAAAAACTTATTTTCACACACACACACACACACACACACACACATACAAAATGTCTCATTTAAACTTAAAATTATTTTTGCCAATTTAATTTTGAAGCACGATTTGTGGGTTTTTAGAAGTTAATCTTAAGCTGTAAATTCAACTTTTATTATTTTTAGTGAATTCCCAAACCACAAAAATAATTTTATGGAAGACTAGGTGGAATTACCAAAATAATTTTTGAAATTTTCATCCAAAATGATTTTTATTAACTTTTACTACGCCTACTAAGTGCTTAACAGTGCTCTGTTAAATGCAAAATTGGCTCGAATAAAGCCTGTGGTTTAAATCTTTGCTAAATTCAAAACTTATTTTCACACACACACACACAAAATTTCTTCTTTAGTCTTAAAATTTAGATTTAATTTAGAAACACGATTTGGAAGTTTTCAGAAGTTAATCTTAAGCTGTAAATTCAACTTTTATTATTTTTAGTGAATTCCCAAACCACAAAAAAGAATAGTATGGAAGACTTGGATATGATGTTTTTAAGATCAAACAGAATTCTATAATCTGGTTGTATAGTTGTTCCACAAATGCATTATGCTGTGGCTTGGTTGTGATTGGCGTGATCTTTTTTTTATTTATATGAAGGGTGTTTTTTAAAGAGTGTAAAAACTTTGAGTTGGCATCACTTCTTTATTTGAGCACCCATTCAATAGCTTATAGTTGCTTTTTGTTAAGTTTGATTTGAAATTTAATTATGAAACGACACCAGAGCAACGCGTGCAAATTGTTGAAATGTTTAATCAAAATAATTGTTCTATTCGTCGAACACATTGTACAGTGGGCGCTACAATTGATTTATTCAAATAAACTTTTGATGAAAATATAACTTCTCTTAATTAGATTATTTTCTTTGGCGGTTATGTTAAGTCACTTGTCTACGTTGATAAACCACAAACAATTGAACACCTGGAAATCAACATTCGAAGAGTTAGCAGCGAAATCCGACGGCAAATGCTGCGAAAATTTGTTGGAAAAAAATTTGTTGCGCCAACCGTGGCGCCCACATGGCAGAAAATATATTTAAACATTAATTTCATTTAATTTTCTTTCCAATACAGCCCATTTCATTGATATTAAAAATATATTTCCTTGTTTTATTATGTTTCAAACTTGTGTCGCTCCATAAAAAACACCCATTATATATATATTTTGACTACGTAGAGTTCGACGACTTGACACCATAATGAGTTTGAGATTAACGACGATCTCATAATCTGTTTACACCGTGTCAGAATAGTAAAGTCGAGTACATACTTAACCATTCAACTAATTTTTATGTTGAAAACTTATGCAAGTGTGGAAAGTTAACCAAACTTTGAGCGTGGTACTGCCTATTTCTATCTCATCAATAAACTTTATTGTCAGTGAAATAAAATATTTGTGGAAATTTTCATGATATGATTGCAGTAAAACCATTACAAGAGCAAGACAAAAAGAATGTAGATTATTTTGCTTTGTCGTTACCCAACTCTCTCTGAGAATAGTGCGCTTTCGAACTGAACTAGAAAATTGTAATATGAGAAAGATCACCTGGTTTATTCAGTTTCCAGAATGGTTTGGTACTAAACTAAATGAGGTGGTTTTAAAGTGATATTTTATTTCTAAACATCTCCTTTTGAAGTTTCACAAGGAAACGAACTTGGGACCAAGTCGAGCTGATTCAGTTTTAATTATGTGAGTTGTTTTAAATGATTCTCTCATAGAGAGATGATTAGGCTGATGCATACGCCGATTTGCATACGAAATTTTTCTAAAATATTTATTCGGTGTGACCACAGGTTATATCTTTTATGGTTTAATATTATTTATGAAAAATTGTATAACCTTTTCGAATAAAAGTTTCATTTCTTTTTTTCTTCTTCTTTGTGTGCAAGGTGTTATTCCAACAAAGAATTATTTAATTTTATTGTGGCTACAACAAATTTGTCATATCCTTTTCATATCCTTATGACACACAAAACTTTTGCAGGACAAGTTTTTCTGTATTTTGGTTTTCTTTTTTCTTTTTTTGTGTTTTGTCATTTTTTGATTATAAAAATTATGGTAAATTTAGTTTTTATTGTTCTGATTGTAGATTTTTGTGGCATGTTTCTTTTATTCCGGAAGATTTTCATGAACTGCTTTCATGCTTCTTATTTCTTATTTTATTTCCATTTCTTGTTATATTTATTTTATATTGCCAAATTATAATTTTTTTTTTTTGTAGAGTCAAGTGTGCCAGTGACATGGAAATTGGTTTAGGAAAATTTTGTCATAAAAGTTGAAACATTAAAAGGACATAAAATGACAAATTTTATATGCAACCACTTGTAGTATGGATGGTCTTTGTAGTATGACATTATACACAGATGTAATAGAGGAAAAAAATTTATGTAATAATTTTTATGAAATAATTAGTTTCGGAAGAAAAGCTATGGACTGACTTTGAATTTTAGGTCATATGGATAAATTTGAGTACTTTCATTTATGTTTTTAATTAATGTAATGGTAAATAATTTCATCGTAATAATGTTAATGATCAAAACAGAGAATTATGTTACGTTACAATTGTGGATTTAAAAAGAAGGAAGAAAGATTTTTTTAAATTGATTTAGAAAAAACTGCCTTAAAAGTTAAGCTAGGAAGTCAGTTTGAATATGGGCATTTCTACAGAAGAGTCTTATTTTTTTTATATTACGCGAACAGGCAGTTAAAATTGGGGTGGTCGGAGGGTCCAATAAATTCCTAAATTTTATTAATTCTCTATGCTTGTTTGCCGCTTTGAATTCTGTTTTCAAGAACTTCACGACTTCCTGATTTTAAAATATAATTTCATATTTTTGTGTAAATCCCCATATTTTTTTCATTGCTTCTGAATTATGGAATACATATAATCCACTTCTTAGGAATTTAAAATTAATAATTTCCAAATGTTTCAAAGAATTCTCAATTGATTGTTATTAAAATTTTTTGAAGTCGTTAGTCCCATTCCTGGAGGAATACAGAAGATTGTAGAGTCTCGAGGTCCATATGGGCAGAACTAGATTCAGGTAAATCTGATCTAGTGCTGGGTATGAATATAAAGGTTTTGAGAGTCTTAGTAGGCGTCTTGACTGGCCATTGCTCGGTTAGAACGAGGACCAGCATATGGGAAAATGGCACTACGGATTTCTGTAGGATGTGTGGTGATGAAGAGGAGCCAAAAACTATAGAGCATATCATCTGTCATTGCCCAAGACTGCAACGCCATAGGCAAAGATGGCTGAGCAGACGTTTCCATGAGGGCATTAGTGATATCGCGAAGTGCAAACTTGAGGGGGCTTTATCATGGGAATTAAATGGCTCTTTGAGCCTCCTCGGGCAGTAAGGAAACTAATTCGTCAATAAATTATAAATGAAGGGAATCACAATGGATCCAATTGGGTCTCCGAGTGGATGCGTATTTCACACTACCCTTCCTCACCTAACCTAACCTAAATCGTTAGTCGTTTAAAGATTCATATTCGTAAAGTAAATTTATATAAATAACTTATTTAGACACGAACCAAGAGTTTTAACATAGCTCTGTTAACAGTTTTACATGCCTCTGTTAGACATTTAAAATATATATACATTTTTAAATAAAAATTTAATATTAAATTATTATCAGGCTTAAGTTCAGTTTTATTGAATTAATGAAAATTAAAATTACTATAAGTTTTTATTTTTATTTTTGAAAAACATTAGCATGTGCAAACAGATTAGCACAACGTATCAGTATACCGATTTCAAGACCGCTACACCTCTCATCAGCGTTCATTTGTCCATCTTTACAATTTTCGTAAAGCGGATACTAATTGGGATGAATACTAACTATTTAACTAAGTTTTCAGCAGAAATGGTATACGAGAATTAACTTAATTCATTTTTAGTTTATTTTTACATATTGAAACAATTTTGGTTAGTTAGTTAGTTAGTTAGACTATGAGAGTTTGTTGAATATTTGAAGTAAGCAATCAGACATGCGGAATTGCGTACTAACCAATATTGTTTCAATATGTAAAAATAGAATAAAAATGAATTAAATTAATTCTCGTATTCTATTTCTGTTGAAAACTTTACGAGTACATATAAACGATTTTACAATAAGGCTGATATGATTTCTTTTAAAGACAAAAAAACTCACTTACTGTTAAGAATATTCAAAAGCCCATTGTTGCCTATAGGCAACATTACACACTTGTGCTTATAACTACCGAAAATCTTATTTTATTTTGTAACGGCTTTCGTTGCTTGGTAACTAAGCATCTTGACAATGTGTATGCAGAATTCAATGAAATAAGCTTTGATAGTGTTAATTTGTGAACTGTTTGTTTTAGTGTCCACACGCGTTAAGAATTATTTGCAAAAACCGAATTTTGAAAGAAACTAAAAAAATATATATACAAAAAAAATATTCGTATAAAAAGTGCAATTTGCTTTTTTAAACAGGTAAGCTAATGATATAAAACAACAAATATTAAAAAAAAAGTTGTAGTTTGGTCCTCATAATTTTTTTAAACCAATGTTGCCTATAGGCAACATTAGTCCATAATGTTCCCATTTTACATAAGAATATTTTGTTCCTAGAAATGAGTGCAAGAGGTTTGACAAAGCTGGAAATTGAAAAAATTATTAATTTTGATTGGGATGATTCTGCTGACGAATGTGAAGATGAGCGCAACGAAAACATTGAAAATTTGGAGGATGTAATAGAGGATACAATGCAAAGCCTGAACGAAAACGAATTGTCGGAAGCTGTCGGAACAATAAGAGCGAACAGAATTAAAAATTGTGAATTAAAATCAGAAAAAGATCTTCAGAAAAAAGGGCGAGGATCCAGCGATCTAAAAGTCGAAGACGATCACAATCTAATCGTTTGTCGGTGGTTTGATAACAAAATTGTCCAACTTGCTTCAAATTACATAGGAGAAAATCCGATAAGTAAATGTGATCGATGGTGTCAAAAAACAAAAAGGTATATCACGATTCCGCGTCCGGCTATAGTAGAGTGCTATAACAAACATATGGGGGGAGTTGACCTTGCTGATATGTTGATGGAGCTATATAAAATAAACCACCGCTCCAATAAATGGTACACGCGCATTGTATATTATTGTATTAATTCATCGGTAGTCAACAGCTGGCTTTTGTACAGAAGGGACATAAAATATACGAGTGCAGAGAAGAAACATATGCCTCTACTTAATTTTCAGCTAAGTATTGCAAACGAATTAATGAATGCAACAAATATAACGCCTGCTCCACGCAAAAGAGGTCGCCCATTAAATTTAAAAATCCCTATACTGAACGAATCGCCTTCATCACAAGGACCATCTTCACCAGCTCCATCATCAGTAGATTCTCCATCATCACCAACTTCATCACTGTCATTGCCAGCCGAATGGTCAGGCTCCCGAAAGAAGTCTTATGCAGCAGAGCCCCTAAAAAATAAAAGATATGACAACACTAGCCATTGGGTTGAATGGGCATCAAAAGGACGATGCAGGATGTGTCACACAGGATTTCCACGTTCAAAGTTTAGCAAATGCAACGTCTATTTATGTTGTAATCCACAAAAGAATTGCTTTGTATCATATCATACATGAAATTGTCAAAAAATTGCAATAAATGAAGTAAAAACTTACTTTACATGAATTCAAAGTTTACCTACAATTGCCCAATGTTGCCTATAGGCAACATTTTATATATCCTTAACCAGGATAGGTAGAACCTTAATTTTTTTTTTATTTCACACCTAGGAATGTACGAACTTTAATATGTTGAAAAAAATTTTTTGGACCGCCCAAAAAAATTCGGGGCTGAAAGGGTTAATGTGAAGTACAATCGATACAATTAAGTTCTAAATAAAACGTCATTCAAATGGCCTCCATGACTTCTTCTGCAGGAACGAATTCGATGAACCCAATTTTCGAGCACTTTTTCCACTAAATCAAGTCGTATGTCATGAATGGCACGTTCAATATTGACTTGTAAACCTTGAAGAGAGTCTGGTTTATTTCGAAAGACCAATGACTTCAAATAACCCAACAAGAAATAGTCTAATGGTGTTAAGTCACAACTTCTTGGAGTCCAGTCAATATCACAATTTCTTGATGAAAGGGAGCCTCATCGGAGATGATGATTTTCCTAAAAAAATCGTTATCGTTTTCAAGTTGTTCTAAGGCAAAATCAGCAAATTCACGACGTTTACGGTGGTCTAATGACTTCAGTTCTTGAGTGAGAACAATTTTATACGGATGCAAACCCAAATCCTTTCTCAAAATTTGCCAGGTTGTGGTTTGAGACAATCCCAATTGTTGAGAACGTCTTGGAATCGACAAATTGCGGTCTTCAGCAACACTTGCCTGAACGACAGCAATATTTGCATTCTTTCGAGTGGTTCTTTGTCTTATTGGCACTTGAACATTCAACAATTCGACGCATAGCGAGCACACTTGAACGATTATTACGACCATAAAATGGCAAAAGCGGACGAAAAGTTGCAATTGGAGAACGATTATTTTGACAATAAAACTGAATCATTTGTAAACGTTGTTCTTGAAATTGTAAACACTACTGAATACAATGAATAACAAATGAGAGATCATGACAAACTACAAATGGCCGAAACGTCACTTCGAAATCATATCATCCCTACTGTAAAACCTTTTATAATGGGATATCGCTATACATAACCATTTTTCCATAATGACCACTAATCTTTATCCCAAATGAGTTTTATCAACTTTTCTAATTTCTGTTAACTATTTAACAGTTCTCTGTTAAGTGCCAAAATTGGTTTGACTAATTGTGTTGGTTTCGGTCTTTGCTAGTTATGAAATTTACATACATTTTTACATAATTTTATTTGAATTAAAATTATCTATTCCAAAATATTCGACTATTTTCAGCAACACAACAAGGGTCTACTGTTGGCGTTACTGTGCTTTAAAAAAAGCCATAAAATACGCACTTTGGCTACGCGTGCAGCCAGTCTATTATTTTCACCTCTTTCCGTCTCTCAAACTCTATGTAACGCTTTAATTTTCTCTCACTCCCTTCGTTTACCCATGACCATCGTCTATTGCACTAAATGTTATGTCCCATTTAATGCCAATTAACTTTATAAACTTTTTCGCCATTAAATTGTACTAATTAAAGTTCCTGAAATATTTGCTAGCAAATCTTACTAATTAAACTATTTTTATTGGAGTCTACTACAATAAACCATATAATTTTAACAATGTACGACGTACATATGTACATATGTACGTGCATGTGCACGTTGAACATGAGCACAAATTTACTATCCCTCACAAACAATTTGTATGTGTATGCATGTGTATATCCATGTGGCATATAGAATATTCAAATGACACAATATTGGAATTTATGTTATGGGAATCGTGAGCATTTATAATTATATTAACACCAGTTTACCATGTACAAAATATACATAGATTGGGCGGTTGGTTAGGACACAGCGGATGCAGAAACAGATAACAAATATCAACAGTAAATAACAATAAAGGTATGTAGAAGTACTTTGGAAAATATACACAAAAAAACAAGAACTTCTTAGGAAAATCCAATTCCGCTAATTCGGCTAATTTAAAAAAAATGTTTGGTGTCAAAGTCATCTTCAGAAGGTCGTAAACATTGAATGGTTTTTACGGCATATACATATTTTTATTTTGATAAGAATTTCGCTTTTCACTGCAATAATTCTGTGTAAAAGCCATAAATCGATATTAAATATTAAAAATGTTTTTGAAAAGACAATAATTTACCCCCAATGTATTGTAAAATACAATTTGGCACAACAATTCAATGCAACCAGATAGTCGAGGCATTGGAGTCTAGTGACATTATTTTGTTGAAACATCAGCTGAATTTGCAAATAAACATGCAACACAGAGAAACATAATTGTAATAATAAAACACAGAAATTGCATTACAAGGTTAAAATTTGCAGAGCTGCCACATGCACATGTTCTTTGCAAACAGTGGACACAGTTGGAATGTAAAGTGTTTTATGCTTTCAAATACACCTTGATGATGATGATGTTAATTGATAATTAAAGATCTTGTATTCTAAAACTTATAAAACTATTAAATTGTTTTAAGTTTAAGACAAGCAAATTGACGAGCTGCGGAAAAGGTTTTTGCAAACAGCAAAGTTTATGATTTGAAACCGTCATATCCAGTGGATTTATCTTAAACATTTTTGAATGAATTCGGATAGTGACATAAATATATTTAAGAAAACACTATAAACAATTCTTAAATAACATAGAACCTTTAAAGCTTAGATCCCACTATCGGCACAATGTACCGATTTTCGTCGGCTCACTGCAATAAATTGCATTATTTCTCAAATAATTCTGGAATAAGTCTATATGGCTTTATTACCAATGTAGTGTGGTGCAATTATGTCCTTATATTTCAATTAGTTGTCAAATAAGGCAAATTTAGCTTATTACTTATAACTTTATTTCAGTGATCAGACGAAAATCGGTACATTATGCCGATAGTGGGATCTAAGCTTAAGCCCGGCCGGACGTGAAGATAACCAGTGTACCCGCCCGGGCTCAATGATTTTCTCCACCACGATATTTGTCGAAACGGTGGTATTTCCGAAAAAGGAGTTTCTTGGTATTATTTTATTCGCCACAATACTTTTTACAATATTGCTTGTAAATTGGTGTTTCAGATGCGCCAGCCGTGGCGGTCACATAAATCATATTTAAACATTAATTTCATAAAATTTTCTATCCAATAAAGCCCGTTTCATTCATATTAAAATATATTTCCTTGTTTTAATTTGATTTAAACTTATGTCACTCTATAAAAAACACCCTTCAGTTATAATTTTTGTAATAGTTATAAAATTTTTATAAACTAAATTAATTTCTGTTAATTGAAATGAGAAAAAACTGGTACTTATGGTACCTTTTTTCTTTTAGTGCTTTTTTACTTTTGGTATTTTGGATTTGAATGAAATTTGGTAGACGATAGCATGTGACCAAGACAAATTGGTACTTTGAGTACTTTTTGTTTAATGTTACTCGTACTAAATTTTTTATATATTAATATGCAGCGTACTTTTTTTTTGGGGGGAGGGGGTCTAAAATAATCAAAAAACGGTACTTTTTGTGGGGGGAAATATTATTAAAAGTTGGTACTTTTAGTACCACTTTGTTAGATAAATTGGATATACAAACGGTTTATGACTACATTAAAATGTAGCGTGAACGAAGTTACGAGTAAAAGCTGGTTTTAATAAGAAAAAGTAAAGATATGAGTTTCTTTTATGCAGCCATTTCTTTCGTCAGCCCAGTTTTATTAGAAATAAAAATGTTTAATTAAGAATTCAATCAAATTACATTTAAAATTTTTTCTCCAAAATATCGTTTTACACAACTTTTGCCACTGTTGAAGAATAATTTACAAAATTATCATAATTTTATATTCAACGAAACGACACGATTTTGAGCAACAACAACAAAAAAATCTCTTTCGTAAATTTATGCCAAAAAAATATTGAAAAACTTCCGTTGTTCACGCTTGTTTTTCGAAAAGTCCAACATCCGTTTTAACAATCAAATTTATTTTATTTCTGCGTTAAATGGATGGGAAATAAGCCGAGTGTTGGTTTATCTGGTCGAGACTGTTGGAGTAGTTTGCATAGATAAATGGTTTTTCGTTAGCGGAAATTAAATTTAAGGCCAACACAAACATTTACACGAGATTGTTCTGTGAAAATTAGTTAATAAATTAATTTATTTTTGATTTAATAAAATGTGTTTGTGTTGCAACTTCCGAAAAGCTTCTTGCTTTTATAAGTTAAATACCTTTTTAATTGATCTATTAAATGACCAGTTAATAAATATTTTAATGCCGACATTAATTTCAATATTAAAGTGAATAAAAACAAAATAAAAGTGACCAATAATGCCCACCCCTCCTTAATTGGTTATCCTGACGATAATACTGATGATGATGATTATGATGATGATGATGATGATGATGATGATGATGATGATGATGATGATGATTATGATGGGAAAAAGTAAATATTTGTAGTCGACGTTTCGTTTTTTTTATCAATAACAAATTAAATGCATTTTGAAAAAATATTTTAACCACAAACGTGTTTTTCAAGCACACATCCAAGTACTTCGGAATAAGAACATCATGTGAGAAAGTAGTAGCAGGACATGCAGTCAGTCAGTATGTTTTGTGTATAAATTCGACCAGACAGTTTGTTAATGGTCTATTTATCAGACTGTCTGGATGAAGTTGGTACATACATACATACATATGTATATACCTACATATGTATGTGAAATAATTTAAATGATATTTATGTGAAATTAAGAATTGAATATTGAAAAAAAATAATTATACTAAAATCAATACAAATACAAATACAAATATTTGCTAAAGTTGAAGTTGCAATACTCTACTTTGATGAAAACAAGAGTTTAATATAAATTACATATTTTCGAAAAACTTCTAAAAAATTTACATATTGAGCATTTACTGCAATAGAGTCATAAATAAAAACAATGTAATTTTTTAATTATTTAATGCACCATTAATTGTCATATTCTTCTTCATAATTTGTACAAATTTCATCAAAATATTTTTAAGAGTAAATTTTTGAGAGAAAAATAACTTTTGCTTATACAATACCATATTAATTTTGTTTTGAGTTATGACTCTTTGCCAGCAAAGGCTGTCTATAAATAACATTGTTATTATAAAGACAGATCTAAGCGCACGATAGTGCCCCAGGCTAAGTTCGGCCACATAATGGGTATATTTACACGAAACCATTCGAGCTGTTTTTACCCCCTCATAACTTTGCTCCTCATGATCCCTACAGAGGTGACCTCACAGGTTAAATTTGAAAGTTCTACCGTAAAAGTTTCCCGAGATATTAAGGTGTGAAAAGTCAATATTTTAGTACATATTCAGTGACTCACTGACTCACTCACTCACTGACTCATCAATATTATTGGGCACTTCCAGTATAGCTAGAGAGCTGAAACTCAGTACACAATTTAGGTCTTGGTGAGAAATTAACCAGAAAAATCTGAAAACGCGCACTTTCCACCCGGGGGGACTAGGGTTCCGCTTCTTTGTATGGGGCACTTCTAGTATAGCTAGAAAGCTGATATTTGGTACACAGGCAGGTAGTGATAATAAATTACCGAAAATGATTTTTTAATGGGCACTTTTCATCTGGTGCGACTATGGTGCCCCTTCTTTGTATAGGGCACTTCTAGTATAGCTAGAAAGCTGAAATTTTGTACACAGGTAGGCGCAGATAAGCAATACATATAAATATTTATACAAAAACAACTTGGAAAAAAGTTAGATCCGCACAAAAACATAAATATGAAAATAAGGCCAAGTTCATATTCTAAAAATTTCGGCCGTCAAAAGTACTGAGATCAAAATAAGCATCAAGTTCTTGATAGGTATGATATGATTTTGTAATGACGTTTCGGCCATTTGTAATATGTCATGATCTGTCATTTGTTTTTCATTGTATTCAGTGTTTACAATTTCATCATCGAGGGATATACGCAAGAACAACGTTTACAAATTATTCAGTTGTGTTATCAAAATAATCGTAACGATAACGATTTTTTTTAAAAAATCATTTTCTCCGATGAGGCTCTCTTTCATCTGAGTGGTACGGTATATAAACAAAACTGTCGATTCTGGTGCAAAGAAAATCCACAAATTATTCATGAAAAACCATTACATTCACCTAAATTAGCAGTTTGGTGATGGTTTTTTTCGTCTGGTGGAATCATCGGTCCGTATTTCTTTCGAAATGAAGCTGCTAACACCGTTACTGTCAATGGAGAGCGGTATAGATCGATGATAACCAACTTTTTATGGCAAAAATTGGAAGAAGTTGATCTTGACAAGATTTGGTTCCAACAAGACGGGTCTACGTGTCACACAGCAAATGCAACAATTGAATTATTGCAAGAAAAAAGTTTGAAGATTCGATTATTTCAAGAAATTGTGATATTGAATGGCCTCCAAGAAGGTGCGATTTAACACCATTAAACTGCTTACCCAGACTCTCTTCAGGCTTTACAAGTCAATATTGAACGTGCCATTCATGACATACGACTTCATTTAGTGGAAAAAGTGCTCGAAAATTGGGTTCATCGAATTCGTTCCTGCAGAAGAAGTCGTGGAGGCCATTTGAATGACGTTTTATTTAGAACTTAATTGTATCGATTGTACTTCACATTAAATACAAAAACTTTTGAATTTCCTTAACAATAAGTTTAAAGAAATCATATCACTCTTATTGGTAAACCTTTTATATCTTGTCAATATTGGAAAAAATATTAGTTTCAGTGGTATCTATTCCTTGGTTACGTCTCTCGTTTACGCGGCTAAGAGAAAGAGAGTCTCTCCTGCTCAGTCGAGTTAGACCTCTGTAATTAAAAATGTGGCGTGCAAGTGGGTGGATTTGGGTACATTTCGAGTTTTTTTAAATAAATTTTTTCACATGATTTGCACATACTGTCTTTACTTACGGAATATCAAAATTTTTGTTTTTTTTCTGACATATCAGAGGAGCTGCTCTGTTGCCTTGAAATTTTTTGCACGTTTGATGCCAAGGCGTGGTGCATGTTTATGCTGAAGCAAACCCACTTATTTTGTTGATGTATTTTTAATTAAAATCAATGCAATAACGATCGTCTTAACACCATGACAGTTGTTATGTTATTGATATCGTCGCTTACATTAGTTAGTCATGTTGTCATCTATGGTGATGACAGTTCTCTCCTAAAAGGGGTGAGGGGTATTTGACAAATACCGTTTAATTATTCTTACTTCTACTTCTACGTCTTTCTATTTTTTTACTTTTTATTAATTTTTTTTTTAATTTTTTTCTCTGCATGAAAAATTTTTTATGTCATTTCATTTTTTTGATGTAATTTGTCATCAATACTATGACAGGGTTTGTAAGTTATAACACCATTAAAGTTGTTATAAATATTATATCAAACTTTACGTTAAATGATCATCTTGTCATCAATGAAAATAGTGACAGTTTTGTCATCAATGAGAGGATTTGTTCTTACTTCTTATATTTTCTATTAATTTTTTTTTTACATTTTATTACATATTTTTTTTTCTAATATTAAACTCGATGTCAGACTACTAAATTAGTTTGCCATCTGTTGAAGTAATACTTTTATGACCTCAAGTACTTTACAAATTTTGTCAACATTAATGTCATCTTCTTTTAACGTTTATGACGAATTGATATTAATTTCTCGTTTAATAATTGTGTTTAGGCTCCATGCTACTCTCCGTGGGGTTGGTGGGTGGTTGGGGAGGGGGGTGGGTGTATAAAATCTCTGAAAACAGCGTAACGTAACATGTGCACAGCCCCTAAGTTCTTAAAAATGATTTAATTCAATGCAAAACTAAATGCCAAGAGTATAAAATTTAATACAAATCTAAAATGTTAAAATATATTAAAAGTCCATTGATGCGGCAAAATTTTTGACACGAACCTTGGAATATTGTTTAAGCTGACAAAAGTAGAGTGCAAGCTTGAAAAAAATATTAAAAAGTTAATTATCCATCAATAAAGTATTTATTTAATATAAGAAAAAAATATATATTTTTAAATGCATGCAAATGAGCCTTTAGGCATTTTTTTATTTTATTTATATAATTTTTTTTTTCTGGCCGGCCAATAGAGACAATCATCCTTTAAAATGATCGATAACTAAACGATTGACTGTGTGTGTGTGTGTGACTGGTCATTATTTAAATTTCCTAAGGCTAAAACTGAAACTCAACAATACGAAATAAAATGAAATATTTGAATGGCAAACACCAGGCTCCTTTCTGTAATTCATTAAAATGCATGAACAACAGCAATACAACAGGCAATGAATTTTGTGCATGTAAATGTACTGATGATGTTGATAATGATTTTGTTATTTAAAATGAAATATTTTGAATCATTTCATTGCCATTCATTGTAGCTGGGAAATTATCTGGTTAAATATTTACTTTCGCCATGCCGCAGCAGACAGGCGAACATTTAATCGGGCAAGCAGTTAGAAGGCAGTCTATGTTATGGTCCTTCCCACCACTTTATATATGGATATTCGAACTATAAAGCAGCAACTGCTGCGCTGTCATTTTAACTGTCTATTTTTGTTTTATTTGTTTCAAGTTGGTTTAAATTGCAATTGAAAAGCCACATTATTTTACATTTTAAAATTTATATCTACTCCGCTTTGTTTTATGCGACTGAGCAGAGCTACTCGTACATGAAGATATTCAATTGGATTTTTAAACAGGTTGCGGTAGAGATTATGTATCCTTGTTATTTGGCGAGATTGTTTCGTGATTAAAACGCATTTATAAATAAATTCTTTTTGTTTTGAAAGTAAAAAGATTTTATTTTCTCTGTGCAATTTGATGATGATTTTAATTTTTGTTTTGTGTCGTTGAACGTTGAAATAACAAACGAGCTACGAGTACAACGAAATATAATTAAGCCATAAATTGGCTGAAGTTTAAACATTAAAATGTTGTAAACGAAGAGAAAATTAATTAGTTTCAAATTAAATCATAATGAATATGAATTTGGAAAAAGGGCGTTAAGTATTTTTACAAATATTTTTCGGTTTTAATTGCCAAATAATCTTGAAAGTGTTAGTAATCAAATTTACAGTGAAAAAATATTTATGTACTTAGTTTTCTACGAGTGCATTCAAATGATGAGATCAGCAGGTTTTTTCCGTAAAGCTTTTTAGGTAATTAAGCTTTTAATGTTGAATATTAAAATATAAAATAAACATTTTTCCATGATTAAATAAAAAAAAAAAAAAAAAATAACAAGATTTTCTTTACGACATTGTAACTGAAGTAATCATTACGTGTGGAGAGGTGGTAGTCTCCCATCGGGCGCGTCCCCAGGTGGCGGATAGGGGTAGAGAAATGTAAATGGCTTATTAATCAACAAACGGTTGATAAGTCAACGACATGACTCGGGTCGGGTCTAATACTACGTGTGCTCAGCACACCAGGGGTACACGTGGTATTATGCCAGGCCGAGGTCCCAGGTGCTTTTAGATCATCCTAACGAAACATGAGGGCACTCGTCTCAAGCAGGCAGCTCATGCTGGTGCTTGGTACGAGTGTGGTCATGAGGGAGAGTCATCTCCCAGCGGCCCCTGAGCAAGACCGGCATTCCATCATGAATGAGTTCTTGCTGAGGGGCTGCTGCACGACGTAGGGTCGACTGTAAATTCACACCCTTAGGTGGTCTTGCGGCAGACCTCGGGTCGTGGGCATGACTCTCCTACACCCTCGTGACGGTGACTAAGACTACCGGACCCGCGGACCAAAACAAATCTACTCCACTTGTAAGTACAAGGTGGCTGGAAGCCGTGCCGAGGTACGCATGGCCAGTAAGTGGTTAAAGAGAACTGGTCCCTAACGGCTCCCCTCCGATGCCAGGGCACGGATCGGTTGTAAAAACTATTTGCCTAATCCATGCACGCCGTCACTGCATGGAGGGTCCAACACCTTACGTGCTTACTCGTGGGAACAAAATTGACAATAAAAATAAACTAAACACAAAAACAAAAACAAACAAACAAAACAATAAACCAGCTGCCCTGTCGCTAGGTAGGGCAAGAGTGCAGCGGAGTGTGTCCAGGGATGAAAGTCCAGGCACCTCCGCGGCTGGTAAAAACCTAGCCACCATTATCAAAACGGGTACGCCGGCTGAGAAATCCTCTGCTGTGCCTCGTGTACCCAAGCAAACATCTGCGGGTGCGCCGGCTGCGGTCAAAGCAGCTGTGCCTAATGCACCAGCAATCAGTGAATCAGAGGGTGCGCCGGCTGTACACGCTCCAGTCGCGCCAACTGCACCCAATACCATCGAAGCGGATACGCCGGTTGTAGCGAAGGCAACTGTGCCTGATGTATCCGCCTCGACAAGTTCACGAGAGAGGAAGTTCTCGTCCCGCAAAGCCATTTCCGAGACTCGGGCCGCTCGACGCTATATCGAGCGGTTGGGCAAAAAAGCGGCGGCGGAACTCACTAGCGCGGAGAAATCCTCGCTAGCTTGGGCTAAGACACATCTGGCTACTGTAGACGGATCTTCTCCTGAGGGCACTGCCAAACCGGCTTCAAGTTTTGGCCCCAAAAGACAAAGATCAGGAGAGGATTCGTCTCAGCAGCAGATGCAGCCACAAAATAAAAAACCAAGACAGGGTGACGGCAAAATCACGAACAGGTCTTACAGCGAGGTTGCAAAAAATCCGCTGATAAGAGCTGTTCTGGATCGCAGCAACAGCGACGGATCAATCGACCATGCTCAATGGGGTTTGATCTGTCAAAAGCTGCTTGACGTCTACCTGCTCAACACCAGCGAGGTCCAAGAAACCTCGCCTCAATTCACGGACGCTGGCTGGGTCCAGGGCCGTGTTAAACTGGTGTCTTGCACGGACGAGAGGTCGGTCACCAAACTTAAGCTAGTGATCGAGTCTCTTGGCGAGGTGTGGCCTGGCGCGAGGTTGGAGCTGGTCCCGGTAAACGAAATTCCTCGTAGACCGAGAGCAGTTGCGACCATTCCGGCAGAGCCGCATGACCCAGAGGCTATCCTAGGCATCTTCCGTCGTGCAAACCCTGACCTACCAACCAGTGATTGGAAGGTGGTCAAGGTTTTTGGGGCGGAAGGTGCACGTAGGAAGGTGATCGTTGTCCTGAATAAGGAGACGTTGCCTCTACTTCGGGACAGACAGGGCCTGGTCTTCTATGGTTTTATGGGAATCAGGCTCAGTGTGTACCGCGGTGATGGCGAACGCGATCCCGACAATGCTAGCGGCCATGTGAAGGAGCTGGCAAAAACAACACCTGACAAGCCAGCCGGTACGGAGGTCATAGGGGACTCCACGGAATCGGTCACTTCAGGATGTTCCCAATCAACAGCCGGTTTGGTTGGGGATCTCCTGGAGGGACTCATTTTTGGAGATGACGAGGACGCACTCCTGAACCCGAGTCAGGGTGATGCCGAGGCAAATGCCGTCTATGACCCCGACACGGACAATGGCGAAAGTGCTACAGGTTAATCTGCAGCACTCTAAGGCAGCATCAGCTGCATTAACCCTCCGCCTTTCAGAAAAAGGGGAGGACATTGTGCTAGTCCAAGAGCCGTGGACCAAAAACGGCAGAATACTTGGACTTAGCACCACTGGCTACAAACTGCTGTATGCAACAAAAACAGGTAACAACGCTAAAAACATTCGATCCTGTATCTTAGCCAAAACAAATCTCAATATCTTCATTCTATCCGATTTTAGTGATGAAGACACTGTAACTGCAGCATGGGAGACAGGAGGATCCACTATATGGATCCTATCCTGCTACATGGCGCATGATCATGCGGACCAACCACCACACAATCTGGTCCACAAAATGGCACACAACGCCAACTTGAAAGGCATACCAATCCTGTTGGGTGCGGACGCTAACGCACATCACCACATCTGGGGTAGCTCAAATACCAACGAAAGGGGTGAGTGTATATTCGACTTCATTATTGATAAAAACTTAGTAGTGCTGAATCAAGGTTCAGAACCAACTTTTGTAGTCTCAAACAGACAAGAAGTACTAGACATTACACTTGCTAGTGCGAGACACGCTCACATAATTAGGAACTGGAGGGTCTCAGCTGACTGCTCCTTTTCTGATCACCGCTATATTGAATTCAATATCAGCTTAAAAACTGGAAGCACCAAGCTTTTCGTTAATAGGCGTAAAACGAACTGGGAGGAACATAAGAATATCCTTACCAACTCAATTGCACATCCTCCAAACATAGAGGAAGTAGCCGATATAGAAATAGCAGTCAATAATCTAACTAATGCTTTTAAGGAAGCAACAAGAATCTCTTGCAAATCCTCCACACAACGCAAAAATAGCAAACCACCTTGGTGGTCTGTCAGCCTAGAAGAGTCTCGCAGGAGCTGCCGCAGACTCTTTAATGGGGCAAAAAGAACAGGTAACTGGGCTCTTTACAAAGCCTCATTGAATAAATTCAAAAATCAGGTTAGAAACGCTAAACGTAAGTCTTGGAAAGATTTCTGCGGAAATGTGGAATCCCTCTCCGACACTAACAGGCTGCGCAAAATTCTGGCCAAACAACCGTCCGTACCTGGATTCATCCAGAAACTAGACGGCAAATGGACTACTAACTCCTTGGAGTCCCTAGAAGCCCTAATGGAAACTCACTTTCCGGGCTGTTCCCCTTTTATGGAGGTACAAAATGCTTCCCCTCCTGCCCGGAGTATGACGAACGTAGCAATAACTACTGACAGACTTCACTGGGCTATTAAAAGCTTCCATCCGTACAAATCACCTGGGCCGGACGGAATCATTCCCGCAGATCTACAACACAATTTAGACCTTGTTACACCCTGGCTGCTCATAATATACAGAGCATGTCTTGACTGGTCCCATATTCCGCAACAATGGACCAAATGCGATGTAATTTTCATCCCAAAAGGGGGAAAAGCATCGCACTCGAAGGCAAAGGACTTTAGACCTATCAGCCTTACATCTTTTCTTTTAAAGACTTTAGAAAGACTGATCGACGTTCATATTAGAACTATAACAATCGACAGTAATCTTTTATCAGCCAATCAACACGCCTACACCAAAGGCAAATCGGTTGAGACGGCGTTACATTCGCTCGTAGGTCACATTGAAGGGTCACTTGAGCATAAGAATTATACTCTAGCGGCCTTCATGGACATTGAGGGCGCCTTTAACAATATCAACTCGGATGCTATTACCCAAGCTCTCACAGAGCTAGGAATAGAGCAGTCACTATGTCAATTCATCAAGAATTTGCTTGAACGCAGAGCCATCACATCTACCATGGGGG
Source organism: Lypha dubia (assembly GCA_947311025.1). Classification (NCBI taxonomy): domain Eukaryota; kingdom Metazoa; phylum Arthropoda; class Insecta; order Diptera; family Tachinidae; genus Lypha; species Lypha dubia. The sequence continues at coordinate 73,376,854 of OX371264.1, read as the reverse complement.
AAGCACGTATTACCAGGTACGCCCGCAAGGGCACACCACAAGGTGGTGTCCTATCCCCTCTGCTATGGAATGTGGCATTAAACGTCCTGCTTAGAAAACTGGAGTCCATGTGCGTCAATACTGTTGCATATGCAGATGATGTGGCAGTGACTATCTCGGGCTTCCATCTTGACACAATTAGCTACAGGCTGGAAGATGCACTCAGTGAGGTCTGTAAATGGTGCTCACAGAACGGCCTCAGCGTCAACCCAACCAAAACGGAACTAGTGCTCTTCACTAGAAGATACAAAATTCCCACCTTCACTCTACCCAAAATAAATGGCACCACACTAGCCCTATCGGATAAAGCCAAATTCTTAGGCATTATCCTTGATAATAAATTAACATGGAGAGACAATCTTCATGCTCGTGCAACAAAAGCCGTAGCGGCATTATATGTTTGCAAGAAAGCCATTGGTCCTACCTGGGGCATAAGTCCCAAGGGGATTAATTGGATATTTGAAACGGTCATCAAACCAACTCTTTTCTATGGTGTAACAATCTGGTGGAAAGCACTGGACTTGGCAACAAACCGACAGCGAATTGAGAGAACTCTCCGCTTAATGGCAATCATGATAACTGGTGCCCTTAGAACTACGCCCACAAAGGCCCTTTTTGCTATGCTGGGCTGGCTTCCAGTCGATCTTTTGGCTAGGAAGCTAGCCCTACGCACTGCGGTGCGACTTAGTACAACTGACGCATGGAAATATCGACCATGGGGTCACGCTAGCATTGTAGAGACCATGGGAACTATCCCTGATCTCATCGACTATTGCATTCCAAGACCTTCCTTTTATAGAGCATTTAACTACTCTCTATCGGAGGACCTCCCCCCTACACCGCACGGGGCCCTACGAGTGTTCACGGATGGCTCCAAACGGGGCTCCACGGTTGGCGGGGGTGTCTACATTGAAGAATTCGGGATCAGGATTTCCTTCAGACTCCCGGACGAATGTAGTATCTTACAAGCTGAAATATCCGCCATCAAAAAGGCAACAAACTGGCTACGGTACTATAGGATAACAAATAGAGTTATTCATATCATAACCGACAGCAAACCTGCAATAATAGCAATTTCGGGTGTGTACACAACATCCCTCCTTACCCTGGAATGCAGGAAATCACTTAATACAGTGGCTAATTGTTCTAGTGTTACCCTTATTTGGGTACGGGGACACGGAGAAAACACAGGCAACCTCATCGCTGACAATCTGGCCAGGAGAGGTACAGAGTTAGAGGCCGCTGAAATTGACAATTTCTGTGGTCTTCCGCTCTTGGCCTGCTGGAGGCGAATCGAGAAAGCCCTTATGCAAGAGGCACAAACAAGATGGTTTAATGAACCATCCTGTACCACAGCAAGGACCCTATGGCCTTGCATTGATATCAACAGAACCAAAAATCTGCTGAACTTTCCAAAACCGCAATTGCGCAATCTTGTGGCCACGGTCACGGGACACTGCACCTTCGGAACCCATGCCAGACGCATGGGTCTACCATACAATGAGTATTGCTCCAGCTGCAATGACGAGGAAGAAGAAGAAAGCATCGCACACCTTCTATGCCTCTGCCCAGCTATGGAGGATCACCGCCTCCGCTTTCTAGGCAGCAGATCCTTCAGTACCCTCTCCGAGCTCTCAAATACGGAACTCGGTTGTATTAGCTCCTTCATCAGGAGCAGTGGATGGTTCGCCCAATAGGGGGCTCGACATCCTGGACGTTCTGCAAGACAACTGCTTGCTTTGGTTTTTCCCACCTGTTTCTGCTTTCTACTATTCTCTTGCTCTTCTATGGTCTTCCCTCATCTACTCTTCCTCCGACTCTTCTAATCTCCTTTCCTCCATCACTCGTCTTCACTACAGGTAGCACAATGGGACCATATCAGGACCCAAGTGAGCTGGAATCTAATCTTCCATTTACCAGCAGCCTGCCAACCTAACCTAACCTAGTAATCATTACAAACATTGAGGACAAAATGGGCGACATTGTCGTACACTTATTAATATTGGTATTGTAAGAATAATAATTGTAGGGAGGGACGTTGTCTCTAATTAAGTCGTGCATGAATTTTGTGATATTTGAAAATTTAGATACGTCATATCGTTGATCTGATGAAAAAAGGCCCTAACTTGCATTCTATGGAAATTATGATTTTTTTGTGATTTCAATACAAAAAACACAAAAGCTTAATGCAATTGTAATATAAAATTAAGGTTTTGCAATGGTTTTACGTTTCGTGGATTACATTTTCTATTGTGTTTTACATTCTCCTGTAATGTTTCAATTATATGAGTTAGGGCTTTTCTACATGAGACCAGTGATTAACTACATCAATGGCAATGGGAGGATGTTGCGACCCTCTACAACATTATGGCGATACGGCTCATTATCAAAATTATATCGATTTCCCTGTGTCTTCCTTCCCAAATAAAATTGTTTAAGATGATTTGTTTGATCTCAAGGATATTTTAATAACTTTTATTAAAAATCCTAAACATTTTCTCTCTGTGCATATTTATACCCTTCACCAAAAATGGTGAGGGCATTTATAGGTTTGTCATTCCGTGTGTAATTTCCACAATATTTATATGAAGTCCAAAAAGTATATATATTCTGAATCCTTCTGGATAGGGAAGTTGAATGAGCCATGTCCGTCTATCCGTCTGTCCGTCTCTGTCCGTCTGTCTGTACGTGAAATCGATTTTTCGAAGACACTAGAGGAGCTAGAGACTTGGGTCTTCGACTGAAATATAAGGAATTTTCTTAAGATGCTTCGTATTAAAAAATCAGCAAAAATAATAAATCGGTTCTGGCATTGAATTATATATACAAATAAATGAAGATATATGTATATGTAACACTTTCAGAAATAAATTTATAAATACATGGGTACCCCAGTGTTGAATATGGTATCTTTCGATTTAATTCCCTCGTGCTACTGAGGCTTGTGTCATGTGTAATTTAAATTAAAATTAACTTTATTTATTTTTTCGTACAAACCCCCTCCAAGAAAAAAATCCAAACTATGGCGCGGTAGGACGAGGGAAACGGGCACCTCTCGTTGCTGTTTTGGCTGATAAATAGAAAGTTTATGCGGACGATAGTGTTCTCGCCTTTGTATGATTTTTACACAATTCTAATAAATAAATTAAAAATTTGTTCAAATGTTTGAACTTTTAAAAAAGCAAACACTCTCTCTTCAATAAAGAGCAACATGAAGTACCTGTAAAAAACAAATAAACACAAAAAGAAATAATCATCATGATATCAAGCAATTTTCTGGCATATTATTTTTGATTTGAACTTTTTTTTTTACTTCAACTGATTTTCACTTTATTTTCCAGTCTTTTGCCACCTCAAAACATATTTTTCAAAACAGTTTTTACACCGCATTCAACTTTGTGTGATTTTTGTGAGATTTTTTTTCTAATTTGGTTGGTTTTGAAAACTTACTTAAAATTAATTATATTATTACGCGGATTTCAAAGCTGACATACATACTTTATGGAATGACAGTAAGTGAAAGAAAAAACAAGCATATGCATATTATGCACATAAACTAGAATTTAAGCAAAGCAGCAGAAAATTAATAATAATATTTTCTATTAAATAAAAACACAGCGTTTCTTAATCCTTGAAAATAACATACATACATACATACATACACAAGTTCAATTATGGCATTTGTAATTTACTTAATTCCTTGTCTCAAGCAACGAAAAAAAAAATCTTGTTGTCATCAACACGTGTTCATAACTACTGCAAGAGAAGTACTTCAAGAGAACAACAAAAAAAAAAAAAAGGAATGTTTTATTTCATGTAGATGCCAACCGATAATATATATAAAATGAAATTCTACTACGAATTACAAACTCTACGACAAAAGATCTTTTATAATGTTACGGTTCAAGGAGTTAAGGAAAACACAACAGAAAGAAAAAAAAATTAACAAATCTAAGAACAAACAAAGCAACTTCTCGAACTTGGAAAGTCAAAGTAAAGAAAGCAACAACTATTTTATGCCATACGAGTTTTAAGGATGTACGTATGTACGAGTATGTATGAGTACATTATGCCGGAAATACTCATACATACATTCAGACACTTTTAGAGCATAATTGAAAGGAATGCGTATCTCAAGCAGTCGTTGTCGTACTCGTACTCGTTGTATTGTAGATGTAAGCCAGGATATAAAAGCACTTAAGGACTTTTCTATTGTAAACGAATACATTCAATTGTTTGTGTTAAAGTTTTTTTTTTAGGCTATAAGTTTCTAAAATCTGTTTAAGAAGCCATCCAAAAAAAAAAAAAACAAATAAAATGCTTTAAGAAATTAAACACGAAAATCTTAAAGAATTCATAGAATAATTTGATTTAATTTTTTTCATTTTTGCCTCTTAGCTTTGCTTAGTTTCCATGTTTTCCATGCGTTGTATGTATTTATTTAGTATTGTTTATTGTATATTAAAATCATAAATACATATCGTTAACTGAAATGTAAAACTGCGTATTTTAAAAAAATTTCCTTTTGACTTGGACTTGGACTTGAAATGCGTTTCCTGGCCAAAAATTGTACATGTCTTCATTATAATCGGCAGCGAAATTAAAAAAAAAATATAAAACTAAAAGAATTTTACTTTAGCCATTTGGGGAGTTTTAAATATTTAGGTTTATCTCTTTACTGTTGAATTTAAAAAATATATAGTCACGTGATTTTACATTTCAGCTGACGATATATTTACTGTGAATTTATTTTTTTAAACCAGAGAATTTATAAAAATAAGTAGGGAATAATTTTACGTATTCCTCGTTATCATAAAGATAAAATATAAAAGTTTGCCTTTTATTTTTACCAGTCCAACATCCGGTGAAGTCCCGAGCCCATGCTGGTATAGGCGCGTGTCTTAGTGGTTTGTTAGTACATCTGCCGAAAGGAGGTAAAAAACGGGGTTTTTTTGTCTACTTCGACAATTATTCGATATACCTCAAAACAAGAGTAGAAAATTAAAACTAGAGCTTTCTCTATATTAGTTTAACTATTGTTCTTCATATATAAAAGGTGTTAAGTATTCAGAAACGGACGAAATGATGGGAGCCATTAATTGCCACTAGCGGTCAGTCGATTGTCGGGGTTCTTATTCGCTACGTTTCCAATTTTTATATGATAGTCTACATTCATAAATATTATTGTAGACTCCCGATACTACAAAAAAATACATATACGTAGATATGGAGCAGGTTGAATGGACAATAGATGTTAGTCAAACCCGTTTTATTATCAACCTAACGATTTGATCAAAAGCATATAAAAACATATTTGCATCTCCCTGATGGAATGGAGATAATATGCCTCATTACCCACCCTACCTTTTGATCTTAATAGCTAATATTATTAAGATCCCAACTTCGGCCAAACACTTACATTCTCACATGACGAAAACTTTTAAAAGAAAGACTTAGCAATTCATTTTGATTTCACTTTTTATTCCCTAAACAAATTTTTTCATCTTATGTTAAATTAGTAAATATAAAAGAAGTATTCACTAAAATTCTACGCGTCTTACTAAGATAATAAACAAGTAATATTCATTTCAGAACTCTAGAGTTAATTCAGTAATAATTCACTTGCTCAAAGAAAATTAAATTTGACTTATACTATTTGGCGATATTGAAAAAAAACTAACTAAAAAAATAATTCATCGGTATTTCCAATGGATGGATTAATGATAATTAAGTTTATAATAATGATTTACTGGATACAAAAAATGTTAAAAAAGCAAGGAAAAAAAAAGTAAACAAACAATTATGTATTAAGACTTCTACTCATAATGACCGAAAGTACATCGTTCCCTCGAAAGACGCAAATTAGCACATAATGCGGGTTATTTACAAAAAAAATATAAACTAATTTAATTAACTAACTTGTTTTAAATAATAGTTAATTATGCAAAACAAAATATCGATATATTTCACTCACCAATAATACATAGCTGGAACAGTTGAGGCCTCGACGCTCCGACGTATACTCTTGGTTGACACTGAATGCTGAGAATTAGAGATTGTTTTGCATTTACAAATACCATATTCTTAACCCTAATGTTACCTGCATGATAATGTAAATTATTTCCTTTTTAAATTTTTTATAATATAGATATTAATTAAATGATAAAATTCGCAAGGTTAATGCTTGTTAAGGTTTCCAAAACATAATGTAGACTGAAAATGTGGTAATTGAAATTTTTTATATTTGATAACTTTTACTTTAATTTATTGCATTTATTGGATGCTTCTGGATTTTTCTTTACTCTATGTAAATATGATAATAAGTGAAATTATGGTTTGGAAACTCTCAACACTTACGTTCGCAAAACTTATATTTACACCATTGGGTTCCAACTTAAGATTTTGTGATTGGCTTGAATGCCGTGGACATGCTTATGCAATTATAGATTTTACATATATGTATCGGTCTATTTGTTTTAAAATTTGTATATTTGATTGTTTTATGTGATTCCTTTCTGTTATGCTTGGTATCCAAATTTGTCTCGTGGATTCCTTTCCTGGTCTGTTGGATATTAACAAGTTACAGTGGTGGCCAGGCCTTAAAGCCCACTATGGCCCAATAGTTATGACTATGCTCCTTAAATGTATTTAAATGTTACTTTATACGGTCACGTTTCTAGGTGATGGATTCCGATTTAGAAATTTGAGGTAATGTTAACCGTTGCGGCTAAATTACACAAATTGTGTAAAACTTCTGGTATTGAATCCACAAAATTTTAAAATGTTTTTATAAATTATTTTGTTACCTTAATTTTGGGTAACTTATTAAAATAAAATTTTTTTTAGTGTAAGAAAAGTACATATGTCAATATATGTGTATAACAATATACTTTGATATATGCCTGTTACTACTTATATCACTTAGTCTTGACCTAATTATTGGTTTACGTCTTGTCGCTATGAAGACTAAATTGAAAAAGAACAATACAGAGTTTTATCATATAAAACTCCGCTAAAAATCACGTTATTATTCGGACAGTAAAAAAAAACCTACGCAGTTAGTAGTGTACGTATGTATGTACTTTATTCTGAAAAATACAACAACAAAATAATAGATACTGCACTTACATGGCTGCTACGATATCATCCGTAATAAATGCAGCATTGTGAGGTGATATTAAACATAACTAACTTTAGCCGTTAATATTTAAACTGGTGATATAAATATCTACGTTAAATAGCTGACATTTTTTTCCTTCAATTGGGGTAAAGTAGAGTGGTGTGTCGAAAGAGGGATGCACTATATACATATATGTTAAGTTATGTATAATGTATGTATGTATTACAGTTTTTCCCTAATTTTATTGACCTAAACAAACTGTTTGTTACAACATGTTGCACCGTCTACTTGAAACCACAGCTCCTGCACGTGATGGTTGTTCAATTGATGAACGAAAAAGTCAGTAATCATGGCTCTATAGCGGTCAGCATTCACTGTAACGTTTTGACCAGCATCGTTTTTTAAATAAAAGTGAGCTTCATCGCTAAATAAAATTCGCTTGTGAAAGTCCGGAAATCAACGAAAATCGTGTTTTTGGCCCATTCACCGAATCTACGCATTGCTGGGTGATCATGTGGCTTCAATTATTACACGAGTATGATTTTTTAAGCACGCAAACTAGATCTTTCAGCAAAATCTTTTATTAAGTGGATGGACACATTTTCAACTCCTGTGCACGATGGTGGATAGACTGATTAGGGTCTTCCTCTACGATAAAATTACTTTTTTGCTTTTTATTTGTTTTTAATTAGGTCTAGTACTCAGGAGATGATGCAGTGCATTGTGTCGGAACTCAGGGAGAGGGATAGGGTAGGGAAGATAGATGTTGAAAATTTAGAAGGCTTTAAGTAGACGCATTAATTGAAATCAGTACTGATACGTTCTGCTAAAAACTGATTGGATATAAATAATAATATTTTCCAACATAAAAAAACTCTTAGTAGTTTTGAATTTTCATTAATTCAATAAAACTCAACTTGAGCCTGATAATATTACTTTTCATATATACATCAATATAAGTTCGAATAATAATTACGTTTATTCGTAATAATAATAATATAAATATATCCATTTTTAATTTTAAAAGTGCTTTGATTATAAACTTAATTTATGTTGTTCGATTTCTAAAGACTTCTCTTTCGGAATTGAGATCACTTTTGATATGAATGTTGTACAATCAATAAAATTTAATAATTAATTAATGAAATAAAATGAAATCTTTTTAGGAGTACCTGGTGCTAATTTCGAAGGCTCTGAAAGTTATGCAGAAAAATCGTAAAAAGAAAATTTTGAAAAACAATGTTGAATCGCAATTTAATAAAAGCGATGAATAAATGTTTTTTTTTAAGTTCATCATGATGGACAGTTTAATCCTGCAATAAAACATTGAATTCGAATTGTAGTCTGTCAATTTTTTATTGTCAGCTAATAAATTTTCTACAATTTAGTTTAAATGTCGTTAAAATAGAATAATTTTAAAATGTAAATTTTATATATTCTTATTAGTAGATATGACGTAAAATAATAATGCTTAAGTAATTGTAAAAAAAGAAAATAGTGCAAAAGAATTAAATTTTCCTGCACAAAATTCTAAAAAGGAAATCATAAAAAAATGCCACAAATGCTTGTGAGAAATAAAACTTATCTATTAAAGATCACAAATGTAAAGTGATCATAATATGTTTTCGCAATCTTGGTGCTAAATGCGTTGAGCGTTCGAGTAAAGAGAGAAAAAGAAAAAAGTGCTTGTTCGTTCGGCCTGGCCTTTTTCAAACTTGAGTATTAAATATTTCTTAGTAAAAAAAAACTGGGCATTTGCTCTACAGTTTTTTTAGATTCTGGTGAAATACACTTGCTATCGAAATTATAGCAGCTTCTTTTCTTAAACTTTAGAAATCAATATTTTGCATGGTTGCAGTAACCAAATAATGATAATAATAATCATATTATTTTGCAATATTATTAATCCTCTTATCAAACCAATAGACTGTTAACGTATCAAAACAGCTGGGTTTTTACTGATGCAAAAATTTATTTCAATGCCTAAAATTACAAAATATGCCAAACTTATCTTTAACTTAAATCTCTAAACAGCTTAAAGCCAGCCGTCTTTACCGGTAACGCACATAGAAACGTTTATTCGCATAATTATTGTATGTTTGATGTATTTTAGTATGTTGTTTAAACTCGCACTTACTTAACAGAAACAGAAACAGAAACACTTGATCTCATAACTAAAACTCATAAAGATCTAGTTTTAATATGCCACAGACTATCGCTGCGGCATATATCTGCGGATATCTACTCTATGCTGACTATGTGCAGCTTATAAAAAAACTGTAGATAATCTTAATACAATTAGTGTGTCGCGTCAAAGGATACATAAAGATAAATTTTGTTTGCCGCTTATAAGGAAATCTCGAAAAGTTTATTAAAATATATTTGATAATCATGTTGAACAAGTATTTTCACTTGGCTTACAAATTTCCACCTTGGATGAGTAAAATGTTTATCGTATTGATGTCGTATGGCACAAGACGGCTAGTTAAGAGAGCAATTATATTGACAAGTTTTTTTTATTCCACTTAAAGTGAAGTGAAAATAAAATTGTTTAACACAACGAATTAAAAGCTTTTTTTTATATGAAGAGAAATTAAATATTGACATTTTTTCCCAATTAATGCTTTAGTTAAATATTTAATAGATTTAATTGAAGTCTTAAAAATATATCAATTAAGATTTTAATTAATTCTATTAATAATTAATTAGTAAGAAGTTTTTCAATAAGAAAGATCTAATTTCTTTAAAAAAACACACAATTATTGTTAAGGAAATTCAAAAGTTTTTTATTTAATGAGAAGTACGTACAATCGATACAATTAAGTTCTAAATAAAACGTCATTCAAATAGCTTCCACGACTTCTTTTGCAGGAACTAAATCAATGAACCCAACTTTCGAGCACTTTTTCCACTAATTCAAGTCGTATGTCACGAATGGCACGTTCAATATTGACTTGTAAAGCTTGAATAGAGTCTGGTTTATTTCGAAAGACCAATGACTTCAAATAACCTCACAAGAAATAATGGTGGTGTTAAATCACTCACAATTTCTTGGAGGCCATTCAATATCACAATTTCTTGAAATAATCGAATCTCCAAACTTTTCTCGCAATAATTAAATTGTTGCATTTGCTGTGTGGAAAAATCAGCAAATTCAAGACATTTACGGTGGTCCAATGGTTTCAGTTCTTGAGTGAGAACAATTTTAGATGGATGCAAACCCAAATCCTTTCTCAAAATTCGCCAGGTTATGGTTTGAGACAGTCCCAATTGTGGAGAACGTCTTGGAATCGACAAATTGCGGTCTTCAGCAACACTTGCCTGAATGGCAGCAATATTTGCATTACTTCGAGCGGTTCTTTGTCTAATTGGCACTTGAACATTAACGAAAGAAAATGTAGGCTCAAAATTTTCAACAATGCGACGAACAGCAAGCACACTTGGACGATTATTACGGCCATAAAATGGCAAAAGCGCATGAAAAGTTGCAATTGGAGAACGATTATTTTGATAATATAACTGAATAATGCATAAATGAGAAATTATTATTGTTAGGCTTAAGTTCAGTTTTATTGAATTAATGAAAATTCAAATTACTATGAGTTTTTTTTTTTTTTTTTTTTGAAAAACATTTGCATGTGCAAACAGATTAGCAGAACGTATCAGTATACCGATGTCAATGCAGCTACACCTCTCATCAGCGTTCAATTGTCCATGGTTACAATTTTCGTAAAGTGGATACTAATTGGGAAGAATATCAACTATTTAACCAAGTTTTCAACTGAAATAGAATACGAGAATTAATTTAATTCATTTGTATTCTATTTTTAAATATTGACACAATTTTGGTTAGTACGAAATTCCCCATGTCTGATTGCTTTCTATTAATATTCAACAAACTCTTATAGTCCGTTATGCTCAAAGTATTTTACTTTGCAATTATAACGTATAATAGGATCATCATAGTGACGTGAATATCCTTAATATAGAGAGAAAATAACAATACGTTATAATTGCAAGTTGGAAAACCTTATATTATTAATTTGTTTGCTGGTGTAAATTCAAACAAATTTTTAACTAATATTACAAACTTTTTATTTGCTACTTAATTTACTTTTAACTCAATGAGGGTAATCACTCTTGGTTGAAAACTGCTCTTGCATCTGTTGTAGATCTTGCAAGTCTAGCTTATTTACATTTTTTTGTTATTGCATTTCTGTAAACTGATGAAAATAAGCTAGGCTTGCAAGATCTGCAATGATTACAATTTTCCCTATTTATAGATATAGTTGCGTTGCCAGCCGGCAACTGTTAATTTGTGTTTGCTATAAAAGCACTAAACAGCAACGGAAACTTGCAGCTCTCGATTGCCAATTGCCATCCGTAATACAATTTTCAGCAAATGGCAACGTAACTGCGGTTCGATTGCCATCAATAATCGAGCCATTTATTATTTTTCTGTGCACATGCAGGGTGCTCCAACTCCGATGTCAATTGTGAGTCATAATTTATTGTCAACTTTTTTGCCCAACTTAATTTGATATTTCTTTGTTTCAGTGTTTGGCAAATTCATTTATGGAAAGGTACACAATTGAGCAGCCCATTGGGAGTGTTGAAGCCTTTTAAAAAAATGGTCGTTGAAATCAAAATGCATTTCGTACACTTTGTGATTTTTTTTCTTGGTCAGCATAATCGACCAAATGTGTCCACAATCGGGAGAATAATTCACAGATTTGGAAATGTGTAAACATGTGTGCATACTCGCCCAGTTCGTTTAGCGGAAAACATTGCTGTTGTTCGCGATAGTGTGGCTCGTCGTCGTGCCCAACTATTGAACAACTAACGAACATCACTGATACGAATTGTTAATAAAGATTTGCATTGACACGCTTTTAAGGTTCAATTAACTCTAGAGATGAAGCCTACTGACTGACGTTTCAAGCGTCGTCAATACGCTGAATGGTTGGTTGAACAGACACAAGTGAATGTTGACTCTCAAAAAGAAAATCATCTTCAGCGACGAGCCACACTTTCTTTCACCTCAGGGGATTCGTTAACATGCAGAATTGTCGCATTTGGCCAAATGAGAATCCGCGAGTGATTTTTGGATTTTTTGGTCGATGCAGAGTGACTGTTTGGTGCGGTTTATGGGCCGATAGCGTCATCGGGCCCGCACTTCTTCGAAAATAAGGTCGGCCAAGCAGTTGCCGTGAATGGTGTTGGCTATCGCAAGTTGATACAGGACTTCTTGTGGTCCGAAATTGTGGATGTGAACCTGAACGTGAACCTGAGCCAACAAAACAATGGATCTTTTGCGCGAGAAATTCAATAGCCATGTTATCTCACGTCTTGGCGATGTTAATTCGCCGACGCATCACGATCATGTGATTTGACACCATTTCACTTCTTGATTTATAGAAAAGTATAAAAGGAAAAATTGTATGTCAATAAGACAAGAACAATTCAAGAGCTAAAGGATAAGATAATTCGGCACAGTAGTAACTTTAAACCTCAATTATGTCTCAGAGTCATGGCAAGCATTTGGCCGATATTTTGTTTCACATATAATTGCCATAAATTCTTCTATCATATCGAGTTTAGGAATTAAATTGGCTTAAAAACTCTATTTTTTTTTTTTTTTTTTTTGACAAATTCAGTTTAATTGATAACAAATGTCAAGTAGAAATATGGGAGTTAATAAAGGAATATGATGTTGGGCAAATGTAGACCCCTAGCACGACGCACAGAAAAAAATAAAAATTGATTTCAATTAAAAAATTTGTGATATCAATTAAAAATTTAATTAAATTTGCACTAGTAAACAAATTAATAGTATCAATTAAATTTTTAAAATTATTGATTACAATAAAAAATTTAATTAAATAAATTAAATATTTAATAAATTTTTTTTATATTTTTAATTAAAGGGTTAATTGAAAGAAAAAAAAAATATATTTTTTCTGTGCGGCAGACATGCGGTCTTTTCACATAATTTTTAACCACATTTTGCAACAAAGCTTCGCATATCTAGTCAATGCAACGCCAAATTTAATCTTTTAGTGCGTCAGTTGTTTGTGGTTTGTTCACGTAAGCCCGGTCTTTTAAATGACTCCATAGAAAATAATCCAGTGGCGTTAAATTACAAGAACGAGGCAGCCAATTGACATCGCCAAATTAGACGACCGGGAAATTTCTCATGATTTTCACAAATAAAATTCTTTTTTCAACAGTTTAGCGTTCCGTTGTTAATATTTCCGGCCTTTTTACTAAATAAATGTCAAACGATAACAGCTCAATTCTTGACATTTCATCATTTGACAGCAGCCAATTTACTTCCTAACCTAAAAATTTGCCCACACTTTATATTAGATTTTCAAAGAATTCCGTTTTCTGGTCAATAAACAAATAAACTGATGATACTTTTCCAATAATAGTTTCATATACAAATTTAATAGCCAAATATTCATAATCTTTAATTGAATTTACACGAAACATCACTCTTGTTTGTCATCAATTAATTACACTGTGAATTTTGTTGGATTTAATCAAAATCTTAGTTCACTGTTAAATTTTAGTTTTCTATGCAATTAATTAAATTTAATGTTGAACGACCACACTTTTATTTAAAACTTAAAATCATATCGGCAGCTAATTTCTGGGGCACAACGACAAGAACAGAAAAAACAAGGAAGAGTGTTATATTCGGCTGTGCCGAATCTTATATACCCTTCATCAATGCATAAATATGTGATTCACTCAATATAATACAGGCTTCCCTTTCTCTTAGAAATATAACATTTCAAAGAATATAAAAAGTAAGTTTAAACTGCATACTTGATCACACTTTCATATTTTCTTCAGTGCTATACACATACATATGTACGAAAAATACAAACTGTTTCAAATATTCTACAATTTACCATCCATCAGTGAACAAAAAGGGGGTTTGTACGAAAAATACATAAAGTTATTATTAAGATAATAAACACATGACACTAACAAGCCACAGTAGCACGATGGTTCGTGCGTTGAATTATAATCGAAAGATTCCATATTCAATACTGGGGCACTTCATGTATTTATAAATTTATTTCTGAAAGTGTTACATATATATCTTTATTTATTTGTATATATAATTCAATATTAGAACTAGGGATGCAACCGATACCGATATACTCGTATACTTCTGGTTTTCCGATATATCGATATCGGCGATATTTTACTGTCGATATGCTGATACTTTTTATTTTTTTTTAGAGTTTTTTGAACAAAATATTCAATTTTCAACTTTTTTTTTTGCATGACAACTATGAGAAATACCATATTAAAAGCAGAACATAAAATCAGAATACATAATGAAATTGTTTCTTCTATTTTGCTTTGCACCATAGTAATGAAGTGTTCTCTCAATGCTAAATCTTGTATGTGTTTGTATGTTTTAAGATTTTTTTCAAGGCGCATTAATACAAGTGGTGGTAATTCTACAACAATTACAACTTAAAATAACAACTGATATATCAGCCCCTATGTCAACATGTAAAAATTTTTACATACCAACCTCTAACTTGCGCAAAAAAAGATTATAAACTGTGCTTATAACATCACCACTTTGAATACGTCTTGATTTTCTTTTATTCATTTATGCATGCGATGATTTAGTTCAGCGATGTAAAAGTTGGTACAACCTATTATTTATCTACAATTCTTGACCCTCGATACAAAGCTCGAATATTTCAAAGACAATCGACTTCAATCCTATCGAAAAAACGTCTTATTGAGCTGCTTAACATGACTCTACATTCCGAAAGAGTTGAAGACACAGTCCTCCCTACACTTCGCAAAAGTTCTGATAAGTCTATGAGAAGTACTCGCCTTTGGAGCGTATGTGAAAAAATTATAAGAGAATCCGAGGAGGATGAGCCTCTATCCATCCTAAGCTGTGGTTCTGCTAACGAAGAAGTCGAGAGATACCTTAGATCTCCGAATATTCCTAGAGACGCAGACCCTCTTGTTTACTGGCGCAATGACATATCCTACCCAAACTTAAAGAAAATGGCGCAGAAATACTTAAGTTTTCAAATGAGTTCTATCGCACCTGAGGGACTATTTTCCACTGCATGTCTGCTTCAAACGGATTTGAGAAATCGTCTATCTCTGCAAAATTTGAGAACACTTTGTTTTTTAAACAAAAATCTTATTAATATCAATTTTAAATATTAATCTTTTGCAATGTTGTTTTTATAATTTTAATTTAAATTTAACATGATCTTAAATTCAATTCGTTGTCTTTTAAATCTTATTAATATCAATATTAAATCTTGAGCCAATCTAAACTGAATGCCATCGTTTATTTTGTAAAATCATAAATATTGCAGACGTTTTGTAGTTTGAAAATTTGAATTTTAGAAACTGAAATGTATTGAAAATTTTGATGATTTGAATGGCTCATTAATAAACACTGTTATTTTGTATAATAGAAAAATTACTCTACTTGAGTTTTGTTAATTTTTACTTGAGCTAAATTTAATATGCGTATCGGTATCGGCGATATTTATTTTTGAGTATCGGTATCGGATCGGCGAAATGGCGTATCGTTACATCCCTAATTAGAACCGATATTTTATTTTTTCTGATTTTCAATACGAAACATCTTAAGACAAATCCTTCATTTTAGTCCAAGACCCAGGTCTCTAGCTCTTCTAGAGTCTTCGGAAAATCGATTTCACGTACAGACAGACGGACAGAAGGACAGATGGACATGGCTCATTAAACTTCCCTATCCAGAAGGATTCAGAATATATATACTTTTGTGACTTCATATAAATATTTTGCAAATTACACACGTAATGACAATCCTATAAATACCCCTACCATTTTTGGTGAATGGTATAAAAAGCAAATAAATGACAAGACATTAAAAAATCAAGCAAGCACTCATCTGAATAATTTTCAACAAGTATTGTACATACTACATACTAACTTATTCACCAAACTATAGTTAGTTGTTAGTTAGTAAAATTAAAATCATATTATTACAGTTCATTTATTGTTGACAATTTTGTTAAAAAAAAAAAAATCTCTCAATTTAATTATTTAATTGCTGTTTATTTAATAAACCAATTACTTTTAATAATTTTTCAACTCTATACGCACCGATAAAGGATAACCATGGAAAACAAATGAACCATATGAATCAATAAATAAATATGATTAGACTATCGTATGACTCCAGCTACTTTGCAAGTAGCAAATTATAATATTGGATGAGAAAATTATGTTTAATGTGTTTTTAATCATTCGATCAGACTGGATTCTGTAATTGTGTTCCGATCATTTTTAATTTATAGTCTTCAAATTCCGTTTATTTTGTATTTCGATTTTATAAAGATAAAGCTTTTTATACCCAAAGGTGTTTGTTTAAATTATTTTTAATAGTAAAACTCACATTAAGCTTTTTTTATTAACATGCAACACATGCAGCTTTTTTTTTATTGTTTACAGAGAAAAAAATATTCAATTTTTTTTTTCAATTAACCCTTTAATTAAAAATATAAAAAAAAATCTGATTAAATATTTAATTTATTTAGTTAAATTTTTAATTGTAATAAATAATTTTAGTTAATAAATGTATAAAAATTTAATTGATACTATTAATTTGTTTATTGGTGCAAATATAATTAAATTTTTAATTGATATCACAAATTTTTTTATTGAAATTAATTTTTATTTTTTTCTGTGTACTTCAAAATGAAGTTAGTAGAACAAATTAAATTTTAATTTCATTTTAGATTTTAAAAAAGGTTTGATTACAAACGAAATTTTCGGTTTTCGTTTTCTAAAGACTCAAAGGCATAAATAGATCGATTGTGGATGGATACCGAACTTCAGTGGCAACCCAATAATTTGTGGTTGCCACAAAAGCGCTTTAAAGCAGCCGAAAGAAACTGTTAGCTCTCAGTAGCCAGTTACCCATCGTAATATCATTCTCTCTCAGCAACTGGCAACTCGAGTAAGTTTCGGTTGCCATCCATAATCCGGCCATTAAACTTATTTTGTTCGTAATTGAGTTCGGTGACATGGCTGCATATTTGCAATTTCAATATGAAATAAATTAACAACAATAACCATGAGCTTTTGCATGCAAACAAAATATATGATTGTGATATAGTTGCGCCAACCATGTCATGTTTACCAATATAATATATAAGCACATCACTAAAAAGTGAAATGATGAAATGGATTTCATTTTTTTTTTTTTTTTTTTTTGGAAAATTATCATTGCATTTCTTTGCTATTCAGCGCAAGTCGACTTACATTGACTCCCAGCTATTAATGCAAAATAGTTAAATTTATCATATACCAGTTTCCACTTTTTGCTGCAAAACTATTTAATAATTTTTATAAGCACTAATAGACACAAGTTTTGACAAATTTTAAATTTTTTTAACTTAAACTTATTTAATGATTGTAAACTTTAATGAGTCAAAGAAAATATGTAGTTTTGTTGTTGTTGTTGTGTCAAAAATGTCATGGTTGTGTAAAAAAAAACAAATTACTATTATTTTATATGGCAGTAAGCTTTATATGTTTGCGATAAACAAACTCATGATTAAATCTAAGCATCACATTATTAGTAAATATTCATAAAAACTGCAACATGATTGGATGTTTTAACGAAAATTCTTATTACAATTAAAGTTCACCTTAAATGCAACTATAACATGATTCTATAAAAGTGATAGTATAACAAGAACAATACTATTTTCAGCTTAATCAAACTATGGTTGTAGAATAGATTTTCTCTCGCAAAATAATAAAAATTCC
Source organism: Lypha dubia (assembly GCA_947311025.1). Lineage (NCBI taxonomy): Eukaryota > Metazoa > Arthropoda > Insecta > Diptera > Tachinidae > Lypha > Lypha dubia. The sequence goes on along the minus strand of OX371264.1, from coordinate 73,358,871 downwards.
TTTGGTTGTCAAATTTTTTATTAAATAAAGATTTGTAACTTATTTTTAAGCTGTTGATATGCTTTTGAGAGCGATGCCAATAAATATGTACATATCTATGGCTTAATATAAAAAAGCCCTAACTCGATTTCTTTTTTCTTTCATCTAAAACTAAAGGGTGTTTTTTATAGAGTTTCACAATTTTGAATTGGCATTACTGCGTTATTTCAGCACCCATTTAACAGCTGATAGTTGCTTTTTGTTAAGTTTGCTTTGAAATTTCATTATGAATCGACTTACACCAGAGCAACACGTGCAAATTCTTGAAATTTTTAATCAAAATAATTGTTTTATTCGTCAAACTCATCGAAAATTGGTGTTCCAGATTGCGCCTTCTACGCGCTATCCGTGGCGGTCACATGGCAGAAATCATATTTAAACATTAATTTTCATAAAATTTTCTATCCAATAAAGCCCTTTTCATTGATATTAAAAATATATTTCCTTGTTTTATTATGATTTAAACTTGTGTCACTCTATAAAAAAAACACCCTTTATAAGGAAGCAAAATAAACTTAATAAAATTAGTAAAATTTTAGGTATAACATATTGCTCCTTTATTGCAACGTCGTCATATCTCAAAAAAAACTTAAACGTAGCAAAATATATTTAAAGTTTTGAAAACGTAAGCATTTATATGGACGGCTTGAACATATAAGTGGTTACAACTTCGGTTTAATTAGAGATATGTTTATGAAAAATTTTTTAAAAATAAAGAAGTTATTGAGGAACTCTTTGTTTTTTGAGATATGACTACATTGCAATAACGGAGTGATATGTTTAATGCAATTAAATTTTAATCTTTTTAGTATATTTGACAAGAAACGTTAAAATCGAGTTACGCCATTTTTCAATTAAGCCAACGATATGTTAGCATTAGTAATACAATGAAAAATTGTATCTTTAATACAGATTCAAGATGTTCCCTATCATCTTGAATCCGTTACAAACATTTAGTTTTTATTTTGATTTCAAAACGAAAATTCTCAGTTATTGTAAATATTTTTTTTTTTTACATAAATATGTTTTTTATTATTAACAAAAATCATATTATGATTGCATGAAATTATATTATATGTAAAACGTATTTAGTTTTACAATAGAATGATTTGACTCTAAGCATTTCTTTATAATACATATTATTTTCCTCTTAGATAATGATTATCCCAACCATAGTTTTGCTTATCTTATGGAAGCTGCTAATATATTTAAAAATTATATATTCATTTGATATGTTAATGTACTATGTTATGTATAGAATAGTTGTATGGAAAAAAGTAGCAATAAATTTTACAATTTCGACTTAAGTCTGTTTGCAAAAACTCCGGAGATTTCCCCCCCAAAAAAAAGTATATCTCACCTTTGTGTATCAATTGTCATATTCTACGACATAGCTTGTAAATTCCTGTACTGCATACATTCTTGCTACTCACACACACAACAAGTCATGAATCTATTAATATCTTTCCAATTAGGGTCGATAGCTACAATACAATCATTAAGGGGAAATCAATCAATCATTAATTAGCTATCAATTTTCATTTTCTAATCTTTCAAGTATGAAAAGCAACATAACCATACAACAACTACAAAACATTCAAATCCCTTTCACAGGGCGAAACAAACGATAAAGAAGCAAAAACAAAGGAAAGCATTATGAAAAGAATTTCATTGGCAGACTTCTCTATTCATTGGTAATGAAATAATAAACTCTCATCCTCAGATGAGCACATACATACGTACATACACATCCTTGCAACAGTTGGAGCATGAAAACTAGTTTAATTATGACAACAACCACAATATATATGTATGGCTAAAAACAGCAACAACAACAACTATTCTGCCTTAACAAATTATTTTTAATCAAGCCCCAGCATAGCTGCAAACACAACCTAGAATTTTTATATTCAAAATTTATGACAAATTAAGCCAGAGGCCATGAAATGCACTAAATACGAGTACGAGTACGAGTACATGAACAAATTACGGCGCTAAATGAAAGAAAAGATGCACAAAAATAAGATGCAAATTTTTAAAAGAGATTGAGGTACAAGATGGTAAACTATGAAGCCAAGGATGCATTACAATTAAAGTGAATCAAAAAAAAAAAAAAAAATATATACAGAATAAATGAGAGTAACACAATTAATATGTTAATTTGCTTCAAGTCATTTTGTTTAACTACAAAAAATCGCAAATTTCAAACTGGTAACAAGTTGTTGTTGTTGTTTAAGTCTATGGACAATTTTTTAACTTTTTCCGAGTCAATTAAATTTAGACAAGCTTCTTTGCCAGAGACCAGGCCAGGCCAGGCCACGACAGCCAGCTACTAGTATTTAAGCAAGTGAAAAGCTAAACAAAATTTGCATAGATGTTTTATGGGTAATTATGAGTATGCAACAATTTGTTGCTGTCTCAATTGCTGAAAATAGGTGGGTAGGCAAACAAAAAAAAAAAAAAAAACAAAAAAATTAAGATGACTTATGTATGTAAAGTACCGTGGTCCGTTGCGACAGCAATAGCATTTCTGTGACAATTTTGCTGAGTTTTTTTTTAACGCATATTTTGTGTTCTAGGAGCAGAGCAGTTGTAAAATAATTAGGCTGACCCCAAAAAAAAAAACGTTTTTGTCTTTTAAGTCAAATACGTTCGTTTGATGGTAATCCACCGTCTTATCATGCATCAAGTCTTTGTCTTAAAAGACAAACGGTAATCAGACAGAAATTTCACAATTTGTTTTGTATTTTTATTTTATTTTTTTTTTTACTTGGCCTAATTTGTGTGGAGTTGCATCATAAAAAATCACGAAATTGTTTGCAACAAGGTTCGTTTCAGTCTATGTTGTCTTAGTCTGTGTGTGGCTATGTTGTATCAAACACCATGTTTTCTCTGCAACAAATTTTATGTTTTCTCATAAGAACTAACCTTCTGTTAACGTATTACATGAAAAAACAGTTTTGTCTTACGTCGGTCGGTGTGTGTTCAGCCTTATTGCTTAGTTGATCCAGCCAACAGTTGACGTTTTTCTTAATGAAACATTATCCATTAAACAATAACTGAAAAAATTTTTTTACATAAAATTTCAGTGATTGAATTTCATTGACTTAAATTCATTACATGAGGGTGGTGTTGGCTGAAGTGGTTAACGCGTTGACTTCTAAGCAAACAATGACTTGGGGCCTGGGTTCAAACCTCCTGGCCAGAGCAAGTCAATCAACATCATAAATTTCTCTAATATGTGTACATTGGTGTGGCATTGTAATTATTGTTGTCGGACTATTTAAGTGATGAAGGCACAGCACTGGTCAGTAAAAAACTGTTCCGACAGCGATTGATGCTGTTCCAAGCTAATGTACACAACTTCGGCCTCCTTCGTCGTTTAGCAGAAATATCGGCGAATTAAAACAAGTAATAAAATGCCTGCTCATATAGCTCAACAAATTTAATGCGTCTACTTAACACCAGAGGCGCCTCAACGCTGCTATAAAAAAATTTGCATAACGCGCAAAGCAGAATTGTCGAAGAGTTAAGCCTTCTTACAGCTAACACAATGGGACCATATTAGGACCCAAGTGGGCTGGAATCTTATTTGTAATTTCCAGCTACCTGCCAATCTAACTCATTACATTTTATGAACAAATTCATTGATTTAATGAAAAATTCTTAGAAATAATCAAAAAATATTTCATTGAAAGCATTTCTTGTTGCTATTTTTACACAAATTTATACTAATAGTATATTAGGTAAAATACAATGAAAACTTCTTTAAATTAATGAACTTCTACATTGATTTAATGAAAATATTTCTTTGAAAGCATTCCTTGCTCTCATTATTTCACAAATTTATTACCACGACTATATTAGGTAAGAATCAATGAAAAGTTCTTTGAAACAATGAACTAAGTCAATGAAAAATTCTTTGAATTAACGAACTTCTACACTGATTTAATCAAAATATTTAATTGATAGCATTCCTTGTTAATATTATTTCACAAATTTACTACTACTAGTACATTTGGTAAAAATCAATGAAAAATTCTTGGAAACAATGAACTTATTCATTGACTTAATGAAACTAATCATTGATGTTCAATGCAAAATATTTCGTTCAAAGCATTTCTAGCTGTTATGATTCCTTAATGAATTTAGTGAAACAGTTCATTAATCTGTCGCAGAAGAGCATAAGATCAAAATAAATGAACGATTTGTTAAAACAATTATCGGTTGCCATGAATTTTCGCTTCAGTGTAGTAATCGTCATATAAAATTTTTGGAATAAAAAAATCTTAACGAACAGCAAACTATAGAAAGTTCTCAAAAAAATTTTGTCATTAATTAATATTTTATTTGATTTACGGTACTATTTTCAGGGATTTTTTGCGGTTTCCATAACACAATCAATTGACTCGAATAGAAAATTTTTATGAAAACCTCTCAGTTTTTTGAGTGATTCCAATATAAAATTTCTACTCAAGTCATTTGTGTGTATTGTGGAAACAGCATCTAAGTGTTTCTGCAGGACGAAGGAATTATTTGAGTATAAAATTTGTATGAAAAGAACACAACTTTTTTAATGCTTTTCATGAATCAATTCCCACATCTTGTGTGGAAACATTTTAAATTAAATTCATAATTAAATCAATTAATTATTTGATAAAAAAACGAATTTATTTAACAATTTTTTTAAAACTTTTAGCAATTTTGATTTTTAGTGACAAAATATACAATTTTTGTGGTTGGTTAAACTGCTATAAAAAAAAACAATATTTGTTTTCGCAGCTTATCTTCGTAAAAAGGCATATCTGATTTTCAGGCTAATTTCTTTTTTTCGGGACTGAAGTTGCTTGTAATCAGCAGACGCGAAAGCCATTTTTAAACGCATAAAATTGCGAGTTTAAACTACTGCTACAGGTTATATGTTTATCACTGAAGGAGTAGACCTGCGCTGAAGGAGTAGTCCTGTCACATTATTATTGGTATTTAAACCAAGCTTAAGAATAATATAAACTGATGTTTAAGTTTAAACTACATTTAAAGATTTCGTTTAGTTTAACTAAACCATCTTTTAAACTTCCATTGCTATATTAGCCATCAGAAGTATTTCAAATTGACAGAATTCTTCTTTAAAACCACTGTCATTTTTAATTTTACAAAATCTTCTTAACTATTCCCATTAAATATTTATAAAACTGTACATTATTATTTAGCTGCTGGTATCTGGAAAATGGTACTATATCATTTTTCTACAATAAATTATAAAAAGATTTATTTCTATAAAACAATTTGTCAATTTTGAGGCGATCAGTCGTTGTTGTTAAACTAAGGCGACATTCTCAAAAAAAAAAATTTGTATGTGGAAATTGTTTAAGTAGAGGCCACCAATGTGGCCTGCAACAAGCAGACAACAATAATTTATCTCTTAAGAAAATAATAAATAATATTCAAATTAATATCGCAAGATTTTGTTTTAAACGAAAAATAAGATTATTAATTTAAAAACAAGTTATTTTAAAGTGTTAGAAAAATAAAAATAGATCTAAAATAATTCGAGCAAAAAGAATAATTAAAAGTAAATAAATAGTTTGTGCTAAAATATTAGAGAGGCCAGAAATTTGAATAATTTTATAATCATAAAGTACGATTGAGTGTGTGTATGTCTGTTTGTATGTTGGTTTGTAATTCAAAGTTAGTTAAACTGCCCACCGTTAAATCAGTTTCATTTGTTTCAAATAATTTGTACGACTTCATGGCACCAAAATTGCGCGTGGCACTTAACTTTTTAACGCTGAAATCTTACAAAAAAAAAAAAAACATTTTTATTTTATAAAATATTTTCTTGTTGCAGATTTTAAAGTATTTGTTTTATTTTTTTCTTTCTTTCTAGTTCAAAAGACACTGACTGGACTGACTGGACGCGATCGTTTCTTGCGAAAAAAAACGAATCAAGAAAAAACGGAATAATGATCTGGAAAAAATTTGATTAAGGAAAAACAACACAGAAAATTGTTAAGCGGAGGCCTGAACTTGTTTTTATTTGGACTTTTTAGCCAACGGGCACCAATATTGGCGGTTTGGTTTGGGTGGGATTTTTGTCTATGGTCTTTTTTTGTTGTTCTGTTAATCTTTTGGGCAGCTCGTAAAGATTTTTACATGTTTATCTGAACATGTGAAGTCTTTAAAAAGTAATGCTGTTTATTTTTTTTTGTCATTAATTCTATTTATATTTAATTTAAATATCTTGCGGGGCTAGAAAAAAAACCTACATAAAAATTGCATTTTAAAAAGCAGACTTTGTTTTTTTTTTTTTGCATTCATTTTGATACTTTGTAGACACAAGTAGCGAAATCTATTTAGTTACATTCACATGTGAATAACTTTAGGAATTTCAACAAGATTAAGTTCTGAGATTTGCAGCCCATTTAAAGTTGAAAAGTTTATTTATCTGATTTGGAAAAGAACGTATCAGTCAGTACACCGCTTTCAAGGCCTCTACACCTCTCATCAGCGTTCGTTCGTCCATTTTCAGAAATGGGGCATGTCGTACTAACCAAAAATTGTTTTGACATGTAAAAATGAAATAAAAAGAAATTATAATAATTCTCGTATTCTATTTCTGTTGTAATTCATTTATTTTATCCCTAAGTTAAGTATTAAAAAGGAATCTCAGCCACTCTTTTTAAAAAATCGTCCACAAACTTCACAATATCTAACAGCAACGTTTAAACGCAAATTTATTTAAACTTTATTGATAAATAAATGCTATGTTAACTTAACATTAGTTCAGGTCAATTATGATTATTTTTTTTTAATTAGGACCAGCACTCAGGGGATGACCCCTACGTAAGCAGTGCCTTGTGCCGGAACTCATGGAGAGGGATAGGGTAGAGAAATTAGATGTTGAAAATTTAGAAGGGTTAACTCTTTTACAACTCTTCTTTGCGCGTTATATTAATTTTTAAAGCAGTTTTGAGGCGCCTCTGGTGTTAAGTAGACGTATAAACTTTGTTAAGCTGTCTTAGCTGCCATTTTATTAATTCCCTACAAGAACAATGACGGTCATTTGATGCATCATCTGATGGGCATTGCTGATGGGTATACCCTAATCTCTTTTATCTGTTGTTTCGCAATATACACATAGAGGCCCCTATTGATGGACCGAAGTCCATCCAGCCAATAGCACTGGTCGAGCATCAGTCCTTAAACCAATACCTTACCCAATATTTGGTATCAACCACAACCACCACGTGTAATATAGAATGAGACCTCACCAGTAACCGGACACGGAATCATGCCATCATCGGGCTTAGTGCGATGCTCGCCAATATATCCATCCTCTAGGAGAAGAAGTATACATGTCGCATTACATCGCAAGGTGAGTCTAATATAAAGGGTGTTTTTTATAGAGTGACGGAAGTTTAAATCATAATAAAACAAGGAAACATATTTTTAATATCTATGAAACGGACTTTATTGGAAAGAAACTTTTATGAAATTAATGTTTGAATATGATTTCTGCCATATCTCCGCCACTCCTGGTGCGTAGAAGGCGCGATCTGGAAGACCAATTTTCAACAACTTTTCACAGCATTTGCGGCCGTATTTCGCCGATAACTTTTCCAATGTTGATTTCTCGGTGTTCAATTGTTTGTGGTTTATCGACGTAGACAAGTGACTTAACTTAACCACAAAGAAAATAATCTAATGGGGTTAAATCACACGATCTTGGTGGCCAATTAATTGGGCCAGTACGTGAAATTATTTTTTCATCAAAAGTTTCTTTGAGTAAATCAATCGCCCGCTTTACGATGAGTTTGACGAATAGAACAATTATTTTAATTAAAAATTACAAATTTGCACGCGTTGCTCTGGTGTAAGTCGATTCATAATGACATTTCAAAGCAAACTAAACAAAAAGCAACTATCAGCTGTTAAATGGGTGCTCAAATAAAGCAGTCAAAGTTGTGACACTCTATAAAAAACACTCTTTAGAAGCAACAATCTCTAACTCCCCGTAGACACTCATCCGTGGGGCTTACCAGTTCCGGTGGTACCAGTGTATGGGTTACTGGTCGAGCATTGCAAGAGAACACCACTTGAGATTAACATATACTATCGATTTTGGTTTTGAGCGGATATCTTAGGATCCCTTTCACCTTTTACCAGACGTTCTTTACTTTATATGAACCTCAGTTGCTCTGTTGTAACAGAGATTTGGCGGAAACGTATAAGACTGATGGGTAATTGACAAAAGATAATGTGTGGAAAATGGAGGTAAAGGGATGTATCGCTGTTCAGCATAAACTACATTTATATTTTAGTTAAGTTTAATTAAACCAGCATTTATACGATCACTGATTTTTGTTGGCAATACAAGAACAATATTGTAAAAAAAAGATTTAACAATTTCATTCAAATTGTTTCATTTTATTTCTTTTTTTTTTTCATTTTGTAGCTTAAAATGTAATAATCTTCAAATCTCTTTAGAGAATTCTGTAAAATATATAATTTCTGACTTATTTGGCAGGCAGCCCATATGCAGGAACAAAAAAATAACCAAAATACTTGTACTTTCGTTTGAGACAAAAATAACACAAAAGACTAAATGGAAGACGGAAACAAGTGTTTGAAATCTTATAAAGAATCAATATACATACATTCTTCTTAAGAAAAAAAAAATAAGTAGAAAACAAAAAAAAAAAAAAAAAAAATATGGAAAAGACAAGTACGTTGTTAGAATGTATGAATTAAATTGTAAAATTTTGTGTTGTTTGGTTGGTTGGAACATCATCATATTCATAAAGCAAACTCGTCCTTGTATTTGGCAAGTGTTTGGCTTGAACAAAATATTAATTTTAGTCAAAATTGCAAAAAAAAGAAGGAATTTGTATGAAATATAAAGAAGGGAATTACTCGAACATACATCAGTACATACACTTTAGATGAATTCAAGTTGGCACAATGACTTACATTAAGCTACAAAAGACTTTTTGAAGGAAAGCAAAATTATTTTTTAATATGATTTGGAAATTATAAGAAAAGTTAAAAGTATTTTGCTTAAAGCATTTTCTAAGATTATTTTAAAAGTTAAATTGATATTAAAAGCTACAAATTCAAAGCAATTATTAAGCAGGCATAAATAAATATGAATGATATACATACATAAATAACATGTCATAAATAAAAATATGTCATATAATTTTTTTTTTGGAATTTCAATATAACAAAGAACAACTGGAAATACTCAAATTTTCCAGATGCCACAAATTAGTTCTGAGTGTCGCAATTCAAAATTTTATACACATGTAAGTATGTATGTATGTGAGTATGTGTGAATTTCTAGTTATTAATCAATCTAAAATTATGCAGTCACTTCCAACAACATTTCATTTTAATTAAATTTTTTTCTTTTTTTTTTTTTTTTCATTCCCGTTTTCATTAATTCAATTAGTTCTCTTTTGACAATCCATCAGAAACAACATTTCCTGTATAAACATTTTTCTCTTTTTCTTCCACACAAAGTAACAAACTAATCGAAATTGATGAGAAAGAAAAACTTAATTTTCTTCAACGAAAAATGCTTTCTAATTCACCCCCGTTAATGCAAATTATTGTTGTTATTTTTTTGATGTTGTTTGATTTGACAAGTGCGGGTGGTGTTTATGGTATTTGCTTGAGATGGAAAAATAATAAAATAAATTAAAAATTGTGGTTGTTGGCTGTTACCACAACAACAAAATTCTCAAGTTAACTGTTATTTGTAATTGCAGTTATTTTTATACTCGCAACTTTACCCAGCAGGTCGGTTTAAATGAATTTATTTTTAAACAATAAATAACTAAATATTTGTCTACTTACTCGAAAAGCCAAAAATAGGGTGTTTTTATAGAGTTTCACATTTTTGAATTGGCATTACTGCCTTATTTCAGCACCCATTTAACAGCTGATAGTTGCTTTTTGTTAAGTTTGCTTTGAACATCGCGTGCAAATTGTTGAAATTTTTAATCAAAATAATTGTTTTATTCGTCAAACTCATCGTGTAGCGGGCGCTACAATTGATTAAGTCAAATAAACTTTTGATGAAAAAATAATTTCACGTAATGGCCCAATTAATTCGCCACCAAGATCGTGTGATTTATTCCCATTAGATTATTATCTTTGGGATTATGTTAAGTCACTTGTCTACGTCTACGATAAACCACAAATAATTGAACACCTGGAAATCAATATTCGAAGAGTTATCAGCGAAATACAGCCGCAAATGCTGCAAAAAGTTGTTGAAAATTGATGTTCCAGATTGCGCCTTCTACGCGCCAGCCGTGGCGGCCACATGGCAGAAATCATATTTAATCATTAATTTCATAAAATTTTCTTTCCAATAAAGCCCGTTTCATTGATATTAAAAAATATATTTCCTTGTTTTATTATGATTTAAACTCGTGTCACTCTATAAAAAAAAACACTTCATAGAAAATACCTTAATTTAGTTGTCTACGAAACCATAATTTCTCCTTTTTTTTAAAACCAGTGATAACTGAACAACTAAATGTTTTAATTGGTGTTCTGTTCGTTAATAAAATGATTTATTAAAAAGAATATATTTACCCATAAATTTACAAAAATTTTTGTTGTTTCATTTTTTTTTTTTTAAATTTTTTGTGTTTATTACTGTCACATTCGACACTATGGAAATACTCATATGAAAAGTTATTTTTCTTATAACATATGCTTTTCATCTAACTTATTTCAGTAAAAATTGTGTATTAAAAATTTCGTAATTCTCATTTCTTCCTTCAGAGGTGGTTTCATTTAAGCATACAAATTTGAAAACTTTTCCGAAATTACAATTAGAAATATATTCTAATGAACTGGAATAGTAGGAAAAAAAAAGACCTAAGGTATCAAATGTTTTCAATAAATTTAACCATTCTTTTTTCGATAGTTGGCAATTTATCAGGTATTTCACAGACTAAAATAAGCTCAGCGGAAAAACTTTGGTTTGCATCAATGTAAAGTAAACGATTTTATTGCACATGGTAGGCAGTTGCAGTGCAAAACAAAATTTGTTTTATTATTCTGAATAAATCAAGATTCTTTTAAGTTTTGCTGGGCAATTATTAGCTTGCTTCCTTGTTATGGGAAAAGTAAAAATTTAAAAATGTGATATCAATTTATACTTTTTTGTGTCAAATTTTACTACATTTATGAAGTTTTCTTTTCTAACAAAAAAATGGTACATCTCCATGCAGAAAAAATACTTTCGCGTACGTTTCTTAAAAATGTTTTGCTCTCTGAAAGGGCAGTGTGTTTGATTCTAAATGGTGGAAAGCATTGCACTTTTTGCCCTGTAAAATTTAGCTGTCAGCTGTGCGTTCCACTTTTTCATAAGTTGTGTTTTGTTCTAGTGAAATAACAAGCTGCATTATTACAGGGTTGGCAAGACATTTTATACATGTACCATTCAACAAGGTGCCATTTTGTGTGTAGAAAAGACAACACCATTAGTTTTTTGTGGTTAAAATTGTTCTGTTAACTGCAAAATTGACTCGAATAAAATATTTGATTTGCATTTTTGCTAGTTAAATTTAGATTTATCTTTATACCCATCTTAAAATTTTTCTTATCTTGTTCGTATTATCCCGTGGTCGAGTAAAAAACGCTAATCATATTATGGATCAGAAATTGGCACGATATTGGCACGAATTACAAAAATCTTAATAATTATCTGTAATCAGTGCTACAAAAAGAATTACTGGGTATTGATTGTATAATTTTGTCAATGCTATAATATGCAACAATTTGCTTCAGCAGCTTGTAGCAAACATTTTTCTTAACAAAATTTTATCAATATTTTATAAAACAGCAACATTTTCACGAGTGAGAAGTAGGGGAGATAATGAGGAAAAGTTTAATCAAAAATATTTCGAAAATTAACGTATTTTTATATCTCATGAATTTCTGCAGGCAATCAAATAAATTCTCTCTCTCACTTTATTATGCTGCTGTTATTAGTTAATAATGAAGTAATTTAGGTTTGTCTTATTAAATGGATGCAACTAAACGTGCCACTTTATGGCAAGGCATACATTGGTCTTTTTTGTTTGCATACATAAAAAAGATGCATTAATAAATTGATATGCATACGAGTGTACATGCATTTGTTTTGTGCATTTATGCACGCATTATCAATCATAATTATGACATTGTATCTGTGTCAATAAAGACATTTTCTGTATGTCTCCAAAGCTGATGTGGTGGGAGTTGAAAAAATTTATTTAATCTTTTGGGCTTGTTTTAATCATGTCTATCAGATCAAATCTTTTGCACAAAATGTCTCAGATTGTGTTTTCGCTGGAACCATCTACGGCTTTTGTTTTGAGCAATTTATGCGTTTGCAAAATCTCTATAAAATATTTTTTACACAAATATATCAAGTCTGTTAATTAATTGCATACGTTTGAAATTTTTACAGGAGAAAAATTGCGGAATGTAAAAAAATCAATAAAAAATATTAAACACTACTGTTAAATTGATTTTTTCCCCAAAGTCTGTCTTAAACACAAATGCGTAGTGGGATTCACTGGTATGACGACCAGAAACGGACATGACCTTAATGAAGAACGTTTTGCTTGCTCATCCGATTTGGGAAAGAAGTTCTTGACTATGTTTGTGCACATTTAAACTCCAGCAGATCAATAGATTTGTCTATCCTGCTGCCACTTTGCAGTGAAGGTTAATATATATAAAAATGTAAAACCCTATACGCTAAACATCGTCTTTAACAGAGCTCTGTTTACAATTCTACATGACTCTGTTAAAAATATTTTTATTTCATATAAAAATATTTTTTTTTTATTAAAAATTTGATAGTTACCACATTTTTAAGTAACAAAAACTAGAAAATAAATTAAATGTATTATTATTTGTGAATATTTATATAGGCTAAAGTTCGTAGAGGTTAATAATCAGAGAAATATTAAATAGACACTGTTAACATATTTCGACCAAGAAAGGAAATAATTAAAATCTAAACATCCCTTTTTAGATTTCAACTGCACTGGCCAAATAGAACAAACATTGTTTTCGGTAGAAGACACTAAACCCCGTCAGTAGTCATGTGCAAATGCTTTCACTACTTGTTAGATAGCTATGTTGAACGTGACTACATATCCCATTTATACACATTTCGAATGCAAATAGAATACGAGACTTCTCACTGCTAATGGATGCTAGATGGGGAATTTTTTATTTATTGTCTTTATTTATTTATTTATTTATTTGTTGCGGGTTAGCAATATCTAAATGCATTTCGTTGGTTGCTATGCTGATGAGTTGGTATAGCAACATAATTTCTTGACTATTTGCTCGAATAAATGTCAAATTTTGTAAAGGGGAGGTTTGCTTTTCATTTTGCCTTATAAATACTTTTATTGGCAACCAACGGTTGTCTAATTGTACATATGTTTGTAGAAAAGTAAACACATTCATAATGAATGAAGAAAATTATTTGTTTTGATGTTTGTAAAGTTTTTTTTTAAAAACCTATTTTGCTTGTAATTCGCAAATTGTATTTGGGAGTTTATGTATGAGTATATGAGTTTTGGAAGTTTTAAAAAATAAATGGTAAAAATCTACTGATGAGTTGGTAGAACAACCAACGAAATGCATTTAGATATTGCTAACCCGCAACAAATAAATAAAATTTTTTCAAATATAAATTCTTGAATATTTGCGCCAATAAATTTTAAAATTTTATTTTATTTAATGTAAATGTAATTTTTAGAAAAACTTTGATTTATTCACAATTGAAAAGCGAATAAGGGAAATATATCCTTTTTCTGAATAAAAAATAATATAACGTCAGAAATGTAAAGCTTTTTGACAACTGGACATTGGTTAGGTACTTGCTTCAAAAAAGAAAAAAAAACATATGCCGCATCTCCGTTTGTTAGCATTCTTGATTAAAGGAGCAATGTCCTTTTATCATTAATTTTTCTTCTTTACGCCTCTCATTGCCATTTTTATCGGTTATGGGGCAATTAAGTTCCCCACATGTATGATAAAAAATGCTGGAAAAGTATTCGAATTGCAATAAAAATAAAAATTACATACTTCTGAGAGCAGTAGAAAAACAACACTTTGACTTATAAATTTCATTTAAAACAAGTAAGAGTGCTATATTCCGATATGTCGAATCTTATATACCCTTCACCAATGCATAAATATGTGATTCACTGAATATAATACAGGCTTTCCTTTCTCTTATAAATATAACATTTGAAACAATATAAAAAGTAAGTTTAAACTGCATACTTGAACACACTTTCATATTTTCTTCAGTCCAAAATACGAAAAAAATACAGAGTGTTAAAAATATTTTACAATTTTCCATCCATCAGTGAATAAAAAGGGACAACACTGCTGCTGCTGCTTTTGTCCCCAAAATATGTCGTGGTTTTTTTGTTTTTTTTTTGTTCCATAAAAAAAAATTAATATATAAACAATTTTTTCTCGGATATTCTTAAAAGCATTTTTAGGGAATTCAAATAATTTATTATTTGATTTTAATTTTTTTATGGGCGTTGTAGGAAGGAAGGACAGATGTGTTAGAGTATATATATACGGCTTATCCGACGGTGTACTTAAACACTTAGTGTAGATTAAGCGTTCACCGGAAACCCGAAGGCATCGCCGCGGTGATGACAACAGGTAGCAACTTATCAGACATGACCAAGGCCCGTCATGTCCAAACACCGTGCTAAAGTGAGCGAGCTACCTAAACTCTGGAATTCTGTTGATTCACAACAGCACATAGAGGCTTCGCATCGGTAGACACGAAGTCCGCTAAGCGAGCATCAGTCTTTAAACCGACACCTCTCCCAGCTTTTGGTAACAACCACAACCACTACGTGAACTCTCGAAAGAGACCTCAGTCAACAACCGACCCATGGGATCATGTAACCGTGATAGTAGAGAGAGAACTCTACTTCCCGGTGTTAGTCAATCCTCCATGTGGGCTGCCGGCCCCCGTAGTACCATTTCAAACTACTGGTAAAGTTTCGAAAGTAAATCCTGAGGGATTAGCTTTCTATTGGTTTTGGTCATGGGCTAGACCTTAGGTACCCTTACACCTTCTATATAGACTTACGTGGCAAGCCACTTCCTTCATTATAAAATGTATGCACTTCCCGTTGCTCTGTTAATTAAGACATTGTTCCATGCATATAAGTTTTTATGGGTAAGTGACAAAAGGTCATGTCTATAAAAGTCAGATTACCCTATACCCCGGGGAGCATTGCACCTTGTTGTTAAAGTCAACAAGATGAACTATCTACACCCCGGGGGGAAGGAAGGAAGGACATGCCATTTCTAATTAGGTTTTGTTAGAAATATTGCAATTTTTTCTTAAATTTTCTATAAAAAAAAACTTCTCTAATGAATTTATTCTGCCAATACAAAAAGTTGTTGCTAAAATTTCGAATTTATCGAATATTGATGGATGTTTAATTTGACAACTTTAAATTGTTTACAAAACAAACAAACAAAAAATAAATGTTTAGGTTAGAAAACTGCAAAACTGCTACGCTTCTTTGAGTTTATCTAAAACTTTACTTTCCGACTTTTTTTATCTCACTCTCAATTTCTCTGTATCTCTTAATGGTGTACAACTCTCTGTTTGCTCATTGAATTGTGTACAAATTTAGATAAAAAATTACAGCAGTAATTCGCCTTAAAATATTCATGCACCGTGAGAATGAGAGCAAATCAGTCATTTGGAGAGTTTTGCAATTTGCCTTGATTTTGTGCAGAACAACTAACAACAAACAACACCTGCAAGACATGATATTGTGACAAGAAAACCCACATCTGTATGAAAAACTGGCCTAAACTCCTTTAAAACAAAAGTTAATCTGTCAGTCTTACGTACAGTGCTCTGGAATAGAGATGATTGAACCGGCTCGGCTGTCTGTAAAGTTAACTGGCTGGCGTAGTTTTGCTGGTTGGTTACTTTTGCTGGCCCGTAATTTTTGCTGGTTGGTTGGGTGTCTGGTATCATGGGTTATTACTTTGCTACAGATGACGACTTTGTGCTCAGCCATATATGGAGGCGCTGTTTTTTTGTCTTAAGTTTCTTTATAAATATAGACACAAAGATGTTTTGCAAGATAACAATGACGCGTGCCTGTGGGTTGGAATGATCTCAAAGCTAAACATCATTGGAAGAGTATTTTTATATACTGATTTAAACAGGCGTTAAGTAGGCATATGGTTGCTTGGTGATGGTGATAATGTTGAGGATGAAATCAGAGGTTTTATTTTCTCTTCATTGGGTTGTTAAAGGAGTTGTGTTTTATGGTTCACTAATTAACCAGTTAAAAAGATTTTTATTTTTATTTTTAAATCCAGCCATTTATGTATTATTTTATCTTCTTATTATTTTGTTTTTCATGCAAATTATAATCTTTTGTTTATTTATTTTGTATTCAAATATTTATCAAAAAAGTTGCTTAATTAATCATTTTGACCTTTCTATTTCATTGAACATTTGCTTATTTTTGTATGTATGCGTTAACTTCTCTTTAGGTTTGTGCTTGTATGTTGCTGCTGAGGAGAGGTTTTTTTTTTCATATAAAAAAGTATCTAAATAAAAAGGGGTTAAACACGACTGGGGTTGTTTGCTTGATTGCTTTGTGATGTGCGACTGTTGATAGCGCCAAATGTTAAATAAAACTCTATAACATGAATAAAAATTTGTGCTTTTTGAGAGCAGCTAACTTGGCTGAAATTTGTCAAAATAATTTACCGATAAAATGAAATTGTTTTTTAGCGCTTAAAAGTATGCATTGAAATATTACAATAGATTTTCATAAACATTTGAAATATGCTATGAAAAATATACTTTCTTATTACGAAATGTGTTTCTTAGAGAAAAATTTGCAGCAGTATTAAAACTTTATTTTGTGGAAAATTTCTTACATTAAGAAAAAAATTTTTATACCATACTTTTCCATATTATAAAATTTCTGAAAAAAAAATTTTATACTATGCAACAAAAAAAAAATCATATTATAAGAAAAGTGTTTATTGTTAAATTTTGAAAAAACTTTTTATAGCATGCATTATTTTTTATAAAAAATTTTTATATCATGATATATTTTTCATAAAATAAAGATTATCATATTAGTATACTTTTTATGTTAGACACAAACTCTCATATTTTATAATTTTTGTACGTAAAATAACTCATATATTACGCAACATTTTTTATAGAATTTATTTTTTATCAAAACTTCTAATCGAAAAATTTTTTAAGTATGAGACACTTCTCCGATGGTAGCAATTTTTTATAGAATTATTCACAGACCTTAAGAAATTTATCTTATGACCACATTTAAATATTATGTGTCATTTTGCTTATAAAACAGTTCTGCATTGAGCCTTATTAAGGTTCTCGAATCGACTTAAAACTATTTTTTGTACGTGCTTTAAAGGTGGATCCAACATATTTGTTTAGTCTGTTTCAGCAGACGAAACCGATGCTAGAACGATTATAATGCCCATTATGAAACATTTTAGAAAAATTTATTATGGCCCAAAATTTTTTATGCAAGAGTTTTTATATTATTAGATTTCATATATCATGCGACATTTTTCTTGTAGGAAGCTTCGTTAATTATAAGATTTTTATAGAATTTATAGAAAAATTCCTATAAAAATACTCTTACTATGAAACAAGTTTTCTCATAGAAATATTTTTATATTGGGAGAAATTTTTTTCTATCATGAGAAATTTTTTTTATAGCAACATTGCCAAATCATGAAACGTTTTTGAAACTAAATTCTTATATATAATATGCTTACTGCATATTATAAAAATTTTCCTATATCATGAGATATTTTTTTTTTTTTGTAGGAAAAAGGTTTTTATTATAAGATATTTAAAGACAAATTCTTATATTATAAGAGATTTTCCTTCACAAAAAAGTTCTCTTACTGAGAAACTAGCTTTCTTATGAATATTTTTTTTTATATCATGAGAAATTTTTCTTGTAGGAAGTTTCTTTATGATGAAATATTTATAGAAAAATTCTTATATTATGAAAGATTTTCCTTATACAAAAAATCTTTTATTTTGACACAAGTTTGCTTATAAAAATATTTTTATATTAGGAGACATTGTTTTTATATCATGAAACATTTTTCGTATAAAAAAAATTCCCAAATCATGAGACATTCTTTTTAAAGAAACAATCTTATAATATGTATAAATTTTCTTATAAAAAATTTCCTATTTCATGAGATATTTTTTTTTTTTTTTTGTAGGAAAAAGGTTTTTATTATAAGATATTTATAGACAAACCCTTATATAATAAGATATTTTACTTTCTCTTACTGAGAATTAAGTTTTCTTATAGAAATATTTATTTCTTAGGAGAAAATTTTTTATATCATGAGAAATTTTAATTATAGAAAAATTTCCAAATCATGAGGTAATATTTTTTATGAAATATTTTTTAATCTGCATTCATTTTCTTATTTCATATATCATGAGATATTTTTTTTTGTAGAAATCTTCAGTTATTATAAAATATTTATAGAGAAATTTTTATATTATGGGAGATTTTTCTTACATAAAAATTCTCTTACTATGAAACAAGTTTTTTTTTTAAATGCTTATATACGTATTAGGAGAATATTTTATATCATGAGACATTTTTCTTGTAAGAAGCTTTTAATTATAAATAATTAAAAACACCAAAAAATTCTCTTACGATGAAACAAGTTTTCTTATAGAAATATTTGTTTTTTTAGAAGCAAATTTTAATATCATGAGATATTTTTCTTGTAGAAATCTTCGGTTATTATAAGATATTTATAGAGAAATTGTTATATACCTAAAAATTCCTTTACCATGAAACAATTTTTTTTTTTTTTTTAAATACTTATATACTTATTAGGAGAATTTTTTTATATCATGAGACATTTTTCTTGTAGGAAGCTTTTTATTATAAATAATTAAAAACACCAACAAATTCTCTTACCATGAAACAAGTTTTCTTATAGATATATTTTTTTTAGAAGAAAATTTTTATATCATGAGATATTTTTCTTGTAGAAATCTTCGGTTTTTATAAGATATTTATAGAGAAATTGTTATATACATAAAAATTATCTTACAATGAAACAAACTTTCTTAAAAAAAATATTTTTTTATTAGAAGAATTTTTTTTATATCATGAGACACCAAAAAATTCTCTTACGAAGAAACAAGTTTTCTTATAGAAATATTTTTTTTTATTAGGAGAAATTTTTTCTATCTCATAATATATTTTTCTTATAGAAAAAAATTCCATATTGTATATTTTTCTTTCCAAAACGCAAAAACGGCCACATTTACCAATTACAAATTGTGCATAAGCAATATAAGAAGAAGAAAAAATTATAATAACAATAACTTAACTTTTAATGTTTCAATATATTTTTTTCTGAAGGTATTTAGGTAGAAACATACCAACATATTAATACAATTTAAGTTACATAAATTGGAAAAAAAAACCAAACACACAAATACACACACTTTCACACACCATCTTTAGCAAAATGAATTAAAAAAGGGGTGCTTTTAAAGATGTTAAAAATAATATTGGAAGATTTAAAAATATGTTAAGGAAAGACGCCATATAAGGGAGAAATATATATTTTAAAGCCAGCGGGTATTTGTGATTTCAAATTATGTTATGAAATTGATAACGTTAAAGTAAAACAGATAAAAATGTACGAACAAAGAAATTCTAAGAGTACAAATTCAAACTGAAGCAGAACTCTGATACGATTATTAATCACAATTTAAGCTGAATAACTTAGTGGGATTTAAAGCGCCTTTAACTTTCATTTCAAGCTTAGATAAGTCTTTTCATAATATTAGCAAAAAGTTTTATTGATTGTTTTTTTTTTTTTTTTTTGTTTATCTACCTGTTTACACAATTCTTAAATGTTGTCTAAAAATTTAATAAATATTTAAAATCAGAAGTGACCTCAATAACAATCAACAGCAGGCAAACTGCTCAATTGTACTTTTGCCATTTCAACATATTCAATTATTTATATTGTGTGAAATATTTATGCGATATTAAAACTATAATTGAGGCCCTATGCTCCTTATAGGAACTAAAGGAATCAATATATATATATATATATATATATATAAAACTATAATTAAAATCTAAAACAGAAGTTGCATAAAATACAAACAAAGTCATGCGAAAAATCACCATGAGAACCAAACTTTCAAAATCTATTGCCATGTTTTTTGAATTTTACTGTTAAATTGTAAATGCTTGTTGAATCATTAGGAATTCATAAATCAATTTCTATTGACATTTGTCTAAGTCATCCTTTGGCAATGAGTGGCCGGAAGTTTTTGCCAAAACTTTGTGGCTAATTAATAAATGAGGCGAATGTGCTTTTGAAGTTTGTTGTTTTGAAGAAGATAAATTATTTGTATAATTAAAAATTATATAGATTATTTGCAAGAAATACATAGTATACTTTTAGGATGGCCGGAAATTAAATTTTAGTTAATGTTGAAAAGAAACCAAGTGAAAGGGGCAGTTTTGATGGAAATATTTAAGATATTTCAGATGAACTCCTAAAGCAACATATTTAATTACATTTCACACAGTTGAAATCGTTGAAATAAGTTTGCAATTAAATTTGTTTGTAGTAAGCAGAAATCAAAAACAAAAAAAAAAAATTTACCCTTTAACGAGATTTTGAGATCACCATGGCATGTTTAGTTGTATTTTACACATCCGAAATTCACTAAATTTTTCGAATTTCATATATTTTTCTTGTTAGCTTAGAAATTGTGCAATAAGTGGTTGTTGTCTTAGCTATTTACTATGTTAACCTTTAACTTAAATTTGAATCATTTTAATATTTTTTTTTTTTTATTAAATTTTTTATATTTTGCGAATGAAGTTTCCATGAAGTGTTTTCCACAACAACCTTGACAATCAATAAAAAAAATTTTATGTAAAAAGTTTTCCAATAGGGATGATATGATTTTGAAGTGACGTTTCGGCCATTCGTAATATGTCAAGATCTGTCATTTGTTTTTCATTGTATTCAGTAGTTTTTACAATTTCATCATGGAGAGATACACGCAAGAACAACAATTACAAATTATTCAGTTTTATTATCAAAATTATCGTTCTCCAATTGCAACTTGTCGTGCGCTTTTGCCATTTTATGGTCGTAATAATCGTCCAAGTGTGCTCGCTATTCGTCGAAATGTTGAAAATTTTGAGCCTACATTTTCTTTACATGATGTTCAAGTGAAAATAAGACAAAGAACCGCTCGAAGTAATGCAAATATTACTGCCGTTCAGGCAAGTGTCCGTATCGATCCGTACTTCTTTCGACATCAAGCTGGTAACACCGTTACTGTCAATGGAGAGCGGTATAGATCGATGATAACCAACTTTTTATGGCCGAAATTGGAAGAAGTTGATCTTGAGAACATTTGGTTGTAACAAGACGGGGCTACGTGCCGCGCAGCAAATGCAACAATTGAATTATTGCGAGAAAAGTTTGGAGATTCGATTATTTCAAGAAATTGTGACATTGAATGGCCTCCAAGAAGTTGAGATTTAACATTCGACTATTTCTTGTGGGGTTATTTGAAGCCATTGGTCTTTCGAAATAAACCAGACTATCTGCAAGCTTTACAAGTCAATATTGACATACGACTTGATTTAGTGGAAAAAGTGCTCGAAAATTGGGTTCATCGAATTCGTTCCTGCAGAAGAAGTCGTGGAGGCCATTTGAATGACGTTTTATTTAGAACTTAATTGTATCGATTGTACTTCACATTAAATAAAAAACTTTTGAATTTCCTTAACAATAAGTGTGTGTTTTTTAAAGAAATAAATCACTGTTATAAAAAATTTCTGTTGAATCCCTTTTACAAGTGTGGAGATGCATTAAATATCAATGATAGTATTCGTAAAAAATAAAATAGAAAATAAAATAAATTTTTCTACAAAATGGATTTGAAAATCATTTAAATTTTTATGAATTAGGTTCCAAGCCTCTTAGAAGATTGCTTAGAAGTTTTACAATATTTGGTTGTTGTCTTAGCTATTTATGCCACGATCTTTTTTTGCCCCCTAAAAGTAAAATAAATAAAATTAAATAAAATTTCCTAACAACATACGAGTAACTAAGTATTGAACTTAGAACCATAATATTTTCATGATCAATCATATCAGACTTCTTGTTATAATTTTCCAGCAACTCAGTGTGATGATGTCAACATTTCCCTTTAGAAGAATTATACACTCTTTAATATGCCTCCAAAATTATTCAGATTTTGGGAATATATACACAGAAAAAAATAAAAATTGATTTCAATTAAAAAATTTGTGATATCAATTAAAAATTTAATTAAATTTGCATCAGCAAACAAATTAATAGTATCAATTACATTTTTATTTTATTAAATAAACTAAATATTTAATAAAATTTTTTTATATTTTTAATTAAAGGGTTAATTGAAAACAAAATTAAATATTTTTTCTGTGATAACGATCAGATAGTTCGTCTGTTACTGCGTCGTAATTGTTATTAAGTTAATTTTTTTCTACAACAAAAAAACAAACAAAATACTTTTTTTTTCCAGAATAAATTTAACTTTCTGAAAACATAAATGTTCCATAACATCTTTTTTCAACAGTTTTCTATTGAAAAACTAAATTCCATATTGAGGTTTTGCTAATAAAGAGTTTTTCTTTTTTGGAAAAGATTGAGATTTTATAGATTTTATTTTTTAATTTTTTTAATGACATAAAATGTTGTGTTTCGTGTTTCGCTATTCAGTTTTATTAGAATTTCCCTTCCACTCCTTTCAAAAGCAGTGACTATTTTTAGTTTTCCTTAAATTTATTATTCCGTAACATTTTTCTTGTTTTTTTTACAAATTATCGCCTTTTTCAAATCATTATCAATCATCTATCATTTTCATATGTTGTGGTGTTTCGTGTTGGCTTCTTTTTTTTAATTTTTATGTTGCCGGTGTTGATGTCGATGTCGGTGTTGTCCGTCTGTCTGTCTGTCTGTCTGTTTTTTGTGGTTTTCGGCTAATTTGGCAAATCGTTAACAGCATCCAAGCTATGAAAAAGGCAATTTAACAGTAGCTGCAATTTTCAAATACCTAACCGACATTTTCTAATACTCATATTCATTCCATAGATATTTGTCTATGCCACTTTAACTTGTTTGTATGTTGGCATATTGTTGCCAAACTAAATATGGTCACGACAATGTTTATAACGATCGCAGTCATCATTATCATCATCATCCTTTGGTTTATTTTCTTTTGGTTTTTCTTTTTGTTTAAAAATATTAGAAAATCAAATGAAATAACAACTGGTTCTGTTGATGTGTTGCTGCTGCTGCTGCTGATGATGATCATAATGATGAGTCACATTAGAAGAAATACCTGGCTGTGCTCGCTCGTATCTTTGGGTAAGAAAATAAATAAATGTTGATTTTAACACCCATACAAGTAATTGCAATTGTTGGTGGCTTGAATCTTCTAAGACCGACTACTCGTTTGCTGTATGACTTCAACTTATATGGTCTGGTCATCTGTTGTTATAGACATGACTTTAAACAATTCAAACACAACATGAAAAAAAAATAAAAACTCAGCCAACACAGCGTGCAAAACCCACTAAACCGTCATTTGCTGCTTGCAAGCTTCGTGCTGCAGAAAATTGTTGTATTTTTTTAAACAAGCAGCAGAAGAAATAAAATCTAGCCCAGACGTCTGAAAAACACTTTTTTTCAGGGCGATACTGGCAGCAACAACCATCCCAGGCACTTATACCACCAAGGTGGTTTGAGGAATCTCCTGATAGTTATTATTATTATTATTACTTGTATTATTATTTTAATAAATTAAATTTTGTCGATTTTTTCTTGCTCTCACAAATATTTTTTTTTTATTTCTTTTTTTGCCCCTTCGTTTAAATATTTATGGAAATTGTTAGCTTTAGCATAGAAAAAATTGCAGAAAATATAATAATGATGAGAAGAATTTCAAAAAGAAAAAAAAAATAATAAAGCATACTTCAGGGTCTTGCAGACACCACTTGAGTTTTGTGCTGCCTCAAAAATATTTAAAGTGAAAAAAAAAAAAATAGTGGGATGAAAGTAAAATTATAGAAAAATATCAAGTTCAAAAATTCAATAGAGAAGAAAAAAATTTATTATTTTTTCTAAAAAAAAAAAAAAAATGTTGCATATTTTTTCGTGCCCATAATTAAATGATGGAAAAAAACTACTACTATATATATGAGTGATATTTTAAGGCTTAAAAGCTTTACAAATTATGTTGCATACTTTCGGGAGGACAAATAATTATTTTCCTAGTTTATTTTAGTCTATTTATTATTAATGATCATTAGTTTTCCTCTGAGCATCTATTGTCGACATTTAATTTAAGTTCTCAAAGGCAAAAACAATAAAGGCAAAGGCAAAGTGAATTAAAAAAAATCTGTACATTCTGTAGCATTTAAAAAATTTATTTGTGAAGCTAAAATTTTTGCAACATAATAAACGTGCTTTGATAACACCAACAACAACTAGAAAAGCTTGCACTAATCAGAATTACTAGGAAAACTAATAAATTTCCTAACTATCATGCAGCGCTTGGAATCTGATAAATTTTTGTTTATTACAAAAGTCAAATATCATATCGAAAAAGAAGTAAATAAAAAACTGTTTGACAAAGAAAAATTAGACTGCGCAGAGAGTTGAACTGACATCATGATGTTTCGAGACTAACCAAAGACTGCAATCATACTAGTTAAAGATCCTCTAGTATGCTTGCAGCAACCGTGGTGGTGGTCTAAGCTGTAGACAACTCTGATGATGAGACTGTGATTAGTCTCGAAACATCAATTATGTCAGTTCAACCCTCTGCACAGTCCAATTTTTCTTTGTCAAACAGTATTTTGTTTACTTCAAAGTTGTGGCACTCTATAAAAATTACCCTTTAAATTGTTTTACTTGGACGGGATTTACACTTCGCAACTTTGTTCCATGCATGCTACTCTTTTTTTATAGTGCGAGAGAGATAGAGATAAAGAGAGGAAATATAAATTGTATAGATTTCTATTTCAACCCTTTAACTGAAAAGCGAAAATTACATGCAACAAAGTTGCATTAAATAAATACTGTATTTGAATAGTTTTAAAGGGGAGGAAGTTTTCAACTATCACCCTCCCATTTATAGTATTCAATTAAGAAATATTACTTATGTATTAATATTGCAACCGATCTTTCAGTATTTTAGGTTTCATCAAAATCCGTTGAATAATTTTAAAGGGGGAAAAATTTACCCTCATTGCCCTTCCGATGCCAGTTTTTTATAGAAACATATTGCCTAAGTATCTTTTTTTAATCCCATCTACCAGTGTTTTAAATTTAAAAAATCGGCTAGATTGTTTTAAAGGGGTGAACATGTCACCGCCTGCCAGCCTCACGTATCTAGTTTTGGCAAGTCATGTCTTGTATATGTTTTCTGATAGACTAGAATCTTTTTTGATGATTGATTGATTTTTATCAACATCGTTGAGGCGTTTACCCCTTAAAGTGTAAAAATCAATGCCACTTTGAGCGGGCAGATGGACTGAAAGGCGGTCAGAGGGACTGCAGGGCGGATAGAAGGACTGCAGGGCAGATAGTTTTCGTACTCTCATTTATAACGATCTCTGTTACAACAATAATAAATTTTTTCTGGGTATGGGAAGTAAATCGCCCCTTAACCCCCTTCTAAGCACTTTAACGGAACAACAAACATCCTTATTCGACACTTCATTCTTCATTTTGCTAAAAAAAAAATTCAAATCGTAGACGATGGTTCCGGAGATTATTTTCACTTGTAAGAGAACTGTGACAACCCTTATCTCTGGTCAAACTGTTAATACCCTAATTAATTTAAAGATAATAAAGAAATATTTCTTTTGTGCAAAACATTTGCAAAAATAAACATGACTTTATGTGAAATTGTTTGCTATTTTTCAAAGGAAAAATAACATGAATATAAATATTTTATTTTATACAAATAAAGTCTTATTTGTTAAGAAGACGATATTTAAATACGAGAGTATCTTTTAAATAAATTGTCATGTCCTTTTGCAATATGCAGCTACAGACACACATGCAATAATGTCTCGTACAGTTATTTAATATTGTATGTATGCATTTATAAAGTCTTTATAAAGCTGCAGTTGAATTTATGCAAAGAATCATTAACTTCATTCATTTGACTCATGTAGAAAATGTCATGTTTGTTTAATGTTTCATGCAGTTTGTGGCCAAAAATTCTGCAAAATTTGCATTTATTAAAACAAAAATATTATTTTAGAAATACGAATACATATAATTCTTTTCTTATTATTCTCAGTATCGTTCAGTTCAGATAAACAAATTGTTAAACATGAATTTATGACAAGTAGTTTTTAGTTTAAGATACTAAAGATTTTGTTGTTTAAATAATTATTTAATAAATTATTTTATACATGAATGGGCAGGCAGGCAGGCAGGTATCTCTCGCTCAGTCTATTGCAACTTTATATTTATGTTGTTTAATATTATAGTTTAAGTTCAATTTATTTGTTTGTGGCCATTTCAATATTGTGGGAAAAATAAATTAAATTTAAAGTTTTACAAATGCAATTCAGTCGTAATGCCATGAATTCAACTTGAAAAATTCGAAACAGTTAAAACACTTGTGGCGTTTTAATTACAAATTGCAGTTTTTAATATTTCTTTTATTTTTCTCTCCGCAAATATTATACACAGTTTTATATATTATTTGCAATAATTTTCTATCCTACTGTCTCTGTGTGTGTGAATGAGTGTTTGCATATTTTTATTAATTGATTTATCTGATTATGCTGAACTTAAGTTGTTTTGACAGGCCTTCTTAAGTACGACAACAAAAAACAATTTATAATATCGATTTTACATTGCAAGTGATTATTAAGAAGAATTAAATATATGTATGTATATTCAAGATAGATACATATGTATTTGTGTATGTGTGTGTGTAGATATTTAAGAATTTGAAAATTGAATACTAATAAAATTTTAACAATAAAGTTTTGATAAATAAAATGTGATCACAGAATAATTCTCATATTATTTTTTAGATTTAAATATTTATTTGGTTAAGTGAATGAATGTAAGAAAATTATAGCATACTTTATGGAGCATTTAAATTCTCCACAGGTCTAACCAAACGATTTGCTACTGTGTCTTTAAAAAAACAAAATAGTAAATTTCAAAACCAATAATATGAAAAACAAACTGTTGATAAAAAAAAACAAAAACTCTCATGTGACTCAGCAGAATCAATTGATGAATTTTCAACAAGTTGATTGCAGCTGTCGTGATTGGCACAGAAGTCTAAGCGTTAAACAGCTCTGATGATGAGACTGTGAATACATCATGATACATTTACGGCTTGGTGAAGGGTATATAAGATTCGGCAGAGCGGAATATAGCACTCTTACTTGTTTTTGATACTCCCGTGACTGATATGGTACTACATATTTAAAATATGGTGTAGGATCCAAATTTAAGGCTTTGGTGCCATATAAACTCCACCTCAGTTGCAGCAGTGTTCAAAACTAGATTTCCACATGATACAGAAAACTTTTTGAAAATATAAAAGTACTAATTTTTTTAGCAATAGTTCTAGACTTTTTTTCGTTTCAAGCTTGTTTTGAAATGGACTTTCATAATATTTTAAAATATTCATCAACAAGGTGATTATCACGTCAAGAAGTCATCAACAGAATTATTATTTCACAAGTGCAAGATTAAACTTTATTATGTCTGATATTGTTGAATGATGTTGTCAGTGCGTACTGGAAAACAAAAACCTCAGTTTTTAGTACTATTGGTGTAGAAAAAGTACTGTTATAAAAGCTCTTTGGTACGAAACTAGTTTTTTCATTTATCATCCCCGGTGCAGTTTAATTTTTTTTTTTGTAAAAATTGAACATTACGACCTTCTAGATTTTTCCTTTGTAAAAAAGACTGAATCATTAAATTTTCTTTGATTGTCTTTTAATTTTAATAAAACTTTAAATTTTTTTAAATTTCCTTGAAGGTAATTATTTCAAACATAATGGTGTTTTCTTTTCTACACAGAAAATGGCACCTTGTTGAAAGGTACATGTATAAAATGTCTTGAGCTTGCAACTTTTTATCTACAATAAAACACTACTTATGAAAAAGTGGAACGCCCTGTTTTTAACAGCTGACAGCTAAGTTTTACAGGGGACTATCAATACTATCGATTTTTACGGGGCATAAAGTGCAATGACTTTCACCATTAGTGAGGGCGTCTTTTTTAGAATCAAACACACCATCCTTTTACCGGGCAAAACATTTTTAAGAAACGAACACCAAAGTACACTTTCTGCATGGAGATGTACCATTTTGTTGTAGAAAAAAAAACACCATTAAGTTCCCAAAGTGGCTACTAGTGGCAACTATTTCGCCCAGTTTTTTTAAGGAAATATAATACGAGAGTTAAAAGAAAATAATTCGTTTACATGTTAAAACATGTCTGTTAAAAAAAATGGTTGAATTTAATTTTTCTGAAAAAAGTTTATATGATTAGTAATTTCTCGTCCTTCCCCGTCAAAGTAGTCCCTGCTCAGATATAACACATTTGTGCCAGGGTTTTTTTTCCAAACCGCCAAGCTGTTCTGATATGCACTGTTTTGTATGTCCTCGAGATTTCTCATTCCCATACGATTTTAATCTACTCAAATGGTGTCAAACAACGTCCCTTCATGGTTCTTTTCAATCAAACAATTCAAACACGAAGAAGTCGTAGGAATACAAATCTGGTGAATACGAAGGCTGAGGCAAGAATAGACTGTTGTTTTTTTGGCTGTTTTAAAACATGCGATGGGTTTTGTTGGTAAAAAATTCAGCAATTTTTTAACGAATTTCGTGGCCACAAAAAAAAATGCATTGCATGAGCCTACCGATACGTAGACATCCTTAGCAACTTATTTGTAAGTAATTTGACTCATACCAGTTTTCATTCACTTGCTCAATATTTCTCTTAGCTTATTGTTTTGCAAGCGTCGTCATTCACATCTTCTAATGAACCCAACAGAAATTTATAATTTTAATTGACTTGGCCTGATCAGGGATAGAAAGCATGTCTTAAGTCATAGTTTGCTTTCTAGTCCACGTGTTAACCACTTTTGCCAATACCATCCCTAAAATTAAAAATTAATTTTCAATAAAGTCGCTTATTCTATTTGTATTTGTAATTGTGCATAAATAGAATGTGTAATGACGTTCAACGAAGCTACCTAACAAGTAGTGCATGCGTTTACACATGAAAACTGACGAGGTTTAGTGGCTTCTACCGAAAACAACGTTTGTTCTATTCAGCCAGTGCTGTTAAAAAATAAACAAAAGGGATCCCAGCAAAAAGTTATTACTTTTCTGGAGGCATTAATAAAATTTCATGCTATCGAAAAGAGTAGTTTTGCAGCGCCTCCGAGTCAGCACAAAAAGAAGGCAGAGAGATCGCTAAACTTATTTTTAAGCACGTTGAAGTAAACAGCGAATGGAAGATAAAATTTCATTTAGATGTACTCTGCCTCTCTCTCTCTCTCTTATTTACTTATACTAGTGTATTTGCCTACAAATGAATGATGTGTGAGTAGATGACGCAGTAAGACGAAGGCATGATTCAGATAATTCAAACATGATTTTAACGCAATTTGGTTAATTAGAAAAAGCGCTCTTTTATGTAAAAAACAAGAGCTCCAAAGTGGGACATCGCGAACAAAAGTCATGCATGTTCAGAGCGCTTTTTGCAGCAGGAGGCAAAACAACAACAAGCATCTCTTCCTTACAAACCTGCTTCGGTTGAAGCAGTAGTTTTTGCTGGGATCTATATATATTAAAATGTTTCCTTTATTGCTCGAAATATGTTAACAATTTCTGCCCAATATTTCTCTGATTATAAACATTTACGAACTTTAGCCTGTATAAATATTAATATTCAATAAATTTATTGCTTAAGATGATCTCCTTATCGCGCTTTAACTGTACAAATGTTTGCTGGGAAAAACCAGTGTAGATTCGTATCGAATAAAGTTTGTTGTTGCAATAACTCTGTTGTTTGTCGGGAGTTCTTTCCTAAGGAAAAAAATTCTATTCCAAATAGCTGCCGCCGAGTATATAATCATTTTACGAATAAAACTCGGGTCGTTTTACAACGAAGACCATAATGGCGACAGAACGAAATTGATTTGTTTGTTGTGTGCTTAGATAAGTTGCGAAACAAACCTATCAAGACTAGTCTCTAGTAACTCTCAAATGATTTTCAAAACTTTGCGCATAACTATTTCCAAAGATTGTGAAGAAAATGTGAAAGATAAAATCTTAAGGTATTTTGTTTTACAAAATTCATCAAATATTATTTATTTCCCAAAAAAAAAAAAAAAAAAAAAAAAACTAACACAAACATGAAAAGAATATTTAACTCCTCAATGTATACTATGAAATATTTTTTTTGCACATCCCCCCCAAAAAAAATATGCTTTAAATTTCCAACTAGAAATTAAATTATTTTATAATCCATCAATTTGATTCAATTCAAAATAGATGTTTGCCATCAGATAGAGATACTTACGATCAAACTTGAAAACAATTTCAATTTACACCTTAAACTTATCAACTTGAAAAGACAAAACACAAATAATACGAACACCAACAACAAATTGCTATCATTCAATTTACTGAAAGCTTAAACTAGAAATACGTCAATGGTATCACGATGTAGCAACAAAGCCTTTTGTAGGGCCTTGAATGGAAATAAAAAGTTTTAGATCTGGAAGCGGTTGCAATTGTATCAGTATCGATGGTTTGTATTACTGTTTCAGAGGTTCGGCAAATGCTGTACTAAACATTAATCCGTTTGATCTACACGTCATGCCTTCACTATCAAATAGTGCTGCATAGTTGAGTGCACGTGGCAGGTTTCCACCACAAGGTCTCGTATCAATTACCACTGACAGTGGGGAAACCATCTGATTACATGATACTTGATCGCAATTAATTTTATTCAGACGTTAATGAAAGGAATTGCTATAGAAAGATACTACGACTTCAATTGATGGATCAAGAATGATGTACAATGATGGCTCTAAAATTTTCTCCGATGATCTTGCGGTAAGATATCACTTCCGACTTTTTGATCCTGCAAGTGTATTTCAGGTCAAAACATAGACTCTAAAAGGGAGAAGCGATTTAATAGAGGTTCCTAAGGAATAATTGGCAATTTTATCGACATAAGAAGTCGAAACTTCCGTCGTCCTTAAGGGGACTTTGGGATCTTGGGTTAAAGACTTACTACTACGGTGTGTTAATTTTGTACTGAAGATTTCTTATTAAGCGTTACAGAGGAGGAGTGCCAATTAAATGATATACTCTCCAGGTAAGGGCGTACTCCAAAGGGACACATTTGGAAAATCGTGGCAGTTGTGATGAGCCATGGAATGATTAGGTGATTGCTAGCACGACATGTATTACCAACAATACACTCTGCCGTAGCTGCCGTGCACAAAGTAGGAAGAGATATTGTTCGGATTATCGGATACGAACGTGGATTCTAACTGACATCTGATACTGACAAATGAAGTATCAAAACTGAATATTCAGGATTCTACTTGTTAGCAAATGCGTAGTAGGCAACAACTTAACCAACTACAAGAAAGGTCTGTGAAGTTAATGCCTCGCGATTTTAGTACTCGAACAAACCATACGGAGTTTTATGCACATCCTTCTAACTACTGCTATACAACACATAATAAAACAACGAATGCAAGCAAATACAAACACACAAATACACACCTACATAAACATATCTTATTTCTTTCCTTCCTTTCAAAGGATGATGCAGTTGATTTGTTTTTTTTTTTGTTTTTCTTTTTCTTCTTTCCATCTTGTTAGAAGAGACTTTTGAGTTTTTGGTTAAATTTTGCTGGAATAATGAAAAAACAAAGAACTAAAATAGAAAATCATCTTCAAATATCTCCAAGGATTCTACAGGAGAAAAAAAAACGGAAAAGGAAGGCAAGAAAGCATTAAGGACAGCAAAAAAAAACAGAATATTTGGAGTATGGATAACATTGTCGAAACAAATAAAGCGTATTGTTATATTCTCTATTTATGTATGTAAAGGTTTTCCAATAGGGATGATATGATTTTGAAGTAACGTTTCGGCCATTTGTAATACGTCATGATCTGTCATATGTTTTTCATAGTATTCAGCAGTGTTTACAATTTCATCATGGAAGAATAACGTTGCTGATTTTGCCCTGGAACAACTTGAAATCGATAGCGATTTTTTTAAGAAAATCATCTTCTCCGATGAGGCTCACTTGCACCTGAGTGGTGCGGTAAATAAACAAAACTGTAGATTCTGGTGCAAAGAAAATCCACAAATTATTTACGAAAAACCATCACATTCAGCTAAATTGACAGTTTGGTGTGGTTTTTGGTCTGGAGGAATCAACGGTACGTACTTCTTTCGAAATGAACCTGGTAACACCGTTACTGTCAATGGAGAGCGGTATAGATCGATGATAACCAACTTTTTATGGCCAAAATTGGAAGAAGTTGATCTTGTCAACATTTGGTTCCAACAAGACGGGGCTACGTGTCACACAGCAAATGCAACAATTGAATAATTGCGAGAAAAGTTTGGCCATTCGATTATTTCAAGAAATTGTGACATTGAATGGCCTCCAATAAGTTAACCATTAAACTGCTTCTTGTGGGGTTATTTGAACCCATTAGTTTTTCGAAATAAACCAGACTTTCTTCAAGCTTTAAACATCAATATTGAACCTGCCATTCATGACATATGACTTGATTTAGTGGAAAAAGTGCTCGAAAATTGGATTCATCGAAGTCGTTCCTGCAGAAGAAGTCATGGAGGCCACTTGAATGACGTTTTATTTAAAACTTAATTGTATCGATTGTACTTCACATTAAAAAAACACTTTTGAATTTCCTCAACAATAAGTGTGTGTTTTTTTTTAAAGAAATCATATCACTCTTATGGGAAAACTCTTTATGTGTGATATTGTTTTAGCGCTCAAAATTGCTACAAAAAAATTGTTTATGGATTTTTTTTTTCTAACAATAAAGGGATTTTCTCAAAGTCATAAAGAAAATATTTAAGCATTAGATAAAATGAAAATGTAAATTAGAGAAGTGATGGCAGCACCTACATATACAATACATACAAATACTTTTAAAAGGACTACCAGGATATATGATTTTAAAGAAAATTATATAAAAAATGGTGTTGATGTTTATAAAAATGGTGATATTTTAAAGGTTATTGTGGCATCTATGGTCTTGTTGCTATATTTGTCTTGAATCCTTGCAAGATACACTTGCATCTAACAACTTTTCCATGTGTTCAATATGTTTAACATAATACATTTGACATATGCATGTATGCATGTATGTACATATGTATGTATGCATGTATGATCATATATTTAATACTCATAAAATATATTGTTTACATGCAGGAACATGGAATTTATACATGCTGACTGCCATACAAAGGAAGGAGGAGGAAAATATGCATACAAATGAAACTAGAATTAACTATAAAATCCATGCACGACACGTCGTCTTAAACTTTGAAGACTTTGATATTCAACTAAATATTTTGTGAATATTTTTATTATCATCTCTATGAGAGTATGCTATACAATAAAAAAAAATATGCAGTGTTATTAGTTTTTCATCAGTTTTGTTACAAGTTTACAAAGTAAGTTTCAACGACGACCTTTTTGTTTATCATGCTAGTGAAAGAAATTTGCGTGTTAATATCTAGACGTGATGATGAGTGTGAAAACAGCAAAATATGCAATTGCATATTTTTTCCTGTGTGCTGCATGTGCGCCCGAAATAATTATTTATGAGTTTTTGATTATTTTAAGAGATTTTGACATCCATTTCGTTACTGCATATTTTTGCATATTTTTGCATATTTTTGCATATTTTCGACTACACCCCATATTTAGAGAAATAATTTATTTCTGCATATTAGGACATTCTTTTTGGAAATTTTCATTCACTTTTACAAAAAATATTCATACATATTTATATACAATTTTAATATATTTGTTTTGTGCTCAGTAATTTTCCCATATTTTTAGCGATTTTTAACAATTTTTTAAATATTTTCAAAATTAAGTTGTGAATTTTTTATTCGAACTGAGTGATATTTAATCAAAGAAATTTTTAATTTATCAGGCTTAAGTTCGTTTTCTCTAAATATAATTTTGTTATAAATTAAATTATTATTTAAATTAGAAAGAAAAATCTGTGTGGCTCTTAATATTTGAACAGACAAAGAAAAATTAGACTGCGCGGAGGGTTGAACTGACATCGATGTTTCGAGACTAACCACAGTCTCATCATCAGAGTTGTCTACCGCTTAGACCTCACTGCCACCACAGCAGCTGCAATCACATTAGTTAAAGATCCTCTATCATTAATTGAATCTGCTGAATTACATGTAAGCTTTTACACTACAGCTTTTATCATTTTTTAATGGGTTGGAACTTTACTATACTTTTTCAACGTCTATCTTGTTCAAGTTGAGCTTTATTCTAGTGTTTCTTATTTGATTCCTAGGTGGCAGCCTTCGGCTACAAATACTCTTGAGTATTAAGAGCCACTAGATTTTTCTTTGTAATTTAAATAATAATTTAATTTATAACAAAATTATATTTAGAGAAAACGAACTTAAGCCTGAAAAATTAAAAATTTCTTTGATTAAATATTTGCAAAATTTTTTGGATTTAATTCATATATATTTTTAACTTTTAAACCTCTAATTGATTTTAGTGAATTATTATTTTAGCGCATATTTATGCATAATTTTGCATATTTTTAATACAAAATATTTCTTATTTTGAACAGCAACATATATTTTGAGATATTTTTAACCGACTTAAAAAAAGGAGGTTATCATTTGAAGTGATACTTCCTTTTAAGGTTTTAGCCTGAATTATTCTTTGATTTATGAACCGATTTTCAAAATTCTTATCTTTATTTGAAACGAGTTGCTTGCAGTTGTGTTTCACAAATTCGGGGGTAAGTTGTGTGCCTAAAAATATATGGAATAAAATTTTCATTTACGGACTGATTTTTATTAATCTTTTTGTGTTTGAATGGGTTTCCGTGCACTTTGGTCCTATCAAATATTAAATTATATCGGGTGCTTTTATGATTTTGCAGAGTTGCGTCAATTGTGTAATCTGTTTTTTGCGTGTATAATAAAGTTTTAAAGGCATATTTCCAGTTTTTCTGCTGATGATTCGCACCAAAGAAATGCAGGCACGTTGACTGAATAGATCGATTAAAATTTTTCATATCTATACTCTCCTAAATAAAACCACTTAAGGTACAAGAAAAAAATATTCAGAAGGGAACAAAACCCCAAAGAAAATAATCTAATGGGGTTAACTCACACGATCTTGGTGGCCTATTAATTGGGCCATTACCTTAAATTATTTTTTCATCAAAAGTTTCTTTAAGTAAATCAATTGTAGCGCCCGCTGCACGATGAGTTTGACGAATAGAACAATTATTTTGATTAAAAATTACAACAATTTGCACGCGTTCCCCTTGTGTAAGTCGATTCATAATGAAAATTCACTGCAAAATGAACAAAAAGCAACTATCAGCTGTTAAATTTGTGCTCAAATAAAACAGTGATGCCAACTCAAAGTTGTAACATTAAAAAAAAAAATCGCTTTATAATTCGTGCAGTGTGCTCAAAGTTCGTCTTTAATGGCGATCATACTTTTATTTATATTTCTGCATTCTATTTTACCTTGTTATAAAAATTCTATGTTACCATAGTCAGAGTGAGGACTAAAATAAAGTGTTCTTTAGCTTTAATACTCCCTACAAACAGTATGTATGTATTTGTTTCGATATTTTTTTTTGTTTACTTTCGTTTATTTTTAAAAATTTTTTATTTAGTATTTAATTTACATGATAAACCGTATAATTTACCAGAAATAACATTATAAATGCATATAATAAAAAAATTCTATTTATACGATTTACATGACAGGCCAGACAGACAGAGAGACAGACAGACAGACAGACAGACAGACAGACAGACAGACAGACAGACAGACAGACAGACAGACAGACAGACGGAAAGAGACAGCCGGCAAAGAGCGCACGAACGCATGGCAAGATATTGCAAGTTTCTTATAAGAAAGTGTACTCAAGGCAGAGGCACACGTACTATTTAAATTGTATTTATTTTTACAAAACAACAACAACAACAAATTATCAAATATTTTTTGTTTAAATTGGGAAGTACTTAAAATTAAACATTTTGAATGGACTGACTGACTTAGAATCTTTCTATTTGTAAAATCGAATTTTAAAGCAAATTTTTTGCTTTTTCTTAAAAAACAAGAGGTCTACGCATACGATCATAAATTGGACTTTGTGGGTTCTTATAAACCTTTTATTTTCCTAAAATCTATATATAGCTTTTATTTCTTCATGATCTATATTTATAAACTAGTTATTGGATGCGTTCAGCAGACACATCTTGCTACACAACTGTTGCCCAATAATCTGCTGAACGCTTTGATTACAGAGCGATGAGCGAAAATGTTGTGTGAGCGCTCACTGTTTTTGGTAGCAAAGAAAAAGTACGATACATCATCAAATTACGATATTTCAGTTCAGCGGCCAAATCACTGCATTCGATATCGAATTAACTATCGTATCGAATAACATTACGATACGTGTCGAATAAGCAAATTATGGCATACGATGCGTCAAATTACGATACAATACATTCGATATCGTATGCGGTGATTTGGCCCCAGTTTGACTTTTGAATCAAATTTCATAAAATATTTTTAAATTTTAATTAATTTAAATTCACAAGTAAATATTACGAAATATTCTTAAAAAATAAAATTCAATAATTTTGATTGAAAAGTCAATTTTTTTATATTTTTGTCAAAAAAGTGAGCAGATCGTTCAGAAAAAGTAATCAAATCAAAAGATGCTACTATCTAAACTGTTTAGTAGCAGGTTTTTCTGCTGAACGCGACGACCATTGTAAAAGTTTTCATTTTATTCAAAATTGAAAAGAAGTTTGCAAATCATCAAATTTAAATGCAGTAGAAGCTTTTTTTTGTCACCCACAAAAATTTCTATCTATTTCATTAAGTGTTTAACTTTAGCAAAAGCTTATTAAATCGTATCTTCAAATCTTGAATTTCTAAACTTTTTGGCTTTTCTTCTCAGCAATTTATCTAAAAAAATTTTTTTTTTTGATTTGCTTATCATGAATTTGAAGGGAAATAGGGGGAAAAAAGAAAACATATCACAAGAAAATATTACAGAAAAAAAAAACTGTCTAAAATTTAAACAAAACATATTAATTTGTCAATTTCAAATACACAAAGGAGCACAGCACACCGATACTCTTAAATCTTAAGAAAATGTTGAGAAAATCTATTCGAATCTATAAATCAAATAAAGAAATAAAGAAAAGAAAAAAAAAAACAAACTTTGGAAAAGCTTCATGGGCTTATCTGGCGCTACACCGCCTTTCAATACAAGAAAAGCATAACACAACAATAGATAGACAAAACAAAACTTAACACTGACCATTAAAATTATACCCCCACTGCGGCCAAATTGTTAAGAATAAAAAAAAAATAGAATAAAAATATAAAGAAAACTTACCTAAACAATGACTGACCATCTTGATTGTTTGCTGCAGAAGTGGGTGGATGGTTGAATAGAAGTGAATGACTGTTGTTTATTTTTCATTTTTGGCCTGAAATATATAAAAAGAAAAGAAAACAAATTAAGTTAAAGAAAAATATCAGCATTTATTTTAAAAATAAGCCTACAATTGTAAGTAAATAATGTGCAAGTAATCTGTATACTGTACATTCATCTGATAAAGTTACTAAAAGTTCTAAATTTTTTTTCGAGTAAAACAAAAACAAAAACAAATTTATTAATTTAAAATTTTAATTTTAAATATTAAAGTTAGAAAAATAAACTGTTTCGTACACCAAAAAAATGAAAGCTTTTTAGGAATAAACTTTTTGCAATTGTGTCATAAAAATGGTAGTTAGAGTTTTTAATTATTGAAATCGAATAAAAAGTCTTTTAGCTTTTCAAATTCTTAATTAAGTTTTCATTATTAATAAATTTTATATCGAACACAAAAAAGTTTTTTTAAAAATATTTAAAAAAATTCGTAAATCTGTTTTTTTCAACAAATATTGAAAGCATTGCGTTACTTTCTTAAAGCTTTAAGCATTTTTTTAAAACTTTAAGCTTTTTAAAGCTTTAAGCGTTTTTAAACCTGTTAGTTTTAAAATCTTTTTAAAGCTTTAAACTTGTTAAAGCTTTAACATTTTGTTTTTTAATTAAAAAAGTTATATATTGGATTGCATGCTATTTTTTTATATTGATTATTCGCCAATAAAAATTGCATACATCAGGGCGCTACTTTAAACTTTTATCTCTCTCTTTCAAATCTCACATTAAGCTTAAAGTCGAATATACCGAAACGGCGAACTTTGCATACCACATCACATCCCAACGATGAAGTTTGTCACACTTTGCATTCAGTGAATTCTAGCTTAGAATGTGTGTGAAGTAGTGGGCAATGCGCTTTCTACTTTCCCACGAAGAAAGAGAGATTGTGTATAGAGTGTCTACTGCCTACTTACAAAGTATGTGAAACAGTAATGAGTTTTTATTTTTAGTGAATGAACACTTCACTATCCTGTTTACATTGTGTGCAAGTGGTAGTCGTTCACTCCAGGAATGCGGAAATGCATTCGAGAAAGTATACTAGGTTGTAATTGAGATGGTGTGCGTTACCGTCTTACACCTGTGCATCACATCATTGCTTCTGTAATCGAAAAATTCGCCCTTGGGTACATACATCTATTTCACGGTCCTAAAAGTACTTATCGATGGCTTAATACAGAAAGGTCGTATCTCGTTTTTTTCCAACTCGGTTTTTTTTCTGGTAGACAATAGTCAAATACTCATCCCTTGAAAAACTCAGTTTCCTATGTTGACGAATAAGAGACTTACAGCAATTAAAAAAAGCCCTAACTCATTAAAAAAAAAAATAAAAAATAGAACAGAATTGAATTTGTATGCTGTTTTAATAAAAATCTGCTTCAGAAAAAAAAATTTTTTTCTTAATTTTTTCGGATTTTATTGAGTTTTTTTCCTTCTCCTGTAAAGTAGCTAAAAGATGAGATACGACCTTTCTATATTAAGCCATCGTTATGCCCTTTTTTTTTATTTTGGTGCAAATAAAACTGTGCGGAAACTAAATTCTTTCGTCCTTTTTGAACAAGTGGTAAGTAATTTTTTGCTCCAAGTTAAATATTTTAAGTAATTTGATTACCAAGAAATTTCGTTTTTCATGTCCTGAAAAATTAGTTTAATCAAAAGCACTTTTACATCGTAATGGTTTTCAATAGGACGACTGAGTACTCGTTTTTTTTTGCTGTGGTCTGTATTTGAATGATTCTCTGTGTCATATGAGAGGGGTTAATTAAATTCAAGTTAATTTAACATTTATCAGCAGTTTGTTTAGGAAATAAATCTTTTATAACCTGAATTTTTATAAGCCATCACTGTAATTTGAATACCGGTTTTTTTTTTATTAACTTGAAGTATCAAAAATGGAATAAACAAGTAAGAGTGCTATATTCGGCTGTGCAGAATCTTAAATACCCTTCAACAATGCATAAATATGTGATTCACTCAATATAATACAGGCTTTCCTTTCTCTTAGAAATATAACATTTCAAACAATTTAAAAAGTAAGTTTAAACTGCATACTTGACCACACTTTCACATTTTCTTCAGTGCTATACACATACATATGTACGAAATATACAAACTGTTTAAAATATTTTACAATTTTCCATCCATCAGTGAAGAAAAAGGGTGTTTGTACGAAAAAATGCATAAAGTTATTATTAAGTTAATATACACATGACACTAACAAGCCACAGTAGCATGATGGTTCGTGCGTTGACCCATAATCGAAAGATTCCATATTCAATACTGGGGCACTTCATGTATTTATAAATTTATTTCTGAAGGTCTTTATACATACATATATATCTTCATTTATTTGTATATATAATTCAATATTAGAGTCGATATTTTATTTTTTCTGATTTTCAATACGAATCATCTTAAGAGAAATCCTTACATTTCAGTCCAAGACCCAAATCTCTAGCTATTCTAGAGTCTTCGGAAAATCGATTTCACGTACAGACAGAAGGACAGACGGACAGACGGATAGACGGACATGGCTCATTCAAATTCCTTATCTATAAGGATTCAGAGTATATATACTATCTGGACCTCATATAAATATTGTGGAAATTACACACGTAATGACAATACCCCTACCATTTTTGGTGAAGGGTATAAAAAGTGATTAAAGAAGAAAGTTTCCACAGTTTGCGTTTCGTGTAAATCTTCAGCAACTTTATCTCAAGTCACGGTTTATGATTAGCTCACTTAACCTTATCACTTTTATGTGCACCCCATATGTCTGCATGCTGTATTTTCTTTTTTTTTTACTAACGTCTATTGTTGTAAGTATTTTCCTCAAGTCTATATATATTTTGATATGGAATTTTATTCTGGAATTAACTTTTGAGACTTGAATTGACAGTTTTTCTAAATTAATGGTCTTTATAGAAATTTTTCTTGTTTGCTGATTTTGATCATCAAATAATGTTTATATATAATAATAATAAAATATTTAAATTTCTTACCAAATAAAACAGAAATATTCAAGTTTAAATTTAAAAAATCTAAATATCTTTATTGACTCTTTACCAACAAATATTCTGAATTTTCCTAATAATCTCTTTAACTAGCAACCTTTCCATTTCGTTTTTTTTTTTGTCTTGTTGTTTTTGGAGGGAGCTGATGACATCATTAGAATTTAAGTTTTTTTTTTTTTGTTGCTATAAAAAGTCTCCCCTCATGCCAAGGCAGTCTCTTTTTTTTATTTGCTTTAGTATTCCTTAAATATCCGGTCATAATTTATATTCAAGAAAATTGTTTTTTTTTTTTAACTAGAAATATAAAAAAGCAGCATAACGAAAGTGTTTCCTTGAGCACTTGAACAAACAAAAACAAAAAAAAAACCGAACAATAACTGCCTCATATGTGGTCTAAATAAAAATTCATAAAAATTTTTCCACTCCATAAAAAAAATTAAATTGCCAGTGTGCCGCTGCCATAAAACATGTTTGGGCCAAATATGATGGTTTTGACACAATATTGGAAGCTCTCCTTTGACATTTTCTTAGCATCCACCCGTTGTAAAGAACCCCCAGCCATACAAAGAGTTTAAATAAAAAAAAACATCTAACATGTGTTTAAATGCAGAAAATATATTGCTAAGACATGTAGAAGAAGAAAAAAAATGATGTGGTGGCTCAATAACAAATCTTTGTATGGCCTCAATAAAATAAAGCAAAAAAAACAAAAAAACAAATCGCAAAACGTCATGTCATTGGAGGCACGTGACTTAAACAAAAATATTATTAAAAAAAAAAAAATCTTAAACATCATCGGCATAAGAAAAAAGCAAAAGTGGAAATTTCTAAATAAGATTTATTTATTTTTATAGAATAAAAATTTCATGCAATTAAAAAAAACCATAAAGAATTTTGTTGATAAAATAAATAAATAATAAAAAACTCTAGATAAGCTATTTTTCTACAAGTAAATTTTACTTATTTTTTTTTAAATGAGAAATTATTATTATTAGGCTTAAGTTCAGTTTTATTGAATTAATGAAAATTCAAATTACTATGAGTTTTTTTCTTTTTTGAAACACATTAACATGTGCAATCAGATTAGCAGAACGTATCAATCAGTATACCGATTACAAGGTCGCTACACCTCTCATCAGCGTCTCATTTGACCATCTTTACAATTTTCGTAAAGTGGATACTAATTGGGAAGAATATCAACTATTTAAGCAAGTTTTGAACAGAAATAGAATACGAGAATTGTTATAATTCCTTTTTATTCCATTTTTACACATTGAAACAATTTTGTTTAGTGCGAAATTCCCCATGTCTGATTGCTCTCTACTAATATTCAACAAACACTCATAGTCAGTTACACACAAAGTAGTTTACTTTGCAATTATTTTATTATTTTTTTTGTTATTTTCTCTCAATATTATTATTTTTTAAAGATAAAGTGTGAAATGTGAAATTCCCAAAAAAATGATAGCTGATCGTGTTTTTTTATACAAATTTGCATTGACTATTTTCAAATTTTTTTAATTTTTCTTTCTACATAATTTTCTTTAAGTTCTGCTAATCAGAGCTGTAAAAGAATGTTTAAAATTTGGTTTTTAATTCAAAATAATTTACAAAAAGTCATTAATTTTACACAAAATGTGAATTTAATTAAAACACGAATACATTCCTCAAGAATTAAAAATTCTCGCATGCATTCACATCACTAATAAGATTAATTGAATTAAATTTTGACGCATTGCTGATTTAAAGAAAAACAATTTTTTAATTCTCTGTTTTCACTAAAATTAGGATCATTATTAAAAAATCTTGAAATCTAAAAAAAAAAAATTCAAAAGAGTTTATGATTCGTAGATTTTTTTTCGAAAAGGAAACATTCCTTGAAAGCTCTGCTACGGAGCTGTTTTTAGCAATTTTAAATTTATTTTACACAAACAAAAAGTCTGTTGTTTTCTTATTTTTTATGTTGTTGCTGAAATGCATGTACTTGAATATTGATATACTTTGGTAGGAGTAGTTGTTTTTGTATGAAGCATTAGAAATATAAAAAATGTTTCCATCTCTACTTTAAACTTTAAACTAAGTTCGATCCCTGGTCAGGGCAAGTCAATAACAGCATAAATTTCTCTAGTGTGCACTACAGTGGCATTATATTAATTGCTGTTGGACTGTTTAAGGAATGAAGGCATAGCACTGGTCACTACAAATCTGTTCCCAACAGCGATTGATACAGTTCCCAGCTAATGTGCAGCACAGCTTTCACCTTCGTCGGTTAGCAGAATCATCGGCGAAAGAAGCTGCTTATGCAGCTGAAAGAAGTCAATGCGACTACTTAAGAAACAGAGACTCTGCAATACGGCTTTAAAAATTAATAAAACCCGCAATAGCAGAGTTGTAAAAGAATTAAACTTTCTTCAACATTTTCACCATCTACCCTCTCTTATTTTATTTTCATCAAATAAATGTACCTTTAATATAATTGGACCAGGCTCGGATGAAGCTTAAGTTTTTTTTCTGCGAAGCATATTAATTTCTATAAATTATTTTAGTTGAACGCCCCGGCCCGGCTTCGCACGGGAAAATCTAAATGCCATATCTCCGGAACCGCCGATTCCATGCAAACATCACATAAACCATCTACAGACCATCTCCAACGGTCGACCTGTTTCCGCAGTTAGTGGTGACATCAAAGTGTACACTTCTTTTTATAGATATAGATAAAAATTTGTTGTCAAGATTCATAATATAGACCATAAAAAAGAAAAAACTTTATACACCAATACCTCGCTTTGCGTCGTTTCGTTTTGCGTTTTTTCGAAGTTGCGTCGCTGCTGAATTAGTACTTATTTTCACTGTGCGTCGTTAGATTTTCGAAGGTGCGTTGTTTTGGGTTCGAGTCTTTACTTTTTTTTTTGTAATTTTTTAAATTTTCGTTTTTTTTTTTCTAAAAGATGGCGCGACTTTTGTTTGTAATTGCGCGATGCCATCAAAACTCGGGGATTCCCTTTCTAACTGAAAATCAACTCAATTT
The DNA here is from genome assembly GCA_947311025.1 of Lypha dubia. Taxonomy (NCBI): domain Eukaryota; kingdom Metazoa; phylum Arthropoda; class Insecta; order Diptera; family Tachinidae; genus Lypha; species Lypha dubia. Next base: position 73,314,822 of record OX371264.1, on the reverse strand, counting down.
TAATACAAACATACATACAGTTTTATTTTCACTTTGTTTTGCTTAGTTTAGAGTTCAGTTTCAATTAGTGTGTTGTGCTTTTTTGTTTTTATAAATTAATTGAATATTTTATTTTGTTTTAATTGAATTTGTTTTTTTTTGTTTGTATGTAATAAAATTTTATATTATTTTTGTTTTTTAGATGTTTACTTTGTTCAACTTTCTTTTAAAAAAGTAGTATTTTCGTAGCTAGTGAACCTATCTTCGATATTTACATGGTTGGCTATATAAAAAAATAATTCACTTTGCGTCGTTTCAATTTGCGTCGTGTTTTTTTGGAACGTAACCACGACGCAAAGTGAGGTATTGGTGTATTACATTTAATCCTTGGTTTAGTTAAACCAACTTTAAACCTAGTTTAAACTCGACAGCAGTAAACGTCTGAACCATTTCTTATACCACGTTTAATTTTCAATTATATGACAGCACTAATACAAATTGAAAAGAGAAAATATATAGACGCTTTTGAGGCAAGATTTCGATCGATATTATAAGGTCTCTCTAATCGTAGTTTAAACGTTAAAGTGTATGTAGAGACACCGTTACATCCAAAAAAAAACTGAATATTTGGTGTTTTTTATGGGGTGGTGGAATCATCGGTCCGTACTTCTTTAAAAACGATGCTGGTCACAACGTTACAGACAATGGTGATCGCTATGGAGCCATGTTTACTGAATTTTTCATTCATCAATTGAACAACCATGATGAGGTTTCAACAAGACGGTGCAACATGTCACTTAACTCGTGCCACAATTGATTTATTAAAGGAAACGTTCGGTAACCATATAATTTCACGTTTCGGACCCGTGAATTGGTCTCTAAGATCGTGCGATTTAACGCCGCTAGATTATTTTCTGTGCTGCTATGTGAAGTCGCTAGTCTACGCCGATAAGGCCGAAAGGAAAGACCACTTGAAGGCAACATTCGCCGCGTTATTGCAGTTATACGGCCACAAATGTTGGAAAAAGTCATTGAAAATTGGACTTCCAGATTAGACTATGTCCGTCCGAGTCAGCCGTGGCGATCATATGCCTGCCACAAGTCATATTTAAATTATAATACCAGCAGATTATCTTTCGAATAAAGTAAATTTCCTGTCAATTTAAAAATGTCATCCTTTTTTTATTCCATTTCAAAGTTCTATACCTCTATAAAAAACACCCTATATTTCTGATCGATATTCCGCAGCAAGGATGTTTAGTTTTTTTATAGTTTAAACTACACATAAGGTATGAGAGAGTTGTGTTTAATGCGTACAGTTTAAATGTTAGTTTCAATTAACTAAACCAGCATTTAAACGTTTAGTGATTTCGCCATTAGAAATAAGCTTTAAGCTTTGTCTGTAGAGTGTAATGAATATAAATGTTGTTATTTAGTATGTTTCCAATCAATTGTTCGTTAAACCACTGACGACGACACTATTAATTTTTTTTTTTTTTACTTGAAATTAAAAAAAAAAATAAAGAATTAAATAAAACCAACTTTACCCCGCTAACACCATTCTAAGCAGTTATCTGATGAATTAATTGCAGGTGTGTAATGAAAAATTGTTTAGAGAAGACAGACCATTTGAATGGGTGTGGTTGTGTGGTATTAAAATATTTCCATAAACTTTGGTAAAAAATCTAAAAAAAGCAAACAAAAAAAACCTGGATGTAGATGTCATGCAAAAAGAAAAAATCTTAAAATATTTGAAAAATAATATACAACAACAACATTAGCTGTGTAAATGTGTCATCTTTGAAAAATCGCCTAAGGAAGTCATACACAACAAACGTTTTACAAGCAGTTTTTTGCATAAAACAACATTCAAGTGATTTGTATGACGACGACTACGTGTGATGTGCTGCCGTGTCATTTGAGTGTGTGTGTGTGTGTATGTGTGTGAGCTCTGTGTGTATGAGTATTTGGTGGCTGCTTATTTTCATGGCTGGTTTGGTTTACTTTTTAATTAATAACACTGAGAAGTATTTGAATTTTTTAAATCAGTCCTCAAATATTGTGAAAGTTTAAAAGGATTTAATTTGTATTATCGCGAAGATCCGTTATAGAGGAATTTTAAATAACTTTCTAAGATTGTAAAGCCCCTTCTCCACTGTTCTTGTGCTGGCCATTAATGTTAAGCATAATTTTCTTTCAGTGTTGAAACCATCTAATGTACCTTTGAGTTAGTCGTTCGTTTACTTACTCACTTAGTCAGTCATTCATTTATTTATTCATTCATTCATTGCTTCATTCATATTGGGATGTGTGTAATGAACGTGGTTTAAGTGTCCGTATCTTTGACAGCAGTGGCGCCAATATCTAATGATGTGTGTTGTATAGGAAATAAAATAGCACTCATATGTGCATTTACATATTCATACATACAAGACACACTTTGAAACACACAGACACTTCCATAAGGAAATGCATATTAGAAAAAAAAAAAACATAAAAATACGTGAGTTTTTGCAAGACAAATATTCACTCGTATTAGAGCAAAGTATGTTTATCTTCAAAATCAATGATTTTATATACATTTTTAATGACATCAATTAAACATTTTATTAAATAAATATACTCAGCAGATTGATGAATATGAAGAGCATCAAAAGGACCATACGAATTACACTGTATTTGACCTGCTTCGTTCTCTATATTTTTTTCTTCTTTATGATTTGATTTGTAATTATTATTCTAAAGTTGTATTTTATTTACGAGTATTTGTTTTACGATCTATTTTGAATTTTTATGGCAGCATATTTGCATACAAATACTTTATTTTTCATTGTCTATCGTTAATAAATTTCTTATCAAATAAAATATCAATTTGATTGGTAAAATATGTAACATTAAACCGGAAGAAATTATAACATTGAAATCAGCAATAAAAAGCTGACAAGATTTAACTGTCGCAGCTAAAAATTGTATTGTTTCATAAAATTTTAAATCATCTGATTACTGTTCGCCAAATAGCAAAACATTGAAAATTTTAAAATAGAATGTTTGCTTCCTGTTCAATAGACTCTTAAGAATCTGTTTTTTTTTTTTTAATCTAGAGTCTCTGACTTCTCGAGCTTTAAGCTTATTAAGCCTTAAATATTAGAAAGCTTAAAGCTATTTTAGCTAAAGTTTTTAAGGAAAGTTATATCTAACTATAGCGATTTGAAAAGGTTGCAAAGAATATTGGGCGTTTCTCCATTTAACTACGACACTCTTAAAATGTATGCACGAAAAGGCGCGTTGGGCTGAGCTCAACGAATTTTACCGGGATATCAATTGGAAGCTATGCTTTCTAAGCAATAACGTCAATGCCATGGCGAAAATGGTAGAAAATATCATTTTGCTGGGAATGAAAATATTCATTCCATCTAAGCAAATTTTGATTAAATCGCAATTTAAATCTTGGTACAATCAGAAGTGCAGAAATGCAATCAGATCCAGCGAGGAAGTTTTTAATATCCAGCGTAGTAATAAAAACGCCGATGGCAATTCGATGCTCAAAAAGCTGAGATCTTCATGTCCCAGAGTACTAAGGCGCGAAAAAACAGCGCGTGTTACAGCTAAAAAGATATTTTAAGCTTTACTTAATTTTTGCTAAAGACGTTATAACGTTTGGAAATGTAAATAGTTACCTAAAGCTCAATGCAAAATTTAAAGCTTTAATCAAAGAAATTTTTTAATTTTTCAGACTTAAGTTCGTTTTCTCTAAATATAATTTTGTTATAAATTAAATTATTATTTAAATTAGAATATAAATAATTTAAATTATATTTTAAATAAATCTAGTTTCTCTTACTATTTGACAGATTTATCTTTCTAATTTAAATAATAATTTAATTTATAACAAAATTATATTTAGAGAAAACGAACGTAAGCCTGAAAAATTAAAAATTTCTTTGATTAAATATCACTCAGTTCGAATAAAAAATTCACAACTTAATTTAAAGCTTTAAGTTGTTTTTTTTTAAAGCTTTATGGAGTTCTGCAGAGCTTTAGGCTAATTCCTTAAAATCTTTTAACGATGCACTCTAGCCAATATATGTATAACACGCTATCTTATTTAGAGATTTGCTTTGCTTTAAGTTAAGCTCGCAAGGCTTTAAACAATTAAGTTTTATTTTTTTGCAAATTTTTAACCAACACTGTTACGAAGATCTTTAGTTGTTTAATTAATTAAGCTTTAAACAGCTTTAAGTTCTTCAATTCTAAGTTCTAAATTATATAAGCTTTTTTTTAAACAAAGCTTAACAAAGCTTTTATTTACGTCTTCATTTACGTTTCAAAGAGCTTTAATAAATCTGAAATAGCTATAAGACAGCTTTTTTTTTACTAATAAATTAAGTAAAAATATTTTTGAAACATGAAAATACAAGTATGTTTATGAATTTGTAATTTATTTTAAAATTTTCATTATATTTGACACGTGATATCAGCTGTCAGTAAGACTGCAGAGTATGAGAACTGAATATTAACTCCCAATAAGAATGGATATCAGTTCAATTCAAGAAACTTTGGGATGAGTTATAATCACTCAACAATCTAAATATCCTTCACATCAGTTTTCTACTAAGAATCTTGTGCTAGGCATTTGGTAAGAATATCTCCTAAAGCTTTTAGTGTTGTTCTAGGTAATTCATTAGTGATTAGCCATTTGTTTGTGTTTTTTGTGCTTAAAAACTCGCCAAAGTCGTTGGGTAAAAAGCTCATACTTTTTTATTTCTAAAGAAAATTAATTTTTAGTTTGTTGCAATGGCCGCCCAGAACCGTACAATTTTTTAAATTCCATCTATCGTCTTCTTTTCCTAATTTCGCCTAAGGCCTAAAATAACTTTCAAACCTAAAAACTTTTAACCCTTAACTTGTATATTTATTTTTCGCTGAAGTTTTCTTCTATTTAAGTTTCATTTGGGCAAAATATCCTTAAGATTGTTATACATATTGATAATCAGTAGTCGTATTTTTTATGACTTCAATACTGCTGTAGTATAATACTGTTCACATTATTGACTTGCTGTCACTTGTTAAAGTTTAAGTAATTACAACAGCAACTTTTTGTTTAATGACTTTAACGAATTTTCTGGAATACTTGTACGTACAGTTACACACCAACAATCAACTGCACTGAGATGTTTTAGAAGCAACTTGAACTTCTTCTTACACTTCATTTGGTAATAATCACTTTTTCTTGAGTCAAAGTTGAAGCAGAAAGAAAGTTTTTACAAAATACTACAATAACAATGACAACAACAAATAGTAAAACAAAAACAGTTTCTTAAGATTTAATAGCAACAGACTGACGATTGTACAACTTCTCAGTTTCATCGTGTTTTTTTTTTTTTCTTATTTTGCTCTTGTGATTGAACGGTAATTATGTCGGTTTTCTTCATGCTTGACTCGATAATTTTTCTACTCACAGTCTGCCTTGCCTGTCTGTCCTTGCTTCTGACCATCATCCTTCCCGTCAAGCCATGATTGTAAGCACTTCACTCTCACTTACCGAGTCACATAGTTTATTACTTCGTCATCATCATTATTTTATATACATACACATATATTTTTTTATGATTATCATTTGTGTCATGTGGTTTATTTCTTTTTCATTTTCGTTTTTTTTTTTTTTTCGTTTTCTAATTTGTTTTGCCACAAAGGAGGTAAAGTTAAACGGCCAGCTACCCTTAAATGAACCATATCACGTAGTTAACAGTCAGTTACAGGAGTAGACTGACTGACTGAAGGGGGAAAAAAAGAAAGAAATTTCTACATTTTTAATCGCAGTTAGATGGAATTTATGGACAGGCGATAAGAAATGCAACAACATTCTAAAAACTATTTCAAAGTATATTTATAAGAAAGTGATATCGAAAAATTTAAAGGATTAGCTTTTTGTTGTTGTTCTTTTTAAACGACAAATTGACTTGCAAGAAATAGAATTTTCTCACGATTGGATTTAGTGGATTTTAAATAAATAAAATTTTAATTTCAGTCGCAGCAAGATACTGCTTCAGCCGAGGCAGGTTTGTAAGGAAGAGATGCTTGTTGTTGTTTTGCCTCCTGCTGCAAAAAGAGCTTCGAACATGCATGACTTTTGTTCGCGATGTTCCACTTTGGAGCTCTTGTTTTTTACATAAAAGAGCGCTTTTTCTAATCATCCAAAATGCGCTAAAATCATGTTTGAATTATCTGAATTATGCGTCATCTACTCACATACGTAATTCACAAGTATCCCAGGGGAGAATTTTTCGATTACAGAAGCAATCCCAGCGGCAAACTTTGCATACCACATCACATCTCAGTTTGTCACACTTCGTATTCAATAAATTCTAGCTTACAATGTGTGTGAAGTAGTGCGCAATGCGTTTTCTACTTTCCCACGAAGTGAGCGAGATTGTGTATTGAGTGTCTACTGTCTACTTACAAAGTATGTGAAACAGTAATGAGTTTTTATATTTAGTGAATGAACACTTCACTATCCTGCTTACATTGTGTGCAAGTGGTAGGCGTTCACTAGAGGAATGCGGCAATGCATCCGAGAAAGTATACTAGGTTGTAATTGAGATGGTGTGCGTTACCGTCTTACACGTGTGCATCACATCATTGCTTCTGTAATCGAAAAATTCGCCCCTGGGAAAAACCGGTTTTGTTCAGGTGTGCCATTTAAAAGATTTGGTGTACCATCACTTGCATAAAACGCGCATATCTCTGGGAGGGAACACTTTTAGGGCATGGGATCGGTCTAAAAAAAAAAAGTGAAAATTGATTTTTTACCCTTAGGTCCCTTTCTCTATTCGCTGTCACATATGCCTCTGACTTAGCGTTAAGCAGTAACATTCACACATCAACATTTGCTGATGATACAGCTTTTCTAAGCGTCCATGAAAATCCAGTAGAAGCTTCCAGCAACTTACAAGGGTACATATCAAAATTAGAAAACTGGCTCAAACAATGGCGTATAAAAGTTAACCAGCAGAAATGTGTACACGTCACTTTTACGTTGCGCAGAGAAACATGCCCGTCTATACAAATTAACACCGAGACTATACCGCAACACACTGAAGTGAAATATTTAGGCGCTCATCCAGATCTTCGTTAGACATGGAAATCGCACATAGACGCAAAGTTGATCCAAATGAAATTAAAAGCAGCCCCAATGAATTCGCTTATTGGAAGAAACTCTATACTAAGCCTGAACTGTAAACTTTTATTATACAACGCGATCCTAAAACCAATATGGTCCTATGGAATACAGTTAAGGGGCACTGCTCAGCATCGAATGTCGAAAAAATTCAAAGGCGACAAAGAAAAATTATACGTGCAACTACAGCAGCCCCCTGGTATGTCAGAAATCAGTGTATTCACAAAGACCTTGATGTTCCATTGGTGAAGACAGTATTTGCAAAACACGCGAAAAAAAATATATAAAAAAAATTTAATTGCGCCCAAATTCACTTGCGCGCAATGTTCTAAATTCTAGAGGCCACACCCGGTTGAGAAAGTGGGATACTCTTTCTCTCAGCCGTACACGTAAGATGTAAAAAAAAACACAAAATCAACCACTGAAACTAGAAAATTTTGTTAGCAGCGGCTAAATGTATTTAACATTTTCAGATTTAAGATTTAAAAAACTTATTGCTGTTTCAATTTAAAATTGAAGTTTTTTTTTTTTTAATTAGGACCAGCATCTCAGGGGATGACCCCTACGTATGCAGTGCACTGTGCCGTAACTCAGGGAGATAGATGTTGAAAATTTAGCAGACTTAACTCTTTCACAACTCTGCTTACGCGTTATGTTTATTTTTAAGGCAGTGTTGCGGCGCCTCCGGTGTTAAGTAGACGCATTAATTTTGTTAAGCTGTATTAGCAGGCATTATATTGTTTGTTTTACTTCGCCGATATTTCTGCTAACCGGCGAAGGAGGGCGATGTTGTGTACATTAGCTCGAAACAGCATCAATCGCTGTCGGAACAGTTTTTTAGTGACCAGTGCTATGCCTTCATCACTTAAATAGTCCGACAACAATTAATAGAATGTCTCACTAATGTACATTAGTAAAATGAGTGAATTGGTGATTGACTTGCTCTGGCCAGGGTTTGAACCCAGTCATTGTTTGCTTAGTAGTCAACGCGCTAACCACTTCAGCCAACACCACCCTCAAGATTCAATAAATAATAAAGTAAAAAAAAAAAAGATTTGAATAATTATGAACTTTTCAATTGAAGTTTCAATAAATAAGAAACGTACAAAAAATAAATTTATAATTTCCCGCACTTTTTTCGAAATTGTTAAATGGTGACTTTTGAATCCTTGTAAACAATACATTTGGAAAAATATCGTTTAGAAATAATTTTTGATTCAAAAAAATGGTTTTTGCTGTTGGTTTATGGTTGCCACAATCAGTTTTTTTTTTTCTTTCTTTATAATTAAATAGATGAAACATGAGACTCTATAAAGCAGCTTCACAAAATATATCAAATCTATATTTTATTTGTTAATGACTTTCATAGCTTAAAATCAAAGTGATCAGTCACTGATCTCTTATAATTTTATAACAATTATGCCCTACAGTCTGTCTTACTGTTTGCTATCTATATATAATTTTTACATTTTGCTAACCATCAATGTATACAAATATTAAGTACATATATAATTTTCAATGTAAAATTTCAAAACACAACCATTAATTTGCAACGCCAACAAAAATTTAAACTAAAATTAAATCAAAATCCAAAAATATTAAAACTAAAATTGCACCTTAAGGTGTTAAAATGTTTGTAACATTATGATTATGATTATAACCATAATAAAGAAAATGTTTAATGCATGCTTTTAGCCAAAGAAAAAAAAAAATAATAAGCGAGTATGTGCAAAAGTATGTACTCGTATGTGGCAGTAACTTTAACTCTTTATAGCATATGCCCCTTCAACAGCCATTATAATAAATAGCGGCAGATGTTAAAGATTTCCTTTAGAATATTCATAAACGAAAGAAAGAAAGGAAAAATAAAATCGAATTGCCCAAAAACCGACAAATTTGCTAAAACAAAGATAAAAGCCATGTAGAGGTGCAAGTTTCGTTTATAGAATAAATGAACATCTTAACTGAGTAGTTTTTATTTTTTTTTTGTTCGTTTTCAAGTGGAAAATTCTTAAAGCAAAATAATGAACAGAACGCCCGCCACAAACAAAAAAAAAAAAAAAAAAAGAAAAACATTAAATGAATAAGAACTTGAGGCACATCATTCAAAAGGTTAAAGTTGTTGGATTTTATGGAAAAATAAATTCTTCTTTAATTTCAAGCTGCAAAAAAGAAAAGTGGGAGTTACCTTCAACAAACTCCTTAGGCTACTAGAAAATAGAGATGATGGTTTCAGGAATATAAAAAATAAATAAAAATAAAAATAATTTGAATACAATTGTAAAAGAACTTGTTTTGATGTTTCACAAATTACAATAGAGTACAACAGTAATCCACTGATAGCTTCCCCACACGTTTATTTATCTCTTATCTAAAACTCCTAAAAATTCCACGTTTACTTAATCCACGCTTAAATAAATATTTAAGGTAAATGCCTGCTAATTTAAATACCAAATCAAGACAAATTCATAACAGGTACTCTATAGCCTCAAGTCGATTTGAAAAACATCTACTTCTGATTTAAAAAAATGTACCTGAAAATGTGTCAACAAAGAAGCTGAATGGATCACTCATACATGAGGCGCAACAAGGCGAAAATAATCATCTGATCAGACTACCTGTTATGATTTTGCCTAGTCCTCATATTTTATTCGTTTAAATACCCAAATTGGTTTTTAGTTGCAACACTGTCAGCAATACAACCATGTTTTCATACGCATCTGTCAATTATACGTATAAATGTATATCGTTAGCTAAAATACAAAAAGACGTAGCTAATAATAATATAATTTTACATGAGAAGCAAAATACTTTGTAAAATGAAAACTATAAACATAAAGGGTGTTTCTTATAGAGTGACACAAGTTTAAATCATCATAAAACAAGGAAATATATTTTTAATATTAACGAAAGAAAATTTTATGAAATTAATGTTTAATTAAATATGATTTTTGCCATGTGGCCGGCACGGCTGGCGCTTAGAAGGCGCAATCTGGAACACCAATTTTTAACAACTTTTCGCAGCATTTGCGGCCGTTTTTCGCCGATAACTCTTCGAATATTGATTTCCAGGTGTTCAATATTTTGTGGTTTATCGACGTAGACAAGTGACTTAACTTAACCCCCAAAGAAAATAATCTAATGGGATTAAATCACACGATCTTGGTTGCCAATTATTTTGGCCATTATGTGACATTATTTTTTCATCAAAAGTTTCTTTAAGAAAATCAATTGTAGCGCCTGCTGCACGATGAGTTTGATGAATAGAACAATTATTTTTATTAAAAATTTCATCAATTTGCCCGCGTTGCTCTGTTGTAAGTCGATTCATAATGAAATTTCAAAGCAAAGTAAATAAAAAGCCACTATCAGCTGTTAAATGGGTGCTCAAATAAAGCTGTGATGCCAACTCAAAGTTTGTGACACTCTATAAAAAACAACCTCTATCAACGTCCCTTTGTTTTTTTTTTTTTTTTGTAAATAAAAGTATAACTTTTCATGTGTGTGAAGATAAATTTAAATTTAACTAGCAAAGATTTCAACCAAAAATTTTAGTCAAGCCAATTTTGCAGTTAACAGTGCACTGTTATGCACTTAACAGTTGCTGTAAAAGTTGATGAAACTCATTTCGGATGAATATTAGTGGATATTATGGAAAAATGGTGATGTATAGGAATATCACACTATACACAAATGGTAGTCCAGGGGGTCAACTATCATGCAGAAAAGGTGAGATATCTGTAATAATCTTGGGACTTTAAAAAAATGCAAATAGTTGACCCCCTGGACTACCATTTGTGTATAGTGTGATATTCCTATACATCACCATTTTTCCATAAAAACCACTAATCTCCTCCAGAAATTTTTTTCATATGAAAATTTAAATTTGCATTTTTTCGGTTTTTATTTTTTTTTTTTTTTGTTCTTCGTTACGTCTTTTGCATTTTAGCTAACGATATGTATGTGTGCAATCGTAATTAGTTTTAAACAACATGACCAACCAAACATACAACTTAATAAAGGAAGACTGTGTTTTGCTTAATAAAGTTTATTAAATTTTAAAAACTTTGTAGCCGAAATTCTTTAGAAAGTGTTACAAAAATCGCGGAGGGGGGGTTGGTATAAAAACTCCGAAATAAAAAAATTTAGATAAAGATGATGCAAATGAAGATGATTTTTATTGTATTACGAAGAGAAGAGTTCGGCAATTATGAATGAAAAATGATATCTGGCAAATGTCCACCACGAGCACGCTGACAGATGTCGATTATTTCTTCAAAGTTTTTAATCACTTTTAGGCAAAATGGCGGGCCTATTTCGTTATTCACATGACAGCACGGATCGATATGATTGGCTCCGTATAGACGTGAATTGTCAGATTTCAAATCCTTGCGCAAAACTTTGCCATGTTGTTGTTTTGGATAACCCCAATTGTTGAGAACGTCGAGGAATTGACAAATTTGGATCAACACTGTGGCTCACGGCTGTGATGTTTTCAGTTGAACGACCCGGTCGAACACGCGTTGGTGCTGACACATTTTGTATCGAACATGTTGACTCATATTAAACAACCAAATTCTTAATAGCGGTCTTAGAAGGGCGATTATGTTGTCCAAATATATAATAAAGTTTACAAAACCACCATTTTCATAGGGGATTTTAATTATTTTAATGCGATTTTTGATCGAAATTGAATTCATTGTAACAATTGTCAATGCATCTACTATGAATACGTCAAAAAACTAAATGTCAAGTTCTTGTTGAAAACCCCTTTATAAACTTTACATGTATGCATATATGTTTATATCTGTGTATGTATGTACATATACTCTCGATGTTGTCCCACTTTAAACGGCCAGATTTATTTGCAATTTCGCATATTTGTTAAAGACGGAGGACAATACTCTAATTTGATCAATTTGTTCCATTGCCGAATATCGCATAAATCCTCTAATAACATACCGACTTTTAAAATTCCTTTTTTTTTTTTAAAGGATTTGAAAGGCGTTTGGTCCATATATATATTTTTTTTTTTTTTGTAAAAACTCCTCAATATTTTGATTATTCCATAACTCCACCATTTATGAGACAATTTTGAAAATTTCTTTCTTGTTTGAAAGAGTTTGAATGGCGTTTAGTGCACAAACTTTTTTGTGAAAATCCGAGGGGAAAGTTTACCTCCACCGTCTTCCCACTGTTTTGTTTTATGTTTGAAAGGCTTTGTTTGCAGTTTGTTCCTTTAATTTTTTTTTGTTTGGGAAATCGGAAGGGCGGGCCTAGTGTTTCCCGCCTCTTTTTTTTAAGATATTGATATTCGATCTATTCCCTAATTTGTGGACCGATTTTCAAAATTAGTTTATTAACTGAAAAACACTCTTTCATGGTTAATCGAACTACAAAATAAATCAAATTAAAAAACCTAAAAACCTCTTTTATAATCGAACTCACAAGTAAAAAATAACTCTTAATATAAAAATGAAATCATTGACGAGGAAATTAATGTAATTGTTTCAGTACCGGGGGTACTCAAAAAAAAAAAAAAAAGGCATTCACTAAATTTGAGTAAAACAGTTTAATTCACAGTTAAACAAAATTTCTATATATAATTATACGGCAATGTTCTGAAAAACGCAGATCGCTTAAAATTTGAAAACGTCAAAGTGTTTTTCTGAAAAACGAAAACACTGGAAATTTGGCGTATTCAAACCGCCAGTGTAGACTGAAGTGATGTGGAATATTTTACATAAACTGCACTTTAAAGAGAATATTAAATTAAGGACACACTATACAAAATTTTACAATTTTAATAAAAAAAATTGCAATTTTAAAATTTCCTTTGAGTTTTTTTCTTGTCTGCCTCAGTGTTTTTCCCTTAGTGTTTTTCTTTTAATTAGTATTTCTTTTGATTGCAGCTTTTTTAAAGCTAATATAGAAAGTAAGAATGCTGTCGGCTTTTTAATTTGAAATTTATTTTGTTTACTTTTTATTTTATTTAAGAAAAAAAAAACATATGTTTTAAGTGTTCGAACACAGTTTAAAAAAATAGCAAACCGTAGCGTTTTCAGAACATGACAAAATACGTTTTGGGTTTTGAAAACAGTATGTGATTTGAAAACGCTACGTTTTTCAGAACATTGGCGATAATTTTAGGAATATATAGAAATTTTGTTTAAAATTAAATAAAATTTTCTAAATAAATACTTTCTTCAAGTGTTTAAAAACAAGAGCACCTTTTTCATATTATTATTTTATTTGAGTGAGTATTTTTTAAAATTAAAAATGTTTTTCACTAAATTTAAGAGCATTTTGTTATAAATTTGAAATTATATTAAAAAAAAAAAAAAACGATTTAGGAACTGATTGACTACTGAACAGTTCATAAAAATTTCAAAAAAATGGAAAACGGCCATTCCCAATTTAAGTTCATAATTTTTTCTCATATTGGAAATTTTTTCAAAAATTTAAAGAAAATATCTTTTTAATTTTTAGTTCATGACTTATTAGTTTCAAAAAATTATTTTTGTTAATGTAGGAAATTACGAATTTATTATTTATGTGTACTGGCTGGTAACAGTTAGCAAGATGAGGTGGTTAGAGTGCCTATCTACGAAACTGAAGTGCCTTGGTTCGAATCCCAAAAGATGTCAGTTTTATAAAAATATTTTCATCACCCCTCATTTCAGATAATGCAGCTAACTGTTGAAAATAAGCTTTCCCGGACGTTCCAGCGCTCTGGTGACAACAAAATCTTTTTTTTTTGCAGATGGCGGGTTTAGAAGAAGGTAAAACAAGGAAATAGAAAAATGCGCACCAAGATCATGCACCACATAGCACGGATATGAAGCCACTTCACAGATGGCAGATGTGGCGCACATGACCAAATTTTTACTAATTTTGGGTAAACACTGTACTTGTTTTTAGTAAATATTTTCCTAGTTTTTATTAAAAATTTCCTGCGAAAGACAAAATTTGTATTTTCTAACACCAAGGAAAGTTTTACTAAGTTTCTGTAGAAAACGGCCCTGGCGCCATACGACAACCAATTTGAACTTAAATTAAATAAAATTCCAAAATTTTAGTTGATTTTTTTTGTCTTCGCAATAAAACCATTAAAAAATGATAACGATTGATAAAGAGCCCCACCACACTTTTAGAACAAAGCTTGTGGAACCAAACTGCATGCCACCTCTTTCAAACAAAAAAAAAATAAATAATTTAGAAAACCGATTAATAAATTTTGAAGTCGCTTAAAAAGAGAATAGTAGATGAAATCTATGTATCGTTGCGCCAATACAATAATGACCTGACGAAATGTGGCGCACCAAATAATTATTTGAAATCTTTATGTTGAAAAGTGCAAAAAAGCAGCATATTATTTTTTAAATGCCATTAATTTTTAGGTTTTATTGCAATTTTTCCTTTGTTCTTATAACAGTTTCAAATACAAAAATTCTACTTAAAGTTAATCCACCATTAAGCGTTTAGAATTGTTAACTTCTCCAAAAATGAAGCACAAAGTGATCGCAACTAAAATAGTTACCAGCAGCAGCAGCTTCTCCTGGCATCTGCTTTTAATGTTTCATCTTCATAAGGTTTTATACTCCCATTATTTTCTAATAAAAATGCAAATCGATTGTAGATAAAATAGTTTGTTTATTTTTGCTCTTAAAAAAAATGCCATTTTAAAATAAAGAGGCAAATAAATTCAAGTTGCAATTTTGTATATTTGAATTTTATATTCCCCCCCTTTTTTACCTTAGGGTGCAGTAACTGCTTAAACTAACACTATTTATTGCATTATCTGGCAATAATAATAATAATGATGGCTGGTTGACTGGCTTTTTTATTCTATTTCTAGTAAATTTTTATATGTATAAAAAAATTTCCATTATTCCAGGGACTAGAAATAATATGTCAGCTTGTACTATTGTACAACTGAATATGTTCGATTGTCGTCTCCCTTTTTGATTGTAATCGTTGCATATGAAAGTAGTTCATCTGTTCAGCAGCAGCAGCAGCATGTGAAGCATCATGTATTTTTGAGTGCAACCCATTGAAAAGAATAACATTTTAACCTAAAAACTAAAATGAAATACGTACTATATTTTTGCAGGGAGTATTAAGCAAATGTTCAATTCAATTTTTATTGTTGCATTATGTGACTTTTTCCATGTTTCTCCCATTTTTTTTTTTTTTTTTTTTTGTGGCAGATTATTTCATGTAAATTTATTTAACTTTTTGTTAAATATAAATGTTCACATAAATTTAGGCATTCTTATATTTTTTTATTTCTGCTTGACATTAATAAAATTAAGTTGGGTTGGAAGAGTGGAAAATGTTAAAGTACGAAAGTGTGTATAAAGTTACAGGTAAGTAAATATTAGAAAACAGTAAAATAAACCTACTCGTAGTAGGGGTATTCAGTTCAGTCAGCAACTATTTACGAAATTGCAGCATGTTGTTGTATTAACCCTAGAACCATAATTATATTTTATATAAGGTGTTTTTTATAGAGTGTAAAAACTTTGAGTTGCCATCACTGCTTTATTTGAGCACCCATTTAACAGCTGATAACTGCTTTTTATTTAGTTTGTTTTGAAATTTTATTATGAATCACACCAGAGCAACGCGTGCAAATTGTAGAAATTTTTTATCAAAATAATTGATCTATTCGTCAAACTCATCGTGCTGCGGGCGCTACAATTGATTTACTCAAAGAAACTTTTAATGGCCATCAAGATCGAGTAATTTAACCCCATTAGATTATTTTCTTTGGGGTACGATAAACCACAAACAATTGAACAACTGGAAATCAACATTCGAAGAGTTATCAGCGATTTAAGGCCGCAAATACTGTGTACATTTGTTGAAAATTGGTGTTCCAATTTGCGCCTTCTATGCACCAGCCGTGGCGGTCACATGGCAGAAATCATATTTAAACAATAATTTCATAAAATTTTCTTTCCAATAAAGCCCGTTTCACTGATATTAAAAATACATTTCCTTATTTTATTATGATTTAAACTTTTGTCACTCTATAAAAAAACACCCTTTACTACGTTAACAGCAATGATACATCAATTTTACGCACAAAATATTTTTTGTTATATATTTTTAATTAAAAGACAAATCTTTAATGAAAAATAAAAGTAATTTTTAAAGTTATATTTAAATACATTTTAATCAGTTGCAGATGATCATAGAATTTTCACAAATAAATATATATTTTTTTAGCACTTGTAAGTGTAGAAATACACCTGATGTAAGCATTCCTGGAAGGAATTGCATTTGGAAAGTCTCAGATATATTTTATACACATTTGACAAAAAAGTTCACGTAAAATTTACGTTCGTTTGGTTTAAGGGTTAATAAACAAATGTTTACTGATAATAATAGAAGAGTTCAAGCGGAGCTGGCCAACTTAGGAGTTTTTTAAATATTAATTTTGGAAAAAAAACTTTCAATTAAATTATATGGGCATTTCCGTCAAAAGGTCCACCGTGAGAATAGAAATTAAAATGGATTATTTTAGCATACTTTCACTAAGATGAAGATGCACAAACGCAATTTCTTTTTTTTGATAATGTTCTAGTGCATGTTTTTCTTTCAAATAACGTCTTCCACAAAATAATCTTTAATCTAAGGAAGTGTTCGAAGAGATATATTTAAGCCCAAATAATAAAGGATGTTTTTTATAGAGAGTCAAAAGTTTTTCATAATAAAACAAGGATCTATATTTTGAAAATCAATGAAACGGGCTTTATTGGAAAGAAAATTTTATGAAATTAATGTTGTTTTCTTTTCTACACACAAAATGGCACCTTGTTCAGAGGTACATGTATAAAATGTCTTGCAACTTTTTATTTTACTACAATAAAATAAAACTTATGAAAAAGTGGAACGCCCTGTTTTTAACAGCTGACAGCTAAGTTATACAGGGCTTTATCAACACTGTTGATTTTTACGGGGCATAAAGTGCAATGCCTTTCACCTTTACTGAGGGCAATTTTTTTAGAATCAAACCTTTTTAGAGAGCAAAACATTTTTAAGAAACGCACACCAAAGAACACTTTCTGCATAGAGATGTACCATTTTTTGGTTGAAAAGAAAACATCATAATGTTTAAATAAGATTTCTGCCATGTGGCCGCCACGACTGGCGCGTAGAAGGTGCAATCTGAAACACTAATTTTCATAAACTTTTCGCAGCATTTGCGGCCGTATTTCGCCGATAAATGTTGATTTCCAGGTGTTCAATTGTTTGTGATTTATGGACGTGGACAAGTGACTTAACTTAACCCGCAAATAAAATAATCTAATGGGGTTAAATCACACGATCTTGGTGGCCAATTAATTGCGCCATTACGAGAAATTATTTTTCCATCAAAAGTTTCTTTGAGTAAATCAATTATAGCGCCCGCTGCACGATGAGTTTGCCGAATAGAACAATTATTTTGATTAAAAATTTCAACAATTTGCAGGCGTTGCTCTGCTGAAAGTCAATTCATAATGAAATTTCAAAGCAAACTAAATAAAAAGCAACTATCAGCTGTTAACTGGGTGCTCACATCAAAGTTGTGACACTCTATAAAAACACCCTTTAGTAAATTAATATTTTTTTAGTTTATTTTGTATTGTCACGTTCAACCTTGATTAATATCGTTTTTTGCTAGTTTTTTATAAATAATTAAACAACAAAAAGTAAATTGTTAATAAATAACATTTAAATTGCTTTTGTCTACTCAAAAGTTGGTCACGTTCGCCACCGTAAGTATCAAAATTACTTGTTAAAAATATGTATAAATATATAAATGTATATTAAAAGTGTGTATACATGTGTTATTAATTACATCCATCTAAATGTGTAAAAAGTTGGCAAGTTACTAAATCCAAAAATATAGTTTTACCTGATGCTTTTTCTTTTTTCGACTGTGTTCTGCATAAAATGTTCATGGGATAGATATTTATTATATCTCGTCTAAAAAAAAAATCCTGGTACCCAAAAACTGCACTCATTTTCATGCGATGATGATCAAATAAAAGCAGCTGGCACTGCATATTCGCTCAAGATATTAATTTAATTCGTTTTTGCAACATCTATTTATTACTAATTCTTATTCCGTTCAGTTATTATGGAAAACATGTCACGTTCGAAACGCCACCAATCAAACCAGATTATGGTTTAAAAGAAAAAAAGTTAGAGAAGAGTTTTGAGTCAAAAAAAAAAAAAACATTTTAAAGTACCATTGATACGTAAAATTCTGAAAGAAGTTTGGTTAAAAAATTGTCTCCGGATTCACTGAATTGCGCCTTCTATTTTTGTCACGTTCGAACAGCTACTTTTTTTGCCATTATCTTTGACTTGAAAGTGCGCCTGCTATTAACTTTAGCATAGATAACAGTGCTTCCTAAGCGCACTAATTTAAGGTGAAAAGGAACCACAAAAATATTTGTTGTTTAAATTTTTTTTTGCATTTTTAACGCGTACCTACGACTGTCACGTTCAACACTACTCATAGGATTTATTTTACAAACAAACATATAAAATGTCTGTTTTAAAAGTGTTTGTTCACATCACAAACTTTTAATAAAATTGTGGAAAAATTTTCTTTCTGCCTTCTGCTATGAATATCCCTAATATTTAAGAAATTTCAAGCCCACTCATGAATTTCGTATACACTATTATTAAAAGTTTTTCAAAGTTTAACACACTTGTAATTTTTTCTCAAACAAATTCATATAATTTTTTTTTTTTTTGCTGTTGTTGTCGTATGTGACATCCTACACACACAGACAGGTACTAACTCTGTTTGTGGGGTATGGTCGCGTCTGTTTACTTTCATCATCAGCACAACACAACATCTGCATCGTCAAGTGAAATCCTACTTAAACTATAATTTGTCTTGTTGGTTGATATGAAACTAAGATGCGATCTCTGTTTAGGAGTGTGAGTATGTTTCTGCAGTAATTTATAGTAGACGACAACGACGACGACGCACCTTTCGAAAACGCCATGTAGTGACTTAGTGGCGACAACAACACGAAAAAAAAAATTAATAAAAGAAAAGGTTTGCAACACACACTCGCAAACAGTAAAAATTATCTAAATGAACAGTTTTAACTAAAATTAAATTTTTATATCAACAAAACTGTATTTATTATTAGAGAACAAAAAAACAAGCAAACAAAGAAGAGGATTATTTATCATCTGTGACAACAACCACCGACACCACCCTCAAAATTAAATCGTACAACTGCAACAACAGCTGTCAATCAACGTTTTTCCAAAGCAAACTACAATTTCTATCAAACTAAAACTTAATTCTCTTTAAAATAATCCTGCTACAAATATTAATTGGCTACAAATATTTATTGTATATATCGAACATTAAGGCATGGGATAGATTTTTTTATTAGCAACCACTTTTTCTTGTTGAAATTAATGCCAAGAAGGCACAAAAGCAATTGCCAGCCAGCCGTTCAACTTGATTTTTCTTGACATGTGATGTTGTTTACAGAAATTAAAAATGCTTTCTTTTTCTTTTTCTTTTTCTTTTTGTTCTCAATATTTATTTTCAATTTTAAGCCCCAAGTAAATATTGGCACGCGTTTTGACACTTGTCCAATATGAAGAGAATACGGAAAAACGGTTTAGCAAATAAATATAATTTTAGTGCATTTTATTTGCTCAGACTTGACTTGTTATTATGTACTCCTCGTATGTTCTTATATTTGATAGTTTAGAAAAAGTCAATTATTTGGAAAAAAAAAGTTAAAGGAAAAAAATTCAAGGGATGGCATAGAAATTGATGCTGAGTGGTAAGAATACTCGTAAGAGATTTTCGTTTCATCTTGTCATCTGCAAGAAAAAAAAGGTAGACAAATTGGAAGACTAGCAGCAGATGATGTTAAATCGGTATTTTCAAAAGCGAAATACTCTTTATATAGGGTGCTTCTTATGCAGGTATAACACTTTAAAATGGAATAAAACAAACATGAATTTTTTAAATTGACATGAAATTTATTTTATTTGAAAGATAATCCTCTGGCATTATACAAGGTTTTTCAAGAAGAGTGATATGATTTCGTTAAAAAAAACATACACTTATTGTTGAGGAAATTCAAAAGTTGTTTATTTAATGTGAAGTACAATCGATACAATTAAGTTCTAAATAAAACATCATTCAAATGTCCCCCACGACTTCTTCTGCAGGAACGAATTCGATGAAACCAATTTTCGAGCACTTTTTCCACTAAATCAAGTCGTAAGTCATGAATGGCACGTTCAATATTGACTTGTAAAGCATGAAGAGAGACCAACGATTTCAAATAACTCCACAAGAAATATTCTAATTGTGCTAAATCACAACTTCTTGGAGGCCATTCAATGTCAAAATATCTTGAAATAATCGAATCTCCAAACTTTTCTCGCAATAATTCAATTGTTGCATTTGCTGTGTGGCACGTAGCTCCGTTTTGTTGGAACCAAATGTTGTCAAGATCAACTTCTTCCAATTTCGGCCATAAAAAGTTGTTTATCATCGATCTATAGACTACTCTCCATTGACAGTAACGGAGTTACGAGCTTCATTTCGTCTTGGAGTCGATAAATTGCGGTCTTCAGCAACACTTGGCTGAACCGCAGCAACACTTGCATTCTTAGAGCGGTAATTTGTCTTATTGGCACTTGAACATCATGTAAAGAAAATGTTGGCTCGAAATTTTTAACAATTCGACGAATAGCGAGCACGCGTGGACGATTATTACGACAATAAAATGGAAAAAGCGCACGACAAGTTGCAATTGGAGAACGATTATTTTGATAATAAAACTGAATAATTTGTAAACATTGTTCTCTCCCTGATGAAATTGTAAACACTACTGAATGCAATGAAAAATAAATGACAGATCATGACATATTACAAATGGCCGAAACGTCACTTCAAAATTATATCATCCTTATTGGAAAACCTTTTAAATTAAATAAGACTTGTGGCATATGACTGCCACGGCTGGCTCGGACGTAGTCTCAATTGGAGGTCGAATTTTCGATGACTTTTTGCAACATTTGTGGCCGTATATCAGCAATAACGCGGCGAATGTTGTCCACTTGGAGGGCAGTCAATCGTTTCGGGTTTATCGGCGTAGACTAGCTACTTCACATGTCCCCACAGAAAATAGTCTAGCGTCGTTAAATCGCACGATCGTAGAGGCCACTTGACGGGTCCGAAACGTAAAACTATGCGGTTACAACAAATTTCCTTCAATAAATCAATTGTGGCACGAGATGTGTGACATGTTGCGCCGTCTTGTTTAAATCACAGCTCCTGCACATCGTGGTAGTTCAATTTTTGAAGGAAAAAGTCAGAAATCATGGTCGCTATAGATCACCATTATCGGTAGCGTTCTGACCAGCATTGTTTTTAAAGAAGTACGGACCAGAGATTCCACCAACCCATAAAGAACACCAAACAGTTAGATTTTTTTTTGATGTAACGATGTCTCAACATACACTTGAAGATTATCATCACTTCAAATACGGCAGTTTTGATTATTGACGTCTCCATTCAAACTAAAGTGAGCTTTATCGCGCAACAAAATTCGCTTATGAAAATCCGGCAATCAACGGAAATCATGTTTTGGGCCCATTCACCGAATCTGCGCATTGCTGGGTGATCGTTTGGCTTCAATTCTTGCACGAGTTAAATTTTTTAAGCAAGCAAACAAGATCTTTCAGCAAATTCTTCTATAAAGTGGATCGACAAATTTTCAACTCCTGTGACTTTCTGTACGCCACACTCTACAGCAGCAATGACTTTTTCTGTACGCATTCACTGTACGACGTATCTGTAAAGGCCGTGCCGCACTATCGTACACAGTCGCGCGATTTGCAAAATATGACATGTGTGCTAAAAATGTATGGTAGTGTGGACTAAAAATGCAACTGTGTGACAGATTTTTTGGCAAGTCGTGCGATTTGTAAATTTTATGAAAATTTTTATAAAATGATAGTTTTCATGCGATTAGAGGAGTATTTATTGTCAACCAGATGTTTTTGCATCAGATTTGTATGATAGTGTGGCTGGCACCTACAACACCATTTTGAAACGATTTTTAAAGTCGGTCAGATTTTTGCAAGATTTTCCTGTGAATGAATCGTACGATTGTGTAGGATAGTGAAGCACGACCTTAAATGCGAATTATCATTTCAAGTAAACGTGGTGGGAAAAGGTTCCATAGTATATCGAATTAATTGCTCTGATGGACGATTATTTTGACCGTAAAATGGACTTTATGCGCGATACGTATTTCAAACAGAACCATGATTCTTAAAATAAATTTGCACAATTTGGAAGGGTTGTTCAGGCGTCAGTCTATTTAAGTTAATAAAATAAAAATAAAAAGTTAAAAAAAGTTTGCCACCTTAAAGTTCTATACCTCTCTGAAAAAAACACCTTTTATGTGGCTAATCTAACACCAAAAGTATAGCAAACTTAAGTACAAATAAATTCCCCTAATGAAATGTAGCGAAATTTTATTTTTGATTAAAATTTAACCTCAATAGTCAAATATGTTTAAGTATAAAAGTTACAAATAAAAAGCTCTTTTAAACAGCATATTGAAAAATGTCTAGACCGCTAGTGATAGATGAGACCAAAAGCAATTGATGACATGTTATCACCACTGCAAAAAAAAAAAAAAACATATGCCATAAATGAGACAAGGAAAAATAACTGCTGACAATGACCCTGGGACAAGCGAAACGAAACGAAAGTTTCAGTAGTAAAAAATCAACTACAAGCTTTATTCCTACACAAATGATGATAATATTTACATATAAGTTTGCTGATGACACATACTGATAATAATAAGGAACAACAACAACTATGAAAAAGGTATTTTAGCTTCATCATAAAACATCAAGGGACCTTCAGAATACACTCTCACATAATCATTCATTTATTTCATTAACAAAACTTCAAAAAGCATGTAAATGTGAAATGTGAAGTAGATGATGAGGAAGTCCATAAAATTTATATAATCTTTTAAGAAATCATATCATTTCCTTAACGCAAAGTTTTAATTATACCGAATAGTGCTAACAATTCTCAGAACAGAAATTTCTTATCTTTTATGCTGATGTTTTGTTTTTTTTTTTTTTTCGGTGTCATTAATCTTTAAGAAATTTTGTTCAAAATGTTTTGATAGTTTTCGCAAGTTGATTTTGCAACAAAAAAAAATGAAAGAAAGAACTTTGAAGAAAAAAATCCTCTTATAAACTGTTAAAGACCAAATTAATCATCGTAAGACTATGTTCGCTTCATTCGTACACTGACTTACATTTACATAGAGATGTTCAAAAGCGACAATGAAAGAGCTGATTTGCAACGAACTTAAAATACTCTTCGGCACAGAATATGTCGAAAGTATCATGGCTAAAATTTTGTTGTAAATTGGTTATCAGAGAAGCACTTAAATGTTAAATAAAACTAATTTTGTAGTTTTATATTCTTCATAAAATATTCAATTAAATTTGCAATTGAATCAATTGTTAGTCAAAAAAAAAATCATTTTACAAATAATCGCTTACTAAAAAGACAGTAAAATGTAAGTAGGAGCAAAAATCCAACAGTTCCGCGTTGCTTTATTCAATGTGATAATTTTTTAGTACAAAATTGTTTTAGTACTAATTTGGCTTTTATTACTAAATTTACTTTTAGTACTAAATTGACTTTTATTACTAAATTGACTTTTAGTACTAAATTGACTTTTATTACTAAATTGACTTTTAGTACTAAATTAATTTTAATTAAGCTGAAGTTTATAAAATTTTTTCTAAAAAAACTTGACTTAAGACATAAAATAAACTACGTACATATGTACATGCAAGAAAGTGTCATTTGCCTGCCAATGTTTTTTTGTAAATTTTAATGATAATTTATACTAAAAATATATCAATTTTAAGCACAAATTAAAACTTTATGTAGAAAAATGGGGTTTCGAAAAATTTTTGGTAAAATATTTTCTTTTAGTTAAATTGTATCTATATCTTTAGTTTAAATAATTTTATTGAAATAAATTTATCGATAAGGCATTATTCGAATAATGTTTTTCGAATGATTTTAATTAGTACATAACGTTTTACATTTGACGTTAAACCAAATAATTTTATTCGACTATTTTTCATTCACCAGCAATCACTCGACGCCCATATTTAGTATAATTTTTGGTCAAATAATTTTAAATGCAATGTTCGTTTATTCGAATAATTTTATTCGACTAATTTTATTCACCAGCAATTACTCGAACAATGATACTTAAATAATTTTGGGTCAAATAATTTTATATACATAATGTGCGTTTATTCGAATAATTTTATTCGACTAATTTTATTCATCAGCAATTACTCTAATAATGATATATAGAATAATTTTTGGTAAAATAATTTTAAAAACATTATGAGTTTATTCGAATAATTTTATTCGACTAATTTTATTCATCAGCAATTATTCGACCCATGATACTTAAATAATTTTTGGTAAAATAATTTTAAAAACATTATGAGTTTATTCGAATAATTTTATTCGACTAATTTTATTCATCAGCAATTATTCGACCCATGATACTTAAATAATTTTGGGTCAAATAATTTTAAAAACATTATGAGTTTATTCGAATAATTTTATTCAACTAATTTTATTCACCAGCAATTACTCGAATAATAATATTTAGTATTATCTTTGGTCAAATAATTTTAAATATAATGTGTGTTTATTCGAATAATTTCATTCGAATGATTTTTTTCACCAGCAATTACTCGACAATCATATTCAGTATAATTTTTGGTCAAATCATTTTAAATAAAATGTCCGTTTATTCGAATAATTTTATTTACCAGAAATTAATCGAACAATGAAATGATACTTAAATAATTTTGGGTCAAATAATTTTCAGTGCAATGTGCATTTATTCGAATAATTTTATTCGGCTAATTTTATTCACCAGCAATTACTCGACAATCTTATTTAGTATAATTTTTGGTCAAATAATTTTATATGCAATGTGCGTTTATTCAAATATTTTATTCGACTAATTTTATTCACCAGCAATTACTCGAATAATGATACTTAAATAATTTTGGGTCAAATCATTTTAAATACAATGTGCGTTTATTTGAATAATTTTAGTCATGAACTTTTATTCGAATATTGGCATTCCAGGACGTTGACAATTTCTTTCAAATGACTTCAATTCCAAAAAGATAGCGCTTAATATCTTTTTATTTATTCGATTAAACATTTTGAGTAATATTTAATTTAACAACATTATTTGCATAGTTTTTATTCGCATAATATTATTCGAATAATTTTAATCGAACTTTAGACTAATTTTTTTTTTTTTTTTGTATCGGATGCAATTTTATTGAAATTATATTTTTTATTAAATAAATTTTATGCAAATTATATTTTTTTAATGATTTTATCGAAGTAGTTTTTTTTTTCGAATAAAATTAAGTCACCAAAACGATTCTTTTTGAATAATTGCAATCTAAATTAAATAGGTGCAAGGTTTTGTTCTAAATCAAAAAGAGAGAGGCACTTTTTGTGAAGCAAAATACAAATATGCCTAAATGTTATCTGTGCATAGTGTAGCGTACCAAAAGACAAGCAAACAAGCCGCTTTCATTGAAGTTCAAACTAAACTGATTTTTATTCTTTGTCTTTTAGCCGTGTGCTTGGTATTTTAACCTCCTTTTTTTACCTTAAAGTTAAAGACCACAAGCTTAAATGGCATAACGGTGAGAGAGAGAGAAGCAGGGGAAAAATGTGGCATTAAAGTTTGGCGGCATCTTTTTGGCAAACAACAAAGTGTTGAAGTTTAGAAATAAGAAATCTTATGAAAATGCTCCCGTTTTTCGTGTGTAAATTTCGCAGCAGCGTATTTGGCAAACTGGGTCAAAAGTATTAGCGAAAATAGATTGAACAAAAAAATTATTTATTATAAAGTTTTCCTCTTTTCAAGTCCAACTTTATTTTAGTTTTGATTATAATTTTTCGATAAAAGCAAAAATTTCTACATCCTGCCTGCATTTAATTTTTAAACATAAAATAAGTAATTCTTTCAAATTTTCATTTATGTAAAATAGTTTGCTTTTAAAATATAAAATTTTAAATTATTTTAAAACTGGATGGATTTTATAGTTTTATTAAACGTGTTCTTTGTTTTTGGTTTAATGAGTTCTTTGTTGTGAGAACAACATTAAGTCAGCAAATTCTTTTTTTTTATTTTTTACTTACAATCATTGACAGCTGTAACGTGTTGTCTTTATCATGACAGATGACAAACCATCATTATTGTTGTCATCCTACCAAGTCAAGGCAAAATGAACTCCGAAACAACCAAGAAATCATCATAATAATATTCAATAATAATAGAGAAGCAAAGAAAGAACAAATTCAATAAAAAAACAAAACAACTAAATTTAGTAACAACATCAGGGATAACAATAAAATATAAATAAGACAACAACATGTTACAATACAGTACCAGCGACATACAATAACATATTCAACGACAGCTAGACATTATCTGGAAAGAATGAACAGTGGGTGAAAACAACTTTATTCCAAATAACTGATGCATTTAAATTCTGTCTAAAAGTTTCTACAACAAAAGTACAATTTTTAATGAGAAAAAGAAAATGGCAAGACTTCGTAGAGGTTCGCTGTGATAAAAAATAGACAAGCATCAATTCAATAATGATCTAATTCTCGTATTCTAATTTATTAGAAGAAATTATAGAAAACACACACGAACACTAACGACAGTTATGTGGCGACAACGTTGTTCTGTTCTTCTCAATATGTTGTTCTTTAGAATATTAACGATTTCCAATAATTATTGAATAAAACTTTACAAACTTTAGCGTACGCAGTCATCATAGATTAGATATAAAATTACATCGGTTCGAATAAAAAAAATTGTATTCAATATTCTTCATTCACTATTTTATTGCTGGCAAACTACTGTTTTGATTTTGAAACCAAATTGTCATCATAATTTTGCTGACATTCATACTAAATTGTTAACATACGACAAATACAAAGTTTTATATTTAAAATACAACGGTGAAACAATAAATTGTGCTGTGTAGTGCTTTACCATGCAAGTTTTTTGTCTGTTTTACTGCAACTCAAAGGTTGCTCAAAAATATCTCCATGAGATGATTAAGTTAAAGAAAAGAGGATCTAAAATATATAAAATTTGATTTTATTCTGAATTTTAATACAACAACTTCGATTGCAATGGCAGCCATACACGTTACAGCCGTTTGCACAAGTAGAGAAGGTAGTGAAGAGAGGGATTTTTCGGTAATTCACGGAAAAATTGATATTCCGTAGCATGCAAAACTAAAATATTTAAATAGTAAAATATTTAACTGTGCATATATAAAATAGAAACTAACCGAAATTATTTTAGCAAAAAACATGCACATATGAATAGAAATATGAAACAGTAGTGCGCCAGGCCAAGTTCGGCCACACAGTGTGTATATTTACACGAAACCATTCGAGCTGTTTTTACCCCCCTCATAACTTTGCTCCTCTTGATCATAATATAATGAAACTTTAAACATAAGGTCCCCCACAGAGTTGACTTCACAGGATAAATTTGAAAGTTCTACCATAAATGCTTCCTGAGATATTAAGGTGTGAAAAGTCCATATTTTAGTACATATTCACTGACTCACTGACTCATCAATATTGTTGGGCACTTCCAGAGCCCTGAAACTTGGTACACAGGTAGGAAGGAGGTGATGAGAAGTTACCAAAAATGATTTTTTAACGGGCACTTTTCATCTGGGGGGACAATAATGGCCCTTCTTTGTATGGGGCACTTCCTGTATAGTTAGAAATTTGTAATTTCGTACACAGGTAGGCCCAGATAAGCAATACATATAAATATTTAGACAAAAACAACTTAGAAAACAGAAGTGAGATCCGCACAAAAACACAAATGTGAAAATAAGACCAAGTTCCTATCCAAAATATTTCGGCCGTAAAAAGTACTGAGATCAAAATAAGGACCAAACTCTTGATAGGTACAATTACATCTCATTTCTAGGCAACCTGTAAGCTTGGCAAAATTTTTTTGCCTTTAGAATATGGGAAAGAATTCTTGGAAAAATTTTGCCAAGCTTATAAGTTGCCTAGAAATGAGATGGAATTGTACCTATCAAGAACTTGGTTCATATTTTGATCTCAGTACTTTTTATGGCCGAAATATTTTGAATAGGAACTTGGCGTTATTTTCACATTTTTGTTTTTGTGCGGATATATTTTACTTAAACAATATTCAAAGGGTGTTTTTTATAGAGTGACACAAGTTAAAATCATAATAAAACAAGGAAATATATTTTTAATATCAATGAAACGAGCTTTATTGGAAAGAAAATTTTATGAAATTAATGTTTGAATATGATTTCTGCCATGTGGCCGCTACGGCTGGCGCGTAGAAGGCGCAATCTGCAACACCAATGTTTAACAACTTTTCGCAGCATTTGCGGCCGTATTTCGCCGATAACTCTCCGAATGTTGATATCCAGGTGTTCAATTTTTTGTGGTTTATCGACGTAGACAAGTGACTTAACATAACCGCAAAGAAAATAATTTAATGGGGTAAAATCACACAATCTTGGTGGCCAATTATTTGGGCCATTAAGTAAAATTATTTTTTCATTAAAATTTTCTTTGAATAAATCAATTGTAGCGCCCGCTGCACGATGACTTTGATGAATAGAACATATATTTTGATTAAAAATTACAACAATTTGCTCGCGTTGCCCAGGTGTAAGTCGATTCATAATGACATTTCAAAGCAAACTAAACAAAAAGCAACAATCAGCTGTTAAATGGGTGCTTAAATAAAGCAGTGTTGCCAACTCAAAGTTGAGACACTCTATAAAAAACACCCTTTACAAAGGTTCATACTTTTTTATTCGTAAATATAAATTCACAATAAAATTCCTGCTATCTCTCAAAATTCTTCTTTTTTAACTTTTTGAGGTTTCTTCTTCCAATAACAAATGAAACCAATATTGGTGTGCAAAACCGACAATTAGCAAAACCGACTTGGATTCTATGACAGGCCCGAATATCTAATATTTCTCTGATTATTAAATTTATAAACTTTAGCCTGTATAAATATTAACAAAAATTCAATAAATTTTATTGAAAACTTAACGTTTTTAATATTTTTATTGAAAAAATGAGTAGAACGTTTAGAAAAATTTTTTCAACTCAAATATCGCATGCGATATTTATAAAAAAAAAAATTTAATTTGACGTTTTATCTTCACACACATATTTTTAAGTGTGTTTGTATTAACTCGTTAGTTGATACATATGTGAGTTTTAATGTATTTTTAAGAAATATTCCCTAAAAAATTCTTTTGCTCAATAAACGTCACTAATTTCCCAAACAGCGTTTTGTTCTCATCCTAATAATGCCGTCATATCCACTGCGGCTGTTTGACTTGCTGCAACTATAAATATGTATGCATGTATGTGTGTATGTCTGTATATCCATGAAGACATATCGTGTGTATGCAAATGACACAATAACCACGAAATGCATTCGTATGACAAAGTCTAAATCAATTCAACATGCCCCCAACCTAACTGCTGCACACTCTTGCGGCATTAATTTTGTTTTTGTTTTTTTGCAACAAATGTAGATGATGTTGATGTCCATGTAAATGCGCTGGTGACTTGTATGCCATCTCTGAATCGAAGTGTCGTTAAGGTATGAGGAAACTCTTCGAGTGAAACTCCACACGATAAAACTGAATTATTAGCAAAAAATTTATGTACGAAATGTCTACATTAATGTTCTTTCTGCATCTTGTTTCTAACTGACTGACTGTTCATTTGTGTTTTCTTTTTTCTTCCTTTTAATATTTGTTACAGACTATACATTGTCGCATTACAGAACTTGAAATTCAAGTGAAATAAACCGCACCGCATCTTAATGGCAGAATTGTGTGAACGAACAACTGCTGCTGTGTGCAACAACGCGGCCAAGAAAACCTGCATGATTTTAAAATAAACCAAGTGCATTAACGGCAACAACAAAATCCATTTCCATTCAATCGTATCGCATACAATCGATATGCATACGAATAAATTTTGAATGCACCAACACTTAAGCAATGATCTCTCTCATACACACACTCACATCTAAATTGATTTAATAGATATTGTGTGCGGTTAAGGAGAAGAAGTTCATTGTGACTTTTGCTTAAGTGGGAAAAGTAGGCAAACAGTAGAATAATATTATGGAACAAAAATAGTTTATGTAGATAAATGCTTTTGTATGCAAATTAAACATTTGGTTAAACTTGTCATTTTAATCGATTAGAAAACAAATGAAGCAAACTTAATATTATTTTGTAAAATTTGCTGGAGTAAGAAAACAAACTAACGGAGGAAATTAATGTAATGTAAATGTTATTATTACATTTGGCGGGGGTGTTGCTAAAGAGCAAGTGCTAAATTAGCCGTTTATTTTGAAAGTAACATAAGTCACTTTTTTTTTTGTTGATTGCAAATTTTTTACAAATGCAAAGATATCAATCAATTTTATTTAGTGTTGCCGTTAACTCGATTTTTTTGAAAAAGTGACATATGCCACTTTCAAAATAACCGGCTCAAATATCGTATAGTATTTCTTTACATTACATTATTAATTCGATGCATATCAAAAAAATAATATTTGAGATTTTTTTACCAGTTAAGGCCTATTGGATTTTAGGTAGCGCTATATTAAAATGCATCTGAGTTTGTATATTCCTTTGTGTGCTTTGGAAGTCAAATTTTAAAACCGAACTCTTTGAAATTTGGAAACTATAAAAATTCAAAATATGAGATTCCCTACTCCAAAAATTGGGGTGGGGGAGATACTCTCCTCCACACAAAGAATATATTATTACTCTCATATGTATGGATCCATGATAAATGTCCGCAATGAAAAATGGCTCCAAACTAAAAATGAAAATTGGCCAAAATTCAAAATGAAAATGGCCCCAAAATAAGTAAAATCACCCCAAATTATAAAAAAACAAAAAGAAGAGAGGTGTCTTAGGACACCCGGTTATAGCTTTGCTCATTTTTTTTTATAAGGAACGAAGGCGAATTAGAAGAAGTAAGTATGTACATATGTATGTACACATAATATTTTCGGTTTTTTGTTAAAGTTGAAATCAAAATAAAAAAAAGCAATTTCGTTTCTTGCAAGGCGAATATGATGTAAATTTGCCAAATTGTGGTGGTTTTTTACTTGCATACACACATACATACATATGTACATATACATACATATATATACATACTTGATAAATTCTGATATATTGCAGATATTATAGTGATAAAATACAAACGATCACTGAAAACAAACTTTAATTAATTAAATAATAAAATAAATATTTCACATACATACATACATATGTATTCATATGAGTATATTTATTGTTTTGTTTTTGTTATTGCGGTTGAATGTGAGTAACACACTATATATGTACATACATATTTTCTCGTCTTGATTTTAAAAAACAACAACAAAGTCGCTTTTAAAGGATGAGTTAATCAAAACAAAAAAAGAAAAACATAACGGGAATAGTGTCGATTATTTATCTTACGAAAAATAAAAGTCAACCCCTACCGCGCCATAAATAGCAAAGCTATAAAAATAAATGGTTCTAAAATACGAAAAATGGCCCCCCAAAAATATTTATTGTTGTTGTCTATGTAACACAAGTGATTCTAATACTGCTTCCGGTGTCGTCTTCACTCACGATTAGCAACCATAGCTGCCAGATTTTTTTTTGTAATATCGTCATATTTTTGGGCAAAAATCGTCATTATCGTCAATATAGCTTATTGAAATCGTCATAAAAACGTCAAATGAAAAAAGCGCTTTTTTACCAACAAAACCTATTTTTATTAAAGGCAAAACATAACAAAACTCTTAAATCAACAAATCTTATTAAAAAACAGCATTATTTAAAATACAGAGATGAAATGCCTCACTTAGAATTCACAATAAAATCACATGTATGTAAATAGATTGCATATTTTTCAATAATTTGAAATATATTTATACATTGTATGGAAAAAAAACAAAAAAAAAAAACAAAATCCTTTAGTTATTTTTTTCAATTTAGTAAAATATGCATTTTAAAAATCATTTTTGGAAACACTTTTTCTAAAAATGCATCAAAACTACAATAAAATTTATACAATAAAATATAATTTTTTAAAAAAATAGTCATATACATATGTATATGTATAATATATTTTACAAATATATATTGCAATTAAAGATATTGATTAATTGGTACAACTGTCAGATCATAGCAGGTACATTTGTTTAGCTTTAAATAATCTTTTGAATATAATATTGCCTCCAAAGACGACTTTTTCAATTTCTTATTTTAGTCTTATTTACGTTTACCTGACTAAATATTCTTTCTATATTTGCTGAATAATGTGTTAAAACTAGGATTTTTGTAATAAATATAGTCAAAATCGGAAACAAAACACTAGAGCCCCTCGTTTGCATCTCAGATGGTTTTTTACAAAAATCCAATATTTATATGTTTTTATCAGAACAATAATTTCAATTGTCTGAACTCTGTTTCTAGCTCTTGGTTTTCACTTTCTTCAACAAAATAGGAAAATTATCTTATAATTTCAGAAAACCAACTTTTTTTCTTCATTCATAATATTAAATGGATTAATTTGGCCAAGAGCTTTATATTTATTTTCAAAATTAAATCTTGATAATAGCTGATCAGATAACTCTATATAAAAATTAACACAATTATTACTACTATCATATTCTTCTTTTGCATTTACTTGTGATTCTTCCAACACGTCTCTGGCAAACTAGTTTTTAAAAAGTTTCTCATTACAATTTTCAGCAGTTCAAGGTTGCTCTAATAGTACAAATATATGTTGCAAACTTGAATTATTTAAAATCGTCAAAATTAGGGTATAAATCGTCCCATCGTCACTATGTCATTTTTAGGACCCAAAATCGTCAAAATGACGATAAATCGTCAAATCTGGCAGCTATGTTAGCAACTACTTTGTTTGCAATTTAAAAGCTCTGCTCAATTGAAATGCAGCTTTTTAAGGTTACTAAGCCTATCAGTCCGTCTTGCATATGTGTATGTATATATAATTATGCCACTATTTGTTATGGCATGAAAATATGCCTGCCTGCCTGCCTGAATCTGCCTGTTAGTAGGCCATTCAAATGTTGTTGACATGTTGTTTGTTGTTGGCTACTCTACACTAACTGTCGTAATCATTGTAAATTTCCTTAATCACTTTATCCTTTTTAATTAATTGCAACATGTAGCTTTTATTTTATTTACTTCTGAGTATTTTATACACAAGTGTAAATTTAATGATGCCTTCAAGAGAGGGGCCGCCAACCAAAAAAAAAAAGCTCGAAAAGAATTATCATCATCAACATGTTTACGTTTAAGATTAGGCTCGCCACTAAACATTTGCAATTCTCGCCAGTAACAAAATACATACTAACATACATACAAATATATTTTCGTTTCGAAAGGCACAATATATCGTCTTGTCATGCAATCTCTCTCTGTTTTTTTTTTTTTTTTTTTTTTTTGGTGGATTTAAGTCATCAAAATATACTTAACTTAATGAAGATTTTTTCATTACAACTAAATGGTGAAAAAAGGCTAAAAAAAATAAAAAGTGTGGGGAGTAATTGTGAGATTGCTAAGGTTCGTACAGGTGTAGCCAATTTTCAGCTAAAATGAATTCGTCTCTACTCGTATGTATTAAATTAAGCAGGCAGTTAAGCTTTAAAATGTTTTCGATATATTTTTTTTCTCTAAAGCCTTCCTAAGGCCACTTTACTTTAAATAAATATCCTTAAAACTGTCAGCACATTATCCTTATAATGTACGCTAAAGCACATAAAACAAAAAAGTTTTCCTTAAAACTTGCTGTTGTTGTTGTAGTCCTGTTGGAACTATTTAGTCAACATTTAAATACTTTTTATGCGTATTTATGTGCATAATAAAATTTTACTTAACTTTGTTTGTGCTGCTTCTACTTCGTATTTAATTTAATTTTTCTTTTTTTTTCTGCTGTTAGTTGGTCTACTTAACTTTTTTTATTTTGTTTTTGGTTATTTTTTTTTCGTTTTATCTAGAATTTAGTTAAATCGAGTTAAGTACATAATTTTGTGTTGTTGTGCCGGTGGTAAAACTTGTACAAGCGGCTTAAATTCATAAAGATAAACTTTATTATTTTATTTTTAGATTAAAACTGTAACTAAATACGAGTTGTAGATTGTTTTGTATTGTAAGGATTTGATTTTGATAATAAAATAATAGAAGTACATGATTTAATTTCCACAATTTTAGCATGAAGAGAAAAAAAGAAAGAAAGAAAGACGGAATTTAATTGTGTAGGCGGTTTGTTGAGGAAGTTGCTGGTAACACGTAGCAGTGGAGTTGAAGATAATAAAAGTAGAATTTAATATGCGGTAATAAATCCTAATGAAAGCTTTTATATGATTAATTGGTTTTAGATTAAAAATGGTAAACAAACGTATTAAATTATTCGACACGAATAAATGAAAAAAATGTTTTTTTTAGTCAAATTCAGAAAAATAAAGGAGGTTATCAGTGTCGTCGTGGTATTTCTTTTTTAATAACATATTAATCGAATAACACTGCATGTTATAGAACATTAATTTATTAGTTATCGGTTAACTCAAGCCCTATTCCATACTTGATGAGGCCTTACTAGCCTACGTCAGCATCAGCTGTTCGAAATAAAAATGGCTATTTAAACTCGTATTGTAAAAGTTTGTATACAAAAGAGGAACATTAAACTTTTTGGAAATTCGAGGCCAAGTTATCTCCCTAAAATATTGATTATCGAAAAACTTCTCTCTTTATAGGAATCCTTGCAAATTTTTTTTTTTCTTTTCTTCTGAAAAAGTTTGTTTGCAATCTAGTTCAATAAAAACTTTATAATAAATAGCACATTTTTGGACTTTTTATAAACTGCGCAAAAAAAGTTCTTTAGTCATGATTTTTTTTTATATCTCAAGATAGTCTACATTCCATTTCCATTTTAAAATTCTATAATCGGTTAAAAATTGCAAAAGATGCAGGCTGATGAATATGGAATTTTTAGTGCCTTTAAATAATTGAACCGGAGTGTATATGCGAGTATGTAGGTATGTATCTATTTTTAGTTTATTTTTTTTATTTAAGAGCGAGTTTTTAGGTGGCCGTTCAGAGATTTACTCAACTTTAATCTGGATTAAATGTTTTTAGGATGACAATAAAATGTATATATAAAATATACAAATCTGATGCCAAAATATCTGGTTGACAATAAATACTCCTCTGATCGCATGAAAACTATCATTTTATGAAAATTTTCATAAAATTTTACAAATCGCACGACTTGCCAAAAAATCTGTCACACAGTTACATTTTTAGTCCATACTACCATACATTTTTAGCACACATGTCATATTTAGCATATCGCGCGACTGTGTAGGATAGTGCGGCACGGCCTTTATTGAGGTCTTATATGGTAAATTGAGCACAATTAAGACCTAAATTGAATAAATTTCTTAATTCTTAATTAAAGCGTATGTATGTATGTATGTATATCTAAACATGGTTAAAGAATTTAATTTTATTACGAAAAAAATTTTAATTTTTTTTGGAATGATTTTGCATCAGCATTCCCAATACGTCTTTATAATGGTGCCATAAATTCTACAGAATTTACAACATTAAAAAAACACTAAAATTTTAAGTTCTCTGTAAACATGTACAAATTAGCAGAAAAATTTAACATTACTGTGTTATTAACATCACCGCACACAAGGCGCCTTGGCGATGCACTTGTGTTTCTTAACAGAACACTTTGAAAAAAAAACAAACACCTGAACACATCCACAGCACCCACTCTGTAAAAATACATATTAACATGTTAACAGTAAAACATGTCAGACAACAACAAATGCAACTTTTAATAAAAAAAAAAGACCACAAATGTAATGCTTCAATTTATATGACATCTGTCTAGCAAAAAACGCTATTAAATAAATCGAGTTACACCTTTTTTAACCAACTTCAGGAAAAAAAGGGGTATATATATATGTATGTATATTTTCTTTATTTTTTGAATCTCCATAACTCGTATTATTTATAAAGCGATTTTTAAAAATGTTTTTTTTTTTTGCAAAGGGTTGCTTGCAGTTTGGTGCCGAAACAGCGATGGTTACTAAAGGGGATCTTAAGTAAGCAGCTCTGTTTTTGGAAAAAGTCACACATTTAAAACTATTTAATTCTCCGCATGTGAGGCCTTCGGCCGGGCTTAAGGAGTTTTTTCACCATGGTGATTCCTGAAAGATTTGTTACGGATTGGAAATTTTACACTGAAAAATTATTAAAAAGCGTAAAGGGGGGGGGGGGTATAAAATCTATGTGCACAGCCCCCAATCAGTATTTAGCAGAACGTATCAGTACCGATTTCAAGGCCGCTAGTGATAGTTTCTGACCACAAAATCGATCCGCATATAAAACTACACTTTATTGGTCAAACTAGTTTGGGCGATTGTTCGACGCAAGTACTTTTTCACTCATGGTGCTTTTAAAGGTGGTTTTAGACACTATGTATTTCACAGTGGCTTTGTCAGCTTGATGATACCTCTGTAATTGCTTATGTCTGTCAAAATTTACAATATACAGACGGTTTATAATTTTTGCATTTACACTGTGGTTTTTAGTTTCATCGAACATAACCTATAATAACTTTCAACAAATCTTCTTGTGATGACATTTTTTTAAGTTTTCGCGAGTGTTTTATTTTTTTAAGAATACATATTTATAAATACATAGATTTTAATATAAATAAAATTGTTTTAATTTAAATTTGCCGAATAACAAACACTCGTTCTTGGCGCCACAAGCAATCGACTTGCAAGACAGCTGATGTCAGGTGCCTTTGTCAGTTCAAAATAGAACACGATCTAATTGAAAATTCTTACACTTCCAGAGCAGGCTGACATTTACAGAAGAAAATTTTTTCTGCTTTTACACACCATGTATGCATTTCGCAGTGGGAAATTTGACAGGCCCACTGTAAAATACATAGTGTGTAAAACCACCTTAACAACGGAAGTAGCTAACTAACGGGTTTTTTGCATCGACTGCCTTCGACGTTGCTCGAGGTTTCTCTCCTCCATGGAATTGTGAGCTACGTAGCCGTTTACTAATAATTTTCTTAAAAGGTTCTTTTTGATAAAAATATTTTTTTGGGATAAGTAGGTATTTTCATACACTATTTTGGTGTCATCTTTTAATTTTAATTTTGTCCAAAAGCTTTAATTTTTCATAGGTAGAAAAAATGGTCCCAATGAAAAATGGGCGCAAAATTTTTACAAAAATGTTGAGGTCATTTTTAATTTTTAGTGTGGGGCCATTTTTCATGTAGCCGCGTGAAAAAGTATGCCCGTCCTTTCCTAGACTCTTTACTTATAAAGAAACATTGAGAAGCACATTAACTTACCTTGGAAATTTTTTGTGAAATCGCCACCAATCATTCGTGCTGGATAGAAAACATTGCATTGACTTTCTCTCAAAGTTATATGTGGATGTATCCATTATTTTATTTCCTTTCTGGTTTAGAACCACAACGAAACTCCACAATCATTTCCATCCGTTTCTTAAATAAATCTAATTAATTCTATTTTTTTTTCTTTCCTTCCTTTTACTTTTTTATAACAAAAATAAACACTAAAAAACAAATTTAAGAAAACAGTCACACAAATGAATAAAAACGGACGGGTATAGAAACACATTCAAAATCAACAGATTCTGCGCCGTTGACTTCATGAATTGTATTCTATGCATTATTGCTCTTTCTTTTACTTAGAAAATAACACACTTTACGAACGAGCGACACAAACAAAATCAAAATCCATAATTCATTTGGCGCAATAACACCCAACCGAACACATTCATCACAAAATAGCTTTAGCATACATCCACACATACTAACATATGCACAATAAACAAACGACACAATTGAAAACGATACGTAACAAATTCTGCAAAATTAAAATTGAGATTTTTTCGGCTTAAAAGCAACAATTTGCAATAATTATTATAAAATTTTAATATTTACACTCCCACTACAAATTAATTTAATATTTTTGT
Organism: Lypha dubia; assembly: GCA_947311025.1. NCBI lineage: Eukaryota > Metazoa > Arthropoda > Insecta > Diptera > Tachinidae > Lypha > Lypha dubia. Next base: position 73,276,376 of record OX371264.1, on the reverse strand, counting down.
AAACATTTAACACATTTTAAAATTATTATTAATAATTTAACACAGAGTGGACTTAAAAAACGTTCGCGTTACCGAAAATTAACAAATAGACTGATTAAAGAGTTAGCAATGGAACATTATAAAGGTGCACTTAACACTACACCCACTATAATATTACAACAACAAGTGACATCCTAGCCTTTATGTACCCTTGCTATTGTGGGGCAAATTACCACTATTATTACAACAAAAACAACTATTGCTGGTGTATTCGCGCACCATCTTAAACAAATGTCTTGCAATTGACCCCCGAATAATACAACAGTGTTGCCGTAATGGATTTTTAAATTATACCTAGAAGTAGGACAAAATTGGTCAATTTATACAACATTGCAATCATAAACAAACAAGCAAACATATCGCAATACTAAATGAAAAAAAAATGACAGAATTAAAAAATTCTAAAAGTTTAGGAAAAGCAAAATAAAGATATGAGATGACAAAAGGCGGTATTAAAAATAAATCTGCATAATAGTTAGAAATTTGTGTGTCGGGATGGCTGTAGCGTCCTTCAAGCTGCAGTCTCGGCCATTACAAGGGCGGCAAGATGGCTTAGGTATTATAGGATATCGGAAGACATCCTTATTTTTACCGACAGCAAAGCGACCATTGCTGCTATCAATGGTGTATACACTACATCGACGGTGGTAAACGAATGACGGAAATCTTTAATCGAGATAGCGAGACATTCAAGAGTAACACTAGTCTGGATTCCAGGGCACTCAGAGTGCATTGGAAACGATATTGCGGACGAAATTGCCAAAATGGGCGCATCATTGAACAACTCGATGATATGTCACTTGGTTGGCATTCCTCTATCTTACTGCAAGCGATTGATCCAGCAGGAATCATACAACCTTGCTCAAAAAAGGTGGGAACAAGAGCACACCTGTCAAGTCGCCAGGTCCACTTGGCCCCGCTACAGCCTGCACAGAACTCGCGATCTGCTCAGGCTTGGTAAGTGTTGAATAAGACAATTGGTAACAGTGCTAACAGGGCACTGGTGCTTCGGGACTCATGCCAGAAGGATGGGACTAAGTTACAATGACTACTGCAGAAGTTGAAATGATGAGAAGGAAGAAGAAACGGTTCTTCATCTTCTATGTGAATGCCCCGCGCTTAATAGCATTAGGGGGATTACTATGGGTCCCAACACTCTGCCAGACCTTGACAGCCTGGCGAACATGTGGCTAATCAACCTATCCTCCTTCTTGCAACAATCAGGATGGTTTGACTCGGTGACAGGGCAATTACAGGAAATTGAATAACCAATTGAATATGCCCTGTCTGCTGTAGGGTATCACAAAGGGGCCGTATTAACGGACCCAAGTGCGTCACGTCTCAGATGTGACGGTCCTCCTAACCTAACCTAACCTAACCTAGAAATTTGATCTGTAAAATGCTTTAATTTGCGATATTAGTTAATTTAAACAATGCAACATATACACCTTTTTTGGTCAGTATTAGTTTGCTTTCTAGCACTAACAAATGGGCATATCTGTTTTGGCTTGACGTTACATATTCTACAACAAAAGAGTAGAAACAATATCAAGAAGTCTAATATATATTATATGTACCAAAAAAACATAACAACAATCGACAAAAGTTATCGTTCATTATGACCTCATGTTGTCATATGTTTGCTTACATCATTAAAACCTTAAGGTCGAATGTTGCAACTTTTTTACTGAATATAAAACTTCTACAAAAATTAGATTAATTATGATTATTTTTTTTGTTATTATTTTGCCGTAAAATTTATAACGTCATGCTGTATGCATTTCTAAATTTCTTAGGAGAACAAAATCAACGAAAAACTAAGCCAACAGTATATCAAAAATACGAAATGGGACAAAACCGATCGAGCAAGAAAATATCGGCCCATAAATGCAGGAGTTATAAATCTGCAAATATTAAAAAGCAAGCCCTCGAAATGATAACACTTTTTTTTTCTAAAATCCGCGAAAAAAGTAAATTAAATGTGTTCACATATATTGATTCCCAAAATCTAATCAATATAATAATAATACAATAAGAATAAATAAAAAAAAAAATATAAGCGGCAACTTTGTGTGAGATTTAATGCAGCGATGGAAAATGTAAATTTTGACATTGTGCCGACCTCAGGCTTAAAACAGTAATTTTTCACTTTAATTGTAGTATTCGAAATTTATACTTACATATTTAAGTACAGCCAAATCTCGGTGTAAGGAGTGCCTCGTGGGTTAATCTGTGTTTGTTTACTTGGTAGTTTGTTTATACGTTTCTTAAGGGAAGGTGGATATAAAACGACTTCTACTTATATTATGAAGAAGTCAAGGCAAATGCATAATAGGAGGAGTCGGCTCAATTCGCGTTGAAAAACCTCCACTTACTTTGTCAAAATATGTACCGGTGCACATATACATGGGGCGAAACAAGGCGAACATAATCACCTGAGCTTGCGAGACTAGGGCCCAATAAATGACTTCGTATTTACATACTCATTTAGGTAAAATAGCATACATATAAATTTATGTTGCATTTAAGTGCTACTTCGGTTTTCCAGTCGTATTTAATTGTTCTTATTTAATTGTGTTGAAAACAACGTAATAAAAAAAATTTTCCAGAAATTTCCATTCAGAACAGCTGACATAAAGTAATATCCAAATATATATATATTTATTTTAGCTAAAAATAAGAATAACTAAGAACCGCTGAATTGATTTAATTGTTTAAAGAAAATTTCAGAACGATTAAAAGGATAATAGGGACAAAACAAGTATGTAACTTTTCAGCAGCCACAAATTTTTTAATGGCTTTGTTTTAAATAAAAAGAAAAGCAGTCAAAAAAATATCGCAGTTCGTAAAACTTATTTAGTATTTAAATACACAATGTTGGGTGCTTAATGTTGACTTAATTTTGCAGTGAAAAACTCAATTTTGTAAATAAATAACATTTAAAAATAAATGACATAAAAAGCTGCACTGAACTATTGGCCATAAATGTTATGAATTTGCCTTGAGAATAAGTATTGAAAATATTACAATAGTACTGAACTTTCCATCTCTGTAAAAATAGATAAATATTTAGTTAACGGGCGCACTTAGTTTAAATTTTCTGCCCATGCTCCAAATATGTATGAAGGCACGCCACTACGCTTCTATGGGCTAATATTTCCCACCTGTGATTTTAACTGTAGGACTGCGGCAAAATAATATTTGTTACTTTGCACGAAGTTAAGAACATAAAGACTTGGCAATCTGTGCAATGAACAAAAAAAAGTAATATAACGGGATATCATACGCATGTTGTTATCTTTATTTCTGTCATTCTTGAAATAGTAACATACATTAAATGCACAGTGTGACAGTTGAGTGATTTCGAGAATGAATAATAAACGTATGTATTAAATAAGTAAGTATTGTATAATTGGTGTTTTTTAGATGCTGTATGTACATATGTACATACTATAAGCTCTGAAACAAAAACAAACTTCAAAGGAGATGTAAATCGAACCGATTGAAGAAAATTAAATATAAGTCGTGAATTTTTTATTCGAACTGAGTCTTCCGCGCAGTCTAATTATTCTTTGTCTGTTCAAGTATTAAGAGCCACTAGATTTTTCTTTCTAATTTAAATAATAATTTAATTTATAACAAAATTAAATTTAGAGGAAATGAACTTAAGCCTGAAAATTTAAAATTTCTTTGATAATAATTTTCTTAAAAAAAAAAAACGAAAATTATATTTCGTAATTATCATTTTAAATTAAAGTCTTATATGTAAATTCATATGAAGTTAAGTAAGTAATCAATTCCCAGTAGAGTATTGTTGGAATTCAAAAATGGAAGAACTAAAAATTATTATGTAAAAGTCCCCTGAAACACGTGGCTGCCCTATCTACGAAAATATGTTCTCCCAACAAACACTGAATTACTAATTAAAACCGCCGGCAGAGTAAGAAATATAAAATATTTTAAAAATGTTCAGTAGTGGTCTGCTAATTCAGCATCTCAACGTCATAATAATGATATACCGTACACCCTCCCTAATCGTCTGGACTACAGTTAAAATAAATTTTTAAACACAATACAGACAATATACATACATATAATCACAAATATAATTTGATTTTATTACCGAACAGAAATATAAGTAGAAAATACAAAGAAAAATACTAAAAGTGACTAAAAATATTCATTTTAAAAAATTAGAATTTATTTGTTTCCAAAAATTTGTTTGCGAATTTCAAAATTATTCAATTGCTGTTTTGATTTATTGATAAATTTTTATTTGTATATTTTTTAAGTACTTTTAGATATATAATTTAAGACAATTCCATAAATTGTTCGAAAAATTTAAATGTCCGGATTACTGGATAGTCCGAATTAGCGACTGTCCGGATTAGGGAAGTTGTACTGTACACCTAAAGTAGTGTGAAAATGTTTTTCAATTTATGGTTTCTGACGCAAAGGAAGGGATTTTTTCCAATTAAATTTTAAATATTATGTCGCTATAAATCTTAATAAAAGTAATATTCGTTTTCGGCGAATATTGTTTCAAATATTCTTTTTCGCGAATATTAAAATATGAAATTCGTAACATCACTAATGCCTACTTCTGACTGAATAAAAATATCTAAAACAAAAAAAAAAATATTAATTTTAGCAGTAACCAAAAATTTACATTATGATAAAACTATTAATTAGAATCAATAGATTATTCTACCACATATTCTTTCTGAAAAAGCACTTAATTGTCACACTGTACGCTAAATGCATTTTAGATAAAGTTCTACGCAGACTTTTTTTGTTTTATCTTGTGGTTGAACAAAAAAAAAGTAGTTTTCTTTAACTCCTCTTCTCATCACCATTCTTTAATCAGTTTATTTGCAAATTTTCGGTAACGCGCTGGTGTTTTTCAATATTGTCCGAATTAAATAATAAATTAAAATTTTAAAAAGTGTGAAGTGTTTGTAGAAATATAAAATTTATATGGTCTAATAATTGTTATAATAAAATGATATGCAAATTATTGTTAATTTGTCCCTTCTTTAAGATGAAAAAATAAGTAATTTTGTAAGAAAAGTCAAAGGTGCCAAGTAATCGGCGCACATTCGTTATATTATAAAGTGTATTCGGTTGTGTGTTGTGTTTCGATAAATGAATGTGGAACGCAATTAGAAATTGTTGCAGGTCGTTTATATAAAGTGTAATGTTTCTAAATAAAAGAAATAAGAAAAAAGTCTTAAATCGGTTTGGTTAGTCGCAGTATTTGTTGCCAATTGCTTTTTAAATTCATGTCGTTCGATTGCTAAATATGTTTGTGTGTTTAAAGGAAATAAAAAGCAACAATCAGATTTTTGTAGTTTGTTTATAAACATTGTGTTCTTATCCGAGTTTTAATAGATATGGATTTATGTAGGTATAATAATTTTATATGTTCATATTGGGAGGAAATAAAGTAATAAATCCAACAACAACTCAATTTGCTGATATACCAATTTTTGTGGAAAAATTCCTACTTATGTATGTATGTATATCCATTGCTGGTAAGTCCCCTGCAGGAAATGTCTATAGTGAAACTGTACTGATTCAATACTGACATTGTCACCAGTACTAGTGACTTATCATACCCCAGACAATGTTACTTACTATAGACATTTATAATGATATGATTATATAAATATTTTAAAATAACAGTATTCAAACTATTTTATTTAGAAATTGAGAATATATGATTAAAAAAAATAAAAAAAAAAAATTATTCTCACTTAAATTTTTTTCCGCTTGGGGGTATCAAGTGCTATTTAAATTTAAATAAAGTTTAATAACTTTCACAAATATTGTCCGATTTAAAAAAACTAAAGTTCATTTTATTTGTTATAAAATTCTATTTCAAATTTTTTATACAAATACATCTGCTTTTATAGAAAAAATTATAAAAAAAAGAACTCAAAGTTAAAAAAACATAAAAAAATAAAAAAAATTGCAGATGTTATTACGAAAATTACTACCAATAATTAATTAATATAGCATAAAATGTATACGGTTGGAAAGATCTATTCTTTGTCTTTCATAAAGCGTTCAAAAATTGAAGATCGGATTAAAATCAACTGAGTTACGTGTTCATAAGTACTCGGACCTACCCGAAAATAGTTTTTTCGGAATAACTCCGAAATTTGGGGGTGTTTCCGAACTTTTAAAAATTGATTTATAATCTACTTAATAATGCCTACAACTTATACTAGGTCACTTTCCAAGTATATTTTCACTGTAGCACCGTGTAATTCTTTTGCAACAGACTTACGAAAACGTATTAAAATAAGAATAAATAAGAGACGTAGGTATACAATTTTTAAATACCTTAATAATATTTTTTAAATTCCGGAAATTTTTCGAGCAATGAAAGTTTTTTAAAATATTCTTTAAAAAGTGAAACTAAAGAATATCCAAATGAATTATACTCCAGATTATTTTATGTTGAAAGTAACCACAATAATTCAGATGAAAGTAATAGATATAGAAGATGTTACTAGTAATGAAAATAACAATGTTTTATGCGAATTAAATAATTATATTAAAAGTATTAAAAATTCAAAATTAAAAATATGAAAAAGACTTCAGCGGTATATTAGACGATATGGTACCTATATTTGGAAAAATCTAACAAGAGAACAGAAAAATTAGATAAACTATTTTATGCTTTTCTCACAATATCACCTACCTCGACAATTAGCGAAAGAGTTTGTTCAAAATTTAATTTAATAAAAACCAAAACCAAAAATCGTTTGAAAGCTAAAAAAATTGAGTCAACTATTATTTGTAAAAGATTACTTTTTAAGAACAACCCAAATTGTCTGATTTAACAAAAAAAAAATCATTTGATATTTTTTGACTGAATGAAGCATGTTTATTTGAATTAATAGTTTTATGTATTTTTTTTGTTAATAAAAATATTATCTAATTTATTTTTAAGTTTTTTGTATGAAATGTTTGTTTTTTTGTTAATAAATTTTTTAAATAATTTTTTATTCATTGTTCTCATCGCTTAATTGAATAATTTTTCAGCTTTAATCGTTTGATCGAACAAACAAAAACAATTATTTGAAATATTCGAACAAAGTTGAAAGGCGAATAATTGACAACTCTAGTACCTACATATGTATGTATGCAAATGTTCAAATTATACTTTCTTGTACGTTTTGTAATGAAATTATTATGTTGCAATTAACATCTCTGTACACCATAAGTTTCCTTCTTGATTTTTTCAAAAAGGTTTTCTTCTTGATTTTATTAGGTATTCTTATTGATTTTTCCAAAAAGGTTTTCTTCTTGATTTTATTAGGCCATCTTATTGATTTTTTCAAAAAGATTTTCCTTATTAAAATAATAAGAATTCCTTCTTGAAAAAAACCATAGAGATATCTTATTAATTTTATTATTAGGTATTATTTAGGTATTATTATTATTAGGTATTTATTAGGCACTGTTTTCTCTGTGTATTCTGTACTACGCACTAATCTTAATATTCTATTAAACATTTCCTGCAAAATAGTGACAAAGTCCATAATTTCGCAATTATGAAACAGAATTAAAAAATAATTGTTGTCTGAATATATGTACACTCCATATACATATGCGTTTCCTAATAAGGGCAACGTATAAATTCCTCAACATTATATTTCATTACATTTCCATATTGATTTTAAAATAATTACATTACTTTTTCTATACGAAAATTGCCATTAAACGCTTCATACAATGTGGCTAAGAACCTTAGTAATATATCCTGTAATAGCTCAGGTATATTAAAAATTCTTTATTATGCAATTTATAGTGTTGAATTTAAATTTGCTGATGAATTTTCTGATAGTTCTAATATTAAAAATTTTCCTATATTTTAAAATCGATAACAATATTACCTTTAAGTCGTCTTCTTTTTAGTGTCAGAAAAAACTTGTGAAACTTGAATAATATTTTCGATGCCACTGTAAGTTTTGTTGCATACAAATGTATCTGGTAACATTTATTCAAGATTTTTCTCACATCCGAAAAAATATTGACGGTTGCTATTTCCTTAGTCCCAATTCACACTATCTAAGTCTTATTGCAAAACTTATCACGATTTCTTCTTTGAAGTTTCACTGGCGTTCACACATCACTCGTCTTATTGCTTAAACTGTTCTTCATTTTGTATGAATGTACGTATGTATGTATACCTACTTAACACTACGAATATGAAAACAACACGAATTTCATGAGTACATGAGAGGGTGTTCTCGTTTCTTTTCCCCTGTCTCTCTCGCCTAAAGGCTAATAAGCTTAAAAATAAGACTTGCATCGTGTGAATTGGGACTTAGAAATTTATAAAAAGTCATGTCATCTAAAATAACGGTATAAAATTAAATACATAAATAGGAAACTGTGTCAACGCAGAAACTTTTCTATTAATTTCCATAAATTTTTTACAAAACAAACGTCATACAAAATCGCACAATATTTAAGTTTTTTTTATTAAGCTATTGCATAGCTTCTATCGCGGGCTTTGAGGCGAACGAATCAAGAAATTTTGTAACGTTTGTTTCTTAAGTCTTTTGTTTTTGAAACGAAAAAACCTGACACTAAGTTTGTTTCTTAAGTCCTTTGTTTTTTTAAGTATTTAAATAGTCCAATGTATGTTAACCCCTAAAGTATGCTATTGATTTTGATTTCATTAATGTACAGTATTGCCAGAATAACAACGGAGTTATTAAACAAAACGTAATAATATAATTGCATAAGTTGATAAAAAAATGCTGTGCAATTGCTTTATCGCGGCATTCCTCGAGTGCCACTTGTCTTTTTTGTTTTATAGTATATATGTACATATGTATACGTTTTATATGAAATTTAAATTATTTTGATTGAATTTTATATTTTAAAATCTTTTAAAATGTTGAAAAATAATTAATGTTGCTGATTTCTTTTCACAATTCTGAACATATTGTGTTAAAAGTTGCATTCATATATTTCTCTGTTTAAATTTAATATAAAAATCTGTAGCAACATTAATTGATTGATGGTTTAGTATACATTTTTTAAATAAAAAATACAATTAAACATAATTTAAATATTATATTATATTATATCACTTTTAAAGAAAATGTTGCCTTAATGTTGTCAAATATTGTTATATCAAATGTTTGTCAGAAAATGAATAGACTGAAATTGAATGTGCCAAAAAATGTTGCTAAGCATGTCATAATCAACTTCTATTCTAATATTATTAAAAGACATCAAGCATAGTACTTTAAATATTAAGAAACTTTTGGATCCAATGAGTTGACAATTAAATAAAATTTCAATTTTATAACGAATAAATTTTCACAACTCCTTTTTCAATAATTAAAAATACTGCATAAATTATCTTCTTGCGTAGAGCTAAAATAAAACTATTGTATGAATCACACCTTAATTGACTGAGGCAGCAAAGAATATGATACGAATAAACAATTCGTAAATTGTCAATCAAACTCTTGTAATACAAATGAATGTAAATGAATAAATGTAAAGAAGTCTAACATTATGTAGCCATGATTACAGCTGTCGTATATTCATAACTGACTGATTGACTGGTGCTGGCTTACCCCGTCCGAGTGATTAATTACATAACCTAAGACACTACGTAATAGCAAATTTTAATTAATTGTTCAAATTTAATAACTTCAATACATAAAGTATGTAAATATCTGTGTGCATCTGTTTAAAATAAATTTATATCATTTCGCTGATGAACGACAATAACCATCAGTTATTGATAAAGAAAAAAATGTTTGTAAAAGAATTTAATATTGACACGAATTTTTAATAAAATTTTAGATGAAATATTGATGCAGTGCGCTATTTACACTATGCAACTTTGTTACACTCAACTCTCTTTATATTTCAGTGAGTAAGACATAAAAGAATTATGATGTGCATTCAATTCAATTTGAAAACTTTTTTTAAAAAAGGAAAATTTAAAGCAGCGGTGTCCAGGCCCTATGCTCTTCATGCTCATTTGTTTTTGTAATACTCTTAGCTATAGGCTGTGTGTTTTAATATACTCATACAGCACTCAGCACTAGCAATACGAAATAAACAAACAACTTTGTCTAATTAGTTTTTTTCGTATGCTTTGCTGGTAAACATTGAAGACAGCATTTTGTACATTTTGTTTTTGTTTAACGTATGATATGAAATAAATATATGAAATATATTTTTTTGTGTTTTCTTTGCATGTATTTGTTTTTACAACAAAAAATTTTGAATAAAAATTTGTTTTTCTTTAAATATATTGGTGTTTGCTCTTCCATAAGGAACTTGTGGGCACCGCTGATTTAAAGCAATAAAGTTGCATTTCAGTTACATGCATAGAAACATGTTTAATTTGCAAACTTTGAGAATAAACAAAAATAATAATAAATTTTTATTACCTTATTTTTTGGCTGTCAATATTTCTTTCTGTGGTTCGTTAATACTTTTATTAATCTTTTTAGATTAATATTTTATGTTAAGACATAAACTATATTGTTTGTAAGTTTGCAATAATTTATAATTTAATTATTTTTAAAAATAAAAAGTTATGACTTATAAATCTCGACTTAAATACCCCTGGGAAATATGTTATGGCACGTTATGGCTCATGAATTAACGAATTATATGATTTTAAAAATTGCCAAAGGTAATAATTAAGCTGAAAATAATACTATCGTAGTTTAAACATAAATATCAAGTGTAAAATTGTAACTATTTAATATATAATTTGAGACTTTATTTAAGCTGGGCAGCAATTTTGGTGTGAAAAAAAACTACTTCAACTGCTGTTAAACAACAATCTTGTATAGAAAAAAAAAAAAAAAACATTGTTAAGAAACAAAAATGTTTTTGTTTTTAATCTTATTGAATTTGTTTTTGAATATGTATATGAACAGTTTAGAACTGGATATTTTTCGTTTCTTAGCAACAAATTTTTCCGCTTGTTTAAGCTTTAAAGCCTAGTGTTCTGTTCTAATTTGTGGAAAATGTTAGGCAACATTGATTATTTCTCTAACAAAATATGGCATTTAAAAGCTTTTAGTAAATATCTAACGATCTGTGTACGTTGTAAATATTAATTGTTGTTAAGAATACAACTTTTGTGATCAGCTGTCAAAATTTCGTATTAAGCCCAGTATTCTGCTTAGTATTCCACGCGGAATGCTGTCAAAATGCATGTATAAAAAATTTGTATGGAAAATTTGTAAAAAAATGTTGCAAGAGTAGTACTCTGTTTTTTCGTAGATAAACATTTGAAATGTTCTTGGCAACATTTTAAAATACCTTCGAAATAAATCACGATGGCTTTATTTTATACGGAATTTTTACAGCTGAACATACAATACAAATTTATATAACACATTTCAAATGTCATAGATATTTTCCAAGTGAAATAATCAATGTTGGCCAACATTTTCCACAAATTCGAACGGAGTACCAGGCTTTAAACAATACCAATTTGCTTTAAGTGCCCTGGAGGCGATCAAAAAAACACATCAACGTTCTAAGTGTGTGCCTGCAGTCGTGCTTTTACGTTGTTGGCTCTGATTGATGAAAATCAAAAACTTTTGATATATTATTTTGACGTATAATTATTTTGATGGTCTCTAATTGTGATTGACGAAAACAAATGTCAGTTGTTTTGTAATCGAAGTTTAATGAGTAGAAAGATGGCAGCACAGGGAGACTTGTAAAATTTTATCTCTGGTATTTTTGTGTATCAACAGTATCAAACGCATGGATTTTTTTTTTTTTTTTTTTTGACAAATTTGCACAAGACGCCATTAATAGTAATTCATCATCCGATGATTTGTTCACAAACGAAAGCCGCGAAGTCACAATAAAAATGATGATTGACGATTTTATTTGTACGTCCCCCTTTAAACGACAAAAACACGACACTCACACATATGCAATAATTGACGTGTTTTTTCGATCGTCTCCAGGGCACTTTATTTCGCTGGTTTTGTTGAAATGTTGCTAGAAAAATTTGCTACTTTTGCGACATTTTTTCACAAACTTTCTACGCAAATTTTTTTTCATGCGTTTTGACAGAATTCCGCATGAAATGGTAAACAGAATACGAAGCTTAAAGAGTAGTAATCTGTACGAATTTGTTTGAAAATGTTGAGCAACATTAATTATTTTGAATGAAAACTTTGAAAAAATAAACTAAAATTAAAAAAAAAAAAAAATCAATTGTAAAACAAATTATTGAAACATATTTATTTATTTAATTGCAACAAAATTTAAAATTTCGTTAGAAGTGTAGGACTGCAAAGTTGCTTGTATGTTGCCAGATACATTTCATATGCTTAATTCAATACAAAGTATCAAGCTTTGCAACACTATTTAAAAATTTTTTCGCATTACATTTCTCATATGGCTTTTGATATCATGTTACCCAATTCCTGGGTTAAAAATTATATTTATTGTTTGAATCGTAAAGAATTTATTCTCGACAAAATTTGCAATGAATATACCAATTCAGGGTGCCATTCCCTACCAGGGTCTACAAGGATTTGTGGCTCGTTTATGGGTATCACGCGAATTGCAGTTGATTTGTCAGTCGGCAACTGAAAATTTGTGGCTGCAAGAAAAGCATTAAATAGAAACTTTAAACTTACACATCTCAGTTTTACATCGCTATCATGTAATGAACGTTCAGCCACTGGCAACCCAATTGAGCTTTTGTTGCAATCCATAATCGACACGTTAATCACCCGTTAATCACCCGTAATAATCGTAATGCTTTTTATCAAAATTTTTGCAACACAAAAGCAGCTCCGCAAAAAGTCTTTAATACTCTGACTGGACCATCGATAAAAGTATAGTTAGAAGACGCCTTTCTTTCAACAATTTAAAAAACGAACACGATAAAGGTGAAATTCACCCTACCAGAGCTGTGAAACAGTGGATTTTTAATCATAATGTAGAAATTTAAAATTAACATCGATATTCTTCGGATTGTATTTGAATGAAAATTGTGTGATGGTGACTTATTAAAAAAGTATACGACTGCGGCAAGCAATTTTATGCAAAACCAAATATTTTAAATAACTTTTAAGAATGAAGGCAATGTAAGCTACAAAATTCTCTAATGCATTAATAGCAGAAGAATATAAAAAAATAATAATCTCCAGTATCTGGCTTACAAATTATATGCACATACTTATCGTTAATATGGAAAGGCCCTAACTCCTTTTTTTCAAATCACATTTTTTGGCTTATATCGGTAAGTTAGAGGACTAGCAATCACAATATGATGTAATACACGAATTGAACAAAAATTTATGAGTTGGGGCCTTTCTATATTAAGTTAACAATATGTACGAGTATATTTCATCAAAATTTCTTAAATTAAATTCCTCACTTTAATGACAATTTTTTGCTTTCTTGTCAGCATAATTTTAAACAGACTACATATTTTTTTTTAACTTCTTTCCAAGTTTTCCAAAACTAATTTCTTTCTAAATCCCTTTTAAAGATTTTCAAACATTTAACTGGAACTTCCACCTACATGTGAATGAAGCATAAATTACACAAAAAAAAAAAAGGAAAAATATTATTAAATATAATTATAGTCGTTCTTGCTACGGTTACGTGTCCCTGGCTACCAGCATTTAATATTTAACTCTTTTTTTTTCTGGTGATTATTAACTTTTTTTTTTTGTTAAACTTTATTAACGTAAATGAACGTGTTTGAGTTCAGACGCTTTTATGTGGGTCTCCTAATCTTAAATCAAACATTAAATCTCCGCTTGCACATTTCAACAGCCGTTGAAAAAAAATATCAAAGAAGAGAGAAAAAAAAAACAAGTAGCAAAAATTTTAGTTAAATACTTTTTTAAATTATTGGCGCCAAGTTTTTTAAATAATTTTTTTTTCTTTGTTTTCGAACGTCATGCTTCATTACAGGAAAACTTCATGTGAAACTGAATACGAATTAATATGGATTTCTGGCATGTATGTATGTGGTCTGTGTGATAATTATAAATTGTTAATGAACATTTAGATGAAATATTCATAAATGAAACTAAAAATTCGTTATCATAAATCCTAAATTTTAATGTGAAAATGAATAAAGAAATATGGTAAGAAAAATATTGTTGTTAATGATAATAATATTGCTTGCCGTAATTACTTTATTGTTTGAATGAATTAAAGTAATGTGAGTGTCAGAAAGTCAGTATGTTGGTATGTTTAATATCAATAGTAAGACACTTTCTTGACTTTCGCATTAAAATGAAACTAAACAAATGTCATGTCATCAAGATAAATTTCGGTCATAACTGAAAGCTTGTTTGTATGTATTCGACACAAAACCATTTATTAAATTAATGTAGTTCCTGTCTAAGGCAACAAAATGCTATTTATATTATTTTGTACTGACATATTTTTCAATTGCCACCCAAAAAAAAAAAAGAGCTGCTTCAATAAGGGGCGGGGTGCCTATCAAGCAAATCATGCAATAAATCTATAGACAAAACAAAACTGGCTGGTTTTACATAAAATTCCCATAAACAAAAGACGTAAGAAAATTTAAAACTACAAAAACAATAAACATAAATATCACTATTAATTTTGTATATGTTTGTATGTGTGAGTGTAACAAATTTGTTGGCTGTTATAAAAGTAACACCCCACTTATGAGAAATATTTTTGAGCCTTAAAATTTTTTGTTAACTTCCAAAATTCATATTTTCGAATAATTTACTTGCCATTGTTTGTGTTCAAAAGTTATGCTCTGTGATTTGTATTTTTTCTTTTTTGTGCAATTTCGTCTCTGTACTGCATGACAGACACAACTGTCAAAATGTGCTAAAAACTATTAATCAAAATTAGCTGGGAAAAATGTAAAAACTTCAATTGAAACAAAAATTTAAGTTTTAAATCATATTTTTGCGATACTTAACGGACTATAATGTCGTCTTTGTTTACAGTACGAATTAAACAAATAGAATGAATGTCGTTGAGCTAAACTTAATTACAAATTTAAATTTAAAACAATAGTAGACAATTAATGTCAGATTTGAAAAAAAAAAAACGAAATAAAATTAACCAAAATTGTATTTGAGAATTTTTCTATTTGGAGAGAATTTAACCATTTGTGAGCACATTTTTGTTTGTCACTCATTTCGACCAGTTTAAAATTAAAGCCAAGGGTCCATACTTATTGACTATGTAAGCCCGATTTCTTAATTGAATTGGAGAATTTTTCTATAAAATTTTGAAAAGTAAAATTTATGTAAATTTTGATGATCTCTACGGGAGTTTGGCCATTTGTGAGCACATTTTTGTTTGTCACTCATTTGGACCAGTTTAAAATTAAAGCCAAGGGTCCATACTTATTGACTATGTAAGTCCGATTTCTCAATTGAATTTGAGAATTTTTCTATTTGGAGAGAATTTGGCCATTTGTGGGCACATTTTTGTTTGTCACTCATTTGGACCAGTTTAAAATTAAAGCCAAGGGTCCATACTTATTGACTATGTAAGTCCGATTTCTCAATTGAATTTGAGAATTTTTCTATTTGGAGAGAATTTGGCCATTTGTGGGCACATTTTTGTTTGTCAATCATTTGGACCAGTTTGAAATTAAAGCCAAGGGTTGATACTTATTGACTATGTAAGTCCGATTTCTCAATTGAATTTGAGAATTTTTCTATTTGGAGAGAATTTGGCCATTTGTGGGCACATTTTTGTTTGTCAATCATTTGGACCAGTTTGAAATTAAAGCCAAGGGTTGATACTTATTGACTATGTAAGTCCGATTTCTCAATTGAATTTGAGAATTTTTCTATAAAATTTTGAAAAGTAAAATTTATGTAAATTTTGATGATCTCTACGGGAGTTTAGCCATTTGTGAGCACATTTTTGTTTGTCACTCATTTGGACCAGTTTGAAGTTAAAGCCAAGCGTCCATACTTATTGACTATGTAAGTCCGATTTCTCAATTGAATTTGAGAATTTTTCTATTTGGAGAGAATTTGGCCATTTGTGGGCACATTTTTGTTTGTCACTCATTTGGACCAGTTTAAAATTAAAGCCAAGGGTCCATACTTATTGACTATGTAAGTCCGATTTCTCAATTGAATTTGAGAATTTTTCTATTTGGAGAGAATTTGGCCATTTGTGGGCACTACGTAAATACGATTTCTCAATTGTATTTGAGAATTTTGCTATTTGGAGAGAATTTGGCCATTTGTGAGTACATTTTTGTTTGTCACTCATTTGGACCAGTTTGAAATTAAAGCCAAGGGTCCATACTTATTGACTATGTATGTAAGTCCGATTTCTCAATTGAATTTGAGAATTTTTCTATAAAATTTTGAAAATTAATATCCCACCTTTTCTACATGATAGACGACGCCCTGGAGTACCATTTTTATATAGTGGGATGTTTCTATACATCACCATTTTTCCATAAAAACCACTAATATTCATTCAAAAAGAGTTTCATCAACTTTTAAAGTAACTGTTAAGTTTTTAACAGTGCTCTGTTGTTGTCTTGGCTTGACTAAAATTTTTGGTTCACAACCTTGCTAGTTAAATTTAAATTTACTGCCTAACCCACGATATCGAAGGATGTCGATCGCTTGATTTTTAGACGTAAAAATTCTATGTTGCGTTCCATTAATAACCGATTTTATTTAACTTATTAATTATTTACTGGAAGAAAAGCTGAACATATAAATAAAATCGGTTATTAGTGGAACGGAAGATAGATTTTTTACGTCTAAAAATCAAGCGATCGACATCGTTCGATATCGTGGGTTAGGCAGTTATCTTCACACAGATATGTAGTTTATGTGGCATTTTTTTATTTCGACTTTTAAAAAATAGAATAATTAAAAACTTCTAATATTGTTTTTTTGAAACTATACCAAACGAGTGTAAAATAAAAGTTGAGAAGTTTGGATGCGATAAGACGAATATTTTCGGTGCTATATTAAATTAAAAATCAAAATGTGGCTCATTCAGACACATATTGGTAAGAAAGATTGGGGTTAAACAAATACACAGCCGAAATAATAGGCTTCTTAGTCAAAAATAATCTTTAATAAGAAATCATTCGCTTCTTTATTTATTTTAACTGTAAAATTATACCAAATGTTGAAATAAATTACTTTAAAAGCAATTTGTCTTTTACCCAAATTAATCTAATTAAAGTTTTTAAAATATCATAAATCTAATAATAAAGTGATAAAAAAGAACCCCAAACCATTAACTTCGAGCTTTGTTAAACCTTTGACAAATGGGGCGGCCAGGCCAATAGATAAATATGAATGAATGAAGAGAAGTGTTTTTACAACTGATTCACCTCTTTTTTGAATTGCCACTTTTTATCGTTATTGTTATTTTAAGTAACCACTTAAAATGAAAGAAAAATAAAAGTTATTTCGTTATTTCAACTTTGATGTATGATTACACAGGTAAATACCCAGATACTACGTTCATTTGTTTGCCGTATTGTGTGCGGTGGAAATGTAATGGAAATACTTTCTGAATGCACATAAAAATAGAAATAAAACACAAAAAAAAAGTTAAATTTGTTTGAAAAGATATAGTAATTAGCTTAGATGATGGCCGGCACGAGTATTCATGCCGGACTAAAAGAGTAGAGATAGAAACCAAAAAAAAAAAAAAAGAAAGAAAAAAATCAAACAAATATTTGTTTAACAAGAGGCAAACAGTGTTGGTGTTAGTGTTGGTATTGGTCGTTTCTATTAAAATAAAGACATGTGTGCGTCTGTTGCATCAGTCGGTGGTTTTTGTGTGTATTTTTTTGTGCCTCTCAGTCGGTCAATGTTAATTTGTTTATCAAAAAGCACACACTCACACAAACTTTTGCACAAAGGTAGACCAAAAACAAAAAAAAAAGTTAGAAAAACTTTAAACACTTAAAGATATTAAAATGCACTTTAGTGTTTATATGGTTTCGTTGCCTAGTTGCCAGTTTGATTAGAATGTGTGTATGTTGGCTACCTGGCTGGCGGTTTGATTGTTTAGTTGGTCATCATTATCATCACTTTGCATCACATTATATAAACGTACAGAGGCAGACGACAGACGTAGCAAAATACAGACAGATAGACAAATTCTTCTGTGTAAAACACAAAACACACACACACACACCAACATGACTGACATGCAGTTTTCAACACACGTCCGTCCATACCGGTACACACATATGCATTATTTAGTCTATCAGCCCAAGTTAGATGCTACAGACAGTCGTCATACATTTAGTTGTTAAAATAATTCATTACAATTTTTCTCCTGTTTGTTATTTTATTTTATCTTTTTTTTTTTTTGTAAAATTATACAAGTTTGTTTTTATAATTTATTTGATTTGTGGCTTTTTGGTCTGGCTGTTCTGCTATTCAGAAGAAGTCTGTAGTAGCAAATGTTTGAGCGGCCAACGTAAATACGAAACATGCAGCAAATAAGTTTATTTTGTAAATTATTATTTTTTGTAACTTATTTTTTGTGTGTTTTAAAACCCAAATCAAACGTTATACAGTGGCAAAATAATATATGTATGTATGGATTTGGAAATCCTTTTAAAATTACCCACATAAACATGTTTAAGAAAAACATGTTGCTAGAAAAATAATTAAGAAAAATATATTTAAAAAAAAACGTTTTTATAACCTTCACCAAAAATTGTAAGGGTCTTTATAGGTTTGTCATTGCGTCTGTAATTTCCACAATATTTATACCAGGTCCATATAGTATATATATTCTGAATCCTTATAGATAGGGAAGTTGAATGAGCCATGTCCGTCTGTCCATCTATCCGTCTGACCGTCTGTCTGTCTTTACGTGAAATCAATTTTCCGAAGACACTAGAAGAGCTAGAGACTTGGGTCTTGGACTGAAATGTAAGGATTTTTCTTAAGATGCTTCGTATTGAAGATCAGCAAAAATAAAATATCAGTTGATTTAACTGAAAAGTTTTTCACTGAAGAAAATATGAAAGTGTGTTCAAGTATGCAGTTTAAACTTATTTTTTTTATTGTTTGAAATTTTATATTTATAAGAGAAAGGAAAGCCTGTATTATATTCAGTGAATAACATATTTATGCATTGTTGAAGGGTATATAAGAGTCGGCACTACCGAATATAGCACTTTTACTTGTTTTTTCTTAAAATCAAAAAGCAAGATGTTACCGACGTTACGAAGTGAATATGGTTTAAATTCAGTGTCTTTAGTTAACTGACTTTTGCGGTTTAACTAACGATTTTTCATGGAAATCTCTTTGGTTAAGCCAACATCGTTTTAGTAAACTGAAGACTCTGAATAAGAGACCATTGAGAAATTTATAGCTTTATTCACAATTTCCAGAATTTCATATTATATGTTTGTGTAATTGTAAACTTTTCCCAGAAATTGTAAATGAAAAAACATTAAGGGCCAAATTTACAGTAATTAGTTAGCTATTAGTAAACTAAAATGATAACTATTGTTTAACTAATACTTCATATTCACAGTGTATTTTTTAACCAACACTCTTAATATGAATAAAAAATGGTAACCCTATCAAACTATCAACTTTCAGTACTGCCAATTCCGTTATAGCATATGGTTTTTGTTTACATTTGATGTATTATTTCTTAAAAAATGGCGTATACATTCAAGAACTTGCCACGCCTACTTGCTAAGACGGCATCTTTCCATAAAATCTTTTTAGATTACGTTGGCGACGCTAAGCAACAATATTCCGCGTATTATCAGTATCAGTATCACTTTCAATATCGAACTCCGCGTTTTCAATTTCACATGTCATATCTAAAATTTTTCACAAAACAAAAATACTAATAATAAATTCCAAAGAATCAGCTGTTGTCTAAATATTAGTTAACCAATGACGTTTGATGGTTTAACTAATGTTAAACTAGAAGCTGTGAATCA
This sequence comes from Lypha dubia, assembly GCA_947311025.1. Taxonomy (NCBI): domain Eukaryota; kingdom Metazoa; phylum Arthropoda; class Insecta; order Diptera; family Tachinidae; genus Lypha; species Lypha dubia. The sequence goes on along the minus strand of OX371264.1, from coordinate 73,256,377 downwards.
TATAATATTAGCTAAACTGTTGCTATTAGCTAACTAATGACTGTGAATTTGGGCCTTAATAGTCACAGCAGATTAGTTAAACACACAGCTAATTTCTGCAAAAGTTTTCATTTAAAAATTAATTTCAGTTTTATAGTGTCTTCCTCCCTAAGAAAAAATGTTTTTAAAAAACGCTAAACGTTTCAAATAGTACGCTTTGCAAAGAAATCTTTTAAGAAAATTTTCTCTCTAAAAATTTTTAAAGGAAAGTACCTTTAAAAAATTCCCTTTAAAAAATTCCCTAAAAATAACTTTTTAAAAACGTACCTTTTAAAAATGTTTCCTCAAAGAAAGTACATACGAGTATCTTTAGTTTTCTTTCATTCGTGCAAGTACAGTTGCAGCTAAAACAAATTCCAAAATTTGCATTCGAACAATATTTTCGACATCGTAAATTAGCGGGTAAATTTTTTTTTTCAAAATTTACTGTCTAAAAATGTACATTTTAAAGGGCTAGATTTTCACAGACGTATCTTGAACACAATATAGTGTATTTTTTTAAAATTTATTTTAAATAAAGTACTTATTTAAATAGAGAGAAAAAAGGGGGAAAAAACGAACCATTGTAGGAAAGAACATATCGATGGTCACAAGTAGAAAAGCCCTCTCGTTTTTTTTACGAAATTGAGTTTTTCAATGAATCGAATACATTTCACACAAAAATTTATTGCAATAGTATTAAAAATAACGATTTTACAAGCAATTGTAGAATCATAGTTGTATTGAGATCGTTACAGTTTCTATTATGTTTTTACCTTCTCCTGTACAGTTAAAATTATTCGAGTTAGGGCCTTTCTACTTGTGAGCATCGATATATATTTTTTTTAAAACTTATTACAATACTTTTTTAAACAAAGTAAGTAACTGGCAAAATATATAGTTTTTTAAGAAAAATTCATTTTGAAGATTTTTTTTAAAATAATACGTTTAAAAAAAAATCCATTTAACAAAGTACTTTTTTTTAAAAAGTACTTTAAAAAAAAATCCATTTAAAACAAAATATATAAAAATAAGTACTTTTTAATTAAAAGGTACCATCTAATAAAAGTCCTTTTCCACAAAAAACTTTTGAATATAGTAATACTTAAAAGAGACTTTACAAAAGTAATTTTCGAAGAAGCATTTAAGAACAACTATTTACTTTTTATTAAAAAGTTACCTGCTAATAAAAGTCCTTTTCCACAAAAACCTTTTGAATATAGTAATACTTAAAAGAGACTTTACAAAAAGTACCTTTAATAGAAACTTTTAAAAATAAGTATCTACTTTTTAATTAATAGGTACCTTCTAATAAAAGTCCTCTTTTACAAAAACCTTTTGAAAATAATAATACTTAAAAGAGACTTTACAAAAGTACCTTTCGAAGAAACATTTAAAAATAAGTACTTCTAAATAAAAAAAGGTACCTTGTAAAAAGTATATATTTTTGAGCACCTTTTTAATATAGTAATTCTTAAAAAATTACTTTAAAAAGTTTATCCTTTGCAAATACCTTTTTAAAAACGAATCTTTAAAAATAAGTAGGTTTTTATAAAAAGTTACAACTTTTCAAAAGCATATCGGTTGAAAAAAGTACCTTACAAAAAACAACTTTTAAAAAGAGTACCTCGCAAGAAAACTACGTTTTTAAAAACTTGATTTTAACATAAGATCTATTTAGAAAAAGTACCACTTAAAAAACACATTTCGAAATACGTCTCCTTAAAAAGGTGCTTAGCTTTCGAAATAGAGTACCTAATAAATAAAGTACTATTTAAAAATAGAAATTTTGCAGAAAGTACATTTAAAAAAGTGCTTTGTAATAATAATACATTTTAGTAAATTTTGCGTGAAAGGAATGTAATTTTAAAAAATAAGTGTCTGAATGTAGCTTCAAAAAAAAAACGCCAATTTAAGCCAGCGGTGGCCGTTTTGGTTCCAGGGATCCAAACCTCAATCGGCTTTTTAAATGTATACAACCGAATGAAAATGAAAATAAAAAATCTTCTCAATAAAAGCAATGGAAACCAAAATCTTTCAAATAAATATCGTTTTTTAAAAGGAATCCTTTTTTTTTATTCATAAATTATTTTATTATAAATCTGTTTTTTTGAAAAATTTAGTGACAAAAGATTTGCTCCATTAAAAATGTCAACAAAATTAAAAATAAACAAGTAAGAGTGCTATATTCGGCCTTCCCGAATCTTATATACCCTTAACCAATGCATAAATATGTGTTGCACTCAATATAATACAAGCTTTTCTTTCTCTTATAAGAATAACATTTCAAACAATATAAAAAGGAATTTTAACTGCAGACTTGAACACACTTTCATACAAAAAATACAGACTGGTTAAAATATTTTACAATTTTCCATCCATCAGTGAACAAAAAGTGTGTTTCTATGAAAAAATACTTAAAGTTGTTATTAAGTTAATATACACATGACACTAACAAGCCTCAGTAGCACGAGGGATCGTGCCTTGAATTATAATCGAAAGATTCCATATTCAATACTGCTGAGGCAACTCATGTATTTATAAATTTATTTCTGAAAGGGTTACATATGTAGATATCTTCATTTATTTGTATATATATAATTCAATATCAGAACCGATATTTTTGATGATTTTCAATACAAAGCATCTTGAGAAAAATCCTTACATTTCAGTTCAAGACCTAAGTCTCTAGCTCTTCTAGTGTCTTCGGAAAAGCGATTGCACTGTACGTGATAGACGGACAGACGGATAAACGGACAGACGGACAGACGGACATGGCTCATTCAACTTCCCTATCTATAAGGATTTAGAATACATATACTATATGGACCTCGTATAAATAAATATTTAGGAAATTACACACGTAATGACAATCGTATAAATACCCTTAACAATTTTGATGAAGAGTAAAAAAATGTGCCCAAACTTATGTATTGAAAACACCAACACAGACTTTGGGGCCAATTTTCCTATTTTTTAGGGGCAATTTTTAAGTTTAGGGCCATTTTTAAAATTATTTAAAAATATTTTATTTTATTACATATTATTTTTGGGGATAAATATTTTAGAGAAATTTTTCCTATTTAGGGGCCAGTTTTAATGGAGCCCAAAAAAACATTTGTCTTTCAAAAAATAGTTTTTTTTATTAACAAAATACCAATTTATATATATAAAAATAAGTTGCATCCTGTTAGACATTGATGTTTTCTAAAATGCGTGAACCGATTTCTGTTTCTGCAAGGTTCATATGAAAGGTGACGTCAATACCAAGGTTTTTATGTATAACCGGTCTCTGTATGTGTATTGGTTATAGAGTTATAGCCATTTTAGTTAAGGCACTTTTTACCTGGGGGACTAGTGTGCCCCTTCTTTGTATGGGGCACTTCCAGTAGAGCTAGAAAGCTTCACATTAAATATCCTGACCGTTAACTGTTAAATAAATGTACGTAAGTTCCATGCGAAGCCGGTTTTTTAAAATAAAAAAAAACGTTAAAAATATTCATAAAAATTTTAATATTTTCGGTACAATTGAATCACACAGCACTGTACTTTTATCGGACGTTGCATGCAACGTGTATTTATTATTTAACTTTTTAAATTTGATGCTTTATAGTAGACGAAAGTGTGTGTGTGTGTGTTTGACATTGTGTACGAGTGATTTTGGCTGTATTTCACTTTTGGTTTTTCCGACACTTTTCTATTTTCTATTTACTTTTTTTGTAACATAAAGTATTTGCGTTCGTCTGTGTTAGAAAACTCTCCATAAGTACAAATAAATAGTGGTGTTTATTTAGTAGTTTGTTACCTTAAAAGTTGTGACACTCTATGCGTCAAACACATGCAAGTTGAAAAATGCAAACTTTTAGTTTAGAAATATTCATAGAATTGTAAATACAAACTGGCCCTTAAGCTTCTCTTTCGGTTTGGTGCATGGTGTGTGTGTGTGTGTGTGTGTGAGAGTGTTTGTGAGGCGAATGCAAGCACAAATTTAAAATGAAGTCATGAATCATTTTTCAATGTCTCTCGGCACTTGCACTTCGTCGTCCTTGTCGTCCTCATCGTCTGCAACAATATCATCTACGTCGTCATTATTTAATGGTTTTGTTCTACACTAATGTTACTATTTATGTACAGATAGATGTGTTTGTATTTATGTATGTGTACTAAGTTGCAGTTACTACGAGAGAGTACATGCATCAGTGTTGATTTAAGGTGTGATTTGATGACTTCTTCAAATGTAATTCCACATTTTTATATGAATTATTTGTTCTTTCGTTTTTTTTTTGTTGTTATTTTTGATAACCAGAGGTAAAAAGCCAAACTAATGTTTGTGATGCTGCTGCTGCTGTTGGTTACTCTGACTGATGCTGTTGGTAGTATAAAATTTGTGTGGCTTTTACTGTTGTTGTATGCAGTTGCAATTGTTTTCTTGTTTTATTTTGTTTTATTTGTTTGCCTGAAGCCTGTTGCATTTTTTATATCTTTGGCGTTGTTTTATTTGTTGCTTTTAAAAATATTTATGTCTTTACAAATAAACCATTTTAGACAAAAGAACAGTAGGACGAACATAAAATGAACATTCGGAACAGTTTAGAAACGTACAGATTTGTTAAATTATTTACAATGTATGTGTGTATCTCAATATTTTACTTGGCATATAGACAATATTATCAGTCTTGTCACAGAAGTCAATCCCGATGGAAAGTAGTTTTAATTCCGAAAGTTGAAAACGTAAATTTTCTTTGTTAAAAAACCACCGACTTTTAAACTTCAAAATGAAATTGGCAATAAATTTTTCTACTTACTTATATTTTCAGTCAAAGCAATAAAATAAGTTGCTTATTTTTAGCAGCGCTAGAAAAATAATAAGCTTTGCATGTCACTAAAAAAAAGCTTAATGTGAGCTTTGCTAGTAAAAACAAATTAAACAAACTACTTTGGGTACATTAAATTTTATCGAAATACCAAACAAAAAACGAAAACAAAAACTGTAGACTTTAAATCCGAAATTTAAATCGAAATACAATTGAGGAATGAAAACCATTCCGAACGGAATGTATGACCTGCCCTTGAATGTCACTTTTAGGAATATCTAGATAATTAATAGACAATTGCATTTTTTGTGGTGCCTTTCATGCACCTATTAAACAACCGATTTTTACAAGACTTTTACCAAATTAATGACATTTTTTCACAGAATTGAACGAGGTATTTTGGGTTTTTGTGGGTTCAGTATTTTGGGAGCTATAACCGTTTAAAGTTCCTACTAATACATTCACACTTATTACTCATACATTTAAGTTAAAGCCAAACAAAAGAAAAAACAAACAACATATACATGTGTTTTACACATTTGGGTGGAAATTTTAAAATAACAACAAGACATTTATGCATACTAAGATGTGGGAGAAATCTAGGAAAAAAGTAGAGAGAGTTGAGTAAATTGATTTAGTTCAATGGAAGGTATTTAAGCGTTCTTTTTTTATTTTTAATTTTTGTAAATTCAATCAAATGTATGGTTAAATAATTGTAGTTTTGTTTGTTTTATGACTGTTTTATAAGAGAATTTTTATGGTTTTTCTTTCTATGACTAGAACACCGTTGATTGGGTCGACCGTTGGTACACACTAGTTTTAATAATTCAAAGTTATTTATTTTTAAGGTGGCCACTTATGATTAGGAATATCAACTATGTATTAAACAGATTTATTTTAACGAAATAGAATACGAGAGTAAATGTAACATCTCATATCTAGGCGCACGGCAGTGCGCCAGGCCAAGTTCGGCCACGCAGTGTGTATATTTACACGAAAGCATTCGAAACCCTCATAATTTTGCTCCTCTGGATCATAATATAATGAAACTTGAAACATAAGGTCCCCCCAAAGAAGATATGACCTCACAGGTTAAATTTGAAAGTTCTACCATAAAAGCTTCCCGAGATATTAAGGTGTGAAAAGTCCATATTTTAGTACATATTCACTGACTCACTGACCGACTCACCAATATTATTGGACACTTCCAGTAAAGCTAGAGAGCTGAAACTTGGTACACAGGTAGCTCTTGGTGAGAAAATAACCAGAAAAATCTGAAAACGGGCATTTTCCACCCGGAGGGACTAGCGTGCCCCTTCTTTGTATGGGGCACTTCCAGTATAGCTGGAAAGCTGAAATTTCGTACACAACTAGGCCCAGATAAGCAATACATATAAATATTTATACAAAAACAACTTAGAAAAAAGAAGTGAGATCCGCACAAAAACACAAATGTGAAAATAAGGCCAAGTTCCTATCCAAAATATTTCGGCCGTAAAAAGTACTGAGATCAAAATAAGGACCAAGATCATGATAGGTACAATTCCATCTTATTTCTAGAATTCTTGGCAAAATGTTGCCAAGCTTATAGGTTGCCTAGAACAAGAAATCTACTTTCAAATTCATTTGAACACAGGCTATATTATATAGTCTTATGAAAAATGTAAAAAATGGCAAAAATCCATATTTGATCGATTTTCAGCTGAAAAACAGTCATAGAACTCTTATATTTGATTTGAACTAATGTTTTCTGTCGCAACATCGAATCGCATTTGTGTTACATTTTCTAATCTAATCTTTGAAAGCGACCGACTTTGCCAGAAAATGTTTGCTGGGTTTGCGTGTAGATGCGTAAAGTGGTATGCGCAAAAAATGCCTGTATGAGTGTAGTGTAATATATCAGGTGTTGAATATTACTGTTGACAGACAACACACTTGATGCCGATTTGTTTATTTGTTTTAAATTATAAAGTTTTTTCTTTGTTTTGTTTTTGTTAATTAAACATTTTAATAAACAAATGTATTCATGCATGTCATGTAGAAAGTGTGAGCATGAGTTATTATTTATTTAGTTCATGTTATTTTGTTGCTGTGGTTTATATATTCTTCTAAGGGGTTTAATAAGTTATTTGATAAAGTGGCGGCTTATTTTCTTATGATTATTTTTATTTTTATTTTGGAATCATATTCTGTATGTCTTTCATTCCCATGATCTTAATGACGTTGACGATGATGATGATGATGATGATAATGCTGAAAAAGATGAGTAAGAAAATCTTTATATTTATTTGTTTGTTTGTTTAAAACAACACACCTTTTTATGTTCAAAATACTTATTTATCATACGAGATTAGTTGTGGGTGTCTACATGAACATGTGCATTTTTAAAGCTGCTAATTTAATAAATCAACAAAGTGGCGCGGGGATGTTGAAAAATAAATGTTTTAGTTTTTTTTTTTTTTTTTTAACAAAAAAGCACTAATATTTTTTGTAAACGATTAGATAATGTTTGGTTTAAAAGTTATGTAGTTATTATCAAAAAATTTACAAAATATATGTGAATAAATAAAATATTACAAAATTTAAAAATAACCAAAGTTTAATTAAACTTAAAAGAGTAATAAGCAAATTTTAGCGCACCTTGAAACATACTCATAAGAAATTGTTTGTATAATGAGCATTTAGAAAATTATAAGCACAATCGATCGTACTCTATTTAGATGTAAATAAACTTTTATAAAAAAAAATTACAATTAATATACATATACAAAAAAGCAAGGGCCTGTGCTAATCATATATTCAAAACGAACGTTAATCAAAAATATACTTAAGTTTAAAAATCAAACCAAAAATGTTTGTCTTAAGTAGAACAAAAAATCATGAGATTGGGCATTGTAGGATATATTTCGCTGGTAACACTGTAATGTTTAATATATGACAATAAATAAAAAACAAAACATAAAATTCCCCAGCTAGCATTCATTAGTAGAGATAAGTCGCGTATTCTACTTGTATTTGTAATTGTGTATAAATAGAATATGAGGCGAGGTTTAGTGGCTTTTACCGAAAAACAACATTTGTTCTATTCAGCCAGTGCTGTTGAAAAATCTACAAAAGGGATGTATAAATATTAAATTTTTCCTTTGTTGCTCGAAATATGTTAACAATGTCTACACAGAGCCAAAACTGCCTAATAGAATCATGAAGATTTTCTCTATGAAACGCTTTTAGGCTAAGGGGTATCCCAGCAGAAAGAAGCGAAGATTTTTCCGAAGAGATTCCTTATTGTGTTTATGTGGTAAATCTTTTTAATTTTATCAAGAAGGAAAACACATAAAATCAAGAAGAAAACTTGTTATTCACAATTTTTTTTACCCAATTTCCGTTATTTTTGGCACCAAAAATACAATCCATAGAGAAAAACTTTTTGATTCTATTAGGTTTTTATATGAATTGTATAAAAAAGGGATTTGTTATTGATTTCATTAGGTTCCTGTATGATCATGTGTAAATTATTTTCTTAAACTGGCTGCTAACATGTAGCAAGGTTTAATAGTGAAGTGGTTATAGTGCCTATTAACGAAACCAAAGCTCCTGGGTTCGAGTCCCAACAGACGTACATTTTATAAAAATGTTTTCATTACCCCACATCCAGATAATACAACTTCATGTTGTAAATAAGCATTCCCGGAGTACCATGACGTTCTGATGCCATCAAATTTGTATTTCCTAACATCACACAGAGAAAATAGTGCCTAATAAATACCTAATAAAATAAAACAAAATTAATAACAAATCTCTACGAATTTTTTTCAAGAAGGAAGGAAGTCTTATTATTTTAATAAGGAAAACCTTTTTGAAAAAATCAATAAGAATACCTAATAAAAACCATAAGTTTCCTTCTTTATTTTTTCCAAAAGGTTTTCCTTATTAAAATAATAAGGCTTCCTTCTTCTAAAAATCCGTAGAGATATTTTATTAATTTTGTTCTATTTTATTTGGTAATTATTAGGCACTGTTTTCTCTGTGTTACCTAATATTTCTCTGATTATAATTTAAAAAAATATTACAATTGATATAAATTTTTTAACGTTCGCAAAGAAATTATGAAAAAAATTACTTTAAAAAACAGTCATGCAACAACCACAACTATAATTATTTAATGCCATATTTGCATAAATTTTCATATTTATATTAAAAATAAAATAGAACTGTGAAATGCTACAACGCACAATAATCCACAATATTTTGTTCACTTCTGTGTGTAAATATTTTGAATTTTGTAAAAGTTTTAATAAAATCGGTTAAAAAAATGTAGTTATCAAATCCATCACAAAAAACAATATTTCCTTTTTTTTTTTTTTTTTTTTTTTTAATTAGGACCAGCACTCAGGAGATGACCCGTACGTATGCAGTGCATTGTGCCGGAACGCAGAGAGAGAGGGAAAGAGTAAAGAAGATAGATGTTGAAAATGTAGAAGGCTTAACTCTTTTACAACTCTGCTTTGCGCGTTATGTTAATTTTTATAGTAGTGTTGAGGCGCCTCCGGTGTTAGGTAGACGCATTAACTTTGTCAAGCTGTATTGGCAGGCATTTTATTAATTGTTTTACTTCGCCGATGTTTCTGCTAACCGACGAAGGAGGGCGATGTTGTGTACATTAGCTTGGAACATCATCAATCGCTGTCGGAACAGTTTTTTAGTGACCAGTGCTATGCCTTCATCACTTAAATAGTCCGACAACAATTAATACAATGTCTCACTAATGTACATTACAGAAATTAATAATGTCAAGTGACTTGCTCTGGCCAGGGTTTGAACCCAGGCCCCACGTCATTGTTTGCTTAGTAGTCAACGCGCTAACCACTTCAGCCAACACCACCCTCAAATTATTTTATGAGCATTAAATATGCAGCAAAAATTTAAATAAAAGGTTTTTGAATAAGAGTGATTTATTTCTTTTAAAAACACACACTTTTTGTTAAAGATATTCAAAAGTTGTTTATTTAATGTGAGGTACAATCGATACAATTAAGTTCTAAATAAAACGTCATTAATATGGCCTCCACGACTTCTTCTGCAAGAACGAACTCGATGAACTCAATTTTCACTAAACCACTTTTTCCACTAAACCAAGTCGTATGTCATGAATGGCCGGTTCAATATTGACTTGTAAAGCTTGAAGAGAGTCTGGTTTATTTCGAAATACCAATGACTTCAAATAACCCCACAAGAAATAGTCTAATGGCGTTAAATCACAACTTCTTGGAGGCCATTCAATATCAAAATTTCTTGATAAAAGTGGGCCACATCGGAGAAGATGATTTTCTTAAAAAAATCGTTATCGTTTTCAAGTTGTTCCAAGGCAAAATCAGCAAATTCACGACGTTTACGGTGGTCCGACGACATCAGTTCAGTTAAGTGAGAACAATTTCATACGGATGCAAACCAAAATTCTTTCTCAAAATCCGCCAGGTTGTGGTTCGAGACAGTCCCAATTGTTGAGAGCGTCTTGGAATCGACAAATTGCGGTTTTCACCAACATGTGCCTGAACAGCAGCAATATTTGCATTACTTCGAGTGGTTCTTTGTCTTATTGGCACTTGAACATCATGTAAAGAAAATGTAGGCTCAACATTTTCAACAATTCTGCGAATAGCAAGCACACTTGGACGATTATTACGACCATAAAATGGCAAAAGCGCACGAAAAGTTACAAATGGAGAACGATTATTTTGGTAATAAAACTGAATAATTTGTAAACGTTGTTCTTGCGTGTATCTCTCCATGATGAAATTGTAAACACTACTGAATACAATGAAAAACAAATGACAGATCATGACGTATTACAAATGGCCGAAACGTCACTTCAAAATCATATCATTCCTATTGGAAAACGTTATATATGTTCCAAAAATTACGAAAAGAAATACAAGACGTTTCGTTCTAAACACACGTTGTCGTTCGATATAAACAAAATTTTGATATATAGAGTAAAATATGCAAAAATATGTGAAAATATGCTCTAAAAACTGAATTATAAATATTTAAATCCGTTAAAAAACTCGGAATACATTTAAAGCATATGGATAATTTTTTAGAAAGTGGGAGAGTGATTATTATTTTTCGTAAATTTAAAATCACTAGAGGAACATTTTTTTAAATTTAGATGAATTTCTGATTAGAAAAACACAACTTTTTTAAATTATTTTTTTTGCAAAAATCCATTTTAAAGTTTTAAAAATTTGAAAATATGAGGAAAAATACAAAAACTAAAAACTGCTTAAAATATGTGGCGAAGTTCGAAATATACAAAAATATTCACTAACAAAAAAATAAAAATATATTTGAAAAATTACGAAAATATATTACAATTGCAAGTAAAAGCAATTAAATATACTGAAAAAATTAAAAATTTAACTCAAATATGCGCTGCAGTAGCAAATATGCAAAATTGGAAAAAATATGCAAAAATATGCACTAAAAAAAATTCATCCCGGAGCTGACTTAAAAATGTTTAAATTAAAATAAAATTAATTAATTTAAAATAAATCATAAGAATTTGGATAATTTGTAAAAATTTGAGAAACAATTATTTAACCTAAATTTAAAATCTCTTAAGAAGTTTTTGTAAAAATATAGAAAAATATCTGCTCAATACACAAATTTTTTTATACTTCTGTTCTAAAAGCGTACATTAAAGTTTGAAAAGATGGATATGATGCTGAAAAACACTTATATACTAAACAAAAACTAAAATTATTTTAAATATGTTTTTAAATTGTTTAAATTTGTAGTCAAGTGCGAAATATGCAAAAATATGCTTTAGAAAATCCCTAAAATAAATTTTAAATTGTGAAAAATATATCATTGATGTAAGGAAAAACAAAGAAATATATATAAATGTCCCGAACATGCGTTGGAGTTGGAAATATGCAAAAATATGCACAAATATGCAAAAATATACAGTTAAAAATTAATGCCAATATTCTTAAAAAGTTCTAAAACGTATAAATATTTTATTTAGACCAACATATATTGCACAGGAAAAAATATGCTAGTGCATATTTTTGGTTTCTTTGGTAATCATCCAAAATGTAGGACTGTACAGAACTGCCGTCAATAATCAGTTGAAATATATTTCATAATTTCTTATAATTTTTATGTATATATATTTAATGTACTCATCAGACTTCTTAATAACATTGTTGATTCATAATGACTTCGATTTAACCAAAACCGATTTTTTCCCAATTCTTTTAGAAATACTTAGGATTTCACTTAAAGCTCAAATTCCATTAAAACTTTTCACTTTTTAAAACATAAAAAAAATAATATCTCATCTTTTTTTGTATTTTACGGCGGCGACTAATGAGTCAATTAAATGTGAGTTTACAACAGATGCACCTTCAAAAGTAAATAAAGTCGCTAAACCCTGTTGAGGTTCTTCTTACAAATCAATGGTGTGGTTACCAATGAAAGTCTTTCTTTGAAAAAGAAAATATAATAAATATTACAAACTCATAAATAAATAAAATAAAGCTATTAAAAGATTTTCAACAAAACAAAAAAACAATAAAAAATGTATTAAAGCTTTGTGACTGCTAAAGGGTTTGAACAAGACACTGTGCATCAAGAAAACTCCAGCTGAGACAAGTGTTAAGGGGCTTGTCGTATTAACTGTGCGTGCGTGTGCGTTAAAATATCAAACGGGCTTAGAGGTTTTATTCAGATGTAAATTAGTTTATTTTTTAAATAAACTTAAATGTGGCATTAATTTGTTTATAATAGTGTCATATTCATTTATTAATTTATAAAGATTATAAATTTTTTGAATTATTTGAATTTATTAAAAAATTTTTTTTTGTTGGAATTTTTATTTTCTTTTATATTGATTGCTTTGCAAGAGAGCAGACAGCAGCATTTAGGCCACTTTCAGAAAAAGAAGAAAAAAACAATAACAGAAATATGATTTAAAATCAATCGTAAAATATGCAAATTTGATTGTAGAATTGAATGGTGTGGAATGGTGTTAAATACAAATTTAAATATTTTTTGATTACAAAAATCAAATGTTTTGAAACATACGAAAAATTATGTCAGCAATTTGTAATTTTTTGTACATTTTGTATGACTAAATTTAGATTTGTGACATCTTGTTTAGTAATAACGATTGTACAGTTTCAACGAGTTTTGAAAGTTTTTGTTATTTCTGTAAATGCACCACATAATTTTAAATAACATTAATATTTTGTAAAGACTTAATTTTATATCTGCTAAATATACAAGATTTAAATGTAGAACTTATGTTCCTTAATATTCGGGAAGGCAACACTATTATTTTAATTCTAATAAATTAATTTTGATGATAAGTTGTAGCCATCTCCAAATGCTGCATGGCTTTGCGTTCCCTAGACCGCGCGAAAAATCGTTTTTGTTTCATTTGCTTAAAAGTCATTACATGCGGCAAAAATTTGTTTCATAAACTTCAGCTAAGCTCAGCAAAAACTAAAAAAAGAAGTCCACGAAAACAAAAACGGAGTTCTGGGTAATTCCAATATTGCACGCATTTAAATTCAGTTGAAATATATATATATTTTTTATATATTGCGATGACATTGCCTGGCAACCCATCATTTGCTTACATTGGCCAAAATCTCTCAGAGATCTTTTGTATATATGACCAAACTAAAACTTTCATGAGCTACAACATTTTTCACAAACTCTATTTAGGAATTAAAGCTGTTTTGTTTAGTCGACCAAAAACTGTCCCAAACATGACCTAAGAGTTACCTAAACCCAACCAAAATCTAACCTAAAGTTAGCCAAAATTTGACCTAAATCTGACCTTAACTTGGCCTAAAACTCTGCTTAAACTGCCCATGAGCTAAGCTTTACATAGCCTTAACCAAAGCCAAACCAGACCTAAACTTAGCCTAAATCTTAACTAAATCTGACCTAACGATAACCAAAATTTGACTTAAACCTGAGCTTAACTTGGCCTAAACGTTACCTTAAACTGGCCATGAGCTAATCTTAACATAGCGTAAACATAATCAAAACCTAACCTAAACCTAGACTAAATCTAAGCTAACCCTTACATACCTTTAACGTAAAACCTGACCTAAACCTTATGTAAACTAAAACTAAATCTAAGCTAATCCTTAATTTAACCTGACCTGAACCTAATCTAATCGTTACCTAAACCTAATCTAAACCAAAACTTACTTAAATTTATCCTTAACTTGTAATAAACCTAACCTAAACCTTACCTTAACCTGGCCATGACCTTTCGTAAACATAATCTAAACCTAACGCAAAGCTGACCTAATCATAAAATAAATCTAAACTAGATTAAACATGAAGTAAACCTGAGCTGAGCCATATTAAAACTGACCTTCATTGTACGGTTCCATTTTGCGCAAATTATTTTAATTTGAGGAAATCGTGTCGAAGTGTTTCCTTTATGTTGAAGTAATTTGGTGATCGAATTTTCGAAATCAATTTCACGTTTGTGTTGTTTATTTATTATTTAGCATAAAACAATTTTAAGTAGAAAAATAAAAAAAAATTATAAAAATGTAAGATAACACCGAGCTTTTATTTAATTAAATTCAACACAACAACGACTTAATGGCAAAAGTATGTAACTACTTTTCAAGTGCTACAACTTTGTGTCAACGGTCGACGCCAAAAATCTATTTTTTCCAGTGCCATTTTTATTCGTACTGACATGTCACTTCTTCGGATTTGTAAGTCACGAATAATGCATGCCCCAAGGTTACATTTGTAATAATAGAAGCCGCGCAGTGTTGCATAGACAAAATTCGAAATAATTTGGAGCAAATTAAGAGTCATTTGAGATAATTTGCTCGTTTAAAAAAATAAATGGGAAATCATCTCGCAAATTACTTCATTGGCGCATATCATGTATACACAGAGCCAAAACTGCCTAATAGAATCAATAAGATTTTCTCTATGAAACGCTTTGAAACGCTGTTTTCTCTATTTTGATGTTAGGAAATACAAATCTGATGTCATCAGAACGTCATGGTACGTCCCGAATGCTTATTTACAACATGTATTTGTATTATCTGGATGGAGGGGTGATGAAAACATTTTTATAAAACTTACGTATTGAGGGAGTTGAACCAAGGAACTTCGGTTCAGTAGATTGGCACTCTAACCACCTCACTACTACACCTTACTATACTATACATGTTAGCAGCCAGTTTAAGAAGATGATTTATTGTAGCACAAAAAAATTACGAAAATATTTTTCCTATGTTTCCTCCTGTTTTCTCTGTGTAACTTGACCTAAACTTAACCTAAACTTTGCCGTAACCCAACCTAAACATAACCTCAACCGTACTCAAACCTGACCTAAACCTATAATCAATTTGACTTAAACCTATTATAAACCTGACCGAAACCTATCTCAAACCTGATGTAAGTCTTACCTAAGACTGATCTAAAACCAAATAAAATCTGAGCCAAATCTGACCTAAATTTAACCCAAACTTGACCTAAACCTAAAGCTGCAAAAGCTCCTTATATATTTATGTTTTTCATTCCTACATCGTTACGGAATAATATTTGTAATATCACTCTGTTGAAATATGTTGAAACTTAACTTCATACTTTGAAACATATTTCAGTCGGCATATTTATCTTGACGCACATAGAAAAAATCAATTATAAATGATAAATTATTATTATTAGGCTTAAGTTCAGTTTTATTGAATTAATGAAAATTCAAAATTACTATGAGTTTTTTATTTTTGAAAAACATAAGCATGTGCAAACAGATTAGCAGAACACATGAATTATTTTTAATTCTCGTATTCTATTTCTGTTGAAAACTTGGTTAAATAGTTGATATTCTTCCCAATTGGTATTCTCTTTACGAAAATTGTCAAGATGGACAATTGAACGCTGATCAGATGTGTAGCGGCCTTGAAATCGGTATACTGATACGTTCTGCTAATCTGATTGCACATGATAATGTTTTTCAAAAAATAAAAAACTCAGAGTAATTTGAATTTTCATTAATTCAATACAGTTCAAATAATAATTACGTTAATTCGTAATAATATAAAAATAAAAATCAGTTTTTTTTATATCTTTTGTAAATTCGTAACTATTTTATTGTAGAGAATTGGCGGCCCTCTATTGTCTTTGAATAAAATGTGTTTGCATTTATGTTCGCAATTGCTCAAATACTTAATCTCTTATCAGCAGTATTAAAATTTATCTAACAAATACTCGTACACTTGCAAGCGGTCTGTTAAATTATTGTTTTCAAAACAAAAAACAGCTGTTCTACAGACTTCCCCCAATATGTTAACAGTTGCTGTTAGTATTAACATTTACGGGCGACTTGAAAAGTATCTACAGCTTAACATCATCATCATTCTAGCAGATTATATTTCTCAGAAATTTATTTGGATTTTTAAAACCAAACCAAAACAAAACTTTAAACTCTCTATTATGAATTCTCTATAAACGTTTCTATGCTCACTTTGTTAATGTTTACACTCTCACTCACTCACGCACTTTGTTTTTTTGTATTTTTTTTTTTTTAGTGTTAATTCTCTGTTCATTTCTATCTCATGGATGAAGTTGTTTGTATACCATGTTTTATTTGTCGTTTTTCTGTGTTGTATGTATTTTATATTTCTTTTTTTGGGAAAACAAATTTAAAGCCAATGCACCCTAAAAATAATATATACGAGTACACAGCCGTCGTGTACTCACTATACTAAGGCGAATTTAGTGCAAAGGTAGTAGTTGTGTTGAACAACAAGATGAATTCGCTGCGAAATTATAACTGAATGTTTTAATTGTTTGAAGATACTCTTTAGTTCTATTGCGATATTGTCCGGGTACGGTTGCTAAAAGCGCTTGTTGGAATCTGTGTATGACGGCGTTGTCTAAACGACGGCCAAAAAACGGTATTGTTTGGTTTTCTACAATAAAAGAGTTTGTTTTTAATAAAACATTTTAAGAATTTTTTGGAAAAACAAAATCGAAATTATTGGTTGCTTAATTGTTAAAAACAACATTGAGCTGGAGTGTAAAATTATAAGTCACCCCACTTTTTTATAAACATTAACGACAATTTAAGCCGATAGTTGGGCAGATTCAAGTGTGATTTTTTTCTTAAATAAAAATAGACAAACAAATCGTGTATCTACACGTATGTACATACAAACGTTTATGGAAAACTTGCGTTTCGAAAAGTGAATATTTATGGAGTTTAGGCCTAAAAAATTAGATGCATAGAGAAAATCAAATACAAGCAGATGTACGAAAAACATCCTCCTTGTCGAAAAATAGATTTTTAGGTACTTTTTTTGGTAAAGACAAACAGTTTTTTAAGCAAATTAATGAAAGAATTAATATGGATGTTCACACTATCAGTTGCATCTTCAATTAGAGCATTTTAAAACTTTTTACAAAGTAAAATAGAAAATATTATAGCATTTTTTTTTAATGATGAGCCAATGCTCCGATCTGTTTTAATAAAAATATAAAAAATAAAAGAAACATACATATAGTGCGGGTTTTTCCTCTATTCACTCACACAATCAAATTCCGTGTTATTTCAACAAATGCGTTTTCCCTTATAAAAAGAATACAGTCAAAAGCAAAATAGAAAATTACCAAAAATAATAAATAAAATTTAATGTTGAAGAAAATTATAATTGAAGTGTTTGTGTGCGTGTGTGTGGTGTCTATTGAAAAAGAAAATTGAGATTCCCCAAAAAAAAAAAAAAAAAGAAAAAGAAAAATAAAAGAAAATTTGTATCAATAAAAAAAGCAAGAAATATTGCTCTGCATTAAGTGTTTCATAGAAGAAAGAAGAAAAATAAATAAATTTTCTTATTGGAATTAAAAGATAAAAAAGCATTATGGTGTAACGTTTTTAATAAAAAAAAAAAAAAATCAAGAAAAAAGAAATTTTTACATGTTAATTTTTTAAATTTGAAAATTTTGTTGTTATGCCAACAATAAAATGCAATAGAAATACATAAATTTTGAATACTAAAATTCAGTTGTTATAAACTATTAAGGAATTTTCTGGATACTCCAACAAGGATAAAGGATTAAAAAAAGGTTTGTAAAAATGCAAATTAAAATATTAGAAAAATGTTTTCTAGAAAATGTTTTAGCAACGGAACAAATTTCTTTAAATAAATTTATATAAATTTAGCCATAGAAACTTTTAGGACATATTTAAAAATTTAATTGAAAATTTCTAAGAAAGAAGGTTTTTTCTCAATCAAAAATATTCGGCAAAAATTAAATAAAAGGAAATTGCTCAAAATTATACAATTTTTTATTGCACGGCAAGCAGCACTAGAAGGGCGAAATTTAGCCATCTACATCCTGTTAATCGTTTATCGTTGAAATCTTTATACAACAATTTCGTTCTGTGACATGGATGTTTAACTTGAAATTGAACTTATTTGAGTTTAGTTCGTAAAATATTTAAATGCTACCGTTTCGTCGAGGAGTTTTAAACACCCCGGACTTAGACATCGTTGGTTGGTCTCATGTTAACTCATATTATTGCACCTTTACATCACTTAATTTTGTAGCTTCATATAAGGAATATATAGGCATGTTCTGAAAATCACTTTTTCGTAAAGTGATTTCAAATCACTGAATAGGTGTTCTGGGCGCACAAATGTTGGAAATTTCGTGATTTAAAACCGGCATGACGATTTCAAATCATTTAATGTTTTTGTTTTTTAATCATTTTTATTTTAACTCTACAATAAAATTATCACATGCATTTAAAATGACTTGTTATTTATTTTCTTTTGCAATGAATTTAATTATTTTAATTAGAATAAATTTACAAAACTTACAAATTTAGGGATGCTGCATTTTTTGGACATTCTTTTTAAATTTTGCTTTTAGATCAATTATTGCTCTAACGAACTTGCTGCAGTCATTTTTACGATATATTCACAAGAACTTTAACTTCAATTCTTAAATTTATTATAAAGGTTTTCCAATAGGGATTATATGATTTTGAAGTGACGTTTCGGCCATTTGTAATATGTCATGATCTGTCATTTGTTTTTCATTGTATTTATTAGTGATTACAATTAACAAATTATTCAGTTTTATTATTATTAAAATAATAGTTCTCCAACTGCAACTTTTCGTGCGCTTTTTTCCATTTTATGGTCGTAATAATCGTCCAAGCATGCTCGCTATTCGTCGAATTGTTGAAAAATTTTAGCCTACATTTTCTTTACATGATGCTCAATTGCAAATAAGACAAATAACCACTCGAAGTAATGCAAATATTGCTGCCGTTCAGGCAAGTGTTGCTGAAGACTGCAATTTGTCGATTCCAAGACGTTCTCAAGAATTGGGACTGTCTCAAACCACAACCTCGCGGTATAGATCGATGACAATCAACTTCTTATGGCCAAAAATTGAAAGAAGTTGATCTTGACAACATTTGGTTCCAACAAGACGAGGCTTCGTGCCACACAGCAAATGCAGCAATTGAATTATTGCGAAAAAAAATTAGAGATTCGATTATTTCAAGAAATTGTGAT
This sequence comes from Lypha dubia, assembly GCA_947311025.1. Classification (NCBI taxonomy): domain Eukaryota; kingdom Metazoa; phylum Arthropoda; class Insecta; order Diptera; family Tachinidae; genus Lypha; species Lypha dubia. The sequence goes on along the minus strand of OX371264.1, from coordinate 73,236,963 downwards.
ATTGAATGACCTCCAAGAAGTTGTGATTTAACACCATTAGACTATTTCTTGTGGGGTTATTTGAAGTCATTGGTCTTTCGAAATTAACCAGACTCTCTTCAAGCTTTACAAGTCAATATTCAACGTGCATACGACTTGATTTAGTGGAAAAAGTGCTTGAAAATGTGATTCATCGAATTCGTTACTACAGAAGAAGTCGTGGAGGCCATTTGAAGGACGTTTTATCGATTAATTGTAACGATTGTACTTCACATTAAATAAAAAGCTTTTTAATTTCCTTAACAATAAGTGTGCTTTTTTTTAAAGAAATCATATCACTCTTATTGGAAAACCTATAAAAAAAAATTTTATAAAGAGAAAAAATCAGTTGTTTGCTCATGATTTAGAAAATTGAAATCACCACTAAATATTAAAAATCTCGTTCTTTTCTAAACACCTAAATATCTCTTCTGTGATCTTAAAATTGTTCGTGATTTGATAACACCGTGATTTCAGAACAAAAAAAAAGGTGTAGAAAATGTGCTTTGGTGTCCCATTTCTTAAAAATGTTTTGCTCTCTTTTATTCCAAAAAAAAAAAAAAAAATCACAATCACTAATGGTGGAAGGCATTGCACTTTATGCCCCCTATAAATCGACATTATTGATAGTGCCCTGTAAAATAGATGGCAAAACAAGGAGTCCTGTAATTATCTAAAATAAAATATATAAATGGTTCAATAAGTAAAAGTGTCTTCTTTCTAAATCTGTTTATAAATATGAAATCGGTTGATTTTCAACAAAGTTACAGGTTGAAAGCTTTTCGTCGAGTTTACTGACTGTTGAGATCGAAGCTGCTTGTTGTAGCACGAATGTACACCTCTATTTCCTATTTATCCTTAAATTCATATGTCTCGATGTCAATACCACGCTGCTTATATTCATACATCAGCCTCTTCTGAAGTTCCATTTTGTTACCTGCTGTAGGCAGATTCAGCTTACTCAGCTCCGTTTTAGTTTCTCTACCTTAAGCACATCAAACTTCATGGGTTTTATTTTTGATAATTAATTAATGACCTCTTTTATTTTAAGGATGTGTTTTTTTTTTTTTTTATTAAGTTATGTCCTTTTTTAATTTTTGCCATCCTACTTCTGACACCAATTGTTTGTTACGTTTTTAGACCTTTTAGACAGGATGATTCTTCGTGACTCATTTTCCGCCTAAATTATACAGAGAGTTTAAATAAAATAAATTCTATTTGGAAGGTGTTTTTCTACAAATTAGCACAATAAATATTTTATTGAAATCAATTTAATATTTTCGAAGTTATAAGATTTTGAAAATATGATCATAAAAAATGTTTGGCTTAAAGCAGAGCTAAAGAAGATCGACCCAGTTGCTTTTAGTAATCTAAAAGTTATCAAATCAATATGAATTTTTTAGAATATATATTTGGATATATCAAGGCAACAGGGAACAATATAAAAATATAAAAAAATTTTCATTTTAGACAGGATGATTCTTCGTGACTCATTTTCCGCCTAAATTATACAGAGAGTTTAAATAAAATAAATTCTATTTGGAAGGTGTTTTTCTACAAATTAGCACAATAAATATTTTATTGAAATCAATTTAATATTTTCGAAGTTATAAGATTTTGAAAATATGATCCTAAAAAATGTTTGGCTTAAAGCAGAGCTAAAGAAGATCGACCCAGTTGCTTTTAGTAATCTAAAAGTTATAAAATCAATATGAATTTTTTAGATTATTTATTTGGATATATCAAGGCAACAGGGAACAATATAAAAATAAAAAAAAAAGGTTTTCATATGCGGTTGCCACAATACAAACAATTTGTTTGAGTAGAAAATTTTTACGGAAAGCAATCACTTTTTTCGTGTGATTTTCATTAAAATTTTATACTAAAATCGTTTGTAGGTATTGTGAAAATAGCAACTTAAAGGATTTTAATGCAATATGCTGTTTCTCTAAGACAGACAAATAATTTGAATGTAAAATTTTCATGGAAATCATTTAACTGAGTGCTTTTTATACCAATTTTATATTCGTCATCAACATTCGGCCTTACTGTGGAAACAGGACCTTAGTATACCAAATATAATTTTTTATACCTTCAATAAATAATATATCATGCATAAGACCGTTTTTTTTGTTAACAACATTAAGTCGGATTTCTTATCCACAAAAATATATTTAATTTTGATGGAATTTGAAAAATATTTACTATTATTTTTGTTGTATGTTGGGGGCTTGTCTAAATGGCCATGGCACAAAAGATCCAATAGGTGTCGCAGTGCAGGTCCTTGGACCAGATCTATCCCCTTTTCTATTGTCTAAATGCCTGCAATTCTTTGTTGCTTTTACCAAATCATCGGCAGACTTAAACAATATTTTCAATAGCAAAAATCATCTTGAGAAAGAAGAAAGAGCAATTAAAAACATAACAAGTTATATGGTCCTTGTAAACTAAATTTGGGTAATATTTTTAGTAGAAAGATTTGGATTTTAGACACGTTAAAACTTTAATTTAATGCAATCCACACTCAAGCAGCGGATCGTAAATGGTTTTCGCACGCCGCTACGGACACAAAAAAATTACTGCACCAAACGGTACAAACAACCATAAAAAGTGGATTAAAGAAAATTTAGCAAATTATTTTGTTGCAGTGCAATAATTTTATATTAAGCGGATTATCACGGGATTGATAACTTTTTTTTTTTTTTTTTGTTGATAATTTTATATAAGTTATAGATTCAATATTTGGAAAACTACCAGCGTGGAATTAACTTCATGTGAAGAAATAATAAATATATTGTAGTGCAACGAAATGTTTTGTTTCGATTTTATTTAACAAACTCCCACTTGTTGTTGCTGTACTGTTTCTTTTTGCGGTTGTACATTCGCTCTGTAGTGTTTATGGGTCAGGAGTTTCACCAAAATAATATATTTGGAATAAAAAAAAAAAAAAAAAAAAAAAAAACCATTATAAATGCGTGTAAAGCAAAGCTTTGGAACTTTAATTTAATGATAGTTAATGTGTGAGGTTCTTGGTCACTGTGAGTTCTTTATCTTAGATTTGTGTATAATTCCCGTATTAAAATTCCAGTCACTAACAATAACAATTTTATATTCACATTTAGCCAAGCCGCCTAAACAGTGGCAGAAGAGAAGGACATAAATGAAATACAATCAAATACTCAAATAGGTTATTGATTCGCTATGCAAACAAGAAATTTTATTGTGTTCTGTCGTGTACGTTTGAATAAATTAGTTCATATTCTTATATATTTATTCTTTTATTGGAACAGTAGTTGATCCTGTGCTCTATCATACAGATGATCAGCATGAACTTTAACTCCTCATAAAACCAAAACGAGTTTAATGCCTGTAACAAAATATTTTTGCCTTATGCGGTATTTACACTAAGCAACTTTTTTTTTTATTGCATGCAACTCCATTATTTTCTGCAACATAATTTACGAAATTTGCTCACAAAATATTGATTAAAAAGCAGTAAACAGATGAACATGAAAACATCAATCAAACAGTTGTATCGATCATCGGATTTAATTGTGTTCGAAAAGCATAAAACCAACATGTTTTCATGACGCCAAATGAATCCAATTGTGGACACTTCTCCATTTTTTAACAGCTGTTCATGTAAACAGTTTAAAAAGCGTATTTTATAAAACACATTTCAAATATATTTCACATTTGGAAAAAATTTCATTTGCGAAAAAATTTTAACCAAAATTAAAAAAAAACCAACCACAATTACACATTCGGGAAAAAAAGAACCAAAATGGTAACGCTGATAGGAACATATATGTATATATTGAAAATAAGAAAATAGAACTCAGAATAATTTTTAAAATATATCTAAAATTGATAGACAATTGCTCAGTGCAACACGAAAAAATATAACTATATAAGGACACACTACGTGGTAAAAGACAGAAAAGAAGACCCGTGTCTTCCAGTTTTGCCCCAAATCATGCACTTTATTTTTTATGGGCCTCCAAAGATTTGGGGCCGAGGTGTAATTTTTGCAAAAAAAAACTGATAATTTTCTCATGCACATATCTTGCAAACCGTTCGGAATTTTGATTTACTCTCTGAGAAGAAGTTATAGCTCTTGTTATAAAAAACAAAAATTGTGAACATATAAAATTAAAAAAGCTTCATCGTCAAGATCAAATTCGCAAAAAACTTTAAAAAATTCGATTTTTTTTTACCTTTTTTCCCTTGTGCAGGTTCACAGCTAGCAAACCGTTCTAAATACAAGGAAACAATCAACTATAAAAATGTACCCAAGATCTCAATAAACAACTTTCAATCTAGGAATGGTTCTGAACACAGTTTATGTAGCGCTTAGGTAGCCGCAAAAGTGAAAAATTTCCAGAAAATTTTTTAATTTCATTTGTTTTTTCTTTACTTCAACATTGAGATACTATGCTACCTATTACAAAAATAATAAAAAAATTATTCGTATTATGTTTGTAATGTAGATGGCCCTGGACTTGCAAATCGCACTCTGTTAAGTTGTGGATCCAAATCGTCGTCCGAATCGTTAGAATCTGACTCTGATTCAGAACTTATGGTCTTTTATCCGTATATGGTTACATTTCCACTAGGGATGTAACGATACGCCATTTCGCCGATCCGATACCGATACCGATACTCAAAAATAAATATCGCCGATACCGATTCCGATACCGATACGCATATTGAAATTGACCTCAAGTAAAAATTAACAAAACTCAAGTAGAGTAATTCTTCTATTATACAGTGTTTATTACTGAGCCATTCAAATCATCAAAATTTTCAATACATTTCAGTTTCTAAAATTTAAATTTTCAAACTACAAAACGTCTGCAATATTTATGATTTTACAAAATAAACGATGGCATTCAGTTTAGATTGGCTCAAGATTTAATATTGATATTAATAAGATTTAAAAGACAACGAATTGAATTTAAGATCATGTTAAAATTAAATTAAAATTATAAAAACAACATTGCAAAAGATTAATATTTAAAATTGATATTAATAAGATTTTTGTTTAAAAAACAAAGTGTTCTCAAATTTTGCGGAGATAGAGGATTTCTTAAATCCGTTTGAAGCAGACCTGCAGTGGAAAATAGTCTCCCAGATGCGAGAGAACTCATTTGAAAACTTAAGTATTTCTGCGCCATTTTCTTTAAGTTTGGTAGGATATGTCATTGCGCCAGTAAACAAGATGGTCTGCGTCTCTAGGAATATTAGGAGATCTAAGGTATCTCTCGACTTCTTCGTTAGCAGAACCACAGCTTAGGATGGATAAAGGCTCATCCTCCTCGGATTCTCTAATAATTTTTTTATATACGCTCCAAAGGCGAGTACTTCTCGTAGACTTATCAGAACTTTTGCGAGGTGTAGGGAGGACCGTGTCTTGTCTTCAACACTTTCGGAATGTAGAGTCATGTTAAGCAGCTCAATAAGACGTTTTTTCGATAGGATTGAAGTCGATTGTATTCGAGCTTTGTATCGAGGGTCAAGAATTGTAGATAAATAATAGGTTAGGACATAGGGGCTGAGATGTCAGTTGTTATTTTAAGTTGTAATTGTTGTAGAATTACCACCACTTATATTAATGCGCCTTGAAAAAAATCTTAAAACATTCAAACACATACATACAAGATTTAGCATTGAGAGAACATTTCATTACTGTGGTGCAAAGCAAAATAGAAGAAACAAATTCATTTTGTATTCTGTTTTGATTTTATGTTCTGCTTTTAATATGTTATTTCTCATAGTTGTCATGCAAAAAAAAAAGAGTTGAAAATTTAATATTTTGTTCAAAAAACTCTAAAGAAAAATATAAGAAGTATCGGCGTATCGACAGTAAAATATCGACGATATCAATATATTCGAAAACCAGAAGTATCGCCGATATATCGGTATCGGTATCGGTTGCATCCCTAATTTCCATGACTTAAAAAATTACACACAGTGTTATTTTTAGAAATTAGAAAAGAGCCTGCAACTCTCGTAAAAGGATAAACTAAAAAAATTAATACAAAATTTTTTTTTCAAGAAATAACTTCCACTTTTCCAACTAATAAAATGGTGAAATAATACCATTTTGCATTTTTAATTAATTACAATTTGTTAATTAAAATTCTTTAAATTTGTTTATTTTCATTTATTTGCTCTTAAGCTCATCCATCAGCCAACAGTTAAATAAAAATTTCCCTTTGAAAGTGCGTGCATATGAAATCTTAATTGTGTATTTTAGTATTTCTACGGGAGTATTTACTACGTTGTTTTTTTTTTTTTTTTGTTTACATATTTTATGCACAAACACATCCGCAAGCATACTGGTATAGGGAAAAATATCTCTGTGTGTGTGTGTGTGGTATAGTCCTTTTGGAGCGTTTCTTTTAGGGGTGTTTTCTTTTTTTGTTTGTTTCCTGTATTGATGTTTGCTTTCTTTTTTTTCTTACTTTCTACTGAATATTTTGCCCGTTTCTTTGTGTGTGGGAGTGTGCTCTCTGTTTGTTTTTTTTCTTGTCTTTATGAGCCCAGTAATCATGTGAATACTAGAAAATTACTTATAATTTAGCAAACACGTTTTTTTTTCGCTATTTAACACATACAGTCGAACGCTTGCAGTTATACACATACATACATATTATATATATATTTATTTACGTGTTATTTTGTGTATGTTATACATATGTACGAGGAATATAGCCATGTTTGTGTGCTCTTTCATTCATAGATTTTCATTTCGACTTTTGCATTTGTGAAATTTTTCTGTTGCATGTGTCCGTGTGCTTGTGTGCGTGTGTGTGCTTGTTTTACATGCCCAGACACATTAAGACAATGAAAATTAATGGCATTTTATATGCGTTTTGCAAATATTATCTGCATGTTACTTATTCGTAAGTAATTTCTGCATATGGTTTGGTTGGTTGGTTGACTGCATATGGTGACTGCCGGCTGGCTGGCTGGTCATGCTTGCTAACGAAAAATTGTAGATAATTTATGAATTAATGTTAAAGAATATTAACGGGCTTTTTCAATTATTAATTAAAACGATAATTAAGGAAGCAGGAAGGCAAGCAGCATAACGAGGGAGTAAATATATGAAATGAATTACACTGATTTTAAAACATTTAAAATATAAAAGATGACGAAGATAGTAAGTAATACAAACGTGGTAGTTTTCATAATGTATGTAAAGGACACGGAAAGTTGGTAAACGCTAAATTGAACACAATACCATGTATTGAACGTAACCTTAGTTTTTGTTAAGAAATATACATTTTTTTATAGTCTTGTGGATTCATTAAGTCAATTTATATTCATACTATTTAAATTTAATCTATTTATATCCATATTTTTGCATTTCTTTAAATATGTCTGTATGTACAATAAAAATTAAGGACATCATGTATTTTGACTAAAATAAAAATTACCAGCTGCTTTTCTGAATATATACTGACATTTCTCTATATCGTTTCTAATTTCCCGCGTGTATTTACTTCTTTTTAATTTCCAAAAAACACACAAAATAAATTTTATTAAAGAATTGCTTTTCTAAAGTAACGTTCAATACAGTTTTTGTGAATTGGAAATGCTAAAATTGTTAGGAATTTGTGCAAAATATATATCCTAAAGAAAAACTTACGTTCAATTCACTAGAGTGTGAATCCAAAGAAACACAAACTAAATTTCAATACAGTTTTTTTAAAGTCACTTTCAATACAGTTTTTTGTAAATTGGAAATGCTAAAATTGTTAGGAATTTTTGCAAAAATATATGCTAAAGAAAAAGTAATTAGAGTGTGAAGTCCAAAGATACACAAACTAAATTTGATTGAAGAATTGTTTTTCTTAAGTAACGTTCAATACATTTTTTGTGAATTTTTTTTGAAAACATTTTTATCAGAAATGCTAAAATTCTTAGGAATTTTTGCAAAAAATATATCCTAAAGAAAAACTTACGTTCAATTCACTGGAGTGCGGAATCCAAAGACACACAAACTAAATTTCAATACAATTTTTTTTTAAAGTAACGTTCAATACAGTTTTTTGTGAATTGGAAATGCTAAAATTGTTAGGAAGTTTTGCAAAAATATTTATTAAAGAAAAAGTAATTAGAGTGTGGAGTCCAGAGATACCCAAACTAAATTTGATTAAAGAATTGTTTTTCTTAAGTAACGTTCAATACATATTTTTTTGAATTTTTTTTTTAAACATTTTTATCAGAAATGTTAAAATTGTTAGGAATTTTTGCAAAAAATATATCCTAAATAAAAAGTAACGTTGAATTCACTAGAGTGTTGTATCCAAAGACACACAAAATAAATTGCAATACAATTTATTTTAAAGTAACGTTCAATACAGTTTTTTGTGAATTGGAAATGCTAAAATTGTTAGGAATTTTTGCAAAAATATTTACTAAAGAAAAAGTAACGAGAGTGTGGAGTCCAAAGATACACAAACTAAATTTGATTAAAGAATTGTTTTTCTTAAGTAACGTTCAATACATTTGTTTGTGAATTGCAAAAATTTTTATCCGAAATGCTAAAATTATTAGGAATTTTTGCAAAAAATATATCCTAAATAAAAAGTAACATTCATTTCACTAGAGTGTTGAATCCAAAGACACACAAAATAAATTGCAATACAATTTATTTTAAAGTAACGTTCAATACATTTTTTTTTTAATTGGAAACATTGTTATAAAAAATGCAAGACATATTAATTAAAATGAATGTTTTGAATATTTTTGCATAAACAGTTTTAGGTTATGTTCAGTACAATTTTTTAGGTTACAAATAATAGTGATAAAACCTTTCTTAATGACATTTTATGCACGATTATTCTGTTGTTATGCCTTGCTAATATTTCATAGCTGAAGTTTAAGTAGAATTTTTGCAAAAATATATAGTAAAGAAAATGTAACGTTCAATTTACTAGAGTGTGGAATTCAAAGACAAACAAACTAAATTACAATACAATTTTTTTTTTTTTAAGTAACGTTCAATACATTTTTTTTTATATAGATTGGAAACATTGTTATAAAAAAATGCTGGATATTTTTCATATTGCTAATATTTCATAGTTGAGGTTTTAGTAGAAATTTAGCAAAAATTCGTTGTTATTTATAGAAAAAGTAACGTTCAATTCACTAAAATGTAAAAAGTTAATTAGAAAATGGATTTTCAGTATATTTTAAGAAATATTAATTATTCTAAATTGTATTTTTGCTATAACTGCTGTTAGAATTCCGTTTTTAATATAAAGGATATATCTGGCAGCTCTAGCTATGTCCTTGCAAGGCTTCTAGTAAAATTTGCCACACAACCTTGAGATTTTCGGTTTTAAAAACAATTTCTCGTTCTGGCTAAATTCTGATCGTAATTTTAAAAATTATTTTACAATTATATATTAAAGCAAAGGATATTTAGAAGATCCTTGCAGCTCCTCAAATGATTGGAATGTGACCCGGCGGTATTTGAAATACTAACATACGAAAAAAAAACTATTTAGCGTTTTAAGAAAACATATTTTGTGTTTTAAAGCTTTATAGGAAATAAAGGATCCATTGTTTTTTCAAAGGACTTAAAAAAAAACAAAGGAATTCACAAAAACTTTTTTTCTCTTTTTATGTTTGTGCCCGCCAATTATTAGTGAACCGATTTAACAAGTTCTTTTGTAATTGTTGTTTTAAAGATTTTCTGCATAAGTTTTTTTTTTTTTTTGGGAAAATCTATGGGGAAAGCTGTTCCCCTAAAATATTTATTACCGAATAATTCTTCAATTTGTTCAGCGATTTTTAAAATTCTTATTTTGTTTGCAAGTTTTTATTAGATGGAAGGTGCAAGTTGTCTCCTTGAAATAATGATGCCATAGAAATTTAAGTGGCCCCTTAAAATCCTCTGTTTTTAGTTCGATTTTAAATTAAATTTTTTTTTATTAAAGAAGGTGTTTTAATCTTACATGGGAGTAAAATAAGCGGCAAAAAGGAATTATATGGTGTTTTAATATTTTTCATTCTGAGTAAATTTGGCAATCTGTTCGATTGGCACGTTTTTCTTTTTTTTTTGCCAGAATTATTTAAATAACTTTTCTATAGAAGAGCTTAAAAAATAATTTAGGATACAGAATCAAATTAAATAAAACAACTTTGAAAAACCAATTTGAAATAAAGAGTTTTCAAAACAGTCAGTAAATGACAAACTTTTAAAGAATTAAAATATTTAAACGAATTGATGACCTTCTATACAAGTATTGGTTTTTTTTTTGTCATGTCAGTCGGTCGGTTAATAGAAATTTAAACACTTTTTAAAAATGTTCGAACAAAAAAAAAAACTGTAATTGAATTTGCCTCTTTTTATTTTATCGTACATTACAGCCGCCTAATTTCATTCATTGAATATGCAAAACATGACTTGGTAACACCAAATAGAATCTAATGAAAAAAAAAAAGTTTCAAACCTACAAAAGCACACACACACACAAAAAAACACTCACACATATGTATATATGTATTAGTAAAATTTTGAATGCAAAACAAGTTCGTACAACGTACGAATTATAGACAAATTTATTGTTAAGCAACAATGATTGGTTTTCCCTTATTAATAATTCCAGACGGGGCTATAAAGCAACAATCATTCACGCCAGCCAGCCAGCCAGCCAGTCATCAGGTTTAAAAACTCTACATTTCACACCCCATTCTTATTCAAAGTCTTCTTCTAATGTTTTTCCAAATAATTTTCATATGAAAAATTACAAATCAAATGGAAAATTTCTATAATATTGCAATTGAATTTCGATAAAATTTCTTTGTCAAAACAACAACAACAATAGCAACAACAATTTGTGCATTATCATGAAGAAAGTTTGATAGCAATTGAACGTTAGGGGAAGTGATGGAAGTTTAAGGCCGCCAGCCCAATGAAGTGAAAGAAAATTTTCAACAAAATTTGAAAATTATTTCGTATAATTTTTCTTCTTCTTATTGTTGTTGTTGTTGTTCTTACTTTTGCTTTGTTTGCTCGAAAAAACCAGACAGAAAATTATAAAAAAATTGTTTTATACAAGAAGGTAATAAAAGCAGAAACAGAAAAAAAAGAATCCTTTGTTATTGTTAGCATGCAAAAAAGTTATAAAAAGGAAGAGGACAGAATTTTTTTTTGCCTATACACCCATACACCCATACACACACAAACACACTTGTACTGTAAAAACGCTTACCTACAGCTAGTCTAACACCCAAAGAACTAGAACGCAATGAAAATGTAAAAATAGTCTTTGTTTTTGGTAGAGAGTCATCGCATTTTTTTTACAACATAAAATTCCAATTTGTGTTTATTAAACTTGAATGGCACACATACATGACAACACATGCTTTCTTATATTTAAGCCCAGCAAGGATACATGCATGTACAGGAGCTAGCTGGAACAACAACAACAGCAGAAATAAGAACCAGAAAAAAAGCAACCCCAGCAAAGAGTCTACTTTTTCTCGTTTTATTTTTGGTAGAGAGGATAGAATTTTATTTTCCAAAATAAGAAAAAGTCTATAACAAGGTTAGCCTGGCATATATCCTGTTTTGATAAATGAAAATAGCACTCACACAAGGCACACTGAGGCATATACATATTTGTACTATACTCTTAAACACTTTAAGTTCCATTTTGGATTTTAACCCAGCAAACACACAGAGTTAAGATGCAAATGCTTGGATACCCCCCCAAGACCGTTTAGATAATTTAGATGGCCTAAACCACTTCACAAATTTTTATACCCTTCACCAAAAATGGAAAGGGTATTTATTGGTTTGTCATTACGTGTGTAATTTCCACAATATTTAGTTGAGGTTCATATAGTAAATATATTCTGAATCTTTATAGACAGAAAAGTTCAATTAGCCATGGCCGTCTGTCCGCCTATCCGCCTGTCCGTCTGTCACGTAAAGTGATATCGATTTTGCGAAGACACTAGAAGAGCTAGAGACTTGTGTCTTCGAGTGAAATGTAAGGATTTTTCTCAAGATGCTTCGTAGTGAAAATGAGCAAAAATAAAATATCGGTTCTAATATTGAATTATATATACAAATAAATGAAAGTATTTATATATATATAACCCTTTCAGAAATAAGTTTATAAATACATGACGGTGCCTCAGTACTGAACATGGAATCTTTCGATTATAATTCAACGCTCGATCCCTCGTGCTACTGAGGCTTGTTAGTCTCATGTGTGTATTAACTTAATAGTAACTATATACACGAAAAGGGGCGGAGCTCAACGAATTTTTCCGGTATTTCAATTAGAAGCTATGCTTTCTAGACAATGACGTCAATGCCATGGTGAAAATGGTAGAAAATATAATTTTGCTGGGAATGAAAACTTTCATTCCATCTAAGCAAATTTTCATTAAACCGAAAGTTAAGTCTTTTTTTTTTTTTTTTTTTTTTTTTTAATTAGGGATGAGCCTAGGCTTGCCACCCGTACGTTATAATAAACTATAGTACGTTTTTTTTTGAATAATTTTACTCTATAATTGTAATTGTACTCTATACTTTATAGAAACAATAAAGTACACCAAAATACTTTATTTCGCATGATTTGATTTATCTACAATTCAAAATAGATTCGGGTTATATTAGTCATTTGTTGACGTTTTTTTACAGTGGCGATTCTTTCTTAAGGACTATGTCATGGCAATTTGGATATTTGGATATGAAACAAGCAAAAAAATTAACCTTTTGTCTGCACCGGAACTGACCAGGGAAATTCACATAAATTTTTTATTATTTATCGATAAAGCCTTAGAGTACCTGAATAAATGGTTTGATTTTAAAAATACAAACTGGTTGTTTACAATTAGCAATAAAAATTTAAAGAGCAAAGTTGAATTTGATAATATTGTTAGCATAAACGAAAATTTAAATCTGCAAAAACTTAATATAAATATTGATGATCTTTATGGAGCAATTGAGTCATTAAACAAAATTTATGATCAGATATACACTTCTGAAGGTTTTGCGGAATTATCTACAGTAAGTAAATGGCAGCTATTATTTAATAAGACTGATGATAATTTATCAAATTTGTATGAAGTAATTTCATTTTTAATTTCTATTCCTGCCACGTCAGCATTCACAGAGAGAGTTTTTTCTGTAATGGAGAGCAAATAGCGAGACGAAAGAAACAAAGCGTCTCTGAATCTGATAAAAAATGAATTAATTATTTACTTTAATTTAAATATGATAATTATTTGATAAAACTTGCGAAAAGCAATACCAAATACGTTTTCAAATATAAAAATAAAGAAAAATAAATTGTACTTTATTTTTATACTGTGTACTTTTTTTCCAATGTACTTAAATTGCAAAAAAAAAGGTGGGAACCCTAGATGAGCCCTACGTATGCAGTGCATTGTGCCGGAACTCAGGGAGAGAGATAGGGTAGAAAAGATAGATGTTGAAAACTTGGAAGACTGAACTCTTTCACAACTTTGCTTTGCGCGTTATGTTAATTTTTAAGGCAGTGTTGAGACGGCTCCGGTGTTAAGTAGACGCATTAACTTTGTTAAGCTGGCGTAATAATAAAAACGTCGATACTAATTCGCTGCGCAAAAAATCTCGCTTTCATGTGCCAGCAGCGCCTGCGCAATAAAGTTCTTGATGCTCCACGGGGTAGCAAGAGCTTTTGGTCATTCGTTAAAAGAATCAAGGATAATGCTATTTCTTCAATTCCACCACTTTTAAAGGACGACCATGTATTCACTGACCCGGTTGATAAAGCTAATCTTCTGGCTGAAATGTTCGCAAGAAATTCTCACTTGCCGGAAAGCAGTCACACTACCCCTTCTCGAGGGAGTATCTGTAACTATGCCAAAAATATTCTCTTCGAGCGCGTGCAGTTAAAAAGGTTTTAGCGAACCTTAACGATAACAAGTCTTATGGGCCGGATGGTATTCGAGCACTGGTCTTGAAACAGTGTTTTTCGACGTTAGCACGTCCATTGGCACGCCTGTTCAGCACTTTGTACCATGCTGGTGAATTTCCAAAGTGTTGGAAGGTTGCCAATGTAACGCCGATTCCTAAAAAGGGGAAGGCCAACAACCCTGAAAATTACCGCCAAATTGCAATTTGTTCTGCGCTTTCCAAAGTAATGGAAAGTATGTTGAATTTCCATATTGTGAAATATTTGGAGCTCAACAGTTTACTTAGCGACCGGCAGTATGGCTTTCGTAGGGGCCGCTCTATGGGGGACCTACTAGCTTTCCGTTCGAAGAAGTGGTGTAATAGCATACATCACTTTGGCGAAAGTAAGATGGTGGCTCTAGATATTTCCAAGGCATTTAATAGAGTGTGGCATGGAGCAGTTTTGTCAAAACTGATTGTTTTTGGTGTCAGTGATGGCTTCACTCGATTTGTATCGAGCTTTCTCAGAGATCGCACTATATGAGTTGTTCACACGAGTTCAAGATAAATTCAGGGGTACCGCAAGGCTCCGTTCTTTCTCCTACCCTCTTTCTTATTTTTTCTTAATGACCTTCTACGTCAAACTTCCAAGCCTATCTACTCTTTTGCAGATGACAGCAGCTTAGTTCATTCATATTCATTCAGTAACAGGCCAAACCCGTCGGAGATCCGGAGAATGTGGCAAAATATGAATGATACAGTAAATCCGGATCTCCTGACAATTTCAAATTGGGGTTATGCTAATACGGTCAATTTTAATGCACGAAATACCCATTGTGCAATTCTCACGCACACACGTATGACCGGACATGCTGCTCCATCTGTAAACATGGATGGCATAGATATTGAGGAATCAGAAGCTCTTGATGTTCTTGGCATGAAAATTCATTGTGATGTTCGATGGAATGATCACATTTTTCATGTCTCAAAAGAAGCATTCAAGTGCCTCGGCTTTTTAAGACGGTATAGGACATACTTCACTCCATATGATCTCCTTAATATTTATACCACCTTTATCCGACCAAAAATGGAATACAACTCTCATGTATGGGTCGGCGAAGTTTTTTGGTTTAATTTTTTTTGTCAATTTTTAAGATTTGCCGTTTTTTCTTTTTGGATATTTCCTGTTATTCTAGTAAATTTTTTCGTTTGGAGTGCTTTTTTGTTCAACAGATTTTGTTGTGGCAAATTTTTTTTTCTTCTGTTTTTTTCTTTATTTTTGCTATCTTTTCTATTTGGCGATTAATCTCGTTCGTTTGTTTTCGCCGGTTTTTTTAAATTTTCTTCGCTTTAAAGATTTTTCTTAATTCTGTTAATTTTTTATCGTTTAGTGGTTCTTACTCTTTTTTGCCCGCTTTGTTGATATTTACACTTTTTAATTTTTTTTCATTTTCTCCATTTTCTTTAGCAGTTTTATAGGTTTTTTGTTTTGTCGATTTAGTAATCCCTTTATGCCTTCGTATTTGATTTAAGTAATTTCTTAATTGTGGTGATTTTTCTTTGTTGGAATCCGCCGACAGCACGGCAAATTTATTTCGCCGTTTTTTTTTATTCCTTGTTGGTTATTTTTTTTAATTTTGACGATTTTTTAATTTTGACGTATTATTTTTGTCATTTATGTTGTGTTACTTAAGAAGAGACAATTAAGATGTTAATTTATTTTGTTATGGTTTCTATAAAAGTTCTTTTATTTTGAAAATTGCTAATTTGTAAATTACACTATCTGACAGTATACCCTTTAACTAAATATATATTTTTTTGCTGAAAATATATCAAAATTATTTTTGACTGTTTTAAAGATGTTGGTAATTATTGCATTTATATCGTTAAAATTACATTCACTGATGATATACCCTTTAATTTTTATTTTATTTAAATTTTAAATTTTTTTTGTTTTATTCTGTATAACAATCCATTAACAGCAATTATATGTATCACATGTCTTTGTGGTTCGTATTGTAATTTTTACATTTAACGATTATTATGTTGCTCGCTTTAGCACACCCTTTACTTTTTACGTATTTATCGTGTTATTGTAGCTCTTCTCTAATTATAAAATTATTTTTTATTTTTATTGTACTGAATCCTCAAGATTATTAGAACTAATTTCTAAATCACTCGTCCTATTGCTTGCTGGGCACACGAAAATTGTGTATGTATTTCACTGCCTGTCTGTGAGTGTACACTGTACACATAGGCAGCCGTAAAATGCATTGATACTACACATTTTTAAAATGTTCTTCTTGTTTTATTTGGTTGTGAAAATGCATGCAAACCCACCCTTTTTGAAAAAGAAATCTATTGCTTTAACAAAAATACGCCTTCATTA
Source organism: Lypha dubia (assembly GCA_947311025.1). Lineage (NCBI taxonomy): Eukaryota > Metazoa > Arthropoda > Insecta > Diptera > Tachinidae > Lypha > Lypha dubia. The sequence continues at coordinate 73,220,641 of OX371264.1, read as the reverse complement.
GAAAAAAAAACACTCTATACTTTTATATCCTTCCAATTCCAACATTATTGAATCACACAATTTAAAGGAAATATCAGAACTTCCGTTAATATGGTTTTATCACAATTGTCTTCATAGTTTTTTTTTTTTTGATGTATTTTACAATGTCAATGTTGTTGTTTAATGTATTTGGTTGTGCGTGCGTGAGTGCGTGCGTGCGCTTTTCTAATGTCTATCATTATTTCAAATTATGACAACAATATGTTATGACTGTCATTAATTTTCAAACATCATTCTAATAATGTTCTATGCCACCACCATCACCACCACCACCTTTTCTTATAATATTTTTCTATTTGTTATTACCATTTTTTAACACCTTTTTTGTGTTCGTATTAAATGTGGTCTTACAACTTGGGTTGATCCTTAAATTTGTTCGTTTTTTTTTTTTGTTGGTAAAAAATAGCAATGTTATCCTTGATTTTAACACGCTATTGGATTTTCTTTTGAATTTTGTTTTTTAGTTTTATTTAGTTTTTTTTTGTTCTCTTCTGTATGGAGACCCTAATTTTTGTAAATTATTTGTCCAATAGAAACACCTTTGATTAATTATTTTCAGTTTGGTTATTAATGATTTTCAAATTAAGCATGAAGTGGAAAATTTGAAGGACAATTGAGTTTTAGAATATTTTTTTTTATATATTTTAAGCAGTTGCTTATTGCTTAGAATGTCTACTTGGAAATAATGTTGCGGCTTTCCAAAAGAATGTTGTTTTGTTCTGCCCTGTAAGTAGTGGATTAAATTATTTACCTGATTCTATAAACTTTTCTAAGAACTTTACCTTTGAAATAATCGTTTTGAGGTACTTTATTTGTAAAGAGAATACTTTTTCAAATGAGCGATTTTTAAAAAAGTGGTTTAACAAGAAGTACTCTTTTTTATTTTTGTTTGAAATTACTTTTATTAAATTAATTTAAGCAATTGCGTTTCTATAAATACTCGTAAATGTTTTGAAAAATTGTTTTTTTTTTAATAGGAGAATTTTGCTCTTTAAATTAAATCCATTATGGTACTCATTTTTAAATATATTTTTATTTAGCGGGATTTTTTCAAAGATTGTTTTTTCCAGTAGTCGTTTTTACGAAAATTTACTTCTTAAAGAGGTACTTTTTTACAAGGAGCTGATTTCATGGTTCTTGCCAAAAGGAACATTTTTCAAATATTCATTGTTAAATGTACTGTTTTTCCAAAGAATATTTTTTAAATATATTTAAAAACAATTTTTTTTTTTTCATAGATAATTTAAAAAGGTCTTAAAGATATATTTTTTCAAAAGATTCTATTTTTAAAAGTACTTTTTGCAAATGTTTTCTTCAAGATATAATTTAAAAAAAAAGTGTTTTTGAGAAATCTATGCGCACGGCAGTGCGCCAGGCCAAGTTCGGCCACACAGTGTGTATATTTACACGAAACCATTCGAGCAGATTTTACCCCCCTCATAACTTTGCTCCCCCTGATCATAATATAATGAAACATTAGGTCTCCCCGCAGAGGTGACCTCACAGGTTAAATTTGAAAGTTCTACCATAAAAGCTTCCCGAGATATTAAGGTTTGAAAAGTCCATATTTTAGTACATATTCACTGACTCACTGACTCATCAATATTATTGGGCACTTCCAGTGAAGCTAGAGAGGTAAAACTTGGTACACAGGTTGGTCTTGGTGAGAAAATAACCAGAAAATTCTGAAAACGGGCACTTTCCAACCGGGGGGACTAGGGTTCTCCTTTTTTTTATGGGGCACCTCCAGTATAGCTAGAAAGCTAAAATTTGGTACACAGGCAGGTAGCGAAAGAAATTACCGAAAATGATTTTTAACGGGCAATTTTTATCTGGGGGGACAATCATGTCCCTTATTTGTATGGGGCATTTCCAGTATAGCTATAAAGCTGAAATTTGGTACACAGGTAGGTCCTGATAAGAAATTAACGAAAATGATTTTTAAACCGGCACTTTTCATCAGGTGCGACTATGGTGCCCCTTCTTTATGTAGGGCACTTCTAGTATAGCTAGAAAGCTGAAATTTTCTACACAGGTAGGCCCAGATAAGCTATACATATAAATATTTATACAAAAACAAGAAAAAAGAAGTGAGATCCACACAAAAACATAAATATGAAAATAAGGCCAAGTTCGTATCCAAAAAGTTTCGGCCGTAAAAAGTACTGAGATCAAAATAAGGACCAAGTTCTTGATACGTACAATTCCATCTCATTTCTAGGCAACCTATAAGCTTGGCAATATTTTTCCAAGAATTCTTTCCCATATTAGAAAGACAAACAAATTTTGCCAACCTTACAGGTTGCCTAGAAATGAGATGGAATTGTACCTATCAAGAACTTAGTTCTTTTTTTGATCTCAGTACTTTTTACGGCCGAAAGTTTTTGGATACGAACTTGGCCTTATTTTCACATTTATGTTTTTGTGTGGATTATTATTATTAGGCTTAAAGTCTGTGTTATTGAATTAATGAAAATTCAAAATTACTACGAGTTTTTTATTTTTGAAAAACATTAGCGTGTACAATCAGATAAGCAGAACGTATCAGTATACCGATTTTAAGGCCGCTACACCTCTCATCAGCGTTCGTTTTTCCATTTTTACAATAAATGTAAAGTGGATAGTAATTGGGAACAACTATTTAACCAAGTTTTCAATAGAAATAGAATACGATAATTATTTTAAAATTTCCTATTTATTCCACTGAAATAATTTCTTGCTAGTACGAAATTCTAAGACCTAGGACACTAGGACCTTTCTATAAAGTAAAATTTCAAATGTTGCATAATTTTTTTTTTTTTTTTTGAAGAAGACACTTCCTTAAAGGAACTTATTTAAAAATGGCTTTATAAAGGGTTTATTAAAAGATTTTAGTTGTTATATTTAAACATTCATTTTAATTATTATGGCTTAACTAATCTATCGTGTATGTCATGAGTTTCACATCCGTGTGAAAGTGAATCTTTTCCGAATATTTTGGTGTCCTGACATTCACTTCCAAACAATTTTTTCGTTTTACTTTCGACTGCTGTGTTTAAGCAAATAGAATATCATCTATTACACAATAAAACTAATATAATTTGAAAAAAATTTTTTTTCGAACTTTAGTTTGATATCTTATCTACTTAATTCGGAAATAAAAATCAATATATGTTTGATAATCACATATGGAAAAGAAGATTTGAAAAAATTCCCACATTAGCCACCAATCGAGCAAAAATATTCGGAACTATGCCGGAAAACAAATATTCTATTTTTTGATTGGGAAATTTTCATTATAATTGAAAACGTTCGAAACTCATTACAGACACGTATATTTTGCTTTTTATGTGTTACTAAACCAACTCATTAGTAGATCTTTACCATTTTTAAAACGAATTTTTTAAAAGGTAAGCTACTTATTTTAAAGCATTTTTCTGAAAGTTAATTAAGTTACTTTCTTTAAAGTTACTTACAGACCAACCTAAATTACGCAAAGCGTTGTCTGGCTGTCAAAATTTCTCATGCCCATACAAAATGTATGAAACCAATCGAAATAACGCGGCGTCAACGCATTGCAATTGGAAAATCCAATTTTGACAGCGCGTCAAGAAGTGAAGTTGGCTGCAAAAGTACTGTTATTGTTTGTTAAGTAATGTAACTTTAGCTACTTTTAGCTCAATTTAGCGTCTTCATCTGTATTTCTTTTCATGTTTCTTTGTTTGTTAAATTACTTTGCGCTTTGCGTCGTAATTTAGTCTGGTCTGTTACTTTAAAAGTACTTACTGAAAAAGGTACTTTTTGTAAAGGAAAGTTACGCGTTGCTTAGATTTTTAAAGACACATGTGTATGTCCCAAATGCTTCTTTATCAAAATCCCTATTAAAATTGTAGTTAGGGTATATGAACGGTAGTGAACTCCCAGCTAGCTTTGGTTGTGAAGTTCTAACCCAATTTTTACGCGTATACATATAAATATACTTCATATACATTTCAATACAACCAGAAGTATAAAAAAAATTATGAAGCAAGATGTTAGCCTCGAAAGTAGGTGCACTTTTCCCTCCCTGATGTTCTTATTGAAAAAAGTACTTTTTAACTAGTACTTTCTTACAATTTTTTTCGTGTTAAAGGTACTTTTTCAGTAGAGCAATTTCTATAGCTAACTGTTTAAGAAACTCACTTTTATAGAAGTACATTTGTTAAAGGTACTTACTGAGAACGAACTATTTTAAAAGGTACTTTTTCAAATGCTTTTTGTTAAATCTGCGTTTTAGTAAAAAAAGTTTTTTTTTTTTGAATAAGCGGCCATTTAAAAAAGTCATATGTTAAGTTTTATGCCTTGCAAGGTACTTCTTTTTAAAACTTTATCAAAAATTTACTTAAGGTATTATTTTAATGGTTAATTAACCAAAACGTACTTTTTCGTAAAATACGTTGCAAACGATTATTTTTATTAGGTACTTATTAAAAAAAGTGCTTTTTTGCAAGGAACATTCTTGTTTAACAAATAGTTTTTTTTTACAAGGTACTTATTTACGGCCTGGCCCACGATATCGAACGATGTCGATCACTGGATTTCTAGACGTAAAAAACTAACTTGCGTTCCACTAATAACGGATTTAATTTAATTTATTATTTGCTTAGAGGCACATAAGCCAAACAAATAAATAAAATGGGTGTTTAGAAGGTCGTACATCAGTTGATTTTCATCTAGAATTGCAGCATTATCGATCGACATCGTGGGATAATGTATTTTTGTTTAATTTAAATTTTTGTAAAGAGCGTTTCTTTATTAAACGACCTTTTACTAAGAGATGTAAACAAATTTAAATTGTTTTTAATACTTTGTAACGCCAAAAATCGCCTCCCATCGATATCAAATCATATAATATAAACAAATGATGTTAGAAAGTGTACTTCAGGCCGTACATCCCTTTCCTACACAATCGTACGATTGATTGAATGGAAAATCTTGAAAAAAATCTGACCCACTTAAAAAAATCGTTTCAAAATTTCGTTCCTTTTCGTTGTATAAAACAGAAGAATAACATTTTACGAATGTTTCGGCTTTTTGACAATAAATGCTTTCACTAAACTATCATTTTATGAAAATTTGCATAAAACAATCTGTCACACAGTTGTATTTTTAGTACTTTTTCAGCACACTTGTCATATTTGGCAGATCGACACGATTGTGTACGATAGTGAAGCACGGCCTTTACGGATGGAAATGTAAGATCAACAATTTGTTGTAGAAATTTGTCTAATGTATGTAAACTTGTTTTAAAAGATATTTCCACAGGTACTTTTTTTACAAGGTACTTTTTTAAAAGGTGTTTTTTTTAAAGTACCTTTTTTAAAAGGTGCTTTTTTATGCAACATTTAATTGTCATTTTTTATTTAATTTTATTTGAAAGATACCTTTTTAAAATGTATTGATTTGAAAGTAGGATTTTTAAATGTCCTTTTTTTAAAAGTTCTTAGTTACAAGGCAGATACTTTTTTTACAGTTCCTAAAAAGTACTAAAAAGTACCTGTTTTACGAGTCATGTTTTTATAGAATTAAATATCAATATTTTTTATATGATATTTTGTCAAAAATTAAGAACAAGCATTGAATGCACTTTTCTCAAATGTTATTTAAAGAAATTTTTTTCTTTTCTTGTTTGTTTTAAATGAATTTAATTTAAAATTTTACTTTGATAAGTATTTAATTATATTAACAACATCTGCATAACAAATGTCAAATAAAGGCGACCATTTAAATCAGCTGTCCCTTGAGTGGCATTAGTTTAACAGGTAGACTGGAAAGATAAAAGTAGAATTATCTGCAACAAAATAATTTAGTTTCAAAAATAGAAAAAGAGAGAGACATAAATTTTATTTAAACTATTGGGAAAGAAAAACATATTTACCTGTTTATATTTTGTAGTCAAAAGTAAATGATAAGCAAACAATTAAACAAATGAAGAAAAAATTGTTTAATTAAAAAATATATCTATTAACAAATACAAACACAAGTGTAAATTTAAATTGCAGCTGGTTTTGTTTATTCATTTTGTTTTTCTTTGAGAGCAAATATATTATAGTGGAGTTTCTAGATAAAATATTTCTGTACAAAAATCTCAGATTTCATTTTCACCAGCATTTAATTTTATTTTAAAATTTTATCCATTTTGATTTCCCAGTAAATTTAAATAAATGGAATTTATTGTGTTTAAAATTTTCAGGAAACATGACTTTAACACTTTAGTAATTTGATAGTTTTTCATTTGTGATAAATATATATTTCTGTTTTTAGTATGAATGTGATAATCTGTTTGTTTTTATTTAAATTTTAATGGATGTAAAACAAAAAGTTTTAACTTTTTTTTTTTTTTTTGGTTGACTTTATGGAAATTTTAATATAGAAAATTAAGGTGGTCTAAGAATTGTTTTATTAAAATTAAACTAATAAATTAAACATATTTGAAAAAAGTTCTTAAAAAAAAGCGTCTCTCTCGAAAATGCATTAGCTAGGCTTAGCTAACCTTCCCCATTTAATGGTAAAGTAAAGTACTTCAAAAAAAGAAGAAGAAAAAAAAAACTAATTTTATGTCAAACTATCATTTTTGCTTTGAAACAAACAAAGTGTTGGCGTTGATTATTTTTCTTGTTGTTTCATTTTGTAAATCACTCAAGATTTCTTTGCTGTCACTTTTGAACAGAACAAAAAAAAAAAAAAAAAAAAAAGAAAAAAGAAACCAAAAGCAAGTAACCTAAATAGCTTTAAGCTATTATATCTTACCCGGCATTGAAGCAAAAATAGCTTTAAGCCACATTCATTTGTTCTTTAGAGTCATAAGAAATCTAAAAATTGCTAAGGAAACTTTAATAAAAACATATCGAAAGATAAATTTTAGAAAACCATGCACATGATTTAGAAACAAATGATTTTGTTCAAAGGAGTTGGGGAGAGCGGGGAAATAATAACAACTTCAATCTTGTAAATATTGGGATGGAAATAACGAAGGTGTGTCATATAAAACAAATAACATTATTATTATTTATATCATTGTTATTAATACGACTGACATAAAACATTTCGAGGTCTATTAATTTTATTAGATCTGTTATAAGAGGGGGGAAACATAAAAGTTATTAACAAATCATAAAATTCATAAAAGTAAACAAAAAATGTTAACAAAAAAAAAATATGTAACAAAGTATATTTATGAATTTCTTAAACAAGCAGAGAGTTTGAGTAGAGTTTGGAATTCGAATTGTCATCATATTTGTATATTTTGATACAAACGACGTACAAGTATTTTTCATAACTGGAAATTTATTACTCAGATAATTGAGTTTGAAAAATGAAATGTTATTTAAAATGTTTGAGACATTTTTCCATAACACCCACTAAATTTAATAAATCTTAATTTTTGAACAAACACTCATAAATTTAGTATATATTCTCATATACAATTCACCCAATATTCAATTCAATTCAATATCAAATGCTTGACTTAATGATGATTTTATCAGATGATATAAAAAGAGGAACTCTCAATCACCAGCTCAAAGCTAAGTAGAGATTAGAGTTTAACGTTTGAATTCAACTTGTTAATGATTAAAAAAAAAGAAAAACAAACATATATCAAAAATATTATGGTGACTTTATTATTTGGTGTAAAAAACAATTCTCAAACCTTTCCAAAATAAAAAAAAAAAGGTTTGAGTTTGACATTTGAATCCTACTTGTTAATGATTTAAAAAAATATTAATAAATCAAAAACGAAGTCCAACATTAGGGTGACTTTATTATTTGGAGTAAAAACAATTCTCAAACCTTTCCAAAATAAAAAAAAAAGGTTTGAGTTTGACATTTGAATCCTACTTGTTAATGATTAAAAAAACAAAAACTCAAACAGTCCAGCATTAGGGTGACTTTATTATTTGGTATAAAAAACAATTCTCAAACTCTTTCCAAAATAAAGAAAAGGTTTGAGTTCGACAATTAAATACAACTTGTTAACGATAAAAAAAAGAAACAAACATAAATCTGAAGTCCAACATTAGGGTGACATTATTATTGGATATAAAGAACAATTCTCAAACCCTTCTCAAAGTAAAGAAAAGGTTTGAGTTAGACATTTAAATACAACTTTTTAATTATTAACAAAAAAACATAAATAAATCAAAAACGAAGTCTAACATTAGAGTGACTTTATTATTTGGTATAAAAAGCTATTCTCAAACCTTTCCCAAAGTAAAGAAAAGGTTTGAGTTCGATATTTAAATCCAACTTCTTAATGATTTAAATAAAAAAACTCAAACATTAATTAAAAACGATGTCCAGCATAGGGTGACTTTATTATTCGATATAAAGAACACTTCTTTCACCTTCAATATTTGATATAAAGAAAAATTTTCGATTCCTTTACAAACCAAAGTGCAGGTTTAACTTGTACACTTAAATTTGAATCGACAATGATTTGAAAAAAATCAAACATTCATTAAAGGCGAAGTCCAACATTAAGGTGACTGACTAACTTTTCATACAAAGAACAACTCCCAAACCTCGTCAAATGTCTGATAGCTAATTTTCAATATCAATTGCCCTAAGAAAAATTCTGGCGTATTAGTTCACGACCAACTCTTTAAATTTTCGGGGTACTTCGGAAAATATATTTCACCTACGGACAGACGGACATATTTTAATAAATTACCCAACTTATGACACTTTCGCCCTTTGTTGGGCCAATTTTCATGCATTTATTAATTTGTATGACGAAAGTAGCCAAATATCTATTATCGAGCACATTGCTTCCAGGCCGATATTTTTTTAATGTCGCCAAAAATTTAATTTCATCTACAGACAGACACAATGACGGATAGACAGACGGACACGGCTTATATAACTTCCCCACTTACATTTATTTCTTCCGTTTTGTTAGCAATTCTATATTTAGCAATTTTTTTTTAATTCTTATCAAGCACGTTTAGCATTTGTTCGAGTTCGATTTCATACCATTCTCAATTTGAAATCAAACCTGTGTGCTTGCTGGGCAAACCCACAAACACAAACACACTTGACTTAAAATTTATGCCAACAAAAATAAAATAAATAAATAAGAAAAACTTCCTCCCTTGCAAGTGTTTTATAACGAAATTTTTTTAATTTATTTGCTCTGACAGATTTTTAATTCGAATTTTGATAAGAAAAAGTAAAATTTATATTTTGAAAAATGTTCCCAGGAAAACTTTGGTTTGAAATGTGATTAGATATTTATTTATTTGATATCAAACTCAGGCACCTGACAAAAACCACGTATTTCAAAACAACGCAGTGTTTTTCTTTGTTGGGGGGGGGGGGGGTGAAAATGTTTTCTTTTTATTTCTCCTAAAATATTTAAGAAATTTAAAAGACGATTATCCGTCAAAACCAAAAAAAAGAGAAACTTTTGGAATTGGGGGGGGGGGGGGGTTAAAGATTTGTTACGGATTGGAAATTTTGCACTGACAAATTATTAAAAAGCGTTACGGTGGGGGGAGGGGTACAAAATCTCTGAAAACAGCGTTACGTGCGCAGCCCCTAAGTGTGGTGGTGTATTTGTTTTTCACAAATTCAAAGAAAGTCGTGAACAACATAAAAATAATATTTTAAATTCTGTGTTTGCCTCGCTTGCAAAAATATTTAGAATTTTTTTTTGTTTCGGGTGTTTTTTTTATGTGGTTTTTTTGCGATGTTTTTTTTAACTTTAACGATTTTGACGTTCTAGCTAATTTTCAGTTTTTGCCTTTTTGCGTTTTTTTCGATTTTTTAATGTTTTGCGTTTTTTTTTTCGTTGTTTGTTTTTAATTTAAATAATTATCGTCATATGAATTCATAAAACTGCTAAATTAAAAGCAACGAATTTTATAGGAGAAGCAAAATCCTCTTATATGGAAAAGTTAACCAAAAATTTTTTTCAGTTTAACCTTTTTTTCTATTAATGATTAAAAAGTCATTAATATTAATTGTAGTAGCTGTTAAATTTTGCGGCAACATGTATTTCGATGTGATGCATTCTAATCAATCAAAAAAGCATATTTAAAATTTTTTTTACTTAGAGCTTTTTCGTTTAATCATATTGACGATCTATAGATTTGTTTCTTTTAGCCTTTTTTTTTGTCTAGATGGTTGGGTGTATTCTTAAAGGGATGACCTTTTAATTTGTTTTCAAAGCTTCTACAATAAGAAATTATCTAAGAAAAAGTATATATGTACATAAGTACACTGTAAAACAAATAAGAAAAATATCAAAATAAAGGAAAAGCTCTAAAAACTGATAATGACGGAGGGTGATCAAATAAATCTAAATTTGAAATTTTTTTTTATAGCAGCTAGAGACCTTTTTAAGCTTTACTTATATGAATAAACTTTCACAAGAAAAAAGCTTTCACAAAAGCTTAATAATTACTTAAGCTTTTACGATGTCATAATGTAACGTCTGCCTAAATTTGATACGCTACTAGACCTCTCTTTACACAATAAATTTATGTCGTATAAAAAAGCTTTCGGATAATCCTTATAAATGCGACCTTTATCGATTTATTTTTTAATTAGGACCAGCACTCAGGGGATGACCTCTACGTATGCAAAGCATTGTGCCGGAACTAGGAAAATAGGGAAGGAGGATAAAGGGAGTAGTGTTTGTGGACATTCGATTTGAACCCTGACTCATTGAAAGTGGCTGGAAAAACCTCTGCGGGGAGTTTATTCCACATGCGAACAGTACGGCTAAAGTACGAATTTTCTCTGTAATGCGTGGTGCGGTTCACTGACATATCGACCACAAAGGGATGTGCTCTTGATGAAGAGCGTGTTGTACGTGAGAAGTGATGGGTTTCGGGAACAAGTTCCCTGATTTCATTAGAACACATTTCATTGTAGTAGCGATAGAACAATGAAACACACCCAACATTGCGTCGATGCTCCAGTGAGTCAATAGAGTTGGCTACCCTACTGTCACCGATAAGCTTCTTCGCCTATCCTGTAAGCGGTCGAGTAACTTCAAAATAGATTTTGAAGCACCGGCCCATACATGAGAGTTGTATTCCATTTTTGGCCGGATGAAGGTGGTATAAACATTAAAGATATCAGATGGAGTGAAGTATGTCCTACACCGTCTTAAAAAGCCGAGGCACTTGAATGCTTCTTTTGAGACATGAAAAATGTGATCATTCCATCGAACATCACAATGAATTTTTATGCCAAGAACATCTAGAGCTTCTGATTCCTCAATATCTATACCATCCATGTTTACAGATGGGGCAGCATGTCCGGTCATACGTCTGTGCGTGAGCATAGCACAATGGGTCTTTCGTGCATTAAAATTGACCCTATTAGCATAACCCCAATTTGAAATTATCAGAAGATCGCTATTTAGTGTATCATTCATATTTTGCCGCATTGCCCGGATCTCCGATGAGTTTGGCCTGTTACTGAATGAATATGAATGAACTAAGCTGCTGTCATCTGCAAAAGAGTAGATATGCTTGGAAGTTTGACGTAGAAGGTCATTAAGAATAATAAGAAAAAGGGCATGAGAAAGAACGGAGCCTTGCGGTACCCCTGAATTTATCTTGAACTCGTGTGAACAACTCGTATAGTGCGATCTCTGAGAAGGCTCTATACAAATCGAGTGAAGTCATCACTCACTCCAAAAACAATCAGTTTTGACAAAAGTGCTCCATGCCATACTCTATCAAATGCCTTGGAAACATCTAGAGCCACCACCTTACTTTCGCCAAAGTGATGTATGCTATTACACCACTTTTCCGAAAGGAAAGCTAGTAGGGCCCCCATAGAGCGGCCCCTACGAAAGCCATACTGCCGGTCGCTAAGTAAACTGTTGAGCTCCAAATATTTCACAAGATGGAAATTCAACATACTTTTCATTACTTTGGAAAGCACAGAACAAATTGCAATTGGGCGGAAATTTTCAGGGTTGTTGGCCTCCGCCTTTTTAGGGATCGGCGTTACATTGGCAACCTTCAAACACTTTGGAAATACACCAGCATGGTACAAAGTGCTGAACAGGCATGCCAATGGACGTGCTAACGTCGAAAAGCACTGTTTCAAGACCAGTGCTGGAATACCATCCGGCTCAGGAGACTTGTTATCGTTAATCTTCGCTAAAACCTTTTTAACTGCACGCGCTCGAAAGAATATTTTTGGCATAGTTAAAGATACTCCCTCGAGAAGGGGTAGTGGTTGACTGCTTTCCGGCAAGTGAGAATTTCTTGCGAACATTTCAGGTTAGCTTTATCAACCGGGTCAGTGAATACATGGTCGTCCTTTAAAAGAGGTGGAATTGAGGAACTAGCATTATCCTTGACTCTTTTAACGAATGACCAAAAGCTCTTGCTACTCCGTTGAGCATCAAGAACTTTAGTGTGAAGGCGCTGCTCGTACAAAGCTTTTTCGCGCCCTAGTACTCTGGCACATGAAGATCTCGCTTTTTTGCGCAGCGAATTAGTATCTTGCAATATTCGATGAAAATTGACTGTTAAATACTTAAATTATTAAAAAAATAATAAAAATTATTGATAAAGTGTTTGAAGCAAGCAAGAGGCACATAAATTTTAAATTCAGTCTTATAAGTGTCGGCCTGTCGTTTTCTTTTTCTCAAATATTTAATTGGTAAACTGTGTCGCATATTTACAAAAAAAAAGAAAAAAAAAAAAAAAAAAAACTTAAAAGCTTTGCTTAAGCACATGACTTATTATTCTGTTTTTTTTTTGTTTTATTTGATATTCTTTTTGCTGTTCTTATTGTTATTGTTGCTTTTAATTGTATTGTTTTTTTTTTGTTGTTTGGTGTTGCCCCAAAGCATATCATTGAAATTCATAAATCACTTTGTTCGAGGTTTTAAATTATTTCGCTTCAATTTCAAAATTGTGGCATATATATTTTTTTTTTTTTTTTTTTTTGGCATTTCAATTTGAATAAGTAACAAACCATAAGATGTGTGTGTGTTTGTGTACTAAAGGCTTTCAGTTTGTTATTTTTATTATTATTATTTCGTAAGAATTCATATGAAATCAAAAGATTAATTAAAGAATGTTATTTATTTGTAAGACTTTAAAATTTTGGGAGCTTTAATGTTGTTTTGTTTAGTTTGGACAGGGCGTTACACTCAATGATTGTTAAGAATTTTTTTAAGGCTTGAATTATTTATTAGTAAAGTTTTTCGCTGAGTAGGGCCTTAGAAAGCGGTTTCTTTTGGTGTTACTAAGACCACACACAGTAGTAGCGCAGTTGTTGGCAAAGGTCATGTTCTTTTTTTGTCTTCTTTTTCTAATTTATTTTGGGCAATTGTAATGAAAAATTTATTTAATTACTTTGAAACATATGCAGGAAATTAAAAATAATAATTAGTTGTTTTTATTTTATGACTCTACAATCGCTTGTTTTATTATCTTCAAAGATCTACATGAATATTTTTACAAAATTAATAGGAAAAAAGTGTAAAGCTAGCGAACTCCACACGGTTATTGAAATTATGACTCATTTTAAGTGATAAAAATAACTTATTTCTATTTTTTTTTTTATTAAAATTTAAATATTATTTGTATGTATGCTAAAGATTAAAAAAACCAAGTGATTTATTCAGGCTTGAAAATTTGTGAAAAAAGGGCTAAAGTCAAGTTTCTTTAAGTTTAAATTCAATTAGCAGAAATGCAAACCAAATATTTTAGTTGAGCCATGTTAGCACTTAACAGAGTACTGTTTACCTCATAACAACCGTAGTAAAAGTGGGTGCAAATCATTTGTTATTGATTATGTTTACTTAGTGCTGATTATAGAAGGAACATGATGTGAAGGAACATCCTACATAATAAAAGCTATGGTCCTGGTAGTGAACTCTCGTGCATATATCTCAAATTTTGTTCACTACTTCGGCCAGCATTTATTTTTTTTTTTAGCTGGATATTCCTATACACCAACATTTTACCATAATAACCGGTAATATTAATGTTAAATAAGTTTAATCAACTTCTACCACGATTGTTAAGACTTTAACAGTGGTCCGTTAAGTGCCAACTCAAGCCAAGACTCAACTAAAATGTTTGGTTTGAATTTCTGCTAATTGAATTTAAACTTAAAGAAATTTCACTTCACCCTTTTTTACAAAATCTCAAGCCTTGACCATTTTAGTAATATCCTTTTAGTGAACTTGTGCACAGTTTAAAGAAAACCAGGGTTTAAAATTATTATTTTTTATTTTTATTTATTATACCAGCGACTAGTGAGAAAATATGATCCGTTTCCATTTTTGATAGCAGAGAAACTAAAAATATTTACCTGATAACAAATAAAATTCCAGTTTTCTAAAAAATCAACATACATAGTATGTACAATGTACAGGTGTATGTACATACATATCTGAAGTCGTTGAAAATTCTTTGAAGCAGCAATTATCAAAGCATATTTTGAAAAATTGTTTGGGTTGCTGGTTGTTGATTCAAGGAGAAAAATTTTTAAATATTAGTTATTGTAAGATCGGCATGTTTGTCAACTAGTCGAAGTTGTATTTGGTTGGATTGGCATGTATTTTATTTTTTGTTTTTTTTTATAGCGGCATATTGTATGAAAAGAATATATTGTATATGTGTATTTTTGCATTTTTGTGTGGATGGCTAGTTTTCATTGACAATAAAATGTTGCTGAACAATATATTACAGAGAATTTATTTTCATTTTGTGTGCTAGTAAAAAATTTTACTAGTTGTCAAGTACAAAATTTTTTTTAAGAAAACTGGAAATTTATTTGTTATCAGGTAAATATTTTTCTAGTTTTCACATGAAATTATGGAATATGAGGGGAATTTTTACTAAATATATTAGTTTTCTTTCAAACCCTGAAGAAACCATTAATTTATTTTGCTGTAATTTCCTTTGTAAACCCTTTTATATGATCGCTTAGGAATGTCGTAGTTATTAAAGTGAATTTCATACAAACATACTAAATTTATGTTAATAATTTAGTCATAAAATATGTTGTCGTTTTCCTAACAAAAAAAAAAAAAAAAAAAAAAACAAATAAACAAATAAACACTAAATTATAAAAAAAATATCTTCCAAAATGACATTGATAAATGTCCAAGACAAAACACCAACGAGCCAACCAGCCAGCAAGCAACACTTTCAAAAATTGTCTTGACGAATGAGTGTTTGAAAATTAACACTCGTCCAGAGCACACAGACAGACTCACAAACAGACAGACGGACAGACGGACAGACGGACAGCGGGACACAATTTGTTTTTAAATAAATATAGAAAAAAAAAACAAATCGAAGAGTAATAACAGCCAACAACTGTCGTTTTATAGTCATGTGTATGGTGAAAAATAATATCTATTCAATAAAGAAACATTAAACATGATGTGATTATTAAAATTGATCACGTTGTTTGTTTAAGAAATGATGACTATAAAACATGATTCTAATGTTTAATAATTCTTTGTAATATTTTCATTAGTTTTTTGTTTTTGTTTTCTTCTGTATTCGGCTAAAATATACTAAATTTTCGACATTTTTATTTCGGATTTTTTTTTTGAGTTTTCACAGAAAAATAAAAAAAAAAAAGTTGAACACAACGGATGTCATCGGCAGGTTCAAGCAGAAAGCAAAAGTAAGCGAAAATATTTGAATAAAGAAATTATGAATATTACTAAGAAGAAGAAGTTTCATATAAAAACGTGACTTTTTGTGTAAAATGATTTATATCGCTTTTCTTAACATTGTAATTTATTAGAGAGATATCTGTAGGAAAAAAGTATACTTTTGGGAAGTAAACTTTAAAATATGCACCCAACAAAAATTGTCTTAAAAGGGCAGTTCAATCGAAAACAAAGTTTCTTCGAGTTTAAGTTTAAGATATATTCTTGTTTTGGTGATTATTTTAATTTTTAATGTCTTTCGTTTTGGCGTTTTATTTAACTTGGCGAGTTTTTTTTAATTTTTATGCTGACGTTTAAGTTAAATTTTGGTGATATACATATTTTCTCGCTTTGACGACTATTTAAATTTTTAATGTCTTTTGTTTTGGCGTTTTATTTAACTTGACGATTTTTTTTTTAATTTTTGTGCTGTCGTTTAATTAAAATTTTGGCCATATAGATATTTTCCCGCTATGACGCGCATTTTAATTTTTAATGTCTTTCGTTTTGGATATGTTTTTTTTATTGGTTTTTCGTTTTTATAATTTGGTCGATTTTTTTTTCATATTTTTCGTTCTGTCGCTGAAGTTAAATATTGGCCATTTTCTGTTTAAAAGTTCATAAATTTTTTCATTTGTACGACGGCTTTGATTTTGGCAATTTTTTTTTTTTTTTTTTTGCAATTTAGCGTTTTTTCCGTTTTAGCGGTTTTAGCGTTTTTTACGTTTCAGCATTTTTTCCGTTTTAATCGTTTTTTTCTCGTTGAAATTCAGTTTAAAATATTTAAAATCCGAAGGGTTTTTTTATGCAAACTTTTAATAAAACTATTTGTTATTTCGTTTTAGTGAATCTAAGGTGTTGCTTTCTTAAAAGAGTTCTTAAAAAAAATTATTTGTTTAAGAAATATTCGTTGTAAATAAAAGTACATACATACGTTAAACACAGCATTCTTAGAAGAACAGTGTAACTTCAACTTTAATTCGCATGCGATCATATTCCATATTCATATGTATTATTTTTGTTCTATCGATATAAAATATTTTTTGGCGTTTGACTTTTAATGTCTGTCGTTTTGGAAATTTTTTTTAAATTTGGCGGTTTTTTTTTGGAATTTTTGGCGTTTTTTTAAATATTTTTTGGTTTGGTCGTTTAACGCTTTTATTTGCCATTTTCTGTAAGTCCATTATTTCTGTCATTTATACTTATTTTTAATGTCTTTCGTTTTGGAATTTTTTTTTAAATTTGGCGATTTTTTCGTTTTGTTTCGTTTGATCGTTTAACCCTATTTTTTGCCATTATTTTTTTTTCATTTATGCTGTTGTATTTAATCTGCTTTACTTTGTTTTTCTTTTGTAATTTTGTTTTTATTGCTCATAATGTATATACGTTTTAGCGTTTTTTCGATTCTAAGCGGTTTTTCTCGTTTTAGTTTTTTTATGCTTTTGCGCTTTTAGCTTTTGGTATTTTGTTTTATTATTTGTTTGATTGTGATTCTAAAATTTCTAGCAAGTTTGACGATATTTTCCTTTTTGAGATGATTTTGGTTTTTGTAAATTTTTTTTGGGAATTTTTTCAATATAATTTTTATCCTGTTCGTTGCATTACGTAACGGTGTAGCATTTTATTATTAATTTGAGTTAACTTGATGCCATAATTGCGAAAGTGTTTAAATATTACGGCTTAGCTCAATTTTTAAAATAACATTAACTAAGTGAATACCCTGTGATTTTAAATTCATTTGCACCTTAACACTATTTATTATTTCCAAGTAGTTTAAAAAATTGCATTGTTGCATTACCTGTAAAAAAATCCTTATAAGGTGTTCGAGGTTATTCTTGTTTTCAAAATTACACGGCCTGATTAAATACCCTTTAATTTTTGTTCTGCCTAAAATTTTGTTATCAGACTGTAAAAGTAACAAGTAAATATAAAAAGTTTTCCACTAAGAGTGATATGATTTCGTAAAAAAAACACACTTATTGTTAAGGAAATTCAAAAGTATTTTATTTAAAGTGAAGTTCAATCGATACAATTAAGTTCTAAATAAAACGTCATTCAAGTGGCCTCCACGACTTCTTCTGCAGGAACGAATCCTACAATCCTACAAGAAATAGTCGAATGGTGTTAAATCACAACTTCTTGGAGGCCATTCAATATCACAAATTCTTGAAATAATCGAATCTCCAAACTTTTCTCGCAATTAAAGTTGTTCCAAGGCAAAATTAGCAAATTCACGATGTTTATGGTGGTCCAATGGATTCTGATCTTGAGTGAGAACAATTTTATACGGATGCAAATCCAAATCCTCTCTCAAAATCCGCCAGGTTGTGGTTTGAGACAGTCGCAATTGCTGACAACGTGTTGGAATCGACAAATTGCGGTCTTCAGCAACACTTAAATGAACGGCAGCAATATTTGCATTACTTCGAGCGGTTCTTTGTCTTATTGGCACTTGAACATTGTGTAACGAAAATGT
Source organism: Lypha dubia (assembly GCA_947311025.1). NCBI lineage: Eukaryota > Metazoa > Arthropoda > Insecta > Diptera > Tachinidae > Lypha > Lypha dubia. Next base: position 73,202,456 of record OX371264.1, on the reverse strand, counting down.
AGCTCAACATTTTCAACAATTCTGCGAATAGCGAGCACACTTGGACGATTAGGCGCACGATAAGTTGCAATTGTAGAGCAATTATTTTGGTAATAAAACTGAATAATTTGTAACGTTGTTCTTGCGTTTATCTCTCCATGATGAAATTGTAAACACTACTGAATAAAATGAAAAACAAATGACAGATCATGACGTATTACAAACGACCGAAACGTCACTTCAAAAGCATATCATACCTATTGGAAAACCTTTTATATGACTCATTAATGTATGGAAAGATTATGTACAGATCGTCAGCTTATTATTGGCTTGGCGTGCTGACCATTTAAAAAAAAGTTAATTTTGAAAAAATTTTCAGAAAATTTGGAAAAATTTTTATAAATTCTATTTCGAAAATTTTACCAAAAACGAAACACTTTTTTGTCGCAAGTGACAAGAATCTATATAATACTATACTATTTGGTCCGTCATCTCACTACAAAAATTTCAAGTATAGTTTTAGGCATAAAAATAAATTTTATGGCATTTTATTTCGACAGTTTTAAATAGTAAATCTGAAAAAAGTAAATTTTACAATCTAGATTTATTTAAATTCCGAATAGAATATACTGTAATTTTTTAGTATATTAAAGGAAATGAAATTACTTTTGCCTACTTTTAGGAAATTTATGTAATTCTCTCCTGTTTTTTTTTTCATTCAAATTTATGCAAATTAAATTTAAATTTTTTTCAGCGTTAAATCGAGCAAGACCAAAACTGTTTATCTTAATTTAAGACAAACAAAACTGCCAGCTATTTCCGTTTTGAACAACAAAAAGATATTTGGAGTATGAAAAACAAAAGCGCCTAAAAGAAGATTGATAATCATATTGTTTATTTAATATTAGACAAAGCATTACTATGCAAATAACATTTGATAATTTTCTCATTTTTATTTTTCTCAATAGCCATCCATCCCTTTTATCTTTATTTAGATGGAATGGCAAAAAAAAAAAGGCGGTGGTGTTTGTTATTAGAAAAGTCACCGCTTTCAATTCCTTTTTTTTATCTTAATTCTTTTATGAAAATAACTTTATAAAACTTATTAAATTAGCATATGAATCATTTAAGATAATTTGCATACAAATTGGTCAACTTGAGTTTAATTAAACACAATTGAAGCGTAAGAACGCAAAATGCAAGAAATAAACATGAAACATACACACACATACACCAAAACGTATACATATGTACTTTGAAACATTTACAAACATTTTAACCACAATTATCTACAATTATATGTGAGTGCATGGCAATATTTGAAACGCAATTATGCAAATATTTGAACTTATGGTTCATTTCCTTTTTCTTTTTTTTTAATGTTTCAAGAAATCTTTAGTTTGAAATTACGCATGTTTTTTGAAAGAAAACTTTAACATCGATTTAATAAAAGAAAATGCCTTAAAAGAAATACAACACGTTGTTTGTTTTAATTGCCAGACCACTAGACGCCTGTACATTTTATTAGTACACAGTTTTACGTTTGTTTTTATTACAAAAAATAATTCATTTAATTATCTTTGTTGCTTGCTTTATTACTACCTACCGCAGTATGGAATTTCACTACCAGGCACAGTGGGCTCGCTCGCAAGATATCTGTTAATAATTGTGTAACTTAGAAAAATAATAACTCATTTGAAATTATTTAAAGCTAAATTTTGGGAATTGAAGTAGTTCCTATAAGGATAAGAAATCCTCGTTGCTTTATTCCCATATAATAGATGGAATATAAACCTTTAGCACGATTTATTTGAAGAATAGAAGAAAAATGCGTAATAAATTCGTAAATTATGCCGCTTAGCTCTTTAAAAAATAGGTGAATAGTGTTTGCTTCAATCCGCGGAACGATATTCCCATCTTCCTTCATCATTATAAACACATTTTAGTCGCAATAATGACCAGAATGAAACGAAAAATAGATAGTAACTATTCTCAGAATTACAGTGTCAATTTATGCGATAAATTCTATTTAAATGCGTGAAAGACTAAAACTCTACCAATATATTCTCTATAATTTTATATTAAATTTTAACTACAATTATGGTTCGAAGAACGCCAAATCAAGTAACTAACAACTTATAGAATTGCAGTGCAAATATCTGTGTTGAATTTCGCTTCAATCCCTCTCATATATCCTTTGTTTTAAAAATTAGATTTTAATTACAATTAAGATCAGAATGAATCCAAAATTAGTAATATTTTCTGGAATTGCAAATTTAAGATCTATCGTTTTTTTTTGCTACAATTCGCGAAAGGATAACTGTACTTCCCATATAGCCTTTAATTTTTAAATTATTTTTATACGTTTTTTTTATGTAGAAATCTAGTTACTATTTGTAGAATTTTAGTGGTAAGATGTGTGATAAATTATGCCTAAATCCGTAAAAGGATAAGAGTCTTACTCATATATCCTTTATTTTGAATAGTAGATTTTTATTCCTGGTATGCATGGAATAAGGAGAAAACTAATTTCCTAAATACTAACAGAACTGCAGTGTTAAGATTTGTGTTGAAGTTTGCTTCAATCCCTGCAAGGATAAGTATGTATCCTTTATTTTAAAAATTAGATTTTAGTTACAACTAAGATCAGATTGAATCAAAAACTGTTAGCTCTTTGCACTATATCTATCTTAAGCTAAGTAAAAAATTTGACTACATTTGCATTTTAATTTCACATAAAGGAAACTTTAGTAAATATTTTAAATAATGCAAAGGTATATCTGAAATTTAACTTCACGAAGGCAAATTACATAATTAGGTCTTACATATCCTTGAATTTTTAAATAAATTTTTAAACAGTATTTGTGAGCGGAATGAATAAAAAACCAGAAGCATTTTCTCAATGTATTAAATTTTATTGTGTGACAAATTTTTGTTCATTTATCCTTTATAGTTAAAATAGTTTTTTTACAATTATGTATAATAATGAATCAAGGACACTAGTCTAAGTTCAAAACTATACTTCTAAGCAGAGTGGTGAGTTTTATTTCAATCTTTAAATTCAAATGGCTATCACCCATATATCCTTTATAAGTATATAAAATTTAAATTTTAGCAATTATTATGGTCGGAGATCACTAAAAACTCGCTACTATTTTTAATGTAATGGTCGTTAACTCTGTATTTAATTTCGTTGTTATCCGTCAGAGGATAAAGGTTTTTGCCATATATCCTTTATTTTTAGTATTAAAATTTTATCAGTTATTAAGATCAGAGCTCACCAAAAACTTACCACTATTTGTAACATAATGCTCGTTAACTCTGCATTTAATTTCGATGTTATCCGTCAGAGGATACAGGTTTTTGTCACATGTCCTTTATGTTATTAATAAAATTTTATCTATAGTTTATGATCGAAGTTCTGCAAAAACTTGAATATACTTTTAAAATAATGTTTTTAAAATCTGTATTCAATTTTATATTGGTTCATGACAGGATATTGATACTTCCCATATATCCTTTGTTTTAAATTCATAAAAACTCTTGCTACTATTTCTTATCTATTACTTTTTAACTTCGTATTAAATTTCGTTGTCCGTCAAAGGATGTAGTTCTTTTCCATATATCCTGTATATTTTTAATTAAATTTTTTTTAATTGTTATGATCGGAGCTCACTAAAAATCTTGCCACAATTTCTTACATAATGATCTTTCACTCTATATTTTATTTCGTTGCTGTCTGTGAAAGGACACAGATTTTTGCCATATGTCCTTTATATTTTAAATAAAATTTTCTCTATAAGTTCAGCAAAAACATAAATATAGTTCTAAAATAATTCATTAAAGCTTTTGTAATTAATTTAATTGCAATCTGTGAAAGGATACGCACACCTTTCATATATCCTTTATTTATAAAATATTACTTAAATTTTCTTTATAATAAGAAATCAAATAAAATAGGTTTAGCTTTTTGTTAAATGATTAAAAACAGCGACACTTGCAACTATGTCACCCAAGAAAGGATCCTTTCTGTTTAAATTTTCTTATAAACTTTATAAATGATAAAAAAATTTTAAACAAAATAGCAAAGGATGAACTCGTTCGCTTCATTCTTTGCCAATGTGATTAAAAACAATCTGAATATATAATTTTTTGTTTCTACTAGTTTACAAAAAATATTTTCATTATATTTTTAAAATTTCGTTATACATCCCACTGTGCCAATGCTTCTTTGTTTGCTTAACTCGTATTTCGTTTTATGACCACTCATTTCAGTTAACAATGTTACATCTTTTTCGGTCATAGAAATGCGACGACTGCTACAGTCAATAAAATTTGAAATGTAGACTTACAAGACAATCATGATTTTATTTCGGTTTCATCATCATCATCAACATCATCATCGCCGTCGTCGGGCTAAGCACGATGATGAGTCAACAAAGCCAGTCTTTTGTCCAGTTTATGTCTAAACGTGCTGTAGTAATTGCATGTATTACAACTAAAAATATTACAGATTAAATTTTATGATACCATTTTCTTAGCGTTTCACTCAATCCACGTGCTATAAAATAGAATAAAAACTGTAATCAAAAATATTGGTAATGAATCACGTTTTGAGAAAGAGCTGAATTTACCTCTTTATTTCTTGTAGACTCGTATTTGGTCAATGGGCGCATTCTGTAGTTAATGGTAGTGAGTCGTTTGTTGTAGTAAAATATTTTATAGATTGTTTTAAATGCTTCATTGTAAACTGTAAAGGGTGCTTTGAGTTTTTTTTTAATTCAAAAAAAGGTTGGATTTTGGTAGATGCTGCTCCACTTAATATATGTAAGTTGTGAACGACTTATCCAATGTTTGTGTTTTTATAAATGCTTCAAATTCATCAATTTAACAATTTAGTACAACGAAGTTGTTAGAACTTTAAAGCAGAATAAAGCTTAAAAGTAATGTTGATGTCAAATTACTATTTAATTGAATAGAATGAAAAGTTTACCAGTTGTTTCAATATTTGTTAAATAACTATATTCCTTTTCCGGACACAAATGAAAGAAACTGAATGGAGATTTACTGACCCAGATATCATAGAAAATAACTTTTCTTTCCTTTAATTTAAAAGTTGATTTAAATTTGTAAATTTGTGTAATTAAAAGAACATCCTTATGAGTATTGCAGTGAATAAAACAAAAAGAACATAAAAAGATGAGAAACCAGTAGCATGGAAAAACTTCAAATTTAAAAGAAATTAGTATAAAAGGAAAAGCCGCCAAAACGAAATAACTATAAAAAAAGCTAAGATAAAAAAGTAGCCGTGTAGAAAAAAAACTAAATCACCAAAACAGAAAAAAATCCAAAAAAAGAATATAAAATCTAACTTCAGAATCAGAAAACTTTATACACAAAATAAAAAAACAACAAAAACCAAACAAGCTGCAACTGTAACAAAATCTCCTTAAGACACAAAAAAAAACCCGTTAAAGCGCGAAAAAAACGCTAGAAAAAAATTTAAAACTTAAAAAAAAAACGCAACACAAAATGCGTTATCACAAAATAAACAACAAAAACCAAATAAGCTGCAAACTGCAAAAAAAATATCCTTAAGACAAAAAAAAGCTAAAGCGCGAAAAAAACGCGAGAACAAAAAACTTAAAACTAAAACTTAAAAAAGCGTAACACAAAAAGCGTATACAAAAAATAAACAAAAAAAACCAAACAAGCTGCAAACTGCGAAAAATCTACTTAAGACAAAAAAAAAAAAACGCTAAAGCGCGAAAAAAACGCAAGAACAAAAAATTTAAACCATAAAAAAGCGTAACAGAAAACGCGTTATCACAAAATAAACAACAAAAACCAACCAAGCTGCAAACTGTAAAAAAAATCTCCTTAAGTCAAAAAAATAATACATTAAAGCGCGAAAAAACGCAAGAAAAATAAATTTAAAACTTGAAAAAAAAAAAAACGTAACGATGAAAAAATAACTCTAAAACGAGTTAAATCCCTAATTAAAAAAACGGAACAAAGCAAATATGTAATAAGTTTAAACAATTAGTAAAAATAAATTTAAAAAAACCATGAAAAACTAGAAAAAAATGTTTAAAAATAAAAAAAAATTGCCAAAACGAAATCTCTTAAACAAAAAAATATGACATAGCTAATAAAAGTTGCTAAAAAAAATAAACATACCAAAAGCACCTCTAAAACCGTCCAAAAATGTCAACGCAAATTAAAAAAAAAAACTCCCAAAAATAAATTAAAAATCACCAAAATCAAAACAGTCTTTATATGTATGTATGTGTCTCTATATAAAAAAATCGCTAAAATTAAATTGCAACAAAGAAAGCACTAAAAAACAAAAAAGAAAAAAAATCAACTCTAAAATAAAAAAAAAATTAAGAAAAATATTAAATTTTAAGACAACCTCGATAAAGTTAAAAATATCTCCAAAACGGAAAAATGGATAAATATTTTGTGGAAAAAAACCATTAAAATGAAATCACAACAACGAAACCATGCTAAAAGAAAGAAACAAATAAAAACAGGATAAATATCTAAAATGAAAATTTGCTTTGCTGATAAAAATCGCTAAAATGAAAGCAATACAACAAAATCATGCCAAAACGAAAAAAATTAAAAAAAAAAACTTTAAACCTTACAGAAAACACTAAAAAAGTACATAAAAGTATTAAACGAAAACTGTAAAAATTTAAAACTTAAACAATATTTTGAGTGAAAAAAAATCGCTACAATAAAACCACAACAGAGAAAGCACTAAAAAAATGAAAAAAGAAAATCACAAATAACATTAACAGCTCAAAAAAAATTTTTTATTAAAAGACCCCTAAAGCAAATCGTCTAAAAGTACAAAAATAGAAAACATCGAAAAATATATTGAAGAAAAATATGGCTAAAATAAAATCGCAACAACGAAAACATCCCAAAACAAATGCAAAAAAAAAATGGGAAAAAGAAATTTCGAAAACAAAAACCCCTAAAACCTCAAAAAGTTTGCCACAATATTATAAACGAAAAATTTGAAAAATCTAAAACTTAAAAATATCTTGATGAAAAATAAACGCTAAAATAACACCACAGCAACAAAAGCACCCCAAAACGAAAAAAAAAAACACAAAACAAGCAAAAAAAAAAAAAAGTTGTTAACTGAAAATCATTTCTGCTTATAAGAAAGAAACAATTATTTAGACATCGATAAACAGGAAGGCAGTTTATATCAAATATTTGTGGTCCGTACAGAACTCTTGATATGTTTGAACCACAGCCGGACTTTTTTAATTTTTTTTTAATTCTTTCTTTATCAAGTGGGTCTGGTCTGTCTTGAAGTCAAGCTGACTTTTCTTTTCTTTTTTATTAACTTTTTTTTTTTTAAACCCCTGCGAAAATTTGATAAAATGTTTTAATTACTTACTTTTCAACCGCAGACTATATAAAGTCCGAATTACTTTACAGTTAATTTCACCAACGAGTTTTTGTAAAACAAAGAAATCATTTAGACTCTCAGCAGCGTTAGTGTTTGTGTTTATCATTGTGATTTTCAGAAGATCAACCTTCTTACTCAGCAAACTAATAGTTTGTGCTATATCTGTACCAGTTTGTAAAAAACTAACTTAAAGCCCGTAAGAAATTACTTGACATAAAAAGATCTTGACCCGCGTTCAATACTCAGCAGAGACTTTTAATTTTTATTATGTTTTAAATATTAAATAACTTCTAAATGTTGAAAATTTGCAAGTGTCAATGTGGTGGCTTGTATTTGCTTAAAATAACGTTGCCAGGTTAAAGTAATTTGTTAAAATGCATATTTTTTTCATTACTTTTCTATTAAAATTTTTAACTGGGAAAAAAATACACATTAAAATGCACATTTTTATAAGATTTTCCCTGACATTATGTCATGCACCTTAAGTTAGCATGTCAAACACTAACATAATTACACCTAGTAACACCTTTACTTGCCACATATTGCCACAGTTAATTGAACAATTTCAAAATTACAAAGAAATTTTAATTCCAAAGAAATTGTGTGTACATTTATCAGGAAAGCAATAAATTATTTTGAAATTAAATTAAAACACCTTTAAAATTTTAAATGACACAGAACAAAAAAAAAATACTATTTAATTAACAATTTTTATTAAACAAAATCTAATAAAAGTTTATAAAACCAATTTCCTAGCCAAAAATTAAATGAGACACATTAATTTTCTTTTAATCTTAGAAGTGTGCTGTTGTTTGTGTGAGTTTTTCTTGCTGTTCTTAAGTGAAAAATTTCATTACAATTCGGAAATAAACAGCCGCCATAAAATTCAACATAAAATATATTTACCTTTTTCCTATTGCGTAGCAGGAAGAAACAAACAAAAACCTTAAAGTTTGTTAGAAAAAAGTGTAGCCTATTTTAAGGTGTGTATGCGCCTTTTTTTCATTCGTCTTTGCAAAAACTCAGTCATATAGAAAAATGTTACGCTTTAACACTCTCTAGGTGTATATAAGGAGTTAGATATTATATTTTTAGTATTTTCATCACATTTAGTCGAAGTTGCTGCGCCCCCACTACCCTGGTCTTAATCCCTCTCCATATCAGCCTTTAGATTTCAGCTGCTGTATTTGTAGCTTATACCAAAAAATAAAGAAAAGAAGAAATATAGAAAAAAATAAATGTCAATTTCAATAATAACTTTCACCTGGCTGTCTATATGCCTGTCTCTGAAAAGCCTGCCTTTCCGTTAAGCAAGAATAGCACAATACAAACAAACAAACAAACAAACAAACCTAAAAATATGCTTGAATTTTCCATCTTAAAGGCAAAAATCCATAAAATCAGCATTATTTAAAGAAATGTTCAAATGCATTTGTGTGTGTAAAAAAGGCTACAAATAAAATGTCTACGTGTAACGACAAAGGGAGTAGAATAAAAACCTCATTTAAACTCTTGTAACCCCCCCTGCCACTATTAACTCACCCTTTTGCAGCAAAAAGAGAATGTGGTAAAGAGTCGTTATTCCTTTTGCTTGGTTTTTTTTGCTGTTTTCCTTTTTTTTTTTTGCCTGTCTTTATGTATTTATTCCCTTTTGTAGCATATTTTTTCCATTTATATATTAAATGTTTACATTAAAGTGTATGTGTGTGTGTCTATTATTATTTCATTTTGCGCCTGTATGTGTAAGTATTGCTTTTACCGAATCAGGTAAACTTATTATTGCTAAAAATTTTGTTGGAATTCTTAAACAACCCCTGTTGCAAAGATAACAAGATATTTTGTTGCTCTAGCAAAAGGTTTTTTTTATAAGAATATTTCCACAAAAATATGTTGTATGTATTTATTTGTTGTCTTAAATTTTTTGGCAACTTATTTTCTATATGTATTTAGTTTATATTCCACATATGTATGGGTTGCTGTTAAAACAATCCAATATTATTTGCCCGCAACACACACGACTAATATAAAATTTTATGTTGTATTAGCAAAATCTTATGAATCATTAAACGCCAATGGTTCGTTGTAGCAAAAAATATAGTTGAAAACTAAAGTTTTTCCATTTATTTTGAAGAAAAAAAAAAAAAAAAAAAAGAAAAACAAAAATTATAAAACGAAGGGAACAAAATTTGTTGCAAGTACCATCATTATAAATGATTAATGTTTTTTTTTCTTCTTTTCTCCTTAGTTGAATTTATTTTATTTTGCAATAATAACACGAAAAAATTATTTTTATAATCCCATAAAAATGCCTAAAAAGTGTACTATATATTACCAATAACTAAAGCACCTAAATGTAGTCTATTTATTTAATTTCATATAATGCAAGTGAGTGTGTGTGTGTGTGTGTGTGTGTGTTTGCTAATGGCAGGAAATAAAATATAATTGGCTTTTTTAATATAAATTAAAAAAAAGAACACCAATGAAAGTTTATTATAAAGCAACTTTTGTTTTTCTATTAAATATTTATGAGTAATATATTGCATATATTAAGGATAATTTCAAAGGAATTATGGCAAGATTATAAAAAGGAATATTGCATTTTAATAGGAATTGATTAAATGTTTGAAGCAAAAAGGGAAATAATAAAATAACTATAGTAAATGACTTAGTAATATACTTGTATGTGGATGCATAAGGCAATAAGCAGAGAGTTGCAAAGGATTTTCCACATAGAGAAGTTAGCGGTCAGTGTCCCAAACATACTTATGCTAAAGATCGTCAAGCAATAGTTCTTTGTATTGGTAAATAACTCGCAATGAAGTAGCGATTAAGGCACCACGAAATAAGCTCCAATGAAATAAGCCCCAAATCGAACAATGAAATAAGCCCCAAACAAAATTTATGAAATAAGAACCAAAAAATATGAAATAAACCCCAAATAAAAAAATGAAATAAGCCCCAAATTTGTTAACTTGATGAAGTAAGCTTAAGAAGAAATCATAAAATGCAAGAATTTTATCCTCTAAATTATATCGAACACCGGCTTCGCATTTAAAGTACTCTCTACATAACCGGCCTTTGGCCGGGCGCAAAGACTTTATGATAACACAGTTGAAACTTGAAAATAACATGCAATTTTCCTCAAAATGTGTTTAGATCTATTTTACGGATATGAAATAAGCCCCAAATAAAATGAAATAAGCCCCAAAAAATTTTATGAAATAAGCCCCAACTATTTAAAAAATGAAATAAGCCCCAAAAAAAATGAAATAAAGCTCAAACAAAAAATTTGAACATTTTTTGGGGCTTATTTCATTTTTCGATTTGGGGCTTATTTCATTGGGGCTTATTTTGTGCCACCTTCAATTAAATGGCACCTAAACAAATTTCATGAAATAAATAAAAAAAAAATTAATAAAATTATTCCCCAACGTTAAATGAAATTAGTTGCAATTTTTTGGGAATTATAGTTCCGACATAAAAACAAGTGAGAATGCTATATTCGGCTGTGTCGGATCCTATGTACTCTTCATCAAGCCGTAAATGTATAATTTATTTGATATAATACAGGATATCCTTTCTCTTATAAATATGACATTTCAAACAATATAAAAAGTGAGTTTAAACTGCGTAATTGACATGAATGGCACGTTCATTAGTGACTTCTAAAGCTTGAAGAGAGTCTGGTTTATTTCGAAAGACCAATGACTTCAAACAACCCCACAGGTAATAGTCTTATGGTGTTCAATCACAACTTCTTGGAGGCCATTCAGTATTACAATTTCTTGAAAAAATCGAATCCCCAAACTTTTCTCGCATTTTGTGTATGGCACGTAGCCCCTTCTTGTTGGAACCAAATGTTGTCACCATCAACTTCTTCCAGTTTGACAGTAACACGGTACTACCAGCTTCATTTCGAAAGAAGTACGGACCGATGATTCCACCAGACCAAAAACCATACCAAACTGTCAATTTAGGTGAATATAATGATTTTTCATTAATAATTTGTGGATTTTCTTCGCACCAGAATCGACAGTTTTGTTTATTTACGGCACCACTCAAATGAAATTAAACCTCATCGGAGAAGATGACTTTCTTCTTCAAGGAAAAATCAGCAACGTTGTTCTTGCGTATATCTCTCCATGATGAAATTGTAAACACTACTGAATACAATGAAAAATAAATGACAGATCATGTCATATTACAAATGGCCGAAATGTCACCTCAAAATCATATCAACCCTATTAGAAAACCTTTTATATATCTTCATTTGTTTGTATATATAATCCAATATCAGAACCGATATTTTATTTTTGCTGATTTTCAATACGAAGCATCTCAAGAAAAAGTCTTACATTTCAGTCAAAGACACAATTCTCTAGCTCTTCTAGTGTCTTCGGAAAATTGATTTCACGTACAGATAGATGTCCAGACGGACATGGCTCATTCAACTTCCCTAACTATTAGGATTCAGACGATATATGTTTACTATACGGTCCTCATAAAAATATTGTGGAAATTACATTCGTAATGACAAACCTATAAATACCCCTACCATTTTTGGTGAAGGGTATACAAAAGGATTTACATCCTAATGCAATAAAACCCAGACTTTATTACTAAAATACTTCTCTACCATGGTATTTTCCAGTTTTTCCGCAAAATGTGTTTTAAGGTTTTATTTAATTTAAATGATTGCGGATTTTATTTTATATGAAATAAGATCCAATCATGGAGTGTTATTTTATTTTCGTTTGCGACATTGGCGCCATGAAATAAGTCCTTACGAAACAACATTTTTGTTTTTTTTTTTTTTGTTTAATATTATTTAATATTTTGGGGACTTGTATTATTTTCGAGGTTTTATCTCATATTTTTTAGGATTATGAATCCGACATAAAAGTAATCAAACCATCACTAAACATTTAATCATCATGTGGTTTGTATTCAATGTTGTAACTTCTGTTAAGAGCAACCTTAAAGTATATTTGTAACTTTAAAATTCAGAGTACACTCACATTTTCGTTAATAATTCCTGATTCATAAAGCCAACGTTAACAGTTGGTATGGAAAGTTTTATTTTTGGCATGCAAATGCAGTGTGATGTTCGCTGGACTGATCACAAAATTTTTTATGTCACAAAAGAAGCATTCAAGTGCCCGGGTTTTTAAGACGGTGTGAGACATACTTCACTCCAGCTGATGTGCTTAATATTTATTCGTATACCACCTTTATCCAAACAAAAGTGGAATACAACTCTCATGTAGGGGCCAGTGCATGAAAGTCTATTTTAAAGTTACTCGACCGCGTACAGAAGAGGGCGAAGAAGTTTATAGTTGACTCACTGGAGCACTGTAGGATGTTTTCTAAAGTATATAGGTAACATGTTCCCAAAAGCCGTAATTTTGCACGTACTTCGCACGCTCTTCATTAAGAGCACATTTGTTTGTGGTTCGGTATGCTCTACGAATTACGGAGAAAATCTCGTATGTGAAATAAACTTCCGCAGAGGTCTTTCGAGTTACCTTTAGTATGGTAAAGTTCAAATCGAATGTCCACAATTACTACTCCGTTTATCCTATTTTCTACAATCAATAATATTTCTAGATGCGGCACAATGCACTGCATAAGTACGGAGTCATACCACGAGTGCTGCTCTCCTAACAAATAAAAAATAAATTTCCCTTAAAACGTTCCAAGTGATCCCGTTCAAACCTTTTTGATAAGGCAACTTTAGTCCTTCTATGGCGTTTCTTAAGAATCAGCGACGAAAGAGAAGTCTAGTAACACTTAACGAAACGTTTACGGCTGGTTTGGACACCCCCATGTGTTTTTCCTTCTAATTACATTTTAGTTTATTTCTGGCTTTTCTGAAGCCTCTAAGATAAACAAGAAGTCTGCCAATAATCCGCAAAGCCTCTGCAGCTGGTTTTGCAACTACTCAACACATCTTAAAAGCCAGAACCTGTGAAGTTTCTTCATCTTTTCTGATGCTATTTTGGGATTCTTCCAGTGTTTGTGTGGCAGCTCTACGATGAAGCAGAAGTAATTAAGCACTGAACAAATCGGTTTTAGCTGGTCTGGAAACACTTTAACACGTCGCACAGTGGGAGAAATGGCCAATCTGGTGGCGCTTTAATTATATCTTTTTAATTACTGATCTGATCTATTAGAAATATTCAGTGAAATTATAGCCAAGGATATGCTCTTTCAAAAAAAATTTTTTTGGGACATGCCGCTTCAATACAGTGTGCGCCATTAATGCTGTATCATTCATCATCGACAATTAATATATTAAAAGTAGTATATATGTTTAAAATTTTGTATTACATTCGATTTTTAAACTTTTTTTAAACATAATTATATTTTTAAGGCATTATAAATTATATTTATTTATTTTTTTGGAATTTTACCCTACACTCAGCATGCACCAATACTAGTAGATTTTTTTTTTTTTTTTTGTAATTATTATTTCTTCTTTTTTAATTTAAAATGTGGATATTTTTTAACTTTTTTTATTGATTTATTGTGGTCTGTGCAAGAAATTGCTAATTTCGTGTTGAATTGTTAATGACTTAAAAAAATAGCTAATTTTAAGTATAGTATTTTTTTTTAATAAAGCAGTTGTGTTTTATTTTTGTAATTTTAGTTTTTAATGTTTTTTTTTATTTTTCTAATTAAAAAAAATTAAAGTAACAAATTCTTGATGTAAATTATGGAATATGTTTTTAATAATAAGATCCTACTTTATATTTGCTCATCTTCTAGAAGAAACTATTTGGAAAATTATTCTGAGTCAGAGCTTTCCGAAATGTGGGTGTCTGGTAACTCATAGTCATTTAAAAGAAGTTGCTTGACCTCATCATCTATTTCAATATGTTTTTTTGAGTACCTTGAGGTACTTTTAGATTTAGATGTAATGATAGGGTCTGAAGAAACCAACAATGCATGTATTAAGTCCTCAATAGTGTGTAGTCTTGATGTTTTTCGTGTGTGCTTAAGCCTATAGCTACGGAAATCTTTATTTCTTGCCTCAAGTGCCTCTTCTGACATTATTCCTATTGGTAACGAAACATTTTCAATGATATCTGCGCCATGCAATAAAATTTTATGGACGGATGCAGGCATATAGAACCAGGGGTATTCACTTACAAATATATTTGCAGTTTCCCAAGCATATATGCGAAAAGCCTCTGTGTTTACTGTATACCCACACGCCATTGTGCGCAAAATTATTCCAAATCTTTTAATTAATTCCATTTGTACGCCAGTTACTGTAGAGGCCAAAATCGGTTGCTTAAAAAATATTCTGGCAGTATTTCCCGTGTTTGTGTTCCCTGAGCCCGTCATTGGAATGTCCACCAGAATGCCCATTTGTTTTCTAAGTTCTAGTTGAATTTTTGTTTTTGTTTCTTGAACAATTTCTTTATTTTTTCCACGAACTTGCCAGGTTTTTATTGGTAGTCTGTACGCGATATGAATTATACACTCAAAGCAGCGAATCCATGCATGGAGTGTTGATAATCCATACTCGTACAAATGTTCTTGTGGTTGTCTTAACTGAATCATATTCAGATTGTTAAACAATTTTGGAGTTGCCCCACAAATTCCGCAAGCCTGTGATGATGACTCCGCTATGGTGTTGAAAACTTTTCCGTCAATCATTGTCAAATGGAATTCATGTTGTATTTTCAAATGATTTAATGTTGTAGGTAAAATTTGAGCAATTTGCCTCTTAACATTTTCAACCTCATCTCGAACTAAGTCTGCTGACTCTTTTTCAAAAATTAGTTTAATAGGTCTGCAGAACCTAGTTGAAGAAGGTCGATTATTTTCCCATAGTATTGACGATCCATTTTTTATTAGCAAAGGTACAATACATACAGCAAATAAATGCTGATCAATAGTTCCAGTTTCGGGAACATTAAAGCATTGTCTGTAAGTAGAGTGACCACTGCTTCCATCACAACCCCATTTATAAATGGCTTTTATGCAATCTATTTCGAGGTCCTCAAATGCTGCTGGAAAAGCCTGTAATATACGTCCAACAGTATGGTTAATGAGAGACTGTAAATTTACTTCTGCTGAACGTTCAGTTACGCGTATGTCGTTGGGGTAACACTCTTTTTTAGTTTTAGCTAAAACATCGTAGCTTGGATAAATGTTACAATTTCGCTCTTTGGCACCATATTGCATTAATTTATATGTATGTTTTGAGTAGTCTCCATCTATATATAGGGCCAAAGCTTCCTCAGGTGTATATGGAACAGGTGCTTTTGGCTCAGCATTTACAGTTTTAAGCATTTTTGGAGCTATTGTAGGTTCTAAGCTCAATTCCGAAACAACTCGTGAAGCATTCCTTTTTCCAGATTTGAAAAGACTAATGCGCGTTGCTAACATTAGCTCTTCTGTTGGCGTATTATCAACAATAGAAGAAACCTTTTTTATTTGAGTTTTAGTTGAGCACTCTGAAAAACTTTTATATTTACGATGACCAATGGCTGGTTCTGGAAAAATAAGATCTCCTTCCAACCATTCTTTATTTTGATCTGTGAATTTTTTCATAATTCTATGACTAGTTGTCCACTTGTACCGCAGCTTATTAACAAAATTTCTTAATTGTTTACGAATTTGTTGACATTGCTCTTCGTTATATTTTGATGGATCAATAACATGAGAAAAAACATGATTTTCCACCGCCAAAAACTTTTTTGCTAGTACTGTTTCAGAGTGCCAAATTAAAAAAAGGGTGCGCTTAGACTCTGACATTGCATCTAAAAAATGTAAAAAATCATAAAGTTGCAAAAAGTTGCAGCTAATTTTTCAAATGGACATAGAAAACAGAACATAGAAACAAATAAACCAAACATGGCAGCGAAGTTCGTCGAATACTCCCAACTTTTATTCCACAAAGGTTTAAGTTACATATAATAAAACACTATTTTACACAGCTCATTTGTTTACCACATTTAATAACAAAAACATATAACTACAAATCACAAACATATTTTTTTATTTAATACATACCTAATAATTTCAATTTAAACACTAATTCAAAAAAATTTATATAAAATAATGATTTTGTTGTGTAAACAAAATTTAACTTTAACAAAGCGCGAAAAGTATAAATGCACTTGCTAAAACATATGTCAAGTTTTTAAGCTCACAGGTGGACGAATATCGAGAACAAAACAAAACAAAAAAAACCAAAAATCCGTTGGTTTCTTAGTTTACAAAAAAATAAGAAAAATTAGCAGAATTCTAAAATTTAAAATTTCCTTAAAGCGCCACTAGATTGGCCATTTCTCCCACTGTGCGTCGTCTTCATCAACTAGTCTTCTACAGTTACCCGTCATTGTCTCCGTAATAATTTTTGGCTAATTGTTAGATGAGGCTCAGGCTCCGTGAAAAAAGATCAGTTAAAATTTTCTTCTTTTTTTTTTAGAATGAAATTTAGGAGCAGCGAAGGATAAACTTAGCTCTCCCCCAAAAATAGTCCCAAAAGTTAACTTTAAAAATGCCGGTACATCTTGATACACTTAACTACTGGGAAGCAGTCCCCATTAGCTGAAAGTCGTTCCAAAATCATGAAAAATATTCTTAATGGCAATAAGAGAAAATTGCGGCCTACGAAAAACGAATTTTTCTAGAGTTGACGGAAATAATTAAATTTTGCAGACTGTGAAAATTGTTTTTGCTTGAAATTTACATTTTTGTTCCATCTCGAGTATGTCACAATTCTCACTAAAGTGGTCAGTGGTTTTTATGGTTGACATGGTCATATAATTTTCTAAATTATTCTTGCAAATAAACATGCTTTTCCTTCTCAGTTAGATGGATTACAAATCTGTTTTTTTAAAAACGAAATCATAAAAAAATTTATTGGAAATTTTAGCGAATTCAAATGAATGTCTCATCGGAAAGTTTTAACTTTCAATAATTCCGTTTTCTACTTAAGCAGAAAAAAATATTCTGCATTTTATATATTTTTTGTAGTTAAGAATTTTGTGTCTCATATTTTTTTTTTATTTAAAATAAAAACGAGTACTTGAAATACTTTCTATCGTTTTGAAGAATTTAAATTACATTGAAGTAATATTTCTTTTTTTTCCTATTCCGAAAACATAAACTTCAGAGACTTATTTTGCAATTTACTTTTTGTAAAGTAGAATTTCATGGATGATTTAAAAAATATTGTCTGCAAATACTATATTTTATTTCCATCTTATATTTTCATTTGCTTGAAAAAATGTAAAAGTATTGATTTTTTTCTTCCCGAAGATCAAGTGAATAAATGCAGCAATTTAAGTGGGAGCAAAATAGTAGCAGCTTTAAAAAATTAAATTATTTGCCGAAATTTAATAGAGTTGTGGTTAATATAACAGCGAGATAGATCGTCATCATTTAAGAGATTGTAAAACACTCTTATCTAAGCTGAATTAGAGGGATTTGATGGCTTAATGTAAGGTTTTCCAATAGAGATGATATGATTTCGAAGTGACGTTTCGGCCATTTGTAATATGTCATGATCTGTCATTTGTTTTTCATTTTATTCAGTAGTATTTACAATTTCATCATGGAGAGATAAACGCAAGAACAACGTTGCTGATTTTGCCTTGTAACAACTTGAAAATGATAACGATTTTTTTAAGAAAGTCATCTTCTCCGATGAGGTTCACTGTCATATGAGTGGTGCGGTAAATAAACAAAAGTGTCGATTCTGGTGCGAAGAAAATCCACAAATTATTCATGAAAAACCATTATGTTCACCTAAATTGACAGTTTGGTATGGTTTTTGGTCTGGTGGAATCATCGGTCCGTACTTCTTTCGAAATGAAGCTGGTAACACCGTTACTGCCAATGGAGAGCGGTACAGATCGATGATAACCAACTTTTTATGGCCGAAATTGGAAGAAGTTGATCTTGTCAACATTTGGTTCCAACAAGACGAGGCTACGTGTCACACAGCAAATACAACAATTGAATTATTGCGAGAAAAGATTGGAGATTCGATTATTTCAAGTAATTTTGATATTGTAGGGCCTCCAAGAAGTTGTGATTTAACACCATTAAACTGCTTCTTGTGGGGTTATTTAACGTCATTGGTATTTCGTAATAAACCAGACACTCTTCAAGCTTTACAAGTCAATAATGAAATATTCATTCATGACATACGACTTCATTTAGTGGAAAAAGTGCACGAAAATTGGGTTTTGTTCCTGCAGAAGAAGTCGTGGAGGCCATTTGAATGACGTTTTATTTAAAACTTAATTGTATCGATTGTACTTCTCTTGAAATAAAAAAACTTTTGAATTTCCCTAAGTGTGTGTGTGTGTTTTTTTTTTTTGTAAGAAATCAAATCACTCTTATTGGAAAACCTTTTATTAAAACTAGTATAGTCCACGAACGACACACTTGACCGTATTCTAGATGTAAATAATTTGAAAATCTCTTAAGAAGTAGTCATACAACAACCACAATTACAATTATTTAATGTTACATTTGCATTACCACGTTAAATTCTAGTAATGACTTTAAAAAAACTCGGTTTGTACCCACCCTAATGCTAAATATTTTTTAATTAAATTTGTACGAGAATTTAACGCGGTAGTGAAAAACTATTAAAGAGAGAAATGTAGCCCTTACAAAGCCATCAACACCGGTATACAAAATGTTATGATGGGACTTTAAATGGCCCTACAATGAGCAAAATACTAAATGGGCGTTATTTGTAGGCGTGACAAAAAAAAATTAAAATAAAATATTTTCTGAATTGTACCAATTTTTTTTCATGGAAGGGAACCACTCTAGTGTGTATGTATTAGTAGCAACTTTAAGCGGTTATAGCTCCCAAAATACTGAACTGACAAAAACCTACAATACCTCGTTCAATTCTCAGAAAAAATATCTTAAATTTGGTAGAAGTCTTAAAAAAATCGGTTGCATAATGTGGCCATAGTGAGCATCACAAAAAAACCATCTCCCCTATTAATAGTTTAAATACAAATTTTAAAGTGAAATTTTAACGAAGGCATTTTCTGCTTTCATAAATATTTCATCTTATGCTATAACTTTAGCACTTCATCATTGACATCAATTGAAAGGAGTGGAAATTTTGAAGCTTTTATGCAGAAATATAAATTTTTCCTCCGCTGCTGCTGCTGTTGCTGCTGTTGCATTCAATACTAGACTCTTTGAAAAAGCAAAAGAAAACAACAAATATTAATCTGCTGTTTAATCTTTATTTCTCCTCCTCATATTTCGTAGAACATGAAAGGGAAATGAGTCGTCTGAATGTATTTATTTTGTTTAAAATTTTTATATTCTTTATGTCTTGTGGTTTTAAGACGACTCCGTACGTTATTTATTAAAGAATTTATGGTTGCAACATATTGCACATTTTGTACTTACAACAGATTTTCATGTCATTTCCACACGCACACACACTCACACAAAACACATGTTCAATTTGTAATCTACTATAGATTTTACCATATAACGATTCAAAAAAAAGAAGAATATCAAAAAAAAAAAAATAATAAAAAATATTAATTTTTCTCAACAAAATATTTAAACTGAAATGCAAAATTCTGAAAAACAATTAATTTCAAGCTTCATTTATTTGCAAAATGTACGATTTACACACATACTACGAGTAGTCTAGAGTCAAGCTTAAAGAGTAAAGAAATTGAATTTCAGAAATAAATCCTTAAGAATTTAATTGTGTTGTAAGAAAAAACCATTTTGCTATAGAAATCTTTCCAAGCGCAACCACTTGACCATATGGTGAGACATTTTCAGCTGCTTTGTTTTTGTCACTGTCTTCTTCTATTATTTTACGCCCTTCGTAAAGATTTTTTTCGTTTGTAATTTTTTTTTTTTTTTTGGTACAATTTTCTTTGTGTTGCCCTGCCCGTAAATATAATAAAAGTAAATTGTTTATGAGTTTCATGAATATGTTGATTATTTTTACAAGTGTCCTTGTGTTGCAAGAGCATGAAAGTTGCCTGTGCCTGCTAGGAAGCAGTAGAAAAACAAACAAATAATATACAATTGTTATCAAGAATTTTTAAAAAAATATTCAAGAGTTTCATCACACATGTTGCAAGCAGTTAAATCAAAAAAAACATAAGAATTTAAAATTAATTTTTTTTGTTGGGAGGCCTTCAATTTTAGTGTTTTTTCCCCTTCATTCGGCATATGCGACCACATCAATCAGGAAAATATAAAAAAACAAACACAAGCTGTGAAAATGAAAGTATTCAGAGTCTTCGAATCACTTACAGTGGCTTCCGATTTTTGTATATTATTTTAGATTCCTTTTAAAAAATTTTACTTTTTAACAAAGTATTTTGAAATCTCCTTCCGTAAAGCCAGCCATTATGCACAGAAACTTACTTTTTATAAATTTTTGCATTTTTTATTTGATGTTTGGTTGTGGTTTTATTTAGTTTGAACATTAAATAGTATGCTGCAGCCAACTTCAGGTAAAAACTAAGAAACAAATTTAGGAGCATAAGAAAGTCACCAAGGCAAATTCATAACAAGTAAAGTTAATATTACAACAAATACAACATTGCAACAACATTTGACATATGAGCCCCTCTATGCTTGCATGTACAAATTTTGACATTCGATCCTCTATTATGCAAGAAAAAATTTTTTCAGCTGTGTTTTCAGCTTTAGCTGTTACGAATTTGCCTTGAAAGTCACTACTACTCAGCGTTGCCAAATGTGCGGATTTGCTTGTATTTTGCAGTTTTTCGGAACATTGCGTAGTTTTGAAGATGTTTTTTTTTTGCATATAAAGCAGTTCTTTTTAATATGAAATTCAGTGTTTTTTCTATATTTACAGTGTTTTTTTTTAATATGGCAACGTTATTACTACTACTCATGCTCTTTTCCCTGTCTTCTCTAATGGTGTTTTCTTTTCTACACACCAAATGGCACCTTATTGAAAGGTACATATATAAAATGTCTTGTCAACCCTGTAATAATGCAGCTTGTTATTTCTCTAGAACTAAACACAACTTATGAACTAGTGGAACGCCGTATTTTCACTAGCTGACAGCTAAGTTTTACAGGGCACTATCAACACTGTCGATTTTTACGGGGCATAAAGTGCAATACCTTCCACCATTAGTGATCTTTTTAGAATCAAACACACTGCCCTTTTAGAGAGCAAAAAATTTTTAAGAACAGAACAACAAAGTACATTTTCTGCATGGAGATGTACCATTTTTTTGTAGAAAAAAAAAATACCATTAACTAAAGGTATTAAGAAGTAAACTCCTTCGTCGGTTAGAAATTAATAAAATGCCTGCTAATATAGCTTAACAAAGTTTATACGTCTACCTAACACCAGAGGCGCCTCAACACTGCCTTAAAAATTACCATAACGCGCAAAGCAGAGTTGTGAAATATTGTTAAGTCTTCTAAATTTTCAACATCTATTTGCTCTACCCTATCACTCTCCCTGACTTCCGGCACAGTGGACTGCATACTTAGGGATCATTCCCTGAGTGGTGGTCCTAATTAAAAAAAAAAAAAAGTGTAAAAAGTGTGAAATTTTCGAAATTAAAATTTTTCAATAAAATATGCTACAGTTTGAAAAAAAAAATTTTATAAAAATTTTGTAAATTTGTAGGATTTAAATTTTTTTCCAATATGCAACATTATTTTTTAAATTTATGTATTTCTGTCTTTTTTGTCTCTTTCCAGGTAAGAAAGAGTATAAATCTTGGATTACATTAAAACTCTGCAGGTAATTGGAGAACATAAAATTAAAAACAAGAAGAGGCATGTTCATAAATGACTCCCTGGAATGCCAGTGTTTATTTTTACCAAAAAATTCAGTTAAATTTGCACAGTTATTTTTACCGAAAAATTTAAAATTTAAATTTTTAAATTTAATTTTTTTTTTCTCAAGAATAAAATCAAAACTTAAATCTCTGTATATACGAGTACATACATATAAAATTTCGTTAATTTTACAAACTCCAAATATATCAGAAGATCTTTAATTTTATTTTCAAAAGAAAAATATATATTGAAAATTGTTGGAAATTTATCTTACGCTGATACGTAATGATGCAAAGAATGATGTGTTAAATATATTTTAGAAATAAAACAAAAATATCATCTTTGCTTTTACATAATTAATTTTTCCTATTTATCTTAGTGCACTAAGCCAGGATGTGAGGTCTCTTACTTAAAGAATACCTTATGCAAGAATTTTGGAGAAAAAAAAAATAACGTAATAACAACAACATAATTTACCACGTAATTTTTATCTCAAAGCTTTTTCTCTTTAACTGCAATAAATTTGTTACAATTTGTTTTTTTTTACCAGTTAAAAGTGAGTTTTCGTTTCATTCTCATTTTTTGTCTTGTATTTTTTTAACTAGAGAAGAGCCTAGTCAAGGGGAAACAAATACCGTCACGTTTTTAATGTTTATTTTCTGTTTATGTTGTTTTTATTTATCATCTACGGCGTCAAGTCATAAAATTTATTAAACTTTTTTTTTTCGCTTTGTACATTCTATATTACATTTTGTATTTTATTGTTAATGTTTTGCAATAATAGACAATAACAAAAAAAAAAAAAAAAAAACTGTACAATTTGATATAAAAATGAAATAAATTTCAAATGAATATTGTTTTTAGGCACCCTCCCTTTCAGCCTACTCGCTTCAAAAAAAATACAATAAAACGTAATAAAAATATAAATAAAAACTTTGAAGCCGTTAATAATGCTTCGGTAGATTGTTTTATTTCTTATTTTTATTTATTTTATTGTTTGTTTTCTTTTTGAGATTTTTGTCTATTTCGAAATGCTGAAATGTTGTCACGTTCTTAAAAAACAAAAACAAAAAAAAAAAATTTTAAAACATTTCATGTAGCAAATTATGTATGTCGTGTCACTTTGTTTGTCTGCACTGCACACTTTAAATGAAAGCAAATCTTTTCGCTTCCCCATCTCTTCATATTCTTGCGATTATTTCTAAGTGTGACATCACATTTGAATGCAACATCACTTTGCAACAGCAATAATGAAAAATATGTAAAATAAAAATTATTTATAACAAAAAATGTATGTTTGTACATGTGAAATTATTCACAAGTACGAAGTACAAAGTAAAAATGTAATAAAATTTACATTTACTTTTGTCATTCGTCATTCACTTATTTTTTTATGTTGTATTTCTAATTTTGTTTCATATTATTTTTTTTTTTTGCTTTAAACTTTTTTATTTAAATTAAAATGCGGTGTTAAATTTCCAAAAAACAAAAAAACACAAGAGAAGTAAAATATTTCGAATTGTAATGTTATATGTTGAATTGGAATTTGCCCAACAAACAACGATTCCAATGGAATGCTGATGATCAGCAAAATATAAGTGAATTGGTAAACAGGCTTATCTTAATAGATTTCCGACAGTTTATTATAAGCAGATTTATTAAAAGCTTATATGTATATTTATATATACATACTTATATGTGTATATTATAAGCTTACTTACTTTGAGCTTACTTATTATAAGCTTACTAATTTTAAGCTTAAAAAAGTGAAATATATCAGGAAAATAAAAAATACTGATATATATTATAAGCTTAGTTGTTATAAGCTTACTTTCTGTAAGCTTACTTACTATAAGCTTACTTATTATAAGCTTAGTAACTTTAATCTTACTTATTATAAGCTTAAAAATGTGAAATATATCAGGAAAATAAAAAATACTGATATATATTATAAGCTTAGTTGTTATAAGCTTACTTACTGCAAGCTTACTTAGTATAAGCTTATATAGGTCAAATATGTATACCAGGAAAATCAAAATTACTTATATATGTATATTATAAGCTTGCTTATTATAAGCTTACATAATATAAGCTTACTTACTATAAGCTTAAAAAAGTGAAATATATCAGGAAAATAAAAACTACTGATATATATTATAACCTTAGTTGTTATAAGCTTACTTACTGCAAGCTTACTTACTATAAGCTTACTTATTATAAGCTTAAAAATGTGAAATATATCAGGAAAATAAAAAATACTGATATATATTATAAGCTTAGTTGTTATAAGCTTACTTACTGCAAGCTTACTTAGTATAAGCTTATATAGGTCAAATATGTATACCAGGAAAATCAAAATTACTTATATATGTATATTATAAGCTTGCTTATTATAAGCTTCCATAATATAAGCTTACTTACTATAAGCTTAAAAATGTGAAATATATCAGGAAAATAAAAAATACTGATATATATTATAAGCTGAGTTGTTATAAGCTTACATAATATAAGCTTACTTACAATAAGCTTAATTATTATAAGCTTACATACTATAAGCTTACTTACAAAGGTGAAATATGTCATGAAAATCAATTTTTTTTTTTTTAATGCTTTAAAAGACAATACTTTTTACAATAATACTTAATATACACTTACTGCCTGGGTTACGATCTCGAACGATGTCGATCGCTTGATTTTTATTTAACTTATTAATTGTTTATTTGAAAAAAAGCTAAACAAATAAATAAAATGGATGGTTTGTAGGTCACAAATCATTTGTTTTTCGTTTACAATTTCAGCATTATCGATCGGTCGACATCGTGAGCCAGGCAGTAAGTCTATAACAATTAAAATTACAAAAGTCTTATGATCGCTATAGTTTTATAAGTGCTTTTGGTACATGCCCGAATTTTGTGTTGCTTGTAAAAATGTGTTTGACTTATTGCATTTTTTTTACGAATAGTAAAGAGTAGAAGTATTTTTTAAAGAGAAGAAGAATACAGCCTAAGCCTAAGTGTTGTTAGAGATATAAGAAATAAAATATTTTTCATACATATTCTGTAACATATTAGTTTTCTGTTTTAAATTTACGAATGCATGCAATTTTTTTTTTGGAGTGCTAGAGAATGATTTTGTTAAATTCACCAGTGTTTCATTTGGGGGAAAAAATAGGTAAGAGTCCTGCATGAAATATATGAGTAAAATTGATTTATTTTATGGAATAAAAAAGGAAAACAGTCTTATAAAAATTACGTTTATTATTTGTTGATACTCCTAAGCTTATAAAAATATTACCAATGTTAGCTCTTTTCTACAAAAAAATGGTACATCTCCATGCTGAAAATGAACTTTGGTGTTCGTTTCTTAAAAATGTTTTGCTCTGTAAAAGGGTGGTGTGTTTGATTATAAAAAAAACTCGCCCTCACTATTGGTAAAAGGCATTGCACTTTATGCCCCGTAAGAATCAACAGTGTTGATAGTGCCCTGAAAAACTTAGCTGTCAGCTGTTAAAAACAGGGCGTTCCACTTTTTCATAAGTTGTGTTTAGTTCTAGTGAAATAAAAAGTTGCATTGTCAAGACATTTTATACATGTACCTTTCAACAAGGTGCCATTTTGTGTGTATAAAAGAAAACACAATTAAACTAGTAACCTTTGTGATTACGATATCGTATTTGTTTGTTGGGTTAGTTCTAAAACTGGTGCACACGTACATATAAATATTTTTGTATGCATAGAAAGAAAATGATTGAAATTTTAAATAAATTCTATTTTGTATATTTTAAGTGAGGCTAATGATATTTGTTTTATTTAAACATCAAATTGTTTGTTGTACTCGTAATGATGATAAAATCTAAATCAGAAATTTTAATGCCATCAAGGTTTGCATAAAAATGAGATTGGGGCAGGGTCAATAGTTTATAACAGTAATAGAATATATTTAGCGTGCAAAAATTTGCGTAAAAATAATAATATACAAATTTTATTGAACAAAACGTGAATCATTTTTCAGAAAATAAATATTGTTGAGGAGGATGTTAGAAATTAACTTCAACGTTAAAGAAATGAAAAGCAGAAGAGAGCACTTAAAATTTATAGAAAGAACCCATATATATTTCTTGATAACCAGCCAGAAGCCTTGTCTT
Organism: Lypha dubia; assembly: GCA_947311025.1. Lineage (NCBI taxonomy): Eukaryota > Metazoa > Arthropoda > Insecta > Diptera > Tachinidae > Lypha > Lypha dubia. The sequence continues at coordinate 73,176,099 of OX371264.1, read as the reverse complement.
ATGACAGTTTCTTTCTTCTACCCCCCACCCTCTCTATCACTCTTACTCTCTCTTTCCTTGCCTCTCTAGGAAATTACCCAGCGGCGAACTTTGCATACCACATCACATCTCTCCATTGAAATTTGTCACACTTTGTATTCAATGAATTCTACCTTAAAATGTGTGTGAAGTAGTGGTCAATGCGCTTTCTATTTTCCCACGAAGTAAGCGAGATTGTGTATAGAGTATCTACTGCCTATTTACAAGGTATGTGAAACAGTGATGAGTTTTTATATTTAGTGAATAAACACTTCACTATCCTGCTTACATTGTGTGCAAGTGCAATGCATTCGAAAAAGTGTACTAGGTTCCAATTGAGATGGTGTGCGTTACCGTATGCATCACATCATTGCTTCTGTAATCGAAAAATTCGCCCCTGTGTATAAAAAGTTCATTTTATGTATCAGGCATTTGCGACAGTCTAGTGTAAAAGTAGGTAATTGTGATCTATGTATATGTTTAAAGGATAAAAACTATTTGTTACATGCCTACACATGGTTATGTGGCATGGTTGCGTTAACAATAAAATGTTTCTCGGTTTAAAACATTTCAGTTGCTGAAAAATATTCCGATTGTTTTAAAATATTATAAGCCCTACTAAGTAAACTACAAAAAACATTAACATGTAAACATCGCTGTATTTGCTTTTATAAATATATTTGAGCTGATTCAATTATTGAATTAATTGATATAAACAAATTTGAAATTTTGATTTTTCGTAATAATTTAAAATTTTTTCTAAAACAATTTGTTTAAATTTCGCCTATTTGAAACTTTTTGTTTTTTTGTTATTGAATTAAAACAAGAAAAGTAACTAAATCTGTAGTTGTTGTAATTTAGATTTTACTATTTCATATCAAATAAAATCTTAATAGAAACATTGTTAGAGAGTCAATTAAAAATTTTAATTAAATCTAAAAGATTTAATTACAAAATTAATTAAAATTGATTTGGAAATTTAATTCAAAATATAGTTTAAATATTCTCCCTTATTCTATATGACAACGGCAATACAAGACAACATCGTTTTTAATCTTTTGATGCCAATCGGTATTCTAGATGACAATATTGCCTTTTATCGATAACTTTTACATATGTTTGGCATTTTGCAAGCAAACTTGATGTTGATGTTGTCTGTAATTGCCTTCGATTTTGTCGTCGACATTTTTGCTGTTGTCTTGCGTTACTTTGTTTGCGTTTTTTGGTATTTTTATATATTTCTGTTGTGTTTCTGGTTTAAATAAACTAATGGAAAAACTTTTAATAACAAATAAATGCCAATTGGAGAAGATTGTGCAAGACCTTGAAAAGACTAAATCACTACCAGAGGTTTTCGCAGTGGAATTGCTCCTCTTTTAAATCTTAAAAAGGATAAAAAATTTCATTACTTGGGAAATTATTGCTTAACATTTGTTACTTACTTCTCATCTGGCACCTCTGTCTAAGCAGTCTTCTTTCCACTGTCAATTTATTTATTTTGTTCGTCACTGGAGTCCGAATCGAGAAGAAAAATCATTTTTAATTTAATGTATGCACAAAAATTTTATTTATTCAAAAAATCTTTTACAGAAAATAGTCAAATAAATGTCAGCTTACTCAAATATTAGATATGTGTGTTGTATGTATCGATAAACAAGCAACATCGTCACAATACTGTTAGGGAATATAAAATTAGTATTGATGTTGTGTTCTATTGATGTTGCCTTAAAATTTCCGACGGCTAATGGAATAAGGGTGACTAATGGCGTTTTCTTTTCTGAGTAATATGTTGCATTTATTCTGCCTTCTATATATATTTCTGTTCTTTTCTGCAAAATGTGTGCTATTTTAAAAGTGTAACGAGTTCTTTTCTCATGATGTTACCCTTAAAAAGAAAAAAAATGTTACATATTCAACACTCATTTCAATTAAAGGGGCATAAGTGCAGCATTATATTAACAGCTGGTTTTGTTATTGTTTCTTTACTTTATTGATTATTGCTTACATTTATGTTCTTTTGTAAACTTAAAATATGCAACACTTCCTAAAAGTCGTGGGAACATTTCAAAATGTTGCCAAATCTCATGTAACATATATGTAACATTCTATTTTTAGAAAAGAAAACGCCATAAGTTAAGAAATTTTAGTTATTCAAGTTTACGTTCGTTTAATTAAATTTCTAATTGAACTATTTGATTTAATAAGCAAGAAATTTGCAAAAGCTCGCAATTTTCTTTGTCTGTTCAATTATTGCATGCATCTTGAGTTTTCTAATGAAAAAATTAATTAGATCAAAACATAAAATGCATGATGTTAAGCCTTTTTTGGATTAAAAACCTACTAAATTTCAACTAAAAATTGCGTAAAATAATTGGTAAACATTTCAGACATAGTGGTTGCCCCTTACATTTAAAGAAATCAATAAAAAACTAAATTGACTGTTACACTAGAAAATAGTGAATTTCCAAACCATTAACATGAAACAATCTGATAATAAACCTTTAAGTAACGAAGCAGACTTAATTAATGCTTTTATAAAAATTGCAACATTATTGCACATAACAATTATATGGTTAAAAATTAGTTGTCACTACAATAAATTTTATTTAACACAACAACTATAGCATGGTTCTTATTATTATAATATATAACAAGTAATATTTTCAATCATTTTTGTTTAGAAAGTAAACATTGACGTCAGCTTTTAAAAATTATTTGGTTTTCAGTCTTGTTTTAATACTTCTTTGCCACTTTTTTATTTTATTTACAATGTGGGGGTTAGTGTTTTCAAGTGTTTAAAATAGAATATAATTAAAATTATACTGATTTTCTACTTCTCTTGATGATTAGTTTGTTCATTTAGTTTTAAGCTTGAGGCATTTTTATATAAAAATATTTAATTTTGTTTCAATATTTCGCCACTATGTTGGCTGGCTTCTTAAGAAAAATGGTAAAACAATTAATTCATTTTGTTAAAAATAAATTTGTTATAGATTTTATATTAAATAAGAAGTTATTATTATGCTCTTTTTAACTTTTTCTAGTCGAAATATGACGGAGAAAAATAGTACCTGGTTATTTACATCCATTTTATTTTTCTACAGAAACATAGCGTGATTAACTTTAATCATATTATATTATTAATATTTGACTCCAAGCATATTATTCACACATATAGTGTAGTTCTTAAAGTATGGTTACCATAACCATGTATACTCCTAGCGTGCATCAACATACACGATATTTAAAAAAAAAAAGATACCATTAATTACCTTAATTGAATATATACTCGATTTTTGCCATTTGAACTTGTGATAGTGTTTTTTATCACAACTGACAGAAGCAAAATACATACACATTTCCTTGATTCTAAACACTAATAAATTAAATGCTTAAAATATTTCAAGATTTTATTATACAAAAACTTGTGATAGATTTTATCACCTGTAATTAAAATTTAATTAAATAATGAAAAACACACAATCACAGCACAATTTCAGGTAAAATGGAATAAAACTATAAAATTTTCAAATTCAATAAACAAAATATCTACTGCTTTAAGATCTACAAGCTTAAAAGTGTAAACATTTCACTTTTATCAAAAATATGTATGATTATATTACAATCAAATATCACTGTAATAATTTATTTAATATTATGTCATCTAGCAAAATAAAACTTTGATTTTATTTACATGTGTATGCAAGCACTTCAGGCACATTAAACTAAAATTTAATTAAAAACTATCACTGTGATAATTCAATTAATATATTTAACACCAATATAAAGCAATGTCAAGTAAACCTGATGGAATTTTGCTCAATAACAAGATATTGTGATAAACTATTTGATATGTGTTAAACAAATTTTATTGTATTTTAATAATTAAATCACAGGAAAATGATATTTTTTTTTATACACTCATGCAATAAATTTCAGTTTTGACAATTTTAACATCATACAGCAGATAAAGAATATTAACGAATACTCTATTAAAGATCGGTACAAAGCCAATTTTAATGACGGTTGATGAAACTTTTTCTAAAGTTTTGACTTTTGACTTCGAAATAATCACTGCATCAATATATTGTATCAGTGATAAAAATAATATCACTTAATTATTTTTATGAGAGTGAAGAGGGGTCGTAGGCTAGTGAATGTTTTTGAAAAGGGGGATCATTTTCCCCTCCTTTCGCTTTAAGAATTTTAACACGTTCAGTATCTTACCTGTGATGATGTGTGAATATTAAGTGCCTGTTCGCCGATGTTGAAGAAGTTCTTTCTTTCGTACAATAACATTTAAAACAAAAACTATTTTTAAAATTTTGTTATTATTTTATATGTATTTGTTCGAAAGAAAGAACTTCTTTGACATCGGCGAACAGGCACTAATAATTATTTTTTTGTATCGTTTTCCTCTTGTTCCGATTCAAGATTTGCCTGGAAACTGCAGCGCACATCGAATATAAAGACATTTACTATTTTAGTTTCGCAGATATCCATTTTCCTCGTCTTATCAACTAAAATTTTTGCTGTTAGTTAAATTTTTTTAGGAGTGTTTTAAAACATTTAATATTTTATTTTCACAATACTTTTTATAATGGGGAAAGGGGGAGACGGATTGTACCCGATTTTCTTCTAGATATCTTTTAAAAATTTTGCTGTTATTTGTATTTTGCTCCTAAAGAAATTTTCAAAACATTCCTTATTTTAGTTGCGCAGATACGTGAATAATAATTTTTACTTTATAAGGGGATACCCTACCTCCTGGATATATTAGAAAAAACGATTATCTTTGTTCGATGTGTGCATTAATGGCTTCAGAGGTAGGAGGATGTATTTCTACCCAGAGTTTCGAATTTAAAATCTTCTTTAGGCTTCCAGCCTAAAGTGTAGTGTTATTCAGGCGAAAATATGAGCCAACCATAAAGCAAGACAACGGATTTCGTATCACAAGATATTCGATATAAATTATTAAGTCACAATTAGATTCCTAACAGGTATTTATTTAACATCCAAGTTAGTGCAGTAATACCGGGCATTCCTACACGGGATGCCGAGACATTGAATCATCACCCATGTCTCGGCACAGGGACATGGAACCAGCATGGACAACAACATCGTTGAATTGCTGGCCAGAGGCGGTGCTTCACTGTTGGAGTCAGACACGGACACCTTCTGTCGGGTTCCACTTTCCGCTTGTAAGATGGAAATTGACAACATTATTATAGATTTTGCCCAGGATAGATGGTTTATGGAGCCCAGTTGTTTGACTCTCAGGCTTATCTGGCCTAGACTTTTTGACCCTATTCGTACCAGGAGCACCTTCGGGGCTCCTGAAAGACCTTGTTGCATGGGTCACTGCAAATTTGGCAACAAGGCAAATTCTGCAGAAATTGCCTTAATAAGAAGAAGGAGGAATCAATCTCTCACCTTCTGTGTTTCTGTCCTTCTCTGATGGAACAACGACTCGCAATAATGGGCCGATCGTCCTTCGCCAGCTTGTCTACTTCTGTCATTCTCTGAAGGACCAACGACTGGCAATTATGGGCCGATCGTCCTGCGCCAGCTTGTCTACTTCTGTCCTTCTCTGAAGGACCAACGACTGGCAAATATGGGACGATCGTCCTTGTCAGAGCTGGCGGAGGTAAAAAAAAAAATCACCAAAAATTCACTCCTTCATCAGGAGCAGTGGATGGTTTCATGACAAACAGCCATTTTTTTTTCTATATACACTTCTCTTCTCCTTCTTAATATTTTTGTGATTTTCTATCTCTTTTTTCTTTAACTGCAGGTATAACAAAGGGACCTAACCTGGACCCAAGTGCTTAGTAGCAGCCTGCCTAATCTAAGCTAACGTATACTTCTTAACGTTGGGTTTCCAATAAGAAACCTTTAAGCAAACATAAAAACACAGATACACAGAATTAGATAATATTTTCCCAGGATTATTAAATTTTATTATCCTATTTGTGTGCACATTTTAATGTTGTGTAATGAACTGTTTTACTATTATCACCACTTGATGGTGGCTTTTTTTATTGATGTTCTTTCATTTAAGTTTTTAATTTATACTCTTTATCACCAATTAGTTGGGCTTTTTAAGCTGGCAAATTCGAATGCAATAAAATTTTATTAGCAGTCGCATTAAAGAGTCTTTAAGCAAATCTTTCACTATCTGTGTTCGGCAATAATCCACGATAAGATTGGCTTTTTTTTTGTGGGACGCAGAAATCTTTAATTGATTGAGTAACGATGAAAAACAAAACATACTCGTACAAGGTTTTTTATGTCTGTCTGTTATTTGCAAAGTAAATTATCGCCCTTTAAATTCATGGGCGCTTAAATAAAAGACTTTTTTTTTTCAAGTTTTTTTTAAATTTAATTTTACATCCTTTTTAGTTTTAGTGCCTCTTTTTCTTAAAGATTTTTAATCTTGAAAAGAAACGAAACTGTGAAAGAGATATAAATCAATAAAATCAAATAGAAAGACGCCAATCTCTGTAACTTTTTATTAGCATTTTATTTCGTTCAACTTAAATATCTTTTTTATTTTTCTTTTATACATTTTCAGAGAATTGTTTCGTCCTTACATACAGATGATTGATTGATTTTGCATTTTAAATGTCTTGAACTTAATTTCCAATGAAATGTTTAACTGTTTGTTTGATGGTTTTTGAATCTTAAGTATTGAAAAGTAAATTTTAAACAATTTAAATTTTATATATTCTTGAGGAATAATGAAGAGAAATCAACAAAAAAAAAAGTAACAAGTATTTTGTAATTAACTAAAGTTTCCATATAAATGACTTCATGCAAATCTGCTATCAAACTTGATATAATTAAGAAATTTTCTCTTCATCTTAAGCAAAACGTTTTAATTACAGCATATTAAGCAAATAATGAAAATTTCATTTAGAAAAGACAAAAAAAAAAATAAAACAGAATAACTGCTGCAAATCATTTTGCTTAAAACTTCCCCAATAATTTTAAATCTTCATTATTATGAGGGTGCTAATTAATATTGAACGCCTTCTTTTTTCTTTTTGTCTACATCCCCTTTCTTAACTTTGTGCCAAACCAAACACTTGCTGGCTGAATCATCTGCTACAATTTTAATATCACACACATTAAAAGAAGTTGAAAAAAAAAAAACAAAAAGAAAAAAAGAAACGAAATTAAGCATTAACTGGCTCTATTCCAAATTAAGAAAATAAGTTTGAGTTTTAAAAGATTGAAATACTGTATGGATACTGGTATTACTTGATGTGTGATTGTCAATCTTATCTATATATAAAGTGACAAGAACAACAAAAAAAAAAAAAACATGTATCCCAAATTATTACCATGAGGCATCAAGAGTGAGACAAAAGTCACATGCTGCACAGTAAGAAAATTTAAAAAAAAAAACAATAAAATCAAGGAGATTACTAAGACAGCCAGAGTATCAAGGCTTCATCCTCAACAAGAACATTATGGTTAAGGCAGCGTATAAAATAAACAATGACAATGCGTTAAACTAAAGTGAAAAATAATAATATTAATAAATGACAGACGGACGGACGGACGGACGGACAGATAATATAAAACACCAAAACACATTGTTTTAAGAGGCTGACAGAGAGACACACAGATAAGTAAACAGCCGGAGAAATTTGTTCGTTCGATGTTTGTAAACACCAACACAAAACGATCAAACTCTTAAATAATAAATACAGGATGCCGCCACCACCACAACCACCAACTGCAACTACCCACACAATCTACACCAACACTCTCTCTCCTTCTCACGCATCTATTCCTTTAATCAGTGTAAGAAATTAAAATCACATAACAGGCATGGAAAATAAGTATTTTTAAATTTTATTTCTCATCGGGCAAGCTAAAAAGACAATACCTCTGTCTAAGCTGTCTTCTTTCCACTGTCAATTTATTTATTTATTTTCTTCGTCACTTGAGTCCGAATCCAGAAGAAAAATCATTTTTAATTTAATGTATGCACAAAAATTTTATTTATTTAAAAAATCTTTTACCGAAAAAAGTCAAATAAATGTCAGCTGACTCAAATATTAGATATGTGTGTTTCGATGTTGACTCGTCACAATATTGTTAGGGAATACACAATTAGTATTGACATTGTGTTCTATTGATGTTGCCTTAAAATTGCCGACGTAGTTGCCGACGGCTAATGGAATAAGGGTGACTAAGTTAAGAAATTTTATTTATTCAAGCTTACGTTCGATTAATTAAATTTTTAATAAAACTATTTATATAATAAGGAATAAATTTCCAAAAGCTCGTGATTTTGTTTGTCTGTTAAAATATTACGATCATGCTGAGTTTTCTTTCTAATAAAAAAAACTAATTTTATAAAAACATAAATTACACGAAGCAAATTTCTACTAAATAAAACTTTTTTTCAATTATAATTTCGTGAAATAATTGTTAAATACGATAAGGTTTCCCAATAGGGATGCTATGATATTGTAATGACGTTTCGGCCATTTGCAATATGTCATGATCTGTCATTTGTTTTTCATTGTTTTCAGTAGTGTTTACAATTTCATCATTGAGAGATAAACGCAAGAACAGCGTTTACAAATTATTCAGTTTTATTATCAAAATAATCGTTCTCCAATTGCAACTTTTCATGCGCTTTTGCCATTTTATTGTCGCAATAATCGTCCAAGTGTGCTTGCTATTCGTCGAATTGTTGGAAATTTTGAGCTTTCATTTTCTTTACATAATTTTCAATTGCCAATATGACAAAGAACCGCTCGAAGTAATGCAAATATTGCAGCTGTTCAGGCAAGTGTTGCTAAAGACCGCAATTTGTCGATTCCAAGACGTTCTCAAAAATTTTGAATTTCTCAAACCACAACCTGGCGGATTTTGAGAAAGGATTTGGGTTTGCAACCATCTAAAATTTTACCACTCTAGAACTGAAGCCATTGGACCACTGTAAACGTGGTGAATTTGCTGATTTTGCCACACAGCAAATGCAACAATTGAATTATTGCGAGAAAAGTTTGAAGATTCGATTAATTCAACAAATTGGGAAATTGAATGGCCCCCAAGAAGTTGTGATTTAACACCATTAAAATATTTCTTGTAGGGTTATTTGAAGTCATTGATCTTTTTAAATAAACCAGATACTCTTCATGCTTTACAAGTCAATATTGAACGTGTCATTTATGACATACGACTTGATTTAGTGGAAAAAGTGCTCGAAAATTGGGTTCATCGAATTTGTTCATGCAGAAGAAGTCAAGGAAGCCATTTGAATGTCGTTTTATTTAAAACTTAATTGTATCGATTGTACTTAACATTAAATAAAAAATTTTTGAATTTCCTTAACAATAAGTAAGTGTGTTTTTTTAAAGAAATCATATCACACTTATTGGAAAATCTTTTATTAAAGGCATATTGTAGATAAGGATGTATATGATATTCACACACCCAATTTTTTCGGCAGTCGGTAGTCGTCATCTTCGAATAAAAGAAACAATAAAAAACTATATTGACTGTTACATAGGAAAATAGTGAATTTCCAAACCATTAATATGAACAAATCTATTGATAAACCTTTAAATAACAAAACAGAATTAATTAATAATAAAGGATATTCAATTGAATGACTGCATCTGTCACGATTGGCAGTACGTTCTGTAAGTGAAAAAGAACTATGCTGATGATGAGATCGTGTTTGGTCTCGAAACATCATAATTTCAGTTCAATTTACGGGAATTAACAAAATTTTCTTTCTCTGCTAATTTGTAAGAGTTTTCTTATTAATAAAAAAAAAAAATAACTTAATTCAAAATTTAATTATACGAACTTAAGATTTAATAGCGTTAAATATTTTTCTTATAGTTAAGAGCTTTTATTTCGGCTTAAGTTCAAGACTTTATTTTTTTTTTCAATTGATTTTAAAAAAGGAATAGAAGAGTATATGATCATCGGATCAATTAAGTTCGCTTCTTCAACTCATCAGCGTTATTACCTAGAGGAAGTCCCGCGTTCAATGCCGGAGACCTCATCTGTTGACAGGGCTGGAAAACAAAGAGAACACGAAATATATAGAATAAATATATACATAGATGTGGGGAATTTAAGTGTTAACAATTTCCTTAAATAACTTTGTGAAATAGTTGATATTCCTAACCAGCAAAATCTACTGCTTCGCCCAAAGCAGGTAGCAGTAAGCCAAGTGTCCATGGTTGTTCCTTTTTCGAAATGCGGCCTAAAACAACATGATTGGCAACTTTCTTTTTTTTTTCAGCATAAAACTGCAACGTTTTTTTCTAGTGAAAATTTTACATTAATTTTATTTGCTACCATACAGTACAACAGTAAGTTTTCCATCCCTGTTGTATAATCGCTACACTGAGATAAAAATTGATTTCTTCGTTTTCTTTTTGTTTTCGTTTTTTTTTTTAATTTCTAATTTATAGCAGACACAGACTGGTAATTTTGTCATTAGATTTTTGGTAATTTAATGCACAAACGAACGAATCCATTTTCTTTGATGTACATCCATCAGACGCGACATAAGTTTAGAACACATGTCGTCTTTTCGTTTCTTTCTATTTAGCAAAAGTTTTTAATGGTTTATCATGGTTACACTTCCTACAGTTGGTGTTTTTTCTCTTTCTTTTTTCTTCTTCTAATTCTTGGAAGTTTTACAGATTTCTAAACCACACGACATGATAATAGATTTTGGTGAGGCATTCATTTGTGTTGAATATTTTTTTTTTTGCAAATTTTATAAAATGATAGATAGATTGGAGGCTTCTAAATTATCCTGTGTAAATATTTATTAGGTATGTTCATTCGTTTAAAATAAAGAGAATTTCTTGATAATGTTCAGATATTTAATTTTACAACAATTCTTTCAATATGTTGATTTATATATACGTACAGAATTTGTGGCATGGTTGCGTGCACTATGTCATGTTATTTGATGTGGCTTATGGTTGTGGTCAAGAATTTGCTGCTGTTTTTAATAAATGCAAACAATTTTTTCATTTGCATTAAAAAACTTAATATTTTGTCAGTTGTAATATTTTTTTTTATCAAAACATATTATGGCTATTTATAACCATGTTATTTTAACATACACCTATAATATGTTTCGTTTAATCATATTTAATTTACATCTAATAGAATTTTAAGTCATATAAAAATATTTAGTATTTAGGAGACATATATTTTTAATAATAATATGATATAACTCTTATCATACATTTATGTAATTCAATCATATTATGGCTGTCCTAAGCATATTTTTTACAATCTTTAGAAATGATAGAGTTGAAGAATATTTACCTTTTCCATCTTGTTGAATATCATCAAAGTGAAGGATTAAGTTTTTTTTGGCAATTTAGTATGATCGCACAGTATATTTCTTATGTATTTAAGTGGACTCTATTAGTAATAATTTTCTCTTCAGACCTGAAGTGCTAACGCGACAACTTTTGCTTCTCTTTAGAAATACTTTTAATTTAAAATTCCTTAATAATAATGCTGCCACATAATACATGTTCTTTTTTCAATTTGTACTAAATATTTATTATCTTTTAATTTTTCAAAACAATACTTAACTTATTAACATTTTAATTATTTTTCTTAAAACAATATCAATTACAGTCACTCACAAACACGCACACACATGTCAACTCAACAGACATTTAAAAATTCTACATCTACTCCTGTTACAAATTATCATACTGAAAAGAAAATTAATATCATTCTCAGAAGGAATGCGAACGAATAAAAAGTATCCTTTTTCACAACGATAGCGAGTATGTGCCACAAGATATAAGACAATATCAAAAGGTATTTTTTAACGCATGGTATTAACAGCGCAGCGCGCCAGATCAGCAGAGCTTTAAATGAATTTGAACCCTTTTTTTTGCTGTTGGTAGTTTTTTTCTTGCATCCACTTTGATTTTCTTTTTTCCCCCTATTTTGTCTTACCATTAGTAGTAGTGAAAAAACTTAACTGAATATTTAGCTGCAACAGCTAAAAAGTACTTAAAACCCTATAAAATTTTAGATACATAGGCGAACTTAAAGAATATTAGAGGTATTCAAAGCTTGAAGTAATTAAAAAAAAAATATTTCTCTTTCTGAATACATCATATTTTTGGATTCCGAATATGGATTTTACGGAGTACAATTTATTATTTAAGAGTAAAATCTTTTGTAAGAAGTTATTGGTTTTTTGTTTTAATAATCTAAAGGGTATTTTTTATAGAGTGACACAAGTTTAAATCATAATAAAACAAGGAAATATATTTTTAATATCAATGAAACGGGCTTTATTGGAAAGAAACTTGTATGAAATTAATGTTTCAATATGATTTCTGGCATGTAGCCGCCACGGCTGGCGCGTAGAATGCCAACCAAATTTTCGCAGCATTTGCGGCCGTATTTTGCCTATAACTCTTCGAATGTTGATTGTTGTTCAATTGTTTGTGTTTTATCGACGTAGACAAGTGACTTAACTTCTCCCCCAAAGAAAATAATCTAATGGGAATAAATCACACGATCTTGGTGGCCAATTAATTGGGCCATTATGTGAAATTATTTGTTTATCAAAAGTTTCTTTGAGTAAATTAACTGTAGCGCCCGCTGCCCGATGAGTTTGACGAATAGAACAATTATTTTGATTAAAAATTTATAAAATTTTCACGCGTCGCTTCATAATGAAATTTCAAAGCAAACTAAACAAAAAGCATCTATCAGCTGTTAAATGGGTGCTCAAATAAAGCATTGATGCCAACTCAAAGTTGTGACACTCTATAAAAAACACCATATGTCCTACAGACACTTTCAGCTTTGGATAAATATATTATGAGCAGTTTGTTATAAATTAATTTTCTGATTCATCTGAACAATATTTTTTGGTTTTCGGCTTTTTAAGTAAAATTTCATAATGAATACGAAATTACTTCCAGCAAACTTTATAAATCATTTCCATATTTAAAGAGATACCAACAATAATCCTATCAAACATGTTTGATGCCGCCATCATACTTGTTAATATTTACATATATTATAGTTCATAGAGAATATTTTCAATTCTTTTTGAACCAACAAGTGAATACCTCTATTATTTTGAACAAATTATTATAAGTTTGTGCTTTTTACCATGTTTAAAAGTCCTCCGACACATTATATTTTCTGACATACACACAACAGTTGCTGATGTCGCTCAAACTGTTACATTATTTAATATCACACCGAGATTACTCTGCATAAGATGGCAGAAGAAAAGGAAGAACCATTCCAAAATTGAAAATAAAAAAAAACAAACAAACAAACTAAACGCCAACGCAGCAAAAGCAGGAAACATAGAAACTTACAAACAAACAAACAAACACACTGGCTGACTTCCAAAACGTTCGTATACAAAGTTTGTATACAGTATTGCTACTGTATTTAAATCACATACATATGCAAAGTTCCGAAGCAATGCAACAACTATAAAACCGATGCCGTGTTTGCTTTCTTCCTGCGTTAAAAATACTTGGCGGCGGCGTTTTGAAATGGTATACATTGTACAATTATTGTACTGCGGCGTTATGAAATATGATGCTTTGTTCAAACACAAAGCAATTGACGTTTTGGAAGTCAGCCACTCAGTCAAGCACAGTCACGCACACACACATGCGAGTACTTGACACCATGATGTCTTTAACAGCTGCACACATACGCGTGCAACTTTATATCCTGATATAGATTTCAATTGTTAAACGAACAAAAAAAAAAAAACAAAAGAAACATTACAAACACATTCACAAATGAAAATGTTAACGAGTGAAAGAAAATGTTAAATGTTTGTAAGCAATTTTAATATTCAAAGTAATTTACCAGTTGTTTCAGTGCTAAATTTTTCCCCTTAGGCTTGAATAGTAATAATCAGATGACAATAAGTTACAGCAACTACAACAACAGAAACAAGAACAACAACTCTTTAACAAATTTACACAAGCAGACAACGAAACGACGATGAAAAACAATTCCAAATGATTTTCTTGTTAAAAATAATTGAAATGCTTCTTTCGTTCGTTTGTCTTTATGATGAACGTGAATTAATTTAGAAAATATTTTGTTGCCATTTTCTAGGAATTAAAATGTGTATTTAATTTCATATTAAATGGGAGGAGTAGAAGGCGTTGTTCTATTTTAGAAAAATAATATTTAATTAAATTAATGTGCTTGAAGGAAGAAAGGGGAATCAGGCGGAAGAAATAATTGTTTAAAGAAAAGGATGCGAAAATAATACTTTGTATCGGCAAACGCACATACACATACATAAATTCATATGTATCTGGATATTGCGCCTTTGCTGTAACAGAGTCATAACTCCAATAAAAAGGGATGTTATATTTCTCTCAAAAACTCTGAAACGGTTAATTGTTTTTTTAGATGCTGCTAGAGACCTTAAACACTGAATTAGGTCCATTCGTGAAGCCGATTTTTTTTTTGCATACCAAAATATTTTCATAATTTGCTTCTTTTTTGGAACTTTTCAAATATAAATAGTAAACATCTACTGATGAGTTGGTATAATAACCCACGAAATGCATTTAGATATTGCTAACCCGCAACAAATAAATACAATTTTTAAAAACATATTTCCCATAATTTTTAACTTTTGAAAAGTTCTGCAGATAAATTCAAAACTCAAGGCGATAAAAATTGATAAAAAAAAAATGGTAAAACCCAAATCTATACATTTTGGAACTAATAAAACAAATATCCAAAGTTAGCTGAACTTATGCCAAAAAAAAAAAGACAAAAATAAGTAGACATGTGTGTGGTACTTTTTGATGTATTAATTTTTAAGGCGATAAAAAAGGCCAAACCCCCAATTAAGTACATTTTCCAAAGCAAGAACAACTAAAACTAAATTTAAATGAAAAAAAATTCAATGTATTTCTGGCACTATTTTTAAATATTAATTCCATAAATTGCGCCCCCTTTTGGTACTTTTTTTACAAACAAATTTCTTAAGTATGAAATTTCTCCGTTAATAAAAAAAACTATAAACAACATTTGTTTTTTTCCTACAGAGGGGCAAAAACATGAAAAAATTGGTTTAATTATGTACGCATATGGCGGTACTTTTCGAAACATAATGGTTTTATTCAATTTCATATATTTTCCAAACAAATAACCACATTTACTAAATTTGAATGAAATGGTTGGAGGTCCTTCTGAAAAAATATCTTTATTGTATTTTTAGTACTTTCGCTATAAATATTAACGTATAAGGGGATAAATCGATCCCTTTTTTGCACTTTTTTTACCAAAAAATTAATTAAGTATAAAATTTCTCCAAAAAATAAAAAAAAACTACAAACGTCATTTGGTTTTTCCTTCAGAGGGGCATAAATATGATCAAAATGGGTTGAATTACGTACGCACGGGGCGGTACTTTTTCAATCATAATGGCTCTATTCATTTTCATATATTTTTCAAACATATAACCACAGAAGGTCCTTGTGAAAAAATATATTAAATGCATATTTGGTACTTTTGCGTTATATATTAACGTATAAGGGGATAAATTATGCCCATCTTTTGGTACTTTTTTAGCAAACAATATAATTAAGTATGAAATTTCTCCATAAAAAAAAGACTACAAACGACAATCGGTTTTTTCCTACAGAGGGCAAAAATATGACCAAAATCGATTTAATTGCGTACGCATGGGGCGGAACTTTTTGAAACATAGTGATTCTATTAATTTTCATCTTTTTTTAAAACAAATAACCACAGAAGGTCCTTCTGGAAAAATATCTTAAATGTATTTTTGGTACTTTTGCTTTCAATTGTAACGTACAAGGGGATAAATAAATCCCTATTTTTGGTACTTTTTTACCAAACAAATTAATTAAGTATGAACTTTCTTCATTAATAAAATTACTTCAATTGATATTTGATTTTTTCCTATAGAGGGGCAAAAATATGAACAAAATTGGTTTAATTATGTACGCATGGGGCGGTACTTTTTCAAACAAAATGATTCTATTCATTTTCATTTATTTTCAAAAAAAAAAAAAAAAAAAAAAAACCACAGAAGCTAAATTTAAATAAAATGGTGGTCCTTCTGAAAAAATTTCTTTTATATAATAACGTATAAGGAAAGGAATCGATCTCCCTTTTTTGGGGAGGTACTTTTTGAAACAAAATGCTCGCTGTTCGAAGTTTCTTTTTTTAGCAACAGCACACAACTATCCGCTAGCGAATGATTCAATATCACTTTGTATTTTCTAAATGAATCTTTGTGCATTTATTCACTTTATAAAATCTTTTTATTATTATTTAAAAAACTATATAATTTTTGTGTTTGTTTTTTCTTTGCAGTGTTTTATCTTTTCATACAAGAAGAAAATCATCAAAATATCCAGGCGTTGTTTTTCATCAATATAAACACAAAAGTAAGTATATTATTTATTTATTGAAAATCTTAAGATTTATTGTTTAAAAAGTCTTAAAAATTATAAGCACTTAAAAAGTTTTCAAAATGAATAGAAAAAAATATAGTTTACAAACCGAATAATAACAAATGAAATGACCTTAATTCGTTTTTACTATAAAACAACCAACCCACCAGCATTTGTTTCATAAATACAACACTAACAACAACAGCACAGCCAAAAATGCAAGTTAAAATGTTCCAATGTATTCCACACTCCCCTTAATCTCCTTAACATGATAACCCACAAAAAAAAAAACTGTCATATAAAAATCAAATAATGATCGATGACAACAAACATCCATTTTTCAGGCAACGCTCCTACGATACGATAAAAAGATACGCTTTACACCTCAACAAAAGAGAACAAATAAACTCCAACTTTTGTACTCTTTTTGTATTTGTTCACAAGATAAACCATTAACATTAGCGATAAACTTAAATCAAAGTTAAACCTCTGGCAACTATTTTATTGATTTACAAAACAAACAAAAAACAGAAATTCAAATCATAAAAATTATAATAAATTTTGTTAAAATATTTTTTAATGGAAGTTGAAATTAACAAAAAAAAGACTCAAAACACAAAACACAAAAATGATTTGTTTATAAATTCAAAACGCTCACTTAAAAGGAAATAGTTATTCATTTTTCCTTCTCCTCATTTAAGCTAATAAAATATTTTGAAAACCGGAGGGGGGATATCATAATAAACGAGTTAATTTCTATGGAAAAGATAAGAAATTTTATTATTTTTACGCTTTATTTTTCAACCGAAGATTCGAAAGGGATTTATTTATCTCTTCTCGTTCCTTCAAGAGGGTTTCTATTTCACCACCGTTAAATGAAAAGGAAGACAATAATGAATTATATGATTATTCTATACTGATATCACATTTTTATTTATTATTATTTTTTTTTTGAAGAGTTTTCTTCTATTGTTGTAAATTTTTGAAAAGGTTTTCAGTTAAGATTTCATTTTTGTTTGCGGTAGTAAACGTATGTGTCATTTCGATATGAGCTTAAGTTCTTATGATTTTTGTTTTTCTATTTAATGCTGTCGATGATTGAGACGAGTTTGTGTGTATAAAAACAAAGGCGCCATTAATCATTTAATAATCATAATGCCAGAGATAATAAGTTTAATAAAACAAGAGGGTTAAAAGTTTGGCTCGTATATGTGTGTCAGTTATAAATATTTTTGATAGAAAGAGTTTTAGTTTCATTATTGTAATCGTATAGATTTTATATAAAAAAAATATTAATCGAACAATTTGAATCGAATAAATTTTAATCGAAAAAAATTTAATCGAATAAATTTAAATCGAATAACTTAAATCGACCATTATTATTTAATAAATTTCAAATTTTAACAATTTTTATTAAAAAAATAATTCAATCGGATATTATAGCTGTTCGAATAATTTTATGCGAATACTATGATCTCGAATAATTTTATTCGATTACAATTTTTATTTGAATAGTTTCTTCAAAGTTCTCATTTCGATTTTTTTTATATTAGTTATATCTAAAACTTTTATATTGTGTACTTGCTCGAATAATTGTATTCGAATACAATCTGTACTTTAAAATATTCGTTATAGTTTTCATTTCGATTTTTATGTCAAATAATTTGATCGAATATTTTTTTATAATATAAAATTGTAAATCAAAATCTTTCATCATTTCAATAAATATCAGTAAATATCTTGTAAAATATTTAAAATAGGAACTATTTTATTCGAATAAAATTTTTAATAGTTTCTTTAAAAGTATTTTTCGATTTTTATGCCAAACAATTTGATCGAATTGTTTTCTATATTGTGGTAGAAATTCGAAAAATTTTATTCGAATAACATTCAGTACATTAACTGCTTCAAAATAATTTGAATCGAATGATTGTATTCGACCAATGTTATTCGATTAATTACAAATAAATTTTATTTTCATTTAAGCTAATTTAATCGAATGTATAGTTTCCAGTTATATTTTTTTAGTTTTATAGTTGTCCGAATATTGAAAGTTCGAGTAATTTTATTCGAATACAATTTGTATTGTAATAAAGTCTTTAGAATTCTTCGTCGTCCGAACGAATTCAGTATTCGAATATATTTCAGTAACATAATTATTTTTTGCATACTTGCTTTTGACCCGAATAGTTTCGTAT
Source organism: Lypha dubia (assembly GCA_947311025.1). Classification (NCBI taxonomy): domain Eukaryota; kingdom Metazoa; phylum Arthropoda; class Insecta; order Diptera; family Tachinidae; genus Lypha; species Lypha dubia. The sequence goes on along the minus strand of OX371264.1, from coordinate 73,157,423 downwards.
TCAATTGACTGTTATTGCAGTAACTTTATTCGAATAAATTTTCTAAAAAACATTTTAATCATTAATGAACTTTTACTATATTTTTGGAAAATTCTAAAAGCTAGTACCTTAAGTAAAAGCTTTTGGAATAAAGTTTTTTCCTTAAATTTTAATCGTCATATTTTTTTAAAAAACTGTAAAATGTGCATACAAATATATACAGAGATATTATTCGAATAATTTTTATTTGGTAGATTTTATGTGAAAATTTTTTAATCGAATAATTTATTTCGGTTAAATTGTTAAAACCGTAGAAAAATTTGTATATATTAACGATATTGTTCGAAGAATTTTTATTCGGCAGTTTTAATATGAAACATGTTAATCGAATAATTTAGTTCGATTAATTTTATTTTGGAATAAAGTTAATTCCTTAAATTTTAATCGACAAAATTGTAAAAACCGTAGAAAAATGTACATATATTACTATAGAAGGAGATATTATTCGAATAATTTTTATTCGATAGATTCTATATGAAAAATTTTTAATCGAATAATTTATTTCGGTTAAATTCTTAAAACCGTAGAAAAATGTGTATATATTAACGATATTATTCGAATAATATTTATTCGGTAGTTTTTTTATAAAAAATTTTTAGTCGAATAAATTATTTCGGTTAATTTTTTGTAGAACAAATTTATTTCCTCAATTTGTATTGAACAATTTTATAAAAAAAAAACATAAAAACATATCCACTTTAGAGATAATTCTGTTATTTTTATATAAATACTCTTGTTCGAAAGATTTTGCTATATTCGATTAATTATGCTCCAATATTTTTAACGAATTTATTTATTTCATTAATTTTTATTTCGAATCGCGTTCTTCGAATATTTTTAACCTTATAAGCTTACATTGATAAATAAATATTCGAATATTTTTAATGTCGGCAATTTTACGGATAATTTTTGATAAATAACGAAATTACAATAAGCCCTCGTTATATGTAAAGAGCATTTGACTGATTTAACGAAAACTTTAAAAGGGTTCTTTAAAATAGTTGGAATACAATATTGTAAATATTAATTTATAATTCAACTTTTCAAACTTATCTGAGCTGTTTTTATTTTATAAAAAATAATAAGACTCAAATAAATGTTGACACAGAAAATCAACACTTTGTTTACAAAATAAAAAGGCTGTTTAAAATAAAACAAACCGCTTTTGTAATAAAATTTAAAAAAAAAAAACTCATTTTAATATTTTTATGATTTGTTTGAATATTTAATTAACAAAACAAATATTTGTTAAAGAAATGCTATAAAACTTGCAGCAAACTTAAACCAGATATCAAATATTTACTAAATTGCTCATGTCTGCCAGAAAATATATGCGAGGAAAAGAATTATTAAAACCACTTCACACCTCATTTACAATTTAGCTAATAACGCCTGCTTGCCTGCCTGCCTGCTGTTCGCTCGCAAATGATTTTTAGTTACTCGGCTCTTTTATTCTTGTGATTGGAAAAGTTTCATTTAATTTTTATATGACTGTTTAAATGTTGCAAATTTGTTTCTGCATACGAACGCGAACCACTCAGTCTAGTATCCCCCTCTATAAAAATCTTTAAAAAAAAAAATTATCATTTAGCTTTCGACACCAATATGTTTGTAGTTTGTTGTTTTATTGTCTGCCACACTCTGTGGCATGCTATTCATCTTAAAGTATTTAATTTTAATTGCAAAATCACGTTTAGTGTTGCATTTCATTTTTGTTGCTGCTGTTGCCGTAGTTGTCGTTGTTGTTGACATGGTGCTTTAGCGTTTCTATGCTTCTTTGTTGAAGCTGCTGCTTTTTTTTTTATTAATTTTTTTTTGCTTTTCCATTGGACCGTTTCTGTATCAAGTCACGAGTATAGCAAATCATATGAAACAAGTTAAAGTTATGCCCCTTAAACATGATCTCTTGTTGTTGTAGGAATATTTCAAGGTTACCATACATGGGTTTCTGCAATGTTTGAATGTATTGGAACAATTATGTGCTAAAAAATGCCTTTAAACTAGTTTTCAGGGGCGCATTTTTTTGTTTTAAATAATATTGGAGGTAATCAAAAGATTTTGTGGTAGGCAGACATCTGACATGCCAAATACTATCAAATACATATGTTCATATTTACAGACAGTGTTTACAAAAACTACAGTGTGTCCAATATATTTTTAATAGTTTACTACTTCATGAAATCGTATGTACCATTTAACGTGATTTGTAGCATTGGTTTAATACAACTATAACTTGAAATAAATCAGTAGCAACAAAAAATATGTTTGCAGCAGCTTAAGTGTAAGCAAATAAAATAAATTTTTTAAGGCCTCTTGTTGCCACTATCACTTTAAAATTTGGTATACAAAGTATAAAGAAACTCAATTTAAATTAGCAATTAGAAAATATTAAGGTCTTATTGGTTAAGTAGCAGTAGCAAAAAAAATTGCATTGTTGGCGAGACAAGAAATAAACGCTGATTTGATTACCTGATTATCCTATTTCTACCAACAAAATTTTATTGCTTCTAGTATATAAAGATAGCAATATCAGTAAATAATTATGCTACTTTCGTTTTTTTATGCTTCTTTTTAAACTTCTTCAAAAACAATTGCTACTACAATAAGCACGTATTTTATAGCATTAAAAAGTGCAATTAACAAATGTTTTAGATATCAAAAGGAATAGAGAATTCTATGGTGTGCTACTAGTATTTTTTTTTTGATTAGCCCACATTAAAGCAACTGCTATTTAAGCTTGAAGGTAGCTTTTGTATTTGACGATTGTTGAAAGGTAAATGAACTTTCTTTCTTAAATTTTTTTTGGAAATCATTTGAAAAATTTGTCTAAAATAGCGAGTGTTCCTAGCGCTCTATATTTTATCCGTTTTATTAACTTGCTACTGCTGAGAAAATTAGTAGTAAGTTTACTGCTACTAAAATTATAAGAAAGCAATAGCAATAAAGAATTATTATAATTGATTTCGTAGTAAAATATTGTTGCGTTATAGCTGCTACTGAAAGATTTTTTTTTTTTTTGCTTGAAGAGAACTATGGTAGTAGTAAATATTTTATGCAGATAAGCTATTTTACCCAGTAGGATTGCATATTCCTACTACATTAGGCTTGCATTAGATTAAATTTGAATTAAAAGTAGTAAAAGTGATAAAGACGTGCGTATGCTATTGTTCATCATCTACTTTAAGTGTTACAAAAAAAAAAATTAAATTATATTTTTGTATATTATTTATTCTTAACTGTTTGTATTTTTAAAAATAGAACAACTTGACTGCTACTGCTATAAAAAATTGGAATTATAAATTGTGTTAGTTGTATTTTTTATATTGTTACTAGTAAACATAAAAACTTTTGCTGGTCTGCTTTCGATCTTTTGGTGATGCAACTACTACTACTACTACTACTACTACTACTACTACTACTACTACTACTAGTACTACTACTACTACTACTACTACCACTACTACTACTACTACTACTACTTCTACTATTATTACTGCTGCTACTGCTACTACTACTGCTACTATCCCTACTACTTTTAAGCTTCTAGAAATATCAACCCATAATATTTAGGATACTTTCATTTGCTATTGCTGCTACTGCTGGACTGTAAAAGATTTTTTGCTATTCGAAAGCATTTTTTTGAATAAAACAATTATATTTAATTTACCAGTGTTTTCTTTTCTAAATATTTATTTATTCATTTGTTTTTCTCTATAAATCCTTAAATTTTAATATTTAATCATTTTCATTTAAAATTCCCTTTTATTGTTAAAAAAAAAAAAAAAAAAAACTGATACAGACACAAAATTTCTAAATCATTTTTACACATTGTTGAACACCAGCACACAGCAAAAACTAAATTACAAAGAATTCTAAACCATAAAACCAACAAAATGGAAAAAAAGGATATCAAAGGACCTTTGTAAACAGAAATGTTTAACAACAATGAATTTATTTATTTGAATTAATTTCGTAATTTTCTATAATGACAAAATAACAACATTGATGTAAAATAAAAAAAGGTACAAAAATATTGTTGTATTTTTTTTTGTTTTTTTGTAAAATAAATTTTGTCGTTTGCCAAAAAAATTTAAAAAATTAACCTCTAATTCATGAAGCAGAAACAGCAGCTGAAAAATAAAAGGACGACAACAAGCTGAATTAAATAATTTGAAATTAATTTTATTTCTATTGAATTATTTTCAAAAGACTGTCAATCCAGATAAATTAATGTCAAATAATAGTGAAAATAAAATTTTTTTTTTGTTATGATTCAAAATAGAAGCATGGAAAAGTTTAATTAAATAAAGATTTCTTGAAGACGATATTCTTGTATTTAAAGGCTAAAAATTTCTTAAAAAAATTATATATCCTCCGCTGTACCGCTGACAGGTTTTTTTTTTACAAATAAGCCCACTGTTTATGGGCCCTTAATGTGAATATTAAACAAAAACCACATGAGTCTTAGCATTGATGCCACTAAATTTTAACTAAATCATCATATCACGATCAAACACTTTCAACAGCAAAACAGCTTGGAAAAGAACTCATCCCCACAACACTTTGACAGGCACAGATTAAAAACCAGATTTAAGATGCTGGCAGCAAAAACCAACAACAACAGAAAAATAAAGTCAAAATGCAAAAAAAAAAAAAACGATAAAGATCAAGACTCTAGGGAAACCGCGAAAAAGAAAAATACATCTGATAAGATTATAAATGTTTAGAGCACTTTAAACAAAGAAACAGAATTTTATTTTAGCAAAAAAAAAAATAAACTATAAAAAATAACAGATGATAGTAAGCAACGCCTTTATATTTTCAAATCTGTGTTTAAATTTTCCCTTAAAGGCTGATATAATTTAAGTAATAAGTACACGATCATATAGCGGCTAACAAGATCACAAAGTACACAGAGTATCAGAGGTATTCTGTCTTCGTTAATGTTTGTAGTTACTGTGTACATTGTATTGGGTGTTTAAAAAAATCTGAAGAGGAGGGGAAATATTCAGCCATGTTACAGAACTCAATTCCACTCGAAAGTGCTTTTAATTCCAAAAGTTGAATCTTTAGAAAACAAAACGCCAAAATTTTGATTGTAATCAAACCGCTTTAAAAAAAAGTAATGGTATTGACAATAAAACACGACCTACGATCTCATATGTTAGGTTAAGTAAGCAGGTTGCTATGAAATGAAAACAGATTCAAGTCTACTTGGGTCCTGATCTGGTCTCAATGTAATACATGTAGGATGACGAGAAGGAAAGGTAGAGTAGTTGAGAAGGGTCAAGAAAGGTCATCTAATTGATGCAGCAAAAGAAAAAAGAGATACCGGCACACTGTGCCCGCTGTTGAGTAGTCAGCGAGGGAAACACCCACTGTTAGTAATAAAAGAATTTAATAGGACCTCATCAGCAAAAGTCTTCGCCGATCAGATCTCAGCAACAATTACTAGTAAGAAAAATATGCTTAATGCAAATCGATGGCTTAATATTTTTTTTTTCCAATAGGAATGATATGATATGGTTTTCCAATAGGAATGATATGATTTTGAAGTGACGTTTCGGCCATTTTTATGTTGTTTTGCATTGTATTCAATAGTGTTTACAATTTCATCATGAAGAGATATACGCAGGAACAACTTTTAAAAATTATTCAGTTTTATTATCAAAATAATCCTTCTCCAATTGCAACTTTTCGTGCGCTTTTGCCATTTTATGGTCGTAATAATTGTCCAAGTGTGCTCGCTATTCGTCGAACTGTTGAAAGTTTTAAGCCTACATTTTCTTTACATAATATTGAAGAGCCAATAAGACAAAGAATCGCTCGAAGTAATACAAATATTGCTGCCGTTCAGGCAAGTGTTGCTGAAGACCGCAATTTGTCGATTCCAAGACGTTCTCCACAATTGGGAATGTCTCAAACCACAACCTGGTGGATTTTGAAAAAGGATTTGGGTTTGCATCCGTCTAAAATTATGCTCACTAAAGAACTGAAACCATTGGACCACCGTAAACGTCTTGAATTTTTTGATTTTTCCACACAGCAAATGCAACAATTTAATTATTGCGAGAAAAGTTTGGAAATTCTATTATTTCAAGAAATTGTTATATTAAATGGCCTTAAAGAAGTTGTGATTTAACACCATTAGACTATTTCTTGTGGGGTTATTTGAAGTCATTGGTCTTTCAAAATAAATCAGACTCTCTTCAAGCTTTACAAGTCAATATTGAACGTGCCATTCATGATATACGACTTGATTTAGTGGAATAAGTGATCGAAAATTGTTTTCATCGAATTCCTTCCTGCAGAAGAAGTCTTGGAGGGCATTTGAATGACGTTTTATTTAGAATTTAATTGTATCGATTGAACTTCACATTAAATAAAAAACTTTTGAATTTCCTTAAAAATAAGTGTGTTTTTTTTTAAGAAATCATATCACTCTTATTGGAAAACCTTTTATAAGCCCTGGATGCAAATGAAAAAGCTTTGCTGGTAAAAACAATTTAAAGAAAGGCTTGTGTGTATAAAAAATGTAAGAAATGATCCGAATACAATTCAGAGTATAAAAGTCGGAATATGTGAATGGCCCGATTGTTGCGTTAAAAACACATAACATTTTAAATTTGGCGGTAGAAGGTGAGAACTTTATAAAACCGAATTTTTTTATTTTCAAACTTTTTTGTTAATAATTACAAAACATTTCACCCTTAAGCTCATATTCTTTTTCAGAATAGACTTTATTTTCCTAAAGTAAAAGTGAGTACTTTGAACGATATGATTATCTCATGCCAAATTTTCATTAAGTATACAAATCCCAAGTCTGCAGTTTAAGTTATTTTTTTCCTTATTATGATTCACAACCCTTATAATTTGAGTTGTAAATGTTACAACTCATTTCAATTATTTTTTGTTTATCATGATTCGCAACCACTTGTGTGCTAAATCATAATAATAGTAACAAATTATCACAGACAACTAAGTGAATATCTGATTAAAAGTTCAGTTAAGTTGTAATTCTTTATAAGAATTTAAGATCTATCATTCAATTGTCAATTCGGTTGTGAATCATACTATAGTGGTATAGAAAAATTGTGATAGGTATTATGATTTGTTTTTTTTTTGTGGCGTATGAAACGAGAAATTCTGCTGGAAATTCAAGGCTGAATTCATATCAGAAGCTATAATGTGGATGGGCACAGAAACTTAATTTAATGCCCTTATTATGATTCACAACCAAACTCTAGTTCAACTATTTGTTTGTGTTAAGATTCACAACTAACTTTGGTGAAAATCATAATACGATTAAAAATTTATTAACAAAAATTTATTAAAGACAACTACGCAAGGAGGAGTTTGAAAAATTGGTTGTGAATCGTAATAGCAGTATATATATTTGATATAAGACTTATTTTAGGTTTTTGTAAATAGAACAAGACTCTGCGAGAGAATTTCTCAACTTAATTGAAATCGAAAATTACATTCTGCTTTTCTGATGTGAATTGTCTAAAGATCTTCTATTATTTATAAATAAACACACCATTTAAATTACTCACTTCTCTAGTTACCGTGTTACTCTGAATAAAAAGAGTTTTCACGCAATAAATTCGCTTGAGGAAAATTATTTCCACACGAAATTATTTCCAACTTGTTTAGAACAAAACAAAATGCTCAAATCTTTGGCTTATTCAAATATCACTTTTATATTCTTTGAATAATTAAAAATCTTCCAACAATTTCAAGCCAATTAACCACAACAACTTGCACTACACCATGTCAGGGAAGTCAAGCATAAAACCCACAGATACTCATACTTTCCTTGGAAAAGATGCTGCTACAAAACCAAAAGTATCTTTTAACTAATAAAAACCAAATTATATTAAATTTTATCATAAAATAGTCAGAAAATACAGAAGAAGAAAAAAATTTACTACAACCAAAATGCTTAAAACTAAACCAGCAAAAAAAAAAAAAAATTAAATAAAATATTTGGAGATGTGTTGTTTTCGTTCTTGACTGCCAGTGGTGATACGCTGTTTTAAACACATTTTAATGGCACTTTAAAAACAAACTTAAAAAAAAAAAAATTACTAAAATTTTAACATAAAAAGTGATGAAAAAAAACGGTATTTAAGTTTTGTTGAAATCTCAACGAGCAGAAGAACGCAAAAAAAAAAATACATAGACACCATGCAACAACATTTGAGTGCAGTTTTATGTAAAAGATTTTTTATATTTTAAGGATTTTAAGCATATTTCGACATGTTTGTGGTAAATTAAAATAATTTTCTTGTTTTCAATGTAACAAGTTTTATAAAAACGTATAAATTCTTAAAGGTTTATTAAAAACGCAATAGGGGCATTCACTATACAAATGGAACTATTTATAGTTTTCTAAACAAAAGCAATTACTCAACACTACTCACAAAAATTGTAAACTAAACGTTAAAGTAGTTTTAATTTAACAAAAAGAAATAACTTTGCGACATTCTCTGAATATCCCTAATATATTTTAAAACTTTTTTTTTACAAAATAACTCTATTCACAATTGTTAATATTGGAATTTTTTGCATTTGCAAAATTGAACGCATTTTCCATCAACTGGGAGTGGCAGATTATAATATTTCTTGCAAAACACACATCAAACAGCTGATTGATAGAAAAAAACACACAAGTTCTTTCCTAATAAAATTTTGGCTAAAAGATTTAATTCAACATTTTTATATGAGGGTTTCTCGCGATTTTTTAAGCTATTTTAAATCTTTAATAAATTGTTTCTTCCATGTTTTTTGTTACTTAATTTTTTCAGTGGCGATATTCACTGCGGTTTTCAGTTTGTGGTTGAAATGGTCTTGTGAAAACGAGCAAGCGCAAATAATCCTAAATCTTTTGTAAAATACAGCACAAAATACGAAGGAGTTGCCGTTAAATTTCATAAAAAAAACTCCTTTTATTTTGCATTTGCATCTTTTGCAAGACAATTTGCACCATACACTGAAAACCGCCAAATTCAAGCCGATACAATATACAATGGGTGTTAACAAACTAATAAACAGAAGGTGTATTTCATACAAGATGGACGATACAAATTGTTGTGAATTAAGCAAATATTTAACATTTGCACTTTTGCAATACCATTTGCACCAGACACCGAATAAAGCCAGTGTTAAAGTCTAACCGCCAGTTCAATGTTGCATAGGTAAAATACACATAAAGTTTGACTTGAAGTGTTGCTTATTTGCAAAAAAAGAGTAGAGTAAAATTATACTTTTGCAGATGCTACGATGCAAGACCATTTGCACAACATTGTGAATAGGCCTAATGTTATCAAAAATGTTTATTAATTTACTCTATGCAGTCGCTTTTCTAAATCGTTTTGTCATGCTTGCATTGAAAATAATTTATTTCTTTCACTTGTAAAATTCATATGAGATTACCTTCCTCTGAATACCCCTACTACTGTCGCTTGTAATTGGCCCAACTTTGAACACATAAATTCAAAATATTTTCGCCAGTTTGTTCTTTGTTATTTAATGTTTTCAAGTTGCGGTTAAGATGTTGCGGCCTTAAACATGCCACAATCTTGTTGTCTTATTTTATGCCTTTTTGTTTTTGTTGGTAGGTTTTTTTTTTTGCTGTTGTAAGTGGTAAATGTGTGCAACTCTATAATTTTCCAATATAAATAATGAAGTGTATAGTCTTTATTATTCGTTTTTTTTTTTTTTTAACTTGGGTCAGCTGAAATTATATAAAAACATTTATATGGAAAAAGGAAGAAAAAGACAGAAAACACAGACGGACAACAATTGAAGCATCTTCCTTGTGGGCTTTTTTTTAGCTTAACACAACTACATAATTTCTTTTCGCTAGAGAATTGTCATGAAAAGTTTTTCCTACACACAGCTGTAGCTGAAGCCTTTTTAACATCTTGTGTTTGATGTTTTTTTTTTTTTAATTTTTTTTGGCGGGGATTTTGGTTGAAAAGACACAAGAAAATAAACAAACAAATAATTTTAGTGACATTTTCCAAAACTTTTTTCTGTAGTTTTTGTTCTTTTCGTCTCATCTTTTCCTTTTGCCAGAGAGTAAATAAAAGAAATTAGCTTTATCTTGCAACATAAAATTGTAGAAAATGGAAATGAAAACCATATAAAAGTGGAAATATTCTGTTGTTTTTTTTTTTAATTTTTGCAATTCATATTAAATAAACATTTTTGGCAAAGAATCAACAAAAATATTATTTGCTTTTAAGTGAGCTCTACACAGACGACACAACAATTTATAAAACTAAAAGGTCTGTATTAGAAGAACATAAAGATAACAAAAATATGGGAAAGTAAATGCTAATATGAAATATGGATGTATAAAATATGAATTTATAAAGTGAATTTATAAAAAAATAGTATTTGAAATTTAATTTTATTTTGGTAAATTGAAGAGATGGCAAACGTTGCAGTCCAAAACAAGTAAAATTATGCTGTAAAAAGTAAAATATGCAAAAATATATGCACTAAAAATAGATTTCTAGGTTAGGTTAGGTTAGGAAGGGTCGTGTGAAATACATATCCACTCGGAGACCCAATTGGATCCATTGTGATTCCCTTCATTTATAATTTATTGACTAATTAGTCTCCTTACTGCCCGAGGAGAAACAAAGATCCGTAACCATCTATCATTCAGCCATTTAATTCCCATGATAAAGCCCCTGATATCCTCAAGTTTGCACTTCGCGATATCACTAATGCCCTCACGGAAACGTCTTGCTCAGCCATCTTTGCCTATGACGTTGCAGCCTTGGGCAATGACAGATGATATGCTCTATAGTTTCTGGCTCCTTTTAATACCTACACATCCTATAGAAATCCGTAGTGCCATTTTCCCATATGCTGGTCCTCGCTCTAACCGAGCAATTGCCAGTCAAGGCGCCTACTAAGACTCTCTAAAACCTTTCTATTCATACCCAGCAATAGATCAGATTTACCTGAGCCTAGTTCTGTCCATATGGACCTCGAGACTCTACAATCTTCTCTATTCCTTCAGGAATGGTTAGTTCTGCTAATTACCCAATTACTGACTTCCCTATAGTTGTAACCGATTGGAGGTTTAACCGACCTGTCACTAACTACCAAATCTAATTCTGACCCTATTCTTGCCAGCTCATCAGCGATTTCGTTTCCCTCTCGGTTGCCCTGATAATAAAATTGCATTACTCCGGCCCTTCCAATCAATTTCTCGATAAACATTATAGTGCGCAACAATTCCTGATATTATTTGCTATCGAAATATCTTCTTGGCTTAAATAAGATTAAATTTAGTTTGATTGCGAAAAATTTACAAAAAGTTAACCAGCGACACACTGCTACAAAATAACGATAGCACGAAATGACTAAATGTCGAATTTTAAAAATACTTTAAACTTAGCAAGTTCTTAGAAGGAAATTAACAAAAATGCATTAAAAAAAAAAGGAAAATTAACATAAGAATTTTTAATAGTTTCTTTATTCGACTAAAAGTTAAATTGATCGTTACCGCATTTCCAGCCTCATCTTCGAATAAAACTGCCCAATCACGTCTCCAGACCACATAGCGCACCATACTGTGATCCGTTGAGCATGCAAAGGCTTCTCAATTATCGCGGTCGAACACTTGTTAGTGTTGGCACATTTTGTATCGAACCTGTCGACTCAATTTTAACAACCAAATTCTTACAAGCGATCTCAGAAAGGGGATCACGAATTTTTGCGAAATGTAACTTTAACAGAACCACCATTTTCATAGTGGATTTAAATTATTTTAATGCGATTTTCGAACGAAATTGAATTCATTGCAACAATTGCCAGCTTCAGCTACTCTGAATATGTCAGAAAACTAAATGTAAAAAGTACCATGTTTTTGGTGTTGCCACAATTGAAAAACATAGGTCTTGTTAAAAAACCCTTTAACCGAAACAGGAATGTTTCTAGTTGATCAATCATTATTTGGCTTGAAATTTTCGATTAATCGAATTAACATAACACGAGTGAATAGACTAGACCATTTTTCAAATTTTAATAAATTTTGTATTTTTGCAATGCAATCGAAAATTTTATAAACACAATTTTGTCTAAATGGGTTTTTGATAAAATTTGCTTTTGATTTTAATGAAATTCGACGACTTTTACATGCGTACCATGTAACGCAAGGACTAGTGCGTTTAACAGACCTCTGTTAGAAGATTAACATTGATCTGTTGATTTGTAAAATAAATTATTGAGTGAACTAAAAATGCAATTATTTTAGGACAGAATTAAAGATTGGGATTTATGAATTTATTATTGTATTTTTTTTTTGAGCATTCAAGTTGAAGTTAAATTCGATTGCTTCTGTTAAGTTTTATTTTATTTTTTTTAATTTAATTTCATACACATTTAATGCCATACATCTTACCGTTTATATTTTATAGTATAAGGATTCCCAATAGGAATGATATGATTTTGAAGTGACGTTTCGGCCATTTGTAATATGTCATAATCTGTCATTTGGTTTTCATTGTATTCAGTAGTGTTTACAATTTCATCATGGTGAGATATACGCAGGAACAACGTTTAAAAATTATTCAGTTTTATTATCAAAATAATCGTTCTCCAATTGCAACTTATCGTTCGCTTCTGCCATTTTGTGGTCGTAAAAATCGTCCAAGTGTTTTCGCTATTCGTCGAATTGTTGAAAATTTTGAGCTTACGTTTTCTTTACATAATGTTCAAGTGCCAATAAGACAAAGAACCGCTCGAAGTAATGCAAATATTGCTGCCGTGCAGGCAAGTGTTGCTGAAGACCACAATTTGTCGATTCCAAGAGGTTCTCAACAATTGGGACTGTCTCAAACCACAACTTGACAGATTTTGAAAAAGGATTTGGGTTAGCATCCGTATAAAATTGTTGTCACTCAAGAACTGAAGCAATTGGACCACCGTTAACGTCGTGAATTTGCTGATTTTGCTACACAGCAAATGCAACAATTTAATTATTGCGATAAAAGTTTGGAGATTCGATTAATTCAAGAAATTGTGATATTGAATGGGGTTATTTGAAGTCGTTGGTCTTTCGATAATAAACCAGACTCTCTTCAAGCTTTACAAGTCAATATTGAACGTGCCATTCATGACATACGACTTGATTTAGTGGAAAAAGTTTTCGAGAATTGGGTTGATCCAATTCGTTCTTGCAGAAGAAGTCGTGAAGGCCATTTGAATGAATTATAGTATCGGTTTTACTTCACATTTAATAAAAACTTTTGAATTTCCTTAATAATAAATGTGTTTTTTTTTGTTTTTAAAGAATTCATGTCACTCTTATTGGAAAACCTTTTATTTTAAGCGTGGTTATCCCAGCCATTTTTTGCAAAAGTTTGTCATATTTTGTTATTTGTTTTGTGGTCACCGCGTCGATATGCCTGCATTTTAATGGATTTTATACCAAATCAGCAATAGACTTTAACCACATTTTGGAAAACCACAAAATCTCTATTCTGATTGAAACTTTTCTATATAATTTTGAATAAATATATGTATGTTCTTTTTATTTAATTTTCGATTTTAAAGCACAATTATTAATATTTTATGCAAATTTATTCTGTTGTAACTTTTCGCGCCAGCATATTTTTGTCTATTGGTTTGGCATATTGTAGTAAATACATACATTTTTCCACTTATTAAGTGGCCAATTTCCTGCTAATAATATATCTTTTTACTATAACGTGTCTGTGAGTGTAGAGCAGTTTAACTTTCAATATAGAAAACTAATAAAAAAAAATGGAGAGGAGGAAGAAAAGCAAGCAACAAGAAATCCACCTACATCAGCTTTAATATCGCTCCAGCTGTTTGCTAAGAAAATCCAAAAGTTTTACACCAAAAATATATAAAATCTGTTTTCTTTTTTAACAAAATTCATTTGAACAGAATAAAAAAAAAATATTATTATTATTAGTTGTTCAGCATGTAGTCCCTTCTTTGTGCTGATATTGTTGTTGAACAACACTGTATATGTGTGTTGTTTATGGTGATGTTTTAGAATTTTATAGTGTTGTTGTTGTTGTTTTGTTAATTCTTTATTTTATTTGAAATTTTCTTAACAAAAATTTTTGTTGCTTTGTTGCCTCTCCAAATTGTGCGTATTTTATTGTAATTTTCATGTTACAACAAATGCCGGATGCTTTAAACTGCAAGAATACACCATTTTTTTTTTTTGTTTAGTGGCTGTCTCTGTATCTGTGGCACTTTTAAAGGTAAAGTGGTAGGTTGGGTGATCAACTGTGGAATATGAAGTAAATAATAATACCAACTTCAATAAATAATTATCGGTTTCTTGTTTATATTTTAAAAAGCATGTCATAAATAAGCGGTCACTTATATCTTTATAGGACTAAATTGCTTCAATGCAAAACCTTTAAAATGAAAAATTAATTTTGGAGATCGGCTAAGAAATGCGGGATTTAAGCGACAATCAATATATCGATGGGACCTATTTGCCACCATGATTTCCAAATAAAATTTTTACGAAAAACTGCAGGAGTTTATCTTCTATTTTCGCAAATCGGTCCATAATTAAGTTATGCGACTCTTTTCAAAAATCGACAAAAGAATTCACCGACAATTTACATGCAATTTTTTAAAACTTGGTCTATAAATAGGGCTGTAACGTAATTATAAATTGTTTTGCGGTTGGTGGGCCGGGGGAAGAGGGTGGCGTTAACTTAACCCTTCGATTTTTAAAAAAAATTTAGGGGAGCAAACTGAAAGCCAACTTTTTCTCACGAAAATTTATTTTAAAAATCGTTCTATAACTGGTGGAACTATGTGATACTAAATATTTGGGGTGCGGTGTTGGAAGCGGAAACTTTTCCAAAGAACTATGAAACAAAGAATTTATGGTACAAAAAAGCTAGCAAATCTGTTCACACAAAAATAATTTTCCTACTCATTCCATAGCTGAATGAGTTATGTAATAATCAATTTTTCGAGGGGGAACAAGTCCCCCTCTATGTTAAAAAAAAAAAAAAAAAAAAATTAGGGGACCAATTTAAAACCCATAATAAAGTTACCCGATTTCAATATAAAAGAACTTGCAAACAAACTGTCATAAAAGGATATTTTAGGGAAAACCCCGATTTGTCCCCGATCTTCATTAAAATATGATGCGAACAAACCTAAAAGAAACCCTTTTAGAAATCAGTTGATGAATTACGTGATAATCAACGTCTTGCCCCATTTCAGGAATACTATTTTATAGGACCAAACTGCAACCAAAATATCTCAAACAAAAAAAAAAAAAAAAAAAAAAAAAAAAAAAAACAACGAACTATTAAAATTCGGAGGAGTTATTCGATAATCAACATTTCCCAACAACAAATTTTTCATCACTTTAAAAAAAAAATTTTTTTTTAAATCTTTTCATAAATAATTAAGTGATGTCATTACGTGTGTAATTTTCACAATATTTATATGAGGTCCATATAGTACATATATTCTGAATCCTAATAGATAGAAAAGTTGAATGAGCCATGTCCGTCTATCCGTCTATCCGTCTGTCTGTACGTGAAATCGATTTTCCGAAGACACTAGAAGAGCTAGAGACTTGGATCTTGGACTGAAATGTAAGGATATTTCTTAAGATGATTCGTATTGATAATCAGCAAAATAAAATATCGGTTCTGATATTGAATTATATATACAAATAAATGAAGATATATATGTAACACTTTCAGAAATAAATTTATAAATACATGAGGTGCCCCGGTGTTGAATATGGAATCTTTCGATTATAATTCAACGTACGAACCATCGTGCTACTGAGGCTTGTTAGTGTCATGTGTTTATTTACTTAATAATAATTTTATGTATTTTTTCGTACAAGCGCACTTTTTGTTCACTGGTGGATGGAAAATTGTGAAATATTTGAAATAGTCTGTATTTTTTGTATGAAACTGTGTTCAAGTATGCAATTTAAACTTAATTTTTATATTCTTTGAAATGTTGTATTTATAAGAGAAAGGAAAGCCTGTATTATATTGAGTGAATCACATATTTATGCATTGGTGAAGGGTATATAAGATTCGGCACAGGCGAATATAGCACTCTTACTTGTTTTAAGTCCGTTTAATGTGATCGCATTTCTTTTTTATACACAAATTTTATGAGAAATTAACATTCGAGAATTATTACACTATTAAACTGATAACAATAGCATACATTTCTCATGTTTTTTTGAACATTTGTTACGTTTAATGTTTTATTAATTTTGTTTTTAGCAGAGCAATAAAACATGAGCGCTACTGCTCCGATTGAGATGACTTTTGAAAACAACGTTTATTTGTTCTGCCGTTTAAATTGAATATATTGATAATTTTTCTTTGTTGCTTAAAATATTTTGCTGATGTAATACAAACTTTTGGAATATAATACAACGCACTTTAGTTTGAATTATTCCAACCCACATTCCATTAGTACTCTTATATGCCTGTTAAAAAAAAACTCTACTTTTTACTTGCTTTTATCCCACCGTTCATACCAAAAAATTTCTACTGATTTATGTCTGCTTTTGTTATAGCATGGACTGGTCTGTCCATATTTAGTATTTAGACTATATATGTAAGATTTCAGCTAAAAACAAACGTGGTTGAGTTACAGAATACGAGAAAGAGCAGCAGCAGCAGCAGCAGCGCCAGCAACAGAATTGAAATAACGCAAAATAAATGTAAAGAAGAAATTGCTTATTACCGTTGTAGCAGAATACAAGACACCGGGTATCTTAAGAAAAAAAAAGAACATCAGTAATGACGCATTTCCTTTTTCAACAATCTACGGAAAAAGAAAACCTTTACCTGATTTTATTTTTACTCTTTGTTATGAATTGCAGAAAAGTTTCTGTGTTGAAGTTTATTTATTTTTTTGTTGTTTTAATTTTTTGTTTTGTTTTTAGTTTGAAGATAGCAGACTATTATACATTTAAGATAAACAAAAAGGTAAAATAAATGAATAAACAACTTTTGTTGTGTGCTGCAGCGTTTCGAAGTGAGAATAAAAAGGGAGTTTATCACGGTACCTAAAATGAAGATGTTAGGTACTTTTTATTTGATAAAACAAAGGAAGACCATTTTCTTTAAATTGAAATAAGTACATAAGCCTATCAATAATGTGTTTGAAAGTGTTTAAGAGTGTAACTACAAAAATAACTTACTTTCAAAGAAAATGTTTGTTTAAGAATTTTTTTTTACCAAGTGAAGGACATTTTTTTCTTGCGACTGATAGTATTTTATTTTATTTTTGAAAATTGATTTAGGAAATGACTTACGGAAAACGGTTGTCCTCAACTTAACGGAGACTTAGACGGCATGAACAGTATGCATGACTATGTAAGTCCAATTTCTCAATTGTATTTGAGAATTTTTCTAGATAATTTTGAAAATTAAAATTAATGTAAATTTTTGATTATTTCTACGGGAATATTGCCATTTGTGGACACATTTTTGTTTGTCACTCATTTGGACCAATGGGAAATTAAAGCCAAAAATCCATACTTATTGACTTTGTAAGTCCGATTTCTCAATTGTATTTGAGAATTTTTCTTTAAAATTTTGAAAATTAAAATTAATGTAA
Source organism: Lypha dubia (assembly GCA_947311025.1). NCBI lineage: Eukaryota > Metazoa > Arthropoda > Insecta > Diptera > Tachinidae > Lypha > Lypha dubia. Next base: position 73,139,750 of record OX371264.1, on the reverse strand, counting down.
ATTTTTGATGATTTCTACGGGAATATTGCCATTTGTGGACACATTTTTGTTTGTCACTCATTTGGACCAATGGGAAATTAAAGCCAAAAATCCATACTTATTGACTTTGTAAGTCCGATTTCTCAATTGTATTTGAGAATTTTTCTATAAAATTTTGAAAATTAAAATTAATGTAAATTTTTGATGATTTCTACGGGAATATTGCCATTTGTGGACACATTTTTGTTTGTCACTGATTTGGACCAATGGGAAATTAAAGCCAAAAATCCATACTTATTGACTTTGTAAGTCCGATTTCTCAATTGTATTTGAGAATTTTTCTATAAAATTTTGAAAATTAAAATTAATGTAAATTTTTGATGATTTCTACGGGAATATTGCCATTTGTGGACACATTTTTGTTTGTCACTGATTTGGACCAATGGGAAATTAAAGCCAAAAATCAATACTTATTGACTTTGTAAGTCCGATTTCTCAATTGTATTTGAGAATTTTTCTATAAAATTTTGAAAATTAAAATTAATGTAAATTTTTGATGATTTCTACGGGAATATTGCCATTTGTGGACACATTTTTGTTTGTCACTCATTTGGACCAATGGGAAATTAAAGCCAAAAATCCATACCTATGGACTATGTAAGTCCGATTTCTCAATTGTATTTGAGAATTTTTTTATAAAATTTTGAAAATTAAAATTAATGTAAATTTTTGATGATTTCTACGGGAATATTGCCATTTGTGGACACATTTTTGTTTGTCACTCATTTGGACCAATGGGAAATTAAAGCCAAAAATCCATACTTATTGACTTTGTAAGTCCGATTTCTCAATTGTATTTGAGAATTTTTCTATAAAATTTTGAAAATTAAAATTAATGTAAATTTTTGATGATTTCTACGGGAATATTGCCATTTGTGGACACATTTTTGTTTGTCACTCATTTGGACCAATGGGAAATTAAAGCCAAAAATCCATACCTATGGACTATGTAAGTCCGATTTCTCAATTGTATTTGAGAATTTTTTTATAAAATTTTGAAAATTAAAATTAATGTAAATTTTTGATGATTTCTACGGGAATATTGCCATTTGTGGACACATTTTTGTTTGTCACTCATTTGGACCAATGGGAAATTAAAGCCAAAAATCCATACTTATTGACTTTGTAAGTCCGATTTCTCAATTGTATTTGAGAATTTTTCTATAAAATTTTGAAAATTAAAATTAATGTAAATTTTTGATGATTTCTACGGGAATATTGCCATTTGTGGACACATTTTTGTTTGTCACTCATTTGGACCAATGGGAAATTAAAGCCAAAAATCCATACCTATGGACTATGTAAGTCCGATTTCTCAATTGTATTTGAGAATTTTTTTATAAAATTTTGAAAATTAAAATTAATGTAAATTTTTGATGATTTCTACGGGAATATTGCCATTTGTGGACACATTTTTGTTTGTCACTCATTTGGACCAATGGGAAATTAAAGCCAAAAATCCATACTTATTGACTTTGTAAGTCCGATTTCTCAATTGTATTTGAGAATTTTTCTATAAAATTTTGAAAATTAAAATTAATGTAAATTTTTGATGATTTCTACGGGAATATTGCCATTTGTGGACACATTTTTGTTTGTCACTGATTTGGACCAATGGGAAATTAAAGCCAAAAATCAATACTTATTGACTTTGTAAGTCCGATTTCTCAATTGTATTTGAGAATTTTTCTATAAAATTTTGAAAATTAAAATTAATGTAAATTTTTGATGATTTCTACGGGAATATTGCCATTTGTGGACACATTTTTGTTTGTCACTCATTTGGACCAATGGGAAATTAAAGCCAAAAATCAATACTTATTGACTTTGTAAGTCCGATTTCTCAATTGTATTTGAGACCCTTGGCTTTAATTTCCCATTGGTCCAAATGAGTGACAAACAAAAATGTGCCCACTAATGGCCAAATTCCCGTCAAAAAAATTTACATAAATTTTTATTATTTTTATATTATTATTATTACGAATAAACGTAATTATTATTTGAACTTATATTGATTTACATATGAAAAGTAATATTATCAGGCTCAAGTTCAGTTTTATTGAATTAATGAAAATTCAAAATTACTAAGAGGTTTTTTTTTTTTTTTATGTTGGAAAATATTATGATTTATATCCACTCAGTTTTTAGCAGAAACGTATCAGTACTGATTTCAAGGCCGCTACACCTCTCATCAGCGTTCAATTGTCCATCTTTACAATTTTCGTAAAGTGGATACTAATTTAGAAGAATATCAAATATTTAACCAGTTTTCAACAGAAATAGAATATGAGAATTAATTATTAATTCAATTTTTATTCTACAATGAAACAGTGCTGGTTAGAAAATTGTAAAGATGGACAATTGAACGCTGATGAGAGGTGTAGCGGCCTTGAAATCAGTACTGATACGTTTCTGCTAAAAACTGATTTTTATTATAATTAAAAATAACACAAGAATAATAAGAAAAACTTCAATATTAAATAGCAAATGGGGTCCCAGCAACTGCGTATGAGTCTGTTTTCCTTTATGTTTTTTTTTACCAAAAGTTTTATTTAAAAAATCATACAAACTTATATAAACCATTTAAGGAAAAAAAAAATAAAGAAAATATATAAAAAAAACGTTATAGACTAGATTCTAGTGAAGTAGATAATAATGCTCCAGGGTAAAGTGTATTACTTTATGAGACCAGGTGATTTATAGAAAGTAATTAGATGAATTGACATTTTTTTGAAAATACCGCAAACCAATGAAATGATATTTTAAAAAGGAACACATAGACTTTACCAATTGCTTTTCAATTTCGCCTTTAAATTTGCAAGCAAGAAAACATCTTTGTTTTTGCAAAGAAAATTCCAAACGTTTTGGATCAGAGTATTAATGAGTATTTTATGGGACTTTTTAAAATAAAATTAAAACAACATATTGTATAAATTAAAAATACAAGAACATTTTTTGTTCTAGAGTCTTAAATTATTCTTTGTTTTAATAATAAAAACCCAGAAAATATGCCAGCATTTTTTAAGTGCCTAAAAGTATGCAGTTTAATTCAAATAAATTTATAAATTTTGAACCCCATATTCTTAATCGCTATCTAAATCCAGAAATGGCCTAATGTACGAATTTTGTATGAGAAACATACAAGAGATTTTGTAGCATTTCTATAATATGGTTCAAGTCTACTGATGATTTGTTATAAAGACCTATCAACTGCAGGCATATCGACATGCTTAGGCCAAAAATACTAACCCTGACCCACGATATGGGCCGATCGATAATGTTGGAATTGTAATTGAAAAACTACTGATTTGCCACTTTCTAACCTTCGGCGAAGTAAAACAATTAATATAAAAGTGCCTGCTAATACAGCTTAAAATAGTTAATGCGTCTACTTAACACCAGAGGCGCCTCCACACTGCTATAAAAATTAACGCGCAAAAATCAGAGTTGCAAAATAGTTAAGCCTTCTAAATTTTCAACATCTATAAGGTTTTCCAATAGGGATGATATGATTTTGAAGTGACGTTTCGGCCATTTTTATTTTGTTTTTCATTGCATTCATTAGTGTTTACAATTTCATCATGGAGAGATGTACCCAAGAACAACGTTTACAAATTATTCAGTTTTATTATTAAAATAATCGTTCTCCAATTGCAACTTTTCGTGTGCTTTTGCCATTTAATGGTCGTATTAATCGTCCAAGTGTGCTCGCCATTCGTCGAATTGTTGAAAATATTGAGTTTACATTTTCTTTACATGATGTTCAAGTGCCAATAAGACAAAGAACAGCTCGAAGTAATGCAAATATTGCTGCCGTTCAGGCAAGTGTTGCTGAAGACCGCAATTTGTTGATTCCATGACGTTCTCAACAATTGGAACTGTCTCAAACCACAATCTGGCGGTATAGATCGATGATAACCAACTTTTAATGGCTGAAATTGGAACAAGTTGATCTTGACAACATTTGGTTCCAACAAGACGGGGCTACGTGCCACACAGCAAATGCAACAATTGAATTATTGCGAGAAAAGTTTGGAGATTCGTTTATTTCAAGAAGTTGTGATTTAACACCATCAGACTATTTCTTGTGGGTTTATTTGAAGTCTTTGGTCTTTCGTATTAAACCAGACTCTATTCAAGCTTTACAAGTCAATATTGAACGTGCCATTCATGCCATACGACTTGATTTAGTCGGAAAAGTGCTCGAAAATTGGGTTCATCGAATTCGTTCCTGCAGAAGAAGTCGTGGAGGCAATTTGAATGACGTTTTTTTAGAACTTAATTGTATCGATTGTACTTCACATTAAATAAAAAAACTTTTGAAGTTCCTTAACAATAAGTGTGTTTTTTTAAGAAATCATATCACTCTTATTGAAAAACCGTTTATTTTCTCTATCCTATCCCTCTCCCTGAGTTGCGGTAAAATGCACTGCATACGTAGAGGTCGCTCACTTAGTGCTGGTCCTAATTAAACGCAAAGTTACTTCTTTTATTTCTAAAAATCGAGTGAAGGATATCATGCGATATCGTAGGGGTCAGGCTGTAAATAGAAAATTTCCAAACAATAAAATAAAAGACAAAAATAAATCTTAATACTTAAACTGCATAAGGAATAAGGAGATCTGGCGATGAAACCATAGTTGAAGTCAACTTATCATAATGTCACACAATAAAAATCTCCTTCTACGTTCTATTAATTGGCTTTAGAATTTTTTAAAAGATTTAAATATTTTAATTCAAAAATTAAACTAAACAAACTTAAGCTTAATAACTGTAGTATATTTCAAACTAGAATATGCTAAATTGAACAACAGACCAGACATTAGTGAATTTCGAATGTGTGTGAAGATAAATTTAAATTTAACTAGCAAAGATTTCAACCAAAAATTTTAGTCAAGCCAATTTTGCAGTTAACAGAGCACTGTTAAGCACTTAACAGTTGCTGTAAAAGTTGATGAAACTCATTTCGGATGAATATAAGTGGTCATTATGGAAAAATGGTGATGTATAGGAATATCACACTATACACAAATGGTAGTCCAGGGGGTCAACTATCATGCAGAAAAGGTGAGATATCTGTAATAATCTTGGGACTTTAAAGAAATGCAAATTTAAATTTTCATATGAAAAAAATTTCTGGAGGAGATTAGTGGATTTTATGGAAAAATGGTGATGTATAGGAATATCACACTATACACAAATGGTAGTCCAGGGGGTCGACTATCATGCAGAAAAGGTGAGATATCTGTAATAATCTTGGGGCTTTAAAAAAATGCGGATTTAAAAAAAAAATTCTGGACAAGATTAGTGGTTTTTATGGAAAAATGGTGATGTATAGGAATATCACACTATACACAAATGGTAGTCCAGGGGGTCCCCTATCATGCAGAAAAGGTGAGATATCTGTAATAATCTTGGGACTTTAAAAAAATGCGGATTTAAAAAAAATTTCTGGAGGAGATTAGTGGATTTTATGGAAAAATGGTGATGTATAGGAATATCACACTATACACAAATGGTAGTCCAAGGGGTCAACTATCATGCAGAAAAGGTGAGATATCTGTAATAATCTTGGGACTTTAAAAAAATGCAAATTTAAATTTTCATATGAAAAAAATTTCTGGAGGAGATTAGTGGATTTTATGGAAAAATGGTGATGTATAGGAATATCACACTATACACAAATGGTAGTCCAGGGGGTCAACTATCATGCAGAAAAGGTGAGATATCTGTAATAATCTTGGGACTTTAAAAAAATGCAAATTTAAATATTCATATGAAAAAAATTTCTGGAGGAGATTAGTGGATTTTATGGAAAAATGGTGATGTATAGGAATATCACACTAGACACAAATGGTAGTCCAGGGGGTCAACTATCATGCAGAAAAGGTGAGATATCTGTAATAATCTTGGGACTTTAAAAAAATGCAAATTTAAATTTTCATATGAAAAAAATTTCTGGAGGAGATTAGTGGATTTTATGGAAAAATGGTGATGTATAGGAATATCACACTATACACAAATGGTAGTCCAGGGGGTCAACTATCATGCAGAAAAGGTGAGATATCTGTAATAATCTTGGGACTTTAAAAAAATGCAAATTTAAATTTTCATATGAAAAAAATTTCTGGAGGAGATTAGTGGATTTTATGGAAAAATGGTGATGTATAGGAATATCACACTATACACAAATGGTAGTCCAGGGGGTCGACTATCATGCAGAAAAGGTGAGATATCTGTAATAATCTTGGGACTTTAAAAAAATGCGGATTTAAAAAAAAAATTCTGGACAAGATTAGTGGTTTTTATGGAAAAATGGTGATGTATAGGAATATCACACTATACACAAATGGTAGTCCAGGGGGTCCTCTATCATGCAGAAAAGGTGAGATATCTGTAATAATCTTGGGACTTTAAAAAAATGCAAATTTAAATTTTCATATGAAAAAAATTTCTGGAGGAGATTAGTGGATTTTATGGAAAAATGGTGATGTATAGGAATATCACACTATACACAAATGGTAGTCCAAGGGGTCAACTATCATGCAGAAAAGGTGAGATATCTGTAATAATCTTGGGACTTTAAAAAAATGTAAATTTAAATTTTCATATGAAAAAAATTTCTGGAGGAGATTAGTGGATTTTATGGAAAAATGGTGATGTATAGGAATATCACACTATACACAAATGGTAGTCCAGGGGGTCAACTATCATGCAGAAAAGGTGAGATATCTGTAATAATCTTGGGACTTTAAAAAAATGCAAATTTAAATTTTCATATGAAAAAAATTTCTGGAGGAGATTAGTGGATTTTATGGAAAAATGGTGATGTATAGGAATATCACACTATACACAAATGGTAGTCCAGGGGGTCAACTATCATGCAGAAAAGGTGAGATATCTGTAATAATCTTGGGACTTTAAAAAAATGCAAATTTAAATTTTCATATGAAAAAAATTTCTGGAGGAGATTAGTGGATTTTATGGAAAAATGGTGATGTATAGGAATATCACACTATACACAAATGGTAGTCCAAGGGGTCAACTATCATGCAGAAAAGGTGAGATATCTGTAATAATCTTGGGACTTTAAAAAAATGCAAATTTAAATTTTCATATGAAAAAAATTTCTGGAGGAGATTAGTGGATTTTATGGAAAAATGGTGATGTATAGGAATATCACACTATACACAAATGGTAGTCCAGGGGGTCAACTATCATGCAGAAAAGGTGAGATATCTGTAATAATCTTGGGACTTTAAAAAAATGCAAATTTAAATTTTCATATGAAAAAAATTTCTGGAGGAGATTAGTGGATTTTATGGAAAAATGGTGATGTATAGGAATATCACACTATACACAAATGGTAGTCCAGGGGGTCGACTATCATGCAGAAAAGGTGAGATATCTGTAATAATCTTGGGACTTTAAAAAAATGCGGATTTAAAAAAAAAATTCTGGACAAGATTAGTGGTTTTTATGGAAAAATGGTGATGTATAGGAATATCACACTATACACAAATGGTAGTCCAGGGGGTCCCCTATCATGCAGAAAAGGTGAGATATCTGTAATAATCTTGGGACTTTAAAAAAATGCAAATTTAAATTTTCATATGAAAAAAATTTCTGGAGGAGATTAGTGGATTTTATGGAAAAATGGTGATGTATAGGAATATCACACTATACACAAATGGTAGTCCAGGGGGTCCCCTATCATGCAGAAAAGGTGAGATATCTGTAATAATCTTGGGACTTTAAAAAAATGCGGATTTAAAAAAAATTTCTGGAGGAGATTAGTGGATTTTATGGAAAAATGGTGATGTATAGGAATATCACACTATACACAAATGGTAGTCCAGGGGGTCAACTATCATGCAGAAAAGGTGAGATATCTGTAATAATCTTGGGACTTTAAAAAAATGCAAATTTAAATTTTCATATGAAAAAAATTTCTGGAGGAGATTAGTGGATTTTATGGAAAAATGGTGATGTATAGGAATATCACACTATACACAAATGGTAGTCCAGGGGGTCAACTATCATGCAGAAAAGGTGAGATATCTGTAATAATCTTGGGACTTTAAAAAAATGCAAATTTAAATTTTCATATGAAAAAAATTTCTGGAGGAGATTAGTGGATTTTATGGAAAAATGGTGATGTATAGGAATATCACACTATACACAAATGGTAGTCCAGGGGGTCAACTATCATGCAGAAAAGGTGAGATATCTGTAATAATCTTGGGACTTTAAAAAAATGCAAATTTAAATTTTCATATGAAAAAAATTTCTGGAGGAGATTAGTGGATTTTATGGAAAAATGGTGATGTATAGGAATATCACACTATACACAAATGGTAGTCCAGGGGGTCGACTATCATGCAGAAAAGGTGAGATATCTGTAATAATCTTGGGACTTTAAAAAAATGCGGATTTAAAAAAAAAATTCTGGACAAGATTAGTGGTTTTTATGGAAAAATGGTGATGTATAGGAATATCACACTATACACAAATGGTAGTCCAGGGGGTCCCCTATCATGCAGAAAAGGTGAGATATCTGTAATAATCTTGGGACTTTAAAAAAATGCAAATTTAAATTTTCATATGAAAAAAATTTCTGGAGGAGATTAGTGGATTTTATGGAAAAATGGTGATGTATAGGAATATCACACTATACACAAATGGTAGTCCAGGGGGTCGACTATCATGCAGAAAAGGTGAGATATCTGTAATAATCTTGGGACTTTAAAAAAATGCAAATTTAAATTTTCATATGAAAAAAATTTCTGGAGGAGATTAGTGGATTTTATGGAAAAATGGTGATGTATAGGAATATCACACTATACACAAATGGTAGTCCAGGGGGTCGACTATCATGCAGAAAAGGTGAGATATCTGTAATAATCTTGGGACTTTAAAAAAATGCGGATTTAAAAAAAAAATTCTGGACAAAATTAGTGTTTTTTATGGAAAAATGGTGATGTATAGGAATATCACACTATACACAAATGGTAGTCCAGGGGGTCCCCTATCATGCAGAAAAGGTGAGATATCTGTAATAATCTTGGGACTTTAAAAAAATGCAAATTTAAATTTTCATATGAAAAAAATTTCTGGAGGAGATTAGTGGATTTTATGGAAAAATGGTGATGTATAGGAATATCACACTATACACAAATGGTAGTCCAGGGGGTCGACTATCATGCAGAAAAGGTGAGATATCTGTAATAATCTTGGGACTTTAAAAAAATGCGGATTTAAAAAAAATTTCTGGACAAGATTAGTGGTTTTTATGGAAAAATGGTGATGTATAGGAATATCACACTATACACAAATGGTAGTCCAGGGGGTCCCCTATCATGCAGAAAAGGTGAGATATCTGTAATAATCTTGGGACTTTAAAAAAATGCAAATTTAAATTTTCATATGAAAAAAATTTCTGGAGGAGATTAGTGGATTTTATGGAAAAATGGTGATGTATAGGAATATCACACTATACACAAATGGTAGTCCAGGGGGTCGACTATCATGCAGAAAAGGTGAGATATCTGTAATAATCTTGGGACTTTAAAAAAATGCGGATTTAAAAAAAAAATTCTGGACAAGATTAGTGGTTTTTATGGAAAAATGGTGATGTATAGGAATATCACACTATACACAAATGGTAGTCCAGGGGGTCCCCTATCATGCAGAAAAGGTGAGATATCTGTAATAATCTTGGGACTTTAAAAAAATGCAAATTAAAATTTTCATATGAAAAAAATTTCTGGAGGAGATTAGTGGATTTTATGGAAAAATGGTGATGTATAGGAATATCACACTATACACAAATGGTAGTCCAGGGGGTCAACTATCATGCAGAAAAGGTGAGATATCTGTAATAATCTTGGGACTTTAAAAAAATGCAAATTTAAATTTTCATATGAAAAAAATTTCTGGAGGAGATTAGTGGATTTTATGGAAAAATGGTGATGTATAGGAATATCACACTATACACAAATGGTAGTCCAGGGGGTCAACTATCATGCAGAAAAGGTGAGATATCTGTAATAATCTTGGGACTTTAAAAAAATGCAAATTTAAATTTTCATATGAAAAAAATTTCTGGAGGAGATTAGTGGATTTTATGGAAAAATGGTGATGTATAGGAATATCACACTATACACAAATGGTAGTCCAGGGGGTCGACTATCATGCAGAAAAGGTGAGATATCTGTAATAATCTTGGGACTTTAAAAAAATGCGGATTTAAAAAAAAAATTCTGGACAAGATTAGTGGTTTTTATGGAAAAATGGTGATGTATAGGAATATCACACTATACACAAATGGTAGTCCAGGGGGTCCCCTATCATGCAGAAAAGGTGAGATATCTGTAATAATCTTGGGACTTTAAAAAAATGCAAATTTAAATTTTCATATGAAAAAAATTTCTGGAGGAGATTAGTGGATTTTATGGAAAAATGGTGATGTATAGGAATATCACACTATACACAAATGGTAGTCCAGGGGGTCGACTATCATGCAGAAAAGGTGAGATATCTGTAATAATCTTGGGACTTTAAAAAAATGCAAATTTAAATTTTCATATGAAAAAAATTTCTGGAGGAGATTAGTGGATTTTATGGAAAAATGGTGATGTATAGGAATATCACACTATACACAAATGGTAGTCCAGGGGGTCGACTATCATGCAGAAAAGGTGAGATATCTGTAATAATCTTGGGACTTTAAAAAAATGCGGATTTAAAAAAAAAATTCTGGACAAAATTAGTGTTTTTTATGGAAAAATGGTGATGTATAGGAATATCACACTATACACAAATGGTAGTCCAGGGGGTCCCCTATCATGCAGAAAAGGTGAGATATCTGTAATAATCTTGGGACTTTAAAAAAATGCAAATTTAAATTTTCATATGAAAAAAATTTCTGGAGGAGATTAGTGGATTTTATGGAAAAATGGTGATGTATAGGAATATCACACTATACACAAATGGTAGTCCAGGGGGTCGACTATCATGCAGAAAAGGTGAGATATCTGTAATAATCTTGGGACTTTAAAAAAATGCGGATTTAAAAAAAAAATTCTGGACAAAATTAGTGTTTTTTATGGAAAAATGGTGATGTATAGGAATATCACACTATACACAAATGGTAGTCCAGGGGGTCCCCTATCATGCAGAAAAGGTGAGATATCTGTAATAATCTTGGGACTTTAAAAAAATGCAAATTTAAATTTTCATATGAAAAAAATTTCTGGAGGAGATTAGTGGATTTTATGGAAAAATGGTGATGTATAGGAATATCACACTATACACAAATGGTAGTCCAGGGGGTCCCCTATCATGCAGAAAAGGTGAGATATCTGTAATAATCTTGGGACTTTAAAAAAATGCGGATTTAAAAAAAATTTCTGGAGGAGATTAGTGGATTTTATGGAAAAATGGTGATGTATAGGAATATCACACTATACACAAATGGTAGTCCAGGGGGTCAACTATCATGCAGAAAAGGTGAGATATCTGTAATAATCTTGGGACTTTAAAAAAATGCAAATTTAAATTTTCATATGAAAAAAATTTCTGGAGGAGATTAGTGGATTTTATGGAAAAATGGTGATGTATAGGAATATCACACTATACACAAATGGTAGTCCAGGGGGTCAACTATCATGCAGAAAAGGTGAGATATCTGTAATAATCTTGGGACTTTAAAAAAATGCAAATTTAAATTTTCATATGAAAAAAATTTCTGGAGGAGATTAGTGGATTTTATGGAAAAATGGTGATGTATAGGAATATCACACTATACACAAATGGTAGTCCAGGGGGTCAACTATCATGCAGAAAAGGTGAGATATCTGTAATAATCTTGGGACTTTAAAAAAATGCAAATTTAAATTTTCATATGAAAAAAATTTCTGGAGGAGATTAGTGGATTTTATGGAAAAATGGTGATGTATAGGAATATCACACTATACACAAATGGTAGTCCAGGGGGTCGACTATCATGCAGAAAAGGTGAGATATCTGTAATAATCTTGGGACTTTAAAAAAATGCGGATTTAAAAAAAAAATTCTGGACAAGATTAGTGGTTTTTATGGAAAAATGGTGATGTATAGGAATATCACACTATACACAAATGGTAGTCCAGGGGGTCCCCTATCATGCAGAAAAGGTGAGATATCTGTAATAATCTTGGGACTTTAAAAAAATGCAAATTTAAATTTTCATATGAAAAAAATTTCTGGAGGAGATTAGTGGATTTTATGGAAAAATGGTGATGTATAGGAATATCACACTATACACAAATGGTAGTCCAGGGGGTCGACTATCATGCAGAAAAGGTGAGATATCTGTAATAATCTTGGGACTTTAAAAAAATGCAAATTTAAATTTTCATATGAAAAAAATTTCTGGAGGAGATTAGTGGATTTTATGGAAAAATGGTGATGTATAGGAATATCACACTATACACAAATGGTAGTCCAGGGGGTCGACTATCATGCAGAAAAGGTGAGATATCTGTAATAATCTTGGGACTTTAAAAAAATGCGGATTTAAAAAAAAAATTCTGGACAAAATTAGTGTTTTTTATGGAAAAATGGTGATGTATAGGAATATCACACTATACACAAATGGTAGTCCAGGGGGTCCCCTATCATGCAGAAAAGGTGAGATATCTGTAATAATCTTGGGACTTTAAAAAAATGCAAATTTAAATTTTCATATGAAAAAAATTTCTGGAGGAGATTAGTGGATTTTATGGAAAAATGGTGATGTATAGGAATATCACACTATACACAAATGGTAGTCCAGGGGGTCGACTATCATGCAGAAAAGGTGAGATATCTGTAATAATCTTGGGACTTTAAAAAAATGCGGATTTAAAAAAAATTTCTGGACAAGATTAGTGGTTTTTATGGAAAAATGGTGATGTATAGGAATATCACACTATACACAAATGGTAGTCCAGGGGGTCAACTATCATGCAGAAAAGGTGAGATATCTGTAATAATCTTGGGACTTTAAAAAAATGCAAATTTAAATTTTCATATGAAAAAAATTTCTGGAGGAGATTAGTGGATTTTATGGAAAAATGGTGATGTATAGGAATATCACACTATACACAAATGGTAGTCCAGGGGGTCGACTATCATGCAGAAAAGGTGAGATATCTGTAATAATCTTGGGACTTTAAAAAAATGCGGATTTAAAAAAAAAATTCTGGACAAGATTAGTGGTTTTTATGGAAAAATGGTGATGTATAGGAATATCACACTATACACAAATGGTAGTCCAGGGGGTCCCCTATCATGCAGAAAAGGTGAGATATCTGTAATAATCTTGGGACTTTAAAAAAATGCAAATTTAAATTTTCATATGAAAAAAATTTCTGGAGGAGATTAGTGGATTTTATGGAAAAATGGTGATGTATAGGAATATCACACTATACACAAATGGTAGTCCAGGGGGTCGACTATCATGCAGAAAAGGTGAGATATCTGTAATAATCTTGGGACTTTAAAAAAATGCGGATTTAAAAAAAAAATTCTGGACAAGATTAGTGGTTTTTATGGAAAAATGGTGATGTATAGGAATATCACACTATACACAAATGGTAGTCCAGGGGGTCCCCTATCATGCAGAAAAGGTGAGATATCTGTAATAATCTTGGGACTTTAAAAAAATGCAAATTAAAATTTTCATATGAAAAAAATTTCTGGAGGAGATTAGTGGATTTTATGGAAAAATGGTGATGTATAGGAATATCACACTATACACAAATGGTAGTCCAGGGGGTCGACTATCATGCAGAAAAGGTGAGATATCTGTAATAATCTTGGGACTTTAAAAAAATGCGGATTTAAAAAAAAAATTCTGGACAAGATTAGTGGTTTTTATGGAAAAATGGTGATGTATAGGAATATCACACTATACACAAATGGTAGTCCAGGGGGTCCCCTATCATGCAGAAAAGGTGAGATATCTGTAATAATCTTGGGACTTTAAAAAAATGCAAATTTAAATTTTCATATGAAAAAAATTTCTGGAGGAGATTAGTGGATTTTATGGAAAAATGGTGATGTATAGGAATATCACACTATACACAAATGGTAGTCCAAGGGGTCAACTATCATGCAGAAAAGGTGAGATATCTGTAATAATCTTGGGACTTTAAAAAAATGCAAATTTAAATTTTCATATGAAAAAAATTTCTGGAGGAGATTAGTGGATTTTATGGAAAAATGGTGATGTATAGGAATATCACACTATACACAAATGGTAGTCCAGGGGGTCAACTATCATGCAGAAAAGGTGAGATATCTGTAATAATCTTGGGACTTTAAAAAAATGCAAATTTAAATTTTCATATGAAAAAAATTTCTGGAGGAGATTTTTTTAAAGTCCCAAGATTATTACAGATATCTCACCTTTTCTGCATGATAGGGGACCCCCTGGACTACCATTTGTGTATAGTGTGATATTCCTATACATCACCATTTTTCCATAAAAACCACTAATCTTGTCCAGAATTTTTTTTCATATGAAAATTTAAATTTGCATTTTTTTAAAGTCCCAAGATTATTACAGATATCTCACCTTTTCTGCATGATAGGGGACCCCCTGGACTACCATTTGTGTATAGTGTGATATTCCTATACATCACCATTTTTCCATAAAAAACACTAATTTTGTCCAGAATTTTTTTTTTAAATCCGCATTTTTTTAAAGTCCCAAGATTATTACAGATATCTCACCTTTTCTGCATGATAGTCGACCCCTTGGACTACCATTTGTGTATAGTGTGATATTCCTATACATCACCATTTTTCCATAAAATCCACTAATCTCCTCCAGAAATTTTTTTCATATGAAAATTTAAATTTGCATTTTTTTAAAGTCCCAAGATTATTACAGATATCTCACCTTTTCTGCATGATAGTCGACCCCCTGGACTACCATTTGTGTATAGTGTGATATTCCTATACATCACCATTTTTCCATAAAATCCACTAATCTCCTCCAGAAATTTTTTTCATATGAAAATTTAAATTTGCATTTTTTTAAAGTCCCAAGATTATTACAGATATCTCACCTTTTCTGCATGATAGGGGACCCCCTGGACTACCATTTGTGTATAGTGTGATATTCCTATACATCACCATTTTTCCATAAAAACCACTAATCTTGTCCAGAATTTTTTTTTTAAATCCGCATTTTTTTAAAGTCCCAAGATTATTACAGATATCTCACCTTTTCTGCATGATAGTCGACCCCCTGGACTACCATTTGTGTATAGTGTGATATTCCTATACATCACCATTTTTCCATAAAATCCACTAATCTCCTCCAGAAATTTTTTTCATATGAAAATTTAAATTTGCATTTTTTTAAAGTCCCAAGATTATTACAGATATCTCACCTTTTCTGCATGATAGTCGACCCCCTGGACTACCATTTGTGTATAGTGTGATATTCCTATACATCACCATTTTTCCATAAAATCCACTAATCTCCTCCAGAAATTTTTTTCATATGAAAATTTAAATTTGCATTTTTTTAAAGTCCCAAGATTATTACAGATATCTCACCTTTTCTGCATGATAGGGGACCCCCTGGACTACCATTTGTGTATAGTGTGATATTCCTATACATCACCATTTTTCCATAAAAACCACTAATCTTGTCCAGAATTTTTTTTTTAAATCCGCATTTTTTTAAAGTCCCAAGATTATTACAGATATCTCACCTTTTCTGCATGATAGTCGACCCCCTGGACTACCATTTGTGTATAGTGTGATATTCCTATACATCACCATTTTTCCATAAAATCCACTAATCTCCTCCAGAAATTTTTTTCATATGAAAATTTAAATTTGCATTTTTTTAAAGTCCCAAGATTATTACAGATATCTCACCTTTTCTGCATGATAGTTGACCCCCTGGACTACCATTTGTGTATAGTGTGATATTCCTATACATCACCATTTTTCCATAAAATCCACTAATCTCCTCCAGAAATTTTTTTCATATGAAAATTTAAATTTGCATTTTTTTAAAGTCCCAAGATTATTACAGATATCTCACCTTTTCTGCATGATAGTTGACCCCCTGGACTACCATTTGTGTATAGTGTGATATTCCTATACATCACCATTTTTCCATAAAATCCACTAATCTCCTCCAGAAATTTTTTTCATATGAAAATTTAAATTTGCATTTTTTTAAAGTCCCAAGATTATTACAGATATCTCACCTTTTCTGCATGATAGGGGACCCCCTGGACTACCATTTGTGTATAGTGTGATATTCCTATACATCACCATTTTTCCATAAAAACCACTAATCTTGTCCAGAATTTTTTTTTTAAATCCGCATTTTTTTAAAGTCCCAAGATTATTACAGATATCTCACCTTTTCTGCATGATAGTCGACCCCCTGGACTACCATTTGTGTATAGTGTGATATTCCTATACATCACCATTTTTCCATAAAATCCACTAATCTCCTCCAGAAATTTTTTTCATATGAAAATTTTAATTTGCATTTTTTTAAAGTCCCAAGATTATTACAGATATCTCACCTTTTCTGCATGATAGGGGACCCCCTGGACTACCATTTGTGTATAGTGTGATATTCCTATACATCACCATTTTTCCATAAAAACCACTAATCTTGTCCAGAATTTTTTTTTTAAATCCGCATTTTTTTAAAGTCCCAAGATTATTACAGATATCTCACCTTTTCTGCATGATAGTCGACCCCCTGGACTACCATTTGTGTATAGTGTGATATTCCTATACATCACCATTTTTCCATAAAATCCACTAATCTCCTCCAGAAATTTTTTTCATATGAAAATTTAAATTTGCATTTTTTTAAAGTCCCAAGATTATTACAGATATCTCACCTTTTCTGCATGATAGGGGACCCCCTGGACTACCATTTGTGTATAGTGTGATATTCCTATACATCACCATTTTTCCATAAAAACCACTAATCTTGTCCAGAAATTTTTTTTAAATCCGCATTTTTTTAAAGTCCCAAGATTATTACAGATATCTCACCTTTTCTGCATGATAGTCGACCCCCTGGACTACCATTTGTGTATAGTGTGATATTCCTATACATCACCATTTTTCCATAAAATCCACTAATCTCCTCCAGAAATTTTTTTCATATGAAAATTTAAATTTGCATTTTTTTAAAGTCCCAAGATTATTACAGATATCTCACCTTTTCTGCATGATAGGGGACCCCCTGGACTACCATTTGTGTATAGTGTGATATTCCTATACATCACCATTTTTCCATAAAAAACACTAATTTTGTCCAGAATTTTTTTTTTAAATCCGCATTTTTTTAAAGTCCCAAGATTATTACAGATATCTCACCTTTTCTGCATGATAGTCGACCCCCTGGACTACCATTTGTGTATAGTGTGATATTCCTATACATCACCATTTTTCCATAAAATCCACTAATCTCCTCCAGAAATTTTTTTCATATGAAAATTTAAATTTGCATTTTTTTAAAGTCCCAAGATTATTACAGATATCTCACCTTTTCTGCATGATAGTCGACCCCCTGGACTACCATTTGTGTATAGTGTGATATTCCTATACATCACCATTTTTCCATAAAATCCACTAATCTCCTCCAGAAATTTTTTTCATATGAAAATTTAAATTTGCATTTTTTTAAAGTCCCAAGATTATTACAGATATCTCACCTTTTCTGCATGATAGTCGACCCCCTGGACTACCATTTGTGTATAGTGTGATATTCCTATACATCACCATTTTTCCATAAAAACCACTAATCTTGTCCAGAATTTTTTTTTTAAATCCGCATTTTTTTAAAGTCCCAAGATTATTACAGATATCTCACCTTTTCTGCATGATAGTCGACCCCCTGGACTACCATTTGTGTATAGTGTGATATTCCTATACATCACCATTTTTCCATAAAATCCACTAATCTCCTCCAGAAATTTTTTTCATATGAAAATTTCAATTTGCATTTTTTTAAAGTCCCAAGATTATTACAGATATCTCACCTTTTCTGCATGATAGTCGACCCCCTGGACTACCATTTGTGTATAGTGTGATATTCCTATACATCACCATTTTTCCATAAAATCCACTAATCTCCTCCAGAAATTTTTTTCATATGAAAATTTAAATTTGCATTTTTTTAAAGTCCCAAGATTATTACAGATATCTCACCTTTTCTGCATGATAGGGGACCCCCTGGACTACCATTTGTGTATAGTGTGATATTCCTATACATCACCATTTTTCCATAAAAACCACTAATCTTGTCCAGAATTTTTTTTTTAAATCCGCATTTTTTTAAAGTCCCAAGATTATTACAGATATCTCACCTTTTCTGCATGATAGTCGACCCCCTGGACTACCATTTGTGTATAGTGTGATATTCCTATACATCACCATTTTTCCATAAAATCCACTAATCTCCTCCAGAAATTTTTTTCATATGAAAATTTAAATTTGCATTTTTTTAAAGTCCCAAGATTATTACAGATATCTCACCTTTTCTGCATGATAGTTGACCCCCTGGACTACCATTTGTGTATAGTGTGATATTCCTATACATCACCATTTTTCCATAAAATCCACTAATCTCCTCCAGAAATTTTTTTCATATGAAAATTTAAATTTGCATTTTTTTAAAGTCCCAAGATTATTACAGATATCTCACCTTTTCTGCATGATAGTTGACCCCCTGGACTACCATTTGTGTATAGTGTGATATTCCTATACATCACCATTTTTCCATAAAATCCACTAATCTCCTCCAGAAATTTTTTTCATATGAAAATTTAAATTTGCATTTTTTTAAAGTCCCAAGATTATTACAGATATCTCACCTTTTCTGCATGATAGTTGACCCCCTGGACTACCATTTGTGTATAGTGTGATATTCCTATACATCACCATTTTTCCATAAAATCCACTAATCTCCTCCAGAAATTTTTTTTAAATCCGCATTTTTTTAAAGTCCAAAGATTATTACAGATATCTCACCTTTTCTGCATGATAGGGGACCCCCTGGACTACCATTTGTGTATAGTGTGATATTCCTATACATCACCATTTTTCCATAAAATCCACTAATCTCCTCCAGAAATTTTTTTCATATGAAAATTTAAATTTGCATTTTTTTAAAGTCCCAAGATTATTACAGATATCTCACCTTTTCTGCATGATAGGGGACCCCCTGGACTACCATTTGTGTATAGTGTGATATTCCTATACATCACCATTTTTCCATAAAAACCACTAATCTTGTCCAGAATTTTTTTTTTAAATCCGCATTTTTTTAAAGTCCCAAGATTATTACAGATATCTCACCTTTTCTGCATGATAGTCGACCCCCTGGACTACCATTTGTGTATAGTGTGATATTCCTATACATCACCATTTTTCCATAAAATCCACTAATCTCCTCCAGAAATTTTTTTCATATGAAAATTTAAATTTGCATTTTTTTAAAGTCCCAAGATTATTACAGATATCTCACCTTTTCTGCATGATAGTTGACCCCCTGGACTACCATTTGTGTATAGTGTGATATTCCTATACATCACCATTTTTCCATAAAATCCACTAATCTCCTCCAGAAATTTTTTTCATATGAAAATTTAAATTTGCATTTTTTTAAAGTCCCAAGATTATTACAGATATCTCACCTTTTCTGCATGATAGTTGACCCCCTGGACTACCATTTGTGTATAGTGTGATATTCCTATACATCACCATTTTTCCATAAAATCCACTAATCTCCTCCAGAAATTTTTTTCATATGAAAATTTAAATTTGCATTTTTTTAAAGTCCCAAGATTATTACAGATATCTCACCTTTTCTGCATGATAGGGGACCCCCTGGACTACCATTTGTGTATAGTGTGATATTCCTATACATCACCATTTTTCCATAAAAACCACTAATCTTGTCCAGAATTTTTTTTTTAAATCCGCATTTTTTTAAAGCCCCAAGATTATTACAGATATCTCACCTTTTCTGCATGATAGTCGACCCCCTGGACTACCATTTGTGTATAGTGTGATATTCCTATACATCACCATTTTTCCATAAAATCCACTAATCTCCTCCAGAAATTTTTTTCATATGAAAATTTAAATTTGCATTTTTTTAAAGTCCCAAGATTATTACAGATATCTCACCTTTTCTGCATGATAGTTGACCCCCTGGACTACCATTTGTGTATAGTGTGATATTCCTATACATCACCATTTTTCCATAATGACCACTTATATTCATCCGAAATGAGTTTCATCAACTTTTACAGCAACTGTTAAGTGCTTAACAGTGCTCTGTTAACTGCAAAATTGGCTTGACTAAAATTTTTGGTTGAAATCTTTGCTAGTTAAATTTAAATTTATCTTCACACACATGAATTTCGAAACCATTTATATGGGAAAAGCTGATGATAATGTTTTATATGACTCAGCGGAATTGAATTATGACAATAAAAGATATTCAACTACTTGATTGAAGCTGTCATCATTGGCAGTGAAGTCTACGAAAACAATAACTCTGATGGTGAGATCTGTTTTGGTCTTGAAATATCATGTGGACCGGATCGTTCAACATTCTGTGCATTTTATTTGTCTGTTGAATTACTCAGATCGTTGATAGTTTTCTTTCTTATAAAAATTTGTTTATTTAACATTAAATTTAACATTTAATTTAAAGCCTGAATAATTAAAATTTTATTTAACTTAAGTACTATTCAGTTTAACTAAAATTTCATAATGTAAATTTTATAACTTAATTAATAATTAATCTATTTATTTTTCTATTTCTTGCAGCTGCCACACTGGAAATCATAAAGAATCAAATCAATAAAAAAAAAATAATAATAATTGTTGCATCGAAATTTAAGCACGTAACACACTTAAGCTGCATACGTAAACGTGACAATATTTACCAACAATATTTTCAACACAACAACACATTCAGACAGACACTTATGGAAAAATGTACAAAACAATTTTTAAACAACTAAATTTTTTTTAATATCAAACATAAATAATAACAACTAAATAACAAATAGAGTAACATTATTTCTTGCTACAAGTAAATTTCAAATAAGCAAAGAAACAAGCACAAAAACATAAAATAAAAACATTAGATAAACTCTAATGTTGCAAATGTACATGCACTCAAACAAATAAATAGAAGCGAGCAAAGTAAAAAGGAATAAACTACATACAGACACAGCAAGTGATAAATTGCATTGAACGTAACAAGACGCTCATAAAAACTTCAACTTTAAGCATTTTATGGTGAATGTCCTTTTTGTTAGTTTTCTCTGCCATTTAAGCAGCTCTGGCGGAGAACAGTAGTTGTTGTAGTAGTGACGTGACTACTAAAAGTGCTACTAACTGTAACTTAACAATTTCAACATCCTTCTGAAGGTTTTTTTTTCATCTATATTATTTTTACGAGAAAGAACATAAAAGACGACGACGAGGACATAACACAACTACTACGTGGTGTCGCTGAGGCACTTGAAAAACGTGTTCGGTGTCGGAGAATTCCTTTTTGCCATTTTTAGTTTGGCTCTAAAGAAAATAAATATAAAAAAAACGTTACTGTCGCTGTTGTTATTATTGTTGCCGTTCTTGCTGGTGTTAAGGATCAAGTGCAAGGTTATATTACATTTCCAAATAGCAAGCATTGTACTTGACACTCAATATTATAGTTTCCTTGGCTGCAAGAAATATTCCAGCAACGACAACGAAACAACATAAAGAAAGAAATAAGCAATAAAAAAATATATATAAGAAATTTTTTGTGCTGAACAAAAGAAAAAAACAAAAATAAAAGCAAAAATATTTAAAAAGAAGAAGCAACAAAAAAAAAAGATATAACAACAAAATAAAAAGGTTATAAAACTTTTATAAGCATTATGTTTTATATTGAGTGAACATGGAAATTAAATACATGAAAACAGCATAAAACTTTTACACCCGCCTAAAAGTATGCAACTTTATATGTGATCACATTACTGCCACTAAATATACTACGATATTTTTTTTAATGCGAAAAAACAAAATTCTTCATTTTTAACTGAAAAAAAAATCTAAAAAGGACCAAATATTGGCAGCAAACCATATTGAATATTTTTGCTCTAAAGCCATGTTATAAATATGATCTTCACCAAAAGCAGTTCTTGCTATAAGAGCTGCCGTCCATCGCAAACTTGCCTACAACAATCACTTGATAAAATCTATGCGTATAGAATGTTTCGTTTGACTGCTGATAAAGGAATATTATTGATTTTATATCTTTCACTGCTGATAACATTTCTCGCACCAGGAGTTCAAGGTAAGTGAAAAGATAATAACTTTTTGCGAAATAAAATTTGAAAATTTCAGCCATACACACAATAAAGCGGATGTGAAATCTTTTTTTATTATAATCTGTTAAATAATTTCATGGCCTTTATTTTCATATATGACTTTTGGTATCTAAGAGTTGCATTATCCATGCGAACGGTCCAATATTTTAGTAGTTTTTCCAATAAATCTGCACGTTTGTCGCACGAACGAAGAGGACAGTGACCACGATCACTTTTTGAAATAAAATAGTCCACAAATTGATTAAAAAAACAGAACGAATTTTTCTCGGAACTAATTTATTTGTTTTTTTGTCAAAGTAAATTTCTACAAGTAAAAGGTTTTCCAATAAGAGTGATATGATTTCTTTAAAAATAAACACACACTTCTTATTAAGGAAATTCAAAAGATTTTTACTTAATGTCAAGTAATGGGTGATCCAAGTAGAGATACTTTTTTTCAATAGCTTTTTTTTGGCAGATCACGTGTGAGTCGTGTCATGCTGTCATGTTATTTTTGTTTAGTATTGTTTGGCATTTCATAATGGAAAGACTTGCGCCTGAACAACATTTACAAATTGTTCAACTTTATTACGAAAATTCACGTTCTGTGAAGAATGTGTTTCGAGGCAAATTTTGTTTAGCGATGAGGCCCATTTCTTGCTCAATGGGTATGTAAGCAAACAAAATTGCCGCATTTGGGACGAAGAGCAACCTGAAGAGATTCGAGGACTGCCACTTCATCCAGAAAAAAACAACGGTTTGATGTGGTTTGTGCGCCGGTGGAATCATCGGTCCATATTTCTTTAAAAATGATGCCGGTGCGAACGTAACCGTCAATGGCGACTGTTATCGTGCCATGATAACCGACTATTTGATGCCTGAAATTGAAGCTCGTGATCTCGGCGACATTTGGTTTCAGCAAGACGGCTCCACTTCCCACCCAACGCATCAATCAATGGCTTTATTGAGAGAACATTTCGGTGAGCACATAATTTCACGTTTTGGGCCTGTCGATTGGCCACCAAGATCGTGTGATATCACACCGTTAGACTTTTTCCTGTCGGGATATGTAAAGTCTAAAGTTCATGCGGACAAACCCGCTTCGATTCAGGCCTTGGAGGAAAACATCACGCGTGTCATTCGCCAGTTACCAATCGAAATGCTCGAACGAGTCTTCGAAAATACGGCTCAACGGATGGACCATCTGTGACGTAGCAACGGCCAACATTTGATAGACATAATCTTCAAAAAATAAATGCCAAAGAATGTTCTTTCAAATGATAATAAACATTCTGCATTAAATTGAAATTTTCTGTGTTTTTTTCTTTAAAAAAGTATGGAACCTCGAAATGGATCACCCCTTGCAATCAATACAATTAAGTTCTAAATAAAACGTCATTCAAATGGCCTCCACGACTTTTTCTGCAGGAACGAATTCGATGAACCTACTTTTTCCATGAATGACACGTTCAATATTGACTTGTAAAGCTTGCAGAGAGTCTGGTTCATTTCGAAAGACCAGTAGTGACTTCCAATAAACCCACAAGAAATAGTCTAATGATGTTAAATCACAACTTCTTGGAGGCCATTTAATATCATAATTTCTTGAAATAATCGGATCTCCAAACTTTTCTCGCAATAATTCAATAGTTGCAATTGCTGTATGGAACGTACGGTGGTCCAGTGACTTCAGTTCTTGAGTGAGAACAATTTTAGACGGATGCAATCCCAAATCCTTTCTCAAAATCCGCCAGGTTGTGGTTTGAGACAGTCGCAATTGTTGAAAACGTCTTGGAATCGACAAATTGCGGTCTTTAGCAACACTTGCCTGATCGTCAGCAATATTTGGATTACTTCGAGCGGTTCTTTGTCTTATTGGCATTGAACATTCAACAGTTCGACGAATAGCGAGCACACTGGGACGATTATTACGACCATAAAAGGGCAAAAGCGCACGAAAAGTTGCAATTGGAGAACGATTATTTTGATAATAAAACTGAATAATTTGTAAACGTTGTTCTTGCGTTTATCTCTCCATGAAGAAATTGTAAAAACTACTGAATACAATGAAAAACAAATGACAGATCATGACACATTAAAATGGTCAAAACGTCACTTCAAAATCATATCATCCCTATTGGTAAACCTTTTAGAAGCGTTCTTCTAGCGTTAAACGATTTATGATGACGTGCCGAATCGGAAATGTTAACACATTTTGATATTCTCACCTGTCAAATCTTAATTATCGATATCTTAAATTCTCATGCAGCTTAAAAAAACACCCTATAGTATGCAACTAAAATTTAGTTAAATTGCTTACAACTTCAAAATATTGTCATACCAAAAAATTATAAAAAAAATTGATAGACTATAATCTAATTTAATCGGGATACTTTATTTACATTATTTTAAGTATTGAACGTTACTTCTTCTTAATATGTTTTAATTACCCAGTTGATGTGCTGATATTGTTTTAGAACCATCAAATCTATTAAAAGCATACATTTATGACAGTTAAAAGTTTCGTGACTTTAACAAAAATATATGTATTGAACGTTACCTGCAAACAGTTTTATTTTGCAAAAGCTCTTCAAAAAATTATGCATGTCAATTATTGAAAATACAAATTATAGTTTGTGATTTCAAATATGTAAAATTCATAGAAAACTGTATTGAACGTTACTTTAAAAATAAAACGCTGAATACTCTGAGCTAACAGTAAAGCAAAAACTTTTTTTTTTTAATTATGACCAGCACTCAGGGGATGACCCCTACGTATGCATTGCATTGTGCCGGAACAGGGAGAGGGATAGGGTAGATGTTGAAAATTTTAGAAGTCTTAACTTTTTTACAACTCTGCTTTACGCGTTATGTTAATTTTTTACAGCAGTTTTTGGGGCGCCCCAGGTATTAAGTAGACGCATTAACTTTGTTAAGCTGTATTAGCAGGCATTAAATTGATTGTTTTACGTCGCCGATGTTTCTGCTAACTTTAGAGGAAAGTTAGAACTACATAAATACCGTCATAGCAAAGTTTTAGATAGAAAAAAGGTAACGTTCTTATATTTAACAAGAATTTTAAACTTTTTATAAAATTTGTATCACTATTTTTTAAATAACCAAGACGGGTTCTAAGAACGGCATTATAACGGTGGGTTATAATCTCAGAAAATGAGACGAAACGTGTTAGCTTACTTTAAATAGAACGGGTAACGTTCAATACAATTCTAACTTAACATTATAATCATGATTTTGTTGTTTTACTTGAACAAATTTTTTTTAATCTGAAATCTGCAATTAAAATACAAAAAGTATTCTAAACATGTTCATGTTCTAAACAAAAAACTATTTTATTTGTTAATAATAAGTATTAACAAAATACCAGTTTTTAATATTTCATATACGATTGTTATAAAATTCTTGTGTTCTTCCTTAAAATATTTCAAAAATATTTCATCACTTTTTTACTCTATAAATTAAATACCTTAAATTAAATTAAATAAACCAAACAACTTTATTTTGAGTTTCCTAACAGTTTCTCTAACATTCAATCTACTTAGAAACTTGTTAAGCATTAGTTCTTTATTTCATAAATGTACTTACAGCGATTCACATCTAAACTGAAAAGTTTGAAAAAGTTTTTCTCTTTCTTTTTTGCTGCACAAACAAAAAGAACTTTGCAAAACTCTTATATGTTAGAATTTTATCTGTTGCAAAATGCAAACAAATAATAAAATAATAGTTTGTGGAAAGAAAATAAAATAAAATAAAACAAAACAAAACAAAAAAAGTGTAAAATTTTTATGGAAATAAAACATTTATTTTATTTATTTGTATCTGTGGAAAAACTAAAACTATAAACTTGCAGCTTTCCACAACAACACACTCGTATAAGGGACAATTCTTGTTCTAGTCTATACTTTCTAAGCCCCAGAGTAAAATTTATTTCGGTAAAATTTGTTCAAAAGTTCTTTATTTTATTTTGGACTTTTTTAACTCTATAAAAATAGCAAATAACTCGTTAAAAAATTTTTTTTTGTCATAAATGTATGAAAAAATATTTGGAAAATATATTAAATACAAAGCTCACACAAACACACACACACACATACTTAGAAAATTCTACATCCATAATAGTTTTAAAAATGTTATAATAAAAGAATTTTAGAAAAATCCTTAAGGTGAAATAATTAATTTAAAAAAAATATATGCTTCAAATAATTTGCCTCCTAAAGCTGATATACGAGTATATGTGTGAACGCTTAAACGTTGGTTTAGTGAATCTAAACTAAAATATAAATGTGGTTTAAATTTTGTGGATAAAATATTTATTTATTTTAAAATCATGCTCCTTCTGGGTGAAAAATATGTAAACGTTTAAACGTTGGTTTAGTTAAACTAAACTAAACTAAAATATAAATGTGGTTAAATTTGTGGCCATTCGAGCTGTTTTAACCCCCCTCATAACTATGCTCCTCTTGATCATAATACAAGGAAACTTGAAACATAAGGTCTACGTACATAGGTGACCTCACAGGTTAAATTTGTAAGTTCTACTGTAAAAGCTTCCCGAGATATTAAGGTGTGAAAAGTCCATACTCGTATTTTAGTACATATTCATTGACTCATCAATATTATTGGGCACTTTCAGTAAAGCTAGAAAGCTGAAACTTGGTACACAGGTAGTTCTTGGTGAGAAATTAACTGGGAAAATCTGAAAATGGGCACTTTCCACCCTGGGGGACTAGGGTGCCCCTTCTTTGTATGCGGCACTTCCAGTATATCTAGAAAGCTTAAATTTGGTACAGAAGTAGGTCCTGATGAAAAATTAAAAGAAATTATTTTTAAACGGCCCCTTTCCACCCGGGGGACTAGGGTTACCCTTCTTTGTATGGGGCACTTCCAGTAGTGCTATAAAGCTTAAATTTCGTACACAGCTGGGTCCAGATGAGAAATTAACAAAAAGGATTTTTAAACATGTCTTTTCCACCTGGGGGGACTAAGGTGCCCCTTATTTGTATGGGGCACTTTCGATATAGCTAGAAAGCTGAAATTTCGTACTTGGTCTTAATTTCACATTTATATGTTTGTGCGGATATTTATTTACTTTAAAATCATGCGTTTTATGGCTGACAAATATGCGAACGTTTCAACGGTGGTTTAGTTAAACAAAACTAAAATATTATTGCAGTTCAAGCTGAGCAACAGCAATTACCGTTTAAATATAGCGTGTGTTTAATGCTTTATATATATATACTGGCTTAAACACATTTTAAATCATAAGCTGATATTATCTTGCCCTGATTTTTTAGATTTTTGTGTGAAAACTTGAAATAGATTTTGTCTTGAATAACATATAAGGCGGGCCATAATTTTTTTTAACAAAAAAATCGTTTAGTCTGCTGAAAATTGTAAGGATCTTTAGCTGAAATCTTAACGTCTATAAGCGGACTAATAGGCTGGCATTGCTACCTACCGAGCGACTGTGGCACCCAATAAATAAACAAATACTAGGAATAACTGCCAGCAGTAATTTCTTATATATAAACATTTTCGTAATTTACTCTTAATCGCATAACTTGAGGCGGGTCATTGCAGCTCGAATATATTAAAATATTTCTGGGAAATTTGTTTAGTTAAAAGAAAAAAAAAACATACCTGGTAATTCAAAATTGTACACGACTTTATAATACACTTAATTTTCTTGACCCAATAATGTGTGGCCCGGCACAAAATTTCACCATTTCAAATACAAATTGTTTGATAGATAATATTTTAGTAGTAGTAGAAGGATGTGTAAAATTTTCGAATTAGTTTAGGCGGGCCATATTTAAATACTGCCGGATTAAATAAAAATATTTTTTCAGAGAAAAAAGTTCAGGAAACCTAACGCTCATCATGTTTAATTTTCGATTTGTGTAAGTAAAAATTGGATACATATAATACAGGGCTTCTCTGCAGTTTTTTAAAGAAATTAAATTTTTTTAGTCATGGCGTGCAAATAAAATAACTATATATGTAACCTTCTCCGAGAAAAGGAACCTAGTGTGTGAAAATGAAGTTTTGAGAAAAACGCATTTAAAGTTTCAAAAAACGCATTATCACTCTTAAGTCCAAACCCGTTTTTTGACATGGATAAGGTCACATATGTATATGAAATTAGTGCTACTAAATTTAATTTGCTAATAAGCTCTTAAAAACAAACTTAATGAAGATATTTTTCTTGACTAAAAATAGAAAATCACATATGGCCCGCCTTAAAATTTTATCAAACAAAACAATTATTTAAACTCAATCAAAAAACATTTTTCTCTTACTAACAAGAGCATACATAGTGTAAAACTATCACGAACTACTATACAGGCAGAAAATATTTACGAAAGAATTCAAAAATGTTCCCAGATTAAAGAAAAACAATCATAAATATATGTTAGTAAAACAGTTTGGAGAAAACCATGATGTTTGAAACATATCTAAGGCGGGCCATGTAGAATTTTGAAAAATATGCAAAAATTCTTATAAATTTCATGTAGAAAATTGCTTTACTTCTTCTTTTAGCATTTATTAGTTTTAAAATTAAACGCAAACGGTGATTTGCTAAAAAAACAACTTTTGAATTATGGCCCGCCTAAAAGTTTTAGCAAATAATTTATATCCAATCTAACAAAAAGCGAAAGAAAATTAAGAAAATTGATGCTACTGCTGTACAACTGTATTCTTTTTATTTATTTTTTTAAAGAAAGCTGGCTGCAAAAATGGAATAGAAAATCCTGTTATTGTGCAATTTCCCAGCTGGCGTCTTCTTAGATAGTTTAGGTGGGAAATTTTTTTTAGAAAATTAGTTTCGCTTGCAAAAAAAGCAAATGATTTAGATTGAAAGATTGAATATAGCGGTAAACTGTCAATAAATATTACGAAAACCAAATTTAACACTTCAATCAAATTACATTTAAATACTGTCCGATTAAAGAAAATTACTATAAAACTTATTCCAAAAATTGAGTTTCGGGAAAATCAGATAATATTCAAAATTTTTGAGGCGGGCCATGTTGAATATGTAAATATATTTAAACAAACTGGTGTTCGCATACACAATAACATTAAGTTAATGGGAATTAAATTAGTTTTCAAATAATATGTATGAAAAAAGGCTTTAAAACTAACTTTAAAATTTTCTAACACGGCCCGGCCCGTCTGAGTTTTTCAATTGGTAAAGCAAATTTTAAAATTTTTAAAGTTTTTTTAAGTATTATGAACTTTTGTCAATTCCATAAAGCATTTTGGAATACTCTTAAAATTTTTACACTTTGCTAATTTTCAATATCTGTCTAATAGTACTTTTATATCTACTGCTGGATGGCCCGCCTTAAATTTCTAAAAAGTGTGTATAAATTCCAATAGTTTTTTTTTGTAGAAATTTGAATGTTTTTTTTGTTAATTGCTGTATACATCTATTTTTAATTTTGAATACGGAAAAAATGATTTCAAGAATTTAAAACTAAAGAAAGTAAAAATTTTTATTTGGATAAATATTGAAATAATTTTTTTGTATAGTTTGAAAAGCAAAAATATATACAAATATGTGCTTTGATTGCCGTTTGTGCAAAAGGTAGTTTAAAGTATTCCTTTAATGTAATAAAAAGTTTTAGTTCTTCTGATTTTGCTATCGTTAAAAAATATAAATTTAATTTAAATGAAAAGATGTTATAATGAAAATAGATGAAGGTGACTTTAAACACAAATTAGAATAATGGCCCTAAGATATTCAGAATACATATATGTATGCCTAGTAATAAGAATCTAATTAAATTTGCTTTAGCTAGAAATAGATGTCGAAGCAGCATTTTTACAAATCTTTTTAATATAAATATATATTTTTGGAAATAAAATTTTATTTATATTTATTACACGTTTCTAAAACTTATTTTATTTCATGAAAAATAATATATAATATATGTTGCTGAATGTCACATTAAAAAAATCCTGATTTCTAGAAGTTTTCAGGCGGGCCATAAATATTGTCAAAAAAAAAAAAAAAAACTTAAAAAATATAAGAGTAATCATTAAAATATAAACAAAAATGAAACATATTATATTAGGAAAATGTCGTCAATAAAAAAGCAATTTTTTACTACGTATGTTAATATGGCCCGCCTTAAAGTACATACCAATAATAAAATTATGTTAAAAGGAAAACAATTTCTCTATAATTTATTGTTATTACTTAACTTTATGCATACAAATAATTTTATAATATTAAAAAAGCTTAGATTCGCTTTTATTCTATATTTGTTTGCCACAATATTTATGTACTTAAGCTTAGTAAGCAGGTCTTGTTTTAAACTTTTCACATTTATGTATATAAAATAACTAAATTTACAGTAAAAATATAGCCTGCCTAAGAACTAATAGAAAAACTTGAAAATAAATTTTAATAATTATGCTTAAATTTTTTGTGTAAAAATATGGCCCGCCTCATATTTGCCAGATACAGGGAAAACTTTGTGCGATAAATTCAAAAATCTAATTAAAGCTAGAATACACATGCGAATAGAGTTCATGTTTATTAGAAATAATTTTCAAGTATACTTAAAGCCTTTCAAACATTTCTCTATATGCAATTGCCATATGAATAGGGGTAGTAATTTTAATGTTAATAGATTGTTGAATAGTTTTTTTTTTTTTTTGCTTTATACTTGCATGAATAAGTAGTTCATATGTGCTCCAAATAACGTATAAAACTTTTCTTTCACATACAACATCTACCAACATAATATTTTTGTGGCGGAGGAGTAGTATTAATACTGTGCTGTTCTGCTGCTCTGTCATGTATCATAGTTATAGAAAGTCATTAATATTATTTATTTTTTTGTTCGTTTATTCGTTCATTTTTATTTTAAACACAATTCCTAGAAAAACATTTTCCATCTTTAATAAAAAAACATAATAATAATAATAATAACTTTTTTCGGTTCTTTTTAAGTATGTTTTTTTTTTTCTTTCATATTTTTAATAAATTCAGTTCATACTAAAGTATACACTTTGGTGTGTATGGAGCAAAAAAAAAACTACCCATATAAAATATTGTATTTGAGTGTCTAGTAAAAAAAAAAAAAATCTAAAAGTTTTATTGCTTTATTGCAATATTTCATAAAATACAATTTTGGGGGCAAAAATTTTGCAGAAATTATAACAAGAAACTACAACAGGCAGCAGCATAAATGAATTTATATTTATTAGAGAACATTAAACAAATAAGACCATAAATATGTGTTGAATTAAATTTTTATAGCATCGAAATGTATTAGAGGTGAAGCCATTTAAGTTTTGGGGCGAATAATACAAGAGTATTAAATTTATACAAATCCATGTTAAATATGTTTAAATATAATCATTGAATGACTTAACGACTTAAGGCGCTTTTATATTGACTTGTTGTTAATTTACTCAGAATGTGAGTTAAAGCTTCTATGGATGAATAGAATATGAGAAATTGCAATATAAAAAATTAACGAACTATTCTCTGCGGGCAAAGGAAAGATGTAGCAGTGACATGATTACGCAAACCAATATATTATTTGCCGATATGGTTCATACAGATGAGTTAATAGTTATTATTTTTTCATTAGCTCACGCTAGGCAATCACTTTTTTATATTTAATCCTTGAAATAATAGTAATAAAATAAATTTGCCGCATTGTGACATTTAACCATGTATTGTTGGCGAAATATTTGACAGCATGTATTAACTCTTTTACAACTCTGCTTTGCGCGTTATGTTAATTTTTATAGCAGTGTTTAGACGCCTCCGGTGTTAAGTAGACGCTTTAACTTTGTTGTTTACCTGTATTAGCAGACATT
Source organism: Lypha dubia (assembly GCA_947311025.1). NCBI lineage: Eukaryota > Metazoa > Arthropoda > Insecta > Diptera > Tachinidae > Lypha > Lypha dubia. The sequence goes on along the minus strand of OX371264.1, from coordinate 73,107,453 downwards.
TTATTAATTGTTTTACTTCGCCGACAGTGCTGCTAACCGACGAAGGAGGGCGATGTTGTGTACATTAGCTTGGATAGCATCAAGCGCTGTCGGAACAGTTTTTTAGTGACCAGTGCTAGGCCTTCATCAATTTTAAATAGTCCGACAACAATTAATACAATGTCTCACTAATGTACATTAGAGAAATTAATGATGTTGATTGACTTGCACTTTCCAGGGTTTGAACCCAGGCTCCAAGTAATTATTTGCTTAGTAGTCAACGCGGTAACCACTTAAGCCAATACCACCATCAACCAATATAAGAATTGAAGAGAATATTGTGTCCATATCAATATTTAATATATTTAATTTAATATAATAGGTTTGTTTGCAACCATAGTATGATTATCAAACCAATATGTTTGTGCGATTTCAGAAAAGGTTTTTTTGTTTTCACTATTGGTAAAATACTTTTAAATTTGTCTCTCAAAAAGTGATGAATCAAGATATTTTTACGAAATTTATAAAATAAAAATTTTGAGCATTTTTATTGATTCTTCGTTATTATCTCAACATTTCAAATTTTCAGCTTATGACGATGTTTGAGAAAAAAAGCCTGAGGTATGTATATACATTCATAAATGAAAATAAATATATATAAAAAAAAGAATTTTGATAAAATTTCAATGGGGGCGTGACCTAAATTTATAATGCTTTTGCAATAATACTTTGATTCAATGAACGCATACATTATTTTAATGAAATTATTCATTGAAATTCAATTTAAAAGTCTTTGTTGAAAGAATTCATTGAATTTATGATTTTTTTTCGTTAAATTTTTGGTTCATTGTAACAAATTTTATATAATTTTAGCTGAACCCGGTGTGCTTCGCTACCGCCTTCTTTATAAAATAAAATTAAAAGTATTTATATATCCTATTGTGATAATTTAATGACGATCGGTCCAGTAGTTAAGACTATATTACGATTTTTAATTTTCCTTAAAAGGGGCGTGGTCCCACCCACTTTTCTCCTGGTACGTATTCCAAATTATGCCAATACCATATGTACCAAATATCATCGACGTAGGTAAAAAAATGCCCAAAATATGGCGATTTAAATTTTTGGGTTATATGGGCGGTGCCATGCCTCTTTGTCCAATGAAAACTTCATATAGCCTATTATTCCTTCCAGAGTCACAGTAACATGCTGTGAAAATTTCACGAAGATCGGTCTAAGGGTTTGGCCTCCTATAAAGCACAAACAAACAAATGGACAGACAGACATTCATTTTTATATATATAGATTTTACATTCAGCACACGGACTAGTTAAAAATTTTTTCATATATTTTATTTAACTTTTAAATAATCATGTTATTTTGTAATTTAACATTTAAAAGCATAAAAAGTAGAACTCGGATATAACGAATTCTATGGGACCAGCATAAATAGATCATTACAATAAAACTTCGTAAGAATCGTATGAACAAGGATCAAAACGTTTTCATACAAGATGTTTAAAAAATGCCTACGCGGCGCATCTTTGCAATAAAAATCATACATTAAAAATAAATGCGGCGAAAGATGGCTTTCGGGATCATCTTGTAAGAATTTACTTTGACATGGATAATGAAAGTAAATTTTTTATTTATATGTATGTATTTATATGTATTTTACGAATATCAACTTTCAGTATTCGCGAATACGAATACGAATATTTGAAACAATATTCGCCGTATACGAATATTCTTTTTAAAGTTTAGAGCTGCTTAATATTTAAAATACATATATTGGAAAAAAAATCCCTCCCTTTCTTTCAGAAACAATAAATTGAAGAAAAAACTGTCACACCACTTTAGGTATTTAACCTTATTATGACATTGCAATTCCGAAAACCAGTTCTGAACATTTTTAAATAATTTTTTTACATACTTATATTTAGAATTCGTTTTTCTCACTCTGCCCTTTTAATTAGTAATTCAGTGCTGATTTGGGAAAACATATGTATTTTCGCAGATAGCGCAGCATAATATTCGAGAAATATTCGCTTGAATTTGGCGAATACGAATACGAACATCTTGAAAGAGGCGAATAGTCGAATAATTGAATACGAACACTACTAGTATGTATGTATATTTTTACATAATTACTCGTATGTAATCAACGCCATTTGATAAGACTTTTAATAAATTGGATTTTTCCATGTCTCAGCTGATTAAAAAAGTGTTACCATGTGTACTAAAAATGTTTCTCGATGCAACAATTTTTATGAATTCGTTATAAAAAAGGGGGGAAAAATTCATGAAATTTTTACTCTTTTAGCGTAAGAAATATTTCGTTACAAACGAGGATTTGTTATTAGAAGAGTTCACTTTAACGAAAGAATTTTCTATGAAAATGGCAACCAAAACCTCCACACTTTGGAATTTGTTCGCTACAACCGAGAACATTAAAGCGAGTTTTACTACATATAATTATAATAAGAAGTTAATAAACAAAAATATTATGGTTTGTTCAAGTCACATTCTACATACGAAAAAAATTAACTAATTTTGTTGGTTAGAATTGCACCAACCAATAAAAATAGTTAAAACAACCAATAAAAATTGTCAAATAACATTTTATAAAAACGATGGTCATTTTACGAGTACAAAAATTATAGTAATTGCGATTGTTTATGAACAAGCGTGTTGTTGGCGTTGCCGTTTTTGTTAAAAAACAAGCACACATAGAATAATAAACAGCCCAACTGTGTAGTTTTATGTATATTTTTGAGCATTTTTAATAATCTTGGAATAATTTTGTAGGTGTTTGTAAATTGCAAAAAAAATTTACACAAGTAGTTCAATTACTTCTGTTACATGGCTACTTTAACCAATAGAAATATTGTGACACTAAAACTTGGAACAAAACAGTTCACTAACAACTGAAATTGGTTAGATTAACTAACAATATTTTTTGTGTGTATATAATCATACTACCGGTTTTATTTTATCATATTATTGTTATATATGACAGACATATTATAGTCGTGCTTAGATTAGATTTATTTCTATTATATTATGATTTGCCTCTAAACTAACTAAATTATTTTTGCCTTAAATAAGTGTTATATTTTTTCTTGGGTGACACAAGTTTTTATTTGTTTTGAATTTTACGACCTTTTTGTGTCAGTCAGTTATTTTTTTTTTTGTAAAAGAGTTTGTCTCTCAGTGAAATAAAATAATTGGTGATATGAAAAGAAATGAAACAAGAGACTTAAGAACAATTGTCTATTATTTAATTTCATAAGTTGGTAGGATAGTTTCCTAAAAATAGAAGAGATTCTAGGAACATCTATTATGCAGAAATATTTACGAAATAAGTATACATTCGAATACGTTTTACAAAGTTGAAATTGTATGAAATATTTGTGTTCTTTGTGTGAAAGTAGATATACTTTTTCATATTTTCATTGTCATGACATTTGTCATAAATTTCAGGCGGGCCATATTTTACTAAGACAAATTTTCGTGTTGCAACGAAGAAAAAAAATTTTGTTTTCTGCATTTTTAAAGCAATGAATTTTTCTTAACTAAATTATATATTTCGTGGTAATGCGCCAAATTTTAAAGTAATGCCACAAATTAATTCTGCACTTTTTTCTGTCATCATTATAGACAACTTAAACACTGAGCAGCGTCCGCCTTAAAAACATTTCCACTTCATTAAGTGTTTTTAAAGCTTAAATTTATTCCTCCAACCCACGATGAAGTGTAATAAAATCAGTGAATTAATCAAATGGCACTATTTTTCGTTACCATTAAGTTTAAAAATAAAAATGTTTAACATAGTTTCTGTCAGTATGTATTCCAATATGGCCCGCCTCAAAAATTCGAGAAAAAATGCCAAATTTTGTTTATTCTTTCTGACTCCTCTTTTTTTGTTGTTGTCGTTGCTGTTGATATTCTTCTAAAGTGCTTTACTTTCTTTCAGAAAAAAGCAAATCCATTGTTGTCTCTTTGAACGATACAAATCTTAAGTGACCCCAATTGCTGGTATACAAAATTCGTTTGTACAGTGTACATGCAGTTTTTCACTTAAAATGTCTCATTAACATAAAAATCTCCATGCTACATAATTCAAGAAAAAAAAAAAAAAAAAAAAACAGCAACAACAAGAACAACTATAATGAAACATTTCGAAGATTTGTTTATATATAGCAAAAGATAGAAAACTTTTTATGGATACTCTAAGTGCAGCTGAAATACGAACCCCAACAGATAAAGATTTTGTTCAGTTTTTTTTTTTTGGTTTTTTTTTCAAAAGTTTTCAGAATAAATAATAAAAAAAAATAAACTAAACAAAATTAGAATGAGAATAACATTTTATTTTTTTTTTTTTTGAAAAAAAGAAAAAAACGAAAACGAAATTGTTATCAGTTGATTTTATTTATTTTTTAGTTGTTACTTTTTATACCAAATGTGTTGTCTTTTCAATTCTCCACATTTTTTGTGTGTGTGTTTTTTTTATTTTTCTCTAAATGGATTTTGCTGTAAAAAGAAACAAATATTTTCAAATGTTATTAAAACTGTCAGCAAGTAGAAAAATTTATGGATTTTATAAATGCTCTGCTGTTTCTTTTCTATTTTCATTTTCATTTTTTACTCTTTTTAATTTGAGGACACACTTATATGTATGATCGTATGTAATGGGTTCTTTGGCTTGAATAATTTTTGTCTGTAATAATTGGTTGGTTACTAGCAGATAACATATGTTAACATTTTGTTAAACAAAAAAGATATCTTGTCAATTTTGTTTTTCTCTCCTTGTCATGTCATGTCATATCATGTTTAATATGCATTATTTTGGGTGAACCAGCATGCTGGTGCAACTTTTGTAAAAATCTTGAAAGAGAAATCTTAAATTAATTGGGTATGTATTCATATTTGGCTTCAACTCTATTCATTTTTATGTTTTCATATTTCGTTTACAATAGTTGTTTTAACAGCCGTACTCTGCATTCATTCAGTCGCAAGATTTTTTTGCTTTCTGTTTCTTTTAATTGGTTGCTGTGTTTCTTTTAAATTTTTGGAAAAAAAACAAATATATTTTCAAATATTTCATATTTTAAATTAAATTTTTTTTAAAGGTCGTTTAAAGGTTTTCAAGTACACTGTAGCCGATATATATTTTTTTGTAAAGTAGTTTTTTCTTGTTTTATTTTTAAATGCTGGGAATTTCTCATTTAATGGTATTTTGTTAAAAGCATGTGGCCATTAATTTCAAAATATGAAATGTTTTTGTATTTTCGAAATAAGCATAATACTCGTATGTATATTATTGCTTAATAAGCTTTTAAGGGGTTCCTCCAACATTGTATGATTTCTTAATAGAAATTAATGCTTACCACAAGTATCTTGCGCAGTTGTTATTCATTGAGAGGCAGGCACTTTTTTTCGGCGATCTTATTCTTTAATAAGAAAGCTACAACATGAATTATGCTAAACTTTGAGGATATTGTAATGACATTTTTTTGTGGGACAGCTCTGATGAGAATAGTGGGAACATAATATTTAACTGTTTTATGAAAATCAATCATACAAATTTAATAATATTTTTTTTGAAAAGATAATTTTTTCAAATATTTTAAAATGTTGTAGGTGTGGGGTGAAGAAGTTAGCGCGTTGAATAGAATCTAGAATCAAGGACCTGAGTTCAAACCCTGGTCAAAGCAAGTCAATCAACATCAGAAAATTTCTCTGATGTGCACTAGTGTATCATTATATTAATTTATTATTGGACTGTTTAACAGAGGAAGTCATATCAGTGGTTAAGTTTCTATATAGTTCTGACATATGGCCTCGCTTAAATAGGGGTGATCCGACAAAAAAAAAATATTTCGAAAAGTAATTGTGGCAAAAGGCAAAACAAAAACCCGACTTCAGTTTAAAAAGCCAATCAAACATATAACCAAACCTAGGCAACAACTAGAAGTTAAAAGCTTAAGAAACTGATATAATTAATTCCTATTCCCAAAAAGAAAAAAAAAGCACAAAAAACACAGAAAAATCGGTTATTAATTACTAATTTTTTTATTCAACAAAATTTTAGGCGGTCACTTGCATTTCTGTGGGAACACAGTGCACTTTCTAAATCAGTCCATACACGCAGATAAAAGACATGATTGCAAAATGTTCATGTCAACTAAGTATATCTGCCACAACCAAATAATTATTCTTTGAAGCAAATATGGTTGCATCAAACATTCTTCAATTACTAAAATATTGGATGCAATTATAAAATAATCATTCTGGGTTTCGTCCCAAAAAATTTAATGTATCAAAAAAATATCTTCGCTGCTTCAAGGGTATATTTTGCAAATGAGAATTATAAAAGTTTATTGTGACCATACATTGTTTGTGTTCTGAAAAGAAACAAAATAGCTGTCAATCGTATGTAACTTCAGCCGTTCATAGAATTTAATAAGACGAGTAGATTTGAAGTGAAAAAATTAATTTTAAAATTATAATTATATGATGAAATTAATTAATTTTACAACAAAATAAAAGTGCATCTGAAATCGTCAACATCAGTGGGTTAAGGTACATATACGAGTTCATACTAATATATGGAGTGAATTAAAGATACGAATGTATGTTTCTTTGCAGCATGACGAAAAAAATTCTACGAAACTGCAAAAGATGGCAATTGGATTTTACATAAATATGCCGATGAATAAGTTAATTATTTTGAATTTTATTAAATTGAATTTGTCCAGTAAAGATTCTTCGATAAAAATTTTTAAATAAAAATATTTATCAAAAATATAATTTGATTTAATTTAAATTAATAAGTATTCGTGTGTGCATTTTTCTTTTATCTAACCAAAAGTCAAGTTGTTTACATAGACCAAAAAAAAAAAACACTTTCATAGTTACTATAATGCGCTCAAATTTCTCAGCATTTGCAGAGCATACTATGTTCATAGAATGGTATTGTCAGAGGGAGATTTATGAAGAACATATTATGGTCCTTAGATGACAAATGCAATACATAGTAGCTGCAATCATTAATCTGTACATTAAATGATAGTTCGCAATTATGATTCAATCAACCATGTTTTTTCTTTGCGTGTAAGATGATGGTCTGACGCGATAATCAATATTTTAGAGGGATACATACCGCCTCCAAATTTAGCAAAGAAATTATTTCAACATAAAAACATATTTGAAAATCGGTCCATAAATCATATAATCGAAAGGAGAACTTGCCACTTTAATTAAAAAAAAAGCACATATGGTACCCAAGTAAAGGGTGTTTTTTAAAGAGGTTCAAAACTTTAAGTAGACAATACCTTTTTAAGCGTAGAGCGTTGATCCCGATTATTATCCGCCATCGAGGACAGAAATTGGATATGTGTCCATCTACGTTGATCCCGATTATTAGAAGCGAACTGTGCTTAACGATTAAGCTCACTTTTGTTTGAATGGAGACGTCAATAAATAAAACTGCCGTATTTGGAGTGATGATAATCCTCAAGTGTATGTTGAGACACCGCTATAATCCAGAAAAACCGAATTGTTGGAGTACTTTATGGGCTGGTGGAATCACTGGTCCGTACTTCGTTAAAAACGATGCTGGTCAGAACGTTGCAGTCAATGGTGACCGCTGTGGAACCATGATTACTGACCTTCTCGTTCATAAATTAAATAACCATGATTTGAAGGAGCAGCTGTAGTTTCAACAAGACGTCGCAACATGTTACCCAGCTCGTGTCACAATTGATTTATTGAAGGAAATTTTTGGTAACCGCACACAGTTTTACGTTTCGGACCCGTGAATATGCCTTCACGATCGTGTGATTTAACACCTCTAAAATATTTTCTGTGGGGAAATAAGAAGTCGCTAGTCTACGCCGATATGACCGAAACGATTAACCACTGGAGGCAAACATTAGCCGATATACGGCCACAAATGTTTAAAAAGTCATCAAAATATAAACCCTACAAATGAGACTACGTCCGAGCCAGCTGTGGCAGTCATATATACCAAAAGACATATTTTAATTATAATGCCAGAAGATTATCTTTGAAATAAAGTTTAAAGTTCTATACCTCCATAAGAAGCACCCTATATTATTATCATTATCTGATAAAAGTTAAAAGCTCAAAACTTGTTCGTTATAGCTAAAGTGTATGTTTGTATTGATAATTTTAATTAACGAGGTTTTCTCAATGGACTCTGAAGAAATTCGTTATATCGAGCTTTAGCTGTGTATATATAAAGGGTGTTTTTTTTATAGAGTGACACAAGTTTAAATCATAATAAAACAAGAAAACATATTTTTAATATCAATGAAACGGGCTTTATTGAAAAGAATATTTTATGAAATTAATGTTTCAATATGATATCTGCCATGTGGCAGCCACGGCTGGCGCGTAGAAGAAGCAATCTGGAACACCAATTTTCAAAAAATTTTCGCAGCATTTGCATCCTTATGTCGCCGATAACTCTTTGATTGTTGATTTCCAGGTCTTCAATTGTTTGTGTCTTATCGACTTCGACAAGTGACTTAACTTAACCCCCAAAGAAAATAATCTAATAGGATTAAATCACACGATCTTGGTGGCCAATTAGTTGGGCCATTACGTGAAGTTATTTTTTCATCAAAAGTTTCTTTGAGTATATCATTTGTAGCGACCGCTGCACGATGACGAATAGATTAATTATTTTTATTAAAAATCTCAACAATTTGCACGCGTTGCTCTGGTGTAAGGCGATTCATAATGAAATTTCAAAGCAAATTAAACAAAAAGCAACTATCAGCTGTTAAATGGGTGCTCAAATAAAGCACTGATGCCAGCTCATAGTTGTAACTTTCTATAAAAACACCCTCTATAATGCCAGAAGATTATCTTTCGAATAAAGTAAATTTCATGTGAATTAAAAAAATCATCTTTGTTTTTTTCTATTTCCAAGTTTTATGGCTCTATAAAAACACCCTTTACAAGCAAACCCCTTTCAAAAAAACCAAATATTTATACACGTCCTTTAATGGATTATTCATTCGACATTCAATTATTCATGGAGACAACTTTCTCTATATAAGTATCTTGGGGTGGGGGTATCAGTTTTCCCCGTCCTATCACTTCTAGATTTCGGTTGTAAATTGTATTTTATTCTAAGAGTAGTCCAGAGCAAATTTCAGCACATTCAATTTCTTACTTGCGCAGATATGTGAATTTTTATATATTTTTTTATGGGGGTACCCGTTGTCCCCTTCCTATTGCCTCAAGAAATTTCGTTAAATTGTATTTTACTGTTGGAGGTCTCTACGCCGAATTGCAAGAATTGCTTTATTTAGTTGCTCAGATATGTGGATATTAATATTTACTTTGTATGGTGGGCAACCTTGCCCCCTTCAAAATGACAAAATAAAATCCTATTTGAATTTCTCGGTCATAGTTTGGTTCAAATGTTTATGACACTTTGACGCCAGAGATAAAAATATTATTTTTATTATTCTAATTCGTATTTTACTTATCTCGTTTAGAGTTTAATTAAAAATTTTGATTAACGCTGAATTTATTTGACACCTAATTTGGCCCGCCTGAAATTATTGCTGCCACTTCTTATAAACTTTACCTGAGTAATTTTCTATAATTGTTTTTTTTCTTTTTCTTTTTATATAATTTATTCAAAATATAAATGAGTTTTTTTTTAATCCGTAAAACGAAATCTAAAAACTTTTGAAAGATTTGTAATTCTACTTGAAAACATAACAAACAGATAAAATAAATCTAAAAACTCAGTGATATCTTCTTATGGAAACGAAAGCTTTCTTAAGCCCTGAACTTGTTAAGATAATTGGTAAAATGATTTTTGTTTTCGCTGGCTGGCTGAACAAAGAAAAAAAAATTTACGTCCATATTTTTGTAAGAACAAAACATGATTGTAAAATTAATCTAATTCTAAGCTTCTTTGTGTCTTTTTAAAGGTTTCATCATTTATCTGCTTAAAAGAAATATTTTCCAAATATATTTTGTGCTGTTTTCTCTCTCGCTCTAAAGACTTTTGTGGCAAGTCAAAGCAATTTTTATTAAACACATTGGCACAATTTAGCACGCTCAAATTGCTTAAAAGCAAAGCTATCCACCCGAGAAGATATTTAGATGGTTTGGGGAAGTTAAAGTAAAAACCTCCCCAATTGTTGGTTAAAAGCAAAAATTTTGATAAAATAAAATTCCGCAGGGCCAAATCTCTGGGGAGCTGTATACCATTTCTTATGCTGCCTTTGACGTTTTCTTACTAAAATAAAAATAAAAATAAATGAAAATACGGTACCTTGACACTAATCCAATTACCAATCCTGCGTGATTTTTCTTTTTAAGTCACACACACACTCACACACAAGGCAGGGATGTTACTAAACAAGGATATTTATATTTTTTTTAGCAATTTGCTTGTCTACATGAGGTGTTAGTTGAACTTGCTTTTTAAGGCATTTTGCAAAACTAAACCAAAAATCCCTACACAATAAACAAAGAGAGAAAGAGAGAGAGAGAAAGAGAGCATTTGGTACAACTCAGCACTTAAATTTTCTTAACTTTTGCAAAAAAAAATGTATACATTTTTCAATCTTATTCTACCCAACCAATAAAAAGTAAAAAAAAATAGAATGAAAAAAATTGAAAAACTTCTTAACAAATTTTTAAGTGACCTCTTGCCGGAAATTTTTTGTGGAAACGAAAAAAATAGAAGATAAAACGTACGAAATTCACTTTGATGGTGTAGATTATATACTTAAAAATTTATATCCTTATTTATTTTGGTAAAGTATAGATAACACATAGACAGTTGTAGGAACAGACAAACTGTCAGCGGTAGAGAGAAAGAGAGAGAGGGAGAGTCAAGTTAAACGTGCTTACGGTCTCTTACTTTTATAATATTAATATTAAATGACAAATGTTATTTGCTAAAGTTTTGTCATTTTACTTATTTAGAAAAAAAAAGAAAGTTTTGTAAAAATAAAACCAAAAAGAAAAATATATAAAACTAAATATTTGTTCATTCGCTGTAAAGTGAAATTTAGATTTTAAATAGGGTTTATCTGGTCGGTTACATTGTCATGATGACAACTTATATATTTTCTAATCAAAAGAAGATAAAAAGTTTTCTTCCATCTTTTTGTTTAATTTTATAATTTTTTTTTTCAAAATCTATTTAGAATAGAATAGAATAGAATAGAATAGAATAGAATAGAATAGAATAGAATAGAATAGAATAGAATAGAATAGAATAGAATAGAATAGAATAGAATAGAATAGAATAGAATAGAATAGAATAGAATAGAATAGAATAGAATAGAATAGAATAGAATAGAATAGAATAGAATAGAATAGAATAGAATAGAATAGAATAGAATAGAATAGAATAGAATAGAATAGAATAGAATAGAATAGAATAGAATAGAATAGAATAGAATAGAATAGAATAGAATAGAATAGAATAGAATAGAATAGAATAGAATAGAATAGAATAGAATAGAATAGAATAGAATAGAATAGAATAGAATAGAATAGAATAGAAAAGTGGGTAGATCTGGTCCAAAGACCGCGACACCTAATGGATCTTTTGTGCCATGCATCTCTAAATTGAACCAAGCTCTGAATGACTCTCCTTATAAAAGTCAGCACAGAGCTTGGAGAAGCCCGCCTAATATCATCCGAACACACAAATTCAGAAAGAAAAACACGCCTTTTATTATTACATAAGACTATACATTCACAGAGAATGTGCATAAACGGCACAAGGCTGAGCGAACTAGGTTACTTTTCCAAAGATGGTAGTTCAGTCCATAATGACCGGAGAGGAAACCAATAACTAGCCGTAATTCGTTCCTGTTGAAATTCAGGATGCCATTGTATGAAAATGGCTGTATCAATGATTTGGCCTGCCTAAGACCGGGAGAAGCCACCCAAACTTTCTTAGCGGTCGATATATCGTTCTCTCTGATTAGAGTATTACAGTCGACCAATTTACGCCACAAAAAGGCTCTGGGCCTGTAAGGGGAGCGGAAGAGGCCCTCCTGGCCAATTCATCCGCTACCTTGTTACCCGGGTGACCGCTATGGCCAGGTATCCAGTAAATGGAAACCCTGTTCCGTATCGATAGCTTCTGTAGTGAGTCAAAGCACTCTAAAACAAGCTTATTACGGAATTTCCATGAAACTAGGGACTTAAGGGCTGGCTGACTATCGGAAAAGATAGCCATATGCGCCGCCTTAATACCTCTGCTCAAATTAATATGAACACATTTGACAATTGCCTGTATTTCCGCCTGAATTACCGTGGGCCATTCACCGATGGGCACTGAGATTTTCACGTTGGGTCCATAGACTCCAGCGTCTACTCCATCTAAAGTTTTGGATCCATGCGTATACTCGTACCAACATAAATGTCTGGGATCCATCAGAGGGACCATTACCCTCCCACGTGGCCCTAAGCGGAATTGTGACATTGAATCTTCTGTTGAACCTTAGTTCACAGATTATCCTGTCGCTACTCATCCCTAACAGCTTTTCGCAGGACAATGTATTCAATATCGATGAATGCCCGCTGCCGACACAGCGAGCAGTCCAAAATCTATTTATTTAATGGTATCTATTTTAAAACTAGAATCTAGTGGTAAATAAATTTTCTGTTAAATTTTGGCCCGCCATAAAGTTGCGACGGGATTGTTAAATCATTTTAACTTATACCGTTTTGTGTTTCCCCTTTACAGGGCAGTTTGTGAAAATAGTGTGCCTCAAGCTTAAAATTTTTTTTTTAACAATGAAATTTTTAAATTTATTATGGCCACAAACATTTTAAGCATTCCTGGCACTTTTATTGGCCCTCTCTATCTTGAAAGAAAATTGAATTAAGAAAACTTTTGGTTGATAAACTGCGGCTCGCCTCAAATTATCTTTTCTGATGATTATTTTTTTTTTCTAATAAGACTTTTTTCGATATAATAATGCCCGGCCTAAAGTATAGAAATAAGTTCATCAGTTGGAATATTAAATTTGTTAAGTGACTAGTTCAAGCATTGTATTAGACAGTTTAAAGATTTCTATATGGCCATAAATTTTTAAAAATTTGCACAACATTTAAAAAATTTTATTGTCATATGAAATTTATAATTACACTGGTATTCTTTGTATATCATTAAGTCCAGCTCAACCCGTAGATTTGCAACGAGCCCAAATAAAATGGTTTTCCTTCTTTCTTACCATGACCTTTCTTGTTTCTGACATGTTGACTTGATATTTTAAAAATACACCCAACAAACTAAACCAAAAGCAAACTCAATGCCATTATGGTTTTAACATAATCAAGGTAGTTAATTTTTTATAAATTTATTTAAATCTTTTAAAATAAGTTTCCATTTTTCTCGTACTTCTGGCTTAATAAAATATTCTGTTTGTCTTATATTAACTAGTAAGACTTTAAAAAGGAATATAAAATAAACGAATGAAAATTGATTGGACATGAAAAGAAGACTTAAACAGATAAAATGTAAAGCGATCAAGGATTCAAAGAAAACAAGTATGTAATAAGAGGATTTCGCTACTAACAAAAAACAAAAAAAAAAAAAAAATCAAAAAGTAAAAAAAGCAGAAAAGGAATTAAAAAAATTTTAATGTGTAAAATTCAATGTGGTGATTTTAAAAGTGTTTTTTTCCACACTATTTTGCTAAATAAAATGCAGACGAAAAATCCAATCAGACACATATTGTTTAATTACCATTTAATTGACATTTGTTAATTGCCATCATCCATGATGTTTCACAAAAAATAAAAACCGCAAAAAAGAATGACAACGAGTAAACTCAAAACCACATTAATTAAATTAAATTGTTATTATTTGTATATTTTTTTGCCGGTCATTTGCCTCAATAAGCGACGACTCTTGTTAAGTCTCTATTTACAAAAAAAAGGCATTGTATTTTTCTTGTTTTTTCCTCTCTTTTTTGTTTGTTTGTTTGTTTGTTAAATAACCGAATGTTATACATTCAAATCAAATTACTTTAGTCATTATCAGACAGACACTGTATGATGTAGCTTGACCAGCAATCAAAACTACCAATAATCTGTATACAAGTACCTACTAAATTGTCATTATTGACAGCTGTCAAAGCATTAAACAAAATATTTATAACATAAATGTTCTGTCTGATATGAAGTCGAATGTAAAAACGTATTTAAGGAAAACAATACTTTGAAATTAAATGATTTAAAGTGACACATGCACAAATAATTACAACTGCAGCGAAAAAAATAATCTGCATAATTGTAATTTCTGTTGACAAAAAAAAAAAAAAAAAACATTGAGATTGATGTTGTTGGTTTGGCGACGCAGCTGATAATGATGATTGCAAATAATATTAAAATTTTATTAATTTACCATATTTGCAGTTTATTAAAAAAGGTTTTTATAATTTCACATGTTGCAAGAAAAATGAACCTGCAGCTTAAATTTCAGAAGAATTTAAAGCAAATTTTTGTTTATATTTTACCATAATTAAAGATTCATTGATCCTGTTTCTAATAATTTGCTTAACATTCTTATCAATTATTATTATTATATTCATATATTTCTGTTCATTTTAACTATCGTCAGTAGCTTTAAATATAGGGTGATTTTTTGCATGTGCTTTGCTTAATTTTCTGCACTAGAGATAGGCTTTGGTGAAGGCTTAATTAAGACTTAATAACTAGAACGATTTAAGCAGTAAATCTTTTATAGTTACCATGCGAAGGTTGTAGAAAAAGCTAGAAGGTAATAAACTAAACTAATGTTCCAAAAGTTTTTATAAATGTTAAATTTTTGTTCATTCTAATTGAATTGTAACAATATTTGAAATAAAATTATATTTATAATAAATGAATTTAAAAAAAGCGAGACTGTTCCATTTTGTACAGTACTGGGAACCGCAACTGCAACTTATACATACGAGTACATAAATTAAAAATAAAACACATCACTTAAATAGAAAACCAAAATATCTTCTAATAATGAACACCTCTTCTCTTTTGTTTCTTTAACATTCCTACAATTCTCCCACATCCCAACAGAGAAAAAAAAATCTTATTTTAGAGAAAAAAATTATCATGTTTTGTTTTTTTTTTTTTATTTCCTTAACTAACATGCATGAATAATACCTATGCGTGTGTTATTAGCACATTAAAATGCTTCTGGCTCCCAAAACAATGAACCCACAATAACCCACAATATCCTGTTCACTTCTATGTATAATTATTTTTAATTTGATATAAGTTTTGTCAAAATCGCTTCAAAAGTAGTGTGACCATAAAATATTGATCTTGATGCGGCGCAGAGATGCATTTCCGAACAGGGTCTTTGTTTACTGAAGCACACACGCTAATACCTACAAGATTATTATGCTACTTAACAGTTGATGTTGCTAATAACTTTGTGAATATTTGTTAATAGGCGTTGTAGTTAAGTTTATTTTGGCGGTTATATTGCCTTCTATCATTCTCGCATAATCTTGTAGATTGACGTTACATTTTTGTAGAAGTTTACGGAAAGTTCCATTTCTGTTATTTAGAATTTTAACTGTCGATGTTGTCTGACAGCTATGGACGGTGCTGACAAGTTTCTGTTAAAAGAGTTGCATTTATTGGTACTATATTTCATTTTCGTAACAATATTGTTCTTTGCAGAAAATTGTGTCCTGGGAAGTTATTAAATGCGACTTCAGGTCGTTATTTAATATGATTAGATAATTTGTTTATATGATTTTTAATTAAAAAAAAAAAAAAAAAAAAAACACAAATACTAACAAAAGTCATCATGAGCACTTTAGCGAAAGGTGGCAGTCATTGTTACTGTCAAAGATCGCTACACCATTTTACCAGCCATCATATTGTTGTTTCAAACATTTTTTTTACTTTTAGGTCTTAATTGGATTCTTAATAGATCTGGTAGAGTATTTAGGGTCTTAATTATAACAGCCCATAGTTTAATTTTTATCCTTCATATAAATAAAGCAGCTGCTTGAAAATTATTATATGACTTGTAACAAAACACACACTTCATTAATTTGGCAACATCATGCGGCACGTAAAGATTTTTTTGTTGTATTTCTTCTCTTAAACTTAAACAACTTTATGAAACATTTTTTTAAAGTTGTGGTTGTTGTTCAAGTTGTTGGTTTTCGTTGTCTTTATGCCACAATAAAAATTACAAAATACCATACAATAATACGCCTGTCTTGCTGTAGAGAAAATTACACAATCGACATGGTCATCAGTTGTTGTAGGAAACTTTGCCTCTTTTTTTTCTCCATTTTCAACTTTGTAGCTTTTTGCAGCTCCTTTTATATAATTTTTTTTTTCTTTTGGAGCTTCATATTCATTCATGGCTAGATCTGCTAGCTGCCACTGTTGCTGCTCTTAACTCTTATGGGCTTTAAAAAAGCATTGTCTCGGCCTGCATGCATTGTCATGGTAGACAGTAAATCGGCGTCGACAGTGACTATATAGCGACTATAGTATAGTCTACTTTATAACAAAAAAATTTTTTTTTCTGGCTGGACGGTTTAGTATGAGTACGTTTTTTTTTTAACTTGGACGTGCAACGAACGCGCGCACATCATGACCAGTAAATCATTTTTTATATTTTTATAAAATACAATCTTTACAAAGCTGATTTTTATTTGTTTTTGTTGTTGTTTTGTTTGCTTAAATGTTTTCCAAATGTATGATTTTTGTTGATTTTTACCATTAAATGTTTCTTTTTTGTTTATTATTTTTTTTTTTGAAGACCAAATTTTTTTTTGCTTTTGGATTAATTTTCCCTCCTTGCTTTTTTTTTGTTGGTCTTATTCTTTTTCTTAAAACCAACAATAACTGCCGACCAGCGTTTAATGTGCCTGTTGTCGTTGATGCCACATTCGCAATCCAACAGTAGCCGTGTCTAGTTCTTAATGTTGATGTAAGACAAGATAACCATTTATGAGGAGTTAACCCGCTTTTTCATCATACAACAACTCGTGTTTATATTTTCGTTTGTTTTTTTGCGGTGTTTTTTCATGTTTTCATTTTTTATAAGATTTTTTTTTTCTGAAATGTAATTTAATACAGATATTGCTCTTTAAATACGTTAAAATGATTATAATTTATATTTAATGTTAATGATTTAATATAATTGGTCAAGGTTAGATGATCATATGTGTAATAAATTATTGTTTATTAAAGAAGAAAAATTAATACGGAAAGCGAACACCAAAAAGTAGGCAATGAAATACTGAATAAAGATGGTGCTGGCAGGTAGGCTTCAATAAAGAAGAAAACAAAGAGATTTCAGAAAAGATTGTACAAATTATGGGATTCTAAAATGTTCAAAAATTAAAACTAAAACAAGTAGTAAGGATTCTTATGATGATGATACCTCTTTCAGTGCAGGAAAAAAAAAAGAAAACAAGAAAGCTCTAACGACTGAGCCTGCTACATGGACATGGACGGAGACAACAAAAATTGTACGTGTTTTCAACATTTTTAAAGTTTGCAACTGTTAACCTAGAATTTAACTTCTCACCTTTTTTGCTTGTATTTTAAAAAACTCTCCTCTGAAAATATAGTGTTACAATTATTTATGCAATTTTAGTTAAATTTTAAGGTATTTAAAACAAATGAAGAAGTTGAATAACCTTCTGCCTTCTGTCACTTAAAAGCTTTTGCCGACTTTTTTATATTAATGGTTAAGAAATTCACTAATTTTCTAAATATTGTTTAATTCAGAATTTTTATTAAGATGTTTGGTGGATGAGGTGGTACAAAAAAAAAAAAAACTATAAAAAAGATCAATTGAACAATAGACAGGAAAATAGTGAATTTCTAAACCTTAATATGAAAAATCTGAAAAGACTTTCACTTTACTTAGCAGAATTAATTAATGATAAATGATATTCAAATACTTGATTGCTTGTGCCGTGCTTAGCTGTGAGATTTTACTCCCTGTTGTATATATCTTTTTGTCAAATTCACGATCAAAATATGAACTAAATATTGCGGTCTAAAAAGTTATACAAAAATGTATGGCGTCAAATTTTACTATAAATTTTTAAAGATACCCACATTCAAAATTCAGTACTCTAAATGTGTTTTAGTATGAAAATAAACCTTTAACTGATTTTATTTAATTTTTGCATGCTTTTAGGCGTTAAAATAATGTTTAGGCCCTTAACGATTTATAGTAGAATTTTATGAGAAGTAAAGTTTTTAAATGAAAATTTATCATAGTGTTTTACATATAAAAGTTGAATACACCAAAGCTCTACGATTATCTTTGTTGAAAAACTATAGAATGTACAAGCGATAATGACCAGACGTAATGTTTCAAACACTTTGGGGTTGCCTCTTCCAATAACCACTCGTTAAGATTTTATTCACACAAAAACATAAATGTGAAAATAAGGCCAAGTTCGTATCCAAAAAGTTTCGGCAGTAAAAAGTACCGAGATCAAAATAAGGACCAAGTTCTTGATAGGCACAATTCCATCTCATTTCTAGGCAAAATCAGAAATACATAGGAAATTTGTTAAGTACATTTAATTCTTTTCATGAAGACATTCAATTTACAATTGAGGAAGAATGTAATTATAAACTTACATATTTAGACACATTAATAATAAGAAAGGGTAATAAATTAGTAGTAGATTGGTAACAAAAATCTATATCTTCAGGAAGAATAATTAATTATTATTCGAAACATCCTAAAAGAGTTATTATTAATACGGCCAAAAATCTTATTGATAAAGTTTTGATGATAAGTGATGAAGAATTGCATAACAAGAATAAAGAGGAGGAATATTTTATATGATAATAGTTTTCCTAATCATTTAAGTAATAATTTAATTAGACAATTCAGAAGACAGCGAAAAAATAACATGACCGGTGTTAATGAACCAAAAAGTTTTAATTCTTTAACTTATATTCCAGTCTTTTCGGAATTAACATCACATTGTGCTAAGTTTCACCATACACCAAATTTTGAAAATACAACAGTTTTAAACACAGAAAATATCTACAAAAAACGTTTTATGTTAGAAATGTTACAAATTATTAACACTCCAATTACACACAGAATAAACTTTAAGATGGATACTGATAATGTAGCTCAAAACTATAGGCATTTGATTTATAAAAACAAAACAGGAAGTTGAATATTTTTATGAAATTGTAATTGATTAAAGTAAATTTTTGAATTTATGTATAAATTATTTTTTAATTATTGACATTGTTTTATAAAATATTTTTGTATTACTATAAGATTTGCTTATTATTGAAAAAACATAAAATTTCCTAAAGAAGCTTTCCATTGAGAAAGCGAAATATCGAAATAAAATAAAATAATCGTTAATTGTTTATTGTTGACCTTAAGCTTGTTTTTTTTGATTAAAATTTTAAATAATTAGCTAAAATTTTGGAAATTGAACTTAATTTGAGTTCAAATTAGTTGTCGTATGGCGCGAATACCGTTTTTTACTGAAACTCAGTAAAATTTTCCTTGATGTTAGGAAATACAAAATTTCGTCGTTAACAGGAAATTTTTACTAAAATCTAGAAAAATATTTACTAAAAACAAGTTCAGCGATCTTACAAAAGTTTGTAAAAAATTCGTCATGTACGCAAATCTGTCATTAAGTGAAGTGGGTTCATATCCGTGCTATGTGGTGTATGATCTTGCTGCGCGTTTTCCATTGCCTTGTTTTACCTTCTTCTGAACCGGCCATCTGCTACAAAAAAACTATTGACGTAATCAAAGCGCCCTGGATTGTCCGGATTTATTATTTTTAACATGTTGTATTATCTGAAATTTAGGGGTGGTGAAAACATTTTCATAAAACTTACGGCCTTTTGGTACTCAAACCAAGAAACTTCGGTTTAGTAGATCGACCTTGTTACCTGTTACCAGCCAGTACATATAACTACTTAATTCGTAATTTCTTACATTAACAAAAATAATTTAAAAAATTATTTTCTTAAAATTTTGGAAAAATTTCCAAGATGAGAGCAAAATATATACTTAAGTTGAGAATAGCTGTTGTGCGTTTTTAAGTATTCAAATTTTTATGAATTATTCACGAGTAAGAATAAATCATATTTTAAGGGCTTACAATAAAATTATTTTATTTTTATGATATGAAATGTACTTAAATTTAGTAAAAATATTCTTACTTTTAGAAAATACGCATACAAATAGTAAAATAAAAATTTTCTTGAAGTAGAATTTTTTTTTTAAGTGAAATTATGAACATTTGTGTCTTTTTTTATCATAAGAAAATTTTATTTGATTTAAAAGAAATTCTACATATTAATCAAATTATACTTAAATGTAGAAAATTTTTTAAATATTTTTAAGTTAATTTTTTTTTTACTAAAAAGTAAAGCTAGATTTACACGATTGATATTTTCTTCAAAATTCCTCTTCAAAATGCTTCAAACTCGTGTAAACAGCAAAATTTCTTCAAAATATATTGATCAAAACTTTTTGAACAAAACTTTTGAAGATTTTATTGATGCCGTGTAAATAAGCATCAAAATCGCATCTGGCAATATTGATAACTATAAATAATTTGACAGCATGTTCATTCTTTTGATTCAATATTTTATGTATGTATGTATGTATATGTGAACAGAATGTGATTTCTTTTTAATATTTTAATTTTATTTTTTATATACATACATACATAGAAACAGAATGTGATTATTTTAAGTTGCAAAATAAATAACTTTTTATTTCGATTTATTGGGTTTTAATTAATTTTTAAAAAATATGCCTGTATTGCCATTTCTTGTATGAAATACGCTTTTGTTTGTGTTTGTGAAACCTAGTGTATATTGTATCGGCTTCAATCTTGTATTGATATACAAAAGAAGAACAAGCACCATAAAAATACTCTCTGAGAGTATATACATATACTCTCTGAGTATTGTATGAAATATTTTCAATATAAAAAGTTTACCAATAGTGTAAATTAACTTCAACAAATTTTGATCAAATTTTTATCAAAAGATTTTGAAATATATTGAAAGATTATTTTGATCAAATTTTTGAAACGTGTAAATAGAACATCAAAATTAATTTTCAAAATTTTGATTAGACTTCAAAATACCTTCAATCGTGTAAATCTAGCTTAATACTTCCAGGAATAATAAATGAGTGCAATATAATCAGCCTTTTTTGTTTTAAAAAAGTGTTTAAACCAGCAAATCTTTAAATCAGTATGCAAATAAACCAGAATTAAACGAACAAAATTGATCGTTTAAACTATCGATAAAGATCACATGTTCTTTTATTGATATTTTACCTCAAAATAGATTTTTTTCTCTCCACTTATCGCATCGGTGTCACAGTATAAATGTTTAATCTAGACTAAATTGATATATAATTTTAGTTTAACTTAAACCGCATTTAAACTTGCAGTGGTTTCTTAACCATAAGCAGTAGGCGATCGCTGTAAGAATGTACATTGTTTTCAAAAAAAAAAAAAAAAAGGACATGGTTTAAAATAGACAAATAATATTATTTTCGTCTTGTGCAGTGTTTCGTTTTAAAGTGAGGGTGGTGTTGGCTGAAGTGGTTAGCGCGTTGACTACTAAGCAAACAATGACTTGGGGCCTGGGTTCAAACCCTGGCCAGTGCAAGTTAATCAACATCATTAATTTCTCTAATGTACATTAGTGAGACATTGTATTAATTTTTGTCGGACTATTAAAGTGATGAAGGCGTAGCACTGGTCACTAAAAAACTGTCGCGACTGCGATTGATACTGTTCGAAGCTAATGTACACAACATCGCCCTCCTTCGTCGGTTAGCAGAAACATCGGCGAAGTAAAACAATTAATAAAATGTCTGCTAATACAGCTTAACAAAGTTAATGCGTCTTACTTAACACCGGAGGCGCCTCAACACTGCCTTAAAAATTAACATAACGCGCAAAGCAGAGTTGTGAAAAAGTTAAGTCTTCTAAATTTTCAACATCTATTTGCTCTACTTTATCACTCTCCCTGAGTTCCGGCACAGTGCACTGCATACGTAGGGGTCATCCCCTGAGTGCTGGTCCTAATTAAAAAAAAAAAAAAAAAAAAAGTAGAAGTTAAATTTCTTGTTGCTTTGTGTAATTGCTATTTCCGCATAAGAATTTTTATTGTTTAGAGCAAAATTATACCTACGCAGCCTACAGATTATGCAAACAATTTTTCATATAAGATTTAAATTTATTGAACTATTTAAATTATGAAAGCTCTTCATTAATTCTTTCTCCTCCGCAAAAAAGTTTACTTCCAGACACAGCCACACATTAATTTTAATAAAATTTATATTAAATTATTTTGCAAACACATCACTTTCATTTAAAATGCATAATTTGTTTAATACAATCAAGTCTTCCTTTTTTTCTTTACTCTCACACTATACACTAACATGTGCCTGGATGCAACACAAAGAATGGATACAAAAGCCTTGGAAATGTAGTTGGTACTCAAAAGATGGTATCAGCAATACGAAGTAACAAAAACAAACAAAAAAGATCTAATGTTAAATAACATATTTTCCTCTTGACTTGCACTTGACTTATAGTCAACTATCATCAATTTAACACTTGCCACAAACGCAACAAACTATTTTACAAGCATGTAGTAGTCAAACTAAAACTAGTACAATCCAAACACACACCTCGTCTCTCTCTCTCTCTCTATCTATCAGGCTGCTAAAGTTTAGTAAACTTTAGTGTTAGTGATACTTTAAATAAAACAACAAGTTATTGGATATTTTCAGTATAAATGCAATTTTTATATGGAATAATGTTGCAACAAGAGTAACATGAGATGAATGGTTGGTTGGTGGATGGGTGGTTTTTATACAAGTATGCAAGTTAGTAAGTGATGAGTGTGGCATGTGGCAAGTGTTACACTAGCCTTTTTATATATTTCAAACATATTTGTAATATAAGCAACTTTACTGGAAAAATCGTAGTACTTAACATGAAAATTTATGGGATAAATTTAAGAAAAAAGCACACATAAATACTGTTTAGAGAACATACATTCCAACAAATACATTAACAGCTGCATGCATGAGAATAGATCCAACTTGGTTGTGCATCATGATGGAAAATTTATTTAAACATCATTTACTTTATATGACTTTTGCACTTTCAAATTTTAGCCAGAACTACAAACTACGGCAGCTACACTTGTGACTTGAGCTAAACGTCAATGACGATATTATGCTCGTTATCTGTATCACCATCATAATCATCATCAGCACCATCATCATCGTCATCATAATCAATATGATTGTTATACATAGAAGAACAAAGTCATCAGTTTTGTTTTTGTCATCTTCATTATTGTTGCTGTGATGAGGATAATAATAATAGTGAGTGTATTGGTTAAGCCCCTTGGTGCATCATAGTGTGTATTTATGTACGAAACTGGTAACAAAAACTACTGAAACAGAGGGGATTTAGTGGCATTACTCTGATAGTGCAGCTTAATATATACTATGACTTTTTATTGAATTATTTCTCTCTTTTCTTCTTCTAAAATTGACGCATAAATTAAAAACTTTGTTTTTTGACTGATTTATATGTTTATGCATAATAATCTTAAAAAAAAAATATATATTTAAATTGTTTGTCGTCATGATTATCGGATATTAAAAATTGAATTGAAATATTTCTTAGTGCAATACAAGATGATGATATTAATTCGTCTGTGTAAAAAATCGGTAGCCTCATTAAACGTTTGAATTTGTTTTTTAAAGCTCTTTTAGTAACCAGTGGTGTTGGCTGAAGTGGTTAGCGCGTTGACTCGATCTGTGGTCAGCGCATATCATCACCATCCTGAGTATTTTTATACCCTCCACCAAAAATGGTAAGGGTATTTATAGGTTTGTCATTACGTGTATAATTTCCACAATATTTATATGAGGTCCATATAGTATATATATTCTGAATCCTTATAGATAGCTATGTTGAATGAGCCATGTCCGTCTGTCTGTCTATCCGTCTGTCCGTCTGTCACGTACAGTGAAATAGATTTTCCGAAGATATTAGAAGAGCTAGAGACTAGGGTCTTGGACTAAAATGGAAGGATTTTTTTTAAGATGATTGGTATTGAAAATCACCAGAAATAAAATATCGGTTCTGATATACAAATAAATGAAGACACTTTCAGAAAGTAATTTATGAATTCATGAGTTGCCTCAGTATTGAACATGGAATCTTTCGATTATAATTCAACGCACGATCCTCGTGCTACAGAAGCTTGGTAGTGTCACGAACTTTATGTATTTTTTTCGTACAAACCCCCTCTTTGTTCACTGATGGATGGAAAATTGTAAAATATTTTAAACAGTCTGTGAAAGAATATATGAAACTGTGTTCAAGTATGCAGTTTAAACTTAATTTTTATATTCTTTGAAATGTTGTATTTATAAGAGAAAGGAAAGCCTGTATTATATTGAGTGAATCACAAATTTATGCATTGGTGAAGGGTATATAAGTTCCGACACAGCCGAATATAGCACTCTTACTTGTTTAATATACATTTGTGTGGCATTGTGTTATTTTATGCGGGTCTGTTTAACAGAAAGAAGGCATAGCACTGGTCACTACAAACTGTTCCGGCAGTTCGATTGATACAGTTCCCAGCTAATGTACACCACAGCACCAAATAAAACAATTAATGAACTGAATGCTCGCAGAGCTTAAGAAATTTAATGCATCTACTTAAAACCGGAGGCGCTGCAACGCTGCTCTAAAAATTAAAAAATCGCGCAATAGCAGAGTTCTAAAATAATTAAGCTTTCTTTTACATTTTCACAATTTAAGCTATCCTAATTTACGAACAATTCAAAACAAAAATATGGGTCATACCCTTAGTGATAATCTTGCAAAAAAAAAAAAAAAAAAAACAATTTGCAATTTCCAAATATATTTCAAGATATCACATCAATTTGAAGCTTAGAACACTAGAGCTCCGATTTGCGTCCTTTATGAGGATCGGTAATATGCGATGCGAAAAGAAACGAATCAAATCGGGTTGACGCAAATCGGTGCTCCAGTGTACATAAATTAGGCTGATAACACATGTTTCTGTTTATAAAAGTAGGCAGTATCACGCCCATTATTAGAATTATTTATTATTCAACTGAAATATGTGAAAATGTACTTCTCAAAGCAAAAAAAAATAATTTTTATTTTTCCCATATCAGGAGAGCTCTAATAGTTAAACTCCTCAAATTTTATGTAGGACACTTTCATAATAATTGAAAAAAGTCAAGCAAAAACTAGGCAATAAAATACCGTCCGTATTATTGACTGGGTAGATTTAGAGGAAGCGATACTTCCCACACAAAGTAATTAACAATTATGTTTGAGGTATATTCTTTTGAATTTGTGTTCGTGTGCAGATGTTGTATGTAAACTTAAATTTCTTACTATTCAAATCTCTCACTAAGATCTGGTTCAGGCTCATCAAGTTTCCGTGATCAAGTTTTAATTCAGCTGGGACGGAAACATCAAAATTCCTATTTCTTTCTTAGTCTTTCTTAAAAAGCTGAATTAAAACTTTTTCAATGAAACTTATGGCTAATAAATGAGTAGATGATAATGTTTCATTTATTTTTAAAACTCGTTTAAATGAAAAATTTTCATTGCAATATTAAATCAACATTAAATAGCCAACATTGTGTATTTAAACTGGATTTAAGTTATACAAATTGAACATATGTTTTCGACTGCTTGTTCTTCTTGTTTGAAAAAAAAGCAAACAAAATATTTGTGGCTGCTGACAAGTTGCATAAAATTTTGGCATCTTTTTTCGCTATTACCCTTTTAATCGTTCTGAAAGTTGCTCTTATTCTTTTAAAACATTTCAACAGTTCTTAATTATTCTTATTTATAGCTTAAATAATAATATATTTTTTTTAGATTTTTCTTTATTTGCTCTAGTCACCTGTTTTTTTTTGGGAAATTTGTGGAAAATTTTTTATATTACGTAGTGCTACCATATTTTCATCGTAATTAAATAAGAATTTTAAGTTTGACTGAAAAAATTAAAGTGTGTTTAAACGAATTTTAAATTTTTATGAAAATTAACTAAAACTATAATTAAATAGCCACTCATTTATTGGCCATTAGAGTCTCTTTCACTAAACAAATTTAAACACAGTTAAATTTTAATAAAATATCTCTATTAAAATTCTGTTTAAAAAAATTCCATTTTCACCAACTTTTATAATAAAACACCAGAAAGTATGGTATCCCTTTGTTATTTAATATGGCAGCACCAACTTTCAGCTGTTTAAAAAAAAAAAAATTAACGAAAATGGAGGCGCGCACAAAAAATTTTTCGTCCGAAGATATAAAATTGTTGTTTTGTTTTATTTTGAGGCGTATTAATTCCAAAATTGTCCATGCTGCTTCCTTGGATACACGGAATCTACATCTGAAGTCCTCTTTATCGTAAAATGTAAAAAAAATTACGTCGTTCCCGTATTGTTCGCGGCCTTCGTTCGACAAAAACTGTTACAATAACTTCGTAATGGTAATCACTTTCATCACTTTCCATTTGATTTGTTAAATATTTTTAGCTTTATACAAATTATAAGCAAATTTTTGAAAATTTTAAATTTTTGTTAACAAACTATTTATGTATGTGTTGCAAGAGACAACTGTTGTGAGAGAGATGCAAAATCAGTATTTAAATGGAGATTGCTACCTATTTAAACAGATTTTAAATGTGTAAAGAGAATATGTTGTTGAAAATGAATAACTACGTTTAAATATGAATTGATATTTAAATAGAATTGGTGAAAGAGACTCTTAATGTGATAAAATTTGAGAAATTTGCTTGTCCTTTGTAATTCGGAAATTTTATTTGGGAGTTTATGTATGAGTAGATGAGTTTTAGAACATTTCAAACATGAATGGTAAACATTTACTGATGAGTTGGTATAGCAACCAACGAAATGCGTTTAGATATTGCTAACCCGCAACAAATAAATAAAAATTTTTTTAAAAAACATAATTTATTGAGTATTTGCTCGAATAAATGTCAAATTTTTTAAACGTGTCTAAGTCAGGCATAAATTCTAAAGAATATTAAAAACTGTGCATTAATTTACACTTCTTTGGTCTTTTAGTTTTACTAGTATTACCAAACGGCGATACAATCATCCATATTCTAGATATAAAGGATTTTTTTTTTAATTTCATAGAGAAATTATTATAAAAAAAATCTCTTGAAACAGTTATAATCTCGTTCATATAACAACCATTATTTAATGCTAAATTCCCATTTAACCGCATACATTAAAAATAAAACAAACAAGTTAAATACAAAAACAAAATACCTTCCAATAAAACAAATCTATTTAATAACTTCTCTTCTCTTTTGTTCTTTTAACATTCACATTAATATAGAGAAAAAAAAAATACTGAACCCACAACAATCTACAATATCGCGTTCAGTTCTGTAAATAAAAAATTTTAAAAATTTTATAAGTTTTGTCAAAATCGGTGTCATAATGTGGTCATAAAGTCCATCACAAAAAAAATTTCTTAATAAATGTTTTAAAATTTTTTTTTGGCAAAACTTTTGCGATATCGCTGATAATACGAAGCAATTTTAAAAACAATGTTTTCACAGCTTGAACCTTTCCTTTTTTTAATTTCGAATTATTTCATTTTTTCTCAGTAGTGAAAACTGTATGCCATGCGCAAGTGTCATCATTTTAAACATAATTAAAAGATGATGAAAAAAGTCTGATCTTCTAATATATAAAATTCTCGAAACGGCTCGACCGATTTTAATGAAATGTTTTATGCATACTTGGTAGGTATGAGATTAGGTTTTAAAGTATATTTTAGACCAATAGGATCATGAGGAGGGGAGGGAGGGGGCAATTCCTGTATTTAATCCAATTCGTATTTCAAACAGAACAAAATTATGAATGGCAAATGCTGCCATATTTACGAGAAGAGTCGCATCATATTGACAGACAGATGGCGCTATGTCCGCCTCATTCACTAGCAGCGTCATCGTTCGTATTTCAAGTAGAACAAAATTATTTATGTTGTTGAAGGACATATCCGCCTATCAAAATCGGAAAAATGGGTTTATGATTGGGGAGAATGGTTCCCCCACATATAAGAAAATTGCTTCCGGGCGAAGCCGGTCCAATCATCTAGTTATATATAAAAAAATCTGCAAATAAGAGGTGCTTAGTAGCAGGTGCTATTCCGAACTACATTCTACTGTATATGCGTGTAAAAAATTATGTTACCCTTCACCTTCATGTGCGTGCATGTCCAACGAACCTGGATGGATATAAAACACTTAAAAAAATCTAGCACCAACATTTTACTGAAAAACAAAAATTTAAGCCTACAAAATATTGCTGACATTAAAAGCACCCTTGAAGTAGTTGCACTAAACAATACATGTGTTGCTTATGAGCATACACACACACAAACTCATATGTATGTATTTATGCAATAATAGAATTTTCTTGACGTAATTTCTGCTACGAGTATAAATTTTTTTTTTTTTTTTTTAATTAGGACCAGCACTCAGGGGATGACCCCTACGTATGCAGTGCACTGTGCCGGAACTCAGGTAGAGGGATAGGGTAGAGAAATAGATGTTGAAAATTTAGAAGACTTAACTCTTTCACAACTCTGCTTTGCGCGTTATGTCAATTTTTAAGACAGTGTTGAGGTGCCTCCGGGGTTAAGTAGACGCATTAACTTTGTTAAGCTGTATTAGCAGGCATTTTATTAATTGTTTTGCTGCGCCGATGTTTCTGCTAACCGACGAAGGAGGGCGATGTTGTGTACCTTAGCTTGGAGTAGCATCAATCGCTGTCGGAACAGTCTTTTAGTGACCAGTGCTATGCCTTCATCACTTAAATAGTCCGACAACAATTAATGCAATATCTCACTAATGTACATTACAGAAATTAATGATGTTGATTGTCTTGCTCTGGCCTGGGTTTGAAACCAGGCCCCAAGTCATTGTTTGCTTAGTAGTCAACGCGCTAACTACTGCAGCCAACACCACCCTCAACATGGAGGCATAGTGATGGCACTTTAAATTATTGTGCTAGGCTAGAAACAAAGCTACTAATATTCAGATTGAGCAAAAAGGCCACCATAAATGAGTAAGCATTCACACACACACACACACATCCATCCATGATCAGAATGAACTGCATGCAAGTGTACAATTTATAAAGTTTTCAAAATTGCATGCTGTATATAAGTATTTATGTTTGAATGACTGTAGTGAATGTGTTTGTGTAAATTTAGTGGCTTTTTATTTCTGCGGTTTTTTTTGTTTATTTTTGATGACAATTATTGCTGTTCATGCTTTTATTTTTATATTTATTATGCAACCATATTCGTAGTTATGTTCTTTTGTTAGGGGTAGCAAATTTTAGAAGTGGAAATTCTATCCTAGAATGACCTTTCTACGCTCATGGCTGTTATGAAATTGCCGGTAAGATTCGTTTTAGTGTTTGCTTCTGATTGAAATTTTGATCATGATGATGATGAAGATGATGATGATTATGAGAGTTTCAGTTCCATTGCCAATGCAATGCTATGCTCTCTTTTAAAATAGCAATAACCGTAACGTATTTATACATACGTGCAAACGTTATTATATGCAATTGTACATAAATACCTGCACGTATTTATGAAGGCATGTTTTTTTAATTCTGAAAAGCAAAATAAAAATTTTTCCGCAAATTGTATGTTTGTTTGCTTAATAAAAACAAACATTTCACGCTTTATGATTAGGCTACAATTGCATAATAAAGTTTATATTTATTGCTTTTCCTCTTAAAGCTCTTTCTTTTTTTTAATGGTTTAGTAGAATTAAGTGTGTGTAACTGTTTCTTGTAATATACATGCATACATACATGCGTACATACTTAGAGGAAACGATATGAGGTAAATAATTTAATGTAGCAAAAAAAAGTGGCTAAAGAAAAGCTTTTTCGAGAAATGTTTTAATGGAAGCAAATTAACAGAGCCGACTCTCTGAAAAATCACTTTTTATAAAGTCTTTTGCGCAGAAAATTTTCCGTATTAATATTTACTAAAGAAAACTTATTGCCGATTAAAATTTTTCGTGTGGGGAAGTTTTAGCGGAATAAAGATTTCTATATATAGAAAAAAATATGCAGATTTTTTTTCTTAACAAATATTTGTTTGCATTCAATTTTATGTTTTATTTATGTTTTCTTTGCTTTTATTAATATCATTGTCTGATTTTTGGTTTTGTCTGATTTTTACAATAACATACATACGTGTGCTTTTTTTTTCTATTACTTATTTACGAATTGTGGTTGTTAGTTTTACAAATTTCGTGATAGGTCCCATTCCAATTAAAAATGTAAATGGGATTATGAATTTAGTAATTGAATGCGAAATTAATTTTTTTCTGTGTAGAAACATTTTTGTGAAGACGATTTTTTTTTAGAAAATTTTTTTGTTGCAAAAAAATGTTCTATTTGATAAAAAACTTCCTTTGAATTTTTTTTTTTTAAATTATGATTCGGAGAACAATTTTCTACGGAAATTTTTTTTATCGATATCTTTTTCCGTAAAACAATGTTGTATTGAAAGCTTTTTTCGAAAAACAATAATAAAATTCTCGTGTCACGTTTTTTTTTTTTTTTTTTTTTGTAATTAGGACCAGCACTCAGGGACGACCCCTGCGTATGCAAAGCATTGAGCCGGAACTAGGAAAACTAGGTTTTGGGAAGAAGGATAAAGGGAGTAGTGTTTCTGGACATTCGATTTGAACCCTGACACGCTGAAAGTGGCAGGAAAGACCTCTGCGGGGAGTTTATTCCACATACGAACAGTATGGGCAAAGTACGAATTCTCTCTGTAATGCGTAGTGCGGTTCACTGGCATATCGACCACAAAGAGATGTACTCTAGATAAAGAGCGTGTTGTATGTGAAAAGTGACGGCCCATGCATGAGAGTTGTATTCCATTTTCGGTCATATAAATGTGGTATAAATATTAAAGAGATCAGAAGGAGTGAAGTATATCTTACACCGCCTTAACAAACCGAGTCACTTGAATTCTTTTTTGGCGACATGAAAAATGTGATCATTCCATCGAACATCACAATGAATTTTCATGCCAAGAACATCAAGAGCTTCTCATTCCTCAATATCTACTCCATCCATATTTACAGATGGAATACCATGTCCGTGTGTGAGCATAGCACATTGGGTCTTTCGTGCGTTAAAATTTACCCTATTAGCATGACCCCAATTTGAAATTGACAAGAGATCGCGATTTACCGTATCATTCATATTTTGCCGCATTGACCGGATCTCCGACGAGTTTGGCCTGTTGCTGAATGAATACGAATAACTAAGCTGCTGTCATCTGCAAAAGAGTAGATAGGGTTGGAAGTTTGACGTAGAAGGTCATTAAGAAAAATAAGAAAAAGGGTTGTAGAAAGCAAGGCTCCCACCCCTGAATTTATCTTGAACTCGTTTGATGAGACCCCATCTACAACAACTCGTATAGTGCGATCTCTGAGATAGCTCTATACAAATCGAGTGAAGCCATCACCCACACCAAAAACCATCAGTTTTGAAAAAAGTGCTCCATGCCACACTCTATCAAATGCCTTGGAAATATCTAGAGCCACCACCTTACTTTCGCCAAAGTGATGTATGCTATTACACCACTTTTCCGAAAGGAAAGCTAGTAGGGCCCCCGTAGAGCGGCCCCTACGAAAGCCATACTGCCGGTCGTTAAGTAAACTGTTGAGCTCCAAATACCTCACAAGATGGAAATTCAACATACTTTCCATTACTTTAGAAAGCGCAGAACAAATTGCAATTGGGCGGTAATTTTCAGGGTCGTTGATCTCCCCCTTTTTAGGGATCGGCGTTACATTGGCAAACTTCCAATACTTTGGAAATTCACCAGCATGGTGCCAATGGACGTGATAACTGTTTCAAAACCAGTGCTGGAATACTCCTCCGAAACGGCTTGACCGATTCTTATGAAATTTTTTATGCATATTCAGTAAGTCTGAGAATTGGCTACTATCTATTTTTCAAACCGCTAGTGGCCCGAGGAGGGGGGGAGGTGGCAATTTCTGTATTTCCGAAACGGCTTGACCGATTCTTATGAAATTTTTCATGCATATTCAGTAAGTCTGAGAATCGGCTACTACCTACTTTTCAAACCGCTAGGGGCATGAGGAGGTAAGGGAGGTGGTAATTTCTGTATTTACTAAACTATTAACCCAACAGATGGCGCTATGTTTGCCTCATAATTATTTTTGTTGCTGAATGACAGATGGAGCTAAATCCGCCTCTTGCAGGAGAATCGTCGTCGTTCGTATTTCAAACAGAACAAAATTATTTTTTGGTATTTTTTTCATCGGCGGTCATCGTCACACACTTACAATACATTCGCTATTTCTTATTTAACACCCAAAATATGCACTAGAAATATTTTGTATGGCAAAACAACGTTTGACGGGTCATCTCGTTTTTCTATAAAAAACTCTTTTCGAAAAATAATTTTCTATACACAATTTTTTTTATTTTTTTTTTTCAGAAAACATTTTCTATAAAACAAATATTTTCGAAGAGCATATTTCCACAGAAAACTTTTTTTTAGACCGACTATTGTCTGCAGTAAACCCTTTTCATAAAAATGTTTTCTAAGGAAAACTCTTTTGCTAGAAATATTTGCTAAAGAAATAATGAAAACTCTTTTCGTAAAAAAAATTTTTTTTAGAATTCTATAGAAATTTGATAAAAAATTTAATACGGAAAAAATTTTTTTAAAAAAATATTACTTGGAGAAATATTTTCAATAGAAATATTTTTTTTAGAACAACTTTCTATAGAAAACTTTTTCGGACACCAATTTACTAAACAAATATCTTTTCGTAAACAATTTTCTTTGTAAACAAAACTTTTTGGAGAGCAACTGTCCATACGAATCTGTTTTCGGCGACTTCGGTTTTTTTATTTCATATTTTATATATTTTTATTGAAGCAAAATTTTTTACAGAAATCTGCTCATTTCTCAGGGAACTTTCCATAGAAAATATTTTTCGCACAAAATTATTTTGTTACAAATATTTTCTTTACAAAAACTTCAAGATAATGTTTGCCTGTATCACATTCAATCTTTAAATTGTAAAACACAAACTTAAACAAATAGGTAAATTTACTCTCTTAAGGCCGTGCCGCACTATCCTACACAGTCGCGCGATTTGCAAAATATGACATGTGTGCTAAATATGTATGGTAGTGTCGACTAAAAATGCAACTGTGAGGCAGATTTTTTGGCAAGTCGTGCGATTTGTAAAATTTTATGAAAATTTTCATAAAATGATAGTTTTCATGCGATCAGAGGAGTATTTATTGTCAACCAGATGTTTTGGCATCAGATTTGTATGATAGTGTGGCTCCTACAACACCATTTTGAAACGATTTTTTAAAGTCGGTCAGATTTTTGCAAGATTTTCCTGTGAATGAATCGTACGATTGTGTAGGATAGTGAAGCACGGCCTTTAATAAAATTTTGCTATTCAAAAAAAAAAAAAAAAAGAAACAAACAAAAGCTTTATGACTTAATTTTCTCCTGAAAAGAATAGAATAAAAACCAGTATGTGATTATTACATCCAATAAAGCGAGTTAAAGGCAACAATAAATTATTATGGTTAATAAAACCACATAAACACACTTACACTAGCAAACATACATACATACATGTGTTCGTACAACCTCACATGCAACATAAATTGTAATAATACTGCAGTATTTTGCTATTATTTTTTTTTTGTTTGTTTACTTCCTGTGTGTATGAAAACGGCTGCTTAAGCAAGTGCAGACACATCCGTTTCCTTAACTTGGGCAAACAGCACAAACACTTGTATCCAAATTTACACACTCACAGTCTCTGGCATCTCTTCTACTACGTTTACTCGTATACGATTATATAAGTAAAATCAACCAAATATGGCAGCAATTTTAAGAAATGAATAAAATAAAAAGAAAAAATTACATAAATGCAATAAAATCCTAATGTACTCGAGTTTATGTGCAAAAAGGATGATAACAAGAAAACTAGTAAAAGTTTTCGAGAAGAATAGATTTTCAAGTAAATAAAAATAGTTATAAACTCCAATCTACCAAAAGCAATTGAAAGAAAGCCTGCCTGCCAGCAATTGAATATAATATTTTCAACATTTTAACTCTCAAATACAAGTGAGTACTAACTATTACATACAAAATTATATGATTTAAAATAAACGATGATGATTATACAGTTGCTAGCAAATCTGGGTTGTACGGAGCACTTCACTGAATGCCAAATAATATTTGGAAATTGTTCTATTTGCTGCCATGGCAGCTTGTTATGGCTGTTTTTAATTTTTAGCATATTGAATTTTTCCTTTTTAAAAATTGCACTTTTATATGCAGAGTATTACTTCTTAAATTGTGTGTGTGTGTGTGTGTTTTTTTTTTCTTTTTCAATTTTCCTTTTTCACTCTGCAACCATATAAATTATTTTAATAACGAGAAAAGTTTCTTAACTCTTGTAGATTCACTTGATTTTCTTTCTAAGATGTCTTCGCCATAATGTGAATTACCCTGGCATATATTTTGTTGGCAAGAGTTGTAAGAAAATTTCTTCGAACAGTTTTTTTTGCTATATTTTTACTTAATACATAAATGCACATGTTTGTGTTCAGTGGGTGGAAATAAATTTGCATTTAATATGGCAGATGTATTTGAGGTTTTTTTCTGTCTATTTCTTCATATAAAAAAAAGTTTTAAACTTATTTTCGCTTGAGAAAACTATAACTTTCATTTTATTAGAGGAAATATAAACTAAGTTGGCGTTAGAAATAATTTTTCATTAAGAACCATTTTCGATGTAAATAGATTTCGGTACAAGATGTTTTGCTGAGAACAGTAACAAGTAGAGAACCAAATATTTCCCGGGAAATTTGGAGGACGAGCTCTCAATGTATTGTGCCAGAACTTAGGAAAAGGGACTGGGTAGAGAAGAAAGATGATGACAATATAGAAGGCTTAATTCTTTTACAACTCTGCTAAAACGCGTTGTTGTTAATTTTTAGAGCAATGTTGCAGCGCTCCTGGTGTTAACTTTCTTAAGCTGCCTGGATGGCATGTATTTTATTAATTACAAAGACGATGTTTTTTTCAGAAAAATATTTTCAAGACAAAAAATTTTTATGACCCGAAATCGTTTTCAGGAAATGATTTTTATTTTTTAGAAAAACTATTCCTTTTGAGAGTTTTCTATAGAATAATTGGGAACAACAAATGTTTTCCGTAGGAAAATTGTCCTGAAACAATAATCTCTAGTAAAAGGAAAAGTTTTCTGTAAAAAAAAAATTAAACAAAAGCAAATATTTCTATAGAGTAGAAAATTTTACCTCCGCTCTCGAAAATCGAATTCTCGTCAGATAACACTATGCCTTGAAGTACCAAATAACTGTTGTGACCAATTTATGCCGGATGTCGAAATGGCGATGTGAATTTTTCTGCCAAAGAACTTTTACGCCGATTTTTCCCAAAAATTAAATTAAATTAGAAATTATAAGACAATCGGTCAAGGCACACAATCCGATCGGAATGGTTATAATTCTGTGATTGTATTCCGATCGTTATTATTTTCTGTTTGCGTTTCTTTGCATTATTTTTACTAGCAAAGCTTATATTAAGCTTTTTCATTTACATTGAAAAAAGACGCTCCTAAAAGTATGCATGTTTTTTTTTCTTTGATTATTTACTAGAAATGAAGTGAGTAGAAAAATTCATTGTCAATTTTATTTTTAATTTAAAACGTGGTTTGATGGAAAGCTTATTTTAAAGACGCTCCTAAAAGTATGCGTGTTTTTTAAGCTATTGCGTAGCTTTTATCGCGGGCTTTGAGGCGACCGAATCAAGAAATTTTGAAACGTTTGCTTCTTAAGTCTTTTGTTTTTGAAACGAAAAAACCTAACACTAAGATTGTTTCTTAAGTCTTTTGTTTTTTTAAGTATTTAAATCGCCCAATGTATGTTAACCCCTAAAGTAAGCTATTGATTTTGATTTCATTAACATACAGTATTGCCAGAATAACAACGGAGTTATTAAACAAAACGTAATAATATAATTGCATAAGTTTATAAAAAATGCTATGAAATAGCTTTACCGCGGCAGTCCCCGAGTGCCACATGTCTTTTTTGATTATTTACTACAAATGAAGTTACTACAAAAATTCATTGTCAATTTCGTTCTGAATTTTGAGAGTATTTTGTTTGATTATAAAAAAAAACTCCTTTTTCGATTTCTAAGTACTCAACTTTTGCAACTAAAACCATTTGTGATGGGAGTTGACTTGCGGATTGAGTTGAAATCGCGGTAGATCGGTATCGAAAATATCTGAATATAAAAATTTCCGATATACATTTTCCAAGATAAATTTTAAATTACCGCCAATCGCATTTAAGATAATATCAATTGCATAATTTTATTAAAATTAACCGATTTTTTGGACACATTTTTGTACAAATATTTTAAGAAAAAACGAATTTTTTTTTTCAACTCCAAAATTCGATGTCGTTAAGGCAATCCTTGCCATTTAAAACTAGAAAGTCTGTGTCAAACTTTTCCTAATGGTGAATTAAACAAAATATAATAATTTTGCTGTTTGATTAATATAAAACAATCTAGAATCATACAATAATAATTTATGACAATGAAATGGTTGCAATATATTGTAATCTGAGTTAATGGATATGATTGCAATTAAATTTTGTTTACTTAATATATTATGATTGTTGTATAAGAACACCTAATCATAATGTAATCAATTATAACTAGAGAATGGTTACAATGTATGATACTATAATTATTTGCTAAATATATTTAATTTCATTTTATATAACAATTTTCATTAAGATTCGTTTCACGTCCAGTGGAATACAATAAAAAATGTGTTTTTTTTTTAATAAATCAGCAACTTGCAAAGTTAGTTTTTATGTAAAAGTGAACTTTGTGTTAAAACTTTTTTAAATAATAAAGTGTGAGGTTTTAGAGCTGTTACAAGTGTTGACGTTTGAACCCTTTTAGTGCCAACCGACAAATGATTAATGAAATAAATTCAAATACAAAGTGGAAGAAATAAAAATATTATTACTTTGGTAAAATTTTATTTTTATTACAATTGCGGACATGAACACAAAACTGATGAATAAAAATTAAAAAATAAACTTTTTGCTATAAAGATTTCGCCAGAAAGATGTCAGAATAAAAAAAAAGGAAAAATCTTGGCAAAATCTCATGCAACGAAGCGATTCAGTTGTGTCATGGTTCTCTTAACAATATTATGTTCCCAACCTGGTATATGGATGTAGTAACAAAATTACTATATGTATATGCTCGTATGTATTATATTATGGCTTATATTGTTAAAAATATGTTGACAACAATCAGAGTTTATCGAAAAATGTAACTGCAACAATAAACTAGAAATATTGTTATTCTAATTACTTCGATCTTGCTTATTTATATTATTAAGTCTGCTTTTTCCGAGTAAAAGATCCACTTTTTTATATAAAAATAAAATAAAAATAGCTCTTCTAGTGTCTTCGGAAATTCGATTTCATGTACAGACAGACGGATAGACGGACAGACGGACAGACGGACATGGCTTATTCAACTTCCCCGCCTATAAGGATTCAGAATATATACACTATATGGACCTCATATAAATATTGTGGAAATTACACACGTAGTGGCAAACCTATAAATACCCTTACCATTTTTGGTGAAGGGTATAATAAACGGATTTGAGTGTGACTACGGTATTGATCGTAATCGTAATGTGTGACTGGCCCGTATACTTAAGTACAACTTAATATAAGGTTAGGTTAGGAAGGGTAGTGTGAAATACACATCAACTCGGAGATCCAATTGGATCCATTGTGATTCCCTTCATTTTTAATTTATTGACTAATTAGTCTCCTTACTGTCCAAGGAGAAACAAAGAGCCATTATCATCCATCATTTTGCCATTTAATTCCCATAATAAAGCCCGTGATATCCTCAAGCTTGCACTTCGCGATATGACTAATGCCCTCATGGAAACGTCTGCTCAGCCATCTTTGCCTATGGCGTTGCAGCCTTGGGCAATGACAGATGATATGCTCTATAGTTTCTGGCTGCTCTTCATCCCCACACTTTCTACAGAAATCCGGAGTGCCATTTTCCCATATGCTGGTCCTCGCTCTAACCGACCAATGGCCAGTCAAGGCGGCTACTAAGACTCTCAAAACCTTTCTATTCATACCCAGCAGTAGATTAGATTTACCTGAGTCTAGTTCTGTCCATATGGACCTCGAGACTCTACAATCTTCTCTATTCCTCCAGGAATAGTTAGTTCTGCTAATTACCCAATTACTGATTTCCCTATAGTAGTGACCGATTGGAGGTTTAACCGACCTGTCACTAACTGCCACATCAAATGCTGACCCTATTCTTGCCAGCTCATCAGCAATTTCGTTTCCCTCAATATTGCAATGTCCTGGTACCCAACATAGCCTAACTCTAAATTTGTCCATAAGCAAGTTGAGAGATAGCCTACACTTGCTGACCAGCTTCGATTTGACACTATGCCCCTTCAAAGCTTTCAGCGCCGCCTGACTGTCAACGTAGAATGTTACCTCAATGCCTTCAGTTTCATATTCTGTCACTAATTCCGTGGCCCTGAGGATCGCTAGGATCTCAGCCTGAAATACACTACTTTCGTTCGGTAGCCTAAAAGACCTACGAATGTGTGTTCCAAAAAAATAGACGCCAGCATCCGTGCCTATTTACATTTTCGATCCATCTGTAAAGACCGCGCAGCCCTCGTACGGTCTATAGATTTGATCCAAAGATCCCTATCCAAAATAACTAGTGAAGGCGTTGTAATAAAATTAGTCTGGACAACCTTAGAGTCCGTAATACCAGGGGATATGGTCTCCCGTATGCTAAAACTAATCTTTTTCAAGAGTGATGTGTGACCTGTAAATCCTGGCCTTACAAAGCCCGCTTCCATAAGCCTGAGCAAACACCTTGCCGCCGTTCTCAACACACATTCTTCAATGGGAAGCAGGTGAAGGATGACGTCCAAGGCAGCCTGAGGGGTGGTCCTCTGGGCCCCAGTAATACCCAGCGAAGCACATCTCTGGACCTTAGAAAGCAGCTTCCTATGGCTTTCTTCCCCAACGCTTCCCACCATACGACACATCCATAAGAAATCACCGGCCTGACAACCGATGTATAAATCCAATTTACCACCTTCGGTTGCAGAACCCAGTTCCTGCCAATGGAATTCCTGCGTGTATAGTAGGCATTGAGCCCTTTCTGGAGCCTTTCTTGTATGTTTCTTTTTCAAGAGAGTTTGCTATCTAGGAAAACACCCAAGTATTTGGCCTCCTTTGCTAGTTTTAACTCCACCCAGCCAATCCTAAGTAGCAAAAAACTATCTATTTTGTATCTCCTGGTGAAGAGAAACAGAAAGACAGTGCCTGCATGACCTCACTGATAGTGGAAAGAAATTTCCCTTTTACCAGTAATACCACGTCGTCAGCGTAGGCGACTATCTTCTGACCGTTCCTCTCAAAACGCCTGAGAAAAACGTTTACAGCTATTAGCCACATCAGGGAGGATAATATTCCCCCTTGCGGCGTCCCTCTTTTTAGTAACCTGCTCAGGCCTTCGCCCCCCATACTCGAGTTGATAATCCTGCTCCTGAGCATGAGAACTATCCACTCCACCAGAAGGCTACTAATACCGAGTTCCTCTAGCGACTCTCTAATGGCCAACTTAATAATACAAACTTTCATAATAATATTTTCTTATTGTTACAATTAAACCTAAAGTTGCATGACGTCGTAGTATTTTCGAATAAATAGTCTTCAGAACATATTTACTTGAGCCCAAACATATACAGAATTCAACCATATTATGATCCTGGTATAATATGATTGTTGCTAGCACGAATTAAATGGTGTTGTGGCTTTCGAAAACATGTTTCTTTCTCGCTTCTTTCCATTTTGGTGTTTTATAACTATTTTCAATTAAGCTCTAAAGTTCTTAAAACTTTTAAGAATATTGTTTGTTTAAAAAAATGGCGAAAGCTTGTAAAGTTAAAATTTAAAAAGCTTTTACAAACAAGTTAATAAGATTAACCGGTTTTTTTTTTCTTTGTATTAACCAAATTCCCTTAATTTAAGTTTCTAGTTTAAGTTTTTATTGTAAAACTTTATATGGCATACCACGATTATTAACATTTTTACTACAAAGTACTTACTACCAATGTTATTACAACAATTTATTCATAGTTTGTTTACTTTAGCTGCTGCTCACTTCCATTGTTGGAACAACCTAAAGATTTTTATTATTTCATCTGGGAGTAAAGCCGCCGTTATCTGTATGTCTGTCTGTCTGTCTGCCTGGCACTTAACAAAAAAGCCTTTTTATGTTCTTAAAAAAGGGGGTTTCTTTTTTTTCGTTTTTTTTTATACAAATACAAGTATTATTGTGTTTAAACTTTAAAGAAACAAAAAAAAAGGAAAAAAAAACAAAAAAGAAAAGAAAAGAGGGTGATGAATGCAAGAGTTAAAGTAACAACTAGTAAACATTAAAAAGCAGTAGCTGAACTGCCTGCCACTCAATATAGAAATTGAAACTTTTTTATTTATCTTTTTCTCAATCAACTGTAAGAAAACAAAAAATATTTCAAGTCTCTGGGTACTTGTAAAAGCACAATGATCATGATGACGATGATGATGATGATGACTTACAAGGTAAATGACATTTTATTGATAAAGACGTTTGACAAAAATCAAATGAAATAAAAATTAAAGGAAGTTGTAATGAAATTTTAAATTAAATATTTTAAAATTTTGTATATTTAATATCCGCAAATAAAACAAAAATCAACAACTTGTAATTTTGTGGTTATCCTTTTTGCATTATGAGTAAATGAAAAAAAATTATATGATTCGTTTGGAGAAAAAACTACATATGTGCTTTTTTTTACTAGCCCTGATGATGTTGCTGTGCTGCCTGAAAATATTGAAAATTAATAAAAATCATGATTTACGATGTGTCAATTTCAGCTGGTGCTGGCTCGTTTGAGTCTCATTGTTGTTCAATATCTTTTTGGTGTTTTTGTTTTTGTTTTTGTTTATGGAGCTACCGACTATTGCCAGTGTACAGCTCCCTGCTGTGTTTTCTCATGGTTTAATAATGGTTTGATTTGCCAGCAAAAAACAAATGAAATAAATAAAAAATTGAAAATGATGTACAATTTTTAACATGGGTTAAAAGTTGTGTGGTCCACCACAATTTGTACAAAGTTTTTTAGATGCCTTGTTTGTGATTTTTTCCCCTCTTTTTGTTTTTTTGATTAAACAAACAAAGTCATAATGGCAAATGACACAACCTTTATATGAATTTCTATAAACATGATGTAAAGATGGACCAGAATGCTGACAAAAAAATTATAACGAGTTTATCAGTTAAACAGCAAAAGGCAGCAAAGGCCAAAAGGATATGAAGAGCAACATAGAACAAAGTTGAATATTAAGTGTAATTAAAATACTGCTGCATTTAAAATTTGAGCTAAATTTAAAATGATGAGTCATATGATTCATTAAGTCTGTTAACTTAGTTATGAAGCTGTTACACATCGATCATGTTGTCGAACATTTATGTTGGACCAAAGGGTTGGCCCGGCCCGTGAGCAAAAGTATTTTTTTTAAATAATTTATGAAATTACTTGAAGGTTTAATTTAAAACATGAGAATATTTTCAGATTTCTCGAGCCATTGTTTGGAAAAAAATTTTAGCCTTCCTTCTAGGTTTACTTGCTTATTTTCCAATAACTCACACACAAATCACATAATTAACGCAGCTTTTATGTAATTTCGAAGCGTATTCTATAAAATTGTATTCATACTAATGTTCGCCAACATGTTCGTTAGTGTAGCAGCTTACGAACAACTAGCATGAACAACGTCATGATAGCTGGGTAATAATCAAATAAGATTGCTAAAGTAATGGAACGCGCCACTCTAAACAATTAATTTGAAAACAAATTTTCATTAAAAAATTTCTTTTAAAACTTTTACTGAGACAATTGCCACGCCCACTTCAAACAATTGCTTCTGTTAAAAGTCTTTTACTTTGACGAATATATAAAAATTTACTAAATTAAATATTGTAAAAAAACATTCTATAATAATACTTACGTTTATTTGTAATAATAATATAAAATATTAATTCAGCTTGGGCACGAGCTATTCCCAAATAATAGGATCATCACAGTGATGTGAATATCCCTAATATGGAGAGAAAATAACAATACGTTATAATTGCAAAGTAAAATACTTTGAGTATAACGGACTATGAGAGTTTGTTGAATATTAGTAGTAAGCAATCAGACATGGGGAATTTTGTACTAACCAAAATTGTTTCAATATGTAGAAATGGAACAAAAAGGAATCATAACAATTCTCGTATTCTATTTCTGTTGAAAACTTGGTTAAATATTTGATATTCTTCCCAATTAGTTGCCATTTTACATCAATTGTAAAAATGGACCAACGAACGCTGAGGAGAAGTGTAGCGGCTCTTAGTAATTTGAATTTTATTAATTCAATAAAAATGAACTTAAGCCTAATAATAATAATTTCTCATTTATACATTATTACAGTTTAAATAAAAATTACGTTTATTCGTAATAACAATAGAAAATATAAAAAAAACAATCTATAAAAAAGCTGGAAATGCCACGCCCATTTGATATATGATATACTAATTTTAAG
Organism: Lypha dubia; assembly: GCA_947311025.1. Taxonomy (NCBI): domain Eukaryota; kingdom Metazoa; phylum Arthropoda; class Insecta; order Diptera; family Tachinidae; genus Lypha; species Lypha dubia. The sequence goes on along the minus strand of OX371264.1, from coordinate 73,064,513 downwards.
ATTATTTTATCTAAAAGATTTTCATGAAAATTTGCACAGCATTGGCGACTCATGGCAATCAAATACGACAATAAAAAGTAAATGTAAGCACTCCACGCCCATTTCAATCAAATATATATTTTAAGATTCTTCAACTTAAGCGATTTTTATGCAGTTAAGCTCGATTCTAGAGTTGTTTTTAGCAGTACAAAAACGAATAAAAATACTCGGGTATTGCATTTGAATATAATTATCCTTCGGGAAAGTTGCAGACAAACGTACTAAATGTAGTATTTTAAAAACTGGAAGTGGTACCAAAAGTAAGGATCGGTGGAATTAAGGACTAATAAATGCTAAAAAAAAATAAATAACATCTTGTGAAAAGTTACATGTGAATCATTTCCGTGCAGGGCACCTGTCATCTCAAACTTCAGTCAATGTAATTGTGACTCGTTTTGTGTTTTTTTTTTTGGTCCTAAGAAACTTTCAAATAATACAAGTAATCAAACACTAAAACATGTTTCAATTAATTTTGTAATTGAATCAATTGCACATGTGATCAAAAATAAAACTTTCGAAATGATTTTCTTAGATTGTGTTTCAGTGATTAACATCGACTTTTCTCTTTGCAAAGACACCGTAAGAAGTAAAATAAGATTTCAATTATGAAAGCTGCAAATTCAATAAACTTTGTTGTTGAACTTCATGAAACCTTCGACGAAAATTATGTATTCAATTTCTAAAACTAAAAATATCAATTCCTCAAAATTTTTAGAAAAATATATATTTGATTAAATGTTTACTTGATTCAATTGCACTACTAAAAGTTGAATCAATAAAACTACGTTTAAATTTTAATTAAGTGAATTAATTGGTTTGTTGGCGGGTGTTGATAATTTTGATAGAAATAAAACTTTCTACCTTGCCAAGTTTTTATAAAAAAATCATACATTTTTTATAAGAATTAGAGGAAGGCAAATTAAACAATAATTTGACAGCATTTATTCTCAGTTTTATTTTTTCGCCCCCAAAATATTAATACCAAAAATTTAGAATAACTTTTATATTAACGAAAAGATTTATTTGAAGTCGTTTTTATATTTTAATAATTTTTTTCCGTTCCATTTTTTATAAAATGTTCAGTTTCTTTAGCACGATATCTAATCTGTCATTTTTTTCTTCTCATTTTACTGTTTTAAATTAGAAATATTTTCTAAAACACTCCACAAGGAAAATAATAATAAAACATTTTCAAACACCCTCCTGCATGAAAAGACATCAGAACAAAAAAAAAAAAAAAATTGCCAAATTTTGCATGGAAGACACATTAATTTTTATGCTTTGTGGTGAAGGGGGGGTGTTACAATGATAAACGAAAAAAAATTATGTTTTTGTGAATGCCCCCAAAAAACAAAATTAAACTACCACATTTACAATTTTCCTCCACAATTCAAAATTCATACAACCACATCCACATATACGAGGTATGTTGAGAAAAGACAGTAAATTTTAAAATACCGCGGGATACCCTAAATTGATTAGCGATTTTTTTTGTTTTGTGTTGGTACACTATTCCCTTTCTTTAATGTTAAAGTGGAGGGGCATAAAAGAAAAAGTCTATAAAAAAAATTGGATTAAATAATTTCCATAAAATTTTGTGTAAAAAATGGAATTAAGTGCTCCCAAACACTTTAAAAATACGTTGATTGTACTGTGAGTCAGAAAAATTGTTATAAATGATCAAGCTTTTAGCAGAAGGTTAAAAAAATGCGGTTGACGACGCGCGCCTTGGTCGTCGCAGCTCATCAAAAAACGATGAAAATTTTAAGAAAGTGAAGAAATTTGTTAAGGAGATTCGTCGAACTACTGTAACAGCAGTTGCTGAAATTTTGCGGAAAAAGCGTATGACAGAGAAATTTGTTTTGAAATTGCTGAATTTTGACCAAGAAAAACCGCCGTATGAGCACAGCTCAGGAATCATGCATATCGAAACCAAAGTCCGATCCCTTCAGTAGAAGTTTCCAGTGCAGCCAAGACCAAAAAATCGCCGATGGCGCAAAACACTTCTAACTTTTAGGCTGTAAGCACACCAACGAAAGATAAAACTGTTCTTTATTAAAACGACAACAAAACATTAAGGTGCTGTTTTCACAATACAGACAAATGACTTGTGTAGAAATTTTGTAGAATTTGAAAAAACTTAGTGGTTTTTACAAACACACTCTACTCAAAACAATTTCTAGTATTATAGAAATAAGGCCCTAATTGTGTAAACCACATCATCAAATTCATTAAATGACTTTCAAATATTTTGAAAATTTGTTTTGGCTTTTCATACAAATTCATCAATATACAAGCGAACCAACACTCAAATTTAAAAAATTTTATGAAAAATAAAAACAGAGTTTATATATATATATATAGGGTGTTTTTTATATATATGTATAGAGTTTCACAACTTTGAGTTTGCATCACTGCTTTGTTTGGGCACCCATATAACAGCTGATAGTTGCTTTTTGTTTAGTTTGTTTGGAAATTCAATTATGAATCGACTTACACCAGAGCAACGCGTGCACATTGTTGAAATTTTTAATCAAAATAATTGTTCTATTCGTCAAAATCATCGGGCAGCGGCCGCTACAATTGATTTACTCAAAGAAACTTTTGAACAAATAATTTCATGTAATGACCCAATTATTTGGCCACCAAGATCGTGTGATTTAACCCCATTGGATTATTTTCTTTGAGGTTATGTTAAGTCACTTGTCTACGTCGAACACCTGCAAATCAACATTCGAAGAGTTATCGGCGAAATACGCTCGCAAATGCTGTGAAAAGTTGTTGATAATTGATGTTGCAGATTGCGCCTTCAAAGCGCCATTCGTGAGAGCCACATGGCAGAAATCATATTTAAACATTAATTTCATAAAATTTTCTTTTCAATAAAGCCCGTTTCATTGATATTAAAAATATATTTATTTCCTTGTTTTATTATGATTTAAACTTGTGTCACTCTATAAAAAACACCCTTTACAAAGTTTTATCGTTGGTCTCTATATAAATTTCATATTTACACTTGGGGCCTAATCCTTATGCGAAAACTGACACCACACAAAACAACCGCAATGCTGTCTGTTGGACTTACCGCAAAACAACATTGGTTGCAGATAATACATTTGGTGTGATACAACATACCCATACAGATTAAGACAAAACAGACCATGCTGTGTGTGCTCTCTTATGATGAAACCCACAACAATTAAGAGAAGTGGAAAAAAAACTTTGTCGCATTGCTGTCTGATTACCTGTCGTCTTTTAAGACAAAAACATTTTTGTTTGTTTTTTTTTTTTTGGTTTGGGTGAACATCAAACAAGTGTGTACGAGTTAAGACGCCATCAACACAAACATGCCAAATAGCTGAACCTGTAAACTTTAGTTAAGACAGACGAGTCGACAAACGTAAAAAAACAAAGATATGTTCTTCTGTAACCCGCACAATTGAAAAAAGGAACTTATTTTTAGAACAGACCTCGTACACTCTCAAACACTCTTATGCTTAATTACTGTTATTGTGTGAGTTCAATTTTGTCATAAGGGTAGAATTTGGTTAGAATTTATTATTGTGGATGTATTAAAGCTGCAACAACGGCTTCGGCCTACGGTGGTGCTGTTGGTGGTGGTGGCTGTGGGTGGTTACAAAAGTTTAACTATAAATAAAATAGGAATTTTCATGGCACATCATTAGTAGAAATCAAAAATTCATCGTTTTTTTTTTTTTTTTTTTTTTTTTTGTGGGTTGTTATGGGTTACGATATAATGGGGAGCAGCCTTCATAAGTATGTATTTGGAGTGGTGTGACAAGCGTTGGAGATCTAAGAAAGCATATTAGGGAATTTTGCTTACGTTTGTTTGCTTTGGCTTGAAATGATAATTCTATATAAAAAAGATGGTGTGGGACGAAAAAGGAATTTTTAATACAAACTGTATATGTTTTTTGAAAGAATCTTTAAATCTATAATAATTTTTGATGGAATTTTAAAGAATTTCGGATTTGTTTTATCGAAATTTTAAATAAATTTTTGGAAATTTAAAATCACAAATCACTACTAAAATTGAAGTTATGAGTGAGCTTTCACGTTGTTACTCTGAATCACATTCACGGTTACTCACAATTACGATAAATCATTCATGAACGCTTGAATCACACGAATAACATTTGAATTTTAATAGAAAAATGTTTGTCAAATATCGATCGATCAGACAGACAAAAAGTCATATTTCGAGTTACAAGAAGACAGGTGTTGAAAATGTAGAGAAACGAGTAATTCTTTTACAGCTCTGGTATTATGAGTTTTTTTACGAGTATCTGTTCAGCCCCTCTAGTGTTAAGTAGACTCCTTAACTTTCTCTAATTTTATTAATTATTTTATATTGCCGTGAATTTTGATAACCCTAGATTTATAGGAGGTCTTTCAAGTAAAAGTAAAAAAACTTTCAGGTTCCATGAATTTATTTGACTCAATTTAAACGTAGAGTGGTTGATAGATATCGCTAAATTGCGTAGGGTGACGCCTTTAATGAATTAAATAAAGTGTACAGCATGTAAATGCTTTAACAAAATGTGGTTTGAAATATGATACGAAAATGTTCTCTTAACTCTTTGCATAAAATTTATTTGACATCGATTTGCTAACAGTCTTTTAAAATTATTTATATAACGAGTACCAATTTGCCATTCTAATAATTTAAATTTTATTATTTTATGCGTTTTGCGAAAGCTTTAATTTTCCTTTTTTATATTTTTTTGTTCAAAATTTCCTATTAAATTTGCTTTAATGGATTACTTGCAATTGAAGTGTAAAATTTTAATCTTCAGATTAATTTAACCACTCAACTCGAGCGCATGTAGCGAATGTCATGTGAAACCAACCTGTTTTCAGAGATTTTCTCTCTGTTTAAAATTTCAAATAAATTGTCAACATCAATTTACGATGTCCGTATGGTTTGCTTTGGTTGTTTGCTAGGCCGCTTTAAATGTCTGGTTGTTCGCATAATCTTTTTTAAATTAATTAAAAGTTGTTGTTGGCAAGTTTATTAATCAATTTAGCAAAAAAAAAAAACAAAAAAAAAAAATAGAAAGAATGTTGTTATATTTGAAGCGCAGCAAGGAAAAAATACTTGGAAAAAGTAGAACAGTGGAATGGATGGCAAAGAAAATTTTTTGAGAGAAAGCAATTACAAAAAATGTATATATAGAATTTTGAACACGATCTACGATCTTTTATATAAATATGAAGTGTTACCGATTAGCAATTATCTAATCAAACTTTGTAACAATAAAGCACTCAAGAGTTATAAGAGTCGCATATGAAATTATAATTAAATTAATGTGTAAATGTAAATTTATAATTTTTTTTTCTTCGTTTACTTTTACACATCACTGTCACTTTAATGCCAACATATTTATAAACGTCCATTTGACAAGCAGAGATGGAAAATATCTAACTTGTTTGCATGTCACTTAACCATTAATCTTGTGGAAGAGAGAGAGAGACATTTATTGTAACACTATTCATAATTCAAAGTAACTAAATGACAGTGTTTTAATAACAAGTTTTCTTTTACTTATGAAGAAAATGCGAGATGGTAATACACCCAGCACCCGTATTGCACAAAATCTGATTGCAAGGAAAAAGTTTGTGATATTTGAAATATAATATTTTTTAGCAAAATTAAAACTACATAAATTGCAAACGATTTAAATTTGAAGAAAAGTCATATTTGTATATAAGGATGGGATTTAACTACCGTTTAGTTACAAATCGTATTATCGGTAATAATCAAAAAGTAGCTCCATCAGGTGATCGGTTGTAGCTGGGTTTAATTTAATCATGTTATTATCAATTTCCAATAATTCTTTAAACTATATTGTTGTTTAACATAATAACTATTGTATTTTGCAAAACAGTATAGGCAAAAAATTTCCGTTTTGATGAAACAAATATATCTTAAATATGATCCTAATACAATCATAATATAGTTAAAGTCTATCATAAGTAACACGATTATAAATGGTGCACAATGTTTCTGCTAGAACATTGTATTATATTCTATTAAATTTTTATCAACTATCAAATTATGTTTGGCATAACCAGACTACTATTAAAACATGTTATGTTATTTATAACATGTTTCTATATGATTATTCTATATGAATATAATGTTTCTAATTGAACATAGTTTTATACAAAATGATACAATAATAATAATAATAATAACTAGTGATCAGGTGAAGCAGCTGTGTAATATGAAATTTAAATGCCCCATGAATAATGACCTAAAACTTTATAATGGCTCCAAAAATTAAATGGCCATAAACCAAAAATTTAAACTTTCCCCAAAATATGAAAAACCGGCCCAAAAATATTTAATTTTGTTTTCAATGTAAAAAGTTTACGGACATTTTTCAATTTGGGACCTTTTTTCAAGTATAAAAAATAGCCGCAAGCTTTAGGAAAAATGGCCCTAAACTATAAAATAATAAATGAAAAATGGCCCTAAAAAATAGAAAAAATGGCCCCAAACTATAAAATAATAAATGAAAAAGGGCCCTAAAAATAGGAAAAATGGCCCCAAACTATAAAATAATAAATGAAAAATGACCTAAAAATAGGAAAAATGGCCCCAAACTATAAAATAATAAATGAAAAATGGCCCTAAAATATAGAAAAAATGGCCCTAAACTATAAAATAATAATTTAAAAATGGCCATAAAAAATAAAAAAATTGTCCCAACAAATTAAAGCTTCTCAAATCCGCAGGCAATGAACATGTTGTTTTGCATTTTGTTCAGCAATACATCAGCTTTAAATGTCTGTGCATTATTATCAGACATTTTTCTTAAAATAAACATTGTAAGCTTTAATATTCTAATTATAAGAAGAAATACGGACATGTTCTGTTCTGTTCCCTATCAAAAATAAAGTGAATAAATTGAAGGGAAAAGTGAAAAAAATCATGGGAAAAAAATTATTCACGATAAGGGGAATTTTTGAAGTAAACATTTTTTCACGTTATTATTTTGGACTGAATAATGATTTTTTTTTCATGGGAGTTGTTTATGATTGCAATTACCGGAAAAGGGAAAAAATTACGAGGGAAAAATTTTTCCCAATAGGGGTGAATAAATGAAATATGGCCCTCAAAAATAGAAAAAAATGGCCCCAAACTATTAAATAATAAATCAAAAATGGCCCTATACTATAAAATAATAAATCAAAAATGGCCGTAAACTATAAAATAATAAATGAAAAATGGCCCCATATAAAACTTTTGGGGCCATTTCTCATTTTTGGTTTTGGGCCATTTTACATGAAGCCAAATTTTAATGTTGCTGTTTATTTGTATCGCAAAAAAAGCTATGCTTGTAACAATTAAGTGAATTAAGTAAACTTTTAACCAGATTGAACTTATTCGTACATAGAAGCCGAGTTTTCGACTTTCATAATTAAAAAAAACCATCTAGATAATTTTTTCGACAAACTTAAATTTAATATTTAGAAATTTTATTTCTCCTACTTTTATTATTATTGAAAAGAACGTAATATTGTTTCCGCAAACATTTCGTATTTTCATTAAACTGTTTGTTTTTGATAAATTAAAATATGTTTGCCATAACAATTTCAACCGTTGAAATTAATAATATTGTTTAGCATTGCCTAAACGTATACATATTTAACATTTTTAGATTTAAGATTTGAACAACTTATTGATGTTTCAATTTAAAATTGAAGATTCAATATATAATAAAAACTACAAAAAAAAAAAAAAACTATACTATTATTGCAAAGAACATAACATAGTTGTAATTAATTATATGTGTTTTTCTAGATATAATATATTATTATTAAATAAAAAAACGAGCTCTAAAACAAATTTAATATGAGAAATAACACATTGAAAATATTCTGTAAATTGTGGCCCGGGTGTAAAAACAAGGCCAATAGAAATAATGATTAAATAGAAAAAGCTCCTAACGTAAAATAAATATTGTGAATGTCATGATGAATTTCACATGCTATTTGCTGATGGCAATGAACAGTAGTGTGGTAAAGATTTAAAATTTTTATTAAGCAACTCTAAACTTAAAAGACTTTTTTTTTTATTAAACTTTAGTTTGCTTGTCCCTTTACATTTGTTACTTACTTTTGCTACATTCCTTCACAACTTATAATTGTATGTCAGGCATTCTTTGTTTGAGTTTTAAAATTTTTATTTAATTTTATTTTATTTCTCGAAATTTTGCGTATAAACTATTTTTTAACTATTTTTTCTTTCAATTCGTTTTAGCAAATACTTGACATTTGTCTAAAGCCACAATTCATAGAAGACAAATAGTTATAAATTGTTTAAAAAAAAGTTAAATGGATTGGTGTGTGGTGTGTGTGTGTGAAAAACATTTGAATGTTTCTAAATGTGCGATTGTGATTTTAAGTGTTTGCATTTGAGATCGTAAATCTCATGTGAGACCTCTATCAAAATCTTGGCAATCGCTGTGCTGTGCCTGTAATGTCATGTTGTTTAACGCCTATAATCTATTACGCTGACATGCTTTGAAAGTGTTTTGTTTTGTGCTTTACTTGTAAAAAGCTGAGATTTAAGTGAAAAATACTATAGTGTTTTTTTTTGTTTTTTTTTTGTTTTGAGAAATTAACCCACTAAAAACCATAGTTTTCATATTTAAAACATTAAAAAAGAAGCGAGCAGGTAAAAACCTTCATGTTTTCAATGATAAACGATTTTCCAATATGAGTGATATGATTTCTTAAAAAAAAGCACACTCTTATTGTTAAGGAAATTCAAAAGTTTTTTTTATTTAATGTGAAGTACAATCGATACAATTAAGCTTGAACTAAAACGTCATTCAAATGGCCTCCACGACTTGTTCTGCAGGAACGAAATCGATGAACCCAATTTTCGAGCACTTTTTCCACTAAATCAAATCGTATGTCATGAATGACAGGTTCAATATTGACTTGTAAAGCTTGAAGAAAGTCTGGTTTATTTCGAAAGTGTAATGACTTCAAATAACCCCACAAGAAGCAATTTAATGGTGTTAAATCACAACTTCTTGGAGGCCATTCAATATCACAATTTCTTGATAAAAGTGGGCCTCATCGGAGAAGATGATTTTCTTTAAAAAAATCGTTATCGTTTTCAAGTTGCACCAAGGTAAAATCAGCCAATTCACGACGTTTACGGTGGTCCAATGGCATCAGTTCTTGATGCAAACCCAAATCCTTTCTCAAAATCCCCCAGGTTGTGGTTTGAGACAGTCCCAATTGTTGAGAACGTCTTGGAATCGACAAATTGCGGTCTTCAGCAACACTTGCCTGAACGGCAGCAATATTTGCATTACTTCGAGTGGTTCTTTGTCTTATTGGCACTTGAACATTATGTAAAGAAAATATAGGCTTAAAATTTTCAACAATTCGACGAATAGCGAGCACACTTGGACGATTATTACGACCACAAAACTACAAAGGCGCACGAAAAGTTTCAATTGGGGAACGATTATTTTGATAATAAAACTGAATAATTTATAAAAGTTGTTCTTGCAACGTCACTTCAAAATCATATCATCCCTATTGGAAAACCTTATATTAAGCCATCGATTTGCATTAAGCACTAGTAATTGGTGCTGAGAGCTGATCGGCGAAGACTTTTGCTGATGAGATCCTATTAAATTCTTTTATTACTAACAGTGAGTGTTTCCCCCGCTAACTACCCAACAGCAAACTCAGTATGCCCGTATCTCTTTTCACTTTTGCTGCATCAATTAAATGACCTTTCCTGACCCTTCTCACCTAATCTACCTTTCCTACTCTTCTTCCTACATGTATTACATTGAGACCAGATCAGGACCCAACTAGACTGAAATCTTTTTTCATTTCACAGAAACCTGCTAACTTAATCTTACCTATGAGAACGCAGGTCGTGCTCTCAAAACATAAGGGTGTCAGTTCAACTCTCCTTATAGTTAATTATTATTTTTACTTTTTAATATTTTCCAGCTTCTTAAATTCTTTCTTAATTTAATTAATGTATTTGGAAAATTAAGTTCAAAAAATTTAAGCTGAAAATAAAAACAAACAAATGTAATATTTTAAATTATTCGTAAAAAGTTTATTCATTTTGTTAAATTTACCAGTCAGTCCTCTTTTTTAAATCCTAAATCTTTCTGTTTATCATAATAATAAAAAAATGGTTACCTAGAGTCCTAGAAACCTAAATATTTCTTTCTTCTGCCAAGCTAGCAAAAATGTATCCCAACAAAATGTCAGTTTTGAAAAATGAGTGAATTTAAAAAAAAAATCACCTGCTTTCTTTTTATTACAAAAAAAAAAAAAATTGCAAAAAGAATACAAGAAAATTGTATGTAACATGAGGTGGCCCACATTTTCTTTTCACAACGAAAACATTCATTCAAATTAATTTGCATACTAACTAACACATGCTTGTTTTGGGACTCAAAATCTAAACTGACATTAACAAAGTGTCAGTTTAGGTTGATACTATTCACTCGTCTTTAAGCTTTAAATAAATGTGTACCTTTTTACTTTATTATTTTTTTTTTGTTTGTGTCAACACAAGACCTTTACAATTTGGTTGTTTTTTCCTTTTTCAGCTTTCTATACATCCTGTTCTAGTTACCCGTATACCTGACATATAATACACACATTATCCTTAGACACATATGCCTGCTGCTAAAAACTATTGTTTAGCAAGAATTTCTCTTAATCATGCCTGGGTAACAAATTGTCTACCTTTCGCATTTAGCTTAAGGCGCAAAAAAAAGAAAAAAGTAATTTTATTTTAGTAATCGTCATGCCTTAACAAAAAGCTTGATATAAATGACTGCTAAAATACTACTGCTTGCTAAGCTTTACACCTTGATTTTGGTGGTACAAAAGGTACAAAAAAAAAAAACCTAGAAAAAAACGAGTCCTTTCTCTTGTTTAAACTACAATGAGTATGAATTATTTTTCTCCTTATTATTAGTAATCCTTTATTATGTTTTTAAGCGGCGTCCCTACCCTCTTTAATTTTATTTGCATACATATGTTTCTTTTTATTATATACGAAATATTTTAGAAACACCAGCTGCCTTAAACAGGTCATTAGACAGGATTAATGGGCATTTAAATTAAATTTATATTAATCTTTATTTCTAACGAAACTTGAGATAAGGAATGCCTGTATGTGTGGATGTGTTTTTGTGTGTGTGTTTGTTTGTAGGTGTGTCCCTCCTTTAAAAACTACTTTTCCATTTTAATAATTTTCATATAAATTTATTTAAATTAACTTTATTTTTATTCTTCTCTACTTTCAGGTATGTGTTTTAATTGTTATTAATTGTTTGAAGGTTAATATCATAATGGTTATGGAAATTGATCATCATTATAGTTATTCTACCCCCCGAACCCACAAAAAAAAAAAAAAACGGAAAGGAAAATTAAGGTAAATAGCTTTTTGACATAATGTTTGGAAAAACCTCACATTAAGGTGGAAGTCACTATTTGTATTGTGAAATCTTATCTGACGACTGCCAATAAATCAAAAATATGTATATTATTTTTATTATTAATCAAATGAGAATTTTAAATTACTGTTGTTAAAATAGCGATGCTAAATTACTCGTTTTAGTAGAGTCTATTACATGATAATAATTTTATTTGTATGCTTTTCATTTCTAAAGGTCACCAATTTGAGTTTTCTATATATGAATAGTTAAAACAGTAGCATATTTAATCGGTTAACCATTATTCCGTTAACCGATCAATTGCTAGCCAATTAGCAGTAAAGTCAGTAATCTTGTAAAAGCGTTTGAGCATTTTTTTAATTATATCTTTCACCGCGTATATACATAAAGTGCGTGATTTTTGAAAACAGGACTCTAATGATGACATAATAAATATTTATTTCTGTGCTAATCGAGTAATCACTCGCTTATTTAATATAGGTCTTAGCTTAGTGGTTTAGTAATTGGTTAGTTTTGTATGAATTGTCTCACTGATTAGTAAATAATTTCTACCAAATAATTGATTTCAATAAATAAAAATTCATTACCGATTAACGATTAACCGATTCAATATCTGAAATTATTTAAGACTACAAAAGAAATTTTTACTTAAGTTTTAAACAATATTGAAAAAATATATGACAAAACTTTAGCATATATTCAAACTATTTTGGAGCAGTTTGCGATAGAAAACCGTTGAAAAAACTAAAAATTTCTAATCAAAATTATTAACAACTGAATGAGAATTATAACGACAGCAAGATAATTAAAAATTTGCCCTCAAGAAACTTATCAATACAAGCCAAATTACTAAAACTCAAAAAACTGTAAAGTAAATCAAAATATTCGAATAAAATATTGCGAAAAAAATGTTATATTCGATTAATATTCGTAAAGTTTTGTATAAATCACAAATCGTTATATGATATATTTTTGTTTTTGATAATAAAAGGTTTTCCAATAAGAGTGATAAAGTTTCTTTAAAAAAAAATCACTTATTGTTAAGGAAATTCAAAAGTTTTTTATTTAATGTGAAGTACAATCGGGACAATTAAGTTCTAAGTAAAACGTCATTCAAATGGCCTCCACGACTTCTTCTGCAGGAACGAATTCGATGAACTTAATTTTCGAGCACTTTTGCCACTAATTCAAGTTTTATGTCATGAATGACACGTTCAATATTGACTTGTAAAGCTTGAAAAAAGTCTGGTTTATTTCGAAATACCAATGACTTCAAAAAACTCCACAAGAAATAGTCTAATGGAGTTAAATCACAACTTCTTGGAGGCCATTCAATATCACAATTTCTTGAAATAATCGAATCTCTAAACTTTGCTCGCGAAAATTCAATTGTTGCATTTGCTGTGTGACACGTAGCCCCGTCTTTTTGGAACCAAATGTTGTCAAGATCAACTTCTTCCAATTTCGGCCATAAAAAGTTGATTATCGTCGATCTATACCGCTCCCCATTGACAGTAACTGTGCTACCCGCTTCATTTCGAAAGAAGTACGGACCGATAATTCCACCAGACCAAAAACCATACCTAACTGTCAATTTAGGTGAATGTAATGGTTTTTCATGAATAATTTGTAGATTTTCTTCGCACCAGAATCGACAGTCTTGTTTATATACCGTACCTATCAGATGAAAGTGAGCCTCATCGAAGAAGATGATTAAATGGCAAAAGCGCACGAAAAGTTGCAATTGGAGAACGATTATTTTGATAATAAAACTGAATAATTTGTAAACGTTGTTCTTGCGTTTATCTCTCCATGCTGAAATTGTAAAAACTACTGAAGACAATGAAAAACAAATGACAGATCATGACATATTACAAATGACCGTAACGTCACTTCAAAATCATATAATCCCTATTGGAAAACATTGTATTATTCGACAAGAATTTTTCGAATAACATTTTTATAATTCTAGAAAAAAACCAAATTATTAAAAATAAAATACATTCGATTAATATATCTTTGTTCCTTTAATAACCAAATCGTAAACATACGACTAAAAGCATTCGAATTAAGTTACTATAGTTTAAAAAAGCAATACATGAAAATATTCGAATAAAATTGCTTGGAAAAAAATATTATCAATTTATATTAGAACATTTGTACTTTACCGTATACACATGTAAAACACATCGTAAAATTAAATTAATTTTAACAAAACTGTTGGATGAAAATTATTCAAATAAAATTATTAAAAAAATGTAATATGTTCGATTAGTATTCAAAAATTGTTCTTAAATTCTATAAATTACAGATCATAAAATTAAATTTATTTGAGTAAAAACTGTTCGAAAATAGATCGAATAAAATTATTCGATATATATGATGTTCGATTAATGTCTGAAGATTTTATGTTTATTCCTATAATAACTTTTACATAATATAAAATTGTTTTGAAAAAAAAATTATTCGAAAAAAATCAATTCAAATATAATTGTGTAGGTTAATCGAATAGCATTTATTCGAGTATTTTATCAATTATTAAAATTAAGTTGCGAAATTTATTTGAATACAATTTATAGTAATTTGCAAATAATAACAATCAAAATGAAATTATTCGAATCAAAGTTGTTCGATATAGTTGGTATTCGATTAATATCATAAAATTCCATGTTTATTCCTAAAAACATTCAAATGTAAAAAATATTTTCGAGTAACAGTTATTCGAAAAAAAAAACTAATGAATATAAGACTAGTGTAAATTTAATCGAGTTTAAATTAGTCAAATAATATTTTTTAAACATCAATTATTTAAGTTGAGTCACGCGAACAAAAGTTAATCGAATAAATTTTATGGAAATTTGAAAATTGCAATCAAAATTAAATTATTCGAAAAAAAATTACACAATATATTTCCGTTGTCGATAAGTATTCGAAAGTTTTATAATTCCATAAATAAAATGAACGTTAAATAACATTTAATTTAGTAAAAATTATTCGAAATATGTAATCGATTAATATATAATTGTATAAAGTTAATCGAGTAGAAATTATTCCAAAAAATTTTTTTTATTAAGTTAAATCACGTTATTTAAGTTAAATCACGTCAATAAAAGTTATTCAAATAAAATTTATAGGAATTTGCAAATTACAATCAAAATAAAATTATTCGAATAAAGTTATTCGATATATTTTGGTTTTCGATTAATATTCGAAAGTTTTATAATTATTCCCATAAATAACTTGAACGTAAAATAAAATTGTTTTTAGTAAAAATTATTAAAAAAAAATCTAATCGATTATAGGATAATTGCGGAAAGTTAATCGCGTAGAAATTATTCAAATAAAATTTTTCCAACATCAATTATTTAAGTAGAGCGGTAGATCGGCTTACCATATACAACATACAATATGCATGAAAGAACTAAAAATATCGTGTTGTTGACTTCATTCCGATATTTGGCGAAATACTTCACCAGATCTTGCTATTTTGAAGACCTAAGAAGGTATTTCGAACCTTTTTTCAATCATATCTGCAGTGCAACAACATTTGTGACATTTTGGTAGATATTGACTGTACTTAAATATTTTGCATTAAATATTTTTTCAAAAAACATCATGGAGTGCCAAAATCTGTTTTGTTAATTTAGTGATCTGTACAAGAAATGGAAAACTAAAAATTTAACTTCTTTTTAAAAGGCTTCACAACTTCTTGTCAAATAGGAGACTATTGCTGGCAAGTGATATGCAGTAACGCTGAATACAGATTACGGGTTCAATTCAAAAATCATGTGTGTTTTCTTCATCGAAAAAAAAAAAACAAAAAAAACTGTATTCGGTTGATGTTAAAAATCATCTATAATCAGGGCAAAGAGGTTATCGATAGTTTTCGTCAACTTGTTTTTTTGTCAACCTAAAAGCGGAAAATACTAAGAAGAGCCTGCAACATCAACAACTTTTTTAAATTGAAGTCTTTTAAACTGGTTTGAGAGATTCATATTTTGATGCATTAAATTAATGTTTAATTTAAATTTCTTTAGTTGTCACAATGCTGTCGTAGTCTTTTCCAAATAATTCATTTATTATGTTTATGTTTAACTAACTTTTCTTTAATATTTAAAAACACCTGCATTGACATTAAAAAAGAAAAATTTATTTAATTATTGTTTGGAATAAAAACACTTGAAAAAACAAACACACATAAATAATACAGACAAATTGCTTTTCGTAGAACAAACAACTTTCTTTACATTTGGCTCTTCTTTAATCACAAAAGCTCTGTTAATAAAAATATTTATAACAAACAAATATAAATTTCGAAACAAAAAAAAAATTAAATAAAAATATATATTAAATATATAGAAAAAGAAAGAAAGAAAAAAAAAAAACAAAATATAATTCGTAAAGCTTAAACCACAGGATATTCTTGTATGGCAGTTATGCCACAAACATAAAATCCCTTTAAGCAGCAAAAGATATCAAGCTGTTTTCTTTGTTTGGAACACACCTACAAATTAATTTTTTCGTTTTGCCACAAGTACATACGTATGTACGTAAAGTGTGACTGTGTGCGGTTAAAAACATATTTACCTTTCTTTATTATTAAGACAAGTAGTATTAGTGGAGGGAGTTTAGGTTTTGTTTGTTCTACAGGGTGTCCGCCGGGAAGGTATACTAACTACTTTGTTTGTTAATAATTTTTGATTAAATGAAAGAGATCTTATATTGAAAAATTTTTTATTTAATGTCGGCAATTATGTATGGAATACAATATCCGCCTCTGTTAGCCTCACAAATGCGACCCCTTTTGAGCACATTTTCTATTACATTCGTACACATTTCACGCGGTATTTCATTAATTTCATCACGAATATTTTGTTTGAGTTGCTCAAGTGTTTCTGGTTTGTTTGCATAAACCTTGCTTTTCAGATATCCTCACAAAAATAAGTCCGGAGCATTCACATCAGGCGACCGTGGAGGCCAATCAACATCACCATTTCTTGAAATAAATTGTTGTGGAAAGAGGTCTCGCAGTAATTTCAGCGATGTGGTGGGACCGTCTTGTTGATACCGCGTGTTAATCAAGCCCAAAGCATGCCGTTGTGGCGTTAAAAAGTTTTCAATCATATCAACCGATACGCCGTTTTCATTTTCAAAGAAGTAAAATCCAATGATTCCTTGTGACCAAATTGCACACCATACTGTTACTTTTAATGGATGCGAAGGTGACTGATGAATAATTTGACGGTTTTCCATTGCCCAGAACCGGCTATTCTGTTTATTCACACATCCATTGAAATGAAAATGTGCCTCGTCATTCCTTATGATTTTTTCATGAAAATCGGGGTTGTCATGGGCGAGCTGTAACATCCTATTGGCATATGTACGTCGTCTTAAATGGTCTTGTGGAAGAAGCTCTTGTGTCAACTGAATCATAAATGTAAACAAATGCAAATCATTGTGCAAAATTGTGACCAGATTTGTTCTTTGAAGACCAAGCACGGCGTCGAATTGGGGTTCATAGATTGTTTTGAACACTTTCTTTTTGAGCAGCAGTAATGGTTTCAGCCGATCTTGCAGTACGTTGTGTGGTCCATGCTTGGGCCTATCACCTACAGACCCTCTATCTTCGAAATCATGCACTACACGATAAATAGTGCGTTTTGTTGGCACGTTCTTTCTCCCAAATATTTCACGTAACTTTCTGATCGTCACAGTAATCGATGATTGATTTCGATAAAATATTTTAACGATTAAAACACGTTGGTTTATCGAATATTTTTCCATAATAAATTTGCCACATGTCTACTTCACGACTGCCGAATATGAACTGTCAAGACTAATGTTTACCAAAATGGCGGCAAAACAAAGTAGTATACCTTCACGGCGGACACCCTGTATATAAAATACAAGTGTTTACATAAATGCATATCTACATAGATATATAGTTGTATATGTACATATGTATGTGTTGGTATAGATGACAGTTTAATATAATATGTCATCGTAATACAATAAAACGTAAATAATATTTGACCATATAATTTTTTTTTTGTGGTTGTGCCTTTATTGTCCTATTTTCTTCAATGACAACTTATAACGACTTACAGCAGACAGACGGACAGGCGGTAAAATAAACAGACAGACAGTCAGACGGATTAATATGTTTTATTCGTTTGTTTGTTACAAAAGCAACGTACAAACAAACGTATAAATATTTGAAAGAGTGTGTATTTTTTATATAAATTATTATAGAAATTTATGTTGTTTTGGATTAATGTCAAAATATTATACAATATGTTTGTTTGCTGGAGACAACAAACACTACTACACTACACTGTTTATCTGTCTGTCCGTCTGTCCTTCCCTCAGTCGTTATTTATTTCTATTCATACGTTTGTATAAATAAATAATAAACGAAGAGTCAAACTCTCCAAGGAGCTCGAGTGTGTTAAAATTAAAAAGAAGACAAAAAAAAAAAACTTTTATAAAAATATTTAACTTGTCAAGAGGCTACAATTGGATTAAGAACACAAAGACGTCAAGATATTCAGAGAGACGGAGAAAAAACGACAGGCTCTTGAATTTGTTATATAAGTATTGTTTTTTCGATTTTCATGAATAACCGCTTAACAACATATTTTTGTTAATTTTTAATTGTTGTTTAATATATAACAATTAAATCGATTGAAATATTTTTGCTGTATTTCGTTGATTGCTAATGCCAACTTACAGTAGATTCTTAAATGTTTGAAACAAATGAAAGATCACAGTTGTGTTAAAAAAAACTTATATTAACAACATAGTTTTGCTTTTGCTTTTATAATTCACAGTTTACTTTCAATTTATGGTGTTTTCTTTTCTACACACAAAATGGCACCTTATTGAAAGGTACATATATAAAATGTCTTGCCAACCTTGTAATAATGCAGCTTATTATTTCACTAGAACTGAACACAACTTATGAAAGAGTGGAACGCCCTGTTTTCAATAGCTGACAGCTAAGTTTTACAGGGCACTATCAACAGTGTAGATTTTTACGGGGCAAAAAGTGCAATGCCTTCCACCCCTAGTGAGGGCAATTTTTTTAGAATCAAACACACTGCCCTTTTAGAGAGCAAAACATTTTTAAGAAACGAACACCAAAGTACATTTTCTGCATGGAGATGTGGCATTTTTTTGTAAAAAAGAAAACACCATTAATTTTAATTAAGTTTTATTTAGTTTCAACTGCCGCCGTGATTTTCAGTGAAGATGTAAAATTAAACAGCTCCGATGATGAGACCGTGTTTGGTCATGAAACATCATGATGTTAGTTCAGCCTCTTGCGTAGGAAAACTATTTTTTGTCTGTTCAATAATTACGAGCTTCCCGAAGTTGTCTTTCTAATAAAGAAATAGTTTTTAGAAAACATGTAAGAGTGGTATATTCGGCTGTGCCGAATATTATATACAATCACATAGGTTTATTTATTTGATTTTTTTTATATATAGGGTGTTTCTTATAGAGTGTAGCAACTTTGAGTTGGCATCACTGCTTTATTTGAGTACCCATTTAACAGCTGATAGTTGCTATGTGTTTAATTTGCTTTGAAATTTCATTATGAATGGACTTGCACCAGTGCAACGCGTGCAAATTGTTGAAATTTTTAATCATGATATTTAATCTATTAGTCAAAATCATCGTGCAGCGGGCGCTACAATTGATTTACTCAAAGAAACTTTAGATGAAAAAATAATTTCACGTAATGGCCCAATTAATTGGCCACCAAGATCGTGTGATTTAAGCCCATTAGGTTATTTTCTTTGGGGTTAAGTTAAGTCACTTGTCTTCGTCGATAAGCCACAAACAATTGAACACCTGGAAATCAACATTCGAAGATTTATCGGCGAAATACGACCGAAAATGCTGCGAAAATTTTTTTAAAATTTTTGTTCAGGATTGCGCCTTCTATGCACCAGCCGTGGCGGTCACATGACAGAAATCATATTTAAACATTAATTTCATAAAATTTTCTTTTCAATAAAGCCCGTTTCATTGATATTAAAAATATATTTTCTTGTCTTATTATGATTTAAACTTGTGTCACTCTATAAGAAACACCCTTTATTTATGGAGACGCAAAAAAATTATTTAGAATCCCGGGTTTTAAAGTGGCCGGAAAATATTAGCTGTAACACTCTAATCCAAATATACTTATTTAATATATTTTCCAATTTATCATTTCATATTCCAAAAAAAAAATTCTATTTTCGATTACTGGCCAGTTCCATCCTTAAAAAAAGATGGTATTTTAATGAAAAAAAAAAGAAAGATACATACTATTATTAAGTATATATATACAACACAATTTAATTTAATTTAATTTAATTTAAGCCTCAGCAGCACTGCTGCAGTGTGTTGTAATCTAGTCCCGATGATTCAAGATTCAATAGTGGAATAGTGTCAAATATTTAATCAAATAACTGAACCGATATTGTGATTTTGCTGATTTTCAATACGAATCCTCTTAAAAGAAATCTTGGGACAACACTTTAAAAGCCAAATATCTACCCCTTCTGGTAGCTTCAAAAAACTGATTTCACGGACAGACAACAGACGGACAGATGTGCAGACGAACATGGCTCATTCAACTTCGCTTTCTTTATGTAACCAAAAAATATATATCCTTTATGGCTCTCATATGAATACTTTGGAAATTACAAACGGAATGACAAACCAATAATATCGTCACAATTTTTGGTGTAGGGTATACAAATTTAATTATACGAACTTAAATTTTAATAATTAATTGTTAAAGATCTATTGATGAGTTGGCATTAGCAACCCACAACAAATAAATACAATTTTTGAAAACTTGAATTATTGATGTTTAACTAAGTTATTAAAATATTTTTTTGGACTGAGATTTCATGAGTTTGTTAAGGTCTTCGAAAAATCCACAAAAACCTTTTACATTTTTTTTTTTTTATTAGGACCAGCACTCAGGGGATGACCCCTACGTATGCAGTGCATTATACTGGAACTCACGGAGAGGGATAGGGAATTTATTAGACTTAACTCTTTTACAACTCTGCTTTGAGCGTTATGTTAATTTTTAAGGCAGTGTTGAGGCGCCTTCGGTGTTAAGTAGACGCATTAACTTTGTTAAGCTGTATTAGCAGGCATTTTATTAATTGTTTTAATTCGCCGATGTTTCTGGTAACCGAAGAAGGAGGGCGACGTTTTGTACATTAGCTTGGAACAGCATCAATCGCTGTCGGAACATGTTTAAGTGACCAGCGCTACGCCTTCATCACTTAAATAGTCCGACAACAATTAATAGAATGTCTCGCTAATGTGCATTAGAGAAATTAATAATGTTAAGTGACTTGCTCTGGCCAGGGTTTGAATCCAGGCCCCAAGTCATCGTTTGCTTAGTAGTCAACGCGCTAACCACTTCAACCAACGCCACCCTCATATTGGACTCAAATGTTGCTCCCCCGAAATAGTGATTATTCTCATCTTAAGGTTGATATTTTTTTAATCTTCTGGCTGCAAACAAATTTAACACATACGCAGCTTTTCATAAAAACCATAAATTTCTTTTCCTTACAGAACTCACACTTTTTCATGTCTACGCATAAAATTTTACTCAAGCATAATAACTCCTATATTGAGTTTTCTTTGTTTTACGCAATCCAGAAACCAAATAAAAAAATCATGCATGTATATGGAATATTACATCAGTCAAGATGTTTGTTATTCTCCTCAAGTCTTAATCGAAATTGTAATAATGTTAAGATAAATAATTCTACAGTTGTCATCTTACAGTCGGCATTATAAAGTTTTTATATAAACTTACTTACAGCACAAGCTTTAATCTCATTATGATCAGTGGTGTCACACAATACTTACAGCCAGTCAAGATTTAAAGCGGAAAAAATCATATGGAATTTTAATGTTAATTTTGTTTTCATTCATTCAGAAATGAAACTCTTCAAAACCAAAAATATTTTTTGAACCAAAAACATGAAAAAAAATTAATAAGGTTTGACAGAATTTTATATGCTACGAGTACTTCCTTGGCAACTTATTTAATCCTGTTAAGACATGAAAAAGTGTTTAAAGGTGAATAATTAGCATGTAAAACAAAGACTGTCAGCAGTATTTTTAGTTTAGTGCAAAATATGCCATAAAAATTTCTCATATTTTTGTTTTGGCAATTTTTAAATTTTCCCAAATTCTTGGTTTCCTAATTTTTTTTTCTTTTTTAGGCGGTTTTTTTTTCGTTTAGGCTATTTTTCTAGTTTCAATGATTTGTCAACTTATTTTTATTTTTAGCGACTTTTGATTCTGTTTTTATATATTGGGATTATTTCTTTTGGCGATTTTTTTTTATCATTTAAGCGATTAAAACTTATTTTTCATTAATCGTTGCCTTTTTTTCTGAAATCCTGACAATACAGCGAAAATTTCGTTTTTCTTGTAGTTAAAGTGATGAGCTAAGTGACAATTACGTGAATGAGTTAATAAGCGAAACGGTCACTTAGACGACAATCTCGCTTACCTTGTCGTCAATGATTTCTTTTTAATCACAGAGCAAACTTTATTTTAATATTTTCAATATATACATAAGTTTTCTTTATTATTTTGTTTCCGTTTCATTTAAATCAATGGTGAGTCCTCCCTCCAATCAAACCCTGAGTCCTCAAGGGTTCATACGTTAAAGAGCCGTGAGAGTGGCAGCGCAACCTACAACATCGATAATAAGACCTCAATATACTGCTTTACTTGAGTACTTAACGAGAAACATCGTCGCCCATATGAAAAAAAAAAAAAATCACAGAAAACAAAATGTAAGACATTGTCGTCCAACTTGTCATCTACGAAGTGGAATTAAAGACTATATGTTCAGCTCCTTTTGTCGTTAAAAAAAATTCATGGAAGCTAAAAGGTTCGACAGTTTCGTTTATATTATTCTTAATAAAATTAGATTGAGGACAATATGTAAGATATTGTCAATGATATTGTCGTCCACAACTTTATTTAAAACAAAATATAAAATATTTTTGGCATTTTTAGTCCCAGAGATTGTTCCTTGTTTTATGCTATTAAAATTTAATAAGGACACAATGTAGGACATTGTTGTCTATATTGTCCTCGACAAAGTTTGATTCCAAACCAAATTTAAGACATTGTTTTTGCTTATATCCTACATATGTATGGAGCTTTATGGTAAACACAATGTATGACATTGTGGCGAATATTGTGTTTCACATAATTGGATAGCGGACATAATGGAAGACATTGTCACTCATTTTGTCCACCACAATTTTACAAAAAAAAATTTATTTTATTATTACGAATAAACGTAATTATTATTTGAACTTTATTAATGTATAAATGAGAAATTATTTTTAAAAAAAAAATTACAAAATCAAACACGTTATCGCTTATGTTGTATTCAACAAAAATGGTTGTAGGACAACTGTCGCTTATACTGTCTGCTTATGCCCTCGTCAAGGGTGGTTAATAGATAATAACATCCAAAAAATTCTTCGCTCGGATTGTTGAGGATTTCTAATGAATTTTCGATTATAAACCCTGATCGAAAAGGAACAGAAAAGTCGTACAACATTCGCCGACCACAATTGAAGGCATTCTGGCCAATTGAGTAGAACAATTATCGATCGATCTTATAGTGATTTTATTTTACGTTGAGAAAAGTAGAGAATTTACAGAAGCCATATTGTGCGCTTTGCTAATATTTGAGACAATTATTGCCGCTTCATTAATGTAATTCAATTTTGCAAAAACTTTAAGCACTTTTCTTCTACGAACTCTGAGACACTCTGTAGCAATAAATTAATTTGTCATTAACAAATCAATATTTATTATAATAGTTTTTGCAACACATCTCTTAGAACAAAGCGAAATTTTAATTTATTTCTTTTCCATAATAGATTCACTACTTAATTTTTTCTGCTGCTGAAAGTTTTCTTTTTTTTCCTTTTTTCTCATCAAACTAAAAGCGGGGTCATTCAATTTCAATTTCAATAATTGTTTGCCCGAATAATTTCTTTCAATTTCTTTGCTGATTTAACGATATCGGGGATGGTGTTTGGCATTGGTGGTAGTTTGACGTTCGTTCGATGTTTGTATTTATGAATAATTTCCGGCAATTTTCATTAACTATTCAATAGTTCTTTAAAAGAACATTGGAGTTTGAAGGAAAAAAAAACATATTGCAAGTTTACGGATATTTTGTTAAAGGAAAAGTGATAAGGGTGGCTGGATGGATGGGGTGAGTGGATGCGTGAAATAAATAATCACAAATAATTGAAAAAGAAGATCATGAAGTTTTTCAACTAAAATGGGGATGAAGCAGGAGTTGCAAAATAAATACTTTACATTTATTTGCAATTTCCTCAATAATTTCCTTTTTTCTAGAAAATTTTAAACAGTATTTTTTGAAAACTGTTTTACTGTTGAATCATATTTTTAAAATTTTTTTGTTTTTTATTTCCCTGTTGTCTGTTTTTCTTTTTTTGTAAACTAAATTATTATCACTTAATCCTAAATTTAGACTTCCTAGAGCTCGTGTGCTAATAATCCTAATTAAATGATAAATGTATGAATCATTTTTCCTGCGTGTCTGCTAATTTGCTAAACAAAACGCAATTTTTGTTGTTGTTGCGATTTAATTATAGAGAAAGTTATTGCCCCAACTTGCCAGTGTAATATGAAACACTTGTAGGAACTTATAAGATCTAAAAGTATTTTGAAAAAAAAAAAAAACAATTTAAAAAGAGATGGGAGCGATCCCCAGTTTTTTTTGAGAGTGATCGTGAGTGATTTTTTTTTTCAATCAGGTAAACGTAAACGTTAAAAGAAAATAGAGCTTTATTCTTTTTGCAAGAGTATTTCGTCAGTGACTTTTTCCACGATCGTAATTTTTCTCTACACTAACATGAGTCCTACTGCAGTTTTATTTCGGAGTGTGCATGATCGTGTTTTATAATTTACTCACTGTACCACCTTCAATATACGAGTAGAGTTGAAAATTGTTCAGTACTTGATTATTAAAGATAACATGATGTTGTGCGTCTGCAAACAAATTTATGAGTCTTAAAGATCATTTAATACCATTTTCAAATATATAAAGATACTGAAGATAAGTGCCAAGAAATTAAAAATCACTTGCGATGTCGAAAACCGAACAAAGAACATGTAAAAAAATTCTTGGCAAATATTCAATTTGAATGGAATCTTTGAAATGGAATATAAAACAGAGCAAAATTTTTCAAAATGGATTAACTAAAATCCAAAAAAAGAGGAACGGAGTAGATTTTTTTTTTTTAAATCTGGCAGATTCTAAGAAAAAACTAAAAGAAAACTTTTTTTCTTAGTTAATTAAATTAAAATTATAAAGTAGATGGTCAGTTAATGGTTGTACGATCGATATCATGCAAATATCCACCAAATTTTCTTGTAAAAAATAGTCATGATCATTGAGTTAATTGTTAGCAAGGTTTTTATCAAACTTCTCCGAAAATTTATCACTAGAATAAAAATAATAATTCTGAAAATAAAACAATTCTGTTGCAAAATAACTCGTACATTTCTAGCAAAAGCAGTCACTTACAGTTTTTATAAAAACAAAAAGACTCTGATGTATTCAAGCCTACTCACTTTATTTTAGGTTTCCCATTTAAACAAAAAAAAAAAATATTATATTTCCCACGATCTTATATTTCCTCCCAAAAGTTAAAGAGCCACTTAAAATGCTCTTTAAATTTAAATTATTTAAATAAAGTCTTTTAAAAAAATATTTAATTATTATTAATATTTTTTCATATAAGTTTGTTAAAGTTTTATTAAAAAGGTTTTGTCTTTTAAGTGTTTATTTCTTCTTATCACGAAATAAAATTAAAGACAAAAAAAAAAATATTTAAAAAAAAAACCATATCAATCGAATCACAAACACTTGACAATCAATTTAAAGACAAATTTCCAAAAATATCAAAAACAACGATCAACAGCTTTGTCTTGTAGAGTTTGAAGAAAATAAAATTATTATATCAAAAATTTCCCCTCGGGGCTACGTTTTACATCTTGCTGATATCCAGATGCTATGCCTTCTGGGTAAACGGGTAATTGTCTTTTCCTGACATTACCTTTGGCGAATTACCCATTAAACTTATTTATTTTGCTGCCCAAACTCTGAAACAACAGAGCTGAGGCTGTACATAAAGGGTGTTTTTTATAGAGTGTTACAACTTTGAGTGGGCAACACTGGTTTATTTGAGCACCCATTTAATAGCACCCACTTAATAGTTGCTTTTTGTTCAGTTTGCTTTGAAATTTCATTATGAATCGATTTACAGCAGAGCAACGCGTGAAAATTGTTAAAACTTTTAATCAAAATATTGATTAATTTTTTCTTACTTACTTTTACTGAAATTTCCCTCTCTAATATAGTAAATTTATATAATGTTATGCATACCGTTTTCGCTTACAACGAAGCAGGTTGTAATGCAAATACTTTTAAATTCGGAAGAGGGGAATATTTTTCAAGATTTCTGTGCTTTTTATTAGGAACTTCTGCTAAACAAATTATACCGTTTATTTCTTACCAAACTGCTTACCAGTGAACTCTTTTCCGATTATTTTAAGGCTGGATATTTAATAGGTTTTCCAATAAGAGTGATATGATTTCTTTACAAAAAAGCACACTCTTATTGTTAAGGATATTCAAAAGTTTTTTATTTAATGTGAAGTTCAATCGATACAATTAAGTTCTAAATAAAACGTCATTCAAATGGCCTCCACGACTTGTTCTGCAGGAACGAATTCGATGAACCCAATTTTCGAGCACTTTTTCCACTAAATCAAGTCGTATGTCATAAATGGCACGTTCAATATTGACATGTAAAGCTTGAAGAGAATCTGGTATATTTCGAAAAACCAATGACTTCAAATAACCCCACAAGAAATACTTTAATGGTGTTAAATCACTCACAACTTCTTAGAGGCCATTCAATGTCACAATATCTTGAAATAATCGAATTTCCAAACTTTTCTCGCAATAATTCAATTGTTGCATTTGCTATGTGGCACGTAGCCCAGTCTTGTTGGAACCAAATGTTATCAAAATCAACTTTTTCCAATTTCGGCCACAAGAAGTTGGTTATCATCGATCTATACCGGCAGGTTGTGGTTTGAGACAGTCCCAATTGTTGAGAACGGCTTGGAATCGACCAATTGCGGTCTTCAGCAACATTTGCCCGAACGGCAGCAATATTTGCTTTACTTCGAGTGGTTTTTTGTCTTATTGGCACTTGAACATTATTTAACGAAAATGTAAGCTCAAAATTTTCAACAATTCGACGAACTGCGATCACACTTGGACGATTATTACGACAATAAAATGGCAAAAGCGCACGAAAAGTTACAAATGGAGAACGATTATTTTGATAATAAAACTAAATAATTTGTAAACGTTGTTCTTGCGTTTATCTCTCTATGATGAATACAATGAAAAACAAATGACAGATCATGACATATTACAAATGGCCGAAACGTCACTTCAAAATCATATCATCCCTATTGGAAAACCTTATATTATGTCAAAATAGGCTGAAAATTATGCGCCTTCTTGCATCCTTTACTTACTTACAACCTTGGAAGTAAATTGTAAATTTGCTAGCAAATATATTTTGAAAATTATATCAATTGTTATTCAAAACATTTATTTCAAATAAACAAAAAAAAAAAATCAAAAAATTAATGTTTATTTTGCTAATTTTCCATTATAGAGTTGCAGCGATAAACAGAAAATAAGTAGCATGAGATCTACCTGAGGTGGATCCTCTTTAACGAAAATTGCAACAAAACACATTATGTGTACAAGACATGTATTTTAATAGGAGTATGTGCTGAAGTGAGTGCGTGTGTAACACGATTTCCTCTGACTAAAATGACGCCAGTGTCATTTTACAGTTGACTAAAAGGAACCAAAATTGTGTTGAATTACAACATTGACGTTGCAATAAAGAAACGTTTGTCAATGTTTGTATAGACATGTCTAGGTTTTTGTAATGACTTTGTAATTTTACCGCTTTGAACACACATGCTACGAACACACTCCTATATCTATCCTCACTGCTGCTACTTACTACTTTTTAATATGCCACACGCAGTCACACTGAGTGGACTCCACTGCCAGGTTTTTTTTTTTTGCATTTTGGAACAAAAACTGTTTTTAATTAACATTTTTCGACCGTCTCATATTGATTATGTTGTAATCATGAACACTTACTCGTTTGCGCAACAGAAAATGAGTCAATATGTTTTTTCTTCTATATGAATTTTGAGTTTTTGTTGTTGTTGTGTTCCTATTCCTGCTGCCAATTTGTTCACATGTTGTTTCCATTAAACGATTTTAAATAATTTTACTGATCGTTGACCCTTGAAAAGTGAGTGTGTGTGTGTTTGTTTGTGTTTGTGTTTGTGTTGGCTCATAAGAGGCGTCAAATAAGGGTTATTACCTGCTCATATGAATAAAGTTAATGACAGTTCTTTTTTCACCCTATTTAAGTGCCACAACTTAAGTCATTATTATGCATGGAAGGGTTAAATTTGTCTGTGTCATGTTGCATATCAAATGTCATTTAATTTTAACTACTTACTAGATTGTAGATTAAGTTAATATTTGAGAATAAGTTTTCCACAAAATATAAGAAAAATTTGTTAAAAACTATATGTTTTATTTAAAGAGTGTTTTTTTATAGAGTGAAACTGGCTTTATTGGAAAGAAAATTTTATGAAATTAAAATTTAAATATGATTTCTGCCTTGTGGCCACCATGGCTGGCGCGTAGAAGATGCAATCTGGAACACCATTTCTCAGCAACTTTTCGCAGCATTTGCGACCGTATTTCGCCGATAACTCTTCGAATGTTGATTTCCAGGTGTTCAATTGTTTATGGTTTAGTGACTCAACACAACCCAAAAGAAAATAATCTAATGGGGTTAAAGCACACGATCTGGGTGGGCCATTAATTGGGCCATTACGTGAAATTACTTTTTCATCAAAAGTTTCTTTGACTAAATCAATTGTAGCGCCCGCTGCACGACGAATAGAGCAATTATTTTGATTAAAAATTTCAACAATTTGCATGCGTTGCTCTGGTGTAAATCGATTCACGATGAAATTTCAAATAAAACAAACAAAAAGCAACTACCAGCTGTTAAATGGGTGCTCAAACAAAGCAGTGATGCCAACTCAAAGTTGTAACACTCTATAAAAAATACCTTATAGTATAAGGAGTAAGGTAGGATGTAGTATGTTTAAGGCAACATACAACACTTACTTTGGTAATACCTTTGCATGTATTATCAGCAACTTTAAACATTTTTAGGTCCAAAAGTACTGAACCCTAAATAGCCCACACTGTCTTGTTCGCTTCTGTGAATAACTTTCTTTAGTTTGGTACAAGTTTTAACCAAATCGGTTAAATAATGTGGTCAGAAAGTCCATCACACCAACGTCTTCACCGTTATAAACTATAGATATGATTCATCGTATCAAGTTTTTGCGTTTGATAAAAAACTCTGCAGAGGAATATTTGACTCTGTCAAGCCGAATTAATTGGCTCCAGCTAAATTTTTCTCTCGTGTTTGCCAAAAAAATATGTATTTTAATAATAAATTTTTTTTCATGAATTTATGCAAAATGTGATAACATTTTTCTTTTTGTTTAAATATTCTTCACCCTTAAAATTATTTCATTATTGTCATCGTCCTTGTACCGCATTGAAAAATACAATTTATTAATTAACGATATTTGTGAAAATCCTAATTAAAAAATAAAAAAAATCCAAAAATTCTTGTACATGTGCCTAAAAACCACTAACAAAAGGACCTTTAAAATAACGCATCATAATAAAAAAATTAAAAAGCATTTAAATCCAAAAAAGTTTTAATCAAATAAATTTGAATATTATTGAAATTTTTACATCAAACAGAATCAGAAGCACAGAAGCAGCCAGCAATAAATATTAAAAATTCAGCCATAATCACGTCTTACTGCGGCATATTTTACAAATTGTCTACGTTTAGCATTTTCTTTCGATTCGTTTGTACGAGTAGTAGCCAAAGAAGAGAACAAAAGCAGAATAATCGAGTCATTTATTTATTTGAAATCAATCTGTATCTCTGCATGTTCTCGTATTTGACTTGATATGCAAATTTTCCACACAACTCCACACACGCTGGATTCAGCTCTTCTGTTCAATTTTTCCCTTTTTTTTTCATTGTTACCCAGTGAAGTGAACATAAAATTTAAGCTTGATTTTACTGTTTTTTTTTTGTTTGTTTTTTCCTTCCACGTTTCCTGCAAAGTCATCATCAAGGGGCACGCATGTATGATTACCACATGTATACTGAGTGTGCTACTCGTTGGCTGCCTGCAATCAATTCAAACATTTTCAGAAAAAAAAAAGAGAAAATTGCTTGGTGTTTTTTTTCTCGCAAATTTTCATCCAGTGTACCAGAGGTACAAATCTGCATGGCCAATAACAAATTCATAGTCATCAATGATTTTGCAGGCCGTGATTTCTTTTTGTTTTTCGTTTTGTTTTTCTTTGCATGAATTTCTCAATTTATGATTGAAAAGGATTTCGAGTGAGTGTTTTTGATATTTTTTTTGCACTTTTTATGGAAACACCTGCGTATCCTAAAGGCTTTAAAATAAATATGAAAAGTATCTACGCAGATGGTTATTTTATGGAGAAAATTGAAGAAATTGAAATAAAAAAGGGGAACAGTTACATACATACATACATACATATTTAAAAGTTATTTTAATGCAAAAACGAATACACACACACATATTTAAATATGACTTTTAATTTTTATATGTATATGTATTACATACATATGTTCTACTGTATTTTACTATTTTTAGTTCTAATATTGATGGAAATTTTAATTAATGCGATTTATGCAAACGACATGTAATAAGTTGAAAATTTTAAAAAAATCTATATGAAATTTACAATATTAAAATAGAAAATAATCGCTTTGATTATTTAATCAACAAAAATTTTTAATTTTAAAATTATTTGTATTCAAATTATTTGCATCTGTAGAAAAAAAAAATGGATGGAAAATATCATTTGCATAGACTATATTTCAGCTAATGCTATAAATATGCCATGATAATAACCATAAGACCACAATTGCAATAAACATATGATTGTGACAATTCTGAAATTGCAAATTAAAATTGAATGTTAAGATTTGGTTGACACTCCTAACCGATTATTCGGTTTGCATTAGCAATTATTTTAAAATAAGTTCTTACTCAATATTTGTCGATTTTGAAATATTCATGTGGCTGCCGTGTTGTCTAAGGCGATATCCTGCAAACGTGAGTTTTAGGTTCAATACCAATATTGCAGAAAAATAATCGAAATTTAAATGAGTAAAACAATTGTAGTTAAAAAAATTAACTAAAATTTTGTAAATTTTACTTAATTTGAGTTCAAATTGGTTGTCGTATGGCGCCAATGCCATTTTTTTTACTGAAAGACAGTAAAATTTTCCTTGATGTTAGGAAATACAAATTTCAATCTTAACAAGAAATTTTTACTAAAAACAAGAAAAACATTTACTAAAAACAAGTTCAGTGTTTATCCCAAAATTAGTGAAAATTTCGTAATGTGCGCTAGCCAATCTATCACTTGCAGCGTATTTTTCATTTCCTTATTTTACCTTCTTCTGAACTGTTAATCTGCTAATAAAGAAGCTATTGATGTCATCAGATCGCACCTGGATTGTCCGGAGTTCTTATTTACAATATGCATTTGTACTATCTGAAGTGAGATGTGATGAAAACATTTTTTCAAAACACAGTGCAACACGAAAATATATAACCATATAGGGACACCACTATGTGATAAAAGAACACAAAAAAAAGACCCATTTCATGCACTTTTTTATGGGCCCCCAAAGATTTTGGGCCTCGGTGTCATTTTTGCAAAAAAATGATAATTTTCTCAAGCTTATATTTTGCAAACCGTTCGGAATTTTGATTTACTCTCTGAGAAAAAGTTGTAGCACCTGTTATAAAGAACAAAAATTGTGAACATACAAAATTAAAAAAAAAACATCATCGTCAAGATCAAAATCGCAAAAAATTCGATTTTTTTAACCTTTTTCCCCTGTTCCGGTCCATAGGTAGCAAACCGTTCAAAATTCAAAGAAACAATCAACAACAAAAATATACCTAAGATCACAATAAACAACTTTATAGAATATATGAACTTCCTAGGAAGCATATAGAATGGTTAACTCATAACAAATAATTGTTTTTGAAAACATAA
This sequence comes from Lypha dubia, assembly GCA_947311025.1. Taxonomy (NCBI): domain Eukaryota; kingdom Metazoa; phylum Arthropoda; class Insecta; order Diptera; family Tachinidae; genus Lypha; species Lypha dubia. Next base: position 73,032,623 of record OX371264.1, on the reverse strand, counting down.
ATTCTTGAGCATTTGCTCGAATAAATGTTAAATAATATTATTGTGAAAATTTATTTGATTTAAAAAAATTTTCTAAATATTTTTAAAAAAAAATTGCCTCCATGGAAATGGCCCACCCCATTGAAAAATGGCCCTAAACTTTTTTTTATTGAAAACAGCAACATAATCTTTGCGGGCTATTTTCCTATTTTTATATATTTTATTTTTAAGTTAGGTACCATTTTTTCTAAAGTTTGGGACCATTTTTAATTTTTTAGTTTGGGGTCATTTTTCAAAAATCTAAAATTTAGTACATGTTTGTTTTCGAAAAACCATAAATCGAAAAAAAAACTACCTCAAATTGTTTGTTTGGATTAAAGTTGTACCTCATATATCTTAAAAACTAATTATCATATTTTGCTGAAATTTCTTGTAAATGAAAGATAACCATCTCATCTTTCAATGTATGCGATTTTAACAAACTATTTGACAAATATTTATTTAATTTAAACGCCAACTTTTTTTTTTAAAAATAAGGCAGGTTTTACGTTGACACATAGTTTTGCCTTGTTTTCTTTTTTTTTTTGTATTGACGTCGGGCTTTTTTGCCAGATGTACTTAAATTTTGTGTTATCATTATTTACACGATAACTAATTATAACTTGGCTCGAGTTCAAATCATCAAATTGAATTTTTTTTTTTAAATTTTAATATAATTTTTTTCAATCCTAATAACGTTATAGATAAAATTAGAATTTTTTTTATAACTTACTTATACTTACTTACTGAATTGCACTCAAAACCATGAAGTTTCTTATTCCCTCTAGTAAAATAGACGTTGTTCGGTACGAAATTGAGGCAACCGAAATGAATGCCAAAAATCAGGCATTGGGAATCACATGTCCGTTTTGCAGTGCTAACAGGAGTGTATTTAAAATATCGGTCCCAGTTGGCTTTTATTTAAATATTTCTTTATGTTTTTAATTCATAGAAATGAGTGGGAGCATACACAAACACACACATCTTTTCACACAATTCTCTTACAATTTTACATTTAAAAATTATGTGATCCCACATTAAAATTATTAACGAAATAAATTTCTCGCTTCCCCTCCAACTCATTTATTCTTTTCAATAAATTTAGTTGATATTTTATCTCTCAATAATAAAATGTCATTAAAAAAACCCATTAAAATGGAATAAAACAATATTTAAAAGAAAACTCATTTAAGTTATGTTTTTTCTACCTTAAACAACAATTTAATGCCAGCCAGCTAAAAGCGTTTGCCCACAGAGGGAGAGGTTTAGACAACGGCGATGATGATGATGATGATGGTCAATGGTTATTAAAAAAATTTTATTACTTTTACAAACAATAACAACATCTCTAGAGAAAGAAATTGATAATTTATAGAAATAAAATATGTAATAAAAAAATATTAAGGCATAAAATTATAAAAATTATATTGAAAATTTCTATTAATGAGTCAAAGACTGGGGAAAATTTTAATGATAATTTTTAAGTGTTATTAATTTACAAGGAAATTACAAAAATTAATGTATCTATTATCAGTAATATTGGAAGAAGAAAAAAAAAAACCAAAGATTAGTCGCTTAAAGTTGTTTTAAAGTTTCAAGAACTTTTCTAGCTTTGCTTTGTGTTAATTAAACTTTCTATGCGAGATAGGAAAGTTTTTAATTGAGCTTGTGATTTAAAATGATCATAAATTATACAGATTTAACTTTCTCAAAAGTTTAAATAGCGGCTCAAATGTGCTTCCACCGCTTAGCCGAGCCTAAAGATTTCAAAATTAATGGCTCATAAATGTCAAGTCATAAATTTGGTTATCTGTCATCGGAAAATTATTAAAATCAAAATGTTATCTGAAGCTTACACACATATACAATAAAAAGTGTACAATTTTCTATTTTATAATAAAAACTAAATTTCTTTCATTCCCTATTAAATGCAGTAATTACTACTACAAAAAAAAAAAAAAAAAAAAAAAAAAAAAAAATTTTTCCATCTCTATTTTAGCTTTAATTTCATACGTACGAGTACCTCATTAATGTAATGAAGCACTGCATAAAAAAAATAAAAAAAAAACTTATTTCATTCCTAAAATATACTCTGGTATATAAGACTCAATTATAAATAAATAACTTACTTATTAGCACATGATTTTGGTTTTATACTCTTCCCAGTGCTTCTAGCAAAATACTCAACTCGCACAACCACAAGAAACTCCTTGCAAAATTGTAGAGAATCCCAAAAAATTACTTCTAATTATTTCAGAAGCTCAAATAAGACGAAGTAATTTTATTTGTTTTTTGCTTTTATATATTCTTTTTTTTGTCGTTTGATTTTTCTTTAGGAAAATTGTGGCAAATTAAGTAAATTGCAGTTTTCAAGAACTTTGTTTTTAAATTGCAAACATGTCGAAGAGAAAGTAGAAAAATTTACATTAACTTTCGAACGCACAGAGAGACAGTCGGAAAATGTTGATATGAAGACAAACGAAAATATCTAGAAAGATTTTTTTTTCTTTTTTAGAAATTTCATGATATTTAATTGTGCTTAAAATCTGCAGAAAGAATTTATTCAAGATTTTTTATATAAACACTGAGAACCGCAACCAACAGCTATTTAGATACATCGTCAAGGACAACAAGCAGAAAACGGTTCGAAGGACCATATACATATAAGTTACAATCGCTAAATTCAGCGACTTTAGGGGAGTACATTGATTATAAAATAGCAGATGTTCATATTTTTTATCCCTAAAACCTACATTAGAACTTTCAAGCTACTGTCACCAAAATAGTTGTCTACGAAAAGTTTTCACTTTGAATTTTGAAATAGAAAAATTATGCAATCGGATTAATCGCATTAATGAAAACTAATTTTAGTTGAAAGTTATTATTTCAACTTAATTTCGAAAGTAAAATCAACTTATTATTAAAAAAGGAAAAATATAAAAATCCAATCTACTCAGATCAGCAGATCGTTTCATATAACTTCGAGTTCGCTACACCATTTCATCAGAGTTACTTAGTTAGTTTTACCAGCACAAGAGATGGTAACCTAATTACCGAAATAGAATACGAACGATATTTTAAGAATAATAATAATACATTTCTGCAAGAAAGCCACCGACTTCAATAAAAAAAATCCAGTCCAGTAGGTAGCAAAATCGACGCAACTAAGGGTGAGCTTAAAATTCGACATCTTGCACTCTCACTAAATATAATGCAGCTGTTTTCACAGGACAGATTAAAATTTATATGGGAATCACACAAAAAACTGGGTGCATTTCATACCAGTTTTATAAGCAAATCAGTTCTTCATCTTGTGGAAACAGTACTCAAACTACAGTTTTAAGTAAAAAAAAGCAAAAATCGGTAAAGAAATACAGGATTTATGTGTTAATATATATTTCAGACCTCCAGTTTCTATGGAACCAAACTACAAGCGTAGATGTTCCAAATCAGCCTATAAAGGGTGAATTAAAAAAAAAAATAATGGAATCAAACAGCAAGCAATTCCAAACATAAAAAAATATTTGAAAATCGTGTCAAAAATCGCGTTCAATATATCGATATATGTAGCTACTTGCTCGTTTGCTATAAAAAAGAAATATTTATTACGTTAGAGCCAACCCGTTCAAACAGAAAAAATGTCATAAATTCTTTCGGAAATATATGCAACATGCGTTAATCAATATACTTTTTGATCTTTGTGGGAGGAGGCTGGCGGATCAAATTTACGATTTAAAAAAATATGTATGGAATGAAACTGCCTGCATAAAATTTTACTGATTTTCCAAAAAAAAAAAAAAAAAAAAAAAATACTGGGGCCAAACTGCACTTAACCAAACCAAAAAATAATTTTGTTCCAGAAATGAAGAGGAGATGCAAGAATTAATGTTTCGGAGGAAAAAACATGACCTACAATTTTCAAAAAAAAAAAATTTACCTTTCTATACCTGACGATGAACTACTAAGAAATTTTTTTTGTAATTTTTTAGATATACGATCTCTATAACATATAAAAATTAAAGCAATGTTTAGGTTGTACCATTTTTATATCGTTCAACGATTTTCAGGACATGCGCAATATATACTTTTGGAGCATGCTGCTCCGATTTTCAAAAAAAAAAAAAAATTGGAGGACCAAACTGCACGTAACCCTGTTTAAACACAATTCAAATTTTGAAAATCGGTTCAGAAATATAGGAGAGGTGCGAGAATCAATATTTCGGAGGATAAAACATGACCTACAATTTTCTAACAAAAAAAAAAAAAAAAAATACCTTCCAGACCTGCGGAATTTTTTACCATCTTTGTAATATATCGTCTCTACATCGTGTGAAAATAATATTATTCTTAGGTTTTTTACCATTTTCATATCGCTGAAGGATTTTCAGGACACGCACAATTCATACACTGCGTTCTAACTTAGTTTTAAAATAACATATGCCGCATATGGGGCAAAACTGCAATCTAACCCCTTTAAACAAATAAAAATTAAAAAAAAATAGTTTCAAAATGTAAAAATTAAATTCTTTAAATATTTGATATTTTTTTCCCATCTAGTATCCATCCTCATAAGTGGTAAAACCTAAGAAAAGGCCTTGAAATCGGAACACTGATACAATATGTTGGTATGATTGAATATTCTATTGATCATAAAAACTCTCAAGCCCTTTCCAGACTTGCAACTTTTGTTGCAGCAATTCGTTTTATTTTTTTTTTTGAGATTTAAAAATCTTTATATCTCGTTTAAAACCATACGTTTATATAAAATTTTCTTTGGAAAAAATGTTTGCTTTATTTTCTAGAATTCCGCTACAAAGATTCTGCTTTCTTGCATCACCTAAATATGCAACCAAAATGCTCTAACCGGCAATTTATGTATATGCTCCTCCACAAAAAAAAAAAAAAAATAACGCAAAAACAATAAAAAAATCTAAATATGCCTTTCGTTGCAAATCAACTTCAATAGCTATTCATATTTGCAATAATTGGTACTATGAACCTTAATTTGCACACTCACATGTACTACATTTGTTTTTTATGCATGAACATTCATGCAACACAAGAAAACACTTTAGCCAGCCTGCACCATGCTTGCTACCAGCATTGTTTTATCAAAATTAATGGGTATGTGTTGAAAATTCAAAAATTCTTTACTATTTTCTGTCTGTATTTTCTAATTTTAACAAAACGAGAGCAAAAAAGCTATTATAGCTGGAAAACTATGGAAAATTGCTGGTTTTTATTGTCCTCTTTTTTTCTTGTCGTTTTTTTTTTATTATTTTTTTACGTATTTTGTTTGTTGCTAGAAGTATTAAGTTGTGTATAATTTGTAATATTTCTTTCAACACTTGCACACACACACACACAATAGTTTTTTGATTAAGTGTATAGGTATGAGTATTTGTTCGTTTGCCTTGGAGTGATTGCTTTTTATTTCAAAGCTTTCTTTTTTCTTCTTTTCCGTTTGTTTCATTCCTTGGGGATTATTTTTTTCCTTTTCGGGATACTTCAACAACATACATTAAGTTCTACTCATACTCAAGTGATTAGGAAATAATTAAGGTGTTAAAAGGAGTTAATTCTTTAATTAAAAAGATTATGAGGAAATATGTACGTTTCTGATTTGGGAAAACTTTATTTATTTCTAGATTTTAAGTAAAATATAACATTCTCACCCTTAAAGAATCAACTCCTTTAAGCTGCTGTTACCATTACAAATTCCTTGTAATGGTAGCTTTGTAACTCTTTGCCATTCCATAGTAATTATCTTTTAACATTCTTTGTTGGTTTTTTTTGTCTTTTTCTTTTTATTATTTTCTAATTTTGGCTCATACTGATTTGTAGCCAAATACAAAGTGTTGAAAGCTTATTTCCATCATTCTTTTCATTTGTTTCATGAAATCCATGGCAACATAAACGAAACCAACCCTTGGGGAACATTTTCAAAGTTTTTCTTTTGTAATACTTTTAAAATTAGAAAAAGAAATGAAATAGAGAATAAAAGAAAATTGTTCAACATACAGAGATATTATATGTATGTATGTCTTCCATAAGTGCGGCAAGGAAGAATTTCTCAAATATAAAGATTCTTTATTAATTTCTCTATCATGAGTTTTTGTTGTTTGAAACAATTTTGGCTAAAAAGTAAAAAAAAGATGAGAAAAGTTTAAGCTAAAGATTTTAATTGAAATCTTTTGTATTAAAGTTAAATACGAAGAAAGATGAGTTAATGGTTTGAATTCAAATTATATGTTTGAAGTTTTAATTTATCTCTTTAAATTACTTCGCAAACATTGTTAAACGAGTCCCTTACAAGCGTTTGCCATTTAATTTCAAATCGGGATGAAAACACAAAAGATCATCTTGGAATACATGAGGGATGGTTATTTCATATAAAATATACTCGTACTAACGTCTTTTAAAGCTTAGATCCCACTATCGGCACAATGTACCGATTTTCGCGGGCTCACTGCAATAAAGTCTTAAGTACTAAACCAAAATTGCTTTATTTCTCAATTAATTCTGGAATAAGTCTATATGGCTTTATTACCAATGCAGTGTGGTGCAATTTTGTCCTTTTATTTAAATTAGTTGACAACTAAGGCAAATTTAGCTTATTACTATATAACTTTATTTCAGTGAGCCGACGAAAATCGGTACATTGTGCCGATAGTGGGATCTTAGCTTTAGAACCATGCCACAATTTTCAATGATGAAATAGCAGAAAATTCTTTTTGAAAGTTTGTGTCAAATTGTGCGAAATAGAATTTCGAAAGAACTATTATCGATAAAATTAAATTTCTATAGAAGTGCCGATAACAAGTAGTATATATTAAACAAAAAAGTATCGATAACAAAGGTTTTCTAACGAAAATTAATCAATATTAAATTTTTTCCATAATTACTTAAATGATGTTAAAAATTTTCTTGAAAAAAACCATCGATAACAAAAATTCCACACAAAAAATTATCGATAGCAAAATTTTGCTGTAAAAAAATTGATTTATAAATAAAACTGTTTGTTTTAAATTTATATAAATTTAACGATAACAATGAGCAATTTTGTGTAAAATTTATTTATAATAAAAAAGACTTAATAAGACAAAAAATTATATATTCTGAAAACCTGTAATCGATAATATTAGTTTTCTATGAAATCCAAATGTATAGGGGCATTTTTCTATTGAAAAATAATACTTCTAAGAATTTTTTCGATTAAAAAGGTTTGCAAAATTTATTAATAACAACTTATTTGTATAAAAATTTCATCGAGAAAATATATCAATAATAAAATTTCCAAAGGAAATTTAATCGAAAAAAAGAATTTAGTTAGAATAACAATTTTGTAGAGAATACCTATCGATAATAAAAAAATCAAAGGAAAATTTTTACGATAACAAATTTTCTATGAAAAAGTTTGTTTGTACATAAAATTGCAAAATAAAATATTTATAAAAATTTATCGACACAAAAATGAAATTTTGTGTAAAAAATTAATATCTTTAAGGGAATTATTAAGCCGAATATAGTTTCTAAAAAAACATAACCGATAATATAAATTTTACACGAAACAAAATTTCGCCGATAACAGGAATTGACTCTTAAAACCTTATTGATAGTAAATTTTTACTGGTGCAAAGCTATCAGTATGCAATATAATTTTTGTGCAGAAAATTAAACGATAAAAATTACTACAAAAAAATTATCGATAACAAATGTTCGAATATAAAATTTAAATATTAAAAGAATGTTTTTTAATATGTAATCGATAATACATTTTTGATACACGTGATAAAATTAATTTATTTTTTTTTAAATAGAACATAAGCGATATGAAAATTAACTATATATAACTTATCGATAGCAAATATGTTAATAAAAATTTTATCGATAACAACATTTTGCTATAAAAACAAATATCCTGAAAAAAAATTTAGGAATAAATTAATAATAGTTTATAAAGGTATATATACATACAGATTCTGAAGATCATTAATCGATAACAAGAACGTATTATGGATAGTAGCAATTTATTATTGATTATTTTTCGATAATAAAAATTGTGTGTAAAAACAGTAAAAAAAATTTGCTATTCCAAGTCTAACAATTAAAAAAGTTTACTACAGAAAACTTATCGATAGCAAATGGTCGAAAAAAAAATGATCGATATTAAAATTTTCTTTCACAAATATATAGTTAATTCTTAAATAACAAGCAAAAACCAGAATACTTTCTTACTCATATTTGATGGTGATCACTTCTTGATGATCTTAATTTTCTAAGCAAAATATTTATATCGATATTACAAAATCAGGTAAGTTCAATGCAAAGCATATCGATAATACACTTATTTCGGTAATAAGTTACACTATTTACCAACTTGAAAATTAGGAAAAATTAACCAAAATATTTCGTGATCAATCGTTTATCGGTCCCGAAAACAGCATGATATGTCCTGCTAGTCTGATCACTCTGAAATTCTTCTAATATTAACAATAATTTGTTGTTACATTCATTTTAATACAAATATGAACTATAGTCTAAAGTTTAGTTGTTTATTTTTTTTTTTTTTTGTTGCAATTAAATTTTCTCCTGATGTTACGGTTAGTTTTTTAATTTCAGTTAAAGATCGTACATTTTCTGTTTGTTGTATTTTTACGACAAATGACACGAATTTCATTATTGTTCCGACGAAAATATCTTTAGCAGAAAAAAAATTTCACCAATCATTTCATCAGCTTCGCATCTCCCCATCATTTATTTATTTCTAACAACTTTTCTTTGTCAATTTTAATTTATGGAAATTCTCAAATGATCATTTTTGACGAAGCAAATCGAACTAATTAAAGTTAAGAATTTTCTCGTTTTATTTAATGAATACTTCATAGTAAATCTTATACATGCCAACACGTTTTATGGCGATTTGTTTGCCACCAAATTCAAAATATTTGTTATGCCTCCAAAGTTTCCATTCTAAATTTATAAACTTTTTGTATTTTTTCTGTGGCAAGACATTTATTCGACATGCCAAAAGATATTTTGACAAGAACACATAATTTAATTTTTCACATAAAACTGACAAATTCAATCGCTACATTTAAGATGATCGCATATGATTTCTTGAAACTACAAAGTGAATAAATATTAACCCCAATACATAGTAAACAAACCAATTTTCATTCTTTTCGGGGGATGTACAACAACGACGACGGTGACATAGAGACAGATATTCTCGCCATGCAGCAAAAAAAAAAAAAGGAAGTGTAATAAAAATGTAAATTTTTTTTTTGGAAAATTAATGACAAACTGGTCATAAATTTTTATGCACTTTAAAGCTAAAAGTTGTGTTGTGTAAAATGGTCTAGTGGATTAGGAAAATATTAAAGTGATCGCTCGCGCACACATATTTTGAAACACATATTAATTTATTGACAATATATTAAAATATAAAAGTCGCATAAAAAAATATTTGGCCTAAATTTTTAAATGACAGATTTATTTTTAATTTTTAAGTTCGTAAAAAAAAAACTTTTTAATTAATTAATGCAGTGCATTTTACTTAATTACTTCCACTTTATGTTGTGTGTTAAATTGGCTTTTTCATATGCAAAGTAAATGATAATTTTCCATAATTTAGTTTACTTGGTTTCCTGTTAATGCATGTAACTAAAAATGCTGGCAAATGTTGTTACATCAACATGTTCACTCAATGTTTCAGTGTCTCTGTCTGCTGTGACAGTGACAATTAACAGTAGAAAAATATATGCTATAAAAAAATTTTATGCTGATACTCCCAGCAAAACAAGCAACAAAATTATCATATTCATATTCATAATTATAATTGTATAATTTGTTTAAATTTATAAATAAACACACCTTGTTATACAAGAAGAACAACAAAAAAAAAAAGAGAAAAACTATATTAAAAATATCATGCAGTTCATTAAAAGAGTTTTTTTTTCACTTTCGAAAGACTAAGTTTGAAAATATCAAAAAGTAGCGAGTTTAATACGACTTATGAATGCCGTTTATTAATAATATTTTAGTAAAATAATGAAGCGTTTAAGAAAATTGAGTTGATAATAAAAAAACAAGCTAAAATTACGTGAAATAACAACATCTTCAGCTCTATTCAGATGTATAAGTATATCACAAGTTCTAACAGCTGAACACTATAAGGGAAACACACTCAAAATAGCACCACAAAACACAATCCTAACAAACACTGTGTAGTAAACCGCAACAACAACAACACCAGAATCAGAATCTCATTGACAACCGATGAAATTTAACAACATTTATAAGTTTAGTTTCTTACCTTTTAGCATTTTCTACAACCTCAGAGCAGCATTATGATCACAATGAAAGCGCTGCTGTTGCTAAAACTGTGTGAGTCATTATGGTTATTAACGTAGTTGCTTCAACGTTACTGTTAAGGAAAATGGTCAGTCGGAAAGGGTGTGAAAGTAAGATCGTGTGCTTTTATTCTAGTGGAGTCAAAATAAATAAAAGTTTTATGTACTCAGATTAATATTTGCCGGAAAAATTTTAAATGAACAATTGATTCACAAGAAAAAAAATCTATGTGTGCAACTTATTTTTGTTAGAAATTGAAAAAAAAATTTTTTATAATTTCTTAGTTGCTTAATTTAAAAAAGTGCCCGGCGACGAAAATTAACACGTTTAGATTGAATGCATGAATCAATCCACTTCTTTAACATCATCATACATTCAATTAAAAGAAATCCTTACGTCATTACATAAAACCAATCCTTGAATCGATCCCCAATCAGGATAATTTCTATGCTGAAAAACAACTGAATTTATATACTTATAACGCCCTTATTCATAAACAATTGATGAAGTTAAAGTGCACAATAAAAAGCGGTTTTCCCATACGAAACTCAAAATTCGTACCTTAAACCCAGATTAACATTAATAATCGTTTATGAATAAAGCGGTCAATAATTAGCTAATCTAAGTCGTATTCATGTAAATTTAAAATAAAAAAAAAAAAAAAAAAATGTTTGCCTGCTCTTGGTATTGAACAAAGAGTTAAATGTTTGTAGCTCATCGCCTTAGACAACTCAGCAAAAATAGAATATCAAAAATGACAGCTGAAAGCAAAGAAAAAAATTATTGTTTAATTTTTGTTCATTTCTGGTATTGAACAGAGGCAACTTAAAAAATAATTTAATTCCCTTTAAGATCGACTCAAGTTTATTTTTTGGGGATATTTGGAATAAAATGTTTAATCACAATAATGTACTCAGAGTAATTTGCACATGAATACTGACGAGGTTTAGTGGCTTCTACCGAAAACAACGTTTGTTCTACTCCGCCAGTGCGGTTGAAATCTTAAAAGAGATGTTTAGATATTAAATTGTTCCTTTGTTGCTCGAAATATGTTAACAATGTCTACTTAATATTTGTCTGATTATCTATTAAGTTTAAAATTATGTTATTTTATGTGATCTTGAGCATATAAAATTGGGCGCAGTGACGGTATATGCCTGCAAAAGGGCCCTAGCAAAGATCTGGGAAATAAAACCTTGGAACTTCAAATGGCTTTTCAACATGATAATAAAACCCACACTAAATGTGATGCTTTAATATGGTGCACTGATTTAGGCAAGATCACCTACTGTGGGGTAATAGAACCTACATACAATTGCTTGGATTATCACAGATGCTTTAAACAGCATACCCCATGAAGAACACTTTTTACAATGATGCACTGAATTCCAGATGATTTTATCGTTAAAGAATCAGCTTTGATTGCGGCGATCAGGCAGAAAGGCAGCAGGTACTTGTGAAAAATGCAACCTAAGGTCACGCTAGTGTACTAAAACTCTAAACTGGTTTGCTGACAACACATTGATTAACGCTCACCTCACGTCCTTGATCGATAAAAATTTTGCTTCATCGATCTTTTTTTTTATATTTTTGTTTGTAGAACCAGTACTCAGGGATTACCCCTACTTATTCAATGTATGTGCCAGACCTTAGGCCAATAATAGGATAGAAAAGTTAGATGTTGAAAATGTAGAAGGCTTAATTCTATCTTGAGCACTTCTTCCCTTTCATCAAGGCAGATCTTTACGAACGGATCACATGCCGACTTTGAGGTGGGTGGTGGCATCTTTATTCTACGCTTCTAACAAAGAATAATAATTAAGCTGCATGTTTAATGCAGCGTGCTACAGGCAAAACATTAAAAGAGCAGCTAAGTGGAAAAGGTACTACGATGAGAATATGACAATCTGCAAAGTTGCGATCAAGTCTCTATTAGGCGTTTAAATAACTCCAAAATTTGTTGTATAATTGTCGTATTAACTCTAAATGAGATTGCGAGATAATCAAAGCTGAAATAATTCTGTGAACAAGAACACAGTGATGTGTCCTGAAATGTTGTTGCGGGCGAACGGGCGAATTCATAATCGAGAATCGGATCAATCAGTTAGCGTCCCGCTGTAAGGTTGTAAAGCCATTATTTATCAAAATCTATTTAGAATCGCGCAGACATCTAACCAGGTTATAAGCTCGCTATAGAGGCTAATATGGCCCCAAAATTATTGCACTAGATCTGCAATCTTTGAAGTAACAGCGCGTGGAAAAACACTCCCTCTTGCTGCGCTCATTAAAGGTCACTGTTTTATTGGTGCGCATGTTAGGAGATTGAATTTATCGTATAAAGCAGTGATGGAAAAATGAAAAATTGAAATGGTACTGTCCGTCAACAAAGAGAGTACTTTTTTTAACGTTGTGCTACTTTTTATGAAACATTTATTTTTATTCAAAAATAAAATTAAAAATCCATTTACATAATAATAAAAATTAAATGAAAATTGTTTTTGTTATAAATAAAAAAATATTTAAAATACTTTATTCAAAAAAATTATTTACTTATACAAAAACTTTTATCAAGTACTAAATATGACGTGGGGGTACTGTGGTATTTTTGCTGTGAAAAAGTACTGAAAATAGTACACAAGTACTGAATTTTCCATCACTGGTATAAAGACTTCTGCAGAAGCTTGAGAGAGTACAACACCTTCCCTGTATTTGCCCTGTTCTCTCTCTCTCTCTCTGAAAGATCTAGTAGCTCTATCCGACTGAGCAACATAATTTACTTTAGCAGATGATTAGATGATGCTCATTCCAAATAAAAATTTTACGATATTAAAAAATTTTTATGGCTAAAAATTAAAATTCCAATTGGCCAATTAAAAAAAAGCTTTTTAGCAAAAATTTACAACATATGAACAAAATAATCTTTTAAGCTAATCTTTACTTAACACCTACAAGTTGATCAATTTTATAACTTCGTTAAGCGTCTCTTAAAAATCAACTAACCAAACATTTTGTTCTTTTAACTTGAACCAAGGGAGTTTTATTATAGTTTGAATTTTACATCTAAGCTATTATTTTGTTGTCATTCCTGTTGTAATTTAGTCATTTAATATGCGTATATGTGGACTGTAATTACCATGTAGAAAACTTAAATAAAAAAATATCTGATAAAAAAAACATAGATACACACACACATTCATGTAATAAAATGGAAAAACTTTTTTATATGCTAATTTAAAAATTTATCCAAACAAAACAAAAAAAAATCTGCAAACACAAAATGACAGAAAAACTTCAACAAACGACAACATGAACAACATTTAAATACACAAGTACGTTGAAGGCGCACCAGTGGACAGACAGGAGTACAAACAGATGCATGATTGCAACAAGGACTTTGAAAATAGACATGTTAGTCAAGTTGCTCTTAACTAACCAGCCAGCGAGTCAGTTAGTCACTGAGGCAGCCAGTCAGCTAAAAACAGTCACAATAGAAAGAAGTTAACAACATTTTTAACGTTTAAATTGTTTGTCTGTTTAACAACCAACAAACATTAAGAAGAACAACATAAAAAAACCATCAAAACTACAATGTCTCAACTTGCATTTAACAACCATCATTGTCGTCATTATCATCATTGTCGTCATCATCATCGTCGTACTCGTCGTCATCACCAACAGTCAACATTATTATCGTTGGTTGTCTTTAGCGATTGTCATAGAATGCATAAATATTAAATAGGCAATAAACCATGAGACAGACCATCATCAATCCTGAAAGGTGCATGCATTTGCTTAGAAGTGGTATGGTATGTACTCGTATATATGTAGTGGTAGGCGAGCGGTTGCTTATGAGGTATGAGGAGCGCCTTTAAATGATATACACATTAAATTCAAATGTACATTCGTAATATTGGAAATTCGTTGGAATATTGAAATTTATTTAATGAAATTAATGGGACAATTTATTGTCATATCTGGTTTTTTTTTTCTTTCTTCCTGAATTAGAGCAGCTCTTAGTGTAGGAGGTTATGAACTCGCATTCCCTTTATGAAAGTAACAGTTGCAGAAAGAAGAAGAGGATAAGTAGTAGTTGGCACACTTTCGATTAGAAATTCGCCTTAAAATGTCAGCAAGTAATTTATTAGTCATGATAAAGCTTGTGGAGATCATCAACACATTGTGGACTTGCGTAAAATGTTACCGGGGTTTGTTAATTCCCAAAAGAACAAAAATTCCACTAATAAAGGGTCTTTTTTATAAAGTTACACAAGTTTGACTCATAATAAAACAAGGAAATATATTTTTAATAGCAATGAAACGGACTTTTATTGGAAAGAAAATTTTATGAAATTAATGTTTCAATATGATTTCTTCCATGTGGCCGCCACGGCTGGCGTGTAGAAGAGGCAATCTGGAACACCAATTTACAACAACTTATCGCAGCAATGCCGCCGTATTTCTCCGATAAATCTTCGAATGTTGATTTTCAGGTGTTCATTTGTTGGAGGTTTATCGACGTAGACAAGTGACTGAACATAATCTAATAAAATAATCTAATGGGGTTAAATCACACGATCTTGGTGGCCAATTAATTGGGCCATTATGTGAAATTATTTTTTCATAAAAAGTTTCTTTGAGTAAATCAATTGTAGCGCCCGCTGCACGATGGGTTTGACGAATAGAACAATTATTTTGATTAAAAATTTTAACAATTTGCACGCGTTGCTCTCTGGTGTAAGTCGAATCATAATGACAGTTCAAAGCAAACTAAACAAAATGCAACTATCAGCTGTTAAATGGGTGTTCAAATAAAGCAGTGATGCCAACTCAAAGTTGTGAAACTCTATAAAAAACACCCTTTATTTTGAAAATTTTATTTAATTTGTGTCAAAATAGTTTTCGTATTTCATTAATGGTAGTTTTTCTTACAGAATTCAGTAAGAAATACAAATTTTGTCTTTCACAGGAAATTTTTCATAATCACAAGAAAATATTTATTAAAAATCTAGTTCACTATTTACCCAAATATTTAGTAGAAATTTACAATAATCGAGCAACTATCTACCGTTGCCTAGAAACAACTTCTTGATGTTACTGTACAATGGTGCAGATCTTTGCTGTATGGTGTAGTATCTTGCTAATAATATCCCTTTAAATATACCATGCTTTCGATCGCCTTGTAATTGAGACTTGCGAAACGTTCATTTGATTCTTCAGACCTTTTTTCTTTTGATGTCAGTCAGGTCGCTTCTTCGTTATGGTGGGGTTGAATTTTTGTGCAGATGAAGGAGGTTTGAAAGGCTCTTTTACTTGAACTTCCAACGTCACGATCAACATTTTTTTTTTTTACTAATTAAATTTAGAAAATTATCATTAAATACTTTCAAGGAAACTTTTTACTTAAACTTTGTTTTGTTTCCTCAATAATAACCATTAATATTCTCCAGAAATATTTTTCTTATGAAAATTTAAAACAGCTTTTAATAAAGTTCCAAGATTACTACAGTTATCCCACCTTTTCTGCATGATAGTCCACCAACTCGAACACGATTTGTATATAGTGAGATATCGCTACAATTACCCTTTTTCCATAACAATTAATTAAATAACTTAATTTTATGGTCCGGTCTTATGCCATGAATTTTGTCATGAATATCTGAAATTCATGCATAGAAGGTTAACTAAGTTAAGGAAGTGTATGGCCATTTATTGACTTCATCTATATCACACAAACGTTTTGATGTATTGAAAGCTCGAAGTTTTTCAAACAACTTTCTAACTATTTCTAACACAAAAATATCTTCTAAGGAATTCAATCAGATACTGAAATCGTTATCAGATTCTTGTTTTTTTTTAACGTATTATCACTGCGTTTGAAGTTGTAGCCACAGTGTTAAAAGAAAAACTAACAATTATTGTTATTTAAACTCAAGGTTTCTGTCACAAATAGATTTGGAATTTTATCGAAAAAAAACTTATGACTAAAACATCATTTAAGCAACCAGAAAAGCAAATAGCTTTCATAGGCCTTTACATCAATCAATGATTTATTTTAATCAGAAGTTTATTTTAAATATTCTAAGCAACAACAAGTAACACAACACTAAATCTTCATTAAATAAAAGGTTTTCCAATAAGAGTGATATGATTTCTTTAAAAAAAAACACGGTTATTGTTAAGGAAATTCAAAAGTTTTTTATTTAATGTGAAGTACAATCGATACAATTAAGTTCTAAATAAAACGCCATTCAAATGGCCTCCACGACTTCTTTTGCAGGAACGAATCCGATGAAACCAATTTTCGAGCAATTTTTTCCACTAAATCAAGTCGTATGTCATGAATGGCTCGTTCAATATTGACTTGTAAAGTTTGAAGACGACTATTGCGACGATAAAATGGCAAAAGCGCACGAAAACTGCAATTGGAGAACGATTATTTTGATAATTGAAATTGTAAAAACAACTGATTACAATGAAAAACAAATGACAGATCATGACATATTACAATTGGCCGAAACGTCACTTCGAAATCATATCATACCTATTGGAAAACCTTATATTAGGCCATCGATTTGCATAAAGCATAAGCTTTTTCTTACTAATAATTGGTGCTGAGATCTGATCGGCGAAGACTTTTGCTGATGAGGTCCTAATAAATTCTTTTACTACTAAGAGTGGGTGTTTCCCTCGCTTACTACCCAACCTCTTTTTAATTTTGCTGCATCAATTAGATGACCTTTCTTGACCCTTCTCACCAAATCTACCTTTCCTTCTCTTCTTCCTACATGTATTACATTGAGACCAGATCACGACCCATCTGTTTTCATTTCATAGCAACCTGCTTACTTAACCTAACATTTATATGAGATCGTAGGTCGTGTTTTATTGTTTACTATAAATGAAGTAAGTAGACGAATTCATTGTCAATACCATTAATTTTTTAAAAGCGGTTTGATGACAGATCATGTCATATTACAATTGGAAGAAACGTCACTTCAAAATCATATCATCACTATTGGAAAGCCTTATTTATATCTTTCCTTAGCTCCATTTTTAGATTTTCTCTTCTTATTTCTTCTACAAAAATTTTTTTTGTTTGCATGTCGCATTAGTATGACAATTTCTGGTATCCTGTTTAACATTTTTAATGATCAATTTGTACAGGATGATATTTCTATTAAGTAGCATAGAAAAACATTCATATCAAAAGATGATGTGACACATCATTATATTCCAAAGACAAATACCATACGACATAAATGAGTTCATATGTATGGAAAAGTAAGCGTATACTCTCGTATATGGTAAATAAAGTTCTTTCTAAGCATGCATCATTAATGTGGCATTATAATGATGATGACTGGCTGGTTGGTTAGTTGGTTGGTTGGTAGGTAACTTTAGTGAAATGGTTGGCAGTTAGATGTGCTGGCTTATTATCATAACGAAAATCATGTTAAAATTGCATATGTAAGAGTCTGCACATGTTTGTGTTAACTCGCCTAATGATGACATTCAAATCGTGGCTGTTGTCATGACAACGTGTATACTAATGCTACAAATAGCAGAGTTTTATGTGTGATATTGCGGAGGATGATGCTGGTGGTGGCAGTATTACACAGCATTAGTGTAGTTTCTAATAATTTGCTTAACATTCTTATCAATTATTATTATTATTATTTTCATATTTTTCAGTTCATTTTATATATCGTCTGTAGCTTTAAATATAGGGTGAATTTTTTAATGTGCTTAGTCTTTGCTTAATTTTCTGTACTAGAGATAGACTTTGGTGAAGGCTTAATTAAGACTTAATAACTAGAACGATTTAAGACCTAAATCTTTTATAGTTACCATGCGAAGGTTGTAGAAAAACCTAGAAGGTAATAAACTAAACTAAAGTTGCAAAAGGTTTTATAAGTGATTTTTATTCGATATTAATTGTGATGTTGTTAAATTTTTATTCATCCTAATTAAATTGAAACAATTGTTCAATTCACAAGCTCAGTCGTCTGTCTTATGGTTTAAAAAAAGACGATATTTGTTTATGTGCTTGTGAACAGACAAATTTGTTGTATCGTTATTTTGTCGTATTTTTGAAATGTCAGTTTAATATCAAAAAATTTAAATGTCAGTTTTATATCAAGGTGTGAAACCAGGTGTGGGAATTATAATTCGACGCTAAATATAATAACTTTTTTAGCGACAAGCAATTTTGATTAAATTATGTAGTTTGCAAATTAAGTTGAAATGAATCATGTATATATTTATCATTAAGAAGAATGTATTTTCTGGTGTTACTTATCACATATATAAAATATTTTTACAAATTAATTTAACAAATAGAATATTCCCAGACCCGGCCTCAATATAACAATTGAAAAACATATAAAATTCAATCGTATAATTATAACACACTTTTGTATGAAAATTACCAACAACAAAAATACAATATTGTATAATGATACGATTAGACAACACATATGACGTTAATACGAGCTTGTGAATTGAACAAATATTTGAAATAATATTATAATTATAATAAATGAATTTTAAAAGATTAAAGCATCACTGATCTATTTATTAAATTATCACAAGCGAAACTGCCCCAAATAATCACCATTGATTTGTATGATATTTTACTAAACAAAGTAAAGAGTGTTTTTTATACAGTGACACAAGCTTACATCATAATAAAATTAGGAAATATATTTTTAATATCAATGAAACGGGCTTTATTGGAAAGAAAATTTTTTTAAATTAATGTTTGAAGATGATTTCTGCCATGTGACCGCCACGGCTGGCGTGTAGAGGGCGCAATCTGGAACTCTACTTTTACACAACATTTCGCAGCATTTGAGACCGTATTTCGCCGATAACTCTTCGAATGTTGATTTCTAAGTGTTCAATTGTTTGTGGTTTATTGTAGACCTAGACAAGTGACTTAACTTAACCCCCAAAGAAAATAATATAATGGGATTAAATCACACGATCTTGGTGGGCAATAATTGGCATATTACGTGAAATAATTTTTTCATCAAAAGTATCTTTGAGGAAATCAACTGTAGCGCCCTCTGCACGATGAGTTTGACGAATAGAAAAATTATTTTGATTAAAAATTTCAAAGCAAACTAAACAAAAAGCAAATATCAGCTGATAAATGGGTGCTCAAATAAAGCACTGATGCCAATTCAAAGTTGTGACACTCTATAAAAAACACCCTATATGTATGTATGAATGTATGTATGTTTACATGCACATATGCACTCGTATAGGTTTGTGCGTGTGTCTATTATCGTTGTCACAAAAACGTGATTTTCATTTTTAATGAGCTTAAAAGTATTTGCATATTATTTGGGTTATGATGTGCATAAAATCTCTAACATTAAATCGAATCTATAGTAAAAATATTTATAAAATATTCTGTAGTACTTTAGCTAATATTTTTCCAAAGCTTATATTCAATTAAAAATACACTACAGTGCAGCACAATTTTTTTTGTTTTGTTTTGTTGTTGTTTTTTACATATTTTCACATTATTAAAAGTAATTTAATTTAATTGATGATAATCAACCAGCAAAAATATTACAGAATAAAGTTCAATTTATCCGCAAACCGTAACCTGTAACCCGAATTTCAACTCAATTTAGTTGTAAAATTTTATACAAGAAATATTGAAAAAAAAATTCAACACAAATAAAACTAATTGAATTGTTTCCACATTTTATTTTTATTTCTAGCTCAATATCAATCACCGCGTATTATAGAACATCCCACAGATTTGGTGGTAAAGAAGAATGAACCAGCCACATTGAATTGTAAAGTTGAGGGTAAACCTGAACCGACCATTGAATGGTTTAAGGTAAGTTTTAGTGTATTTTTTTAATTCTATTTTTTTGTGAATGAAGAAAAAACGGAATAGGAAACAGAACACATAAATAAAATTTAAAGTTTTATTATTTGCCAGAAAAAAAGTTAAAGAAACTTTAATTTGGCAAAAGCAAAAAAAAAATGCACTTTTATCCCATATTTAAAACTATAAGGCCCAAATTTACAGTGTCTTGTTAACTAATGATGACAGATTAACTCATGATATTTGTATGAATATTCTTTGGTTAAGCCATTGTTATTATTTAACCAGATACTGTAACTTTGGGCCTTACCGGCATTTAATTTACTTGAGTCAGTTACACAGTTAATAAAAGGAAGGTGAAGCGCCACTCTTTTTTGCACTTTGCACAAAGAGCGGAGCAAATTTTTTATTCCGGTTGTTCTGCGTCATTATATTTGCTTTGCGCAATACGTAAAACTAAAATTCTGAAGATCATTAAATCGGCATTGTGCTTTTACAATAGTATAAAATATTTTTATATTATTATTATTACGAATAAACGTAATTATTTTTTGAACTTATATTGATGTATATATGAAAAGTAATATTATCAGTCTCAAGTTCAGTTTTATTGAATTATTGAAAATTCAAAATTACTAAGACTTTTTTTATGTTGGAAAATATTATTATTTATATCCAATCAGTTTTTAGCAGAACGTATCAGTACTGATTTCAAGGCCGCTACACCACTCATCAGCGTTCAATTGTCCATCTTTACAATTTTCGTAAAGTGGATACTAATTGAGAAGAATATCAACTATTTAACCAGTTATATATATATAAATATATAAATAGTAATATTTTCCAACATAAAAAAACTCTTAGTAATTTTGAATTTTCATTAATTCAATAAAACTGAACTTGAGACTGATAATATTACTTTTCAATAGTATAAAATTTTATAAAAGGCAATTTTAAATTTTCCATGGAAAATAAAAAAAAACATCGCAAAAAAAAAAAAAAGAAGAGAGGTGTCTTAGGACACCCGGTTATAGCTTTGCTCATTTTTTTTTTAATAAGGAACGAAGGCGAATAAGAAGAAGTAAGTATGTACATATGTATGTACACATAATATTTTCGGTTTTTTGTTAAATCAAAATAAAAAAAAGCAATTTCGTTTCTTGCAAGGCGAATATGATGTAAATTTGCCAAATTGTGGTGGTTTTTTACTTGCATACACACATATGTACATATACATACATATATATACATACTTGATAAATTCTGATATATTGCAGATATTATAGTGATAAAATACAAACGATCACTGAAAACAAACTTTAATTAATTAAATAATAAAATAAATATTTCACATACATACATACTTATGTATTCATATGAGTATATTTATTGTTTTTTTTTTGTTATTGCGGTTGAATGTGAGTAACACACTATATATGTATGTACATACATATGTATGTATTTTCTCGTCTTGATTTTAAAAAACAACAACAAAGTCGCTTTTAAAGGATGAGCTAATCAAAACAAAAAAAGAAAAACATAACGGGAATAGTGTCGATTATTTATCTTACGAAAAATAAAATTCAACCCCTACCGCGCCATAAATAGCAAAGCTATAAAAAATCGGTACCGAAAATATGTCGAAAAAATTACTCTTGTGTTTCACGATGACATACAGTCAGGGCTGGGCAGTATTTGAAATACATGTATTTGAAATACGTATTTAAAATACAAATACGTATTTTGTATTTGTATTTTAAATACATAACCTGAAAGTATTTTGTATTTTGTATTTTAAATACATGTCCTGCAAGTATTTTGTATTTTGTATTTTAAATACATACAAAAAATGGCAGTATTTTGTATTTTAAAAACATAGTTAACAAAATATATTTTGTCAGTTTAAGGCCGTGCTTCACTATCCTACACAATCGTACGATTCATTCACAGGAAAATCATGCAAAAATCTGACCGACTTTAAAAAATCGTTTCAAAGTGGTGTTGTAGGTGCCACACTATTATAGAAATCTGATGCCAAAACATCTGTTTGACAATAAATACTCCTCTAATCGCATGAAAACTATCATTTTATGAAAATTATCATAAAATTTTACAAATCGCACGACTGTCACACAGTTGCATTTTTAGTCCACACAACTATACATTTTTAGCACACATGTCATATTTTGCAAATCGCGCGACTGTGTAGGATAGTGCGGTGATGGTTGTTTGCATTTTGATCTATTTATAATAAGGGTAATCACGATGGTGATTGTGCAAATATGCATTTTGCACATTTGCTGTGCATATAAGTGTACTTCGTGAGCGTACTTTTAAATTTATTGCATTTTTGTGAAGAGCATGTAATTTTGTTCACAAAAATGTGGCAGCCCATCAACAATTCTGGCAACACTGACCTCAGATGTCAAGATACAAATGCATAAATTTATTATTTACTAATAAATTAAAAAAAGAAGACTAAAACTTTTTAAATTAAATTAAAATTAGTTACAAAATTTAATTTTCTTTTTCTAAACATAAAAATATGATAGTCTATATGTCACAAGTTATTGTTTATTTTCGTTTGCAATTGATAAAATATGCACTACTATCTTTGCTCATGGTTTTTTTAGTCCAAATGTGTGTATATTTGCACACATTTGCATCGTTTGCACACTTTGCACTACCCATCGTGATTATCCTTAATGCGTCAAACCAATAACCAAAAACTAGAATCGCTAAAAAACGTAACTATACAAATTCTTAGAGTTGGCATCAACGCAATTCAGCTGTCAACTCTAAAGCATTTTTTCACAATGCGATTTTATTTTGCAGGTAGTACTGTTACGACAACAAGTTTAACAATAAAAAAAATTGCATGGTTCTTTTTGCATTGGGAGTCAACATAAGGGCGAACAATTTTCAACGTATGTACGTGCCTCTCACTAGCAAGAATTGTGTGAGCCTGTGTTAGTAACACCACCTGTAAAGTGAATACATCTTCAGCGTTGGGCAATATTTGAAATACATGTATTTGAAATACGTATTTGAAATACAAATACGTATTTTGTATTTTGTATTTCAAATACATACATGACGTGGAAGTATTTTGTATTTTGTATTTTAAATACATACATGATGTGTAAGTATTTTGTATTTTGTATTTTAAATACATAACCTGAAAGTATTTTGTATTTTGTATTTTAAATACATGATCAGCAAGTATTTTGTATTTTGTATTTTAAATACCGCAAACCATGTATTTTGCCCAACTCTGCATACAGTGCGGATTGAGAAATAAATAAATATGCAGTTTCGAAGCAGGATCTCTGACTCCCATAAAATTTCAAAAGGATTTTAAAGAACTTTCATTAATCTCAAATTTGATATTTAAATCTTCGAACATGGATCAGTCTCGAAACCCCAAAATTTACTGAGTAACCGAATGAAAATTATTAACATATAAAATTTTATTCGAGCAATACGCAGGAATTTATGTTGTCAAAAATTTATTTAATTATTTATAAAAGGCTTTCCAAGAAGAGTGATATCAGGAATGGCAAAGTTGGTACAATTGTACTTTTTTTGGTACAATTCAAATTTGAATTCAAGTTCGAAAAGTACAATGGCACACCAATGGCTAATTTAGTACAATTTAGGAATCTCCCCAGTTTTAGTAATTTTATATGGCAACTCATCATTGCAGTCATTTTACATTAAAGCGGTTCGGTAAATTTAACCCAGAAAACGTAATCAGTGGAAAAACTAATAGTATAGTACCACGATTAGTAAAATTGTTTCCAAACGAGTACCAAAATTTTTATATCATAAATTCGCAATTTAGACCTCTTGTTGATGTTCAAATATTAAAATCTTACAAAGATTTGAATATTAGCGATTTCTGGGCAACATGAATGAATTCATGTTTCCAGAACTTTCAAAAATTGTAAGAGGAAATTTATGAGTTCCACATTCATCAGCAAATGTGGCAAGAATATTTTCTTACCAAAATATAACTAAAACCAAAGAGAGAAACAGATTACAAACTGCAACTCTTTGCGGCTTAATCCAAACAAAGGATTTACTGAATTCACAAAATTGGAATTGTTATGATATAAATATAATAAGTAAGCTATTATCAAAATTGTAATTGTGATGTCGAAATATTATTTGAAAGCTAGTAGGTAGTACTTTATGTGTGTTGTAGTACAATTAGGGTCAAAAAAGTACAATTTTTCAAGTTATTTGGTACAATTTTAAAATTCCCGATGCCATCCCTGAGTGATATGATTTCTTAAATAAAAACAAACACACTTAGGGCCAATAATTGACTTCATATTTAAATACTAATTCAGCTAATTTTCATTTAAATTTATGTTGCATTTAAGTGCTACTTCTATTTTCCAGTCGTATTTAATTGTTCTTATTTAATTGTATTGAAAACTTGGTAGCACAACGTAATAAAGAAAATTTCCCACAAATTTCCAGCTGACTAGGAAAAATAATGTAAAATCCAAAAAAATATATTTATATTTTAGCTAAAAATAAAAATAATTAAGAATTGCTGAATTGTTTTAAGAGAATAAAAGTAAATTTCAGAACGATTAAAAGGATAATAGCGACAAAACAAGCCAAAATGTCACCAAAATGCACCTTGTCAGCAGCCACAAATTTTTGGATTAGCTTTGTTTTAAATAAGATGAACAACGAGTCTAAAACATATGGAAATTCGTAAAACTTATGTAGTATTTAAATGCACAATGTTGGCTATTTAATGTTGTCTTAATTTTGCAGAGAAAAACTCAATTTTGTATATAAATAGCATTTAAAAATAAATGACATATAAATCAGCACTGAATTATTGGCCCTTATTGTTGAGGAAATTCAAAAGTTTTTTATTCAATGTGAAGTACAATCGATACAATTAAGTTCTTAATAAAACGTCATTCAAATAGCCTCCATGACTTCTTTTGCAGGAACGAATTCGATTAAAACTATTTTACATCACTTTTTCCACTAAATCAAGTCGTATGTCATGAATGGCACATTCAATATTGACTTGTAAAGCTTGAAGAGAGTCTGGTTTATTTCAAAAGATCAATGACTTCAAATAGCCCCACAAGAAGAAGTTTAATGGTGTTAAATCACAACTTCTTGGAGGCCATTCAATATCATAATTTCTTGATAAAACTGGGCCTCATCGAAGAAGATGATTTTCTTAAAAAAATCGTTATCGTTTTCAAGTTGTTCCAAGCCAAAATCAGCAAATTCACGACTTTTACGGTGGTCCAATGGCTTCAGCTCTTGATGCTAACCCAAATCCTTTCTCAAAATCCGCCAGGTTGTGGTTTGAGACAGCCCAATTGTTGAGAACGTCATGGAATCGACAAATTGCGGTCTTCAGCAACATTTGAATGAACGGCAGCAATATTTGCGTTACTTCGAGCGGTTCTTTGTCTTTTTGTCACTTAAAAATTTTGTAAAAAAAATGTAAACTCAAAATTTTTAACAATTCGACGAATTGCGAGCACACTTGCACGATTATTACGACCATAAAATGGCAAAAGCGCACGAAAAGTTGCGATTGTTCTCCATGATGAAATTGTAAAAACAACTGAATACAATGAAAAACAAATGACAAATCATGACATATTACTAATGGCCGAAAAGTCACTTCAAAATCACATCATCCCTATTGGAAAACCGTATATGGTGTAACAAATATAAAACGATTCATGTGCATTAAAAATTGTTTGTTGTGTTGTTGGTTAATATTTTTTAATACTGCTGTGCTTTTGCTGTAGTAATTCTCGGTTGTTTTGCTTGAAATATCGATCCAAACAAATGAGTTTGTAAACTTTTCAATCTTGTTAATAAATATCTACTGATAAGTTGGTATTTACTAACCAATGAAATGCAACATATCGATTAGCTAACCCATAACAAATACATATATAAATTTTTTTAAAACGAATTTTATTAAGTAGTATCGAGTAATAAAAAAGTAGGCGGCCGGAAATGCCAGCACAACCCTCAGTGTTTATTATATTTGTGTTTATTCGCCTTTTTTGTGCCCATTTGCGCACCTTGTACAGAGTTCACTATTCGCAATGTGAACTGTTGTTATTGGTACGCAGCACGTGAAAAGAAACATTTTTTTGTAAAATGTGTGAAAGTTTATTTTCAGTGTAGAAAACACAATAAGGCGGCTAATATTTTAGCAGCAACGAATCAAATAAAATCAAGCACTTAAAAAACAAATTTTTTTTCTAAATAATTGACATATGCGGTTAAGGCTCGCGCAGACGACAAGAATAAATAATAAAAAAAAAAAACTACATGTAATTCGCATTTGCGACAATTTCACACAAAACATTCGAAATGATTTATAGCAAACAATTTTTAGAAACACTAAAAATTGTCAACAACCAGAAAAGCCAAAATAAAAAAAAAAAAATCCAAGCACAAGTACGAGTGCGTAATGCTGACTTTTTTTTCTAATTTTCATTCACTTTTTATTTCAGGATGGCGAACCGGTAAATACGAATGATAAAAAGACACATCGTGTTTTATTTAAAGATGGTGCCCTTTTCTTCTATCGCACCATGCAAAGTAAAAAGGAACAAGACAGCGGTGTCTATTGGTGTGTGGCCAAAAATCATGTCGGCAAAGCTGTGAGCAGACATGCCACTCTGCAAATTGCGGGTAAGTACGAAAATAAACATTAAATAGAAAGCACTAAAATAATTTAAAGGAGGTGTGGAAGAGAGAGAGGGAGGGAGAGTGCAACTGAAACACAAAAAAGTATTTAGTGTCTTTAGCACATTAACAACAAGTGTTGGCGAAAAATTAACACTTATTTAAAGAAATAAACTTAACTTGCAACTTGTGGCAAACAACAACAACAACAACACATATTTTCACATAGAATATTTCCTAGAGCATTTGCATTTAACACTTCTTTTAATTTTTTTTTTTTTAGTTTTTTGTCACGTACATATAAAAATACAATCATAAATCTTTTATTAAGACTCTTCTTGTTAATAAAACATCAATAGACAATTTTCAACAGGGTAAACTAATGTTGCAAGTTGTTTCTTGTTTTCCTGCATCATGTTTATTTCGTTTTCATTTCTTTCGTTTGTTCATTCAGGGAGTAAAAACTAATTTTAAATTTTACATTTGAAATACACACAAAAACATATTTATTTAACACGAGGGTGTGTTAGTTTTGCTTTTTTTTCTTATCGACATGAAGTTACTTTTTCTGTGCGACTTGATATTGAAAAGTAGTTCTTTTTAGAATGTGTGTGTGGGGGGGATAGTCTTTTCGCCATAATATCATTCACAGCTTTAACATGATTTATCATGTCTCTTTTATATGTTTGGCATTATACTCTAATACGACTAGAAAAGACAAGGAAGGTAATTTATTATACCAAATTCTATTTGAAAAGATCGTATAGATAATTTTAAAAAAAGTCAGAACATAAAAACATATAAGGTAGTGTTCATAGTGGGGATTTGCGAAGTATTCCAGATCTTTGAAAACTTTTTTTTTTTTAATGATTAAAACAAAGGAAGATTATTGTTACCAAGAAGCGATCAAATGATTTCATTGTAAAATTTCTTTGAAAAGCAATTAGTTTTTTGAGTGATTTCAATACAGATTCTTTCTCTCATATGATTCGTCCCTGTTGCGGAAACAGCAGCGTAATCAAAGTTGTAAATTAGTTTAAATTAACTCCGTAATTGAAACAATTAATCGTGTGGACAAGAACAAATTTTTCTAATAGTTTTTACAAATTGTGAGTTATTAAAAATTTGTAATTTAGTGGTTTCGATCAAGATTAGGTCAGATTAATTTTAGTTTAGTTTATAAGCCTGACCACCAGGTTTCGCTCAGGTTTGGATCAGGTTGAAGTAAGGTTTAGGTCAGGGTTAAGTCAAGTTTAGGTCAGTTTTGTATCAGGTTTAGATGAGGTTGATGTCAGGTTTAAATTAATTTTAGTTCTGATAAAGGTCTGTTTAGGTCAGGGTTAGGTCAAGTTTACGTCAGGTTTGTATTAGGTTTAGATGAGGTTTATTTCAGGTTTAATTCAAATTTAGGTCAGCTAAAGGTCTGTTTCGGTTAGCGTTAGGTCAAGTTTGTGTCAAGTTAAGGTTTAGTTTAGATAAGTTTAAGTCAGGTTTAGGTCAACTAAGAGCAAGTTAACGTAATTTTATGTCGGCTTGAAGTCAGGTTTAAGTCACGTTTGCGTCAATTTAAATTAGTCTTAAGTCATTTAAAGATCTGTTTAGGTCAGGGTTAGGTCAAGTTTACGTCAGGTTTGTATCAGGTTTAGATGAGGTTGATTTCAGGTTTAAGTCAAATTTAGGTCAGCTAAAGATCTGTTTCGGTCAGGGTTAGGTCAAGTTTGAGTCACGTTAAAGTTTAATTTAAATCAGTTTAAGTCAGGTTGGAGGGTGGTGTTGGCTGAAGTGGTTAGCGCGTTGACTACTAAGCAAACAATGACGTGGGGCCTGGGTTCAAACCCTGGCCAGAGCAAGTCAATTAACATCATTAATTTCTCTAATGTACATTAGTGAGACATTGTATTAATTGTTGTCGGACTATTTAAGTGATGAAGGCATAGCACTGGTCATTAAAAAACTGTACCGACAGCGATTGATGCTATCCAAGCTAATGTACACAACATCGCCCTCCTTCGTCGGTTAGCAGAAACATCGGCGAAGTAAAAAAATTAACAAAATGCCTGCCAATACAGCTTAACAAAGTTAATGCGTCTACCTAACACCGGAGGCGACTCAACACTGCTATTAAAATTAACATAACGCGCAAAGCAGAGTTGTAAAAGAGTTAAGCCTTCTACATTTTCAATATCTATCTTCTCTACTCTATCCCTCTCTCTGAGTTCCGGCACAATGCACTGCATACGTAGGGGTCATCCCCTGAGTGCTGGTCCTAATTAAAAAAAAAAAAAAAAAAAAAAAAAAAGGACAGGTTAAGGTTTGTTTAGCTCAGGACTAGGACTAGTTTAGATCAGTTTAAGTCAGTTTAGATTAGCTAAGAGCAGCTTAAGATCATTTTAGGTCAGCTGGAAGTTAGGTTTAAGTCAGTTTTAGATTAGTTTTGTTTATGATAGGGTCAGTGCAAGGTTATCTTTAAGTCGGGTTAAATGTAGTTTAGATCAGATTAAAGTCAGATTTTAGTCGTGTTTAGGTTAGGCTTAAGTCTTAGTTAGGTCAGTTAAGGTCAAGTTAAAGTCAGGTTTAGGGTAATTTAGGTCAGCATTAAGTTAGCTAAGATCAGAATTATGCCATCTTAGGTTGGCTTGAAGTCTGCTTTACGTCTGGTTTACGTCAGATTTAGATCAGTTTAGGTCAGGTTTAAGTCTGGTTTTAGCCATGTCAAACGTGCACAAAAAACCAGTTCATTTCATTTTTAGAAGATTTTAGCCAGCTGTTAAGTCGCATCTATAAAAATCATGCAATTTAAAAACTTCATTCTTATTGCTGAACTGAAAATTTAAAGAAAAAAGACCACGTAAAAAAAGAGTTGGGTGTTTGTATATAGTTTGTGTCTATGATACCCGTAGTCTATCTTCTATCACCACCACCTTCATTATAATTTAAAGTGATATAGGCTAAATTATTTATTTATTTTTTTGTGTGTAGGATCACACTCTATTCTAGTGTTCGAATGTTGCACTTTCGTGTGTTGACTTGGTGCTGCCCCTTTTCTTGAAAGTTTTTTTTTTCTTGCTATCAAATTTGTTTGTTGCCTGTCATGGTTTAAAATATCTGTAGAATTTATATAAGATTTTTTTTAAAGCGTGAACATCTTTTGGGTTTATTGTTGGTGTGTTATGATTTTTTTTTTTTGTTCCTTTATTCACTTTTTTCTTGTTCTTTTTCGTGTACTGATTGATAACACTGCGGGCGGTCGGTCGTTTGGTTGATAATACAATCTTTAGTTTAGTACAGATGTACACATATACTTTTTAATACGAGTATATATTTTTTTATTTTGTTTATGTTTATTGGAGTTTTTCTTTGCGTTTTATTTTTTTGTAAATTTGTCTGAATGTCGAACAATGTTATTGAGAACTTTATTTAATCATTTTTATTAACATTAAAGCAAATAATAAAGATTTTAGGTTTCTTTTAATGTTGATTATTAAGTTATCATTTTAGGTGGTAGGGGTGAGTTTAAGTAAAATAAAATTTATTACTTCCGTTTCTTAAAAATAACATTTAATATTACTTTCATAAAATTATAGAAAGTTTCTAAAGAATACAGGAAACTTGTAATTAAAGAAATGCAATCGACATTTCGTTTTTGAAGAACGAACATAAGACGAAATTAAATTAGATTTTTGTAGACCCTAGATATATACTTGCAAACACTAAATGAGAGTTTTATAATGCTTAAGATGTTTCTTTAGATAAATTTAAAAAGTCTTGTTTCTACAACATTACCGCTTTGTAATGAATAAACAATTTTTTTTTTTTGAAAAATTTTATTATTTTCCAACATAAATTCCTGCAAAGAAAAACCAAGAAAAGTAAAAAAACAAATACGTCAAAATAAAACACCTTGTTGTTGATTGAAAATCACACAAATCGAAAAAAAACCTTCAATTCAATTCAATGCAACTCTTGTACGTACGCCAGATCTAAACTTTATTGCAACTTGCTCTTTTTGCAACTAACAAATCTTAAGATAGAAATAAAATTCACTTTAACTATTGAAATATATTTCGGGCAATAAATTTTATATGAAAGAACAAAAACAACATTAAAAAACATTCTCAACTTATTTGGAAGTTAAACAGACTATTGTTTAAAGAAAAACAATTGAATTGTATTTGAAATTTATGGCAAAACTAAAGTGTCAATATAAATTATAAAAGATTTTTAAGCGAAAAAAAACCGAAATAGAAATAAAATTTCAAAAGAAATTTAAAGAAAACCCAAGTGATTTATAATAAAAATATTAAGAGGTTTCATAAAAACGCATATTTGTGCAGTTGTTACATGAATTTCCATATACCCAGAAAAATGATTGGTTGGAGAATGGTTATGCCGATCAAATATTTGTTAAATATACTCTATATAAGCTTCTAATATCAATGATCTATGAATTTTAAAAACAATCCATGATTATTACCAGAAGACCACAGTTGTAATAAACATTTGATTGTGAGAATTCTTAAATTGATTAGGTCAATCAAACGTATGCTTTTGCTACAACTAATCCCCAAATATGGCGAACACAGTTGAATAAATTGCATTTTACTATCAATTATTGGTTGTTGCAACTAAAAAAGTTATATATTTAAATTTACATTAAAATAACGATTTTTTATAGTTTATTGCAACTAACTATTGTTAAGTTTTATTACCATAATTTATAGCAGCAAATTAAAATTAATTGTAAAGATTTGGTTGAAACTCCAAACTGATTATACGGTTTGCATTAGCAATGACCGTAAACTACGTTCTTTCTCAATATTTGTCGATTTTAAAATATATATTTGATATTAAAAACATTTAGAGAAACGAAAACAATTCTCTGTAAATTTAAATTTTTTTTCCTTTAAATATTTTATTATCAAAATTTATTTAAAATTTAAACTGCCAACACAAAGTTGTTTTTGTTTATTATGAGTACAAGTTTATTTAACATAATTGCAAACAATGTTAACGACATTGTGTTAATATTTAATGTTGATAACGGCTTTTTATATCTTGTATCTGATTGTTAATTTAAAGCTGATTTTAGTAAGCAAATAATAAATAAATAAATAAATATACACAAAAGGTTTATCACTTTTTAAGTGTAAGAACTCTGTACTACACAAATATTTACAATTTAAATATTTAAAATACAATTCATATATTTAAATTCACAATGAATTGTTTAAATGGGGAAAAAGAAAGAACTTTCTTATTTTGCCGAAACTAATGGAAAATAATTATATACAAATTACACAAGCAATACTTTGTGCCACAAAAAGTTTTCATTATACATTTAATGTACATTTTTTCTTTCTAATTATCGCAAAGCATTTAATTGTTTGTGGAAGTGGAAAAAAACAAAAAAAAAAACTATTCATTTTAACACCTTTAAGCGTAAATATTTAAAATATTAAAGTGCCAACCAAGCCTTATTAAAATTCTTAATGAGTTTTATAGTTGATAAGAAAAATACCTGATTAATTTATCTATTATTGAAAAATAAAAGTCACGTATGTTGAAAGCAGGCAATTAGTTGAATTAAAATTAACACAATTTAGAAAAGTTATTTTAATGTTCTTTAAATAGCGGAAAGCAGAGAGGGAAATATGATTGTATTTTGTAGAACAAAGTTTTAGAACAAAATTTAAAAGAAAATTAAAATTTTTACCACACCAATATTTTTATACCCTTCACCAAAAATGGTAAGGGTATTTATAGGTTTGTCATTACGTGTGTAATTTCCACAATATTTATGTATATGAGGTCCATATAGTATATATATTCTGAATCCTTATAGATAAGGAAGTTGAATGCGCCATGCCCGTCTATTCGTCTGTGCGTCTGTCCTTCTGCCTGTACATGAAATCTATATTCCGGAGACATTAGAAGAGCTAGAGACTTGGGTCTTGGACTAAAATGTAAGGATTTTTCTTATGATGCTTCGTATTGAAAATCAGTAATAAAATATCGGTTCTGATATTGAATTATATATACAAATAAATGAAGATATATGTATATAAACATCTTCAAAAATAAATTTATAAAGACATGAAGTGCCGCAGTATTGAATATGGAATCTTTCGATTATAAGTCAACGCACGAACCATCGTGCTACTGAGTCTTGTTAGTGTCATGTGTATATTAACTTAATAATAACTTTATGTATTTTTTCGTACAAAAGTACTTTTTGTTCACTGATGGATGGAAAATTGTAAAATATTTTAACCAGTCTGTATTTTTCGTACGTATTTTGCACTGAAGAAAATATGAAAGTGTGCTCAAGTATGCAGTTTAAACTTACTTTTTTTTATTGTTTGAAATGTTGTATGTATAAGAGAAAGGAAAGCCTGCATTATATTCAGTCAATCACATATTTATGCATTGGTCAAGGATATAAAAGATTCGGCATAGCCGAATATAGGCCTTTTACTTGTTCTATTCTAAACCAGTGCCTCAAATTATAATTGCAAGCTAAAGATGGCTTTTTTTTGAGAAATAACTTAAATTTTACAACCTCTTGCTAGATATTTTCCAACTTTGATCTAATATAGGGTGTCATATAAAAATTATTTAAAATGCCTATCGATCACTTGTTTCAAATAGGGATCATTACACTTTACACCTTTGGATTCTAAGGAGCCATCATAGTTTTAACTGATGGATCCAAAAGAAGCGACAATATCGGCGAAGAGGTTTCTATGTGATAAAACTTCGATGTGATGGCTTAATTTAGAGTTAAGGACGGTTGTAGCTTCCTACAAGCCGAAATCTCTGCCATCACTAGGGCTTCTAAGATTCCAAGGCGACAAAACAAAATTCTACGTACAATCACAGCAGCCCCCTGGTATGTCAGAAATCTTCGAATTCATAAAGATGTAAATGTTCCAATGGTGAAGACAGTATTTTCAAAACTCGCGAAAAAATATATAAAAAAACTTGAGTTGCATCGAAATCCTCTTGCGCAAAATATTCTAGAGTATAGTGGCCACACCCGGCTGAGGAGGAGGGATACTCTTTCTCTCAGCCGTACACGAGAGATGTAAAACAACAAAAATCAAGCGTTGAAATCAAAAATTTTGTTTAGAATTGGCTAAACATATATTTAACATTTTCAGATTAAACAACTTATTGATGTTTAAATTTATAATTAAAGATTCAATAAATAATAAAATTATCAAAAAAAAAAAAAAAAAAAACTTGGGCTTCAAGATGGCTTAAGCACTGTAAGATAACGGAAGATATCTTTAAGTTTAGTGACAGAAAAGCGGCCATCTTTAAATAAGATAGCTGGACATTCAAGAGAAACACTAGTTTGGGTGCCGGCGCACCTAGTGTCCACTGGCAACAATATTTCGGACGAAATATTGTTGCCCAGTAAGTAACTCGATGAAATGTCATTTAACAGTCATTCCTTTATCTCACTTCAAGCGTCTAATACTGCAGGACTGATAAAAGATTGCTCAACAAAAAGATGGTGGGGGATGGTGGAGAGAAGAAATCACCTGTCACGTGGCCAGGCCACCTTGGCCCAACTACAGCCTTCACAGGAGACGAGATCTTCTCATACTTGGCAAATGTCGCACAAGATTATTAGTATCAATGGTGTATTGGGATCCATGCCAGAAGGATGGGTCTAAGTTACAACGACTACTGTAGAGTGTCGAATATAACGATGAGGTGGAAGATTAAGGAGTTCTTCATTTTATGTGTTAATGTCCGGCGCTAATTAGCATAAGGACTACTATAGTTCATAAGGACTAATATTGTGGGCTCTAGCTGTCTGATACGATCGGGATAGTTTGACTCGCGGCGCATCTACAGGAGATTGACGAGTCGAATAACTAGCCTATGCCATGTCTGCTATAAGTTATCACACAGGGACTGAATCAACGGTACCAATTTCGTCACTTCCTAAGCTGTCACGGCCCTACAAAACTTACCGAACCCAACCCAACATGTATTCAAATATCTGCAAATGGCATCGCTTTCAACATTTTCAGAAACTATAAGAAAGAAAAGTAGAAAAACAAATATTTTTTTGTCTTTTTAAGAAAAATGTTTAAAAGAGTTTAAAGCAGAAAAGACGAATTAAAATCGTCCCTGGTGATTCGTTTTGCCCTCACACTGCCCGGTAATAATAATTGTCCTGCTTTATGTTTCTTCCTAAATCTTGGCGTTGCACTAAGAAGCAAAAATGCTGAAGGAAGTAAAAAATTTATTCCAATCGTCATAAACTAATCAAACTGCGCAATTGATTAATTTACAAAATCTTGCATAAATGCACAAATAAAGCATTGGAAAAATTTATATGAAATGTGTGCTTCTTTACATTTTCAATAAAAATAGATAAAAATCGCATCAGCGAAAATATTTCGATTATTCTGTAAACACTCAATTTATTTGTAAAAATATACAAACTTGACTTAATTACCTCTCCAACGATATATAATATGAAATATATTACAATTTCTGTAGCCCCTAAAAATACGCAGTTTTTTTCTTTTTTTTTTAGTAATTAAGTGGCCATCATTAGAAATAATTAAAAAAAAATCAACACTTGCTGCCCAATAACACCTTTTTTTCTATAAAATTTTTCTTTAATTTCTTAAAAGTGTCTTTAGAGCATATATAGTAGAGTGAAACAAAAATGTTCTAAACGCAAGTGAGCTTTAAAGCTTTTAAATTGTTATTTTCTTCCTTAAATATGATTATGAGCCAATTTATTTTCATGTAACTTTTACTTTTCTCATTTATACAATAAAAATTATATTGATTGCTAAACATGATAATAATTCGTATATCCGCCCTCTAGACGATCAATCTATAGCATGATAACAAATCAAACTGTCCACCTAAGGTTGTTGGCTGTCCATCAATTGACACCCGCAATTTTTGTTCCAATTCTTTGTTTTAATATTCTTGGCTTTTTATTCGGTGCGATTCATAAGAGTACGTATGTACATATTTCTGTACAGTAGCTTTTTTGTATGTTTGTGTTTGTATATTTTTCCCCATCATCATCACCATGATTGATTTGACAAACAAATAACAAATGCAAACAAAATGACAGAGAACATCTCGTGAAAAAAAAACTAAAAAACAAAATAAATAAAACATGTAGACATAAAATAACAATTCCGAAGTGTGAAGAACAATCGATAGGCATTCATTATGCTGTGTTGGAGGCGTAATGGATGAATGAAATTATTTATTAAAATTAATTTAAGCTAATTTGTGTCTAGATGCCGATGTTTCATTTTTCAAGAGCTTTTTTATTTTGATTGGGCTGTGACACATGATATACTTGAGATTTCAGATTGTATCCACTCAGTTATTGCTGGGGAATGTTTTGATGTTAAAAAATAAGAATTATAAACTAGAACATTTTATTCAATTATTTCTCAAGAATTTATGTTTTAAAAAATTCAATTTTTTTTTCTTACAAATGCCATACATGGTTAAGGATCTACCTACTGAAGCGTTGGCAGTAGCAACTAGGGTTCCCACCTTTTGTTGTTTTGCATATAAAGTACATTGGTTGTTAAAGGTTAGGAAAAAAAGTACACAGTATAAAAATAAAGTACAATTTATTTATCTTTATTTTTATATTTGAAAACGTATTTTTTATTGCTTTTCGCAAGTTTTATCAAATAATTATCATATTTAAATTAAAGTAAATAATTAATTCAGTTTTTATCAGATTCAGAGACGCTTTGTTTCTTTCGTCTCGCCATTTGCTCTTCATTACAGGAAAAACTCTCTCTGTGAATGCTGACGTGGCAGGAATAGAAAGTAAAAATGAAATTACTTTATACAAATTTGATAAATTATCATCAGTCTTATTAAATAATAGCTGCCATTTACTTACTGTAGATAATTCCGCAAAACCTTCAGAACTGTATATCTGATCATAAATTTTGTTTAATGACGCAATTTCCCCATAAAGATCATCCATATTTATATAAAGTTTTTGCAGATTTAAATTTCCGTTTATGCTAACAATATTATCAAATTCAACTTTGCTCTTTAAATTTTTATTGCTAATTGTAAATAACCAGTTTGTATTTTTAAAATCAAACCATTTATTCAGGTACTCTAAGGCTTTATCGATAAATAATAAAAAATTCATGTGAATTTCCCTGGTCAGTTCCGGTGCAGACAAAAGGTTAATTTTTTTGCTTGTTTCATATCCAAATATCAAAATTTCCATGACATAGTCTTAAGAAGGAATCGCCACTGTAAAAAAATGTCAACAAATGACTATTATGACCCGAATCTATTTTGACTTGTAGATAAATCAAATCATGCGAAATTAAGTATTTTGGTGTAGTTCATTGTTTCTATAAAATATACAGTACATTTAATCAAAACAACGTACAATAATTTACTATAAAGTACTTGTGGCAAGCGTAGTAGCAACCAAACAAATGCAGCATATGGCAAATAAATTAAATAAAAATTTTAGGTTAGGTTTGATATGGCAGGCTGCTGTTTCATGCACACTTAAGTCTCTAATTTAGGTCTTTTTTAAAAAAAAGCGCTGATGGTGAAAAATGCAAAAAGCGCTAAATATAGCGCGAAATACGCTAAATTGGCGCGACGCTATGTCTCTCTCTCTCTCTCTCTCTCACTCTTTCTACAGAAATTTATCAATTTTATTTGCCTAACAGCCATACCTAAACAAGAGCGGAAAGCGGAACGTTTTCTACCGCCTAGCGTTAACGCTGAAATACCATACCTAAATAAGAGCGTCAACGCTTTGTCACAAAAACAGGGTTATTACAAAATATATAACAACCTTGATTATAATAGTATACTCATAACCGAATAATACGTGCATCTCTACAACAAACACAACAAAAAAATTCCTCGGAAGTCAAAAGTATAAATATGTATGTGTGTATGTTTCAAACTGCGACAATAATATAAATAAAAATTATTCATTCAAATACGAAAAATTAAATACAAATCAAAATTTAACACCTGAAATAAAAAACAAGTGATTTACAATAATTGTCAGCTGGGCTTGTAAGACTACCTTATAGTCATTGTATCATGTGTGCTTGTCTTTTGCAGCTAACTTCACTATTAACCGCGTTGTCAAAATCGGATTTTCCAATTGCAAAATGTTGCCGCCGCGTTACCGCCGCGTTATTTCGGGATGCTCCATACAAATTGTATGGGCATGAGAACTTTTGACAGCTAAAAAACGCTTGCCGCTCTTGTTTAGGTATGGCTGTAAGGAAAGCTCATCTTAAAGTAAAAGTTTTTTTTAGAGAAATATATTTTTAAATTTTTGTATCTCTTAAACCTTTATTTAAGTGGTCAAATGTGTTGCCTAGTTTAAGGCAAAATATCTTTTAATTTTTTATATATTTTTCAAATTATTTTGAAGTTCTTTTAAATTTTTTCTTCTCATTTTATTTGCTTCTCTGTCTTGTATCAGTTTTTCTTAACTGTTTTCTCTAAAAGTTTTAAAAGAAAATAAAAACTTACACATCTGTTGTTGTTCATAAACATTTTTCCAAAGAAATTTTGTTGTCTTTGTTTTGAAGCCTTTCATTCAGTATATTTCTCAGCTTGGCATACATTTTGCTAAAACTCACACACACACAATGTCATGAGGGTATGCTGGCGTAACGGTGGTGGGAGAAAGTGTAGATGCAACTATTAATGTGTCTATTTTTGTTTTTTTGTCATTTTAGTTTTGCGAGATGATTTTCGCGCACAACCCAAGGATACACGTGTGGCAAAAGGTGAAACGGCTTTATTGGAATGTGGGCCACCAAAAGGCATACCCGAACCAACGCTCATATGGGTGAAGGTAAGTTATATTTAATAGAAAATATTTATAATATGTTTGCATATTTTTCAAATTTAAATAAATGGAAAAAGTCACCCTTTTTACAAGAAAATCTCAGTTGTTGCTGCTTGCCAACAAACTGAAAATAATAAAACATTTTCTTATATTGTCTTCATGTTCTTTTCACTTAGCAAATTTTCTCTATCATAATAAATCAAAAAAATTCAAACTTAAGAAACGATAGAATCCCATATGTTAAGATGCTCATTTACATTTAAAATCTGTAGGGATATTTCTTTGCCATTTAATAATCATATGCCACGAAAACTTAGATACATATTCAAGCTGGCTGTATTTCGTTTTGAAAAAAAAATTACCAAAAATAAAAGAATAAAATATATTGCAGAAACACATGCATACACACACTCTTACATTTAGATGAAAATATTGCATAAATTTGATTTAATAGATTGTGTTTTTTTTTTTTGCACTATTTTACATATTTTGCAAAATATTTTTGTAGATAAAAAAAAACAGCACCAACAAAAATATACCATTCAAGCCATATACTGTCAGGTGTAATATTAGAATAATAGAGACTGTTATATGAGCCGTTTATTTTGAAAGTGGCATAAGTCACTTTGTTCTTAAGTCGAGATATTTAAGGGTTTGCGTTTTAACTCGATTAAAAATATGGATGCTAACTTTCGAGAAGATTTTCTTGTGTTTGTTATCTCATGATACGGATATTTTTTTTCAGTATTTATCCATGTTTTTAAACTTTTTTAAATCAAAACCTTTATGCCACTTTCAAAATAAACGGCTCATAAATCTACACACACATACACTTGCAAAAAAACAAAATGTTTTTCAAATGGAAATGTCATGCAAAATTTAGTTGTTGATGCAAAAAAAAAAATAAGTAAAAGCCATTAGGTATGAAAAAGAAGGAGAAAGAATAAAACAAATAGTTTCAACGAAAAACATGACAATTTCTGTACAAATTTTTTTAACAAAATGTAACAAAGTTTTTACCAAAAATGTAATTCAAAAATGATTATTAATATGGAACGAGAAGTTTAAAGTTTTTATATATACAGGAAAGGTATACTACTTTGTTTTGCCGCCATTTTGGTAAACATTAGTCTTGACAGTTCATATTCGGCAGTCGTGAAGTAGACATGTGGCAAATTTATTATGGAAAAATATTCAATAAACCAACGTGTTTTAATCGTTAAAATATTTTATCGAAATCAATCATCGATTATTGTGACGATCAGAAAGTTATGTGAAATATTTGGGAGAAAGAACGTGCCAACAAAACGCACTATTTATCGTGTAGTGCATGATTTCGAAGAAAGAGGGTCAGTAGGTGATAGGGCCAAGCATGGACCACACAACGTACTGCAAGATCGGCTGAAACCATTACTGCTGCTCAAGAAGAAAGTGTTCAAAACAATCTATGAAGCCCAATTCGACGCCATGCTTGGTCTTCAAAAAACAACTGTGGTCACAATTTTGCACGCCCACGACAACCCCGAAAATCATAAATCATGAAAAAATCATAATGATTGACGAGGCACATTTTCATTTGAATGGATATGTGAATAAATAGAATAGTCGGTTCTGGGCAATGGAAAACCCTCAAATTATTTATCAGTCACCTTTGCAGCCATTAAAAATGACAGTCTGGTGTGCAATTTGGTCAGAAGGAATCATTGGATTTTACTTCTTTGAAAATGAAAACGGCGTAACGGTAACTGTGAATAAGGAGCGATATCGTGATATGATTGAAAATTTTTTAACGCCACAACTGCATGCTTTGGGCTTGATTACCATGTGGTGTCAACAAGACGGTGCCACATCGCATAAAGCCAGGGTTACAATGGAATTACTGTGAGACCTCTTTCCACAACAAGTTATTTCAAGAAATGGTGATGTTGATTGGCCCCCACGGTCGCCTGATTTGACTGCTCTGGACTTCTTTTTTGTGGGGATATCCTAAAAGCAAGGTTTATGCAAACAAACCAGAAACGCTTAAGCAACTCAAACAAAATATTCGTGATGAAATTAATGAAATACCGCGTGAAATGTGTGAGAATGTAATAAAAAATGTGCTCAAAAGGGCTCGCATTTGTGAGACTAACAGAGACATTTATCTGATAATCACCCATGTGCTGAAAATCGCGTTATTTTCAAATCACTTGTGAGTTCAAAATCGCAAATTACATTTTTATATGTGTTGAGGTTGGCGCGCAGGGTTACCGTTAGGAATTTTTGAAAAGTCGCACAAAAGCTCGTTTTATAAAATAAAGCCGCACATCTTTTTTTAACGTTT
Source organism: Lypha dubia (assembly GCA_947311025.1). Classification (NCBI taxonomy): domain Eukaryota; kingdom Metazoa; phylum Arthropoda; class Insecta; order Diptera; family Tachinidae; genus Lypha; species Lypha dubia. The sequence continues at coordinate 72,991,517 of OX371264.1, read as the reverse complement.
TTTTTTTATTAATAAAAAGCATAACAAAAAAAAAAAAACAATTGAAACAAAACAAAAAGCTTATTGCAGAAACCATTTCTATTATATTTTTTAACATATGCAGATGCATTATATACATAAATACTATTTATTTGAAATTAAAAATAATTTTCTAATTAATTGGCCACAAAGATCATGTGATTTAACCCCATTAGATTATTTTCTTTGAGGTTATGTTAAATCACTACGTCGATAAACCACAAACAATTGAACACCTTGAAATCAACATCGGCGAAATACGGCCGCAGTTTCGCCTTTTACGTGCCAGCCGTGGCGGCCACATGGCAGAAATCATATTTAAACATTAATTTTATTAAATTTTCTTTCCAATAAAGCCCGTTTCATTGATATTAAAAATATATTTCCTTGTTTTATTATGATTTAAACTTTTGTCGCTCTATAAAAAACACTTTTTACTTTTACGATTTAAGACTTTCTTTTTGTATTGCTACATATATGTGACACTGTGGTATAAAGGGTTAAAAGTATTAGGAATTTTTATGTAAAACAGTTTTTAATGAAAGTACCCAAAAGACCCCTTCAGCGAAGGGTAAAAGAGTTAAAGTAGAACTGTAAAGCTCAACTAAAATTTTAAATGTGACAGGCTTGAAAAATTTCTCGAGAGACGAATCAGTATGAGAGAATTTGCAAAAATTAATTCAAAATATTTGACCTTTTTGATCTCCTCTGCCTGAACCAGTCGTTAATAGTCTGTAAATATTTCGGGATTGTGCTGAACAGTTTTCCATAATCTATTTCTTGTGTTGTCTTTTACCTCGAAATAAATTAATCTTTCACAACACTACTTTCTTTTATTTTTACAATTTCAATTTCATCTCCTTTTTTTTTTTATTACAATTCATTTATATTCTTTATACTCGTATGTTTTTTAACCTGCATTTTCTTTCTTCTCTTATATTTCACACACATACAGGATGGCGTTCCTTTGGATGATTTTAAAACGAAATCTTATGGAGGAGCCACATCACGTATACGAATTGTTGATGGTGGTAATTTATTGATCAGCAATGTTGAACCAATTGACGAGGGCAACTACAAGTGTATCGCTCAAAATATAGTCAGCACTCGTGAGTCCAGTTATGCTAAATTAATTGTTCAAGGTAAGTGTCTAAGCACTCGCATACATATATATACACACACACACACTAACAAACACAAACATAAATACAAAGCTATACAGATTGTTGGTGTATAAAAAAATGTTTTTGTTAGAATTTTGTCTGAACATTTTCACATCTGCATGCATATGAAGTGCTTGACTGTAAATTTGAAATATTGGGAAATGTCGGGGTAGATTTCTAACGATATTTAAACGTGATTTGCATATGGAAACATGAACCACAAACTGTTGTTTGTAATTCATGGGGTCCTCTCAGAACGAAAGAGAACGAAATTTATCTTTTTCAATTTCAGGTTTTGATTAAATTGAAATCTTTTATTTGGTTAAAGTAAATGTTTTTGAACCAAAAAAAGAAAGGAAAAAAAGAATAAGAAAAAGAAAAAAGGAAATTAATGTATTTCCACAAACATTTCACCGAATGCATGAATATTGTTTTATTAATTTCAAGAAAAATTTTTATATAAATTTTACATTTTTTGTTGCTATTTTTTGCCAAACTAGAAAATTTCTTTTCTCCTACAAGGACAATTTTAGCATTATTCTCTTTATTGTGCTTTTACTTTACAAAACGTCCATAAAAATTGAGCACTTTTCAGTGGTTGCATGGCTGCAGTTAAGAAAATTGCATTGCAAATCTTGTGACACAAAAAAAAGTCCAATCCCAAGCAAATCTAGACCACAAATGCCACAATAAAATAAAATAAAATTTAGTAACAGATAAAAAAAAATAATTTATTAAAAGAAAAAAGAAAAAAAATACACCCAAGCAAAGAATAAAGAAGACGACAGCTCAGCAGGATTTCGCACGATTTGTTTGGTTCACTGCAGGAAAGATTGTAAAAAAAAAATTCGCAGAAAGAAAGAAACCTTAAGAAAGAAATAAAATAATTTCTATAGATTTAACGATTTGATAAGTTTTACAGAAAAAAAAATTGATTTTAAATAAAACAATAAAAGTATATTTGGCAGAATTTATTTGCAAACTAAAAATTAAAAATATCAATTGTAGCATAAAATTATAAAACACGAAAACGAAATGATTTTAATTGAAATAAAATATAAAAATCTAGAATACACAGTGATACTTTTTCAAAACAAAATTTTGTGCAAAATACCAACATTTTCTCTAAAATTGCATGCCAAAGCAAAGTGAAGTGTTTAGCGCTTTGACTACTAAGCAAACAATGACTTGGGGCCTGGGTTCGAACCCTGGCCAAATCAAGTCAATCAATGTCATTAATTTCTCTAATGTACATTAGTCAGACCTTGTGTTAATTGTTGTCGGACTATTTAAGTGATGAAGGCATAGCACTGGTCAGTACAAAAAATGTTCCGATAGTGATTGATGCTGTTCTAAGCTAATGTACACAACATCGCCCTCCTTCGTCGGTTAGCAGAAACATCGGCGAAGTAAAACAATTAATAAAATGCCTGCTAATTTAGCTGAACAAAGTAAATGCGTCTACTTAGCACTGGAGGCGCCTCAACACTGCTATAAAAATTAACATAACGCGCAAAGCAGAGTTATAAAAGAGTTAAGCCTTCTAAATTTTCAACATCTATCTTGTCCACACTATCCCTCTCCCTGAGTTGCGACACAATTCTCTACATACATACGTAGGGGTCATCCCCTGAGTGCTGGTCCTAATTAAAAAAAAAGCAAACAAAATATCAAAGCTAGTGGCATCTACGGAAAACAACGTTTGTTTTTTTCAGCCGTGTAGTTGAAATCCAATTGCTATTTGGATATTAAATTCTCCTTTGCCACTTGAAATTTGTGAACAATATTTCTAATATTTCTCTGATTATTAAATCTTTAGTCTATATAAAATATTAACTGATATCAAAAAATATAAAAGATTTTAGCGTATTGTAAATAAATCTACTGGGGGCACAGGATAATTAAACTTTTTTTCTCTCAAAATCGTAAAAATTTAAAATTTTTTTTTTTCAAAATTGTGATGCACATCAAAAGCATCTTAAAAAATTTTTTATTTAAAACAACATTTTATATTTTATAAAAAAGGGCCGGCAAAATTTTTGTAATATTTGCACGAAAATAATCTTTGAAGAATTTATTTTCAAATAATCATTTTTGCAAAAAAAAAAAATTCCTTTAATTGTTTTCGATTTGCAAATAATTTGTGATTTTAGTTTTATTTTAATTTGTTTGGAAGAAAACTCCTTAAAATTTAGCTGACGAAATTGGGATGGTGTTGGCTGAAGTGGTTGATGAGCTCCAAATTTAAAGTCTTTAGTTAACTAATATTAAACCATTGTTATTTCATTAGTAAACTAATGACTTTAAATTTGGGCCAAAGTGAACTATTAGTTAGAACTGGGGGAAGTCAAGCAATTTAGTAAATTTCTCTAATGTGCTTTAGTGTGGCATTTTAGGGAGATCAACTTGTCCCTTCCCTGAAATATTGGTTCGAGCAAAACATCTCTATTTTTTTTGACAAAGTTTCAAAAATATTTTTTTTTTTGCATGCTTTCAATTCGATCGCGCAGACATGTTAGTGGCTGCCGGAAAAATTGATTTATCAAATGTTTTAAAATTCTTTATCTAAGAAAAAGTATGTACCTTCTTGTTCTTTCGTGAGAGTAAATTGTAAACTAGAAATGGGTTTTATATTTACCTCAAATTCCGTCGATTTTGAAAGATTTTCATTTGTATAATTTTGCACAGATTTATTATACGATCGCTATGTTAGAACTCTCGTATGTGAATTTGGTTTAATTGAAGTAGTGGGAATTTTTTTAAAAATTTAACACCAAAAATACTATTAATGCTTCCAAATACTGTTACTTACATTTTCACAAATGCACAGAGAAAACAGTTCCTTATAAATACCTAATAAAATTGAAAAAAATTAATAAGATATCTCTTCGGATTTTTTCCAAGAAGGAAGTCTTATTATTTTAATAAGGAAAACCTTTTTTGCAAAAATTAAGAAGGATACTTATGGTTTTTATTAGGTATTCTTATTGATTTTTTCAATAAGGTTTTCCTTATTAAAATAATGAGACTTCCTTCTGGAAAAAAATTCGTAGAGATTTGTTATTAATTTTGTTCTATTTTATTAGGTATTTATTAGGAACAGTTTTCTCCGTGTGATGTTATGAAACACAAATTAAGTGTCATCAGAACGTCATGGTATGCCCGGAATGCTTATTTACAACATAAAGTTGTATTATCTGGATGAGGGGTACTGAAAACATTTTTATAAAATTTACGTCTGTTGGGACTCGAACCAAGGAGCTTCGGTTTCGTAAATAGGCACTCTAACCACTTCACTACTACAACTTGCTACATGTTACCAGCCAGTTTAAGAAGATGATTTACACATGATCATGCAGGAACTTAATGAAATCAATAAGGAATACCTTTTTGAAAAACTCAATAAGATGGCCTAATGAAATCAATAAGAAATCCCTTTTTTAAACAATTCATATGAAAACCTAATAGAATCAAAAAGTTTTCTCTATGGACTATTTTTTTGGTGACAAAAATAACGGAAATTGTGTAAAAAAAAAAATTGTAAATAACAATTTTTCTTCTTGATTTTATGTGTTTTGCTAATTGATAAAATTAAAAAGATTTACCACATAAAAAAACATAAGGAATCTCTTCGGAAAAATCTTCGTTTCTTTCTGCTGGGATACCCCTTAGCCGAAAAACGTTTCATAGAGAAAATCTTCTTGATTCTATTAGGCAGTTTTGGCTCTGTGTAGTCCTTCGAATTTCTAAAGTAACAAAATGGATCTAGGGATAAAATATTTTCCATTCTATAAAAATTAAATTTAATTTGGCATTTCATGTCATTCATATCTGGGTCATACATATTTGTTTTTTTTTTTAATGTACATAGGTATTTAGTATTTGCTACAACTTCAATTAACTCCTATTTAAGGCGGAAAATTTATGTAAGCACCCCACTGTTAACCATAGTTTCCATACATAGACATCAATTATCACTGTGAGCAGACCAAAATGGGAACCATGAAGTTCTTGCTAAATGTGTGATACGTAGAGTTGAAAGTTTGGCGCCATCAGGGAAAATCAAATGAATAAACAAAAAAAAAAAATATTTATATAAAAAAAATTGTTTATTTATTAAAAGAATATCGAAAAAAAAATGTATTATGTATAAACAGCAACACAACAAAAAATAAGCGAGAAAAATATTTCATCACTAGTTTTATTCGATCGGACAAAGCCATGAAAACGCCATGGGTGTGGAAGTGGTATAAAAAAATATTCACGCACACACACAGACACAATAGAGTAAATAACAAATAGAAATATTTTTTATTGAGGTAAATTCAAAATATATCAAACCAAATAATTGGGTATTTGTTTTTAAATAAATAAAATAGATAGAAAAGAGAAAATCCCCCAATAAAATCAATGATTTACACATATTTTGCATGCAGGGAATTTGAATACAACAAAATGAAAATGAAAAAAAAAAGAAAACACACACACAACAAACAACACTAACACTCTCAGATGGCATAAAACTGATAAGAAGAAAAACATTCAATAAATTATCAACAATTGAAATCTAACATACGAAAAAAAAATAAGCAAAAGAAAATCTTTAGAATGTGCCTGTCCAGTATTTAATTAATTGTTTTCAAGTTGCTGGAAAATGGGAAAAAGAAAATGTTAAACTAGAAACTCCCCATTTAAATGAGAAAAATTTTCCACTTTTGAAAAGAAAACTTTTGTTACCAAACAATGGTCAGCATAAGTTGGTTTGTTTTTTTTTCTTTTTTTTTTGTCTTGTCCTAAAAAAAACTTAGAAAAAGTCATTAGAGTTTTGGCCACACACCACAAAACAGTTTGAAAGTAAAACAGAAGCAGAAGAGGAACAAAAAACCTCCTCAAAACTTAACCATCATGTTTGTGTGTCGGTTTTAATAAAAAACCAAATATAAAATTTTTTTTTTTTGTAAAATTAGTAGCAGCGAACCAACATGCTGCTGCTGCTGCTCCTGCTGCTGCTGTTTCCTTTAACTTTATTAACATTTCAAGTGTCATACTTTAGTTTTAATTTTGTTTTTTATTTTGCTTTTCTCTTACTTGTTTCCTCTTAATGAGGGTTTAAGTACTCGTATCTTAAGGCTTGAGTGATGCAACAACAAGAACAACAACAAAATATAAAACACTGAATAAAATGCAACTTTATTAATTTCTTAAAACTTTAATTGCTCTCATACTTTTTATATGTTTATTATTGTACTTTATTTCATTTCATTTTATATCCCATATTCTTTTCTTGTTAACATTTTTCTCTTCTCTTCTCTTTGTTTTTTTTTTTTTTTTTTTTTTTGATTTTAGTCAAACCCTATTTTATGAAAGAACCCCAAGACTTAACCATGCTGTCTGGTCAAACAGTCACCTTTCATTGTTCGGTGGGTGGTGATCCACCACCAAAGATTTTGTGGAAAAAGGAGGAGGGAAATATTCCCGTGTCACGTGCTCGCATTCAACATGATGATAAGAGTTTGGAAATTACAAATATTGTACCAGAGGATGAGGGAACTTATGTGTGTGAGGCTCACAATAATGTTGGACAGATAAGTGCCAGAGCCTCACTTACAGTCCATGGTAAGTATATTTATTTTATGTTTATAATTTTTCTAATCAGTGATAGTAAGGATATCTTTTTATGATCTGATAAATTTTCTAAAGTATTCTACAAAATGTTTTTTAAAAAAAAGAAAAATGGCCCCAAATCAAAAATGGAAAAAGTACCCAAAATTGAGAAAATTAACAACACAAAAACTGTTGTGTATATTATATTTTTTTTTTAATTTTTCTAATCAGTGATCCTAAAGACATCTTTAAATAATCTGATTAATGTCCTAAAGTATCCTACAAAATACTCCAAACCAAAAATGGCCGCAAATCAAAAATGGAAAAAGTACCCAAAATAGGAAAAATTGCCCAAAAAACTGTTGTTATTATTTTGAACGGAATTTGGAATTTGAGACCATTTCACAGGTTGGAACAATTTTTCCTTCACAGAAAAATTAAAAATGTTCACTAAATGTTTGTCAAAAAAAAAAAAAAAAAAAATATAACAAATAAAACTCCAAATAAATTTAAATTTAATTTAACTTTTCTTCCATCCTTCCTTCCTTCCTTTTCCGTTGAACTTGTTATGACTTTAAAAAATTAAAATAAAAAAAAAATGTATAAGCAAAAACATTTAAATTTCTCTTTCAGCTCCCCCCACATTTATTGTTAAGCCACAAGATAGAAAAATTGGCTTGAACGGTGTTGCACAGTTTCCGTGTGTTGCCGATGGCAATCCTCCACCTTCGGTATTTTGGACAAAAGAAGGCTCAAGTACTTTGATGTTTCCCAACAACTCGTATGGTCATTTACATGTCACGGTCGAAGGGACATTACAAATTAATGGTGTACAAAAAGATGATGCCGGTTACTACGTGTGTTCAGCATTTAGTGTAGTCGATTCTACAACAATACGAGCATTTCTACAGGTACAATTTGTCTTGCGTTTTGAAATGTTAAACAACTGTGTAAAAAATATATATATTGTTCATACAAATACATGTGTTAAAGATGTTTATATACTCGATATCGTTAGTTAAAATGCAAAATAACTTGACTTAATTTATTTTTAATTTTATTGCAGAAAGAAAAAAAAAACAAATAAATTTCATCATGTCCTTGTCCAGTTTTCCTTCATTAATGTGTCTGATTTTTATGATAGAAATTCCATACAATTTGCCAAAATTAATTATAAAAGTGATTTCGATTTTGTTTTTTTTTTTTTTTTTATTATTTACCTGGTTTTGCATTTCTGCTAACGACATACAAACGTATTATGTTATCATTATTGTCGCTGTCGTTGTTCTGGCTTTAGACATTTTATTAAAATTGAGCAATTAAAAAAAGAAAAATAATCAAACCAAAAACTTCAATTGTTGTTATAGGTTACCTCTGTTGATGATACCCCTCCACCCATTATACAAATTGGTCCTTCGAATCAGACCTTGCCAAAGGGAAGTGTTGCTATGTTACCTTGTCGTGCTTCTGGCCATCCTACGCCACGTGTCAAATGGTACAGAGATGGTACAACATTACAAAGTGGAAATCGTTATACAATTGTTCAGGGTGGTTCACTGAGAATCGATGGTGAGTGAGTGGTGTGCAAAAACTTGAAAAGAAGAACATATTTTGTTGATTAAAAAAAAGATATGTTTGAATTCAAAGTCTTATTTTAATTCAAATTAATGCTATACCTCTGCTTAAAATTTCAATTATATACTTATTTTTAGATTTACAATTTAGTGACTCTGGCTTGTATACCTGTACGGCTTCATCGGAAAGTGGTGAAACATCATGGTCGGCCACCTTAACGGTATGTTGTTTAAATATTTTATATTTAGCTGGAATATTAATTTCGTTTATGTTTTGTTCAAATTTTAATTACCCATAAATCCTTGTGGTTTTATACACTTTTAACTGCGTGTGCTTTTGTCAAATACAACGCAACAGAACACAGCAACAAAACTAATTAAAGTTACGAAAAAAAAAAAACAACATAAAATTATTTTTGTTGCCTGTTTTTTTGTGCAGATATGAGTTGTTATTTGTTGTCAAAAGCCAACGAAAAAAAAAGTTATTGTAAAAACAAAACGTTATAACAGCAAGATTTAATTGTTAGAGACAGGCATTTTTTTGTTCTCAAGTGTTCATGTTGTTTTTTATGTTTTGGGTGGGAGTTTTATTTCGTATAATAAATTTTTTTTAATTTTAATGTAGTTTTTAAAGCATAAAGAAAATATTACACAAAATAGTTTATAAATAAAAATGTTATGAAAACCAAACGGATTGCGTTAAAGAAGTACTGAAAGTAGTTTGTAAAATATTTCTTCCAAAAGAGTACTTTTTAAAAAAATTACCATTAAAAGCCTTCTTTCCAAAAGTGCATTTTACAAAAGTAGCTTAAAAAAATAATAAGTAAAATTAAATTTAGGAAAATCAACTTTTAAAAACTAAACTTCAAATTCATTTTATTTTTCTTAAAGAGTGACTTTTGAAAAAGTAACCTTTAAAAAGATCGTACTAAAAAAAGTACCTTTTATGAAAGGTGTTCTTTTTAAAAATGTGTGTTTCATAAAAAGAAATGTTAAAAAAGTTCTCTCCAGAAAATTTTATAAAAAAATTTTTAAAAATGTACCTTCTAAAACAGAGTGCTTTAAAAAAAGTACCTTTAGGAAAAAAACAAAGGGGAAAAAACAGCATGTTAAAGCCAACTACGAAATTTAATTTTAAATGTAGTTCCTTAAAAAATTAAGTTCTAAGAAAGTATTCAAAAACCAAAATAAAACAAAAGTCAAAGGTTTTTTGAAAAAAGTATCTACATACGTTTTAAAAAATACTTTTTCTCAGAAAGAGACTTTTAGAGAGTTTATCTTAAAGAATATCTGCGAAAACATTAACTTTTCGAATAACTACGAAAAACTGTAACGTTTTAAAAAATAGTTTAGAAGCAATTACTAGCAAAAGTAATTATTTAAGAAGTACCATTTAAAACTTTAATGTTTCACAAAAGTGCCATCAATAATGTGATGTTTTAAAAATGTATCTCTTAGAAAATTGCTAGTTGAAAGAGTAATTTTTATAGAAGAGTTTTTTTTAAAGCACATGTCTTATTAGAAGTATCTTTTTAAAAAGTACATTTAAAACGTACCTCTTTAAACAATTCCTATTATAGCGATTAAAAAATATCCGCACAAAAACATAAATGTGAAAATAAGGCCAAGTTCCTATTCAAAAAATTTCGGCCGTAAAAAGTACTGAGATCAAAATAGGGACAAAGTTCTTCATAGTTACAATACCATCTCATTTTTAGGCAACCTATAAGCTTGCCAATATTTTTCCAAGAATTCTTTCCCATATTAGAAAGGCAAAAAAATATTGCCAAGCTTACAGGTTGTCTAGAAAAAAATAGGAAGTTTTATGAAAATTAATACTATTAGGCTCAAGTTCAGTTTTATTTAATTAATGAAACTTCAAATTATCTAGAGCTTTTATGTTGGAAAACATTAGTCAATCCAATCAGTTTTTAGCAAAACGTATCAGTATAACGATTTCAAAGCCGCTACACTGCTCGTCAGCGTTCGTTGGTCCATTTTTACAATTTTCGTAAAGTCGATACTAATTGGGAAAGAATATAAACTATTTAACCAAGTTTTCAAATGAAATAGAATACGAGAATTAATGTAATTAATTTATTTTATTTTTATTTCTATTTTTACATGTTGAAACAATTTGGTTAGTACGAAATTCCCCATCATTAGTTGGAAATTACTAATAATCAATTGATTCACACATTACTGTGACCCTTGTTATTAGGGTCCCAAGCTGAATAAATAACTTTTATTTGAACTTATATTGATGTACATATGAAAATTAATATTATAAGTTAAAATAGTAATTACGTTTATTCGTAATAATATAAAAAATAATAGTGAGTTTTATAAAACAGGAGCTTAATAAAATTTTGCGGCTTTAAAACCGCTACTCTTTTAGTACCATTTTGAAATTGTTAACCTTTTATAAAAGTACCCTAAACAATAAACAAAAGTGGCTGCTTAAACGAAGTACTTTTAAAAAAAGAATATAGGCTAAAAAATAGCTATGAACAAATACCAATAAGGATTCTAAAAAGAGTAATTTCAAATATATTATCTTTTTTCTAAAAAATTTTTTCTAAAAAGATTACCTATTTTAAAAAGAATTTTATTTAAAAAACATTGCTTTTCTTAAATTGTTTATAATAAGTACATTTTTTTTTGCAAAATAGTGTAAGCAAATCGTGTAAGTAGTAATCGTTAAATTATCTTTATAAAAGTAAGTGTTTAAAAATAGTAGCTTATTTTACAAAAGTGCCTTTAAAAACATATATCTATATCAAAAATTTACCTTTTTTCATACTAGTAATTTTTTAAAAAACTGCCTTTTGAAAAAGTGGGGTATAAAAAAATATCATTACAAAGCCGTATTTGATAAATAGCTGCTTTAAACTCCTAAGAAAACCTTTTCATAAAGCAGCTTTTAAGAAAAGGACTTTTTTAACAAAATGTTTAGAAACTTAATAGAGTTAAAAAAGACACATTTAGATGAAAACCATTTCTTTGAAAATTGATATACGGAACATCTCTCACAAAACTACAATTACAAAAAGAAACTTTACAAAAATTACCTGTTAAAAAGGTAACTTTTGATAAATGAGTTTTTTTGAAAATGGTAAAAAAATCACATATTAAGGAAATACACTTTGAAAAAGTACATTTCAAAAGTACTTTCTCTTCAAAAAGTTACACTCTAAAATATTACGTTTTCAAAACTGGGCCTTTTGAAAGGTTGTTTTTACGAAAATATATCCAAAAAAGATTTTTTTCAAATTCTAAAAACTACTTTCTGAAAAAGAAAAAAAAAATGAAGAATTACTTAATAAAAGAAGTACCTCTTGAAAAAAGGTATATTCCAAAAAGTTAAAGAAAATTTGACGCAAACAATTACTTTACGTAATAATAAGGAAATTGGAAATTGATATTCAAACAGCCTTTTAAAAGAAGGACCAAACTGTGTTGTTTTCAACCAAACATTTAGTTGACGGTTTTTCATACTTTTCCTATCAATCATTTAGTGTTCTGTAGCTCTTTAAATTGTCTCTCTTTTAGGATTTGTTTAAACTCATGTTTAAAATAAAAAAAAATAAAATGTCATGTCATGTAAATTATAAATGACAGCGATTTTTTTTTGTTTTTGGGCCAAAACAATTTTACCAATCATGTCTGAAATATGTTTTTAAAATAAAGCTCATCATCGTACATACTTGTCACGATTTTTTGAAGAACATTGTTTAACTTTTACACTGAGATTTTTTTATTTTTCGATTTTGGTAGTTAAAAATGAGGATGACTCTTCGATTATTGCGGAATTGAGTTTGGGAAACAGAAGCAGAGTTAATTTAAAAATTTATTAAAAAAAAAAAAAAATAGGGACGAAGTTTTACTCGCACTGGTTAAGAATTTTTAAATATTTTCTTTATTAATTTACTTTGGTGCTGTTTCTACATGACGCACCAATGTGTTGAGCGTTAAATTTTTATGAAAATACCTCAAAAAAGTGAGTGCTTTTCAGACAAATATTACATTCAAATAATTTGGCCGTCATGTGGAAACAGCAAATTAATTTATTTCATCATCTAATTTTTTATACTTACGAGTACTGTTTGTATTTGACTTATTATACCCTTCACCAAAAATGGTAAGGTATTTATAGGTTTGTCATTACGTATGTAATTTCCACAATATTTATATGAGGCCCATTTAGTATATTGTATATATTCTGAATCCTTATAGATAGGGAAGTTGAATGAGCCGTCTGTCTGTCTGTCTGTAGGTGAAATCGATTTTCCGAAGACACTAGAAGAGCTAGAGACTTGGGTCTTGGCCTGAAATGTCAGGATTTTTCGTAAGATGCTTCGTATTGAAAATCAGAAAAAATAAAATATCAGTTCATTTAACTGAAACGTTTTTCACTGAAGAAATTATGAAAGTGTGCTCAAGTATGCAGTATAAACTTACTTTTTTTATTGTTTGAAATGTCATATTTATAAGAGAAAGGAAAGCCTGTTTTATATTCAGTGAATCACATATTTATGAATTGGGGAAGGGTATATAAGATTTGAAACAGACGAATATAGCAGTCTTACTTGTTTTAATTAAAATTAAACTGAGTATTTTTGTTCAGTTTTTTTGTGTCATTTTTAATCTGTACTTTTTTGATAAATGCTACAAAAATATTGCGGATGACGAGAAAAAAATAATTAAGGCCACAATTATGATTCACAACCCAACTATGGAGAGTTGTCACAATTCAACTCAACTATTTTTTTTTTTTTTTTTTTTTTCTATTATGATTCACAACCAATTTTATTTTTAATCTCAATTACAAGTAACAATATGTTGATCACAACTAAGCGAATAGCTGATAGAATATTAAGTTAAGTTGTAAACCATAATAAGAAACGGACAACTGCAGACACCACTACGTGATAAAAGACCAAAAAAAAAAAGACCCGTGTCTCCCAGGTTTGCCCCAAGTCATGCACTTGATCACTATCTCAGACTCATATCTTATAAACCGTTCGGAATTTTGATTTACTCTTTGAAAGTTGTAGCCCTTGCTATTTTTTTTATTTTTTTTTTCAATTTTATTATTTATTGAATCTTCAATTATAAATTAAAACATCAATAAGTTGTTCAAATCTTAAATCTAAATAATAAAAATAAAGTTTAATATATGTTTAGCCAATGCTAAACAAAATTTATTAGTTTCACCGGTTAATTTTTGTAGTTTTACATCTCTCGTGTTCGGCTGAGAAAAAGAGTATCCCTCCTTTTCAGACGAGTGTGGCCTCTATAATGTAGAATTTTGCGTGCAAGTACATTTGGGTGCAACTCAAGTTTTTTATATATTTGTTCGCGTGTTTTGAAAATACTGTCTTCACCAACGGAACATCAAGATCTTTATGAATTCGATGAATTCTGACATGCCAGGGGGCTGCTGTAATTGCACGTAGGATTTTATTTTGTCGCCTTTGAGTTTTTTCGACATTTGATGTTGAGGCAGTGCCCCATAAGTGGATTCCATAGGACCATATTGGTTTCAGAATCGCGTTGTATAATAAAAGTTTACAGTGAAGACTTAAGGTACGTTCACATCTGTCAAATATTTGCCCAAAAAAGCGTAACCACTAAATACTAATGACAAAACTTTTGATTTAGATACCTGTTTATTACGTTAAACAGTTCCCTATATAATTTATAGAAAATGTAATAGAATCTTATCTTATTAGATGCTGTTTAACTTAATAAATAAATGCATAAATCAAAAAATTTTGCATTGTTATTTAGTGGTTACGCTTTTTTGGGCAAAAGTTTGACAGATGTGACCATACCTTTAGTATAGAATTTCTTCGAAAAGCCAATTCATTTGGGCTGCTTTTAATTTCATTTGTGTCAACTTTGCGTCTATATGCGATTTCCACGTCAAACGACGATCACGATGAACGCCTTACTCTTGATATAAAGAACAGAAATTGTAAACATATAAAATCAAAAAAGCTTCATCGTCAAGATCAAATTCGCAAAAAACTTCGATTTTTTTTACCTTTTTTCCCCTGTTCAGATCCATAGGTAGCAAACCGTTCAAAATTAAAGGAAACAATCAACTACAAAAATGTACCTAAGATCTGAATAAACAACGTCATTCCTGTACTTCGTAGGAATGATTCTTAACACTGTTTAGGTATCGCTTATGTGTAGAGTGTACAGGCTCTGAAATTCAGCTTGCCGTTTGCGGTACGCCGTAGAGTTTTGTGTGAGTTTTCTTTGCTTTAAAAACCCTGTAAAAAATATAGCAAGTCCCTGCGATAGTCCCAATATTACTTGTGGTTCAAACCAAAAATTTTTTTTGTTATCAAACCACTTTTAAAATTCAAAATCGAATGCACAATGAATTTTTCTACTTTCTAACTTTATTCGAGATAAACAATGAAAAGCAGCATAATTTTAGAAGCATCTGTAAAATAAGCTTTGTATGTTAATACAAAAAGCTTAATGTGATCATTGCTAGTAGAAACGATTTCTAACGAAAGCCTATGGGTATAAAAAACTTTTGGCAATGTAAAATCGAAAAGCAAAATAAATGGAATATGGAGACTGAAAATAAAAAACGATGGGAATACGATTAAACAAATTTAACCCTTTCCGAACGGAATGTGTTTGAGATTTAAACAAAGGATTAGACTGTGTTCTGCTGTTTATATGTTTGGTTGACCCATGTGCTGCAGCTGATCTATTTTTCTTAGTGTATAAACAAATTGATACTTGAGAATTTTTTTTCTTCTGAACAAGTTTGTTTTCATTTCGTTTAAGCAAGCAAAAAAAAAGGCAACATTCTGAAGAGTTTTTGGAATTTCTTTAAATAAATTGTGCAAATATTTTGTTCAAGTATTTGAGTGAGCTTAAAGCAATTTAAATGAAAGCATAAAAGGAGTGTTTCAGCATATTAATTAAGTTAAAATGGCAATAAACATGTATTCATATATTTTACATGTTGCAATAAATACACATTTTTCGCATTATGCGCTGCCATAAATAAAAACAGTTTTGTATTGAAAACTTCAAAAAGTTATAAAATAAAACTGATTGAGTCATCAAACTTTCTGGGGCTTTTTGTTTTTAATAAAAAAAATTTCTAGGGGGATTTATTTAAGCCTTAATTAAAGCCACTTTATAACACTTTTAAGGCCTCAACAATGACAGAGTATAGATATTTTTTTCATTATAACTTTAAATTAATTTACTGGTTAAAAACTTTTTCAATATTTACGCACAAAAAAAAAATGTTCATTAAAAACCATTTATTATGCGTAAATTATATTGGTTTCCGATTCCCAGCCTCCTTTTTTTATTGCTCGCTGCACCTTAATGGCAGCAACAACAACAACATTTTCATTTTACCAACAGAAACAGCCAAAAAAGGCATATTATTGAAAATACTATAATTTATTTGATTTTATTTAAATGTTAATTACAATTCAAATGGCATTCCGCATACATACTCGTAGATAGACATACATACACCGGCATGCATGTGCTTGTTTAAACATGATGGCTAGTTGGTTTGTTTGTTTTGTTTTGCTGCACGTAAAGCTACTGAAATCAACAAATTTTTATATCAAAATGTCATTACAATTCATTATTATCATTTGATATATATTTTTTTATTTGTTACATTCGGACATACGAGTAGACAAACGTGAAAGCGGAAAAAATATCGATGTAAATTTTGTATTCTGAATCTGTTTTTTTGTAAATTACCCACAAAACAGTTTCTGTCAATATTTGAGAGTGACTGCATGCCAGCCTGCCTGCATCCAGTGCACCATACCAACCGAGTATGCAAATGAAGTGCAGCCGAAAAAAAACAGAGTCATTAATTTTTACACAAACTTGCTCTACTTCTTGTTGCAATTTTGTTTTATATTGACTGTTTCTGTTTTTTTTTTCACTTTGAATTTCTGCATCAAAAAATATTTATTTTGCACAGTTTTTATGCTTTAGTCGAGTTTGTGGCTTTCAGCCAGGATTGGTTACAATCATGGCCACAATAATAGTAACAAATTGACTTTTTCTAGAAACGAAGATAAAAAATAAAGTAGGTAAAGAAGCAAAAAAATCTTAAATACACATTTTCGTTGATTGTTTGTACATAACCAAGCAAACATTTTAGGATTTTTTTTTTAAGAAAATTATTGCGTATAAAATATTGTTTATTTTCAATGAATTTGATAATAAAAAAATAATGCAAACTTTACACATAAAAAGTTGAAGTTATTTAACTTGTTTACTTGGTTTAATGTCATTTGAGCCAACAAATGCGATGCACTTGCCTGCATTAAAATTTCCAAACCAAAATAGCAAACATGTTTTCATTTTCTTGCCTGTAACTCTCTTATTGTATTTAAATTTTTTTTTTTGCTCTGTTGGCGTCAAAACATCAATCATAACTTTTGTGTTCAATATTAAGTCCTTTCCCTTTTGAGTGAATATTGTGCAAATAATTAATTGTCATCAGTACCCGAGGCTATGATGATTTTGAAAGTTTGATAGTAAAAAATGGCAAATAAAATTACGTTTGAAAGGAAAACTTCTCTAAAAATGGCCATAAATTATTGCAGAAATTTTTGAGAATTGAAAGATCCTGTCGGATTGAGGGAATAGAAAAATTTATGTTGTAAAAAAAATTGTTATAACGTAAATTTTTAAATAAGAATACTTTTTACTTAAAACTTTAGGATTTTGATTAAAATCGTTGTAAATTATTTTGAATTTTATTCACAGTTTATGATATAATTTCAATAAAAAAAATGTGATTTTCCTACGCCTAAAATAAGAAGGAATTTTTTCTCATTTTTCAATTTTATTTTAAAAATTCTGAGAACGCAAACTTTCTGTAATATTTTTTTTTTCGACTTGAAAACCGAGGAGATTATGAATTCAAGGGGTTGTATTTTTTTTAATGTTTGAACTAGAGATGTGCAAATGTCGTGAATTGTTCGTGTCACGCGTGACTCACGCGTGAATCACGTGATTCGTGATTACAAATTGATAAAATCACGCGTGCGCGTGATCGTGATTCAAAAATATAATACCGTGCGTGATCGTGCGTGATTTTTTAATACAATTTTAACGCACTCAAAACAATTCTCTATGTTAAGATTTTTCTTCTTTTGAATTTTTGATCTTTGCTAAAATTACATCCATTCATACATACATATGTATGTAATTACGGACATATGTATGTATCATTATGGATTCATACATTAAAATCTCCGATACAAATGCAGACATTCATGTGTAGATAAATACATATCCATGTACGTTGTGCATACATACACCATTGGAAATCTTGCATTAACCTAAACCTAATAACACTTGTACTCCTTTTGAATTCCTTAACATAAGTATAAGTAATAAATTTAAATAACCTGCCTTGGCAGACAGTGATAGATTTTTTATATTAAGTTTATCCTTTGTAATGCTAATTTTTCGAGCATTTCCTGAATTATTTTTATTTAATTGATAATCTTGAAGTAAATAAAGAAATTAATTACAAAATAAAATTTATTAGCATATGCTAAATCTTTTATTGCAAAATTTGTATTTCACCGTGCGCTTGCATGCAAAATTATTCCCTTCGTGCGTGAAAATACGTTATTAAACATATTGTATTCGTGAGCGTGCGTCATCGTGAAAGTTTCAAATCATGCCGTGCGTGAGTGTGCGTGAAAAATATTTATGTTTCGTGATCGTGAGCTTACTTTTACTCAGTACATGCATCTCGCCAACAACATAAAAAATAAAAAAAAAACAGGCTTTTTGTTTGTGTAAAATAAATTTACAATTGTCACAAAAAGCTCAGTAGCAGAGCTGTAAAGGAATGATTCCTTTTTAAAAGAATCTACGAATCATAAATTCTTTTGAAATTTTTTTTTTTAAAACATTCAAGAGATTTTTAATAATGATCCTAATTCTAGTTAAATCACTGATTTAAAAAATTGCTTTTCTTTAAATTACCAATAAATTCACTCAAAATTTAATTCAATTAATCTTTATAATGATGTGAATGCATGCGAGAATTTTTAATTCATGAGTGTCTTAATTAAATTCACATTTGGTGTAAAATTAATCAATTAATCTTTTTGTAAATCATTTTGAATTAAAAACCAAATTTTAATCATTCTTTTACAGCTGTGCTAGCAGAACTTAAAGAAAATTGTGTAGAAAGAAAAATTAAAAAAATTTTGACAATAGTCAAAAAAAAATAGTTAAAAAAACATGATCAGCTGTGCTCTTGCATGTACATACGAGTACTTGTATAAATATACTTTGGTTTGAAAAGATTTTTTAAAAGAAATAAAATTTCATTGATTTTTTTTTTGTTTTGGAAAAAAAGGAAAAGTTGTCATATAAAGTTTTCAAAATTAATTTTTTCTTTGATCGGTTTGAAGGGCAGTTGTGTCCCTTTCCAAAATCTGGCAAGAAATATTGATTTTCGTATAACCTGCGTATTTATAAACTGATGTTCCTAATTTTTTTGTTTGTAATACATTGCATGCAGTTTTTTTCAATACATTTTTTTTTAAATCAGCGCAAGATTATTCAATAGCTTCTCAATTTTTTGCCCGATTTTCAAAATTTGTTTTTGAACTAGTGTGCTTTAAGTTTGGTTTTCATCTCCTATCGTATAAGTCTTTGTTGCTCAATTAAAAAAAAACACTTTTTTTATTGAAAGAAATGGGTCTCATAATTTTCTTTTATGGGTAGGGCAAGTTATCTCCCTGAAATATCGGTTCCATAGAAATGCAGCCGGCCTTCTGAAATAATTTTTAATAAACAACCCACTATTTCCAATATTGAAGTAAATTTTTTTCCCAACGATTCGTATGGAACATCGATGAATGAACACTGAATTAGGAAGCTTAAAGCATTGTCGAAATTTTCGTATTCATTTTCACAAAAAATACCTTGAGCCCGAATAAAATTATTAAAATTTAGAAAATAAATATCTTTAAAATATTTTTGTAAATTTTTTTGCCATTTTTTGGTTTTAAAATCCTAAATTTGAATTAAAAACTATTACCTTCATCCGTATTCCGAGGATGATACCGTCATCGTCGTTATTGAATCGAACAGGTTTAGTGATTCCTCTAATATAGTCTGGAAATTTTTGGAGAAGTATGATTTTTTTTACGGTCTTGCCAGTTGTTCTTATGCGGTTTTGCAAAATTTTGCAAACTAGTCGGTGCCACGCCCATGCAATGTTTATATATATTTCTTCTTTCCATTGTATTTATTTCTCATTAAGCTAATAATTTCTCGAGAAAATTGGTCATTAAGAAAAATGGGGAGTTCGAAATGATATAAATATCCTTCTTCGATTTCGTGTAATTAACAAATTATTTTTTAATAAATTTGAGCAGTGCCACGCCTATTTTTTAATTCATGTTTATGCTGCAAGAATTATGATTTTTATTATTTTGCATTTCGCACTCTACATTTGCCATTTAATCAAACTGTTTTCTTTAGTTGTTCAAACTTAGGAAGGACTGATAATTTATTTAATATAAAAAAATAAACTTAATTAATGATCTTAAATTTTTCAGTTCTTTTTGCTTTGAAAGGACGACAGTTTATTTATTTTAGATGCATTTATTTTTTTTGTTGTTGTATAATTGGCATAATATTCTCGTTTAAAACAAGCATGATTGTTATATTCGGCTTTGACGAATCGTATATATCCTACACTAGGCTATTTTGTATATGAATCTTTGATAAATGCATGTAAATCTTGGGTGTCTGGGGCACCTTAAAACCAAATACAGTGCACTCGCGAAAATATAAACATCTTATTATATGAACACCCCAAAATATGAACACTTTATTTTTCCATTGGCTTGTCTAAAATATGAACTTAGTGCGAAAGCTTCAAAATGTGAACAACTTATTTTTGCATTTTTTAACGGATTTTTATCTAAACAGTGATGAAATCCTTGTAAACAGGGTTGTAGATAAATTCTGCTTCAACTGCATAATAATTTTGGGAATAAATAAATAAATTTGTTTTTGAATTGCTTTCAGCTGTCAATCAAAATTTCATATATACACTTTTAGTTAGTGCTCATATTCAGCTTTTTAATATAAATAAAGTTAAAATTATTGAGGTAGTTATGAGAGCGAGCCGTTTTTAAGGCGATTGAGCAAAAGAAACAGCAACAAAAAAAATTAGCAGACTTTTTCACATAACTTTGTATTATCGTTTTGACTACTTGTTAGGTAGCTTCGTTGAACGTGATCAGGGTTTAAAATTAGTTTTTTATTTATTATACTACCGACTAGTGAGAAAATATGATGCGTTTCCATGTTTGATAGTAGAGAAACTACACATCAAAATGACGCATAAGGGGAATTTTCAGTAACTATATTAGTTTTTTTAACCCTTAACGTGATAACATATTCTATTTCTACAATATTACAAATGCAAATAGAATAGTTCTCTATTCCTGAAAAAAAGGGGGATTTGAAAGAGAAAATTACATGCTTTTATTGAATAAAAATTTTTCAGGGTGTTGAACTCTAATCCGGATGATTAAAGATTTAATATTGGGACTCCTTCATATGTTTTATTTCCCGAATGGTTATACATACATATACATTCATATACATATACATACATACTATCGGTTATTTTATTTTTGCTGATTTTAAATACGAAGTGATCCAAGACAAATCCTAACATATCGCTTCAAAAGTCAAGTCTCTAGCTCTTCTGGTAGCTTTGGAAAACTGATTTCATGTAGAGACAGACGGACGGACGGACATGGTCGATTCAACTTCCCTATCTATAAGGATCCAGAAGATATATATTTTATAAGTCTCACATGAATATTATGGAAATTACACAAGAAATGACAAACCTATAAATACTCCTATCCTTAACATATATGTTGAAGGATACCTATACAAATGTTGTTCCTTTTACTTAAACATACATACTATTTTTATTTACATATTAATGACCATCAAAAAAAAATTTAAATAACCTGACATGCCAAAACTGTCAATCACAATTAAAATAAAATGTGTACAAAATAACAGTAGAGAGGGAACACAAGACACAAGAGCTTTTGTGTACATTTTACTTTGTGTGCGGATGTGTCTGTGTGTTTTTTTTTTGTGTGGTAACAAACATGCAAACATTTTATATAGAATTTTTTCTTTGTTTCCTTTTTTTTATTTTCATAAAATTCCAGCCAACATGAAAAGAAAATAAGAATGTCATAAATTGACTTTAAACTAATTTCTTTTTTTTTTAACAATTTCTCTGGTTCTGTTGTTATTTTTATTTGCATGCATGCAAAACGCCAGGTGGAGAAGAGCAGTTCATCAATATTACATCGTTCAGCAGATCCCAGTACATATCCAGCACCACCCGGTACCCCAAAAGCTGTCAATGTTACACAAAATTCTATAGCATTGAGATGGTCGAGAAGTTCAGAGAAGCCACAGGCAACAAGTCCAATTATTGGGTAAGTTTTTTTTTTATTTTAACTTTAATTTGGATTTTCTTCATTGTATGTGAATGTTTGTGTGTGTGTGAGTGTTTAAGTGGATGGTAAAGAAGGCAACAACAATAATAACTATTCTATTATTTTAACAAAAAAAAAAAAAAACACAAAATGAAAATACTTTCTTGTTGTTGTAGTTGTTGAATTTGTTTACTAAAGTGAACCTTTTTCCTTGTTTTATTCGTTGGAAAAAAACTCTAGTTTAAAATTTGTTATTTTGAGAGAAAAAACAACCAGGAAAATATTTCCACGGTCGATAGAGAATAAACGCTTCGATAGATAAATGGACGGACAAAATAAAAAAAAGAAACAGTTTAAGCAAATATTATTTTATTTTTATAGCAAACTACTTTAGTAAAATGAATTGAATGCTTCGCTAACTCCAAAATGAAACTCCATAAATGTTGTGAATTTTTTAAGTTTTCATATTTGCTGGTTTCTCCTTTCCTTATTTATTCATAATTTTTTCACTAATTATTCTAGAAAGACATACAACAGGTGATATGATCAATAGTTTTTGAAATATTTTGGTGAAAGAAAATGAAAAACACATGAAAAGATTGATTTCGCAACGTGTATTTTGATGTCCTCTGGAAGAAAGCTGTGCGTGTATTTGTGTGTATATAGCAGAGCATAGCCAACTACTATATGCTCTTGTATTCATTTTCATCCACTCTAAAAGCTGTTTTTCACCAAAGCTTCTGATTTCGAATTTCTTGGCATATTTCCGGCATTTTCAGAAACTTGTTTTAAACTTGTTAAAAATATCATAGGTACTTTTCTTGCAACTCATTAAACATTTTGTTAAGTTTACATCTTTAAAATAACAAAATAATTTGGTTAAATTAAGAAAGTTACGTTTTTTTTTCATTAAAATTAAATTGAAAGTTCAATTAAAATCATTTTAGTAAATCTTGTTTCGTTAATTCCACCAATGAAGCGAATATTGATCTTAAATCATGTGCATAATTTCTATAAATAAGTTTTTAATTATTTTAATGATTTTTCCATCAAATATAAAATGTTTTCCAATAAGAGTGATATGATTTCTTAAAAAAAAAAACATACTTATCTTTAAGGAAATTCAAAAGTTTTTTTATTTAATGTGAAGTACAATCGATACAATTAAGTTCTAAATAAAACGTCATTCAAATGGTCTCCACGACTTCTTCTGCAGTAACGAATTCGATGAACCCAATTTTCGAGCACTTTTTCCACTGAATCAAGTCATATGTCATGAATGGCACGTTCAATATTGACTTGTAAAGCTTGAACAGAGTCTGGTTTATTTCGAAAGAAATAGTCTAATGGTGTTAAATCACAACTTCTTGCAGGTCATTCAATATCACAAATTCTTGAAATAATCGAATCGTTATCGTTTTCAAGTTATTTCAAGGCAAAATCAGCAAATTCAATCCGTTGTTGAGAGCACTAAAGGATCTTCTAACTACAGACCGATGGCGGTGATTTCCTGATGTGGAAAAAGAAATTTCGAGAATTTAATGAAGTTATTGCATTAATTTAACACAAGAACAAAGAGCACACGCGATAATATGAACACCAGAAAATGTGAACACTTTTTCTTCCATTTACTACTCTAAAATATGAACTTAATGCAAAACCTTTTAAATATGATCAGCTTATGTTTGTATTTTTTAAAGGATTTTATTTAAACAGTGTTGAAATCTTATTCAATAGGGTGGTGCTTAAGTTCTGATTCAACTGCATAATAATTTTCGGAATTGTTTTTAAATTATTTTCTTCTGTCAGTAAAAATTTCTAAAAGTTAAATGGTTGATCAACGAGGTTTGAATGGATTGAGACAGTTAAGAGAGCAGGATGTTTTAAAGTAGATTGAACAAAAGAAACAGCAAAAGAAAATCATATATATTTTTGTCTCATATTTAGTTTCTATATTTCTATTAAAAAAAAATTGCCGGGGTTTTTTTTTCAAATCAAATAAGCAACATATTAAAATTTCACACAGGGGATTTTAAATTTTATGGGACTATAATTTTTAAATAGAAATTAGTTGTTATTTGCAAATAGGAAAAATCTTGCAATAATGAAGTGACTTCGCTTTAATTAGTTCTTATTATCGCGAGTTCACTGTACATCAATAACTTTAATGGAATTGTTGCGCTTCATTGATTGAAATAATTTTATTAGCTAACCAAAGTTATATTATTACATTTAATGAAATTTTTTCATTAATTTAAAAAAGTAATTTTATTAAGTTGATAAAATAATTTTATTAACTTGATTAAATTTCTTATTAAATATAATATGTATTTATATATAATTTCATGTTATTAAATTATTTCATTAATATTATGATATTATTTAATCAATTTGATTAAATAACATCATTAGTTAAATCAAATTATTTACTTTCCTTTAATGAAATTTTTGCAAAACCTTAATGAAATTATTTTATTAATTTAATTAAAAAATTTTATTAATCTAACAAAATAATTTAATTATTTTGATTAAATTATTTAATTAATTTGATTAAATATTTTAGTTAAATCAAATTATTTACTTTCCTATAATTAAGTTATTTCAAAACCGTAATGAATTTATTTTATTAATTTAATTAAACAATTTTATTAATTTGATTAAATTATTTAATTAATTTGATTAAATTATTTAATAGATGTGATTAAATAATATCATTAGTTTAACAAAATCATGTCATTAATTTAATGAAATATTTGGTTTATTTTAATAAAATCTTTCAAATCAGTCTCAATAAAATATTGTTGACGTAATTGCATTGAAATGTTTCAACGAAACTTTGAAAGCTAAAAAAGTAATTCCAATGTGCTTTACGCCTACGTTTAATTTTCGATAAAAAAAAACTAACACAAATTGCAGCGGTAAAAAAAAATCGACTTCGTCATAAGTAATCGAAGAATTATTTCATTAAAATTAGCAGAAAAAAAAGAGTCTTTTGCAAAAGTTTTAATTCGTTTTTGGAGTGAAATTCTTTCAATATGGTGTTCCATTTTGGCTCGGATTTCTTTTCAACTCTAATTTAACTTTGAATTTTGTTGTGCATTCAAGAGTTTATAGTTCAAAAATAAAAATTCCCCAAATGAAGTAACAACACAAATATTGACTATTGTATTTCTGCATTTTTCTTTATTTTTGTAACTTAACTTTTATGCATCCATCGCTTGACCGTCCGATATGGCTGATGTGGTCAAAAACTGATACCTTATTCAAGCCACAACACTGGCGATGCATTTGTTTCCTTCTTTTGATTTTCGCGTGGCCGTGGTCGTTGTTCATTTCCATTGTTTTTGTCAGACAATTCGATTTTGTGTTTTTTTTTTTTTTTTTTTGGATTTTCTTGGCGATTGCTTGCCCGGATAGAAAATAAATTCTTTTTTGTCGTTTTCGAAAAATAATTTAAATCCATTTAGAGTATTAAGCAACAAAGAAGAAAAAAAGTAGAATTTTCGTTTTGCTTAAACGGCAGTTTGCTTCAATGTTGCCTTGCTGTTTTTCTGCCAGCATCAGTTGGGCGTAAATTGATTGCTTTACTTTTTTTGTTTAAATTTTAGAATTTAAAATATTTAAAAAATGAGAAAGTAAAAAATAAATTAAGTAGTTTTTATGAGATCAATGAATCCTTTGAATGTTTTGGGTTCATAAATAATTAAAAAAAAAGGAATGTTATCATGTGTATTGAACGTTACTCCTGCTTCAGATGTAGAAAATTTGCTTATCTGACAAAAGAAAATTGTCTGACAATTACCTGGCAATTATCTGACAATGAAAACGACTTGTGTTCATACAATTGTCAAATGTTTGAAATTTTTTGTCAGTTGGTAATATTAAAATACACTGACAATGGTTTTTCTGGCAATTTGGTCAGACAAAAGTTTGAGTTCAAAAAATTTTCAACTCATTTTACTGACAATACCTTAAGTAACTTTTTCATACCAAATCTAGAATAACTCGAATCACGAATATTTTTGGGTTAGATTAGTTTAGGCAGGTGGCTACTGTACAGTTGGTTCCATGATTAGCTCCTTTTATGAGACTTGCTGGTGAAGAGAAAAATAATAAAGGTACAAAGATATAAGGCTTGTGAGTTAAAGAATAAAAAAGGAGGGAAATAGTGTAGAAAAAAAAAAGAATTGTTGGCTGTTATCGCATGATATAAGGGAGGTATGGTTAAGGGTGGTACTACTATTCACTGCTCCTAATAAAAGAGCTGATTAATGGCAATTTTGACTGCAGCCAAGCTGATGAAGATCTTTCGGCCCATGACAGAATATGGGAAATTGCTTCGAGTAACGTTCAATACATTTTTTATGTGTGTAGAAAGATAATGTTCGTTCTGTAAGAGTTTCTGACTAAATGTATACATTAAGTGGTACTAAATTTAAAAAAAGTAACGTTCAATACATATTATTTCCAGGTTAATAAACAGCGTTGTCAACTTGGTGCGTTTCGCACCTTTTTTGGTGCTTTTCTAAATGTTTTGTGCGAAAAATATCTGAGTTGGTGCGTGGTGCGCTTTTTTTTAATTTTGGGTAGCTCCAAAGTATATTAAACATAATTTTTTGTTTCAGTATGAGAAAAAAGAATTTTGTATAAAAAATACAACTGTTTCAATACCATTTCATTCAATTGCGTACAATTTTTACATTCAATTTTAAGAGCAAAAGTTGCTGTCAAGTCTGTTAAAGAGCTTAGCAAAGTATTCTCGAGCTTAGCAAAGTATTCTCGAGCTTAGCAAAGTATTCTCGAGACTACACAGAAAAAAATTAATTTCGCATTCAATTACTAAATTCATAATCCCATTTACATTTTTAATTGGAATGGGACCTATCACGAAATTTGTAAAACTAACAACCACAATTCGTAAATAAGTATTAGAAAAAAAAAGCACACGTATGTATGTTATTGTAAAAATCAGACAAAACCAAAAATCAGACAATGATATTAATAAAAGCAAAGAAAACATAAATAAAACATAAAATTGAATGCAAACAAATATTTGTTAAGAAAAAAAATCTGCATATTTTTTTCTGTGTAGCGATCGTTGTTCGATTTTTATAAATTGCATAAAAAATGCGTTTATATAAAGAGTTGTAACACTAAAATTAATAAAATTTCTATTTACTAAAAGAAATATTTAAAGTTAGTGTCAATAATGGAGTCTAAAAAAGCAGATACGCGAAATACAAAAAGATTTGGGAATCACAATGTGAGTTTAAGCAATGGATTCGGCCTTGACCAAATAATAACACAAAAGCAATATGTTATAATTCAAATGCGATATCACGCCTAAATATCCAACCTTGTTCGGCATGCTGGAACACGGAAACACATTGCTGCTTTAAGCCCATTACAATTATGATATCATGCCATTAGCAGTACAATTTCAATCCGATGTCGAAATATTATCTAGTATTGAAAAAGGGTGCAGAATGATTCACTTCATGCAATGACACAATACTATATCAACATTAGAATTTTGGACTAAAGTTAAATGTTGTAAGGACGCAAAATTAATTCAATAAAAATTTTCAATAAAAAAAAAAATCTGAACTTGGTGCGTTTTTTGTTGAATGGCGCGTTTTTTTTCTCCATTTTAATGCCTTTTGAAATTTCAAAGTTGACAACGCTGTTAATAAACCAACTAAACGATAATTCCCTAATGAAAAGAAAAGTTCTATCTCATTATATCAAAAATTTTTAGTGCTTGAGAATATAATAATTTTCTGTTTTTTTTTTTTGTTTTTTCTCATTAATAATTTTCATAGCAGGCAGCCGTCTTCTTTTTTAAAGTATTTCGACTGTAAACGCTGCTGTATCAGCAAAATTCTTTGCGCATTGAGTTTTTTTTCTTTGAAATTTTCGATGTTGCATTTTACCTATCGAATTTCCGATTGCTTCGCACAAAAATGTTTGTATTTTTTTTTTTTTTTTTTTTTTTTTTTGAATAGAAACTCGTACGAAATCTGCTAACGATCATTAGAAGCATAATAGCAGCTTTAAATGTTCAATTACATGGCTTTGTTTTGGTTAAAAACAATAGACCAAATGGCTAATTCTGGTGGCAGTCCACATGCTTAGTACACTCACTCACTGGTCATTAAAGTTGTATATAATGTTTTAGACGCTAAAAATAAAATCAGCTAAAAATGTCTATTAACTCTACACTGACTGCTTGCTCTCACTGCTATTGTCTGCATGTTTTAGGTTTTCGAGCCATAATATTTCAAAGCATAGAAAGCAAATGAAATATAAAAAAATGAAGAGAAAAAAAAAAGA
Organism: Lypha dubia; assembly: GCA_947311025.1. Lineage (NCBI taxonomy): Eukaryota > Metazoa > Arthropoda > Insecta > Diptera > Tachinidae > Lypha > Lypha dubia. The sequence goes on along the minus strand of OX371264.1, from coordinate 72,963,290 downwards.
AAAGCGTATGGCATGTTATGGTTGCATTTAATTTTTCTATCTACATTTTTGGGTGTTGTAGGCCAGTGGCACCTCTTTTTTTTCATAGACAGTTTCCTACTTTAGCACAACATTTTTTTTTTTTTTTTTTTTTTTTTGGAAATTTTCCCCCTTTTTGTTTTTTTTTTTTTGTTGCAGATTTTTAACACAAGATTAACGGCCAAATTAGCATAATAAATAGAAAAAAGTTTGTGTATGTGTATGTGTGTTATTTTCTTTTTGCAGCTAAAGACCACTATTGTTTAGCTTTGAAAGGCTTAAACACAATGAACGTTTATTTTGTTTGTGTGTTTATTTTTGTAGTTTTATTCAAAATAGGCAAAATGTTAGATATTTGTTTGTTTGTTGCTTTTCTTTAACATTTTAGCTTAATTTACCATTTACAGGCGCAATTTATGAAATGAAATATGTTCGTATTTTTCTCTTTTACAACTAATTTACATAATTTCGAACAAAATCTAATTATTTTTCTTTTGTACAAAATAAATTTTTCATAACAATTGCAGCTACACTGTGGAGTATTTTAGTTCAGATCTACAGACCGGTTGGGTAACAGCCGCTCATCGTGTACCCGATCAGCAAATAACGGTAAGTTTTTTTTTTGTCATATTTATAAAATTTATTAATAAAATATATCGTCCTATAAAATGCAAAAGGTTATAACATCATTAATAAGAAAATAAAATTAGGAGAGTTTGAATTAAGGGTGTTTTTTATAGAGGCATAAAACTTTGAAATGGAATAAAACAAAGATAGTTTTTTTTAATTGACATGAAATTTACTTTATTCGAAAGATAATCTTGTGGAGTTATAATTTAAATATGACTTCTGGCATATAACCGTCACGGGTGGCTCGGACGTAGTCTAATCTGGAAGTCCAATTCTCAATGACTTTTTCCAATATTTATGGTCGTATATCGGCAATAACGCAGCGAATGTTGTCCGCCAAGTGGTCAATCGTTTCTGGCTTATCGTCGTAAAAAATTCCTACAGAAAATAGTCTAGCGGCGTTAAATCGCTTGATCTTGGAGGCAAATTCACGTTGAACTATGCGGTTACAAAACGTTTCATTAAATAAATCAATTTTGGCACGAGCTATGTGACATAATGCGCCGTCTTGTTGAAACCACAGCTCCTGCACATCATGACTGTTCAATTGATGAACGAATAAGTCAGTAATCATGGCTCTACAGCGGTCACCATTGACTGTAACGTTCTGACCGGCATCGTTTTTAATGAAAAACGGACCAATGATTCCCCCAGCCCATAAAGAACACCAAACAGTCAGTTTTTCTGGATTTTACGGTGTCTTAACATACTCTTGAGAATAATCATCAGTCCAAATACGGCAGTTTTGTTTAATAACGAATCCATTCAAATAAAAGTGAGCTTCATCGCTAAACCAAAAAATGGAGGTAATGTGCGATACGTATTACGAACAGAAACATGATTTGCAAAATAAATTTGCACAATTTGGAAGCATTGTTCAGGCGTCAGTCATGTTGAAATGTCAAACCGAACTAAACATAAATCACTTCACAGCTGACAAAATGGCCACCAGTTAAAAAGTGTTGCCAACTTAAAATTGTATACCTCTATAAAAACACCCTTTATTTACTAAAAATTCGGATTTACATTTCATTTTACATGGAAAAATGTATATTCTTAAGCTACGTTCACATTTATCAAATATTTGTCGAAAAAAACGTAACCAAGAAAAAAACTAATAATTTATTTCCTTTAATTCCAATATATTTTTAATTATGGGTTCGCAAATTAATTTTTTTGAAGAATAATTAATTTTATTTTGCAATATAAAAACAAAGTAAAATGACACTATTTATAAGCAAAACTAGTGGTTGCGTTTTTTTGGACAAATATTTGATAAATGTGAACGTAGCTTTAGAATCAGAGAGAAGTGGTTTTTCGGATTCCCCTAAGAAAATTGAAAGGAAAAACATGCGGTGAAAAATAAAGCAACAGATTAACATCAATTTAGTAGTAAGAAGTCTCGTATTCAATTTTCTTTCAACAAAGCTATTTAATAAGCATTAGACAGAATACTGGCGAGATTAAGTGGCTTCTACCGTAAACAACATTTGATGTATTCAGCCGTGTATGTTGAAATTTAGCTGATGTTGGATATTAAAAAATTTCCTATTCTGTTGGTTTTAATATTAAAAATGTCCCATTTTCTCTAATCGTAAAATTTTTACCCTTTGCCTATAATAATCAACACAGACTAAAGGAATAAAGTCGAAGGTATAGAACAAGGCTTGCCATATTAAGCTGCTTTACGAACCACTTATGAATTTTTACTTTTATTTTTCTTCATTTTTATTATTTTGAGTTGCAGTAAATATTATTGTAACCAATAATATCGAAGCAACTGAGAACAAAAAAATCCAGAAAACTACAAGGTTACTCGGTAAGCTTCGGTTTGGCCAAAATTAATTTTTTTTTTTTTTTGCTTAAATTAATTTCGAAATTTGCATTTTCGATCACAGAAAGATCATATGCCGAGCGACCAACTGGAATGAGAACTAGAGTTGTTAAACAAATATGTTTGCCACGCCTACAAACACCGCCCTTTTAGTATTTGGTTCACTGTGCCGCCATTTTTAGTCCGATCATAAAATTTTATAAACCGGTGTTTTCATGGCTCTGTTAGGGATACATTTCTGTCTTTAATAGTTCTTTACTACCACGACAAATTCTACTCATCACTTTTACAAACTCGGTTCGTAACAAAAGTGTTTTTGGACGAGTTTTTTAAAGTCATGACCCATCCTCCCTTTGAAAAACGCCGATCTAAAAGTGGCATAGAAAAATAAACTTTTCGTTTACGTTTTCTAAACGATCCAACAAAATTACCAAAAAAAAAAAAACACATATTTTAATCTTCTCTATGAAAAGAACACTTTACACGTAAAAAAAAATCATGTTTCATGCTCTCAACATGTGTCATTTTAAAATAAAACTTTTTATGTAGAAGCAAAAACACCAAGAGAAAACCCGCATTATTAATATGTAAATTTCTATTACTTTTTGTTACATAAAAATCAAACTTTATATTGGATTTTTACCACCACTTTGAGTTGCAAATGAAATACTCCCTCTTAGTTTGGGGTTGAGAGAATATTTAAGCAGTTATTGTTAAAGTTTTTAAATAAACATTTGTAACAAAAAAAAAAAAAAAACTGTGTAAAACATTGACTAAAAGTTCAATACAAAACATAAAATAAAATAAAATTTTAAAATAGTAAAACATCAACAGAAAATTTCAACTTTCCAAATAATTTACACTTCTCTTTTTTGCTTTCATTTTTTCGTTTGCAGATTTCCGGCTTAAAACCCGCCACTTCATATGTATTTTTAGTGCGTGCAGAAAACTCTCATGGCTTGTCAGTACCTTCGGGGTTGTCAAATGTCATCAGAACTCTGGGCTCTGAATTGGGTACGGTGCCACCCAGCGAAATATCCGAGGCTCGCGAAGTGTTGAGTGGCAAGGTAAGTTTTTTTTACTTTTTCACACTCATTCCGTTCACAAAAATGTATGTAAATTTGTCTACGAACGAGTACAATTTATTTAGCATTTTTAACAAATATTTATGACATGTACTTTGAATATAAGTATGTACATACATACATATTTATGGTTGTATATATTCATGTGTTGAGATATAGAAATTGCTTTGGGTTCTTTAACAACAATTGTTTGTTTGTTGGATAAAAAAAATAACCAGCGATTTGTGAAAACTGTATGCAGTGGAGCAGAAAATACATAAAAAAGCAGGAAAATTTTTTATTTTTATACACCTCGTGGTTAAAAAGCGGTTTAAAGTATACATAAAAGCTAAAAGAAAACGATCTCAATATTTCTAAGTGATGATTTATCTTCACAAGATCAAGTGAGATATAACTTTTATGTTCTAAAATCATACTTAAAAGCTTCTTTCCAACTTTCATTGAAATTCTATTACAAAATATGGTTGTAACATAGTTGCATTAACCATGTCATTTCTGCCGACATTGTTCAATTTATAGTTCGTTGTGATTGAAAAGGAATTAGAATTATGTTAAATTCCAGTGAAGCTTAATAAGTTTACGATAAATAAATCATGCTGACAATAAATCATTATATATATTATAATAAAAACTGAAGTATGATGATTGCGTTCAACAAAAAAATAATGTTAGAAAAATACCGACAAAAATTATTATATATATAACACACAACTATAGTATGATTCTGAAACAAAAAAATTTAACACAAATCATACTTTTTTAAATTCGGTTATTTTACAATCAAACTATGGTTATAAAAAAAATACATATGTACATAGCCAACGGCTACATTTTTATTCGGTACGTTTGGTTCGAAAAAGTTAAGTTAAAAAAACTATAAAGCAATGCCAAAATATAGAAAGAGTGTTTTGAAAAAAAAAATTTTTCTTCTTATAACCGATTCAACACGCGGATTAGTTAAAAAATTTAAATATTTATTTAATTTTATATATCTAAGCTCTTAGTTGTTGTCTATTTTTCTTACCAAAATTATGGTTAAATAATTAACAGAATATATAGTTAATTAGAACAATACAATTTTGAGATACAACCATACTATAATCACTTTAAATCATTCAGTATTTGGTTATTGTCAATTTTTCTTTCCAATTTTATGATTAAATACTTAAAAACAGAATATATAGATAATTAGAACAATACCATTTTTACATACAACGATACTATAATCACTTCAAATCATTAAAAATTTCGCTGTTTTTTCGTTACAAAAATATAGTTAGCTTGAAAAAAAAACTATGGTTGATTACAATAATAATATTTTTACATACAAATATATAATCACTTTAAATCAGTAAACATAAGGCTTCAGTTAAATATATTTTAACAAAAAAATGGTTAAGTTAACAAAGTATATATCTATGGTTGACTAGAACACTGCTGTTGTTACATCCAACTATATTATGATCAGTTACAGTAATTAAATAGAAGACTGCTGTTAATTTTATTTCAATCAAATTAATATATGCTTTTAAAGAAAAATACTTTTTTCAAATGCATATATTATGATTAGCTCGAATCATTTTATATATACATGAAAATAATAAGGCTGTCGTATATTAAAAAAAAAAAATGAGGTTCAAAAAGCAATATAAAGGTTTTCCAATAAGAGTGATATGATTTCTTTAAAAAAATTGTTTAGGAAATTCAAAAGTTTTTTTTATTTAATGTGAAGTACAATCGATACAATTAAGTTCTAAATAAAACGTCATTCAAATGGCCTCCACGACTTCTGCTGTGGGCACAAATTGCATGAATAGTGTAATGGTGTTAAATCACAACTTCTTGGAGGCCATTCCATATCACAATTTCTTGAAATAATTGAATCTCGCAATAAACTTTTCCCGCAATAATTCAATTGTTGCATTTGCTGTGTGGCAAAATCAGCAAATTCACGACATTTACGATGGTTTAAGGGCTTCAGTTCTTGAGTGAGAACAATTTTATACGAATGCAAACCCAAATCCTTTCTCAAAATCCGCCAGGTTGTGGTTTGAGACAGTCCCAATTGTTGAGAACTTTTTGAATCGCCAAATTGCGGTCATCAGCAACACTTGCCTGAACGGTAGCAATATTTGCGTTACTTCGAGCGGTTCTTGAACATTAAAGAACATTTAAGCTCAAAATTTTCAACAATTCGACGAATAGCGAGCACACTTGGACGATTATTACGACCATAAAATGGCAAAAGCGCACGAAAAGTTGCAATTGGAGAACTATTATTTCGATAATAAAACTGAATAATTTGTAAACGTTGTTCTTGCGTACATCTCTCCATGATGAAATTTTAAACACTACTGAATACAATGAAACACAAAATAAAAATCGCCGAAACGTCACTTCAAAATCATATCATCCCTATTGGAAAACTTTCGTCGGCTAGCAGAAACATCGGCGAAGTAAAACAATTAATAAAATGCCTGCTAATACACAGTGATGCCAACTCTTGCAACATCAAAGGCACTGTGAGCATATGGAAATAGGGTAAAAAAGGGTAAACATGAAAAAAATTTCGGGTACAAAAGCACTAACCTAATTTGGTTTTTGTTTTGGGTCTGGTGGATCAAAAGACAGCTTTTGCTGCAATGAAAAACTTGCAGTTGGATCTATTGATTTTTCATGTTTGTATATTTGCGACTTTGTCGGATTAAATCGCTTTATCGTTAATTTATTTCACAATTACAACAAATGCAATATGCTTTTAGTTCATCTTTTGCTGGTCTAAGCCACCTTTTAAAAGTTAGATCATTCTCCCAAGCATTTCTATATATTCGTTTTTCCGGCTGTACGAATAATCGCCTAAGTGAAGTGAATTTTTGTAAAGAGTTAAAAAACCCCAAAAAAAATTATAGGCGATTATTCACTCTCAATTCGGATGATTTTACATAACGAACAAACATCCAAAATCTTTGGGCGATTATTCATTTCACACTTTTGGATTTTCCTTCATCTTTTTTGGCGATCGGGCTCTGTTTTTTTTTTGTGTTTCTTCACTATGACGAATTACCCAACTATTTGGGCTTTCCTTCATTTAGCTGCTTCGGGCGATTTTCACTTGGGCGATAATACGTACAGCCCGTTTTTCCATCTAAAGGAAAGCCATTGTTAGATGATGAACTTTAACACATATAAAATGAATGAAGAAGTTACATTTAATAACTGGCACTTTCTTGCTTATATTTACACAACAAACAAATCAACGGATATGTAAATTAAATTTAAATCGTTGCTAAAGAAATAAATCATGAAATTTTTCACGAATTAAAAAAAAAATATGCTTGAGAAATTCTAGAATTCAAACTCTTAACAGTTTGCGAGTACTAATCAAAATATAAATGGAAATAAAACGCAGTTGGTTAGAAAAGTATTAGGTTGGTTTAAAGAATAGTAGGAAAATGCATTAATGCTAAAAATGTTGATTATTTAAAAAGCACTGTGAGAAATTGTTAAAAGGAATATAAATACCCACTTTTCAAAAACGGGTATTTAATAAAATTTCGGGTATTGCTTGAGTAAAAAAGCACCAAAAAATACCCGAAAAGCACCAAAATGGCAACGCTGCTAATACAGCTTAACAAAGTTAATGCATCTACTTAACGCCGGAGGAACCTCAACACTGCCATACAAATTGCCATAACGCGCAAAGCAGAGATGTGAAAGAGTTAATTAAGTCTTCTAAATTTTCAACATCTATCATCTCTATCCCTATCCTTCTCCCTGAGTTCCGGCACAGTGCATACGTAGAGGTCATCCACTAAGTGCTGGTCCTAATTAAAAAAAAAAAAAAATCCTTTAACACTGTTATGTATGTGGTCATATAGCGCTTTGCGATTTTTACAAATAACTATGCTATGATTAGCTATAATCATATTGTATTTTTTTATTATTTCGGATTTTTGGTAAGAAAAAAAAAAGAAAACCTCAACATACTTAGAGAGCCAAGACACCTGTTTTGAACAATTTCATATTAATGAGTGTTTTCTTTAAATAAAAGAAATTTTGTTAACCGTTTTTCTAGTTTACAAACAAATGTATGGTTTAAAATTGTTGTTTTAATCTTTTTCAAATCTATTTTTTTTTACACTCGCTGTATACGAGTATAAGCGAAATTTTATAAAGTTGAACTGAAGTTCATAATTTTTTTCCATGTTGTAGTTTTATTTTGATTCGCAACTATTTAGCAAACCTGAATAGAACAAATTTGCCACAAGTCGTCTCCCTTGAGCGATATATACATACATACAGGCACACATTGTTTTTATATACTTTTTAGATCAATTTATGAAACAATAGTTTTATAAAAGGTTTTTGTAGTGAGTTTTTTATTTTAAAAGTTTTTGTAATATTTTAACCAGTCTTACATTATTGTTAACCATTAAGAAGCAAATAAAGAACTTAAATTTTTGTGAAGCGAAACTATCAAGGTTTGATAATTCTCTTGTCATTTCAAATAATAACTTATATCTATTTTTGAATACCAAACTTAGCGATGTTGTGATTTTCTAGTTTCCATATTTAACATCAAATATTTTAAAATTGTTTTTCTTGCCTTTCCTTAAAATGTTTCCATTTTGTATAAAATTTTGCATAATGCACCTGACTCAAAATATTTTGCGATAAATTGAATGGAACGAAAAAAGGACACGTGTTTTTTTCGCTCTCAGCTACCAACCAACCAACCGAAGGAACAAACAATGCTGTTAATAAAAAATTCTTTTTGTTTAATAACGAAAAAAATAGAACGAACATTACAATTGTGCACCAGGGCACCAATTTGACCCAATTTTCTGATTGTTTGTGTATCTACAGCCCAATAAGTATGTATGTATGTATGAATGTATGCATGTATGCATGCATGTATGAGAAAAAAAAAATTAGGAAAAATTGTCGATTCTAAGAGAAAAATGTAACAATTTAATGCGCCATGAAAAACCTAGAAAAATTGCAACTGAAAAATTGAAGTTATTTATACGTGTATATTGCAAAAGAAAGAACACAATAAAAGAAAATTAAGAACTAAATTCTTTCTTGTGCAAGAATTTATAGGTAATAAATAGCAAGGAAATAATTCATAAAAGCAATTAAAATGTAATAGAGTGCATAACGGGTTGATTAAGGAAACGAACAAAAGGAAAAGAAATTCCAATCACATAAAAATCTTTTTCTTTTCAAGTCTAATTTAAACAAGTGTCTTAACAAACTAAAATTTAGTGTTTCGCTTTTAAAATTTTAATTACGAAATTATTGGTGAAAATTTCATAGATTCCTTTAAATTTATAAAAAGATTCAGTAGGCGTATGATTAATATTATTTCATGACCTGTATCTTTATACAGAAAAACAAACAAATTTTCAATTTTCAATATTTGAATTGAGTCAACAATTATTTTAATTGCTTTTATATATCACTTAAAACTCTGTTACCAATAGAATTGAAATCAACACATACAAAAGTTAAGTAAAATTAATTTCCATTTGTACATATTGAGGATTTCTTCAGACTATCCGATATTATTTTGAAAAAAGAAAACTTCTTGACTTCTTAAAAATTTTAATTTAATTTTTAAATAATATACAACTATTTGTTAAATAATTAAATTAAAATAGTACGATTATCGTGAATGATTCAGAGCTAATTATTTTTTAATTGAATTTTCGTTGTTCTGAATTGGCTCTGTTTTTTTTTTTTTTTTTTAACCAACATTAGTACATTTTGTATATGAGTCGTATTTAGCTCAGCACGCCAAATAAAGCATGAAGTTTGGCTTGATCTGTGTCACATTTTATGAAACCTAGCGGTCTTACCGGATGTCCTGTTTCAGTTATGATACCCTATCGCATAATACAGTTTTTCATATTTATGTATTAAAAGTACTAAACATTTTAGTCTATTTTACACGCTATTCGTCTAAAAAATGTCATACACATATTTTTTTAAACAATTTCTCAAGAGAAAAAGGTATATAAATTAAAAAAAAATACACCAAATGTAAAAAAAGGACTAAAATTAAAAAGTACCATAATTAAAATATGTAGTAGCATCATTTCAACCTCCAGAATTTAAAAATAAAAAAATATTTTAAAAATATTAGAGAAATTATTATTATTATTAGGCTTAATTAAGTTCAGTTTTATTGAATTAAAGCAAAGTAAAATACTTTGAGTATAACCGACAATGAGAGTTTGTTGAATATTAGTAGTAAGTAATTGTTTCAATATGTAAAATAGAGTAAAAATGAATTAAATTAATTCTCGTATTCTATTTCTGTTGAGAACTTGGTTTAAGAGTTGACATTCTTCCCAATTAGTATCCACTTCACGAAAATTGTAAAGATGGACAATTGAACGCTGATAAGAGGTGTAGCAGTCTTGCAATTGGTATACTGATACGTTCTGCTATGCTAATCTGATTGCACATGCTAATGTTTTTCAAAAATAAAAAAACTCAAAGTAATTTGAATTTTCATTAATTCAATAAAACTGAACTTAAGCCTAATAATAATAATTTCTCATTTATACATTATTGCAGTTCACATAATAATTACGTTTATTCGTAATAATAATATAAAATAAAAAATATTAGTACAAAAAATAAGATGTACTAAAAGCATCAATTTCCTTCTATCAATCTATCTACTAAATATTATACAATTTATCTATCCTTCTACTAAATATTATACAAATAATTACACTGAGAAAGTTGCTCAATTGAAAAAGTACCAAAAATAACAAGAGTTCAAAAGTACCAAAAGTACCAATGTGTTATTTTAACTTTAACAAATTAGACTTGGTTTAGATTTGGACCTCATGCTATTCGCCTGCCAAATTTCATCCAAATCCATTCACTGGGTTTAGCGTTATAGTGGAACAAACTTGGATTTATTTTCTTCGACCTTAAATGTTTAAATTAAAAAATATTAAAATTAAAATAAAATTTTTATTGTATTTAAGAATTTAAGAACCATCCAAAACATTAATGGAAAATAATTTAATTTTTATCCTCTTGTATAAATGTTTGATAATTTTTGTATCAGCAACGAAAAAAAGGAAATTTGCAATAAAATCTATGAGAAATAATGTAGTATTTGTTGCCATTGTAATTCTAAATATACCTGCAGTTCATGCATTCATTTTGCTCCATATACATACATATAAAAAGGCTAAATAGTACACCAATACCTCGCTTTGCGTCGTTTCGTTTTGCGTTTTTTCGAAGTTGCGTCGCTGCTGAATTAGTACTTATTTTCACTGTGCGTCGTTAGATTTTCGAAGTTGCGTTGTTGTTGCGATCCTGACAGCGGAAGGAGTTTAAAAGTGTCCCAGGCTGTAGCTACTGATATCAATTGCTACAAGGAAATTTATTTTACGTTGAAAAAAAAAGCTGTTCAGCAAACATTGGACCAATTTTTTGTGAAAGAAAGCCGACTTACGACAACAGCCGCTATGGACTCATCAGACAGTGATTAATTTTTATTTTGTTTTTATAAATTACTTGAATATTTTATTTTGTTTTAATTGAATTTGTTTTTTTTTTGTTTGTATGTAATAAAATTTTATATTATTTTTGTTTTTTAGATGTTTACTTTGTTCAACTTTCTTTTAAAAAAGTAGTATTTTCGTAGCTAGTGAACCTATCTTCGATATTTACATGGTTGGCTATATAAAAAAATAATTCACTTTGCGTCGTTTCAATTTGCGTCGTGTTTTTTTGGAACGTAATCACGACGCAAAGTGAGGTATTGGTGTATAAGTGTTTTTTTCTTTAGATTTTGCTACAAAAAAAAAACTAAAAATATATACCAAATTTGAATAAATGTGACTTTTTATTCCCTTGACAATATATTTTTCAAAGAAAAATTATAGAAACTTTCATCTACGTATGCAGCAAAAGAAGCTAAAAATTAATTGCCAATGCGGCACAAAACAATTTTTTTCTAAAATATAAATAAAAAAAAAATATTAATTTTGCTTAATACAACAATATTACAGTGAATCGTCAGAAAAAATCTTTTTTAACGTTTTCTTTGGTCCATTTTTATCATAATAATAAAGTCCAACTATTTCGGTGCACATTTCGTTTTTTTTTTTTGGATATCCCTTTAAATATCTTATACTAGCTTATCCCGGTGTGCTTCGCTACCCCCGCTCGTTATAAAATAAAATTAAAAGTATTTATATATCCTATTGTGAAAATTTAATGACGATCGGTCCAGTAGTTAAGACTATATTACGATTTTTAATTTTCTTAAAAAGGGGCGTGTTCCCACCCACTTTTCTCCTGGTACGTATTCCAAATTATGCCAATACCATATGTACCAAATATCATCGACGTAGGTAAAAAAAATGCCCAAAATATAGCAATTTAAATTTTTGGGTTATATGGGCGGTGCCACGCCTCTTTGTCCAATGAAAACTTCATATAGCCTATAATTCATCCGAGAGTTCCAGTTAAATACTGTGAAAATTTCATGAAGATCGGTCCAAGGTTTTGGCCTCCTATAAGGAACAAACAAACAAACAAACAAATAAACAAACACACATTTGGTTTTATATATACGAGTATCTGTAGATATAAAATTCTCGTGTCACAATGTTTGCTAAAATACTCCTCCGAAACGGCTTGACCGATTCTTATGAAATTTTTTATGCATATTCAGTAAGTCTGAGAATCGGCGACTATCTATTTTTCAAACCGCTAGGGGCTCGTGGAGGGGAGGGAGGCGGCAATTCCTGTATTTACTAAACTATTAAACCTACAGATGGCGCTATGTCCGCCTCATAATTATTTTTGTTGCTGAATGACAGATGGTGCGACGTCGTCCTCATGCAGGAGAATCCTCGTCGTTCGTATTTCAAACAGAAAAAAATTATTGTTTGGTATTTTTTTCATCGGCGGTCGTCGTCATAAGACCCAAAATATGCAGTAGAAATATTTTGCATGGCAAAACAACGTTTGCCGGGCCATCATCTAGTATTCATATACATAAATAGGCGACACGATTTCTTGTGAAACACTTTTCAATATGTTATTGTCCACCAATTGTGATAAAACATCAATGGTTCAAAAGGTATTTTTATCCAGATATGCATAATAACATTTTTTTTTAGAAAACCGGTTACAAAACCGGTTACAGAACCCGGTTTTAAATAAACCCTGTTACAGAACCTGTTTCAAATAAACCCGGTTATGGATGAATTGTTCAAATTTCGATCACTAAATGGGATTCTAGTACAAAAATAATCTTAAGTTGCCTGAGTAAAATCCCACAAAACATCCACCTCTTTTGCTTACAATCACTTTTCTAAGAAAAGGATAAGGTTTGCTTGCTGTTGAAAGAAAGGTAAACCCGAATGCCAAACTTTGCTAATGCAGTAAAAGATTCAGAAATAAATAAATGGGCACAAAACTAAAAATATGTATTCATACATACATATGTATGTATTTACTCGTTTGTAGGTACCTTGTTATAGCTTTCGTTTTTCCTATAAAAACCAACCAGGATATATAAATAAACCAAAATGCAAATGTGGGGGGGGGGACTGAATGAAAATCAAGAAACACTGGCTTAAGAAAGTTCTTTGCAGAAGAAATTCTTATTCATGTGTTAAATTTGTAAAAACTGATGTATGTACATGCACGAGCAAATAAATACTTATATATGTATATATATCCCTTTGTCTGTGTTTGCTACCCTGTTTGTGTTTAGCAAGAAAAGAGTAATAAGGTGCTGCTAAGCGTATTTATGTTAATATTGCTCGATTTATAAAATTATTCACACAATAAATTGTCGATACATTTCAGTTTTCCTTCCTTTTACTCTAGTTTTAGTAGACTACACATTTTATTACGGGTTTTCTCGTTTTTTTTAATGAATTGTGTGTGCTTTTTTAGAATTTCCAAGAAATATAAAAAAGGGAAAATAAATTTTACAACAATTTATGTATGTATGTGATATACGACCCACAATCATCATATTAAAGAAGATGGATTGTAAGTTATGAAAGAAATTTAATTTGAATTTTGGAAAAATTTTATGCGAAAGAGCTTAGTATTCTTAGTATAAGAATATATAAATCGTATGTAATGTAATATTTTTATTAAGTATTTGATAAGCTGTAGCAAAGTCTAAGAAATCCCTGAAAGCTTTCAAGAGTAGCTACGATTTAGTCAATGGCATAATTGAATTATTAAAAGTCAAGTAAGATGTTTATACATAAATTGTTATATCGGGTCATATTTAATCATTATTGAATTTAATATATTTTTATGAATTTTAAAAATTTATTCTGAGGAGTTCTCGAAATATGTACAAAACTTTTTTGATTAGATTAAAAAAGTCTTGTTGTAAAATTTCTACTCTACCATTCTAATATTTATGTACTCGTATGTGGTTTTCGTTTTCACGTTTCGTTTTTCCTTTGAAAAATTTTCTTTGTTCGTTTTGCGGTTTATATTTTTTTTCGCAATTTATTCGACCTTCTTTGTTTCGGGGTATAGTATTTTATATTTCGGGCATAGATTTTCCAGTTGGTATATATTTTTATCGCTGAGTATTTTTCGTTTTGGCGACTTTTTCACTCTTAAAATGTTTATCTCTTGGTGTTTTTTTTTTACACTAATATCAAAGTATTCAGTATTGAGTACTGAGTACCGAATATTCGCTAGGGTACTGAGTATTCTAATGTCGTTACTTTCAGAGTTGTAATTTTGTAATGAAATCCACAGAAAATTTTAAGCTCGATATGGAACTCTCCCCTTTTAAAGCTTCCCTTTTAAAGGTAGTATTGAGTACCCAAATGAAAAGTATTAAGTTGTTAAAAATATCAAAAATTTCTTATTCAATTTTTTTTAAATATTTTTATACACTTCACCAAAAATGGTAAGAGTATTTATTGTGTTTAATTCCACACTATTTATATGAGGTCCAGATAGTATATATACTCTGAATCCTTGTAGATAGGGAAGTTGAATGATCCATGTCCGTTTGTCCGTCTGTCCATCTGTCTGTACGTGAAATCGATTTTCTGAAGACACTAGAAGAGCTAGAGATTCGGGTCTTGGACTGAAATGTAGGGATTTTTCTTAAGATGCTTCGTATTGAAAATCACTAATAAAATATCCTTTCTGATATGGAATTAAATATACAAGTAAATGAAGATATAAGTATAACCCTTTCAGAAATAAATTTATAAATACATGAGTTTTCCCCGTGTTGAATATGGAATTTTTCGATTATAATTCAACACACGATCCATCGTGCTACTGAGGCTTGGTAGTGTCATGTGTATATTAACTTAACTTGTGGGTTACACGTTCAAGATTTCTTTCAATTTTTGTTTCAAGATTCAATACACTACACTTTTTCACTAGCACACTCACACATTTGGATATTGACTATTAACTTGATTTCAATTTTGCTTTCAAATTCTCTTTCAATTTTTCTTTCTAGTAAACAGTTGACGAGAGCTGTTGCAAATAGTTTTTGCATTTATTTCTAAAAAATTATATTATTTGAAATAAAAAATTAATAAATAAATAAATATAAATAAATGTGTTCAACTTGAAAGCAGCTTCTTGAACGTGTAACTGCAGAGTAATAATAACTTTATGTATTTTTTCGTACAAACCCCCTTTTTGTTCGCTGATGGATGGAAAATTGTAAAATATTTTAAACAGTCTGTAATTTTTGTACTTATTTTTCACTAAAGAAGAAAATGAAAGTGTTTTCAAGTATGCAGTTTAAACTTACTTTTTTTTTATTGTTTGAAATGTTATATTTATAAGAAAAAGGAAAGCCTTTATTATATTCAGTGAATCACATATTTATGCATTGGTGAAGGGTATATAAGATTCGGCACAGCCCAATATAGGCCTCTTGCCTGTTTAATTTAATTTTTTGTTTTGTACTGACCGAATACCCTTTACATTTAGTTTTGTTTCCATTAAACTATTTATCAAGTAAAATACATTATCAAGTATCTTTATGATTTAGTACACAGCTTACATTCGAATTACTATATATTTCAATGCTCGCTTTAGCACACTCTTTAAGTTTTAGCTTTCATATATTTGTAGTATTTGATTTTTTAGTTGCTACAGTCTTACATGTGCTATAAAATTTGCAGGCGTAAACCTTTAAAAATATATTTTTGGATATAAGAAACATGTATTAGACAAATGAACGGACAGAGAGACGAACAGCTTAAAAAAATTAATAAGATGGCGTTTTACATTTGGTGATCAGAATTCTATAATTAATCAATTAATCAATTATAAAATCAAATAAATTTAATCAATTTATAAATCGGTGCAAGATAATATCTGATTGTCCCTCTCTCTCTCTTGCCACATCTCTCTCGTTCTCTCTCCTCACGCTCACTCTCTCACTCTCTCATTTTTTTAGTTTAATGTTTGTTTAAGCCGGCAAATTAGTTCGTACAACAGCCTACGAAGATCTTTTATTTTTTACCAATATCTGGCCGATTACTTGTCTGTTATTGGGTATTTTTGTGGCGCTGATTATGAAAAAATTACTGGGAGATTGCTAACAGCTTTACTTTTTTAAGTAAGCAGTTTTATTATTTTTACAAAAAAAAAATTAAAAAAAAATTAAAACATACATAGGTTAACAAAATTTCTATCGAACACTATCAAATGATCTTTTATAAGGTTTATTTCAATTAACGACTTTAGGTAGATCTCGATGCAAACTCCAGCAAAAGTCCGCCATCATATACATATGAGTCCCACTTTCCCTGATAACACTCTTTCATAATGCGAAGATTCTGATGAAATCTTTCACCCTGCCCCTTAGTAAAATCTCCCAGATTTTGTGGAATTCGGTCTAAATGTGAGTGCAGGTAGTGCATTTTTATACTCATATTGCGCCCTAACTCTTGCAAGATCGATATCGTGCACTTAACAAGCTCGATATGGTCGTCTGATTTCCTTTTGCATATGAAATTACTCATAACTAAAACAAATGAATTTCAAACTTTGGATTCGATTTCAATTATTGATTTTACAAAATTAGGATCTTTAAAAATTTTCGTAAATTTTCATAAACAAAAAAATTGAGAAGAATATCAACTATTTAACCAAGTTTTCAACAGAAATAGAATACGAGAATTAATTTACTTAATTTTTTATTCTATTTTTACACATTGAAAATAACTAATAATCAACACAAACTCATAGTTAGTTATTTTCAAAGTATTCTACTTTGTAATTCAACTTTTTTGTTGTTTTTACGTTGTTGTTTTTTTATAGGTGTAGCGGCCTTGAAATCGGTACTGATACGTTCTGCTAAACTGATTGGATATAAATAATAATATTTTTCAACATAAAAAAATAACTCTTGGTAATTTGAATATTCAATAAAACTGAACTTGAGCCTGATAAAATTACTTTTCATATGTATTTTATAGTCTAATAAAAAAAGAAAATATAAGTAAAAATAGTAAAAGGGGGTAGTTACCTATAACTTAAAAACAAAAGCTGTTAAGGAAAAATTGTTGACGTGCTTAAAAAATACGCCTCAAATGATGATAGAAATAAACACAAATCACACGATAAAAGCAATTTTTTCCCTTTTGTTGGCCAGTGTTATCTAGTAAGTTTTTCAAACTCCAAACGTGGAGCTGTCACAATAATTTACTGTTGCTAAGTTTAACCTACACTTATATAAGTATATGTTTGTATATGTAGTAGTTTAGTTTACTTAAACCAGCCTTTAAGGTAGAATTAGTTTTTGACTTTGTGTTCTGTTCCGTATCAGCTGTTCGTTTTTGTTTATGGAAAACATATATTTTCAATTAGTTGTTCCGTTCTGTTACGGACCATTCTGTTGAAAACAGAATTTTACTTACAGTTCTAAGTGACAGCTGCTTGTTTCAGTGAACCAAGCCGATCGGCACAAAATTACCCAAAATTTTTATTATGACCGCCGCCATCGATTTTAAAGCACATTAAAAATAAAACGATTTTTAATATAAAAAAATTATATTAATGAAAAATTTATAGTGAGTAGAGTTTTTAAATTAAATAACGTTTTTTACTTATTTTCTTTAAAATTATTCAACCTGATAATATAGTCGGAGCGCCGTTTTAAATTTGTGAGCACCGCTGCCGCCACCGCCGATTATATATGCATTTTCGGTTATGTATATTCTGTCAGAAACAGCTGATACGTTTTTACAGAACTTCTAACTACAAAAATTCAACAACAGAACGGCACAGAACAGAACAGAAAGTTAAAGTCAAGAAAAATAAGGCGTTTAAGCGTTCACTGCTTTATTGGATATTAAAAGGACTCTTTCACGATTTACACCAGAATAAAAAAAAATAAATAAATAAATTAAATTACAGGTCAGAAACAAGGAACAAATTAGTACCACCATCTTTAAAATTTACAAACAACTGCGTTTACTAAAGCGAATGTTGCTCTGTATTATAGCAACTCATGCGTAATTAGATAGCGATGTTGGTGATAAATTTTTGGAAAAAAGGACTTTTCCATAAAATTTGGGTTTTATCAGGAATACGTTTTCACCATCAACTTGAATACATGAAATTATCTGTCACGTTTTTCTAGCAAACAAATTTTCTTGTTTTATTTATAACGCATGTTTTGTGTTTGTGTGCGTGCTGAAATTTTCAAAATATGTTATTTTGATTGATGTTTGTCTCTCGCACTGTTTCTCATGTACTCTCTCGCATGAAGCAAACAGATAAATCAATTATCTTAAACAACTTCATAAATTGCATGCTGGAATTTGAAACTATGCAAAGAAAAAAAAACAATTTTTGTTACTAACGAATGCAATACATTCTGTATGTCCGTCTGTCTGTCTGTCCGTCTGTCTGTCTGTCCGTCTGTCGGTTTGTCTAGTCATAGTGCGTGCTTAGTTTGATTAAAGTTTTCAAAAATCCCATTTATTTCTAACATTTTAAAAATTAAGTTTGCAATTGCAACAATCTTTACAGGGAATTGAATTTTGTTGTCAATTTTAATTTCTTTTGCAAGTTGAAGTCTTCGTTTATAGTTTTACTAGACATGATTGCCTCCATATATTCTTGGGAGAAATGATCAGCATGATAACATGATGATGAGTGAGGTTTGCCGTTAAAGCTAAAAGGAAATTGTGTGTTGCTTTTGTTATTGTTATTGTTGTTGCTTTACTACTTTTCAATCTATTGGCCTTTTAATCTAACTTCGTCCCTTTGTCTGGCTGTCTATCAGTATTATAAAAAAAAAATATATAAAAACACACGAAATATTCTTTGAGCGTACTTTTTTGCTCGTCTTGATGTTTGTTGATGTCTGATGGAGTGGGGAATTAGGAAATTGCTCTCAAGGGTGTAGTTTTTCTAAACAAGGCATTGACGGAGAAACATTTTGCCGAAATTGTGACAGAGTCTGGTAGAGAAAACAATTAAGTTGAGAACTTTTAAATGTCTTTATAGCCCGTTAAGTCAATAGAGTTAAAACAGAAGAAAATATAAAACAAAAAAATCCTTAAAAAAATTTAATATTTATTTGGTTTATGAACGGGCTAAGTTGCAGCCACAATGAAAAATACATTCGCTTGTGATTTATTAATTTTTCAATAGATTTTGAAATACTACATTAAAGTTTTATCATGCAAAAAAAATTTATGAAAAATTAATTTACAAAGAAATCATGTATTGACTTGTTTTGTCTTGTAACCAAAGGAAAGCAGAGGAAATGTTTTCTTGTAAATTCAAGTCAAGAGTCTTGTTTATTTCTTGTGAAGTGCTTTTTGTTTTCCGTTCATATTTTCAATAAATTTTTTCCACGTATTTTTTCCTCTACCGTTTTTTTGTTTGTGTTAAAAAAGTTTTTTTGTGCTGGGTTCCCTGTTCAGACAGCTCGTTATTATTTTGTTGTTGGCTCAGCAATTCAAGTTTTGTTGTACATAATTTTTTTTTATGAATCCAGGCAGGCAGGCAGTCAGACAGACACAATACAAAAACAATCATGCAAGTTTGCAACCCTTAACAATTTCTTACTTCCATCTCTACACGGAATCAGCAGCAGCAGACAGTCACGAGAATATGATTTCTTTTTAAAATTGTTTGCATCATTTCTAGTGAAAGGGAAAAACAAGGCGGTAAGGATTTTAATGATTGCAAATTTGATGGTGGGCGGGGGCATTGGGATTTATCCAACACGAAAAAGGAAAGAAGCTTTCAAAGAAATGGAAATTATAACTGATACACTTTTAAAGTTAAACAAAAAAAAATTTTGTTATTATTTTTCAATTTGTACAAAGTTTGAAGGTTTTTGGCCATAAGTTGTTTAAAAGTTTAAAAAGATTAAAATATAAATATTTGGACTCTTTATGATTAGAATATAAATGTATTATGGTAGTGTTGAAGTCATATCGTGTTGGTGGTTGGCTGAAGTAGTTATCATAACTTTTTCTTGGTCAGGGCAAGTGATCAACATCATAAATTTCTCTAATGTACATGTACCCCCGGTGAATTGTCTTTTCCAGACATTAGCTTTGGCCAATTATCTATAAAACCAATATGTTACTGCCCAATATCTGAAACAACCGAGTAACGGTTCTCTTTCGAAGCTTGACCGGTAAATAAGCACTGGTACCACGGAGGCCGGTAAGCATCACGGGCAAGTGTCTACCGGCGGTTGAGAGTGTTGGGCCAATATTGGACTCACGTTGCGATGTGATATTGCGACATGCATATCTGTACTCTTGAGGATGGATATGCTGGCAGACATCGCACTACCCTCGTTGGTTGCATGATTCCGTGACCGGTTAGTGGTGAGGACTTCTTCGGGAGTACACGTGGTGGCTGTGGTTGCTACCAAAATCTGGGAGAGGTATTGGTTTAAGGACTGATGCTCGCGCAGTTCTAGTGGCTGCATAGATTTTGTACTACCATTTAAAGCCTCTATGTGCTGCTGCTAAACAACAGATAAAAGATATTAGAATGCTCGATCACTTAAGCAAGGTGACTCAGGGGTGCTTGTGAACACATACATACATATATTCACACGGTGTTAAGAGCACTGTGGGCTTAAGTCGAAAGGCAGGGTCACACATTAATCCGTAACACATCTGTTTATTAGTGTGTCATTGTATTAATCGTTGTTGGACTGCTTTTTATGTGATGAAAGCAGAGTACTGGTCAATAAATACTGTTACAAGCTAATATACGTAAAATCGCTCCCTTTCGTCGGTTAGCGGAACTGTCTTCCCTATTCTATCCCTTTCCCTAAGTTCTGGCACAATGCATTGCATAAGTAAGGGTTATTCTCCGAGTGTTGGTCCTACAAAAAAAAAAAAAAGACACTAGTTGGTAGAGCTGTGTAAAACACCTTCAAACGTCAAAAACAAAGCACCATTTGAAAAAGTTCTTTTAAAAGAACTATCCGTTAATTAATTAACTTTTATAAAAAGTACCTATTACAAGAAGTACCTTTTACAAAAAGTACCTTTTACAAAAAGTACCTTTTACAATAAGTACCTTTTTCCATTAAGTACCTTCTACAATAAGTACCTTTTACATAAGGTACCTTTTTTAAAAAGTATGTTTTACAACAAGTACGCTTTACAAAAAGAAACATCTAAAAGTAAATTAAAAAAATATGTATACAATTTAAAAAAGTGTTGTATAAAAAGTACCTTTTATAAGAAAGAGCTCTTCAATATATATACTTTTTTTTTTTGTTAAAAATATATTTGAATAAGAAAACTCTTTTTAAAATATTTGAAAAAGTACTTGTTACAAAGTCTTTAGCCATTTAAAAAGAGCATGTTTTAAAAAGAGTACATTTAAGAACAGTATCTTCTAAAAAAATACATTCGTAAAAAAATACATTTAGAAAAGAGCACTTTTTATAAAAATTACCTTTTATATAACAAGTGCTGTTTCAAAACGTACTATTTAAAAAAGTTCATTTTGAAAAATTGTTTTTTAAAATAATAATACATTTTGTCTCAAATAGTTATTAGTCCTGTTATGCGATAGCTAATCTATATGGTGCATTTCAATGGCTGGTAAGCCAACTCATCAGTAGATCTTTGAAAGATTATCTAACCCGTAAGAAACAAATTAATTTTTGAAAATAGACATTCTTCAGTACTTGCTCGAATAAAATGTTATAAAGTACCTATATTTATTTTAAAAAGGTTCTTCTTAAAAAAGTAAATTTTGATAAAAGTTCCTTTTGAAATGTTAATTTTTAAAAGAGTACTTTTAAAAACATCGCTATAAAAAGACTATATTTTATAAAATGTACCTTTCATAAGCAGTACATTTTAGAAAAAGTACCTATTTCAAAAGTAGCTTTTATAAAATGTTAATTATTAAAATATTAGTAATAATTATAAAAAAAAACCTTTTGAAACAAATACCTACTTTCTAAATAAATAATCATCGTTACAAAAAAGTTCCCTTAAAAAGAATGTTTCAAAGGGAGTACGTTTTAGAAAAACTTTCTTGTAATAAATGTACCTTTTAGCAAAGGTACTTTTTATAAGAAGTCCTTTTTAAAAACGCACCTATTAAAAGGTTCTCAAAAAAAATTTATCTTTTTAAAAACTGCTCTTTGTTTCTCTTAAAAATGTACATTTTGATAAAAGTACCGTGTAAGAAGTTAGTTCTTTTTAAAATAGCACCTTTAAAAGCATCGCTATAAAATAGTGGTTTATTAAACGAACCTGTTAAAAAAAGGTACATTTTAGCAAAAGATAATTTAAAAAAAAAATTATGGTTTGAAACAAGTTGCTACTATATAGCATAGTTTAAAAAACATTCCCCTAAAAAGTACTTTTCAAAAAGGGCACTATTTAGAAAAACTTTCTTGTAAAAAAAAGTACCTTTTAACAAAATACCTTTGAAATAATCGCCTTTAAAAAAAATTCCCTTTAAAATTTAAACTAAAATTATAAAAAGTATTTTTTTATGAAAGTAGCTTAATTGAGAAAGTGCTTTTTATAAAAGGTACTCCTGTAAATGCAGCCTTTTATAAAAAGTTTTGTGCGTAAAAGTGCTTTTTTTAAATTGTATATTTTGTATAAAATTTACGAAAAGACCATAAAAAGACTTTGAACAAGACTGCGACTTGATTACGGGAAGACTATTATTGAAGTTAGAGAGAATGTTCATTAATACCCAATTGTGCTTAGTTAGCCAAAAGCCTATAAAAAACATGTACTAACTATCGACTTGTAATAACAGTTGAGGTTTGTGTTACGATGTGATGATGTATAAATATATGAAAAATGTGGGGTTGTTTCTTCGACATTTATAAAAGTAATCATACGCTCGAAAGTACGAAAAACTGTTATAAATAAAAAATAATTACTAAATTTTATAAAATTTTTTGTCTAATATTTTTAAAGATTGGACAAAAACTTTAGAAAATAAATACACTCGCTCATTAACCGAATATTTTTTGGGTACAATTTGGGCTGGTGACCCCTACAGATTTAATGGTTTATAAAGTTTTTGCAGGAGTTGTTATAAATCAAATTGTTTCAATATATATTTTTGTGTATAATTAAAGATTACAATCAATTGCTATAAAAAATGTCTCAGATTTATCATCTGTGAAATTCATAATTTTCTTCATTTGCGAAAGTTAATTCAATTTCATGTTGTCACCTTAATTTTTAACTGTAAAACTTTGAAAAATATCTAAACAACACATTCACATAAAGTGTCACTTCTTAGATCTTAAAAATCCGATAAACTTTTTTAGTATTTTGAAAATATTAGTGTTTTACGATTTCTATTTAAACGCTTCAAACAAGCATTTCCATCTTTGCGTTTACTTTTGTATAAAGAGAAACGATAAAACTATCATGTAGATATTCGACATACATACATACATATAAATAATTTAAAGTAAAAAAAATTACTAGAAAAAAAAACAAACATTTGTTGCTACAACGGGGGGCAATGGCAGCAACAACATTGTTAGGAAAAATGTAAATGCTGGTAATGGCAGCTATACAAGCGCCAGTCTATGAATTTCATTTTGCTATGTGACAATATTAACATAAAAAAAATGGGTGAACACTATGGGTTAAGAATTTGAAAAATTAGAGTTTGTGTTTTTTTTTTTTTTTTTTTTTTTTTTTGTAGGACCAGCATTTAGGGGATGACCGACCCCTACTTGTGCCATGTATTGTTCTACAACTAAAGAGAAAAGAATGGGTTAGACAAGAGAATGCCTAATTCTTTTACAACTCTGCTATCGCGCTTTTTTATTTAAATTTTAAAGCAGTAATGCAACAGCTCTGGTGTTAAAAAGTTGCATTAACTTTCTGCAGCTGTATAAGCAGCAATTTTATTAATTGTTTTACTTCGCCAACGGTTTCGTTAACCGAAAAGGGAGGGATCTATTGTGTATATTAGTGTGAAACAAAAGATTAGACTTACCGACGAAGAAGGACACAGTGGTGTATATAAGCTAGGAACAGTATCAATCGCTTTCAGAACAGTTTTAAGTGACCAGTGCTATGTCATGGTTCAATTAAAAGATCTGCCCAAATCGCCAGATATTTTTTTGGGTTGTGTTTTGACAAGTAAAAATCGTCAAGAACATGCTGAAGAGGTGAAAAGTTGTTTATGTTTTTAGCAGCCATCATGAATATTCTTGATTGCCTTCATTTTCTGAACCAATTTGTCTTCTTATTGTTTCATCATAACCGCAAAATACATACAAAACACATTTTTCTTTGTGTTGTAGACAGCTGTTTTTGACATCAACAGCATATTGTTACACAAACAAAATGCATGTTGAATTTTATTGTTGTACTAGTGAAAAGACCTAGTATTTGGACCATGTGCTATTCCTTCATCATTTAAACAGTCCAACAAAAATTAAGAAAATCCTACACTAATTTATATAAGAGAAATTAATGATGTTGATTGACGCCCTGACCAGGGGCTTAGGAACCCAGGTCCTAAGTAATAGTTTGCTCACTCTCAGATAAAACGAAATAAATTTTTACAATAAATTGCTCTACTGCTAAATTATATAGAAATGAAATACCAAATTTTTACAGAATGATTTGAATCCTTGAAAACAACACAGTTAATATTTTTGCAACGTATGTGAACTGTTTGCACTTCTTACCATTTACACAGCGCTTAAAAAAATTGCCCTTTACATAAATCCATAGATCTTTTTTTTTTTTAATAAAAACCAAATTTTTGTCACACCAGTCCCACTGTTTCTTACCCAACACACAAATTCGAATATTATGATCAACTTAAAGCGAAAAAAAAAACAGAAAAAGTTTTTTAATGCATAAAAGACAGAAAGTTTTATTCTCACATAAACGCAAATATCAACACAACATATTTTATATTCAAAATATCTGTATGTATGTATGTATTTATGTATGTACGTATGTAATTTAACATATTTATAACATGGCTTGCATGCTTAAGTTGTTTATTCAACACATATTAAATGAAAACTGTTTGTATGCAAAAATAAATGAACGCGCAAAAATATTTTTTTTTAATCAAAATACAAGAAAACCAAAAATAAAAAATTTAAAAACAATTTAACAAAAGCGTGGGCTACAAACTTATTTAAGATAGACGAAAAAAAAAAACAAAATTAGTTCGAAAAATCGTGAAAAAAAAGAAAAAACTCATGAAAATAAAGACTTATCATATTAAGAATTTTGTTGTGGTTTTAATATGAAAGATAAGACCAGTATGTTTTAAATTTTATCTCTTAATATTATGAAGAAGAAAAAAACAAAACACATGATTTTTAATAAAAGTGGGCTGTTAACCCAGTTACAAAACCAGGAAAGGCGTACAGACTTATTGAACAACAAAATATCTAAAAGTGTAAAAAGATTTATTATATTCATGCGTACAAAGAAAAAATTATACAAATTATCCGCAACAGAATTAATACGTGCAGGAAGTAATTATATTATGGTCCAAGGGGAATATGTTATGATTGAATTATGTTTAGATATGGTTGTAGTCACATCATATTAACATCAAACTTAATCCATTTTAAATTAAAACTTATTTTCTATCGGTTATCTTAGCGACCACCTTGAAAACTAACCATTGTATTGTTTAAAGTTTTTATATGTTTATTATATACAATCATAAAATGGTTATCAGAAGCAATTAGAAAAATTTAATTTTCTTTTATAACTAAAGTAACTCGTGTCTTCTCTTCTAGTTGAAAAAAAAAAAAATAATAAAAAAAATCGAGAAGGTCATGATTTCATTAAAATTTAATTTTAATGGTTTTCCAGTTAAAAAATCGCCGTTTATTTAAGGATTTAAAAAAAAGTATTATCGATCAGCATGTTAGATTTTTAATTTTCACTTTGAATTATATATTGATGGTCACAAGTAGAAAGTCCCTAACTCGTTTTTTGTACGAAATTGATTTTTTCAGTGATTCCTATACATTTCACTCAAATACACCTCGTCACAAAAATTTATCGCAACAGTGTATAAAAAATAACGATTTTACAATTGTAGAATCATAGTTGTGTTGAGATCGTTATAGTTTCTATTATGTTTTTACCTTCTCCTGTAAAGTTACAATTATTTAAGTTAGGGCCTTTCTACTAGTGACCATCGATATCCTTATGTTCATCTGCACGTCTCTCGGAATCTATATTTCTAGAAACAAATTCTTTTTATTTCAAATGACAAAAATAATATGATTAGAAAAACGGTCATGGCGAACAGACTATAATACATATTAAGGTGTTTTCCCAAGTACTTTTACTTTTTAAATTACTTCGAATTGAATTTAGTTAATAATAGCCAATACAGCAGTTATACAATAAAAGTGGGAAGTGCCACGCCCATAACCATAAACATTTTTTTTTCTTATCAAACAAACTATAAAAACTTCTGCTATGAATTTCGCTACCGATATTAGGCATGTATAACCATATAATACAGTGAACGCCAAAGTGGGCAGTGCCATGCCCATAAAAAAATAATTATTATTTAAAGCTTGATAAAAGGACTACACTAGCTACTGATATGAATTTCGCTACTCATATTGTGCATTAGTGACGATTTAATGCTGTAAATACAAAAGTGGGCAGTGTCACGCCCATAAACGAGTAAATGCTAGTAATAGTTTATTTGCAGAACTAAACTAGCTACTAATAGGCAATTCGCAACTCATAATAAGTGTCTATGGTAATAAAATGCTTTGAGTGCAAAAATGGGTAGTGCCACGCAGTGCCATAAGAGTTCATAATATTTTAGTTATATAACAAACGGCACACTGCTTAGTGATATGGACTTCGTCACTTATATTGTGCATGCGTGACAATACAATATTTGTATACATTAGTTGGTAGTGTCATACTGATATGCAATTTGTCACTTATAATAACTGTCTATGATACTACATTTCTACCATGTTTGTAATAAACAATTAACAATTTTTACGAACTGAATTCTCCAAAATGTTTATATCTGATAAATCGTCTCTATTGCGAAGTCAGCAATATTTTCTATTAGTTCAAATCATGATTGGTTGGTTTACGTGGCTGCCTGTTACGCACAATCATTCAAGTAGAATCATAAGATTTCGTTTTGAGTGACCACTCCACTCGACAGTGTCAACCTGTGTAGGTCCAGAACAAGGCTTCGGATTCGGTAATTAGATACTAGATCGAACCCGTCGTATTGAGATACAAGGGCCCAAATCGTTACATCCGTAAACGTACAACACGTCACGTAATTTCCCATCTAATTATACGGTAATTACGTGAAGAGTTGTACGTTCACGGATGTAACGATTTGGGTCCTGATCAGGTCACCCAGACCTATCCCTTATAGCTCCGAAAGTTCGTCTAGTATACTATTGCCTAAGAATTTGTGTCTCGAAAGGTGCAAGGCCGGGCATTCGCAAAGAATGTGGAAGACTGTTTCTTCTTTGCTTTGATGCCGGCAACTACGGCAGAACGCATTGTAGGAAAGGCCTATCCTGCTAGCGTGTCACTCGATTACCCAGTCCCTGCGGTTTCTGTTAATTAGTTGTTTTGTGCGCTTATCGTTGTAGGAATGCCACATTTTCCTAGCTACCGTGCTACACGTGCTCAGCCTGCGCCACCTATCTTCAGCTTTCTGCCGGTAATATTTGAGAATGCGATTTCTAATAGTGTCAAAAGGCATGGCTAACTATTCAGCAGTGGAGACGTCCATGGCAGATCCAGCCCTGGCCAGCTCATCCACCTGTTCGTTGCCAGGGAAGTTGCTATGTGCGGGAACCCATATGAGGGAGGGTAACTTCAGTCTGAACACCTAGTCTGGATAACGCGTCTTTACACTGGCGAACTAAATTAGAAAAAGGAGAGTAGAAAGATGTGCCGCCTGGATATCGACAAAGATGCCGACTCTTCCTTGGAAACCCCTGTCAATCAAAACCCTACAAGGCTCCCTTATGGCCAGTATTTCAGCCTAAAATCTGCTAGCTTCACAAGGAAGTCGGAATGCGAGTTTTATTTCAAGGTCATTCGATAATACTCCAGAGCCCGCACCGTAGATCATTCTTTATCGATCAGTATACATATATACTGAAGTTAAAGCCTTTTTCTATGTTTCCTCCCTTTGGAGCCAAAAATAACGGAAATTGGGTAAAAAATAAATTGTGAATAATAAGTTTTCTTCTTGATTTTATGTATTTTCCTTCTTGATAAAATTAAACAGATTTACCACATAAAAATAATCAGGAATCTCTTCGGAAAAATCTTCGCTTCTTTCTGCTGGGATACCCCTTCATAGAGAAAATCTTCTTGATTCTATTATGCAGTTTTGGCTCTGTGTACCACATATTTCTTATCATATCATATTTTCAATATAAAATTTCGAGATAATTTTTATTGCTCCGTTGTTGTAAATGTTAATTAATAAATATGTTTAACATGTCTGAGCTTTTAAAAGACCCAAACAAAAATAAATAGTTGAAAAATATATAATCAACTTTACAAATATTAAACAACTAATTTAGGCACAATTTACAAATTAAACGCATTAAATGATAACTCAAGCATGAATTCGAGAGATCACACACACACACTATTTATTGTGTGCCTAAATAAAATTATGCTTAACTAAATTTCATAATGATACCATTTAGTTCTGGGGGCCACATGAGAGATGTATTGGAAATACGAAAAGTAATTGCCTTAAAGTAGTCCTTCCAATTGGTACTTTTTCAAGTTTTTCGAACTGGTATCCTTTTGCATTATTAAATTTTATTGCTTCTTTATTCTAACAAAAAAATAGCTCATATAAAAAACTTCAATACAAAATTTGACCTGTTGCAGGATACTTCAGAACTGCTGGAATATTTGCACATGCCTTTTTAAATATTTATTTAAGTGTATCCTATTGTTGTGTTTGCATTACAATACACTAATTTATACCATAAAATTACAACATAATTTTCTGTTTATTTAGACGCTTGTTAACTATTAAAGGGCAGTATATTCTTTTTCCTAGAATTTATTAAAAATTAAACCAAAAAAAAAAAAAAAATTATATAAAAATCCCTCTTATGTCTGCCAGTGTACTTGCATTGGTATTCATATTCATTATTTTTTTGTTCAGCTTTTGTTTTTGTAGCGAAATTTATTGACGCTCTGACAACACAAGTGAAATTGAATTGTTTGCAAGAATTGAACAGAATTCAATGAATGTAAAGCAGAAAGACAGACAGACAATCCTTCATTGTATTGACCCGTTTATTCGAGTGTAAAATAAATATTTGTTAACAGATAACAATATGTATGCATATATTTATTTATTCCTGCGAATACATTCAGTCTATAATCGTATATTAATGCAGGCATAAGTGGAAATGTATGTATTTGTAAATAAATGAATGCAGGAGTAGCAAAGAATAATATTAAAAGTGTAGAAAATGTTAGCAAAGAATTTTTATATTTCCATCAGATGACAAGTCTCCTTTGGAAGAAAATATATTTGACGTGACTAAGTGCTCGGTGTTTATTTTCGAAAAGGATTGCGTACTCATACGCAAAAGTGCAGCCTTTTTGTGTAAGACAGAGGCAGAATTTTTTTTTTATAAGAAAAAGTCCCAAAGGAAATAAAGCACCAGAAGCGAAAAAATTATCATTAGTAAAAAAAGTTCCAGTTTATATTTTCTCATTTTAGCCCTGAGAACGTATGTTTATTTATAAAATACTAGATATACCCGGTGCGCTTCGCTACCCCCTCGTTATAAAGACTATATTACGATTTTTTTTTCCAAAAAAGGAGCGTGGTCCCACCCACTTTTCTCCTGGTACGTATTTCAAATTATGCCAATACCATATGTACCAAATACTATCGACGTAGGTCAAAAAATGCCCAATATATGGCGATTTAAATTTTTGGGTTATATGGGCGGTGCCACGCCTCTTTGTCCAATAAAAACTTCATATAGCCTATTATTCCTTCCAGTCACAGTAACATGCTGCGAAAATTTCAGGAAGATCGGTCCAAGGGTTTGGTTTTCCTAAAAAGGGGCGTGGTCCCACCCACTTTTCTCCTGGTACGTATTTCAAATTATGCCAATACCATATGTACCAAATATTATCGACGTAGGTCAAAAAATGCCCAAAATATGGCGATTTAAATTTTTGGGTTATATGGGCGTTGCCACGCCTCTTTGTCCAATCAAAACTTCATATAGCCTATGTCACCCGCCTGAATATTCTGAAGATTCTCTGAAAATTTCATCAAAATCGGCCCAGCCGTTTTCGAGTCCATTTCTTACATACATACACACATCCTCTTTTATATATATAGATTATCACAAAAATTAAAAGTACCAAAACCACAAATTTCTCCTTTTGACCCTAAATTATAATCTGGGTCACATGCAATCCGTCTTCCAAATTCCATTTAATTATATAGAGAAATTTTTTTTTATAAGAAAAAGTCCCAAAGGAAATAAAGCACCAGAAGTGAAAAAATTATCATTAGTAAAAAAAGTACCAGTTTATATTTTCTCATTTTAGCCCTCAGAACGTATATTTATTTTTAATAAAAAAAATTTATAAAAGATTAATACAAATCTAAAAGTACCAGAACTAGCAATTTGTTCTTTTTATCATTTATAAAGTACCCTAAAGTACTAAATTATAATCTGGGTCACATGCAATCTGTCTACCAAATTCTATTAAAATCATTTGAGCGATTTTCGTGTCGTAGTGGAAAAAACATTTTAAACAACCACCCTTAAAAACTTGTACAAAAGTGTAAAATTTTTGACAGACCCGCCTTAAATAGTTGTTTTTTTACTTTAAACAGCTGATCACGACGACGTAGACTATTAAGGCCACCTAGTACTAAATTTTCCTTGGCAAACTGTTGTTTTAAGAATTTATTTTAATGTGTTGTGAGTTCGTAAGTTGAATAAAACCCATATAAAAGCAAAATTTAATAGTAGGTGTGTGCCGGCGGCCATTGATTAGAAGAGGCAGTCATTAGCTCAGACCATCCTTTGTTTGTTTTCTGCAGATATTAAATCTGATTACTAAAAATTCTTAAATACTTGATAATACTTACATAAATTTCATGGTAGGATCTTAAATTGTCAAGTTTTAAGTCTCAATTTGAAAATATGCTAAAATAAAATAAAACAACATAGTTGGGAGAACCATATTATGGTTGAAATATTTGGTTTATGACAAGTCATTTTATTAAGAAAATTTATTTATTCTCTATATAATATTAATGTTATACAATGAAATTGTTTAATTATTTTTAATCATAATATGATTTTAAAATATATAGTAATCAAGAAGAAAAAACATAGTTGTGTTAATCATATTATAGATGAATTTACATGGTTGCAGATAAGAATAAGAAGATTAGAATTGTTGTTTATAATTATGTACGAATACAGTACAACCTTCCTAATCGGGACAGATATAGTTTCAGCTATTGTCCGGATTAGTGGATCGTCCGGACTACAGTTAAAATAAATTTTTAAACGCATATTTCTTTTTGTTACCGAACAGAAATATAAGTATGTACACATAAGAATTCCTTTGCATTTAATTAATTTATATAAAACAAAGAAAAATATTAAAAGTGTACAGAAATATTAATTTAGCAAAATAAGAATTTATTTGTTTCCAAAAATTTGTCTGTGAATTTCAAAATTACTCAATTGTTGTTTTGATTAATTGATAAATTTTATTTGTGTATTTTTTAAATACTTTCAAAATCATAATTTAAGACAATTTTATAGATAACAAAAACTGTTAAAAAAAAAATTTAAAGGCCGGATTACTGGATAATCTGAATTAGCGAGTGTCCGGATTAGGGAAGTTGCACTGTATATGATATTTTCTTATTCTTCTTGTTTTTAATAATAATAAAAAATTTTGCAGCATTTGAAAATTCATATAGTTCTGGACTGAACCAAGTGTGTTAACCAACTATTTTTAATTATATGTCTGTTTTCCAACCATTGTTTGATTGCAAATACTTTGGCCGCAAATAGTTCTGGTTTAATTTTGTTCTTATAAAATCCACCTAAATTTTCTTATTTTAAGAAAGGCAAGAATGAAGTCTAATTTTTGCAAACAATATTAGATGTTAATTGTAACCATGTTGCAATAATGCGATGATTACTGAAAACATGAGTTTGTTTATCGTAAATTAATCGAGGATCACAATTTATGCAAACAATTATTTATTTATTAAAACCGTGAACTATTTAAAAAAAAAATATTTTTTTTCTCTACCAACAACATAAAGCGCTAGAGGTATCTCTGATTTAGTCAAGTAAGATTTTGTTTAATCTTAATTTTCACTGTTAAAAGTGCCAGCCCTGCAATTAATTGCACACACTGAACAAAATCATAAAGTCCACGTTATTCTCATCATATTTTCTTTTGTTCGCAATGTTTTTAAAATATTCTTCTCTGCATATCATATCATATGAAGTTGTTTTCGCACGCAGTTTTTTGGTCGCAATCGGTGGTGTTCATGATATATTTATGTTGCATATGTACACAAAATGTTGCAACTACAGTTTATATCAACATAAGGGAATAACAAAAAGGAAACAGGTGAATTGTATAAAATAATAGTTTGGCAAATATAAATATGGCAGTAAGAGAAAAAGTATTACAAAATGTAAATGGGAGCAGAAACCAAAATAAATAATAAAGTAAAATTTCACACATGCAGTATATTTAATATTTACAATATTTGTGCATTTGCAAGGATGCCAGGTAGTGCAACAAAATAAAAAAAAAATTAAAAATAAAAAATTGAACTAAAGGGGGTTTTTGTTTTTTTTTTTTTTTTTGAAAAGGAAAATAAAATTTCATGTGTTATTGTGGCAGTAACATTTAAGCTGAACAAGCAAGAATTGCAAAGGCTTTTTGTTAATAAAGATTTTTTCAACCTTTTACAACCTTTTTTTTTTTTGAACAGGCTTAATATAAATTAATATGCCTTTTACAACAAAAATATATGCCTATCAAATTATTTGTTAGTCATTTCAATCTGATGATGTTACACACAAAAATTTTGTGATAATTGAATACACAAAGTGGCAAGAAAAAGAAAGCAGCGCTGTAGAAAATCATATACTCGTATATTGAAAAAACCTGTAGAAAAAAGAAAAAGTTAAAAAAAAATATTGCAATATCATCAATAAAAATTTTAATACAAATACATAAAACTATAAATATTAAAGTTTTTTAATCATTAAAGCCCACTGTAGGAGTTTCATATATATGCCCTGTATATTTAGCATATTAAGATAGATAGATTATAGATTTTTTAAAATATGTAAAGGGTGTTTTTAATAGAGTGTCACAACTTTGAGTTGGCATTACTGCTTTGTTTGAGCACCCATTTAACAGCTGATGGCTGCTTTTTGTTTAGTTTGAAGGCAAATTCATAACAGGTAAAGCTGAAAATACAGCTGATCTACTTTTTTCTTGCATAATGGAGGCTCGCATGTCAAAATTTGTATATGCAAGCATAGGGGCTCATATGTCAAATATTGTTGTAATGTTGTACTTGCTGTAGTATTAACTTTACCTGTTATGAATTTGCCTTGTTTAGTTTGCTTTCAAATTTCATTATGAATCGACTTATACCAGAGCAAAGCGTGCAAATTGTTAAAATTTTTAATCAAAATAATTGTTCTATTCGTCAAACTCATAGTGCAGCGGGCGCTACACTTGATTTACTCAAAGAAAGTTTTGATGAAAAAATAATCCGCACAAAAACACAAATGTGAAAATAAGGCCAAGTTCCTATCCAAAATATTTCGGCCGTAAAAAGTACTGAGATCAAAATATGGATCAAGTTCATGATAGCTACAATTCAATCTCATTTCTAAGCAACTTATAAGCTTGGCAATATTTTTTAAATAATGCTTTCCAATATTAGAAAGGCAAACAAATTTTGCCAAGCTTACAGGTTGCCCCATGCAAAGAAGGGGCACCCTAGTCCCCCCGGGTAGAAAGTGCCCGTTTTCAGATTTTTCTGGTTAATTTCTCACCAAGACCTACCTGTGTACCGAGTTTCAGCTCTAGCTTTACTGAAAGTGCCCAATAATATTGATGAGTCAGTGAGTCAGTGAGTTAATATGTACTAAAATATGGACTTTTCAAACCTTAATATCTCGGGAAGCATTTACGGCAGAACTTTTAAATTTAACCTGTGAGGTCACCTCTGTGGGGAGACCCTTTGTTTCAAGTTTAATTATATTATGATCAAGAGGAGCAAAGTTATGAGGGGGGTAAAAACAGCTCGAATGCTTTCGTGTAAATATACACACTGTGTAGCCGAACTTGGCCTGGCGCACTACCGTGCGCCTAGATTTCACGTGATGTTCCAATTAATTGGCCACCAAGATCGTGTGATTTAACCCCATTGGGGTCATGTTATGCCACTTGTCTATGTCGATAAACTAGAAACAATTGAACACCTGGAAATCAGCATTCGAAGAGTTATCAGCGAAATAAGGCCGCAAATGCTGCGAAAAGTTGTTGAAAATTGGCCAGATTGCGCCTTCTACGCGCCAGCCGTGGCGGTCACATCGCAAAATCATGTTTAAACATTAATTTCATAAAATATTCTTTCCAAGAAAGTCCGTTTCATTGATATAAACAATATATTTCCATATTATTATTATTACGAATAAACGTAATTATTATTTGAACTTATATTGATTTACATATGGAAAGATGGACAATTGAACGCTGATGAGAGGTGTAGCGGCCTTGAAATCAGTACTGATACGTTCTGCTAAAAACTGATTGGATATAAATAATAATATTTTCCAACACAAAAAAACTCTTAGTAATTTTGAATTTTCATTAATTCAATAAAACTGAACTTGAGCCTGATAATATATTTCCTTTTTTATTATGATTTAAAATTGTGTCACTCTATAAAAAGCACCCTATATATGCATGTACGCATGAGTTCATTAGAGAATTCACACAGATTGTATATGAATACCAATTGCAGCATAAAAGAAAGGTTTACAATATTCAAACAGAATAAATATATAAATTTCTCAAATGCTATAAATATTTATTTTTCAGAGTAAAATGTAAAGCGTAATTAATTTCTAAAACAAACAGAAATTTCAAAAATGTTATATGCTCAATATATGTATAAGTATGCACTTATAATCCACTTATTATTGGTTTTGGCGCATATGCCAAAAAGTCGTAATGGGGAAAAAAGAACGTGATTGATTTATATGAAGTTTTTCCCACAATATATCTATCGTAGTTTTCTATATTTATGTAAAAAATATGTATGTATGTATTAGTGATGTTACGAATACTCGTATTCGTATTCGATTATTCGCCTATTTTAAGATATTCGTATTCGCCAAATTTAAGCGAATATTTTTTGAATAATTTGTCTTGAATAATTTATCTTTGATGCAAGATAATAATCTTCTTAAAAAACAAACGAAAATTATATTTCGTAACTAATATGTGAAAGTCGTCCACCCCAAGAGTTCCAAGTTTCTTTAAGCGGTTACTGGTGTGGCCACCGTCGGAAGTACAAAGTGGTGGATGTGGTTACTACCGTTGACCGGTGGTTGCGATATGGATTAAATGACTGATGTTCCACTTGTGAAAAGTGGAGGATTTAAAAAAAAATTAAATGAATCTGCAGTCCAAATGTTTTTTTTTTGGGATTTTATATCTTAAAAGGGGACAGAGCCCCAACACCTCCATATTGGTAACCTCGGGGTTATTAAAATTTCAAACCTATGCCAAGCTGACATTTTCGAAATGATAAAAAAGAAAGTTTGTAAGTTGATTTTCCTATCCAAGAGCTAAAAAATAGTTTTTTCCATTAATAGGGTTCTGCCGAATATCTAATAAAATGAAGGCAGGCGGAAACCCACTAATGACAAAAACTAATTTTTAGCTCTTGGATAGGAAAGTCTACTTGCAAAATTTCTTTTTTATCAGATCGAAAATGTCAGCTTGGCATAGGTTTAAAATTTTAATAACCCCGAGGCTACCTAATTTTTGGTGTTGGGGCTCCTTTCCCTTTAAATATGTAACATCGAAAAACATTAAAGCTACTCCTTAAAAGACATATGTGACCTTCTCCGAGAAAAGGGACCTAGTGTGTGAAAACGAAGTTTTGAGAAAAACGCATTTAAAGAAGTTTCATACCCTTTTAGGTACCAGAAGCTACTCTTAAGTCCAAACTCGTTTTTGACACACTATAGGTCCCTTTTCTCGGAGAAGGTCACATATGATATTTTGTTACAATCGGGCTGCCCGTTTAGAAACTGCAAAATTATTTCCAATTTTTGGTTAATCCCCCTGTGCAGTGCTCGTGGCTGCTTTGTCTTCAGAAAATCAATGTTAAGCTTCTTTGTGCTTCTGCTAGACATGAGAAGCTTCCTCAAAGCATATGGTTAAATTGGTAGCAAGTTTATTCTGCATCGCCAATGGTTCATAAATAAAAATAGCCACCTTTTGTGTTCCTTGCAAGTTACACTTCTATGACTCGGAGCTGGGAGTTGACACACAATTTCAGTCGTTTTTAAGAGCTGCGTCTGGTTAGGCTGCAAGACAACTACTGATATTAATTTTGAATACATTCGCATATTTTTGTATGAAAATAGTTGTACAATCAGCAATCAGTGAAGTTTACAGCAAACCCGAACATAAGTTAAACCATAGAAGCGTTCATATGGAGCAAAATAAATGCTTTAATATTTTAGAATCTATTAAAAATTTCTCGAGGCAAGTTTTGGATTCAGAAAAACGTTATTTTTTTTTGTATATTTAAAAAATGATCGGTCCTCTAAGCCAAGAATGAGCTGACAACATGTTGTAGCTTTTTATGATTTGATTACAAAAGCGTCGGACCGAGTTCTTTGTGACTAAACGTAGTCAAGCGTACAAAAGTGATGGACTGTATTATAGATTTTATTATAATCGGTGAGCATATTTTCTTGTTGTTGCTGTAGTCAATTGTACTATAGCTAACTATATTCGATTAGACTGAAATATATTCGAGTGGACCATATTGCATGGAGCTGTATTCTCCAGACTACTGACACAAAATTCAATATCTGAGCTCTGATGCTGTTTGTGACGAGAGTTCTTTCCTGTGGAAAAAACTTCCGTCTGATACAGCTGTAGCTGACTTGACAATCCTTGGCCGAATTGGATTCGGGTCGTTCCGGAGCGAAGATCCGATTGTCGTGGGAACGTGAGCTGCTGGTACTTTACTGCGGTGTAGTCATTTGGACTTTTAGTCGATTGCAGTATATTCAAATGTGCTATAGTCGACTGGACTGTAGTTTACAGTAGTTTTATCCACTGGTATATAATTGATTAGACTATATTCGCCCTGCAGGATATTGAAACACTCAGAGTTTATAAATAGTTCAAGTGCAGTGCTTTCCAACTTGAAGTTGCCGTGGTTTGTTCAAAAGAAAAGGTGAATTTTGAATTTTCGCGGGCTGTTTACATTCGGCAATTCGAATTCTATATTGATGCTACACTTGATATCATTTATTTTTCCACAACTTAAGGATACAACACCTTGTCATTTCACTAATTAATACAGCTTACGGATTATATTCTCTTCACAGAACCCATTAATCTTTATTGACGGTAGGTAAGGATTTATGCAAAAATAAAATATTTTTCTCTCAACAATATTTTCTGGTTTAAATCCGCAAAAATATTAATTATGGAGTGTAATTGATTGTGTTAGCAAAAATTAATGCAGTATGAAAATATGCGCCTGAAAATATGCTGATTATTTTTCAAACAAGTCATATAAATTTTTTAATTGTTTCAACTTATTCACAGAAACACACAATCACACACCGACGATACCCACTCATCCGCAAACCCTACCCATCACTTTTAAAAGTAGAAATTTACTCCAAATCGTTAAGTATTTCACTAACGAAAAATCGACTAACTACTTCACTAGCTACAAGTAATGCAAGAGTTCGCCTTTTGACTCTCTCACTCATGTACATGTACACGCACTCAGTACATGTATAAATGTTAATGCCTTCAACCTCAATTTTATTTTACGAGTTGAAAAAACTGTGCCCTTATTCCAAAGAAAATCAACAAAAAAAAATATAAAAAAGTTTTTATGTGTTATGATTTGGTGTTTGCGTCAGTTACAATTGGAAGTTCGTCAGTGGAAGTGGTCAGTGAATGTTTATTTAAAAAAAAAAGTTTTTTTAGACAGGTAAAATGAGTAGCAGAAGTCAACTAAAACGGAAAACATAAAAAAAGGAAAAAGGACAATTAATTGAAAATTTTATAAATATTGGAAAAGAAATTTGATAAATAAAAAAAATCCAAAAAATTTAAATTACTGTAGTGTTTTTATTAAGGAAATATCATTAGCCATCTGACTGGTAGATTATGACTAGTGATTTCACCGGTCTGATCGTGTCAATTGACTACCGTCAATGTCATCCACATGTTAAAATCGTCAGTCGAGTGCATTGCTAGTAGTTAGTCTGGTAGTTAGTGGTAACGACTGGTAGTTAGCGAAATCGCTAGTTATTCACTAGCTACGCCGACTGCAGGGTATTTGTATTTTGTCACTTTATTGATGTGGTATAGGTTTCTTTTAATACATTTACATAATTATTAATTGATTTTACGCTTAAATTGTTTAACTTCAATTAATATTATAATAATATTGGTTTTTTTTTTCTTGTTATATCCTTAAAGGTTGTTGAATTAATTGATGCTGCTGCTATCAATTCCACAGCCGTACGTTTGGACTGGGTAATGCATGTGAGTGTAACGGAGAAATATGTAGAGGTAAGTTTAAAAAAAACATAATGGAATTGATGCCAGAGATGGCCATCACTAAACATGATTTATACAATTACTAGAGATTATGCGTGATCATGAGTAATTATATAATTTAATCACATGAAATTTCTTTCTCACGTTTGACAAAATAAACAAGATAATAACGTTGTTTAATTTAAAGATGAGATTGTGATCCTGCAAAGATCTACTTTGCACTATGCAATACTAACTTCAGTGAGTGAGCTTTTGAAGGTCATTGAAAAAATATTCAGGATCGCATCTACAATTAAAACAATGAAATTAAAATTTTTTCTTGTTTAGTTTTTAACAAGAGACAAACTCTTCATAAATATTAATTAACTTGTTAAGTTCTTTATCATTAACTTTTTTTTTAATTTAAAATTTTCTATTAAGTTTTTAAAAAAATTTTCTCATTTCTAAATTTCAGGGTCTGTATATACGTTATCGTGACATTAGCGCCAATTCACAGCAATACAATATAATGACCGTATTGAATCCATCGATTGAGTCTCATGTAGTGGCCAATTTAAAAGAATATACGAAATATGAATTCTTTTTGGCGCCCTTCTTTCAAACGATGGAGGGTCAGCCCAGCAATTCGAAAAATGTGCAAACCTACGAAGATGGTAAGTCAATGATGATATTTATGTCACATGCACAGCATACACACACACATTTGTAAATTACTTTATAGTTTTATGGACGAAAAAAAAACACACCCAAATATTTAGTTTGTTTAATAAATTGCATTAATTTTGATATATTCCTTTTTACAATATTTCATCATAATTATAACTTTTTAATTAAAATCTTTATGGTTTCATTTTTTGCCCAAAAGTTTACCATAAAAATGTATTGCAGACAAAGAAAGCCCAATTGTTATTTAAAAAAGTGTTGGCTTTTTCAACTTTTGAATTCGTATACATAAATATGATTACAAAATATTTTGCATATTAATAAATTTCATTAAAAAACCTCAACAAATGAAAAACAAAAATATCTCTTTTTCCATATATAAAAACTTTTTAAGGTTACAATAAAAAATAAATACCGAAACCAGTAGATATGCATTAAAAAAATAAAATAGCAACAACCTAAATTATGGTTAAATATGATGCCCCGCAAATGTTAAAAAAAAAATATTAAATAAACTGTGAGAGAAAATTATAGAGAGAAATCACACACGCAAACAGGCATACAAAACTTACAGGATGCAGCAGATATCCGTATATATGGACGTATAAAATTCTCATATATGTGTGTGTGCGTGCATGTGTACGCAGTTTTTTTTAAATTGAGGCAAAATAAAATGTTTTAATTTTTATTACAAATTTCACAAGGTGTAACCTGAAGTAAAAAAATAGCCCAAAATGTAATAAAAAGTAACTACATTTTACTTTCTCAATAACTTGGTTCGAGTAGATTATGCCAACATTAAAAATCGTGTATGCATCTGTGCTTTGAAAATTTGGAAGAGTTGAAATTTTTCTAAATATTTAAAATAAAGATCAGACGTCGTAAGCTTGCAAAACACAAAAAAAAAACATATAATATTTTTGGTTGGTTTCCTTAAAAATCTTGATATTTTAAATTTGTTGCACAGTGTAATTGCTGACAGCATCATAGCTCACCTTATGAATACGATGCGGTCCGCCAGTATATAAATTCAACAATGAAATGAAACATTCTTTACTGAAGAGTAATACTCTTTTTAACCCTATTATCCCACGATACTAGATTCTTGCACACTGGTACGACCCCAAAAGTAAATCTATAATAGTTAACTTTTTGTCGACTTAGGTGTGCCGGCAGTTTAATGTAGATTATCTTAATTCCTTATAAAATTAATATGCATTTCTAATGCTGTGTTATTTTTTAAATATGGAAGCATGTAAAAAGTATCACATAGCAGCAAATCGTAAATATGTAAAGCATCTCTTACTGCAGTTCCATATTTATTGGTACTCGCTAAACAATCTACAATTTTAAAAATCTTACTTCATAAAAATACTAATTTAAAGTTTTACCACATATGGTTTATACTGCTTAATATAAAAAAAAATATTTCTATAATAAAAATATTTCCGTAGTAATATATTTCATTCCAAACAAAATGAAAATAAATTGTCAGTAATATATTCCGCAGCCATTTTTAGTTAAGATATTTTTTCTGTAATTGCAGAATATTTAGCGGCACAAATATGGAAAAATTATTGTAATGAAAAATATTTTAATATGGAAATTTTAAAACAGTTAAATATGTGGGACTTTAATAAAAAAGCAATACAACTGAAAGTTCTTATCTTTGCTTCCACCAACCAATCTGAGAAATCTGGAGAAATGTGTAAATTGTGAAAAATTTTCCAGAAATATTTATAAGAAAACTGCAAAAAGCCAAACAAATATTTGCTGCTGATACTTTACTATACCAAAGCAAAACAATTTAAACATTTATACTCAACTAGCCTATCCCGGTGTGCTTCGCTACCCCCTCGTTATAAAATAAAATTAAAAGTATTTATATATCCTATTGAGAAAATTTAATGACGATCGGTCCAGTAGTTAAGACTATAATACAATTTTTAATTTTCCTGAAAAGGGGCGTGGTCCCACCCACTTTTCTCCTGGTACGTATTCCAAATTATGCCAATACCATATGTACCAAATATCATCGACGTAGGTCAAAAAATGCCCAAAATATGGCGATTTAAATTTTTGGGTTATATGGGCGGTGCCACGCCTCTTTGTCCAAATTTTATTGTCTACAAACCATTCGGGGTCAACAGTGAACAAAATTAAAAACGAATCAGCCAAATCCGTCACTCCATTCTTTAGTTATGCTG
Source organism: Lypha dubia (assembly GCA_947311025.1). Taxonomy (NCBI): domain Eukaryota; kingdom Metazoa; phylum Arthropoda; class Insecta; order Diptera; family Tachinidae; genus Lypha; species Lypha dubia. Next base: position 72,921,460 of record OX371264.1, on the reverse strand, counting down.
TCACAAACACACGCCAACTCATTTTTATATATATATTAGATAAAATTTTTACATTTATTTGAGCATGTACTTCAAGAATTTATGTTTTTAAATTTTATATATTTGTTGCGGGTTAGCAATATCTAAATATGTGACAGCGCATAGAGAAAAAAAAATCAATTTTCAATTTTTTTTTTTTTTTTTTTTTATGTGGACTACATCTGAGCATCGACTGAGACCGATCCCATGCCCCAAAAGTGTTTCCTCCCAGAGATATGCGCGTTTTATGAAAGTGATGGTACACCAAAGATACACGTATTTAAATCTTTAAAATGGCTCTCCTAAACAAAACCGGTTTTTACCCTTAGGTCCCTTTCTATTTTGCGCGTCACATATATATTTCGTTGGTTACCATACCAGCTTGAGTACATGCTCAAATAAATGTAAAAATTTTATATAAAGTGCAGATTTGCTTTTCAATTTTGCCATATGAAATACTTTTAATGACAACCAGCGGTTGTCTAATTGTATATAGACACATTCATAATCAAAAATTATTTGTTGTGTATGATTGAAAAGTTTTGAAAAGACTTTTTTACGCTTTGTAATTCACAAATCTGTTATGTATAAATAGATGAGCTTTGAAACTTTTTAAACATAAAGGGTATACTTCTACTGAAGAGTTGGTATGGCAACCAACGAAATATATATTTAGATATTGCTAAACCGCAACAAATAAATAAAATTTAAAAAACATTTATACTCAATATTAAAGAGACAAAAATAATTTTTGAAATTAAGTTGAATGCATATTTACATATTTTCTTTTCTCATATTTTTCTGAAATATTTTATACTTATTTTTTTAGTTGGAAATATGTACAGATAAAAAAGAAACTTTTTAAAATATATTCGCATATTTCTGAAAAATATCTCTTCAATTTCAATTCGTAACTCGATTTTTTTTATTTAAAAAAATATTGATAAAATCCCTAAAATTTTTTGTATAAAAAATATTTAGTGCAATTTTTAATAAAAAAAAATGCAACAAATCTTATGCTTCAATTTATTTTAGTTTAAAGTTTAATTAATTAATTTAATATTTTTCTATCAGAATAAGAAAAAAAACGATTTAAAAATATCGAATAACGCCTTTTTTATTTTAAGCCATCTGAAATATTTAAATTTTCGTTGCCTTTTTAATTAGAAATATTTTAAATAATTTTTGAAATATATTTGCATATTTCTTGTCAATATTTCTGAAATATTTGAATTTTCGTATTTTTATTTCGGAATAATTTTCAATTTAATATTTTTCGTAAAAAGCAAGAACACTTTATTAAATATATTTGCATATTTGTTGTAAATATTTCTTACTATAAATATTGGCATATTTCTTATAAATATTTCTCTTATTCCAACTTGTCTTGTATGCAGATGCTCATATTTTTCTGAAATGGCTGAAATTTTGTATATTTAGTTCGAAATATATTTCAATTCTATATTCATCAAAAATACTTTTTGAAATTCAGCTGCATAATTTTTATAATTATTTCCTTAATAGCAATATTTTTTTTAAATTTTAAAGTTTTCGTTATTTGACTTTGAATTTTTTGTTTATATAGATATCGTAAAAATAATATAATATTTTTTAAATATTTTTACGAATTTCTTGTCAATATTTCTGAAATATTTGAATTTTCGTATTTTTTATTTTGAAATACTTTTTTAAATAAATTTCCATATTTCATGTAAATATTTTTGAAACACCAGTATATACTTATAAATATTTCATAACAACAAATATATCTTGTATACATGTTCAAATATTTTTTGAATACTCATATTTGCATATTTGGTTCATCATATTTGAAAAATTTGTCTGTACTTTGTAATTAAAAATTGTATTTTTCTTTTACATTTTAGTACCATCGGCACCTCCGGACAGCATACAAATTGGTATGTACAATCTAACGGCTGGTTGGGTTCGTTGGTCACCACCACCACCGCAGCATCATAATGGCAACTTGCTGGGTTACAAAATAGAGGTAAGTTTTCTGCTAGCCTTGCCATAATAAGTCCGCAGAAAATTTAAGAGTGCCGTTTCTTTTAATAATCCCCCAAAAAATAGAGATAATTTTGTAATAATTTCTTTCTGAACTTCAGTTATGGTAAACGGGTGTTATTATTCAATTTTTTTCATTCCAGGTAACGGCCGGCAATACTATGAAAGTTTTAGCCAACATGACATTAAATGCTACAACAACATCGGTATTGTTAAATAATTTGACCACAGGTGCCACTTATAATGTCCGCTTGAATTCATTTACAAAAGCAGGAGAAGGACCCTACTCACAACCGGTTAGTGTTTGTTCATTTGTTTGCGTGCTTTCGAAAGCATGCAATAGAAATTTCAGTTGTATGATCAATATATTATAGAAATTATTAAAATTTCTTTGTGTTTTTATTTTTCCTAAATTTATTTTTTAAAGGCCTCTTTATATATGGATCCTACACATTTGGTACATCCGCCACGTGCCCATCCTAGTGGCTCACACAGCAGCATTACCGGTCATGCTGGTGAGGGTGGACATTTTGCTTATCATCCTAATGGTATGCCAGATGATGCTGCCACAACAACAACTCAACGCAAATCAACAACAATTGTTCATGAAACATGGTTTATGGCTTTAGTGATAACCATGCTTTTGGCCATTTTAATATCGGCTGCAGCAGCCATGCTGTTCTTTAAACGTCGTCATCAATTAACCAAGGAATTGGGTCATTTAAGTGGTAAGTGGAAGTGAAAATGGAAGAAAAACGAAATAATTTTTGAAACTTTCAATACCGGCAGAGAGTTTAGAGTCACAAAAAAATAGATCAGATTAATATTGGATTTCCTCTGAAAACCCAAAATTTTTCAAAATTAAATAATCTGATTGGGGGTGTCGTAGTGGCTTTCTATATACATATAGGCCATTCACATATTGCGTTACGCTATTTTTCCCATTCCTTGTACCCCTTTTTAAAAAAATGTTCGCTTCAAAATTGCCACACCGTAAAAAAGTGTTAACTCTGGACCGCGGCATAATATGTGTATACTAGAGTTGTCAATTATTCGCCTTTCAACTTTGTTCGAATAATTCAAACAATTGTTTTGGTTCGTTCGATCAAACGATTAAAGCTGAAAAATTATTCGATTAATCGATGAGAACAACGAATAAATATTATTTAAAAAAATTTTTGACAAAAAATAAACATTTCATACAAAAAAATTAAAAATAAAATAGTTAATATTTTTATTAACAAAAAAAAAAAAATACATTAAACTATTAATTCAAATAAACATGCTTCATTCAGTCAAAAAATATCAAATGATTTTTTTTTTGTTAAATCAGACAATTTGAGTTGTTCTTAAGAAATAAACTTCTACAAATAAAAGTTGACTCAATTTTTTAGCTTTCAAACTATTTTGGGTTTTTGTTTTTATTAAATTAAATTTTGAAAAAACTCTTTCGCTAATTGTCGGGATGGGTGATGTTATGACAAGAGCATAAAATAGTTTATTTAATTTTTCTGTTCTTTTTTTAGATTCATTTGGATATTCTTTAGTATCACTTTTTGAAGAATATTTTAAAAAACTTTTATTGCTCGGAAAATTTCCAGAATTTAAAAAAAATTATTAACGTATTAAAAAAATTTTATACGTCTCTCATTTATTCTTATTTTAATACGTTTTCGTAAATCTGTTGCAAAATAATTATTAATTTTTTTGTTGTTGATCCAACAATTTTGTATACTTGAGGACACGTGTTACATGTGACTTTGTTTTTTTTTGTCATTTTTTTTCTTGGTAAAATACAGAACCGAGCTCAATTTTTTGGCGTTAGTGTATTTCTAACTTATTCACCTGAGAGTGAAAAAACCCCTTCTTCATTCAAAACATAGCACTACTATTAGGTATGCGCAGTTGGACAACAACTACAGACATCCAAAATAACAAACTTAAAAAGTTTTTACTTTTTTTTATGCATTTCAAACTAAAAATAATTTGTTCGATTAATTGACATTAATTATTCGAATTATTCGTTATTCGAAAATCGGTATTTTAAAATTATTCGAACAGGAGTTTCGTTTTGTTTGATCGATTCATCGAATTATTCTTAATCGGTTGACAACTCTAGTGTTACCCCACCTTCAATGTTTTCGAAGGCCGCAACACCTTCGTCTGCTCAATTTAATTACATTCTTTCTGATTAGTAATACTATCGTTACTCCTATGCTAAGCTACGAATAGTGTCCTCTACTTCTTCCACAAATCCTTGTTTAGTGACAATATTTCGTTTAAAGCGAATTACTTTGCCAACTCCTTTTTCCCACAATCAAGTTCATTATCACCAATTTCTTAGCTAACAAATGTGGTAGTTTTCATTTACAATTCAATATATTTTTTTTTTGTTTTGCTTTTTCTTCTTCTCTAATTTACTCTACTTTTAATTCACAACATTTTCCAAAAAAAAAAAAATTTAAATCAATCATGGTCATGAGAGTAATTAATTTACTGTCTAGATTCACAAAGAAAGAAAAAAATATCCCTAAAATCATCCAGACGACATGTTGTATATTTATATCGATACTCTATCGTCTAATGACTTCCTTTAAAAACGAAAAGTGGATTTTTGGCAAAAACAGAACAGAACAAAAAAATCAAAACTATCAAAATTCTTAATTAACTTGATACTGTGGGAGAGAAATAAGAAATTGACAAAAAAAAAATAAGAAAACTAGGAAAAAGGATACAAAACTAATGGTATCGTAAAATAGCAGAGACAAACTGTTAACCAAATACTACTACAAAAAAAAAAAAAAAATAAAAAAAAAAAATATATAAAAAAATCAAACCGAATTTTTTTTCTCTTCCTTGCTTTTCATGTCCTTTTAATACTCTCCTTTGCAGTAGTGAGTGCCAATGAAATTACTGCCTTGAATATTAATGGCAAAGACAGTTTATGGATTGACAGAGGCTGGCGTACCACAGACACCGATAAAGATTCCGGTTTAAGTGAAACGAAACTGCTGTCCAACACAAATAGTCAATCGAATTATAATACATCAATTGATGGTGGCACCGATTATGCCGAAGTGGATACCAGGAACATGAGCACATTCTATAATTGTCGAAAGGTAAGAAGAGTACAATTTAAATTACTTTTTTGACAAAAATATTTGACAAAATTGTTTTAAATTTTTTTCTAATCATGTTTTATATTTTTTATTATTATATTTTTCCAGAGTCCTGAAAATCCTACTCCTTATGCTACCACTATGATTATAGGAGCTTCATCGACGGAGACTACATGCATGAAAACTTCTGGTTCTAGTACAGATCAAGATTCTGGTACACATTCTCCTAATTCGGAAGGTATAAATGCTTCTCACTGTCCAACAAATGCACCTACAACTAAACACAGTTATCATCAATATCCTCCAGGTATGCTTTAGTCGCAAATAAATCATACGATTTTCATGAGTTTAAAATTTTCTATATAAAACTTTTCTGGCATCAATTGATTTTCTAAAAACAAAAAAAAAAATAATTTCTTTAGCAATCGATTTGTTAAGCTTAAAGAGATTTGCCATTTTGTGTTTTATTTTTATTTTAAACTTAATGCCGTTATCCTTGTTATCCTTTTGATTGCAAACAAATGATTGCTATTGACAGCTTTAAATTTTTGAAAAGGCTGGGGGTATATTTGTTTTTTGTTGCCAGCTCATTTTGCGTTTTGAATTTACAACCCCTCCTACCAACAGTTAAAGAAGAAAGAGGAATATTTGTATTGAATACAATAAATTTAAATGCTTATTTGAAAGCGTTCAATTTAAATAATAAAATAGCAAAAAAATATTTTCAAGTGTTTCCTGTAGAGCAACAAACTAACAACCAGAATATAAAAAAAGGAAAAAAAAACGCCATGATTTTTAGAACATCCGCCGGTTAAACGGCTTATAAAGTTCCTGTCACAGCAGAAAGAGGGGGGATTTTAAGCAAATTATGTTAACAAATGCTGGCTGGTATTAAAATAAAGCCAATTTCATGTTTAACTTAAATAATTGTGATTTTATTTTTAATATTATTTATACATTTACTTGTGTTAATTTGTCTCTTATTTCCTATTTTCCCCGCCCACTTTAACTCCAAATCCAAATTGATGCGGTCCTAAAATAAAATCTGTTATTTGTTTGTAAAATGGTATTGAAATTAATTAGAACAAATTAATTGGTCAGAATTTTTGCCACCACCACCGGAACATCCACCACCAGTACCCTCATCGTGTGGCTATGCGCCCGGCTCACCACAGTCATCAAGGAAAAGCTCCAAATCGGGAGGTTCAGGGTAAGTTGAAATTTTCTCTTTAAATTTTCTTTCTTACCTTAAAATAGTTTGAATTTTCATTATGATTTGCGTTTTTAAAAATCTATTTTTTATTTTTCCAAATATTTTGCTTTGCAGTGCTTTAAATTCTTCCATACACAGCAGTTCATCGGGTGGTTTCTCCACTTGGGGCATGGCTCCTCAGTGTGTTGCAGCTGCTAATGTGGTCGGCCGTGTTCCAGCACAGGAAAATTATTACAATAACCCGTTGCCCTGTGTTGGCGGTGGAGCACAAAATCGTTATCAAATTACACCAACAGCTCAACATCCTCCACCACTGCCACCATATTTCCCGCCGGGAAGTGGTGTGGGTACTGGCCAAATGCCCACACGTAATATACATATCCATTATCCGCCACCACGACATGCTATTAGTGAATATCAGCCAAGTGGTACTCACAATTCGAGGTGCTCTAATGGCAGGTAAGTTATAAATTGATCAAAGCTTTCAGGGTCAAATTAATTTTGACTGTGTAAATATTTTTTTGGTAGTTATTTAACCGATTTTGAAAAAAGAAGAAGGTTATGAATTCGAGGGGCAAGTTGTTTTTTAAGCCGTGGGCGGGATAAGTTTTACCCCAGGAAAAATTTATTATTGCCTTATCTAGTATTTCATACAGAGAGCCCGATGTGCAAAATCCTCTTCTGTTTGAATGGCCCTGCTTGCTGTTTGGTCCTATAACTTATTTTTAATAATTGGATAGTCAAGCTGTTCGCCTTCCCCTAAAAGTATTGGTTAAAGCATAATTTCTCCATTTATGGACCGATTCTATTTGCTAGTAGTTTGGTCAAACAATATTAATATATTTTTTAGAACTTGGAAAATATAAGCCATGTAAATGGTGTCTGGTAGTCTACCACGTCATTAGAATTATGAAAACTATATCCCGTCAGTCGCAGAGGGTTAATATATTTTTAGAGCCGGGGGAAAAGTTGTCCACCCGAAATAGTGGTTATCGAAAGTGGTTGCTTGTAGGTTAGTCTCACAATTTTTTTTTTTAAATCGCCGGGGGGTTGGGGGCATCTTGTCTCCCCAATTACTAGTTATTTTATAACTCCTTCATATATAAATACCATCGATATTAAAAATCCATTTTGGTTTGAAAAGGACTTTCTTGTAGTTTGGTCCCATAAATGGTATTTCAAAATTAGAGGAACGTTGCCCCTCCCCTACCTAAAAAATATTAATTACCCGAAAAATCTTTATTTGTATTTAAATTTAATCTTTAATTTGTATTTAAACAATTTCGCTTGAAGTTTGGTACCTTATTTTAATATTTTGAGAAGTCAGAGGAGAATGTTGCCCATTTATGTACCGATTAGTAGATTGGTCTCCAAAGAAATTCGAAAGAACTTCGTTATTATTGGACGATTTTGTGGCCCAGTGTCATCATTTTTGTTTTTGTTTTTTATTGCTCTTTTTTTAGAGGCTGCAATAGTTGTGATGCTTTAGCTTCTCCGTTACAACCTTTACCACCACCAGCAGAAGGATGGTATCAACCTTTACATACGGCTCATATGCCACCCAATAATTCATCAGCACATCAAATCTATCAATGTTCCTCTGAGTGTTCCGATCATTCACGGACATCTCATTCCAATCCTGCAGCACACAGTCAACCCAACACCACACATCACCAACATTCTCACAATCCTCATGCGCCGCATCATCTGCACAGTCATATGTCGCATATGGCCGCTGGCAATGATACAATGCGTTCAGAAAGTAGCCAAGAGAATGGCAAATCTTCAGGCCATCGATGTCATAGCAGCAGTAAAATGAATAGATTTCCAGAAATCATTGAGAATGATCAAAAAAGTTTAGCAGCTTCATCGTGTACTTATGAAGTTTTAGGTGAACCTCGCAATTGCAGTGAATGCTGTGGTAGTTCGCGTGAGGGTGATACCTGCTCTTGCAGTGAGGGCTCTTGTCTTTATGCAGAGGCAGGAGAGCCGGGTATGCCGCCTCATATTTCAACGGCTGGTGTTTTAACGAGTGGTCCTAAAATGTTAACACAAAACAATTGATATGCAACATATGGTACAGTTGCTGGTGGTGGTTGTGCTGCCGAAACGGCCGGTATGGTCACCGATGTGGTCATATATTTTTAGTGAAAAAGAAAACAACAAACGACTCGAGGCTGCAAAACTACAAGTAAACAACCAACCAACCCAACCAATCACCCCATCCAACTGGCGCCAACATGTACAGTAAGTGTAAATTTTAAAAGTAACACACATTTTAGCATTTAATTACTTATTTTATAAATTTATAATTTTAATTTAAAGAAAAACAAAAAATACTTAAGAAAATTAAGCTTAAAACAAGCTTAAAACAAAACCAGACATAATCATTGTAAATTGAAAAGCATTAAGATTTTTTCGTAGCCATCGAATAGTTAAATTATTTTTAGTATTGTAAGAAATTCGAGCAACAAAAAAAAATATCCTTAGTAAAATTAAACAAATATAATAACAATGAAGTTTTGTAAACGCAACAAAAAGAAAAATTACAACAATTACAACACATACACAGTGAAGTTACATATTTTCTTTTCCCTTTAATGGCGTGTTAAGAACAAATTTTTCTATTTCGAACGCTATAAAAATTATTTGGCTGGCTGGCTGTCTGTCCTTTCATTTAAAAGGAAAGCAAAGGCGTAGCAAAATCAAATTGTAGAAGGTGTATCTGCCACTTCATAAAATTATTAATATTCCTTTCATATATTTTCTTCGGCTTGGAAAATATATTTTAGTTCCTGTTAGAATACATGCTTCGCAATCCCCAAAAGACTAAAAGCGTTTAAAATTTATTACTTATTGCATTTTTATAGAAAAATATTTAATTTAATAAATGATCGTTGCGTTAACTTTCAGTTTTTTTTAGTTTACTTTCTTCAGTACAATTCAATCAAACACGATAAAGGCCAAACCCATTTCAATAATATAGCTTTGCTAATGGGTTCTTGTCTGGGCTAAGTTAATGAAAATGTTCATGTCTACTTGCTATAAGTATAGTTTAAACGAGATTTTTCAGTAGCTCGCGCTAGACCGGCTTGCTCATTTCAGTAAATTTTTTTGACATTAGATCCAACATGAACGCCTTTCATATTTATGTAAATTATACTCTTCTCATTAATTAGTTCAAATCTTTGATCAAACCTGCATAAATAAAATATTTCATGCTCATTTGTTTTTGTAATACTCTTAGCTATAGGCTGTGTGTTTTAATATGCTCATACAGCACTCAGCATTAGCAATACGAAATACACAAACAACTTTGTCTTATTAGTTTTTTTTGTCGTTCTTCACTGTATACACGCAAGAGCAAAGCAACAACACTTTCGTATGCTTTGCTGGTAAACATTGACGACAGCGATCATCAATCTACATTTTGTTTTTGTTTAACGTTTTTTTAACGTGTTTTCTTTGCATGTAGTTGTTTTTACAACAAAAAATTTTGAATAAAAATTAGTTTTTCTTTAAATGTATTGGTGTTTGCTCTTCCATAAGAAACTTGTGGGCACCTCTGATCTAGACCATAAAACTTTACAAACTTTATCGACTCCTAGTTTTTAAGTCGCAATTCTCTGATCAAAAATTGTTTTATCAAAAACGTAAAGTAAAAAAAGTAAAGTAAATTTTGCATCAAAGAATAGAACAAGTTCGATCTAGACTACAAACTCGTTCAAACGCTCGCTTAAGCGACAAACCAATGAATAAATCTATGTAATATAAATGGTTCGATACAATTCAAAATGCCAATAAGGTTCTTATAAGTTATAGAGATACTTAACGTTCAAAAAATTTCATACAGCGTTGTTTTGGTTCAATTGCCTTCATTATTTGTTCCCCAGCAAAAAATAATCAAGTTTTTGGAAGCACTACATACTTTTTCTGCCTTAAGAACGTGCTTCGTATTAAGCACATATGTATTATCTTAACAAATGCAGAAATGTATGGCAGAAAATGTGAAATTTTTTGATAACTTTATTTAATAAATGTAGAAACAAAAGCAAAAAACACACTAGCCTTACACTAGTGTATACTAGAAAGCACTATTGTAAGGCATTGATTAAAATTTGAAATTTTACAAAGTGTAACGAACATAATAAGATGACAGTACGAATGTTTGATATTTTTTTCGTTCCATGAATTTACTTCATACTCACTGCTCTGAAATGAGCACTTAAAACGAAATGCTCCAAAGTGGAACATCGCGAACAAATATCATGCCATACGTAAGCAGGTTTGTAAGCTAATATCACCTGATATTCCCTTACAACCGTGCTTACGGCGAAGCAGTAATTTTTGCTGGGTCACTACCCACTGCAATATAAATTAAACGGGCTTAAAATAAGTACTATCCTTTGAGCTTGTTTATTCATTTGGCAACAAATGTCCTTGTTCGTTACAAAACAACTATCAAACCCACTTATATTTAATGGGATTGGTTAAAGATGAGTGTGTAACGTATTATACATAACAACAAGTTCGATGCAAGTCCAAGTCGAACCCAGCCATTAAATTAATAAAACTCAAACGTATAATTAAAATTATAAAACTATTGTAGTTTAATCATTAGTTCGTGTTTTGAATTGAGATACTGGAAAAAGCTCGAGCCAGAGCTGCAATTGAACGATATCGTAATCTGTCTAAATGTTAGTTTAATGAGTTTGAATCTGGTTTGATACGAACATGAAAAAGTTCCAGTCAAGCCTTAGGCTAAACCTACACCGTTGTAAGAGAAAAAAGTTGTTCTGGCTAATACGAGAATAGAACAATAGCACAGTTATTCTTATGAGACAACGCTCATCGATCAAAACAAGCACAAAACAGTCTGTTTGACTTAATGCATGATAAGATTTGTTGCAGAAAATACATTTGGTTTGTTACAACATAACTACTCACAGTGTAAGACAAAACAGACTTGAACAAATGTCATTGCACATACATAATTGTGTGCTATCTTATGACGTAACCCACACCAATTAACACCAGTAAGAAAAAAAGAAAACAGGCATTGTTGCTTTGCTGTCTATTTAACGGTTGTCTTTTAAGACAAAAATTTCATGTAATAAGACGTTTTTTTTTTGTTTTCTGTGGGTTAGCATCAATCAAGTGTACTTGACTAAGAAGACAAAAACGATTTGTCATTCTTTGTCGGGGCTTCAGCCTAATGTGAACTAAATTAGAATAGAATAATGTTTGATCTGATCATGATTTAATTTAGTCCAATTGAACGAGTTGGACATAAATCTAAATCCTAGCTTTAAATAAGGTGTTTCGTTCAATCTTTTTAGGCAGAAGCCAAGGAAGAAACTAAACTTCTGTTCAAAACTTTCAGAGACTCGTTATAAATTGAAATTAATGATCAAACCAAACTAGAGAACGTGTTGGACACAACTCAATATATAAACGTTAATGCAAAAACATTTATCCCTACTTTTTGCAACGGCCGTATTGAATCCTTTTTTGTAGCATTTTATGGTTTCTTTAGTTGACATTTTAATGTGTGTTACCATGAGTTATGATTCGTTGTTTAATGTTATATTTTTTTGCAATAAAATCTGAAATAAATTATTAATTTTATAATGATGGCCATAATAAAGTGCAATTGCACTTTAACACGACAGTTCATTTATTTCTGTAAGAACAAAAAAAAGACGAAAAGGATCTTTTAAGATTATAAATTTTGAATTAAAAAAACTTTAAAGTTAATTGAATATTTATAAGGCTTCATTATTGTTCTTTATTTCTTCCTATTTTCTTTAATAAATCAAACAAATAAACATTTTATTTTGAAATTTTTAGAAGCAAACATTTCAAACGTCTTAATGTAATTTTTCATTTTCACTCTCTTTAATTGTAATTGTTGTAATTTTTACCCAAATATGACTTTAAACTTTATAATTACTGCAAAATATGAAAAACTTGTATTTAAATTGAAACAAGACTTTTAATTTATAAATCTATTCACTCATATTACGAGTGTCGTTGTCATATCAATTCAGAATATCAGCTATCTACTCGTAGAACAAACGCAAAGTCTGAGAAAAAATACGACAATGACAGTCACAATAGTGCTGACTATTTTGTGCCATAAAATAGTGTAAATAAATAACATACATGGAAAAAAACTGCCATATTTAACGAAAAAAATAAATAATAAATACTTAAAAACTCCCGCAAAAATCCCCATTAAATCTCCCAAAATAAAACTGTAAAAATTATATGAAAACTCAACAAAAATGAACTGTGTTTTATAGAAAAATAAAAAAGAAAAACGTAACTAATCAAATAAAAAAAAAATAGAAATGGCCCAAAACTACTGAAAAAGCCGAATACACAAAAATTTTGTGCAGAAATACAATACTAAATAAAACAGGGTATTCATAAAAATTAGAACAAAAAACACGTAAACTCTCTTGGAAAATAAAATTTGCAACTAAAATACGTAAAATTACATCACAATCATAAAAGTTTTGTTTGAATCTGTGAAAACTATTAAACAAAATAATACTTCAAAATGGTTAGTGGCTCTTGATAAAAATATAAAATAGTCTGTTTCTTTGTTTAATTTTAACTGATAAATACAAGCTCGTTTACCGTTTCTAATTGCGTTGTTTTTGATTTAAATCTCTCTCTCTCTCTCACACACTCTCTCTCAAATAAACTTTTTAACGTTTAATTACTAGAAAACTAAAAAATGTACCTGTGATAAACATATATTTCTTTAATACATACATACATATTTTTTTGTTATTATTATATTTTTAATTTGTATTTTTGCAAGATTTTCTCTTTTAGTTTCAATAAAATTTAACAAATGAATAAGAAAAACTGAAACATATGATAGATATTTAGTGAATAGTTAATTGTAGTTTTTTAAGTAAAATATTATCGCAAAACATTTTTAATATTGAAAAAATAAAAGTTATTAATTAATCATCAATACAGCAACAAAAAAAAAATAAGAAAATAAAGAAAAAAGAGCTGCAAATTTAAATCGAAATGAGAATAAGTTTAACCTTGAGAGTAGGCAACTGATTGGTTGGTTGGTTCTGAGATATACAAATTCGGGAGCTTTGTAGATTGTGGGCAAAATGTCCAACTACTACATTCACCAGCATTTGGGCTGTTCATAAAAGCCGACCTTCCATGGAAATTATAGTCTCTCGAACTGAAACATTTGCACTTCTATATTCAGCCGTCATATGGGGTGATCAGATAATAAAGCGAACGTTTAGTGAAGGTGATTTTTCTTGGAATAAAACAGACCACTTCTTTGGACAGCAAATCAATTTTGACATAAAAACGTCAACTTACTTTTTTTACATAAAAATTTCACATTTTGTTGGAGAGAATAACTATTTGAAAAATTATTTTGCTTCTGCTTTTGTAATTCGCAATTTCATTTTTGCGATTTCATGTATGAGTAGATGAATTTTGGAACTTTTCCAACAAAAATGGTAAAGACCTACTGATGAGTTGGTATTTAGCAACTAACGAAATGCATATAGATGTGCTAACCCACAACAAATAAATAAAATTGTTTAAAAAGGAGAGATTAACCTTTAAAATGAGATATTTTTATTTTCAATATGTACTTATATATTACTTATGTACCTCTTTTAAAATCTATTTAGAAGCCCTTTTCAAAAGGGTAAATTTCTTTTAAAAAGAATATATTTTTTGAGAGGTATTTTTTTTTTCTAAAGTTAGTTTTGTATTTTAAGTGAAACTTATTTTAAAGGTGCTTTCTTAAGATGATTTTGTTAAAATATACTTTTTTCAAAGTCTGTGTAGTTTGAAAGGTACTTTTTAAAAGGTACTACTTTTAAGAGAAACTTTTTTTAAAGTTCTTTTTTAAAGGTACTTTTTTAAGAGACGATTTTGTTAAAATATCCTTTTTTCAAAGTTTATGTATTTCGAAAGGCACTTTTTTAAAAGGAACTACTTTTAAAAGGAACTTTTTTTAAAGATATTTTTTAAAGGTACTTTTTAAAAATATACTTTTAATATTGTTAAAAAGTACCTTTTTCGAAATCAAATTTTTCAAAGATACCTTGTTAAAATGTATTACTTTTCAGACGATTTTTTTTTAAAGATTCTATTCTAAATGCGGTAATTTTGGCAAAATACTTGTTTAAATGTACTTGTTTAAAAAGTAAATGTTTTGAAGGGTACTTTTTGAAAATCTACCTTTTCAAAACTTTCGGAACAAGGTACTTTTTTCAAGGTTACTGATTTTTGTAGGCCCTTTTTTACAATTTAATTTCATAAAATGCTACTTTTTTAAAAGTTACTTAGTTTAAAAAGTACTGTTTTGAAATGTACTGTTTAACAGTTAATGCTTTTCGAAGGTACTTTTTTGCAAAATTTATTTTTGTGCATGAACTATTTTTAAAAATTCTTATTTTCAAATGTAATTTTTTAAAAGGTACATTTTTAAAATGTACTTGTTTTAAAGTTACTTTTTTAAAGGTGCTGTGTTAAAAATATTTTTTTTTTAAAGTTTCTTGCAATAAAAAGTACTGTTTTAAAAGAACGTTATTTACAAAAAAGTTGTTGCCGAAAAATGTAGCTTCACCAAAAAGTACCTATCGTGATGGTACTACCATTTAAAAAAGTATCTTGCGGAAAATACATTTATAAACATAACCTGTTAAAAGAAATAAAAATACATTAAATTGTAAATTTTAAAAAAGTAGTATTTTATATGGCACTTTCTTATAAAGTAGTTATTTAAAGAGCACTTAATTTTAAAGGTACACTTTTTAATTGGTTTTTTTTTCAAAAGTGCTTGTCGTAAAGGGTGCTTTTTAAGAAATACTTTCTTAGAAGGTTCTTTTCTTAACATTTTTGTTTGACTAATTTTTCAAGTCGAACTATTTTTAAAAATTCACTTTTCCAAAAGTTGTTATATTTAAAGACTACTTTTTTAAAAGGTACTTTTTTAGAATAAACAATATTTGTTTAATAGGTACTGTTTGCGATTTGCTAAAACCAATTTTTATAAATTAACATTTTTTTTTATATTTAACTTGTTTTAAACATTAACTTTCTTAAAAAGTACTTTTCTAACAGGTACTTATTTTAAATATACTTTTCAAAATTTTAGTTTATTTTTTACCAGGTATCTAGTTTTTCAAGAGTTACAATCTTAAATGGCATATTTTTAACAAGTAATTCTTTAAAATGTCCATTTTTTATGGTCACTGTTTTTAAAACTACGCACTTGTTTTAAAGCGAACATTTTTTAATGAAGTTTCTTAATGTTTCTTTTTTAAGGTACTTTTTTTTAACGTTCTCTCTTTTAAAGGTTTTTGGGGATGCCATAAATTGGTGTATTGCATTTTCAATTGCTTGCACACAATTATTTGTACTTTAAAGATGATGATGGGTAGTTGTAGTACTGAAAATGTTATAATGTTTAGAAAATTTCATAGAATCACAAGATTTCTAATCAATTTACATATTATATGATATATAAAAAAGTTTGAATTTTATTTGGCTAAAAGTTTGTATGAGTTTTGTACATTCATTCATACTATTGCGGATGTTATAATCTTAGATTCTACAGTACATTTTCATTCATTTTAAGCGTCGATTATTGAAAGTTCTATATGACCAGCTGCAAGGATGTTATAATTCGGGATTTGGTATAACTTAAGTTTACTTGCAATAAATTCTTGATGTTTTCGGGAAAAAATTGCTTGTTTTTAATTAATTTCTGAAATTAGCCCAACAGAACAAGTCTTCTAAAGTTCTCACTCTGTTTGATAAGAACAGTAATCATAGTTGCCAATTCTAAAGGTTAAATCTCTTTGACAAAGTCGATTTAAAAACTTGTATTTCAATTAAAAGTAACTCATCTTTATGTATATTTCCCCAGTTATGTGTAAATAAGTTTATATTTCAATTAGAATAAGTGGTAGTGAAATCAAAACTAAGATTGAAACAAATAAATAAAACAGAAAAAATTCATGCGAGAAATTTTATACAAAATAATTTTCCTATTAATTATATATAATTATATGATTTTTTTTCGTTTGATTCGCAATATATAGACTGTTGTTTGTTGGTAAGGACATCTATTGAGTTTTTAATTAAAATAATTCTAAATAAAATATAGAGTTTGTAAGTGAAATTAAAGCGATAAAAATAATGATAAAAACAATAATAAAATAAAACAAAATAAACTGGTGCATTTACATAAGTTGGTTATAAAGTTAATAAAAAATTAAACAAATTGTAAAAATACAAGATATGTAATATTAAAATATAAATTTACCATCACAATATACTAGTTGTAAGTGATATTTGCGTAAATGGTTTTTGTAAAAATTATGTGTTTGAAATTATAAACGTTTCAATGAATATTTGAGAGCGTGAAAAAAAATTTTTAATAATAAAATGGAAATGTATGTAATGTATTATTGACATTAATAAGTTGTAATTAATAAGGACTTTTACATTATAAAATATAAATAATTTAAAATCTATATATAAACATTATAAACAGTATGTATTAACAATTATTGTAATATTCAATGAAACAACCGCATACAAAACAAAAAAGCTCATTAAAATTATTTATTAAATTGATAATAAAATACTTGATTGTTAATTGGGAGAAATGCAAAAAATAGATGCTCACACTTACCCATCACTAATGGAGAGTGTGCGTTAATGTGATAAGGTCGATCGATCATATGTGTCAGTTTAAACCAGTGTTTCGCAAAATTCAAAATATGGTTGTATTGCTGCTTAATTGGTATTAGTGAGTATGCGAATTCACCCAACAAACAATATTAAACGTTATTTTCCGTAGGAAATCATTTAGAACTTTTACAAAAAATTTAATTGTCTATTTAAAAAAATACATGGGATTTTCTGATGGGGTGTTAATTAAAAATAATCCCCATAAAATAAATAATTTAATAATAAACGCCCCATAAGAAAATGGTCTTCCATGCCGAATAATATCTAAACTTAGTATATGGCTTGCTGTCTCATATTTAAAATTTTTATTATTAGATAGACATCTATTCGTTGCCTTCAGCAACAAGAAGCCAGTGCTTTAATATTTGCAAAAAGGTATTTTTACTGTTTTACTTTTAAAAAGGTTTTCTTTATCTTTCATATTAAATTTATTTACATTAGAATGAAAGTTAAGAAAATGCCTTTTTAATTATATATTCACTATTATTTGTAAATGTTTTATAGCATAAGAGCCATTGCATATTGCCAAAAGCATTCACAAGCATGAAATATTTACCAACTTGCACCATTGTATTAAACCTGTAAATAAATGTTTGCTGGACAAATTGTCTAAAAAAAACCTGAAGCATAAGATTGTGTTTTAAATACGTGTGATTTCGTTTTGCACTTTTGTGCAAAGAATTTTGAATTTTGCGGAACATTGGTTTAAACCAGCGGTGCCCAGGCCCTATACTCTTCATGCTCATTTGTTTTTGTAATACTCTTAGCTATAGGCTGTGTGTTTTAATATGCTCATACAGCACTCAGCACTAGCACTAGCAATACGAAATACACAAACAACTTTGTCTTATTAGTTTTTTCTGTCGTTCTTCACTGTATACACGCAAGAGCAAAGCAACAACACTTTCGTATGCTTTGCTGGTAAACATTGACGACTGCGATCATCAATGTACATTTTGTTTTTGTTTAACGTATGATATGAAATAAATATATGAAATATATTTTTTGTGTTTTCTTTGCATGTATTTGTTTTTACAACAAAAAATTTTGAATAAATATTAGTTTTTCTTTAAATGTATTGGTGTTTGCTCTTCCATAAGGAACTTGTGGGCACCGCTGGTTTCAACCCATCTCATGTTGTTGTTATGCTAAAACTGGATGGATGCAACAATTTCGGCATTTTGTTCAAAAATTAAAATTAAACTTACTTTATCACTTACACGCATACAGTATTCATGCATACATACGTAATCATATGCAATTTCAAATGAACTGGATTGTAACTACAATTGAAAATTCATAAGTAATATTTAATTAGTAAACATTTTTGAGTTTTTTCATTTCAGACCCTTCAACATATAAATCAATTAATTGTAGATCCTTTTTAAACACACACACACACACTTACAAATACCACATATACATACATACATTTAGCAATTCAAGTGTATTTTTACAACAAGTGTATTCTATGTAATTAAAAAAAAAACTAATAACAAAATTAAATCTATATAAAGAGTGTGTATTAATTAAATTTCATATTTAATTAATTTGTAGTAAATAAATTAACAACAACAAAAAATAAAGTAAATACTAAAACAAAAAAAAAACCGGCAAATGAAAAAAATTCAACTAAACTGAGTCATAAAAGAGAAAAAAAAATACATATGCTGGTTTAGAGTAAAACAACAGACAACTAACCCTACAAACACTGAGAGAAATCACATGACACAACAAAAAGCATCACAGAGAAACTATGTATGTAATTCATTTTTAATATTAAGTGAATATGAAAGAAATGACAAGAAAATAATTAGCAATTAGTAAAATAATTTATATAATAAAAAAATTAAATCAAATGAATAAAGTGAAAATTAAAAACCAAACACACACATTTTACATGGAATGTTAAATTAAAAAAAAAAACACATGTCTTGTTATTTTCCATGCCTGGGGTGTTATTTTATAACATTTATGTAAATGCTGAATAAGGGAATTGTACAATATTTTCCTTGAAATAGCTTCGTAAGTTTGTATCACATTTAAACTGCACACATGATAGTCAGTGTAGGAAAATTCCATGCCAATTTTAGAACTTTTTTCATACAATTTATTTTATTCTTTGCGCTTTTCAACTTTCATATGTTAGCAACAAGCCAGCAAACTAAAAATTCGTGATGTGACCACTGCGATAGCAGACTTTATTATGCAGGAGTTTGTGCTTAAAATGTATGTTGTTGTTAACAGAAATGCCAGTAAATATAATGTTTTCCAATAAGAGTGATATTATTTCTTTAAAAAAAAGCACACTCTTATTGTTAAGGAAATTCAAAAGTTTTTCATTTATTGTGAAGTACGATCGATACAATTAAGTTCTAAATAAAACGTCATTCAAATGGCCTCCACGACTTCTTCTGCAGGAACGAATTCGATAAACCCAATTTTCGAGCACTTTTTCCACTAAATCAAGTCGCATGTCATGACTGGCACGTTCAATATTGACTTGTAAAGCTTGAAGAGAGTCTGTTTTATTTCGAAAGACCAGTGGCTTCAAATAACCCCACAAGAAATAGTCTAATGGTGTTAAATCACACCTTCTTGGAGGCCATTCAATATCACAATTTCTTGATAAAAGTGGACCTCATCGGAGAAGATAATTTTCTTAAAAAAATCGTTATCGTTTTCAAGTTGTTCCAAGGCAAAATCAGCAAATTCACGACGTTTACGGTGGTCCAATGGCCTCAGATCTTGATGCAAACCCAAATCTTTTCGCAACATCCGCCAGGTTGTGGTTTGAGACAGTCCCAATTGTTAGAATTCGACAAATTGCGGTATTCAGCAACACTTGCCTGAACGGCAGCAATATCTGCTTTACTTCGAGCGGTTCTTTGTCTTATTGGCACTTGAACATCATGTAAAGAAAATTGAAGCTCAAAATTTTCAACAATTCGACAAATAGCGAGCACACTTGGACGATTATTACGACCATAAAATGGGAAAAGCGCACGAAAAGTGTCAATTGGAGAACGATTATTTCGATAATAAAACTGAATAATTTGTAAACGTTGTTCTTGCGTACATCTCTCCACGATGAAATTGTAAACACTACTGAATACAGTGAAAAACAAATGACACATCATGTTATATTACAAATCATATCATCCCTATTAGAAAAACTTCTATTAATAAAAATTTATTATTTTGTTAGACCGCATTTAGACAGGCAATTTCTTTGCAAATATATAAAAACTCCACTTAATTACCCTAGAGGGAAAAGAACCTGTCACAGGACACGTCACGTGACTAGTTCTTAGGGACTAGCAACCGGTTAGAGTTCCGGAACTTTAAATGAGAGGGAACGGTAACTTTAACATGGTGTTGATTGACATAATTAAGATGCCCGGTGATATGTCCTAGACCTAAACTTAAGGTACTTGTGGTTTCCTAAGTACTAGTCTCAGTTTATGGTTTTATAAAAACCTGTAATAGGATTATCCTACACTAACCTCTCTAAAACTAGTCCTTGATGAACATATCAGAAAATAGTTCCTTTAAGCCTGGTATAAAATCTAGTCCTTCGATAACATAAGTATCACCGAACGAGTCTAAATGCTACACAACAATAAGTTTTACATGTAAAAAATGTATATAAAAAAATAAATTTTTTTATTCATTTAAATTATATTGAAGCGGGTATTAAACACATTTTTTATAAAAACTATAAGAAATGAACATTTCAATACGATCGCAAAATAAAAGAGCTTAAGCGTTCATGTGAGTTTTGTTTCCACAATTGTGTATGACGCTGACATTCCTGATGTATACATAAGTATGTATATATGGGCCTATTCGTAAATGCAAAACTGCGCTGCATATTATGCGCAGTACGTTCATATATGCAAACAGTGGCAACTCTGCAAAAGTATGCGTTCAAAAATGCATCGCTGAAGTATATTATGCGCAAATAAACACAAAACACTAATCATAAAAATGGCTGATGCAACTAGGGTTCCCACCTTTTTTTTATGCAATTAAAGTACATTGGTTGTTAAAGGTTAGGAAAAAAAGAAAAATAAATTGTACTTTATTTTTATATTTGAAAACGTATTTTTTATTGCTTTTCGCATGTTTTATCAAATAATTATCATATTTAAATTAAAGTAAAAAATTAATTCATTTTTTATCAGATTCAGAGACGCTTTGTTTCTTTCGTCTCGCCATTTGCTTTTCATTACAGAAAAAACTTTCTCTGTGAATGCTGACGTGGCAGGAATAGAAATTAAAAATGAAATTACTTCATACAAATTTGATAAATTATCATCAGTCTTATTAAATAATAGCTGCCATTTACTTACTGTAGATAATTCCGCAAAACCTTCAGAAGTGTATATCTGATCATAAATTTTGTTTAATGACTCAATTGCTCCATAAAGATCATCAATATTTATATTAAGTTTTTGCAGATTTAAATTTTCGTTTATGCTAACAAATATTATCAAATTCAACTTTGCTCTTTAAATTTTTATTGATAATTGTAAATAACCAGTTTGTATTTTTAAAATCAAACCATTTATTCAGGTACTCTAAGGCTTTATCGATAAATAATAAAAAATTCATGTGAATTTCCCTGGTCAGTTCCGGTGCAGACAAAAGGTTAATTTTTTTAGCTTGTTTCATATCCAAATATCCAAATTGCCATGACATAGTCCTTAAGAAAGAATCGCCACTGTAAAAAAACGTCAACAAATGACAAATATAACCGAAATCTATTTTGAATTGTAGATAAATCAAATCATGCGAAATAAAGTATTTTGGTGTACTTTATTGTTTCTATAAAGTATAGAGTACAATTAATCAAAAAAACGTACAATAATTTATTATAAAGTACGGGTGGCAAGCCTAGATGCAACGGATGAGTATGTGTTAAATTTTTTATTTCATTATTTGTTTTGTTTATTATTTCTTCACCTTTTTCTTTCTTGTAGATTAGATAACTTTACATCATTAGTTTTATCTTTCAGCCCAAAAATTAAATTTATCATTAACTTTCCATTTTTGTTATATTTTTTCTTCATAAATGCAAACATAAAAATGCGCAAAAAGAAGCATAAGCAACAGCTGATTAGCAGAGGTAGTGCAAAATAATCACCTATCATAGGACAGGTATGTTTCAGACAATTGGTACAACATTTCCCGTAGGGTACCTTTTTAATGACATATAATATGTAGTAGTTTGCATTTGTTGCGGCCTTAAAAAATACATTTTCAATGTGAGATATGCAGTAGTGCCTGCAACTATGCGCTTCGCAAAGATCTTTATAAGCTAAGTGCTCATGATGAAACATTGTATTCCGTAGTTACAGTGGAATTAATTCACAGTTTTTTTTTATTCTCAAACATACTTTGATCTACACATGCGTACATGTGTATGTATGTACGATTATTTACGCGTGAAAGTATATTTGCAACTTTTATATGCCCAATGGATACTCGATCGCTAAAATAAGAAATTAAATTTGATCAATTTATAAGCCAACCACAACCACATATTGTGTTACAGTCGGGCCTCGATTATCCGTGATGGTCGGGACCACAAGCATTACTGATAAACGATTCTTACGGTTAATCGAATAACAATTTTGATTATATAGTTTTTTTAATATTTTTTTTTATTTAACAAGTGAACATTGGTGTACATACATATTTACATTAAAAATTTAATTTATGAACTTTATGTACATTTTTAAATTAAGTAAGTATGTATACATTAAATTTTCTACCGAAAATATGCGGTAAAAAAATGACATTAAGCAAAAAAAGGATAGAACTTCTTAAAAAAATGTCGTGTAATGTTGTTTGTCTAATATTTTTCAACTTATAATTTTCTATAATCACGGATAATAGAGGTAATCACGGTTAATCGAAGCAAACAATTTGGATACATTGCAAACAAAAAACAATAGACAGATCTTTGGCCATCACGGTTAATCGGGGTTACCGGTTAACCGGATCACGGATAATCGAGACCCGACTGTATTATGAAAACCCCTTTTCGGATGCCAAGACCATATTTTGCAAAAGTATAAGGTAAGTAAAATGTAGACAACATGATTTGTGTTTGTAACGTTTTATTTTTTATTAAAAATTCGAATAAGAAAAAACAAATTTTAGACAAAATTTTTGTTTGATTAAATTATAAAATTATAAATTAATTAAATATTGGGAAAATATATAATTTATTAATTGACATTGCAAATAATTTTTAAAATTTTCTTAAAAAATTCGGTTAATCATTGAGCGATAATGCAATCATCTATTGAGTATCCTTTAAGGCCGTGCCGCACTATCCTACACAATCGTACGACTCATTCACAGGAAAATCTTGCAAAAATATGACCGACTTTAAAAAATCATTTCAAAATGGTGTTGTAGGTGCCACACTATCATACAAATCTTATGCCAAAACATCTGGTTGACAATAAATACTCCTCTGATCGCATGAAAACTATCATTTTATGAAAATTTTCATAAAATTTTACAAATCGCACGACTTGCCAAAAAATCTGTCACACAGTTGCATTTTTAGTGCACACTACCATACAGTTTTAGCACACATGTCATATTTTGAAAATCGCGCGACTGTGTAGGATACTGCGCCACGGCCTTTAACGACTCCTTTGTATCAAATGGATGTTCGCGCTCGTATATATTTTCGCCATTTGGCTACCAAATATTTTTTAATGGATGTGGATGACAATATAAAATCTCTGTAAGAATCAACTACTTTGCACAACTCGCATTGTTGTTTGGCTACGGTAGGGTCCTTAAAAGATTTTTGTATTGTGGAAATGTTCCTTGTGATATCCTGTATACGTTTCTGCAGTAATTATTCTTATTTTAAATACGAAGTCGGCAAAATTAAAAATTATGTCTAAAAGTCATCTTATAGTCACTAATAGACAGCGTTGCCATAATTTTCTTTAAACTGCAAATATAGAAAACAAAACAAATTTTGAAATTAAAAAAAGTCCACATCACAAGAAAGTGCAGTGTATGTTGTTAAAAATAAAACATAAAAAGTACCAATAATAGCAAAAGCAACTTTTGTTTCCTTTAGAAAGTTCACTGTAAGTCAATGTAAAAAATATAGAAATATATAAAAGAGTACAATTTTGCCCCATTTTTTACCCCGTAAAAAGTTATGTGTATATTAATCTGAACCACATGCTAATCGTCTACGAAATTTCTGCCAAATCCAATAAAAAAATTTCTAACGAGAAAAAGTACCAAAAGTAAAAAAACGTAAAAACACTAATATAGTATTATCAGTAAAAAAAGTACGAAAAGTACTAATCATTTTCTCACATCTGCTTCGAGAATAGATGTTCATTTATAAGTTATTTTTAAAAATATAATGTAAAAAAAAAAAAATTTCAAATAGAATTTTTGTTAAAAAGGACATTTAAAAAAAATTGTTGGTATAAAAAAAAATTTTTGTTCTAAAAATCACAAAAGTCACGGTATTTAAAATTTAAAAAATCCCAGTATTTGTGATTGATGATACAGTATTCTAATTTACAGAAATTCTGCTTTCAACCTCTAAAGATACGTTCGCATTTATAAAATATTTGTCCAAAACCGCATAAACACTAGTTTTGCTTGTCTTTTAACTTGGTTTTTATATAACAAAATACAATTAATTATTTTACAAAAAGGTATGTATGTATTTTTATAAAGTTTTTAAAAACTGCGAATCCAAAATTGAAAATGTATTGAAATTTAAGGAAATAAATTATTAGTTTCTTTTTTGTTACCTTTTTTTCGACAAATTATGTGAACGTAGCTTAAGAAAAAAAAGAACACTTTTTGTAAAATTTTCACAAATTCTTAAATCTTTGATAAGTCTTAACGAGATAATTTATGACATTTCTTAGCAAGTGTAAAAAAGCCAAATCTTTTTCTTAATTTTAATTCTTCCTAAATGCATATAATTTACATATAAAAAAAAATTCATCACAAAACTTGTTGTTTTTATATTCTTGTGTGCTCTATAAAATTTTATTTAATTATATGTACTTTAACCCTTTTTTGCAAAGAACAACAAAATAATTAGAAACAAAAACCAAAAAAGCAACAAAAAAATTTTAGTCGACTTTAATGAAATGATCCTTTGTAAATAGTTAAAGTAAAAAAGAAAAAACAGAACGACGAATATACAAATGAAAGGAAACATTGTAAAATCTAGTTGAACAAAACAAAAGAAAAAAAATATATAAAAAAATAAGCAAA
The DNA here is from genome assembly GCA_947311025.1 of Lypha dubia. Taxonomy (NCBI): domain Eukaryota; kingdom Metazoa; phylum Arthropoda; class Insecta; order Diptera; family Tachinidae; genus Lypha; species Lypha dubia. Next base: position 72,896,032 of record OX371264.1, on the reverse strand, counting down.
AAATAATGTGGAAAGCAGACGAGATTCTTTTGTCAACCATGATTCTTGTGATTTTAGCCTCAAAAAAGTAAAAAAATAACAAGACTTATTTCTATTATTTTCAACATAAACATGGTTGACATGGTTCATGAGAATGGAAATTGTAACAGAAAAACAAGTCCTTAGAAAAATGTTTGAAAATGTTGTTTTTTTTTAACAACAAACTTTTCTAATACAATTTTAAGGCAGGCAGCAATAAATTTAAATTTAAGTGGCTTTTTTTATAAAAATATATTTTTATTCTTTAAAATTTTTACCTACTGTTCTGTAGTTCTAAAGTAAATTCTACTTCTTTTATAAATTATTTTGTTGTTTTTTTTTTTTTGAGTTGTAAGCATTTAATTGAATTTGTCAAAAGTTGCGGTAAAAAACTATAAAGTTGTTTAAGTATATTTTTCCGTTATTTTGTGCTGTTTACAACTGTATTCGCCCTTGTCGTTGTCGTTGACGTTGTTCTTGCTTGGCTTTAGCAGATCTGTTTATATTTCTTTCGTCCTTTTTTTTTTTATTGCATTACGTTCTTCAATATTAACTTTCATTTGCGATTTATAAGAAGAATTTATAATATTGTAGAGATAATTACAGCAAAATGTCAATTGAAAATGTAATTGACAATTTTGTTTAACTTTTAACAGGGCATGTTTGTGAATGTATGTATGTTTGTATGTGTGTATTTGAACTTCAAAATAATTGTATTTAAGTGAGTATTAAAAAGAGAATAGAAATTCGTCTAAAATGTCATATTAAATAACGATAACAAATGTAATCAAAATTTTTGAGAAAAATCGCCACTAATATTTAGTCTTATAAAAATAGCAAAAATGGCAATAATCGTATTTTTACATTAGTTCACACCAAATATTAGAGTTCTACGACTATTTTTCAGGTAAAAATCGGATTTTTGCCATTTTTTCATTTTCCATCAGACTGTATAGTCTGTGTTCAAATTAAGAGCAAACAAACATTTTTTGTTTATCTGAATCTTTTGTAATGCGTATCGATGTTGGTACAGAAAACATAAGTTCACACAAAATATTAAGGTCATTTGAGGTTTTTTCAGCAGAAAATTCGATAAATAACAATATTGCCATTTTTGCAATTTTCGTAAGACTATATATAGCCTTTTTTCAACTTAACAACAAAAAAATTCTTTTTGGTTTTTCAAATATCCTGCATTGCTAAGCGATCAATGCGCACGGCCACACAGCTTACAGGTTGCCTTGAAATGAGATGGAATTGTACCTATCAAGAACTTGGTCCTTATTTTGATCTCAGTACTTTTTACGGCCGAAACTTTTTGGATACGAACTTGGCCTTATTTTCACATTTATGTTTTTGTGTGGATATTAATACACAAAAGTATGGTTTTTACTAAATTTCTTTTTATTTTTATTTATTTACTAGCCTATCCCGGTGTGCTTCGCTACCCGCGCTCGTTATAAAATAAAATTAAAAGTATTTATATATCCTATTGTGAAAATTTAATGACGATCGGTCCAGTAGTTAAGACTATATTACGATTTTTAACTTTCTTAAAAAGGGGCGTAGTCCCACCCACTTTTCTCCTGGTACGTATTTCAAATTATGCCAATACCATATGTACCAAATATCATCGACGTAGGTTAAAAAAATGCCCAAAATATGGCGAAGTTATTCGATAATCAATTATTGTGGCGGGCCATTTGCATTTGCAACGCCCTACCGCCCCCCGCACAATTTTCAAAAACAAAAAAATTTAATGCACCTTTTCCATATGCTGAAAGAATTTTGAAAATTGATCCACAAATGGCGAAGTTATGCTCACTTTACATTATAAAATCCGTTAAAAACTACGTGGTAGGAGTAACATAATTTAAAAAAGTGGGCGTAAAGGTGGGTGTGGTTGAAAAAAAAGTAGCCTATAATTCATCCGAGAGTTCCAGTTAAATACTGTGAAAATTTCAAGAAGATCGGTCCAAGGGTTTGGCCTCCTATAAGGAACAAACAAACACACAAACAAACAAACAAATAAACAAACACACATTCGGTTTTATATATTAAGATAGAATTCTATTGGTTATGAAATCCGTGGAATCAACTAATCATTATTAAGAGCAATCAAATTTTCTTCAAAATACCGAAGGAATTCGAAGGAACAGGTCGGTAGCAAACATTTCTACTATATAAGAAAATTAAATCTATAATAGTGTTTTTTTTAATAGATCTCCAATTGATAAGGAGTATTTTGTACGAAAGGCTGGATAGGAATTGTAACCACATCATCTACAAAACGTTGTTCGAGAACTGCCTCAAACAAGTCCTTTATGTAAAAGGAACCAGAAGGAGGATGTCGTGTAAATTGTTGTATCTTAAACTTTAGCACTAATAATAACACTGTGATAGTTTTTGACCCGAAAAAAAATGAACTTCGATGAATCCTTTTCGAACTATTAGGGGGGAGACCCCTGAGTACGAAAGTACATTTGGAAGTGTCAGATTGGCTCCAGTTTTTGAGAAATCGGTATATATCCTTGAAAAATGGATATATACTGATTTCTCAAAAACTGGAGCCAATCTGACACTTCCAAATGTACCTTCGCACTCAGGGGACTCCCCCCTAATAGTTCGAAGAGGATTCATCGAAGTTCTTTTTTCGACTATCACAGTGTTATTTATGAAAGTTGTCTGTAAAGTGTTATAAAATTTTAAGGAATACACACAAGTTTTTCTTTTTGGTTTTATGATCCAATCCAAATCCATCCTTTAAAAATTTAATTTATTTAAATAATTTAGTTGTTTGTACTGAATGCAAATTTCAAATAAAGAAAAATATACTATTAAAAATTCACAAGATTTTATTATTTAATTCTTAGTTATTTTAGTAAATTTTCTTAGTGAATTTGTTTTTTTCCACATCCCATATCGATCGCATTCATTTATTTTATTCATGCTGCACACACACATAGAAAATTTTTTTTCTCCAGAAAAATCGTTCTAAATTGACTGATTTTTTTTGTTAAACACTAGGCGCCCAGAATGTTTAAAAACGAAGTAGGTGAATTTTTTTTCATTACAGTTTGAAATTCAATACAAGCAAATGCGTCTTTAGAGTCACTGCTTAATTATAGTTTTGAATGCATTTGCTCACTTTTCTTGTTGCATACTTTTGGGCTTTTTCAGCAGTGAGTTGAAAACTGTTCCAAAATCACAGTTGAGAAACATTTGTTGTAATTTCCTGATGCATATTTTTAGGCTTTTTCAGCAATGAATTCAAAACTGCACCAAAAAAATTCGCCTACTACGTTTTTCGACATTCTGGGTGCCTGGTATTTGACAAATAAAATTTAACTAAACTGACGCAAATTGACAGAAGAAAAAAATTAAGCGAAGAAATGAATGAATGGTAGAGGGTAGTAGTATTTGGTTATACGGTAGATATTAATTTTTGTTGATAGCACTTTTTACATGATTCAATATAAAATAAGACTGTTTGTTGTAGCTGTTGTTGAAGGTGATTTTAAATTTAGGCTTACTTACCTGCAAACTCATGTATAAATTAAACACAAAACACCACCAACCAGTTTCTTTTATAAAATTTGATTCTTTTATTTTTTAACATACATATATTAATAAAAAAAAAGATCGTTAGAATATAGAACAGACACATACATACATATATATAGTACATAATTTATTTATTGTACAACAAGCAGTATAAAATTGAAATTAACAAAATTGTAAATATAATAATTATGAATGCACTAGTATAGTAGTAATGGATGATGGATATTTACACCGTTGTAGAGGTCAGACAAATGAACCAACATCTATCTGCAACGATGGCTTTCCCCGCCCTCCTCTTTATAGTTCTTCGGTTGTGATCTCACTCTCTTGTAGTAGAATTAATACTGTTCTACTATGATCGCTAGAAAATAAATATTAAAATCAATACATTAGGGGTAAATATATATTAGGGATATAACTTTTTAAAATTTTTTTACAATATCAAAACTGGCATAGCACAGTCCGATAGAGCATAAAAAACTATAAGGGAACGTATATTTATTTTTTTCGCTGCGGTCAAAAAAGTTCACACACAAACCGCGATGAAGTTTTGAAAATTTTTTATTTTTCCTTTTGGTTAAGAAAAATTAATAATATGTTTATTTAAAACAAAAAATAGCTCAAGTATGAAATTTCATTAATATTTAGATACGGCAAGAGATTTTTCCGCAAACCAAAACGTATCTTTAACCTCTTTTAACGAAAAAAAAATTTAAAATGAATAAAAAACTCCGTATAAAATAATGAATATTCAATATTGCATTTAATTTAGAAAAAACAATTGGTGCGTGAACTTTTTTGAGAAAAATTACAAAAGATTGTGATTTTCGTGGTTACTAGGACATGGTTGACCTCATAGTACTATGCCAAAAAATTGGTTATACCCTAATGTACATATGTATTTATAAGGCAAAATGAAAAGCAAACCTCCCTTTTACAAAATATGACATTTATTCGAGCAAGAATACTCAGGAATTTATATTTTTAAAAATTAGGAATATTGCCATTTTTGACAATTTTCATTAGACTATAATAGCCTTTGCTCAATTTAACACCAAAAAACATTTTTTGATTTTTCTATTCTTTTGTAATGGGAGTCGATGTTATAACAGAAAACATTAGTTCAGACCAAATATTAGAAGTCTACGACTTTTTTCAGCTAAAAATCGATGAAATATGAATTTTTGCCATATCTGGCATTTTTCATAAGACTATAATTTTTATTTTTCAGGCTCATCAGTATATCAATATCAAGTACATGCATCCTGGCAACAACATAAAAAATAAATAAAACAACAGGCTTTTTTTGTGTAAAATAAATTTACAATTGTCAAAAATAGCTCAGTAGCAGAGCTGTAAAGGAATGATTCTTTTTTGAAAGAATCTACGAATAATAAACTCTTTTGAAATTCTTTTGTAACATTCAAGAGTTTTTTTAATAATGATCCTAATTCTAGTGAAAACAGTGAATTAAAAAATTGCTTTTCTTTAAATCACTAATAAATTCACTCAAAATTTAATTCAATTATCCTTTTTAGTGATGTGAATGCATGCGAGAATTTTTAATTCATGACGAATGCATTTGTGTTTTAATTAAATTCACATTTTGTGTAAAATTAATCAAAATAAACTTTTTGTGTACCATTTTGAATTATAAAACAAATTTTAATGATTATTTTACAGCTCTGCCCAGCAGAACTTAAAGAAAATTGTTTAGAAAGAAAATCGAAAAAATGTAGACAATATTCAATGAAAATATGTATAAAAAAACAAGATAAGCTGTGCTCTTGCATGTACTTGTGTAAATATACTTTGGTCAGGCTTAAGTTTGTTTTCTATAAATATAATTTTTTTTTTTATAAATTAAATATTTGTTTTTATTACAAAGAAAAATCTGTAACCTCGTAATAGTAGAACAGACAAAGAAAAAAAAAAAAAATACTACGCGGAGGGTTGAACTGACACCATGATGTTTTGAGACTATCATAGTCTCATCATCAGAGTTGTATACCGCTTAGACCTGACTGCCACCACGGCAGCTGCCCTTTGTATAATGTGATCCAGATTAAAATATAGAAATATTTTTAATTAAAAAAAATAGTGCGAATTGGTAATTTTGGCAGTTTTTGGTTTGCTTTTTATTAATTTTTTTTTTTACGTTGACTAGTAGTGTAATTTCGGGGGTTGCCCCCGGAAAGCTGATACTTTTAGTACTATTGGTACTTTTTTTTTAATTTGTTTCACAACTTTGTTTATTTTTGTTTAGAGCATAATGTTTTGGTTGCACCTGTATTACTTCTCTGTAAAGCTATTTTCGGACTCGCTTTATATTATTTTTATTGTGGAATTAGTCATAATTTTAGGTTAATATTATTTTTATTTTGTTTGTAAAAGTCTTTTGTTAGCGTTTGTTTTTATGCGCATTTTGTATTTTTGTTATCGATTACTTTCGTTTCTCTTGCCACATTGGTTTCATTTAACTTTATTTGACTTGTACTACTTAAGTATGCACATATGGAAAATTATAATAATGTTGCTTACTAGTGGTGCTGGTGCCATCGTACGTGGTACCACCGCCACTGTGTAATTTCCAAAAAGGATTTTTTTTTCCAATAGTTCTCGCATTCCTGCTGCTGCTCGTTTTATACTGCATTTGTTAGGTTGCTTTTGTTGGTTTGTATGGTTGGTTTCGATTGAAACTCACACATATTTGTACGAACAGAAACAATTTCTATCGTTTGAAGAATTTAACTCAATTATGCCTAAATAAAGTAAATTGCAAGCAGACCAATGTATATGGTTGTAGATTTTTTGTAACTATTCGATTTTATTCGATTTTTTGTTTGAACTTTTCAAGCTTAGTTACAATACAAGCGATTTCGCTGCTATTAAAATTTATTTTGAATATCTGACAAGAAAAAACTTTACAAAAAGAATTCAACTTTTTTTTTAAAAGTAAAAATTTTGAAACTCCTTTAAGATCAATTGTAAAAAAAAAATCTTTTATAAGAGCTGCTCAGTATTATTGTTTTTTAAATTATATCTCTTGATAATCTCTTGATTGAAATGTTTTTTTTTAATAATTAAAAAAAAAAAGTTTTATTAAATACAAACTTAAAATGCGCTAAATTTTACTTTAGTTTATTTTTTTTTTTTTTTTGTTTTAGGATTTAGTAGATAAGACCAACTCCTGGAAGTATGCTTGGCATTTGGAAATTTACTTTTATGACATTTTAATTGCTCAACAATAAATTTGTTAACCTTTTCTAATGCATTTAACTTTTTTATCCTGTTTTATTTTTTTTTAATTTTACTTCTATTTCTATTTCTTTCAATGTTTGAAAACAATTGTCAGACATTTGACAGCCTGTAAATGCTTGTAGTTTAACCTAAGCAGATTATAAAGCTTAACACTGACAAAAGGAGCAGCAGCAGCAGTTGAAATAAAAAAAAAACTTAATAAAAATGTTATATAAATGAAAAACAATTTGAGTTCCCTAGAAATAAGGCTCCTTGCAACATTTATCTACAACGTAAATGTCCATTTTGACATTTGTAGTCAGTTTTATATATATATGTGTGTGTGTGGGTTTTCTTCTATTACATCGTTTATTTTTCTTTGTTGCTGTTGTTGTCGTTGTTCGTCCTGTTCTCAAGTTAAGAAAATTACAGTAATTTTCTCCTGCAACTATTTTTGTAGGTTGTGTTGTGAATGGCATAAATATTAGCAGTTTGTATGTGTGTGTGTCTTTGTATGGGGGTTGTTAGATTTTTCTACGTTTCAACTTTATGGCGCATTGCAGTTTTTAGTTTGGCAATTGTTTGACTTGACGTTTTTTCTTCTTATTATTTGAATTTTTTTTTTGCTTTATTTATGCTTGTGATTGTCATTTTATTTTTTTATAGTTTTCATTTCTTTTTTTTTCGGTTTGTTGTTTGTTAGATGGGGATTATAGAAAGATTTTAGAAAAATTATGCCAAAATGTCAGTTAAGAACTAAAGTGAAAAATTAAAAACAATAGAAATGCCAAAATAATTGCAGTTGTTTGTGATTGAAGATAATTACTTTGATATCCATACAAGTAAGTAGATGACTGCTTACGTAGCAATCATATGCTTTTTTTTTTATATACATATTTCTTATTTATATCTTTTAATGTTTGACGGAAGGTGTTTTTTCTTTAAATTCTGAGTTTAAGTTTTAATGCTTCTTAATACTTTTGCATTTTTGATTGCTTTCAAAATTGACTGTAATTCAATGAAAATAATAAGAAGAAAATATAATGCATTTTTTCTGGTTCATGTGAAGTTATGTTGTGGCCACAAAACATAACAGCTTAACTCGACTTCGGGAAAATTTTATTTGGTTGCCAGGATAATAAATAAATAGCGACGTTTTAATAACTGGATATACCTGATGTATACAATTTCTTAAAAAAATATTCGATACAGTCATGGAAGAGATCTAACAGAATTCCTTTAAAAACTTTATTGATATGAAAACTATTTTATGTCCAAAATTATATACCAAGAATTTTCAGTTTTTATTTTCTTGTGTTTGTTGCTGAATATTGCGTTACACAAATACATGCATGCATGTGTAGTAAATTGCCTTGTTATTGTAATTCGTTTAAAATATAATTAGCATTTTATTTCTTTATGTTTTATCCATACCGCCAGTAAATTGTCAAAATTATTTTTGTTGTACAAGAAAATATACTCACGCTTTTATGCATGTCAATTCCCCTTAACTGGTCCCTGTTGTTTATTTATTAATTTTTATTTATTTATTTTTTTTTTTGTACAAGCCTAAAAATATACCATGGTATAGTTAAAAACATTTTCTGCGGAAATTCCACTGCATACACAACGGAAACTTCAGTTTTAATTAGTTGCACAAATAATATTTCGTTTTATTTTCCGCGTTTTATTTTGTGTTTTTGTTAGTTGTTTAACATGTTTTGTAAACATAAAGAAAAAAAAAAAAAAAAAAATAAAGCAGCAGTGGCTGTGGCACTTAACAATATAAAATAAATATGTATGGTGCAACATATTGCTACGCCATGGTTATATAGCCACTCAGCCAGCTAACAAGCCAAGCAACCACCCCTCCGCGATTGAGGCAGTCCATCCATATCTAGGCAACCAAGTTTAAGCCTAAAAGGTGAATAAACATGTAAATTTGTTTGCGTGCTGATGTGCGTGCAAGGTGGCACTGTGGTACACCTTTAAGAAAAAGTGTATCAAAAAGACGTGTTTGAAATATCGTGACTAATGAAGCGGGGAAGTATACAAAACAATTGCACACTTTAATTTCTAAATCTAATTAATATATAATTTAGTTACATGGAGAAGTTTTACAAAGTCGATAATAAAATCCCACTGTTAAATATCATAAGTATTTGTATACAACTACCATTAACTTTCGCACATGCATACTTACACACATTTTAAAATCTACAGCCATTCACACACACACACACACAGTTTCTTCCATAAACAAAATACAATTCGTGTTCAGATTTGTTTTCAAATGTTGTTATAAATTTTTTTTGTTGTTGGACATTGTTTTATTGAAAGTTTAGTCCTGTTTAAAGGATATTTAACACATTTACATACACATACGCCCAGCTGCCGTTAAGAAGCTTAAACACAGGTCAAATTTAAGTTCATGAAATTTTCTTGTTGTTGTTGCTGTTGTTGCCGTAGTACATGTTTTATATTTTGTTTTTCAATTTATTTGCTTTTACTCGTTCGTTTAACTTTGTTTTTATTGGAAATCTTTTGAAAAGATTGAGTTATAAAATTTGGTTTTACTAATTATTGGAATATTGCCAAGCAGCTAAAAACAAAAAAAAAAAAAACAAGCAAAAACAAAAATGAGAACTAAACTAAAAGAAAAACAAAAACAAAAAACGAATACACAAATCAACACCATGTCAAAAGTTCAAAAAACGTTTAATGAATACTTAATCAGAAATAAATCTTTTTAAATTAACGTTCAGTTTGTTTGCAGATGATTTTGAATTGTAAAAGAAAACAATTGCATGATTTTAGGCGCTATAGATGTATAAATATAATGAAAACTTACTACCCTTGCATCAAGTCAGATTTCAAGAAAAATTTAATCTTTAATCAATAGCGTAAAGAAGACCACATACCCTTTAAAAGCTATGAATCCTTTATAATTTGTACAAACACCCAAAAGCAAGTACACACACCATACAGTGGGTTAGTTTTTAATACAACTTGAACAAATCTGAGCCGTATCAGTTTGGAACAAGATTTTCTTTATTTTATGGGAAGTCTAAAGCAATATTTTCTAAGAGCTGAAATTTATTTTAAAAGTTTTATTTAAAGAATAAGCTATGGGAATATTACACAGGCTGGAATAGTAAATGTAACATTTTAATTAAATGCCGTTCACAAATTTTCCTCAAATACGACTTCATGATCCTTAAGTTATTAATTGTTTTAGTATTTGCACAAATTGAAGGTCTATCAAGTTTGAGCTTCAATAACTGAAATAAATTTTTAAAAGTATTCAAGCAGCATGGTCCTAAGCTAAATTCTCAAGACTAGTGTTTATAATTCGACTTTAGTAATAATAGATTGTTGTAGATACAAACGTTACTAATATGAAATGAGTCTTATAACCGGCTTGTATCCAAATCAAGCTTTTAATGGTCAGTAAATGGTCAAATATATATCTCTCTTGCATACTTTTAGGAGAGACTTTCAAATGGGTCTTGGGTCTTAACACTGGCATGTGTCTAAAAAATACCAATGCAAGGCATTTAAAGCTGTTTAAGAGCAACAATTACATTGATGTATACTTTTAGGATGAATTTAAAACATTTTATTTATTTATTTATCCGATTATTGGTTCGTGTCTTAAACGACCCATAGACGTTATGTCACTGGACATTATGACAAGCCATAGATATATTTATTTAAAATAAATTTCTATGCATACTTTTAGGATAAAAAAAAAATATATTTTTATTTTACTTCATATACCCAAAAGAGTACGATCAAGGTTTAAAACGAATCAAATGAAAATATTTTAAGATTTTTGTTTAGTAAAATATTTATCCTTGGATGGAAAATAAATACTTTCTTAATTTTTTTACTAAAAAAACAAATAACATCAATATAATGCTTTTAGAAGAAACATCAATTATTTCTTTTGCAGCATATTTAGTTTATTTTTTGTTGGTCGGGACCTTCATTTGAGGAATGTCTATAACTTATGCAATGTGTTTAGCCGGAACTAGTGAGAAAGGGATAGAGGGGAAGAGAAGTTAGATAGTGAAGATAAAGAATAAATCATTATTCTGCTATTACGAATTTTGTTAATATAAGAGCAGTGTTGTAAAACGTGTTTTTTTTTAGTGTCACAAATTTGAGTGGGAATCACTGCTTTATTTGTGCACCCATTTAGCAGCTGAGTTGGTTTTTGTTTAGTTTACTTTGAAATTTCATTATGAATCGACTTACACCAAATCAACGCATGCAACTTGTTGAAATTTTTTATCAAAATAATTGTTCTATTCTTCAAACTCATCGATATTGATTTTGAATTTCCATTGCAAATTTTATTTTCCGATGATGCCCGTTTGGAGTGAGGAGAATCCACATGCTTTTGTCGAAACAGCATTACATCCACGGAAAATTTCTGTTTGATGCGCTTTATTAGCTGGCGGAGTCATTAGCCCATATGTCTTCAAAACCGATGATGTTCAAAATGTTACTGTCAATGGTGAACGGTATAGGAACATGATTCGAAATTCTTTCGTACCTTAATTACGTAGCATTAATCTTGCTGATATTTGGTTCCAACAGGGACGGTGCCACATGCCATATAGCGGGCGCTACAATTGATTTACTCAAAGAAACTTTTGATGAAAAAATAATTTATTTTTGTTTATATTATTACGAATAAACGAAATTATTATTCGAACTTATATTGATGTACCTATGAGAACTAATATTATTTAGGCTCAAGTTCAGTTTTATTGAATTAATGAAAATTCAAAATTACTAAGATTTTTTTATGTTGAAAATATTATTACATCCAATTAGATTTTTGCAGAACGTATCAGTAACGATTTCAAGACCGCTACACCTCTCATCAGCGTTCAATTGTCCATCTTTACAATTTTCGTAAAGTGGATAATAATTGAGTAGAATATCAACTATTTAACCAGTTTTCAACAGAAATAGAATACGCGAATTAATTTTTAATTCATTTTTTATTCTACATATTGAAACAGTTATGGTTAGTAAGAAATTCCCTCATCACTGTTTGGAAATTACTAACAATCAACACAAACTCATAGTCCGTTATCATCAAAGTATTCTACTTTGTAATTTAATGTAATTTAATAATATTACTTCTCATAGGTACATGAAAAAATAATTTCACGTAATGGAACAATTAATTGGCCGCCAAGATCGTGTGATTTAATCCCATTAGATTATTTTTTATGGGGCTATGTTAAGTCACTTGTCTACCACAGAATACACAGAAGTGACTCGAGACGGAAGATTTTGCATACTAGTTTGTATACACTCATACAGTCTCAAGTTTTCGTTTTTTTCTTTGTGCTTTATTTCTATCCAAATTAAAATTATAAATCGCAAAACTAATTAAATATCCATATATTTCTCTAATTCACATTAAAAATATTATTAATTAATTAATTTAAGTTGGTTTTCACTGATCGTTTGTATTTTATCACTATAATATCTGCAAAATATTAGAATTTATCAAGTATGTATGTATGCATGTGTGTATGTAAGTTAAAAACCACCACCATTTGGCAAATTTCCAGCATATATGTACGTATGTATATAAATTTAATATACTGAGTATATAAGAACACATTAAATTGTTTTATCACTTTATTTTCGAATTATATGCCGTAAATACTTAATATTATTACATTTTATTAAATTTAAGCGTGCTTTCATGTAGCATTTTCCACTAAAAACTGAACTTTTTTTTGCTTTTCGTTTTGTTTATCTTCATAACAAACACACTGATGTTGTCTCTTTTTCACGGTGTCTCGTTATGACAAATAAAATATGATCCAAGTCCAATTTTTTTTGTTTTCTTCATATCTGGTTACCTGTGTTGTCTACGTCGATAAACCACAAACAATTGAATACGTGGAAATCAACATTTAAAGAGTTACGGTCGGAAATGCTGCGAAAAGTTATTGAAAATTGGTGTTCCAGATTGGCGATACAAATGTATTTTATAAAAATATTTAAAACATCTTTAGAAAATTGCATACACATATAAAAATTTGTTGTAAAAAAAAAATTCTATATAAAATTTTAATATTTTAGTTGCAATAAGTCGATGGTTTTAATAATTTTGTGAATTTTGTCGCATACTATTTAGACTTTTTTATACGTTGTGTAGCTGTAACGTCAATACATACCAACAGCTGGCACAGTTTAGTGTAGTGCTGCTGTTTACAAAAAAAAAAAAAAAAGGAAAAAAAAAATTAAACACAATTGTTGCCTGGTTTCTTTTCGATGCTTATTATTTATTAATATTTATTAAAAAGTTTGAATTTTTCTATGTAAGATTCTAGAGTAAAAAGTCACATAAAAAATTAAAGCCGTTATTATGAATATGGTGGCATGCAGCATATGAAATTGCATTGTATCGACAACAAAGCAAAAAAAAAAAAATATATGTTTACGAATAAGTATGAAAATATAAAAATGATGTGAGCTGGTTATGTTTTTAAAGAAATCAAAATGAAACATAATATTTGTGTTGTGGCTGCTGTTCATGTTGTTGTTAAAGTATGTCAAGATAGCAACAATAGCAGCAGCAGCGACACACAAACCCTAACAAGGACTTCATGTCCAATTCATTTTGAATAACAACTCCAACATTTTGACTGTTGCTGATGTTTTCTTTCTGTTGTTATGGTTGTTATATTTTTTCATTTGGTTTTTTTTTTTTTTTTTATTTTCCTTTTTTGTTTTTGTACACTTTTGTTGGAAAAGTTAAGTATAAATTGGCATGATTACACAACATTATACGAAGCATGTTGTATGCATGATTTTAATTTAAGCATTATATACTTTTCTATTTCACGTTGGTTTCTTTGCTATTTTGTGTAGAGTCCAAATAGTTGTACATACTTTTCAAAAGAGATGAATAAATTATGAAAAGTTACGGTTGAAAAATAGTTGCGGCATACATTTTGGCGTTTATCATGCCATAACATGTCAAAAGGTGTTTAATTATTAATTTTTTTTTTCTCGATAAGAGAGGGAAAACAGTTTTTGTAAGCTTTATGGAAACACCAACTATTTAAGATATGAGAGTTAATACATTTAGTAATAAACATAATAAATTTAAATTAAATTTATTATGATTTTGTTGAAGGTTTGTTGATATAAATTTTATTACTGAATTATAATTTTATGTAAAATAATCTCTAGTAGAAAAATGTAAAATTGGAGAAAATTTTTACAATTTTAAAAATTTTTAAGGGGTAATTTGACAGGAGCGGCAGCAAATTTTATTAAACAAAAGAGCAATTATAACCGTAAAGGTCTGTATTACATCAAACCTCTGTCTACTAAAAGTATTGTATTCGTGTTTCAAACATATATTCCATCAGATTTTCATTTTAAATTTCAATTAATCAGCGTAATAAGTACTGAACCACGTGGTAAGCTGGGCAAGTTTACAAACATATTCAATAATTAAATATATTAAAAATCTTTTTGATAATTTCTTTATTATCTGAACATACAGATTTTACTATACTCCTAAACACGTTCTACATTAAGTTTCATGTTTTCAAATAATTTGTTTATGATTTATACGAATACGTGCTACAAAATTGTTGCATACTATGTGGAAACTCGCAGTTAAATATATATGTATATATACTTGTTTTGTTTTTGCACAGCAAAAATAACAACAACAATGAAAAGAACAACAACAAAAATACGTTTGTTAGTTCATGCGATAGTATGCTGGCGTATTTCAATGCAATTATTTTATAATTTAACCACATGTCTCCTGTTCTGCTTAAAGCGAAAAAAAAAACCTTAAACGAGAATAAAAACAACAAACAAAAACAAAAAAGTTTAAGGTTAAACAATTTTAAAACAATTCCAATTAATAACTAAACTCTAACGAAACAACTTCTTTTATCTCTATATACTCGTATTATGTTTACAGTTTATTTTTTTCTATTGGAGCTAATTTTTTTTTTTTTTTTTTTCAAGTACGCTACACGTGGCAAAATGATTTTTTTTAGTATATTTAGCGATAACTAAAAAAATAATTAGTTTTCAAAAAGCAAAGATTGCTATTTTACGTGTCCAAAGTTCGTTATCAATGATATTAATTTTAAAATTTTGATAGTAAAAAAAACACATGTACTAAATTTAAGTAAAAAATTTCCTTCAAAATAGTTTAAAAAAAATTAAATGAAAGTCAGGAACTTTGAAAATGGTTCGCAGTCTTTCTCTAAAATATTTTTTTTTTTTTTTTAGGAAATGTTTGATTAATTAATTTTGCGAGCCAAATTATGTAGAATTAAGATTTTGTTTCCAAGTCTACTCATACGTCATCATCAGCTGAGCCATACTGAACTGTCAAAAATTTGCTTATGTTGAGAAGTTAGTTTAGTTTTCCTTAGATATTTCTATAAGAACATGTAATAGTTGCTTTAACAGTTGTAGGAAAATTTAGCGAAGTTTAAGGATATTTTGTCATACGATTAAAATAATTTTATTTTAGCTTTAGAAAAGTTTTTTGGAATGTGGGGTCACTCCTTACTTTGTGGACCTTAAACACAAGTTCAAAACAAACTAATTTCAGGAAATTACTTTGTTAATGTAAGAAATTACGAAATTTTAGTTCTAATGTGTGCTGACTATTTAAAGATTACAAAGCTAAGTAGTGTGGTGGTAAGAGTGCCTAATTGCAAACTTAAGTAACCCCTATTCGAATCCCAATACAAGAAAATCAACTTCGACTATTATTAATGGGCATTCAAACGTCCTTCTCACAGACACAACATTAACTCAATAGGAACCAGATCCCTCCTGACATTAAAGACGTCAACGGCATAAATTGAGGCAGCCGCATAGCAGCCGCCATTTAAATATGGTTAATACGCCAATGATATGTACAGCATGGTTACAAACCAATCACATAGTAGGGAACTGCATCGCAACACAATAACATGAAGAGGCTAGTGAGTCAGTGAGTCAGTGAATATGTACTAAAATATGGACTTTTCACACCTTAATATCTCGGGAAGCTTTTATGGTAGAACTTTTAAATTTAACCTGTAAGGTCATATCTGTTTCAAGTTCCATTATATTATGATCAAGAGTAGCAAAGTTATGAGGGGGGTAAAAACAGCTCGAATGGTTTCGTGTAAATATACTACCGTGCGCCCAGATTTATACAAGTACATGCAAGAGCAGAGCTTATCGTTTTTTTTATTCATATTTTCATATGTCAAAATTTTCTCATATATCTTTCTACACAATTTTCTGCTGAGCAGAGCTGTAAAATAATGTAAAAAATGTGGTTTTTAATTCAAAATTATTTACAAAAAGTTTTATAGATTAATTTTACACAAAATGCGAATTTTATTAAAACACGAATGCACACCTCATGAATTAAAAATTCTCGCATGCATTCGCATCACTAAAAAGGATAATTGAATTAAATTTTGAGTGAATTTATTAGTGATTTAAAGAAAAGCAATTTTTTAATTCACTGTTGTCACTAGAATAAGGATCACTATTAAAAAAATCTAGAATGTTTTAAAAAAATTTCAAAAGACTTTATCATTAGTAGATTCTTTTAAAAAGGAATCATTCCTTTACAGCTCTGCTACTGAAGTATTTTTGACAATTGTAAATTTATTTTACACAAACAAATAGGCTGTTGTTTTTTTTTTATTTTTTATGTTGTTGCCAGGATGCATGTACTTGATATTGATATACTTTGGCATGGAGTAGTAGTGAAGTCGTTACAGTGTAAATCTACGAAACTGAAGTTCCTTGGTTCGAATCCCAAAATACGTAAGTTTAATAAAAATGTTTTCATTACTTCTCATTTCAGATAATGCAACTACATGTTGTAAATAAGCCTTCCGGACGTTCTAATGCGCTCTGATGATGGCTGGTACAGAAGAAGGTAAAACAAGAAAATGAAAAATCCGCAGCAAGATGGCACATGTGGCGCAAATGACGAAATTCTTACTAGTTTTGGGATAAAAACTGAAATTGTTTTTAATAAATATTTTTGTAGTTTTTAGTAAAAATTTCCTGTTATAGATGAAATTTGTATTTCCTAACATCAGGAAAATTGGTGACATACGACAACCAGTTTGAACTCAACTTAAGTAAAATTTTCAAAATTCTACTTCATATCTTTGTGAGTGTATTGTATTGACTTTAAGATAATTTTGTTCTCCATTTTTCAGTATTTACTTTGCCCAAATCTATTAAGCGGCTCTCGAGTTATGGTAAAACGTACTGGCGAGATAACGTCGCATTACTCGGATTTGAATGAAGTTCATTAAAATTTTTATGTTCAACATGTTGTTTGTTAACAACCGATTTTTTTTTTTACAGTCTAAGCTTCTGCATTAATCAAAATTAAACAGTCTTTAAAAAAAATTTAATCTCTAATGGGTAAGCTAGTGATCTTATTGTCTTCTTGGAATTTTAATTTTGTAATCAAGTAACGAACAGTCTTTTTTTTATTTTTCTTCTTAAATCCAGATGCCTAAGGAGCATGCTGTTTTAAATACCTAAGTTTTTTTTTTTTTTTTTTTTTTTTGTTGCTTTGAAGAGTACGTCTCCCAGAATTCGTCTTAGCTTTTAAAGAACTTTAATATTTGCATGTTTCATTTATTTTTAGTTTGTTTGCCTCACATCCTTTAACATGTTACAAATGCAATATATGAACATACTTATTTTAGGTTTACATACGTATTGTAACAATTTATCAGCAAATAATTTTTCAGCAATTTTGTTGTAACATGTTAGCAAGGAAAACATGTTTTACTTATAAATTTTGGTTTTTTTTTTATTTATTTAGCGAAGCTATAGTGGGACTACTGTAAATGATAAATTATTTCAGTGGCTCTATAAAATAAGAGATAAATGAGGTTTTACGTATATATATATATTTTTGTTTGCCTATTAATTCACTACGAGAGTTGAAACTGAATGAATTCAATGTATAAAAACTCCGTTGCTGTAAATAATCTATTCGATTTTGAAGCTTATCTATAGTCACCTTAATCCTTCGAAATTATACCTGGAATTTTCTGCCACAATTCCCACTGTAATTAAATGCCAAGAAATCGTTACATAGCGAGACATGTTCTACGTACTCATTCGTATACTCATAAGGGCGCTGGGTATGTTAATGCATAATGTTCCTTTCATTTTCACATTTTTTTTTTTTTATTTTTATTTTGCACATAAAACACGTTTATGTAAAACTAACAACTAGTGTAGCAACAACAACAACAACAAACACAGCAGAGCAACAATGACGACAATAACAATATTAAAACCAACAAGAATTGTGATTTAATCCGCTTACAGCCATGAAAGATAAGCTTAAAACTACAACATGATGGCTGGCTGTATGGTTGGCAGTATGGTTGGCTGGTTGGTTGGTTGATTTGGTTGAAATCGTTTGTTGACTGTTTAGTTTAAAGTGAAAAAAATATTTTACAACGAAAAAAAAACCGTATTAGTTAAAAACTCAATGTGTATTGTTAAGCGCCTAAAAGCATGCAGAGTATTAGAGTAAATGTTTTGTAGATTTTACCGTTAGTGTTTCGTTTGTGTGATTGTTTTCATGTTTTTTTTTACGTTAATATCACAAATGCGTGTTGGATAATAAATTGATTTTCAACACCACACCCCACCCATCATGATTTTATACTTTTTCACAAAATTATTTTTTAAAATTGGATTTGTTAAATAAACTGTAACTAAAAATGTACTTAAATATTTGATTAGAAATATTGTGAGTATGTATTCAGTTTTCAACATAATTATTTTGGGAAAATTGCTGCGATAAAATTTTAATATTCTCACAATTTGATCCTTTTAATTATGACAAAATAATGGGGAAAAAAGCGAAATGAATTTATTAATATTTAAGTGAGTAGTCAGATCGCTTATTTAATTTGTAGCAGATCATAAATGGAAATACTAAAAGGGTTTCCATTAAGGCCCAAATTCACAGTCATTAGTTAGCTAATAGCAATAGTTTAACTAATAATATTTGATTCACAGCTTCTAGTTTAACATTATTTAAACCATCAAACGTCATTGGTTAACTAACAGTTAGACAACAGCTGATTCGTTGGAATTTATTATTAGTATTTTTGTTTTGTGAAAAATTTTAGATATGGCATGTGAAATTGAAAACACGGAGTCCGATATTGAAAGTGACACTGATACTGATAATACGCGGAATATTGTTGTTGAGCGTCGCCAACGTAATGTAAAAAGATTTTATGGATATATTCCGTCTTAGCAAGTCTTAGCAGGTGGCGTGGCAAGTTCTTGAATGCATACGCCATTTTTTAAGAAATAATATATCAAATGTAAACAAAAGCCATATGCTATAACAGAATTGCCAGTACTGAAAGTTAATAGTTTGATAGGGTTACCATTTTTTGTTCATATTAAGAGTGTTGGTTAAATAATACACTGTGAATATGAAGTATTAGTTAAACAATAGTTATCATTTTAGTTTACTAATAGCTAACTAATTACTGTAAATTTGGCCCTAAGAGTAATATGATTTCTTAAAAAAAAAACACACTTATTGTTAAGGAAATTCAAAAGTTTTTAATTTAATGTAAAGTACAATCGATACAATTAAGTTCTATATAAAACGTCATTCAAATGGCCTCCTCGACTTCTTCTGCAGAAAAAAATTCGATGAACTTAACTTTCGAGCACTTTTTCCACTAAATCAAGTCTTATGTCACGTTCAATATTGACATGTAAAGCTTGAAGAGAGTCTGATTTATTGCGAAAGACCAATGACTTCAACTAACCCCACTAGAAATAGTCTAATGGTGTTAAATCACAACTTCTTGGAGACCATTCAATATCACAATTTCTTGAAATAATCGAATCTCCAAACTTTTCTCGCACGTAACCCCGTCTTATTGGAACCAATTGTTGTCAATATTAATTTCTTCCAATTTCGGTCATAAAAAGTTGGTTATCATCGATTTATACCGCTCTCCATTGACAGTAACGAGATTACCAACTTCATTTCGAAAGAAGTTAGGTGAGGTTAAGTTAGTTTAGGAAGGGTAGTGTGAAATACACA
Source organism: Lypha dubia (assembly GCA_947311025.1). NCBI lineage: Eukaryota > Metazoa > Arthropoda > Insecta > Diptera > Tachinidae > Lypha > Lypha dubia. The sequence goes on along the minus strand of OX371264.1, from coordinate 72,876,066 downwards.
TCCACTCGGAGATCCAATTGGATCCATTGTGATTCCCTTCATTTATAAATTATTGACTAGTTAGTCTCCTTACTGTCCAAGGAGAAACAAAAAGCCATTATCATCCATCATTCAGCCATTTAATTCCCATGATAAAGCCCCTGATATCCTCAAGTTTGCACTTCGCGATATCACTAATGCCCTCATGGAAACGTCTGCTCAGCCATCTTTGCCTATGGCGTTGCAGCCTTGGGCATTGACAGATGATATGCTCTATAGTTACTGGCTCCTCTTCATCCCCACACATCCTACAGAAATCCGGAGTGCCATTTTCCCATATGCTGGTCCTCGCTCTAACCGAGCAATGGCCAGTCAAGGCGCCTACTAAGACTCTCAAAACATTTCTATTTATACCCAGCAGTAGATCAGATTTACCTGAGTCTAGTTCTGTCCATATGGACCTCGAGACTCTACAATCTTCTCTATTCCTTCAGGAATGGTTAGTTCTGCTAAGTACCTAATTACTGAGTTCCCTATATTAGTAACCGATTGGAGGTTTAACCGACCTGTCACTAACTGCCACATCTAATGCTGACCCTATTCTTGCTAGCTCATCAGCAATTTCGTTTCCCTCAATATTGCAATGTCCTGGTACCCAACATAACCTAACACTAAATTTGTCCATAAGAAAATTGAGAGATAGCCTACACTTGCTGACCAGCTTCGATTTGACACTATGCCGCTTCAAAACTTTCAGCGCCGCCTGACTGTCAACGTAGAATGTTACCTCAATGCCTTCAGTTACATATTCTGTCACTAATTCCGTGGCCCTGAGGATCGCTAGGATCTCAGCCTGAAAGACACTACATTCGTTCGGTAGCCTAAAAGACCTACGAATGTCCGTTCCTAAAAAATAGACGCCAGCACCCGTGCCTATTTCCATTTTCCATCCACCTGGAAAGACCGCGCAGCCCTCGTATAGTATATCAAATTTGACCCAAAGATGACTAGTGAAGGCATTCTAATAAACTTAGTCTCAACAACCTTAGAGTCCATAAAACCAGGGGATATGGGCTCCCGTCTGCTAAAACTAATCTTTTTCAAGAGTGATGTATGACCTGTAAATCCTGGCCTTACAAAGCCCGCTTCCATAAGCCTGAGCAAACTCCTTGCCGCCGTTCTCAACACACATTCTTCAATGGGAAGCAGGTGAAGGATGACGTACAAGGTAGCCTGAGGGGTGCTCCTCTGGGCCCCAGTAATACCCAGCGAAGCACACCTCTGGACCTTAGCAAGCAGCTTCCTATGGCTTTCATTCCCCAACGCCTCCCACCATACGACACATCCATAAGATATCACCGGCCTGACAACGGATGTATAAATCCAATTTTCCACCTTCGGTTGCAGACCCCACTTCCTCCCAATGAAATTCCTGTTTGTATAGTAGGCATTGAGCCCTTTCTTGTGCCTTTCTTGAATGTTTCTTTTCCAAGAAAGTTTGCTATCTAGGAAAACACCCAAGTATTTCTCCTCCTTTGCTAGTTTTAACTCCACCCCGCCAATCCTAGGTAGCAGAAAACTATTTATTTTGTATCTCCTGGTGAAGAGAACTAGCTCCGTTTTGACCGGGTTGATCCCTAGGCCCTTACTACTAGCCCAGAAAGACAGTTCGTTAAGCGCTGCCTGCATGACCTCACTGATAGTGGAAAGAAATTTCCCTTTTACCAGTAATACCACGTTATCAGCGTAGGCGACTATCCTTCGACCGTTCCTCTAAAAACGCCTGAGAACTACGTTTACAGCTATCAGCCTCAGGCTAACATCCTCAGGCTTTTAACCCCTATACTCGAGTTGATAATCCTGCTGCTGAGCATTCGAAAGAAGTACGGAACGATGATTCCACCAGGCTAAAAAACCAACACCAAACTGCCATTTTGGGTGAATGTAATGGTTTTTCATGGTTAATTTTTGGATTTTCTTAGCACCAGAATTGACAGTTTTGGTTATTTACCGCACCACTCAGATAAAAGTGAGCCTCAGCGGAGAAGATGATTTTCTTAAAAAAATCAGCAACGTTGTTCTTGCGTATATATCTCCATGATGGAATTGTAATCACTAATGAATACAATGAAAAACAAATGACAGATAATTACATATTAGAAATGGCCGAAAGGTCACTTCAAAATCATATCATCCCAATTGGAAAGCCTATATTACATCAATGCATTTCATTGTGGGCAGATCATCGGTAGACTAAGGTGCAGTTTCCACAATACAGACAAATGACATGTGTAGAAATTTTGCACAGATATCTCTAAACAAATTTTCTACTCCAACCAATTTTTTTGTTTGTTTTTTAGCATATACATACTTACAAAAATCATTTGAGAACTATTGAAAAGAAGACTTAGTAGCTTGCCATAAATTCGTTTTGTTCTTCGTCCTAAAAGAAAGATTAAGGTCTACTGATGATTTGGTATGAAATAGTCGTGATTTGATAGCAAACGAAAATATTAATTTGTTTTTTTGCAAAACTTATAAAGGATTCAAATAATGTAATATAATAATGGTTTTTTTTCCATAACCATACGATTAGGATGGTAAATATGGTATTGTTGATGCAAACATGCAACAAAAATCTCTTTTTTTTTGCGTATATATTGTAATTTTTTTATTAAGCATAAACGTTACCTTTGGTTGTTTAAAATTTAAAGCACTGTATGGCATCTAATTATTGTTTTGCTAAACATAAAAATATTATATTTCGAACATATTTATTTTCACAAAGTATGATTGGAATTCAAAATAATTCCAATAATAACATAAAAAAATTAATTTACAGGAAATAATATTTGTCATGTTTGATTCTTAAATTGCATTACGTCCCAAAAAACGCCCATAAAAGTTCCACTTGATATCAAATTATTTGCATTGTCTTGCAGTCATTTGAATTTGATTAGACACTATATAGTCCGATAGATAGTATTCATATCAATGGTCTTGGAAATTTTATTTTAATGAAACGTAAACGAAAGGACGAAGGAAGAAAAATTATTCAAAGTTTTCCAACACATTGATTGCCTACAGGCACAAATTTCAAATGTTTAGTTCCGTATTCCTTTACTGTTTTGCCACAATACACATTGGTATTGTATTTATGTGCATGTGTATGAGTGTTTGTGCATGTGTGTATGTCTCCATATTTGTTCTTGTAATTTGAAATTTTGTTGCCGCTAGAAGGTTTATGAAGAGGAAAATTTTACAGTTGTTATTCTATGATTACACTTGGTTGAATTCATTCATTCATTCCTTCATTCGTTTATTCATTTTCATATTTGTGTGCAGAAGACAGTGAGTGTTTGCAGTCGTTCATTTGTTTGTTCGTTCATTTCATGTTTGCATGACATTCAAATAATATTCAGTGAAATTCACAATTTTCCATGCAGCACAATTCATTATATTCAAACGATATGGTCTAGTGGTTGATGATGATGAAAATAATGATGGTGGTGTGGTGTCAATCGAATAGCATGAGAGAAGGGCTCCTTTTGAAAGTGTTTTATTAAGTTTAAGCATTACAAGTTGGAATTAATTTGCTATTAAGTAAATTGACCTTAAAAGTTTTATAGCTTTTAATTATAATTTTTTTTTATATTTTTCCCTAATCACGTTGTTTTCCATTCCATAAGTAGGGATAACATTCTTCACGAAATCATAGTTATTTTTTAATCATTTGATCTTCTTTACGATTGTTCTATCACAAATTTGCATTTTCATATCAGTGTGGCAAATATTTTGACACATTTGATGGATAAGCTGGTGAATTTAAAGCGAACTTTTAATATTTTACTCTTAAGAAAATAAATAGCGAACACATAAAATAAAATGGACAGACGATTCCAGCAATTGGAAAGGTTTAAAATTAGGCACATATACATTTATATTGACCAAATAATAATTGCATGTATTCGTAATATAAAAAAAAAACAAAAATATTCAGTTTCGACATCAGCCTTTAAAAAAAAGAAAAAATAAAATCGTTAACATCAACTTTGGACTCTATCTTCAACTTTTTTAAACATGAGAATGTAAATATGTGTGTGATATCCAAACGTAAATATCAGTACCTTAATATAGAAAATTTTATATTTTATATTTAAATCACGGTTTTTGGCTTATATCGATAATTTAGAGGGTTAACTTTCAATATATGATAATTACGCCTTTTTAAAAAATATATTCAGTTAGGGCCTTTTTATATTAAGGTAACGATATACACACATACACATGTACAAAATGGAGTACCAAACAAATAACCTGCTGCGTACTTAATTCTCTTATTTATGTATGCAAATAAAAGTATATGTGCTCGTATGATTGAGAACACTTTAGATTTCGTTGCATATTTTTAGGCATAAAACAAATTCTTAACAATTATAAATATTGAATTTTAGTTTTTCAATCATAAAAACGAATGTTTAGCAATAGAGTCATTAAACGAGAAAATCGTAACGTTATTTAAAAAAATGCAGCCGTTAACAGAAAGCGAAAGATGCATGAGCATGAACATTTTCTTAATTTAGTTTTATATTTATTTTACAAATACTAGCGCACACATTAAAATCAATGCGCAGTGTCGACATAAACGCTCATGCACATATACACAAATAGACGAAGGACCTGTTATTTGTGTGTGAGTCTGTGAGTATGCAAATACGTTAAACAGTAGTGTTGGAAATTTTAGTAGTCTTAATAAAGCAATAACACAGAATACTTTTCAATTGTCTACTCGGAAAAGGGTCAAGAAGCCCATCGACGACGATGTGGTAAAATATTGAAAACAAATTAAATATTTTTAAATAAAAGAAGTCTCACTCTTCAGAAATAATTAATCAATTAGCATTAAAATGTTAAAGAATGTTAAAATTCATTAGTTTTTATTCATACTGTGGCGTATACGTTATGTATTTTGTAATGGCTGATATCAATTATGTTAAGTATTCGCCCCGGTGTATATACTGATCATACTAGATATAAATACTTTAATACAGTGGTGTGCACAAGAGCAAACACCAATACATTTAAAGAAAAACTAATTTTTATTCAATATTTTTTGTTGTAAAAACTAATACATACAAAGAATAAAGAAAAAAAAACATTTCATTTCACGTACACGGGAAAAAAATTTTATTTGCATTTTTTGTATATATTATCTGAAATCCATTTTGTAAAGAATACAAAAAAATCACAAAAACGTTTTCAATTATGTGATAGTAGATTGTGAGTGATCATTTAATAATTTTTTTGTGAATAATATAAGTTTGAAATTTCAAAATAACATCAATTTTTTGCAAGTGCTTTTCAAAACACACATTTTTAAACGGTATCATAGTTTAACAAAAACAAAATGTACATTGATGATCGCTGTCGTCAATGTTTACCAAGAAAGCAAACGAAAGTGTTGTTGCTTTGCTCTTGCGTGTATACAGTGAAGAACGACAAAAAAACTAATAAGACAAGGTTGTTTGGGTATTTCGTATTGCTAGTGCTGAGTGCTAAGAGTTTTACAAAAACAAATGAGAATCAAGAGCATAGGGCTTGGGCAACGCTGCTTTAATATTATAAATGTAAATGTTTGTTTGTTTGTTGCGCTTTCACGCAAAAACTACTAAGCCGATCATCATGAAACTTTGTACACATATTCTAGGAGGTATTAGAAGTAACATAGGACACTTTTTTTTATTAAAAAAAATTTATTTCTTACGAAAGATAAAAAAATTGTTTGCAAAAAAATCTTAAATTCTTGCCTCTTCAACGCCATCTAGCATTACAGTAATGAAGCTCCAACTCTGTGTGCTGTAATACCGTCGCACTGTATTACCGACAGTCATGTCAATATCCAATCCAATTTACAATAGTAAGGCCTCAATGCGAGCGAAGCCGCGGGTAAAATCTAGTATTTAATAAATTTTTATCCATGCGTATTAAGTTGAATTGAATGGGAAAGAAAGGGCAATTTTTATTAGACATTTGTTTCGAATATTTCTTTTTTCATATAAAAAATAATCACAAATTTAATTTATTACAATTTATTACACGAAAAAGATGAATTAATATCATGGAAATTTTACTTAATTTAAGTTCAAATTGGTTGCCATATGGCACCGGTGCCGTTTTTTTTTTTTTAAGAAATTCAATAAAACTTTCCTTGATGTTTGGAAATGAAAATTTCATCTTTAACAGGAAATTTTTACTAAAATCTAGAAAAATATTTACTAAAAACTAGTTCAGTGTTTATCTCAAAATTAGTAAAAATTTCGACATTTGCGGCACATCTGTCATCTTGCTGCTGATTTTTCTTATCCTTGTTTTACCTTCTTCTGAAGACAACGAAAGTTTTGATATCATCAGATCGCTGGATTGTCCGGAATGCTTATTTTCAACATGTAGTTTTATTATCTGAAATGAAGGGATGATGAACACATTTTTATAAAACTTACGTCTTTTTGGAATTGAGCCAAGGAACTTTAGTTTCGTAGATAGACACTGTAACTACCTCACTCACTACTCCTTGTTACCTCTTACCCGACACTACACATACGTACTACATTCGAAATTTCTTACATTAACAAAAATAATTTTTGGAAATTAATAAGACGAGAACTAAAAATAATTTAAAAATTTATTTTCTTTAAATTTTGAGAAAATTTCCGATATGAGAAAAATATTTCACCTTAAATTGATAATGGCCGTTTTGCGTCGTTAAGTATTAAAATGTTTATGAACTATTCAGGAGTAAGTCATTTCCTAAATCATTTTTTTACAAATAATTTCAATTGTATCATAAAAACATTCTTGCTTTTAGAAAATGCACACTAAAATAAAATAAACCTTTTGTTAAAATATAGTTTTTTTTTGAAGTGACATTGAAATTTTATTTGATTTAAAAAAATGTTTTGCATATTAATCAAATTATGGTTGTATACACGGTATAATAAAAACAGGTAAAGTCGCCCTGCCTGCTGTAGAAGAATAGTTTTGTTTTACAAATGACAAATTGTTTGTAGCAAAGCAACAAGCTGATTAAAAATTTGTAGCGGCGCCTAAGAAAAAAAAAATTAATTTCAACCCGCCGGTGAAGTATAAAATTTTATTTGGAAATTTTATATATTAAATAAATAAAAACTGCTGTAAAGTAAAGTCTAATATCACATTAAGAAACTTAAACCTAACAATGCATTTTTAACAGCCGAATTACCTGCAAAAGCAGTAAAAAACCAATGTGATTGGCAGCGGCTCGATTTCACAAAAGCGGCGATGTTGTCGGGCTCGAAGTGATTGGCTTGTTTTTCTGATTTTGACACACAGAAAACATTTTACACTAACAAAATTCCTCTTGTTTTTGTGACGTTGTATTTGTTTTAGGGACAGAACTACCTTATTTATTATACCATGAGTTGAATTTAGAAATGTTTTAAACTATTTTCACAGAAATTTGTTTACTAAAATTTAGTACATGACTTTTTTTTTGAGTATATATCGCAGAAAAAAATTAAAAACAAAACCCAATTGAGAATATAGAAGATTTAATTAATGAAAAAATCACACATTTTTAATTAAAGGCGAAATACAACAATCTTGAAGTATCGTGTAACAGCTTTTAAAGCTTGAATACACACAACAAAAAAAAAAAAAAAAAAATTAACACTAGATATTTGTTATCCCACTGCTCAATGACTGGCCAACACTGTTAATTGCACCAGTGTATGCATGTAAAAGAAAAATCATGAATATCAAAACCATTTAGCAGGTAAAACGTAGTCGTAACACTATTTGTTTTAGCAATTTCAGGTCTTATTCTCCTCCTCTTTTTGTTATTGTTTTTTTTTTGTTCGTTCTTCATTTAGTTTTTCAGTTCATATAAATTCTTTTATATATTCTTTTTTGTTTTTCTTTCTTTTCGTTCTATTTCCATAAACGTTCACTGTTAAAGGGCACGCAATTTAGAGCTTTTAAGTGCATTTACATTAAGCCGGATGTTTGCACTAAAACTTATTTCAATTAGGACTGTAGTTTTTGTTCGGGTATTTTAAAGGAAGACTGTAAAAACAAAACAAGGCAGAATAGTTGTAAATGAAATATAAGAAATGAGGGAATATTATAAAAAATATATGCAGTTAAAAATTAATATATATGAGCCATTAAGTAAAACAAATGAAGAAAGAAAAACAAAATGTATAAATTTAATGCATAAAAAGCTAATTAAGATGAACATTTAAAAGTTTAATCAAGCAACTCCAGAGCATATATAATTTAAGCTGCCTAAAAAGAAGATTTACAGCATTTCGTAAAAAAATATAAAATGCAGCTCACAGAGAGAGAGAACAGTTTATACAGGGTGTCCGCCGGGAAGGTATACTACTTTGTTTGCTTATAATTTTGGATTAAATGAAAGAGAATGGATCTTATATTGATAAATGTTTTATTTAATGTCGGCAATTATGTATGGAATACAATATCAGATAAATGTCTGCCTCTGTTAGCCTCACAAATGCGAGCCCTTTTGAGCACATTTTTCATTAAATTCTCACACATTTCACGCGGTATTTCATTAATTTCATCACGAATATTTTGTTTGAGTTGCTTAAGCGGTTCTGGTTTGTTTGCATAAACCTTGCTTTTCAGATATCCCCACAAAAAGAAGTCCGGAGCAGTCAAATCAGGCGGCCGTGGGGGCCAATCAACATCACCATTTCTTGAAATAACTGGTTGTGGAAAAAGGTCTCGCAGTAATTCCATTGCAATCCTGGCTGACCCCATCTACAACAACTCGTATAGTGCGATCTCTGAGAAAGCTCGATACAAATCGTGTAAAGCCATCACCGACACCAAAAGCAATAAATTTCGACAAAAGTGCTCCATGCCACACTATATCAAATGCCGTGGAAATATCTAGAGCCACCACTTTACTTTCGCCAAAGTGATGTATGCTGTTACACCACTTCTCCGAAAGGAAAGCTAGTAGGTCCCCCGTAGAGCGGTCCCTACGAAAGCCATACTACCGGTCGTTAAGTAAACTGTTGAGCTCCAAATACTTCACAAGATGGAGATTCAACATACTTTCCATTATTTTGAAAAGCGCAGAACAAATTGCAATTTTCAGGGTTGTTGGCCTCCGCCTTTTTAGGGATTGGCGTTACATTGGCAACCTTCCAACACTTTGGAAATTCACCAGCATGGTACAAAGTGCTGAACAGGCGTGCCAATGGAAGTGCTAAGGTCGAAAAGCACTATTGCAAGACCAGTGCTGGAATACCATCCGGCCTATGATACTTGTTTACGTTAAGCTTCGCTATTAAGCTTGCACATTTTATATTGGCTTTAAGGAATATGTGTGAAAAAGTCGGCAAGTAGGCAAGTAGGCGTATCTCCTACCAAATAATAATTTTGCTGTATCTATGGAACTAAGAAAGTAAAATACCTCTAATTTTTTTTTTATTGGTTTTGACTATTATTTAAAAATAAAAAAAATATGTAGCCAAAATTATATGAGTTGGAGAAGGAAGTTGGAGAATTTTGCTGCAATTTTTTTTTAAATTTTCTTTTTCAGATTCTAAATACAAACATTCTGACAAGTTATTATGGAACGTTACAAGAAGGAAGAACGTGGTTTTATTATTACACTTTATTTAAATGGTAAAAGTTTTCAAGATGTAATTAGGAAATTAGGAAAAGAAATTCGGTAGAGAAAATGCTCCAACAAATCGCCCTATCAAGCTGATGGTTGAGAAAATTTAAAGAAACTGGATCCGTTCATGATAACAGAAACAGAATTTAAAAACGTAGTGGTTGTTCAACCGAGAATATAGCAGCTGTGAGGAGAAATATTGAAGCAGATCCAAGAACATACATTCGTCATCGTTCGCAGCAATTAAATATCAAACGATCCACATAATTCAACACTGACCCCAGAAATGAAAACCAGCTGACCACGCATTACATCGGCATTTCATTTATTGGGCCATCGAAAAACAAGAATAAAATCAGAATTTTTTTAACAAAATAATCTTCAGTGAATATACACATTTCCAAATCAATGGCTTCGTCAATAATCAGAATTGCCGCATTGGGGAAGAAGAGAATCCAAGAGTTATCTTAAAGCAACCATTAATTCCACAAAACGTTACGGTTTGGTGTGGTTTGTGGTCCGGAGGAATCATCGGACAATATTTTTTTTTTCAACGACAATGAAAATCGCTACAGAAAGATAATCCGAAGCTTTTTGTTGCGGAAAATTGATGACTTAGACATAGAAAATATGTGGTTTCAACAGAATGGTACTACTTGTCACACACCAAGAGAAACAAGGAATCTTTTAAAAGAAACATTTGAAAATTGAATTAATTCACCGTGAGGGAGAAGTAAATTGGCCGCAAAGATCGTACGATTTTTCACCTTTAGATTTTTTCCGCCGTTTTTTGCAATCGAAAATGTACAGCAATAATCCCAAAAAAGTTCAAGAACTTGAAATCAACATTATCGAGCAGATATCAATCATTGACAAAAGTTTATAGAAAAACTTTATTGATACTTTTGGTAAAACATTGGAAGCCTGCTGTGCCAATTGGAAATTGACCGACAGCATTTTTAATTGTGAACTGGAACCTTTTTAAATAAACTTTATTTTTTTTTTAATTAAAATAATAATATATAATATTGTTTATTTTTCGACCTGTTTTTAATATTGAATTAAAACGACAAAAAGTTTTTGTTTTAAGCTCGAGGTCAACTTTTAGTGACAATCTTTTTTATTCATTTATGCCAATATTTAAAATGGACTTTAAAATATTGATTTAATTGTGTGTGAGCTACTCACTAACATAAGCCCTGATGATGCTACTCGAAGTTTGTAGCGAGATATTGGCAGAAGTGAATAAAAAAGATTATCACTAAAACGTGACCTCGAGCTTGAAACAAAAATTTTTTCGTTTTAATTAAATATTAAAATTAAAATGATACCTCAATTTTGGACACCCTTTATAATACAAAATAATATTAGAATATGTTTAAAAATTAATTACAAGATGAATAATATTTTGTATAATGCTTTCTAGAAAAGAGCATACGTATTAGATATATGGGTGTGGCATATCCCACAAAGTCAAGGAATATAATTTTCTATAAAGTTGGAACCAGAAATTATTAGAATTTGCATATCTGAGCAACTGATATAATAAATGTTTTTAAATTTGATGTCGGTGACTGCTTCAATAAAATTAATTTTTCAAGGAAATCATCAAGTAATAGAAGAGGGTAAAGGATAACCCCATACAAAAAACTATTATTCATCGTACAGGTCCCCCATGACTGGATTGACTTTTAAAATAATTTTTTGTTTAAAATGGTTTGATTTTTATTCTGCTTACTCCGATTTTTGTATTAAATTTTTTTTTCTAGAATTATGAATCATTTACAGAAAAACTTGCAATTTCTATAATCAAAGGAAGTATTAAAAGTAGTATTTAAGAACTAATCATTTCCAATAAGAGTGATATGATTTCTTTATTAATATAAACACACTTATTGTTAAGGAAATTCAAAAGTTTTTTATTTAATGTGAAGTACAATGGATACAATTAAGTTCTAAATAAAACGTCATTCAAATGGCCTCCACGACTTCTTCTGCAGGAACGAATTCGATAAACCCAACTTATGAGCACTTTTTCCACTAAATCAAGTCTTATGTCATGAATGGCACGTTCAATATTGACATGTAAAGCTTGAAGAGAATCTGGTTTATTTCGAAAGACCAATGACTTCAAATAACCCCACAAGAAAAAGTCTAGTGGTGTTGAATCACAACTTCTTGGAGGCCATTCATATTACAATTTCTTGAAATAATCGAATCTCTAAACCTTCCTCGCAATAATTAAATTGTTGCTGTGTGGCACGTACGGTGGTCCAATGGCTTCAGTTCTTGAGTGAGAACAATTTTATACGGATGTAAGCCCAAATCCTTTCTCAAAATCCGCCAGGTTGTGGTTTGAGACAGCCCAATTGAAGAGAACGTCTTGGAATCGACAAATTGCGGTCTTCAGCAACACTTGAATGAACGGCAGCAATATTTGCATTACTTCGAGCGGTTCTTTGTCTTATTGGCACTTGAACATCATTTAGAGTTCAAAATTTTCAACAATTCGACGAATAGCGAGCACTCTTGGACAATTATTACGACCATAAAATGACAAAAGTACACGAAAACTGAATAATTTGTAAATGTTATTCTTGCGTATATCTCTCCATGATGAAATTGTAATCACTACTGAATACAATGAAAAACTAATGACACAACATGACATATTACAAATGGCCGAAACGTCACTTCAAAATCATATCGCCCCTATTGGAAAATCTTTTATAAGTTCACATAAATTTTAGTATCCTTTTATCAGAATAAGGGTTTAGCTGGTCCTTTATAAGAAAAACCAAACAATTTAATCTACTTATCACTATTTTATTTCAACACTATTAATTTATTAATGTCTTATGTTAAATTAAATAATTAAATATTTAATAAAAATTTTCCCATCCAATCACGAATCTAAAGGCTCAAAATGTTAAGATAATTATTTATAATTATAACTATTTTGTAACAGTTAATATCCTTAAGTATGTATTTGTTGTAAAACTAATGATGAAAAATTAAAAAAAAAAATAATGGTTTACAAAATGACAATTAGAAGTAGTCATTAGTTTTTATTTTTTGCTAACTTTCTTAATCTGTTTTAATTAAATTGTGCCACTTAAACGTTACCTCAACTATGACCCCCGCCCCCACGCCTACAATAAGCTTTTCACTAAAGTATTTGGTTAGGTTGACTAAATCCTTAAACCTTTTTCATTTGTAAGATTGTTTTTTTTTTACATTTCTCTCTTATCATTCATTCGTTTCTTCTTTCAATAATTTCTTCATCTTTAATTTGTCCTTTTCCGCTAAACAAACAGATTTTAACAATTCAATGGCCATTCGCTTTAAGTAGTCGTCGTTAAGGAAAAATGTTTATGAAATGAAAAACATCAAATGGTGCCACATCTTAAGGAAATTTTCTTCAAGAATACTTCAATTATATAATTTAGAGCTCAAGGAAGAGCGTAGCGATAAAAAAGCAACATGACAAAAAACTCCTTGGAGGCAAAAAACAAAAATTTTCTACATAATAAAGATTCACTAGAGATTGTCATGACTGAGCAGCAAAACAAAAAAAAAAGGAAAGGTAAGAAAAAAGGTGACTTAACAAGACCTCTTGAGCATGAATTTGCGTTACAACGGAAATTAGTGCCTAAACGTTTGTCAACAATAAAAAGGAAATTTTCCTTTTTTGTAATTTTGTCTGAGCAAAAAGGATTGGGCTGGGTTGGTAGGAGGCCTGTTGCTTTTTATTAAATTTATTTTTAAAATATTTTAGAGATTTTCAAGAGACAAAAGAGAAGTATATATATTTTTTTTCTTTTTTGTGTCATATCTTTTCTAACATATCGAACAGGCAAATGTGAAAAAAGTCGCTGGAATTCTTAAAGAGGAATAAAAAATTCAGTAAGAAAAACTTGATGACTTGCGCTTTTAAGTATGCAAAAATTTTTCGTTCATAATTGATCTTCTTAGGTTAGGTTAGGTATACGTAGTATTAAGCCCGACCCAAGTCATGCCTTTGACGTATTAACCGTTTGCTGGTCAACAAGCCTCTGGCATGTTACTACCCCTATAAAACACCTGGGGACACGCTCGATGGGAGACTACCATCTCTCCACACTGGGGCACTTGTGGATAGTCTTCAGTTCAATAGTTTAAAGATAAGGAGTTCTCCTATTACTTTTTTTTAGCGCGCAACATATTAAAATGAGTTATTTCCTGCTCCTAAAATTATGCTTCTCATTTCTCTGGCATAAATTAAACTTAAAACAACATTATGAAGACTTATTAAAATATAAAGAGCTTTGAATTCTTTAACATTTTCGTCTCGAGTTCGTAATAAAACTCAGTTTTTTTTCAAGTCTCTCTAAAATTTGGTAAAAAACTATTTTTTTAAAAAACTGGACTATGAAATATTTTAAGCTTCCTTCTAACAAAATAAACCATTAAAACCATGGAACTTTTATTTCTGTTGAACGATGTAGTATTAAATTTTGAAGAAAATTTGTAATATGGCAGCCATAGAATATTTTTGCCAAAAAAAAAAACTTTAACAAAAAAGGAAAATATTTTTGTTTATAGCAACAAAACGGCAACGGATGGTTGTTGGGCAATTTCAATAAAAAAAAAATTATAAACAAAATATTGTAAAAATCCACTAAATCGACTTAACAAAAATAAATAAAATGCAGCACAATTAGTTGGCAATGAAATGGCTGAAGAATTCCAATAAACTTAAAAGAAGCTCACACAGAAAAAAAAAAAAACAACAAATGGAAAACGATAAATTGGCTGAAATCAATCATAAAATTGTTGAAATTAAAAAACGTATACTACTGGCAGGTAACTCTGCTACAGCACTTAACAAAATTAATTTAAATTCCAACACAACTTTTTAACGTAAAATTCCAAACATTCGTGTTCTTCTCTTTGCATATATTTTTATTTTATTTTCTTCTTGCCTGCAGAAGGGCAAAAGACTGCCAATACAGCTGAGTGGGAAAAACAGAATCGTATCAATTGTGATACAATTGCATCCTTGAAAAAGGATATGAAAGAGCTTACAACAAAATGTGGTCGTTTACGAAATCCGTTGCAAAGACCCCTCATCATCAAGGAAAGTCCAGCAGTTGCTGGCACTGTGGCAACAATATCAAAAGAAAAGCGCAAACTAAGTTCAGCTGGTGGTGGTAATGCTGCTCCTGCCGCTGCCACTACTGCTCTGCCCATAATAGTTGTGGGCAAAGTAAATTATCCCATTGGCGCCAAAAACATCGAAGACGCCATTTTCCTAACAGACTTGAAAATAACCGAAAATCGCAAGCAATTGGATTTGTTAAGGCATCGTTTCAAGTGTCGAAAACAACACTTTGCTAAACTAATGGAACAGTATCGTGAATTGGTGGCTAATAAAAAGGCTCAAGAACAGAATTTGGGTGAGAAACCACCAGAGACACTGGAAGAGGATAATAATCGTAAGGTAAGACAAAAATATGTGTATGTATGTATGTCTGTATATTGTACTTGTATACCAATTTGTTTAAAGAATATTAAAGAAATGTGTTATTTGTTGCTCGTGTTTCCCTGTATCTTTAGTTGATTTGCCAATTGGAAAATCAAATTCATCGCACAAACGTACAATGGATGGAAGCTGAACACATACGTAAGAAATATCGTTCCATTGAGGGTTCTTTGATGAATGATGCCGAACGTTTTGAGAGAAGTTTAAAGGAATTAGAGGTGGCTTTAAATGAACAACAACAAGAAATAAATAGACTGCAGGTGAAGTGAATTTCTAGTGTGGCATATAAATTAGTTAGAATTAGTAGAAGTAGAATGTAAGAGGATTTGTTTTATGGTGTTTGAATTGCAGCAAGTCATTATTACAGGCTTAGCTTTTGTTATCTGCTAAGATTTCAAGTTGTTGTTGTAGAATGAAGGTAGGTTGTAGAATGAAGGTAGGTTGTAGGATATACGAATAAAAAAATAAAAAGTTAATTTTAGGTCTTTAATATTAAGATCTAAAAACTACGTAGGAAACTAAGCACACAATAAAATTTAATTGATGGTTAAGGAAAGTTCTGTGCTATACCTGGAATAACCTTTCAACGGCTGTGTGTACAATTTGAGAGTGAAATGTATTACAAATTAATAATTAGGGGCCAAATCACCGCATACGATATCGATTTAACTATCGTATCGATTAACATTACAATACGTGTCCAATAAGCAAATTATAGCATACGATGCATCAAATTACGATACAATTCATTCGATATCGTATGCGATAATACCAAAATGAAAAATTTCGATAAATTTTGATCGATATCGTATGCGGTGATTTGGCCCCAGAATTCTTAAAATATTCTGAATGTTCAAACGATTATACTCAATATTAAGGCGTCAGCCTTTAACAAACAGTGTAAAAAATGATGTGCAAACTAAAGCGGCATTAAAATTGATTGCTAAAGTATCATATTCGCATATAATTTCTTAAACAGAAAATAATCGATTAAAAATTAATCGATTAGAAATTAATCGATGAAGAAAATAATCGATTAGAAATTAATCAAATAAAAATAATCGATTAGAATTTAATCAATTAAACTTAATCGATTAGAAATTGATCAACCAGTTGCAATAACTTAAAAACAACTACATCGCACTGATCAATTTGAAAAAAAACTATTTAAAAAATTTTATTTGACTGTTTTTATTAAAACCTACTAAAAAATATTTTAATAAAAAGTTTTTCAAATATTACAATAAAATTCGAATCAATATAATCGATTAAAATATATTTCAAAAACAAATATGTGCACATAAAAAGTATTTAAATTAATGTAAACTATATTATTTAAATAATTCGATTAAAAATTGTTTTATGAAATTACCTAGAAATTCATTCCCGTATATTCTGCATGTATTGATTTAACATATTTGACCAAATCAAAGGAAATAAAAAATAAAAAAACATGGGATTCCACATATTCGATATTAAAAATTATTCGAATAAAATTTAGCCGATTAATACAATTTTAATAAAATAATTCATAGATTGTTATTCACTAACAAAATAACTTTAATGTCATACAAATCTATAATATTATTTTTAATTAAACTATTTACAAAGAGTAACATAAATTAATAGAATAATATTATTATTATTATTCAAATAATTTGTATACGAGTGAAATGATTCGAGTAAAAATTGTTTTTTCATCTAAATATTGCAATAAAAAATATTTGTATAAAAGTTATTTGAATAAAATTATTGTTACAAAATATTTTTTAGCTAAGGCTATGTATTCGTACTAACAAATTTATTTTTCAAGTATGTAAAAAAAATTATTCGATTAAAAATTGTTCGATTAAAATTTATTCGATTAAAAATTATTCAATTAAAAATATATTGTATATATTTATATTTATTAAAATATAAGTAAGTGGAAAATTTACATTGAGTAAACAATAATCGAAATCAATTATTCGAATAGAAAATATTTGCTTTGAATTATTATTATTATTATTATAACGAAAATTTAGTATTCGAATAAAATTGTCTGATATATAATTATCATATAAGAAAAAACTTTTTTTGCAAAAAATTACTCGAGTATATAATTGTATCGTTTGTTGAAATTAACATTATCCTACTGCCAGAAGGAAACATTGACACAATATAGTGCTTATTTTATAATGACTGTTAAAATGTTGTTTTCAAAAAAAAAAAAAAAAAAAATCATTCGAATAAAAATACTCTGACACAAGTTCTTCAAACACCTCTATCCCTATAAAAATTGTCAGAATCCGATTAATCAACGAAAACATTTTTTTTGAAAATAAGTTATTGCTATATATAGTTTTTTAATGAAAATTATTCGAATAATATAATTCGAATAAATATAAATTTTTTAATTTAATTTCGTATATCTTTTAGCAAGTGTACAATGAGGCGATTGAAATGAGAGACTCGGCCAAAGTAATTTTACTTAGACAAGAACAGCAGGCAAATTATTCTCAAAAAACACGCGAACGTCAGGCCATGGAATTTCGCAAGCTCGTCGAACTGCGTAAACTGGAATTGGAACGAATTGGTCGTAAGCTTTTCTTCGAAGGAAAATCATTGCACCGTCAGGATAGTTTTTTATCGAGTACAGGAGATCAGCATACGGCTAAAACAGAAATCGATGAAGATGAAAATTCTCAGTTGAAAAATACCACCAGCGATATGGAGGACCTGTTCAAAAATCTTATGGAAGTAACTGGCGCCACATCACCACAAGAAGTTTTCGAAAGATATTCTTCACAAAAGGAATCAGCGATGCGTTTAAATTATTTGCGTACAGCAGCCGAGACGGAAAAGGGAAGTTTAGAGAGCTTACGTGAAGCCTTGATCAAAGAATTGGAGTCCTCAAAATTTACAGATGTCAAGGAGAGAGAAGTGTAAATTAAAATATCTAAGAGATTACATTAGCAGCCGCAATTACAAATAATATCTAATTTCCGGGGAATTTGTTCCCTTTTTTCCATAAGTCCTTTCGTCCTGTGAATTTCATAAGGTAAAAAGTAAATGTTTTTTAATTTGAGGGATGGTAACAATTTTTACCTTTCCCTCACTTTTAAGATATTTACTTTTTTCTTTATGGAAATCGCAACTTATAAATGGAGAAATGGAAAATAGCAAAAAAATCCCCGGGTTGATGGTGAATTTTTTGAGTGAAATGTTTTTTTTTTGGTTTTTCAGCAATCAAGAAGTTATAGAGAAAATCAAATCGCAAATTGCTGAATGTGAAACAGAAAGACATAAAAATTTAGAAGCTTCAGAAAAATCTTTGGAAATTTTGAAATTCATCAAAGAACGTTTATGTGAAATGATTTACAAACTGCAAGAAGTCGACGAAACCAATGTGGACTTAGAAGACAAAGAAGTGGCAATTAAAGTAGAAGAATTGCCGGATTTTTTAGTTAATACAGCAGAGGATGTAGATATGATTACGGTGATATAAATGAGTGCTAAAATCTTAAAGTGTTTTATTATTGGTTTATTTTATTTTTTTTTTTTTTGTTTGTTTTAAGATTCTCAAGTTTAAATTGCAAAAGTGTCTAGATTTGCGCAAACATGATGAGCAAACCTTATTGTCTTTCGAAAAACTAGATTTAGATATTAGTGTAAGTTTGCTAGTGTTTGTTAATTGCCAATTTTAATTAAGCCATCACTAACTGAAACTCATAAACAGGAAGAAGAATTTATGTGTTCTTTGCAACCGCCCAAAGCACCATCAGCAAGCCAAGAAGGTGAAAAACCAGCTGCTATGCCAATGTGTTATTATAATTTACTGGCTGGACGAGCACAAAGAGCTGCAGGCACTTCTTCATCATCACCTGAACAAGCACCAGCAGCAGGTTAGCCAAGAATATTAAGCTAATAAACTAATCGACTCACTTAAACTCACTCTATCTATATTTATCATTCTCTTTCGCTCTCTCTCTCTCTCTCTCTCTCTTTCTCTATTCCTCTATTTTATGTCTGTATTTAATCCAGCTACTGCGGCCAATGAAGAGGAAAGTGAAGTACCCTCACGCAACTATTTAAAAAGGCAGTCAGTGCTAATTGTTGACCAAAAGTCTCGTAGGAAACCATTTAGACCGGCACCGGCAGCCCGACGAAAATAATATTTTAATTAAACTCTAACGTATACTATATTTATATGCAATGAAATTTATAATCATCTTGATTTTGAAAGTTTTTTTTATAATTAAATAAAGAATTTGTTTTCTTCTTTTTCAAACAAGACATTAAAGAGCAGTCAGTCTGCAATAAATATTTGTGTAAGCATGAGAAAATCAAGCTGCAAAAGAATTGAAACATTAAAAAAAAAAATAAATAAATACCAAACTTTTAATTGCTGATGTACAAACAACAAATAGTACTTCTTTTATTAACTCATGCCTTATTAATTAAAAGCTTTGCATTGACCATCGGTTGCAACCACATTGCAAAATTCCGCACAGTTCACTGAGTGATGATAGCAAACAAGCTCTACTGGCCAGATTTTTGTAGTATAACATTATAAAATTGCATGTATGTCTGTATGTTTAAGTGTGTGTGTGTGTGTGTGTATCTGTACATTTGCACAAACACAATCAGCTTGTATGGTATTTTTGCTTAAAAGTATGCTTTCAAAATTTAATTCCCTTCCAAACCACAGATTTTTTTTTGTGGATTTTCATTTTGTTTTAATATTCAATTGAATATTTTGAAGTTGTATCTTTATATTTGGCATTCTTATTCTCTGCCCCTCTATCTTTGTGTTTCTTGCATTCATATTGACCATTCATTTGAAATATTTGTTGCCGTTTTCTCTTAACAAATACAACCAGCACTTCAAATGGCACTTGCAAGCACTCATGTCATCAGCATCAGCATCAGCATCATCATCATCATCATCATCGTCATCGTCAACATCACAGTCGTCGACGTTGTCGTCATTCCAGGCAAAAAAAAAAAAAAAACAAAAACAAAAATATCAACAAAGTCAGGACAGCCACTAATGATGATATCAACAAATATGCCCCTGAGATTATGCTATAGAATATGTACTAGATGTGTATGCAAACAGCCAGCAAGTCTCAAAAAAAATGGAGTGGCAAAAATAAAAGGATATAAAAAAAAGATTTTAACCAAAATGGATAAGTTAAAGAGAACCGAATGTAGATGATATGTTTTTGTGCACAATGTTGATTTCAAGGATTCATTTTTGGCATACGCTGCTGTTACACTTAAAATTATACGTTTTATGATTGTATTGGCGGTCGTATTAAGATAAAATTCCATTATTATTTCTTTGGTGCATTTTAATATTGTCCGTAGACTCTAGACTTTTTTCATCATTTACAGTTTAAGAGTATAAAATTTATTAGATCCTATTGGATCAGGCGTGAAGCATTTTATTCTGGTTCAAAACTTTTACTAAACAGAAAAATAAATAATTTTTAAAAAAATTTTTGCATTTTATACATACATAATACAGTTGGCAAAACCGAATTTTTATTGTTAGCGAAAGCGGTTATGAAACCGAGTTATAAACCGGTTATGTAACCGAGTTTTTTAACGGTTACTAAACGAAGTTTTTAATAATATACAAAACCGATTTTTGAAACTTATTACGAAACAGAGTTTTAACCTACTACGAATCCGGTTTTTAACGGTTTTATATTATATTTTGCTAAAATTAAATTTCTCTTTCCGCTGTTTTTCTTTGACTTTTTATCCGATTTATAATATTTTGTGTAATAGAATGTATTTATTATGTGCTTTTCGAGCTATTTCCACATCTACAATTGGGAAAAGCACTTCCTTTTGTTTAGAGGGCAAATATCATGCCTCTAATTCTGAGGCCTTTATTTCATAATATAGCTCTCATACACTAGTAGTTCATACTTTGTTCGCAGTGCCGCAAATGTTACCCTCAAACTCTTTCATTTAACCTTAACTGACATGTTGCAAGTGATTTAAAAGATAAGAGAGCCATGATATGAAAAAAATAAATGAAATACATGTATTATTACGTAAAACTTTTCATGTTTTTATTCTACTTGTTGAGAGTTAAACAAGCAACAGTCAGTCATTTGAAGCAGCATAAATACCCATTTGATAATTTAAAGGACAGCAAGGAGCACAAAAAGTCTAGAATACTCATTATACAAAATACGAAGTATTAGGTAAATTTGTTTCTGACGTTTTGAGTGCATTTGTTTTTGTGTTTAAATTATAAATAAAGATCTGATAAATCGATTATATTTTTTAACAGAAATTTATTTGCTGCAACAAAACAATGTTTGTAACAATCGTAACATAGTTGTCACCATGTTTGCTTCTAAGTTTTTTGAAATAAATTCTACAAAACGATTTCGTTAGTTTTTTCTTACATCTGTCCATGAATACTTATGCGACTATAAAATGTACATAACATGTGAAAACTTTCAATCCAATAGTAACACATCCTTTAGCACTTATTTAAAAAAAAAGGATATAATTTTCGCTGATTTCCAAATTACAAAGTATTTAGATTTAGAAATTCGTAAAATTTTTTTATAAAATTTTAAAACATTTTATATTTTTCACTGAACTTTATTGATGACGGCGACAGATGTGTTTAAGATTAATGTCGCAACCTGCATGGCGGCGTTAGCCAACAGTGATCTAAACACCGTATGTAAGATATGTATTCACAAGCACCAACGAGCCACTCCGAGGGCACGCAAGTGTTATGTGGCAGTAACATATAAGTATGATGATAAATAATGTCTGGAAAACAGAATTATCCTTTTTTTCCCAGAAGGCACAGCAACAAGGTGTGTACGAGTATATCACCAAGATGACAACAAATACCGCCGGGTACGCCGCGATGACGGCAACAATGATTAGTAACCGGGCAAAAGTAGTTGGTCGAGCCGACATTTTAAGGGGTTATCATGCCAACTTTCAGCGCTTTATTGTGAACTCCAAGACTTCTTCTGCGTGTTAGAATGGCTACAAATGCAGGAAAAAACCTAAAATGTATTTTACAAGGCTAACAAATGTCGGGAGGGTTTGCTACCCAAGTGCAACTACTTGGCTCGTGTAAAGGCACAGAAAGTTATGACTTCGATTGCACACAAAAAAAAAAATAATCCCAAACGTACAAAAATAAATCCCAAGCAGTGTCAAAATTACGATTTTCTCGAATCAAGTATAAAAAGAATGATTTATTATTCCATGTACGACATCATCATGCATCCAATTGAAAGCATTACATATTTCTTCAGCCTCTTATCCCGTAGTCGGGTCTACTTATGATAATTTTTATCCTGGAACACAATTGAATTTACATTTTTAGTAATTAGCTAAATTAAATTGTTCCCTTAGTCATTTTCATTTCATATTTATTTATGTCCACTGAGGTATTGAACAAAAACTCACATGTTTGTAAAATATCGGTTTAGACAACGCAGCCGCAGTAGAATGTTATGATTGACAAATAATAGCCATATAAAAAGTTTTCTATTATTTTACTTTTATTCATTTCTGCTATTGAAAAGAGGCAGCTTAGAAAGTGTTCAGCCCATTTCACGATGGCTTCAAGCAAATTTCAGGTTAAAATTTTTGTAATCACAACTTCTACTTAAAGTTATCCTAAAATAATAAATTTATATTGATTTTTTTTTGTTGATTGTATAGTTTTCTTTAGTTTGTTTGTTCACGCATAAATTTCTTATTTTTAGAAAGATTTAGAAAATTTGTATTTCTTATAGTTTGCAAAGACAAACTATTGATTTCTTAAACCAAAATTTCAAAAAAATCAAAAACGCTTCATCTCTTTTCACACGTCTTATACAGTTGTTTTTTATAGAGGTATAAATATTTAAGTAGGCAACACTTTTTTTCTGGCCGCCATTTTGTCAGCTGTCAAGTGATTTATGTTTAATATGACATTTAAACATGAATAAACTGACGCCTGAAAAATGCTTCGAAATTGAGCAAATTTGCTTCGCAAATCATGGTTCTGTTCGTAATACGTATCGCGTACTACGTCTATTTTACGACCAAAATAACAGTCCATTGGAGCAATTAATTCGATTAATATCGAATGTTTTCGCACCACTTTTACTTTAAATGATAATACGCATCCACAGAGGCGTCGTACAGTGCGCACAGAGGAAGTCATTGTATTGAAGTCATTGAAGTCGAGGAAACACCCGAATCAGTCTATCCGCCATGATTACTGCTTTTGTTTTCGTTCATCAATTGAACTACCATGATGTGCAGGAGCTGTGGTTTCAACAAGACTGCGCAACATTTCACACAGCTCGTGCCACAATTGATTTATTATTTACGTTTGGTAACCGCGTAGTTTTACTTTTCGGACTTGTGAATTAGCCTTCAAGATCGTGCGATTTAACGCCATTAGACAATTTTCTGTGGAAATATGTGAAGTCGCTAGCCTACGCCGAAATTTGACCTCCAGATTAAAGTACGTCCGAGCCAGTCATTGCGGTCATATGCCAGGACTCATATTTAAATTAATGCCAGAAGAGTATCTGTCGACTAAAGTAAATTTCATGTCAATTTAAACAAAAATCATCTTTGTTTTATTCCCTTTCAAAGTTCTATAACTCTATAAAAAACACCCTTTATAAACGATATATGTAGGCATTGAATATAATTTGAAAATCTGCCTTTTGTAATTTATAAATAAATTACACTTTTCGTATAAGCCTCGAAAAATCTAAAAAATCATACATTTAAATTTTATAAACATTTTATATGCACTTAAATTTAAATAAACCAAAATTATGAAGTTAAAAAAAAATTACATTTCCAAGCACATGACCGAACGAACACACAATTATTATGGCCGTTATGAACAAAGCAGCTTGGTTAAAATAATAAAAAAAAAAAAACGTACATAAACGTCATGTTAGCATATAATTTGTTAATGTTTACTTGACCACTCCTAATTGCATGCTAAGTATTTTTTATGCTTTTTTTAACCGTAACACACTCACACTGTCTTATAAATGGTCAGAAGGAAGTTCACAGTTATGATGACTAGAATATTTAATGACAGCAAAATGTGAAAGTAGAAAGAGATAGAGATGGAGTTAGATAGATTACAAACTCACCCATTTAGGTAGACAAACAGCGTAACATTTGCTTGTCCTTAAACATTTCTCTCTCCATAGGTTAAACAAAAAAACAGGACAATGGAGTATGTGTACTCGTATATACTAAGTTCGTATTTAGTATATCGTACACTATGATGACTATCATAAACTGCTAGTTAATATTCATATCCAGATATTACACACTGTATAAAAGGTCCTTGTGTATTTGTGCTGTAAGGAAAACGTGCTAAGGAGTAAACTGCACACACATAAACTTTCTCTCTCCATCTCTCTCCGTATCTGTCTGTCAAACATCCTTCATACACAGTAAGTTAGCCGTTACTGCTGCTGTAGTTCGAATACCGTTTTACTCGTATAAGTATTATTTGTAGGTCTAAATCTAAATATTTATTTAAGATTTCCAGATTTTCTTCTTGTCTATTTAGTTGTCATCATCATCATCAGCATCATCAGCATCGTACTGATATGAATGATTTTCTTTGAAAAAGAGTTGTCACTCTTAACAGGTCTCTTTGCGAAACGTTAACGCCATATTACGGCTTTTGTAATTTTAATGAAAGTTAAATATGGATAAGTTGCAACAACAAGTTCATTAACAGAGAACGAAAGGGTTGTTTGAAATTAGAAAATACGAAAGAAATGCTGATTTTGCTTTAAGATGATTTTTTTAGAAAATAATATGGGATATATTTAAAACTACTTGCAGGATACATGAGTGTAATTAAAAAAAAAAAAGAATAAAAAATATGGATTAAAAGCAAACAAGAAAGATAACCAATATATAAACAAATAAATATAAATACTTATGTGTTATGGACCAGTAACTATAAAAACAGCAGAATTTTTAAATATATATAAAAAAAGAAACTGGACAAAATTTGATAAATTTGTTAGGAGTGAAAATTATTGTATGAAAAAGAAACTACAGTTTAGGCCGTAACGAACTCATGATAAAACTGGATTCGACTGAGAAGCGTAGCGACAAAAAACGTAAGTAAAGGGTGTTTTTTACAGAGGTATATAACT
The DNA here is from genome assembly GCA_947311025.1 of Lypha dubia. Lineage (NCBI taxonomy): Eukaryota > Metazoa > Arthropoda > Insecta > Diptera > Tachinidae > Lypha > Lypha dubia. The sequence goes on along the minus strand of OX371264.1, from coordinate 72,850,700 downwards.
TTGAAATGGAATCAAACAAAGATGAATTTTTAAATTGACATAAAATTTACTTTATTCGAAAGATAATCTTTTGGCATTTTTATTTAAATACTAGCTTTTACCCGCGGCTTCGCTCTCATTGAATCCATTAAATAAAGTATCAGAGATTAAGGGTAGGTGTATAATAAAAATGAATTAATATTACAATTATATTTTATTAATATTTTTTTTTTAATAAAAAGTATCCTATGTTACTTCCAATACCTCCAGGAATAAGTGTACAAAGTTTCATGATGATCGGTTAAGTAGTTTTTACGTGAAAGCGCAACAAACGGACATTCACATTTTTAAAATTATATAATGCCTTCTGGCATATGACCGCCACGTCTGGCTCGGACGAAATCAAATCTGGATTTCCTATTTTCGATGACTTTTTCCAAATGTTGTCCTTCAAATGGTCAATCGTTTCGCGCTTATCGGCGTTGACAATCGACTTCATGTATTCCTACAGAAAATAGTCTAACGGTGTTAAATCGCACGATCTTGGAGGCCAATTCACAGGTCCGAAACATGAAACTCTGCGGTTTCAAACATAAATAATAAATCAATTGTGGCACGAGCTGTATGAAATGTTGCGCTGTCTTGTTGAAATCACAGCTCCTACACATCATGGTTTCAATTGATGAACGAAAAATCAGTTATAATGGCTCTAAAGTAGTCACCATCTTGTGCACGTGCAAGGCGGATAGACTGTTGCGGGTCTTCCTCGACGCTACGCTCTACATCAGCACTGAATTTTTTCTGTACGCACTGTACGACGTGTCTGTGGACCCGTATTATCATTTAAAATAAGCGTGGTGCGAAAATGTTCGATAGTTAATCGAATTAATTGCTGACGGACGATTATGTTGACCGTAAAATGGAGGTAATGCGCGTTACGTATTTCGAACAGAACCATGATTTTCAAAACAAATTTGGAAGCATTTTTCAGGCGTCAGTCTATGAAATGCCAAAACAAACTCAACATAAATCAAATGACACCTGACTAAATGGGTGCCAGTTAAAAAAGTTTTGCAAATTTAAATTTTTATACCTCTATAAAAACACCCTTGTATAAGACGTGTGAAAGCGATGAAGCGTTTTTGATTTTTTGAAATTTTGGTTTAAGAAATCGATAGTTATTCTTTTCAAACTATAAGAAATACAATACAATCTTATGCGTGAACAAACAAACTAAAGAAAACTATACAATTAACAAAAAAAAAATCATTCTAAATTTTAGTATTATAGGATTACTTTAAATAGAAGTTGTGATTACAAAAATTTTGACCTGAAATTTACTAGAAGCCATCGTGAAATGGGCTGAACACTTTCTAAGCTGCCTCTTTTTAATGGCAGAAGTGAATAAAAGTAAAATAATAGAAAACTTTTTATTTCTCTATCATAATGTTCTAGTGTGGCTGAGTTGTCTAAACCGATATGTTACGAACATGAGAGTCTATGTTCAATACCTGTAGTGGACATAAATTAGTAAGAAATGAAAATGACTAATGGTGTTTTCTTTTCTACAAAAAAATAATACATTTCCATGCAGAAATTGTGCTTTGGTGTTCGTTCCTTAAAAATGTTTTGCTCTCTAAAAGGGCAGTGTGTTTAATTCTAAAAAATCGCCCTTACTAAAGGTGGAAGGCTTTGCATTTTGTGCCTTATAAAAATCGACAGTGTTGATAGTGCCCTGTAAAACTTAGCTATCAGCTGTTAAAAAGAGGGCGTTCCACATTTTCATAAGTTGTGTTTTTTTCTAGTGAAATAACAAGTTGCATTATTATGGCAAGACATTTTATACATGTACCTTTTAACAAGGTGCCATTTGGTGCGTAGAAAAGAAAACACCATAAGTGAAAAATTTAATTTAGCTAATTACTAAAAATGTTACTTCAATTGTGTTCCAAGATAAAAATGCTACTTATGATCATTTTTACCGATTACGGGATTCTAAGCTGAAGAAATATATACTGCTTTCAATTGGAGCCATGATGATGTCGTACATGAGTTCAATGCATACAATCGAAGCCCTTTAATTTTCGCCTTAAGTCATGCTACTCGTTTTTATGAACTAATTTTCCTTTTGAGATTAAATTAAATATTTTAGGAATAAACAATCATTCCTTTGTGAATTAGTTGTCTTTCTTCTCTGTAGAAAATTATTGTATTTTTGATGTGGATATTTCCCTTACACTGTTTCTAATTACTAAAATTTTAGTTTAATTCAAAAATTAACGCGATTTACAATTTTGTCATACTTTTCTTAGATGTTTTTAAAACTTAACTTACCGAATTGTAAATTTATACTAAAGTTATGTAAAAAGCATTCTGAAGGAAAATATTAAATATGCACATCTGACCTTATTTAACTTCTGACAGTCACTCATAAAGAAACGATTTATTAATAGAAACAATCATTTAGAGGTTTTTTTCGGTAAGATTTTCCTTATATTCGAAAAATTTGTCTTAATTTTTTTTTGGCCCCATAATATTGAGTCATATGCGCGTAAATAGCATAAGCCAAAAAAACAAATTTTTTTTCAAATCAAACATAACAAAAAGCAACTATCAGCTGTTAAATGGGTGCTCAATTAAAGCAGTGATGCCAACTCAAAGTTGTGACACTCTATAAAAAACACCCTTTATTTATAAAAAATAAACGGTTGCGGGAATCCGGGATTTAAAATTTCGAAATCCCTATTTACGAGATTCACAAAACCAGTCAGTACTTCTTGGCATCCCTAATCTATGTGTATCGTATGTATTTAATTGGTGCTTTACCAAATTATCAGTAGCCTTCAAGCATGCTGTTGAAAAGCTTCAAACCTCTTATCTTAAACATTAACAAATACATAAACATTTTATTTAATTTATCGCCGCTTTTTTTAATTTTGCTTGTTCTAAATGTGAATTGACTGCTGAGAGATAGCATTGTTGTTCCACTAACTTTTAACGTGATTTGATGATACCCGCTCTCAATTATTATCGCACTTAATCACTCCACTATCTTATAAAAATTTTAGATAAAATATAACATTTCAAATATGTTTTGTAACTTAAGATTTATGCATGTAAATCTTAATCCCTCTTAATATAAAGAATTTATTTAATGATAAAAACCAAAAACACATTTTCTACAATTGAAACACTTCGCACCAGCCTGCCTGTCTGTCGCCGCAAACCTCTACCACTAAATTTTTATTCATAATAATATTCAGTAAAAGAAAAAAAAACAAAAATTTCTTGCAGTTCGTAAAAGAAAATGTGAGCAAAAATTATTAAAAAAAAATGTGGAAAAAAAACTTTTTAATTTCAATTCTACTTTCCAAATTAGATTAGGTAACAATGAAGACAGAAATCATGAAATGAAAAACTAATAGAAAAGATTTGATAATCTGCCAATTTTGTGGGAATTTTATGAACCCATCACAACTGAATTTTGAAAACTATTTGCCGGAGCAGATGAAAAAAATATACATAAGAAACAAAAGAAGAGTGACGTAGTCACATTAAAAGAAGTTTTTCCTACTATTCATTTCATTTGGGTGCTATTTGTTTCTCTTTTGGATTTTAATATGTTATCATTTTTGTAGCCCATACAGTGAGTGTTTCAATGTTCGTTTGTTTCTAAAGCAGCAAACAAACAAACAAACAAGCAACCACTCAGTCAGTCAGTTACTCAGTCAGCCAACTTGAAAGTGCTTTCATGGTATGATGTTCATATTACAGACGTTGTCTCTAGCCATGGGGTATAGTTTGACTAATCCTTTTTGTACATGTTTTTAATATTTAGTTTTTTTCAACGATGATGCTGACGATTTGCCTGGTATCCACATTTATGGATTCGAATTTATTTCTAGACTTGATGAGAATATAAAAAAAAAATATAATGAATAGGGATAAAAGAGATATATCTATCCATCCTATCTGTTCATTCAATATATACTACGATTGATGGAAAATAGATGGACATGTTTAAGGACTTTATATGTATGTATGTATGGATTGTTTACATTAATGTTGTTTAGCATTTGAATCAACTACAACATGATTATTGTACCAGCCAGTAATCTATAGAATATGAGTGATATTAACAATATTCAAATGACAATATTTGTGTACAAATATGAGATGCAAAATAAATAAATTTACTGTTTGTTTGGCAATAAATATTAAGATACTAAACTTTACCCATAACTTTGTTCACGCTACTAAAGGCACAAGCAGTCTGTCTTTACAAAAAGCATAAAAAATATTAGCTTTTTCTCATTTTAACAAGCAGAGTTATGAGAGAAGTAATGTGATTGTTGTAAAATCGTCGAGTGCTCTCTGTAGTACATTTATAAAATATTTCATTTGAGAATTGTAAACAGTATTTTTAAAAATTACAAGTTAAAAGCGTAGTAGACTTAGAGACCTTTAATAGGTTTACCTTTAATATGATTTCTTTAAAAAAAATGCCACACACACTTTTTGTTAAGCAAAAGTTTTTTATTTAATGTGAAGTACAATCGATACAATTAAGTGCTAAATAAAACGTCATTCAAATGGCCACCACGACTTCTTCTGCAGGAACGAATTCGATGAACCCAATTTTCGAGCTCTTTTTCCACTAACTCAAGTCGTATGTCATGCATGAATGGCACGTTCAATATTGACTTGTAAAGCTTGAAGAGAGTCTGGTTTATTTTGAAAGACCAATGACTTCAAATAACCGCAAAAGGAATAGTCTAATGGTGTTAAATCACAACTTCTTGGAGGCCATTCAATATCACAATTTTTTGAAATAATCTAATCTCAAAACTTTTCAATTGTTACATTTGCTGTGTGGCGCGTAGCCCCGTCTTGTTATAACCAAATGTTGTCAAAATCAACTTCTTCTAATTTCGGCCATAAGAAGTTTGTTATCATCGATCTATACCGCTCTCAATAGAAAGTAACGATGTTACCAGCTTCATTTCGAAAGAAGTACGGACCGATGATTCCACCAGGCCAAAAAACCAACACCAAACTGTCTATTTTGGTGAATGTAATTGTTTTTCATGAATAATTTGTGGATTTTCTTCGCAGCAGAATCGACAGTCTTGTTTATTTACCGCACCTCTCAGATGAAAGTGATCCTCATCGAAGAAGATGATTAAATGACAAAAGCGCACGAAAAGTTATAATTGGAGAACGATTATTTTAATAATAAAATTGAATAATTTGTAAACGTTGTTCTTGCGTTTATCTCTCCATGATGAAATTGGAAACACCACTGAATACAATGAAAAACAAATGACAGATCATGACATATTACAAATGGCCGAAACGTCACTTCAAAATTATATCATCCCTATTGGAAAACCTATTAAAAAAATTTTACAAAGAATTTATAGGCGATATAAATCATTATGAATTTGTTCACTTTTCTTCACCTATACAATTAGACTACCAGTGGTTGCCATTAAAAGTATTTTATAAGGCAAAACTGAAAAGCAAATCTCCCCTTTATATCAAATTTTTAAATTTATTTGAGCATGTACTAGAGTTGTCAATTATTCGCCTTTCAACTTTGTTCGAATAATTCAAATAACAGTTTTTATTTCGTTCGATCAAACGAATAAAGCTATAAAATTATTCGATTAATCGATGAGAACAACGAGTAAAAAAAATGCTTAAAAATTATTTATTGACAAAAAATAAATGTTTGTCATTAACACAAAAATGCATATTTAACCAAAATAAATTAAATATAAAATAGTTAATATATTTATTAACAAAAAAAAAATACATAACATTAATAATACATAAAAAAACTTAAAAATGTAATAACTGGCGTTAAAAGGTTGTTATTTTCATTACTAATAACTTATTCTATATCATTACTTTTATCTGAACTATTGTGGTTACTTTCAGTATAAAAGAATCTAGAGTATAATTCATTTGCACACTCGTTAGTTTAAATTTTTGAAGAATATTTTAAAAACTTTCATTGCTCGGAAAATTTCCAGAATTTAAAAATATTATTAACGTATTTTAAAGTTTTTTACGTCTCTTATTTAATCTTATTTTAATGCGTTTTAGTAAATCTGTTGCAAAAGAATTATTAATTTTTTTGTTGTTGATCCAACAATTTGACTTTGATTTTTTATTTTTTTTGTGCTTGGTAAACTACTTCCAAACCAATCTCATTCTGAAAGATAATTATATAATTAAAAAAAAAAAAATAGAATACAATAACAACATTTTCTACTTACATGATAAGGTTTATATAATTGCTTCTTGCAATTGCTTCTTTTTTGGCTTTTAGTAAATTTCTAACTTATTCACCTGAGAGTGAAAAAACCCAATTTTTGAAAATTGTTTAACGTTTTATTTAAAACATAGCACGATTACTAGGTATGCGCAGTTCGACACACATCCAAACTAACACGTATTTAGTTGATATAAAGTATTCGCTTTGTTTCAAATCACACTAACAAATTTAACATATTATTTACGTATGCAAAAATTTGTTCGATTAATTGACATTAATTAATCGATTTGTACGTTATTCGGAATTCGGCATTTTAAAATTATTCGAACAAGAGTTTGGTTTTCTTTAACCGATTAATTGAATTATTCTTAATCGGTTGACAACTCTAGCATGTACTCAAGAATTTATGTTTTTAAATTTTATTTATTTGTTGCGGGGCCTCTTTACATGGTAATACATGTATATCGGTATTCCCAAAACTGAAAAAAATCTTATCATGTAAACGCAAATTGTTATGAGTAAGAGAGAATACGGATACAAAATCTGACAAGCCTTCGGTAAATGTTTATTTTCTAAACTTACGTATACTCATTTTATCAGAGGTGTCTTTTTAAGTAAACATTGGCAGCTTTAAGAGTATATATTGAAGGTGGGTGGCATCATTTCTATACAATAATTACAAAAACAACTAAAACAAATTCATGTTGTTTTTGTAAATATTGTAGAACTGTAACCACCAGCTATTTCGTAGCGCAGACTTTTGATTTTGTTAATATTATCCTTGTAAACACAAAAAATACCTGCAACAAATTTTTGTTCTCAATTCTTATACACAAAGAGAATTTCATAATATTTTGATTCTGTTAATAAGTGTGTTCGAGTACGCAAAAGTTTTTACTATTTTTTACTGAACTTTACTGCATTTTACTAAATTGCGTTCGTTTACACAAAATACAGTAAATGAGAACACAAATTGAGAGCGTAAAGTGACAGTTCTTAATTGAAAACTTGCAAATTTTTACTGCAGAAATTTTTCGCAGCAAAGTTTAGTAAAACAAGAAAACATATGATTCAAAAGGTAAACAAACAAAAAGTGTCCAATTTGTGACTAAAATATTTATCAAACTAAAAATTTAAGTGATAATAAAATAAAACTAAAAGTAAATTAACATTAAATTGAACTTGTTTGTGAAACAATTACCTACATGCCTTTTAATGGAAAATAAAAGTTATTTTAGTTTTGTGGAGTTGTTATTTTAATTCTTTGGAGTTGTGAAATTCTAAAGTACTTGAGTACTTATTACTGCACTTCTTTTTACGATAGTCAGTAGCAAAAACAAATATTAATGTACTTTGAATAAATTTAACCACACACAAATATGCAAAATCAAATAAAATAAAAAAAGAAGATATTAATTAATAATTACATAAATTAAATTGTTTATATTTTATTAAAATATTTGTAATATAAAAAGTATTTAATCGAGTACCCATGAATAAATATCCAAAAATGTAACAAATTTTCAACACTACATTTATTTTCCATCAGCTGTTGCCTAAATCTTACGAATTTTTACAATTTTTCCGTTCGCGTACTTTTTTGGGTAAACATTTTTTTGGAGAGTAAATTCTGCTGTTTACTCATTTATACTCATTTACTGCATTTTACTGTAAAAGTAAACAAACGGACCTAATATTAATTAATATTTTGTATTACCATGTAAACTCACCTTTAGCAATATCTAAATATATATTTCGTTGTTTGCCATATATCGTTGGTTGTCGATATAAATCTATTTTATTTTTCAGCACTTTAATGCAATTAGAAACCGATTGGGTGACACTTTAAAGTACCAATAAGACAAAATGAAAAATAATATCCAAGTAAAGGAATTTATTGAAATTTATTATATGAGATATTCTCTAAGTTTTGTGACTAAATTATAAAAGAAGAAAACATTTCATTATAAAACTTGAAGAATATCTCATAAAATAAATTTCAATAAATGGTCGAACACAAAATTTTTAAGGTGCTGATTTCACAGGACAGTCTTATGGTTTGAGGGGACAATTTTTATGAAAGTTGCACAGAAAAACTGAGTGCTTTTCATACAAATTTTACACTCAAATCATTCGTCTATTGTGAAAACAGCACATAAGATTTTACCATCAATGATAGGTGATCAATTGGACTAAATTTGAATTGACTGAACCGCCATGTTCTACTTCAAGATCCGATTGCAAATACAATATGACAAACAATTTAAAGAAGCAACCCCTACACTCGGCAATATAACGAAAAATGTATTTTGGTGACCCCTATGTACGGCAAAAAAATTTTTTAAGCTATTGCATAGCTTTCATCGCGAGCTTTAAGCGCGGTGATCGAATCAAGAAATTCCGTAACGAGAAAACCTAAGGCTAGTTCCACAAATACAATAAACTGATTCCATAAATAACACTAATCCCACAAAACTAATCAGCCTAGTCAACAACCGCACCAGCAAATGTGCTACCAAGTTCTTGTTTTCACCTGCTGCCACCTGGTTTAATTCGCCTTGGCAAATTCATTACCAGGTACATATATGCACGACTACAACAATTCTACAACAAAACAAACAACAGGCTCAAAAAGTGTAACTAGAATTAATATCATCAAAGAAAAAACTTGAATTATTATCAAAGAAAAAAAAAGTACTGCATAAATAAATAATTATAATTGCATAAGTTGATAAAAAAATGCTATGCAATAGCTTTACCGTGGCAGTCCCCGAGTGCCACATGTCATTTCTTTTCTTCGAAAATGTCTTTCAACAATACTTTATTTGCGATTTTTTTTTTGCCTGTAAGGTGATACTGTCTAAATTACAGGCGAACTTGGTTAAGCAAAAATGATAAACTACCAGTACTTTGTGCCACTTATGCCAGATTTTTGATAAATAGAAGGTCGGATAGGTGAAAAATGTTTAAGTTAAACGAACTCGCTTCAAAATTGTTATAAAAAAACGAAGATATGGCATAACAAGTAAAACATATGGAAGTTGATTTTGCTTTCAGATTCAATTTACGAACTAAAATATACGCTTGCGCTAAAAAGTATTTCATCGCCAGTAAATTAATTATTTTTTTGTTCTTTTAACCATTGGTTGGTTTATATAAATTAGCGTATTTTTAAGAAAAATATCTTTTAATTAAGTGGGGTTTTTTTATAAGCAAATACAAGAACTTTTTTTTTTATTAACCGATTTTTTCTATTAAACTGCGTGTTTTTATCCGAACTCGACTGTATAATGAAAATAAGTGTAAGTATTGGTATTGGCATGTTTCTTAGAACTTCGTTATAAAAGTGGAAAAATTTAAATTAAAATTTCATGGGACCGTAAAAAGTAATAACAAACGACGCTTCGCTATAAAAGAGTTCGAACTTAGCGAAAGATTTGTGTATGAAATTGGCAACTACAATCTTTGAACTTTCGAATCAGCTCGTTGTAAACGAAAATTCATTTAAACCGAGTACGTTATAAACGAGTTTTACTGTATTGATACTGTTCTGCGTTTGTATGGGGCGAACTGTGTGACACGTTTTAAAATGTTTTATACGTAAACGATAGAGCATCTATCTATTTCATTTTTCTACACCTTTCTGAAATTATAAACCTTTTAAAACTGTATCCAAATTTTTTGATAAAATTAATATTTAAAAAAATATCATCATAAAACTATAAAAAACGTATAAAAAAATGAAATAAGCATGGAGACAACAAAGAAAATTATGTTCAAAAGTTTGAAAAATATTTGCTTTAGCTGACGCAAGTACATTCATATCTGGTATGATTAACGTGGCCAGCTGATTTTTTTCAAACGTTAATTTTACAGAAGAAACAAATTGGTTTTTTTAAAACTCACTAGGAATCACATGAATGTCATATTTCAGCAGAATTCATTGCAAACTTTATGTTAGTTTTAAATCAAATGGAGATCAGAAGCGAGCATTGTATCATGTCGAAATTAAAATTATGAACCCACAACATTTAACATTTTCATTGTTAGTGTATGTACAGAATATAGAAATAAATAGTGAATTCTTAAAAGCATCAAAGTTGCTACAAGATCCCCATATTTACAAAAAAAAAAAACAAAAAATAAAAAACTAGACGCCATAAACAAAACATATTTAAAAATAAAATTTAAAATGGCCACATCGATCTTTATAGTGTGTCAAAATTTAATCCAAATATCTCCTATACTAAACTTTTGTGCTCTAATTTAAAGGCTTGACTCTTAAAAATAACGGTGATAGCTGTAGTGGTTTGTGCGTTGACTACTAAGCAAACTATAACTTAGGACCGGAATTCAAAGTTTGGTCAGATCAAGTCAATCAACATCATAAATTTGTCGTATGTGCTTTAGTGTGGCATTGCATTAATTGTTCTTTGGACTGTTTAAGTTATGAAGGCAAAGCACTGGTTACTAAAACCTGTTCCGGCACCGATTGATACACAGTTCCCTGCTAATTAATATAACAGCGCCCTCCTTCGTCGGTAAGCAGACCCCGTCGGCGAAATAAAACAATTAATAAAATGCCTGCTCATGCAGCTTAATGCGTCTACTTAACACCAGAGGCGCTACAGCACTGCTCTAAAATTAACGAAACACGCAATAGCTGAGTTGTAACAGAATCAAGCCAGCCTTTTTTACATTTTTATCCTTCTAGCCTTTCTATTGTGTTCCATTCTTCCAAATTTCTAGCAAAATGCTTGATTTTTCATTTCAACTTTGGGGCCATATTTTCATATTTAGTTTGGAGCTATTTTTCATTTAACGAAAAATTAAAAATTCCTCATACTAAAAATTAAAAATGGCCCCAAACTTTTGTATTGAAACGAACGAACAACACCATGTTATGAAAAAGGAAAAATGGCCCCAAGCTTTAGATAAAAATTGCCCCAAATTTAATAATAAAATATAAAAAATGGCCCAAAAGTATAGGAAAAATTGTCCCAAAGATCGTGTTGATCTTTTCAATACAAAAGTTTGAGGCCATTTTTTATTGGAGCCATTTTCATGGAGCCCATAGGTAGGATTCATCCTCTCATTGATGGCCTTACTAAAAATAAAACAGATAATTTACATCATTAGTTCCCAACATATATCAAAATTATTGGATGGGATGTGCCACACCCTCTTGACCATTTTTTTTATCATTTTTTATAATGGGTGACGAACACAACATATCAAGTATTTACCTGCATTAGTTGCCTAAATGTTTATATATGAAGTGCCACCCCCACTTAAGTTAAAAAAAATTTACTACTCTATTGTTCCTTCCTGACAAAAAACTGAGCGAAAATTTCCCATAGAATAGTTCAGTGGCTTAGGACAAAAATTCTTGTGCCTTTGTATTAAACGAACTGTGATTTCCATCACACAAAGAAAAAAATAAAAATTGATTTCAATTAAAAAATTTGTGATATCAATTAAAAATTTAATTAAATTTGCACCAGTAAACAAATTAATAGTATCAATTAAATTTTTATACATTTATTAACCAAAATTATTTATTACAATTAAAAATTTAATAAAATAAATTAAATATTTAATAATTTTTTTTTTATATATTTAATTAAAGCGTTAATTGGAAAAAAAAAATATATATTTTTTTCTGTGATTGAAATATAATATTCAATGATAGAAAAATTTGTGACTGTATTTCAATGTCAATTGTACGGCAAACAATTTGATCGCTTAAAACTAACCTTTTTTCCAACCAATTGATTTTTTGTCTACCAAAAAATTTCAAATAAGTTCCGTAAAAAAATTAATAATATACAAGTTTCTTACTGAAAGCGAACAGATATAGAGCGAGTGAGAGAGCACTCCCAAGTAAAAGCCGACTAAGTTGATGGTGATAATTATAATATTTTTTATTTACCTTTGCTTTTCAACGTATTTTGCATACATGCAAGATGATCTCAAGATCAACCAATTAACAGTAAACTAGTTTCTAAACGGGTTTTTTCTTTAATAAATGATATGATGGAAATTTCTATTACCTTGCAAACAAGGTTTAAAAAATATATATAGAATGTAAAACATCGAAAACTTCTAACAGCAAAATTCTTAAACTTGGGGTCACGTTTATCAACAACTGAATAGTAAACCAAGATAAAAGTGTTTGCCTACACGTTTTTTTATGATTCTATTTTTCATAAGAATTTAAGTTTCTAGAGACAAACTTAAGATAAACTAATGATATAAATACTGCTCGATAAGATCTACAATTTTGTTTGATATCCTACAGAGACAAAAATGAAGTTTATACTTTTGTTCGGTTTACTCTGTGTTTTCTTTACGGCAACTACTGCTAGAGTGGAAATAATTTACTTTCTCAAACCAGGTAAGTCTATTATAACAGTTTTAAGCTAAATTATTTACTAAATTATTTGTTTTTTCATGAGATCTAAATTAGCCTCTGTACTATTCGTTTAAAATTTCATGACATTTAATCATCTTGTGTTTTAAATGTTTTCCAACCCTTATGTTGGTATAAAAACTTTCATAAAATAAGTATTAGAGGCTGATTTTCCACAGTTATCAAATGCAATTATTATACTCGTACTAAAGAATTTTCCAATATCTGGATGTAAATAATTTTATTTTAAGCAAAAAAAAAAATTTACTTGTTTGTTACCAATTCTTATAAGTCTGAAGGACGATTCAACTGAATACGTAAAATAAATTTTATACAATTAAAAATAAAAAAACTTAATTGTTTTGCCCTTTTTATAATAATTGATATCTTATCTTTTTATTTCAAGACTATGGTTATAATGCATGTGTACTAGAAGAAAAGATATACTATCCTGGACAAAGTCATCAATTCCCTTTACATTGTGGCAAACACGTTTGTCAAAAGAACGGTTTGGTTGAGTTCCACTAGTAAGTTAAAATTTCATCTAAATACACAACAATTTTACAATTTTAACAAATCTTTAATTTCTTTCTTGTTATAGTTGTGACAATCAACCGGCACCTATTCCAGAGAAGCCGGATAATGATACTCGGCCATATCCCGAGTGTTGCGACTATGAGCAGTCATGAAAGGTTATTTTGATCGTAAAATTAAATTAAATTGATTTGAAAAATAACATGAAAAATAAACAATTTAGTTTTGTTTGTGCATTTGTTTGCATTGGCATTGAAAGTTGTGTTAGTGCCTTTAAGGGAACGTTACCAAGATGGAAATTTTAAGATTATTTGACGAACGCGATCCCTTTGCGACTCTTGTTTTAATCATCTATGCGATTATTGAAATAAAATTACATTTTTCTCTTATTAGTGATACTTTTGCGAACCATTTTAACGATTGCCGTCCGAGTGAATCGCCCCATTACGCGTTTTAGCGTGCATTAATGATTGTTAGCAGTCAACGATCTTTTGACTTTTTTGTGAGATTGTGATAATTTTCCAGTAGAATACATGGAGTAAATTTGCCAAATAATGAAAGTGTTTAAGAAACAAATTAAACTTTGGACAGTAAAACATGGGCAAAGTACAACTGTGGGTCAACGTATTATTGGTAATTCTCAGGGAAACTCACATCAAAGTCTTTATTCCGATCGAAATGCTCTGCATCAAATGGGCTGGTATGATGGTTATTATAAATCAGCGTTGTCCAAGCCCTACGCGCTTGGTGCTCATTTGTTTTTGTAAAAGCACTTAACTATAAATACAATATTTACTAGGACGTTGAAAGGAAGACATCCTCAATATTTGCTAGTTTCCAAACAAATTGTTTTAATTAAGATAATAATAAGGGAAAAAATTCAACAAGAACAGACACATCGCTTAAATGATTGTTAGTAGTGAGTAATCAGATATGGGGAATTTTGTACTAACCAAAAGATTAAAAATGGAATAAAAAAGAATTATAACAATTCTCGTATTCTATTCCTGTTGAAAGCTTGGTTAAATAGTTGATATTCTTCCCAATTAGTATCAAGTTTACATCAATTGTAAAAATGGACAAACGAACGCTGATAAGAGGTGTATTGGCCTTGAAATCGGTATACTGATACGTTCTGCTAATCTGATTGCACATGCTAATGTTTTTTAAAAATAAAAAACTCATAGTAATTTGAATTTTCATTAATTCAATAAAACTGAACTTAAGCCTAATAATAATAATTTCTCATTTATACATTATTACAGTTCAAATAATAATTTAAATAATATTCGTAATCTAATCTAATATACATATGTATAAAATTCTCGTGTCACGATTTTTGTTATCGAACTCCTCCGAAACGGGTCAACCGATTTTAATGAAATTTTGTATGCATATTTGGTAGGCATGAGATTAGGTTTTAAAGTATATTTTAAACCGGTCTAGTCTAGGCTTAGAATAGAATTTCTTCCAATAAGCCAATAACGTGTACACATTTCTTCTCAGTCACTTTTATCCGCCATTGTTTTAGCCATGTTTCCAGTTTTTATATGTACCGTTTCAAATTCCGGGAAGCTTCAAGAGGATTTTCATGAACGCTGTAAAATGTACGAAAAAAAAAAATTCGTTCGACATCGTGGGCCAGGCAGTTAGTTTAAATTTTAACTGTAAGATTTTGTTCTAAGATTTTTTTTTAGTATTACGTTTATACAATGTATGTACGTATGTAGATATAACTCTATCTATGACGCCATGTGCCGGGAGCAACTGCTGTTTATAACCCCAATCACAATAATCAGCTTTTATGCTAATGTTATTTCCTTAGTTTTGATAAGCGAGATGCATAATCGAGTAATAATAATATAATTAAAATAATACTTTTCTAATTTTCTTGACCTTCTTAATTTTAATTTTATAATAATTTTTCAAGCTTTAGGTCGTTTTTATATAAAAAATGTTTTTAATATTAATTTTTCGATATTTCGCCACACCGTTGGTTGGCTTCTTCAGGAGAAATTGAGTTTAAATCTAATTTATAACAATTTTAACAAATACCAATCAAAATATTGAAAAATATTTGTCAATTGAAAATAGTTTTTTCCTTTTTCTTTTTGAAATAAAAAACTTTAAAATAATTTAACAAAAACAAAAACAAAATACATTGAGTGAAAAAATTTTTTTTAAACCAATGAACAAATATTTTTGAATATACACCTACACATAAATACAAATTACATTTTTCTATTTTTATCTCTTACTAACTTATAGTCTTAAATTCTAATATCAATTTCCTTAACTGCTCTAAACCTAATTTTATTTGTAATTATGTATATAAATACATTAATAAAAAGTACATGTGAAATGTTCTATCTTTTTGTAACTAAATGTCTGTAATTCTGAGCTATATTTTCAGAATAGAATAGAATTGATGCTACAACACAAAATTCTTAAAATGGGATATATACGTGGTCGATAGTGAATAGTGAAAGTGGTTGGCAGGCGTTTCTGGGAGAGACAGCGACAAGTCATTATTTTTATTATTTATGCCAAGTGATGTTATGTTATTGATGTTATGTAGTTGATGTGACTAATTTGTAGGGTAACTAATAATTTTGTATTGTCAGTATTGAACAAATGCTCTTAGGTCAATCATTATTTGGAGAAAATTGGATTCTTGTAGATTACATAACCACTGAAGCATATTTTGGATTTCTTTTGTTGGCTGGTGTATACCGATCTCATACCGAGTCTAAGGGATGACCACCAAGACAGACCACTATTCAAATCGACAGTCAGTTTACGAAAGTTCCAAAATATATCGCGAGTAGTACGATTTAACAAGAGGTCGGATAAAAATGAGAGCCGAGCCCGCGATAAACTTGCTCCAATTAGAGATTGGAACCATTGGAAATCCAACCTATGGAAAATTTTTAACCCTGGTGAATGTGTGTCATTAGATAAGCAGTTAGTTACATACCGCTGACGCTGTCGCTTCATCAAAGCGTTGTGAGATATGTTCCTAAAAAAAAATCGATTCGTAGTTTTGCATAGCATACTACACTACGCAGAAGAAATAAAAGCTAACACCAAAAAGCCTGAAATCATTTTCTTTTACAGTATAACGAAGTCCGGAGTCGATACATTAGACGAACTAATTAGTACTAAAACTTGTAACAGGAGAACTGATCTATGGCCTCAAACTCTTATACAAAAGTTTGGATATATCAGCATAAAACGCGAACATAATTTTTCTAAGTGTTTTTTTTTCTTTTTTTTAATTAGGATCAGCACTCAGGGGATGACCCCTACGTATGCAGTGCACTGTGCCGGAACTCAGGGAGAGGGATAGGGTAGAGAAGATAGATGTTGAAAATTTAGAAGACTTAACTTAAGGCAGTGTTGAGGCGCCTCCTGTGTTAAGTAGACGCATTAACTTTGTTAAGCTGTATTCGGAAAATTTACGTATGGATCGAATATGCCAAAAGGTTCTCATACTAAACTGTATGTAAAAAATCTATAAAGAGACTCAAGTTTACATTTAAAAATAAGAAATTTAAAGAGGGTCCGGTGTATTTTTTTGTCCAAATCAATCACAATTATATTCTGCATGTAAAAATTTTATTTGTGAAAGTCATTCTGAAACCTTTATTACATGTCAGGAATGTAAAATATATAATCAAAATCAATATATACATATCGCACTTGTTCCGAAAATTTCAAATGTTCACTTTTTGCAAAAAACCAAACCACGGTGGTCATATCTACCCACTATAAAAATTTTACAGCATTTTCTCCACTCTTTCACCCAAAAAAAAAAAAAAATACAGTTGTATCTCTCTTTGTGATAGAAGAATAGTATTAAATAAAAAAAGAAGAGAGGTATTTTAAGAATAAAAGAGTCATAAACGATTCTTTAAAGCGAAATGTAGATGACTCCAATGGAAGATTCGCCGTCTTGATACAGTTTCTTCCTTTGTACAGATTTTGCGTGATCGAAGTAGGACATCGCAGACAATTAATTCAATCGCCCGCTCCGAACGCTGAAAATTATTCTACGATTGAAAATGCTAACTGCGTAGCATCGTGTATTGAAGCATACACAACATAACATAACATACATTTTTTTATTTTTTAGGAATTAGGTAGGATGTTATTTTATTAAAAAAAATTGGAGTTTTATTTTATACTAGATATACCCGGTGCGCTTCGCTACCCCTTTGTTATAAAATAAAATTGTGAAAATTTAATGACGATCGGTCCAGTAGTTAAGACTATATTACGATTTTTCATTTTCCTAAAAAGGGGCGTGGTCCCACGATCGTCTTGGTAGACTTTCCAGAAGAACCCCCCCCCCCCCCCCGGTTTCTTATTTACATTGTCCCACTTGTCGTGTGACATGGCGCCGTCACCTACACCCCTGTCTATGATGGCCCTTACGAGATGCCCTTTGGCCACCTCACTGTAGGACCCATTGCCAACAGAGGTGTGTTTAGGACGTTTGGTCCTCGGGTGGTTAGCTGCAGCTGCGTTTTCCTCCTCTGAACGTTGCCGTTTAGGCCCTGCAGGGGGAGGTTGCTACGCAGTGCAACCATGAGGGCTTTCGCCCATGTGAGAGAAGCTGTCTGCTCATTCGTGAGCTGATCTTAGGATCGAAATGAAACGTAAGGCGGAACGCCTTGATGTTGCAGCCCTTTTAGAGTGTACAATGTGCCCGGGTGCTGTTGTTTTGAAAAACATTTTCAATATTCGTTTGCTCATTCATCTAATAAGAAAAAAAAAAAAACAGTGTGTTTCACTTTAAATATCATTTAAAACTTAATAATTTATAAACTGATTTTGAAAAACTTTGATTTATGTGCAAGATTAAGACTTAATCTTTCAAATAAAAATTCATTTGTATAAATCCGTTTTGAAACAGAGATTCTCTGATTGCGTAAAGTTGAGACTCTATGAAACTGTATGCAATCGACTTAAAAGAAAAACAGAAGGAAGTTATCAAGTCGTAAGGATTTTTTTTCTGCTTGTACACATCTAATATATAAAATTCTCGTATAACTATATAATTTATAAACCGATTTATAAAAGACTTGTTTAAAACCGTTTTTTTTTTGTTTTTAAATGGGAAACAAGTTCTAACCCAAAAAAAATACTAATTATCGAACAGCTCTTCTTTAAGAATCTTTTATTATTTGAACAGTTTTGCTTATATTTTTCATTATATTTTTCAAATCGGTGCAAGTTTTGCCTCCTCCTAATATATTGTTTGTCGCATAACTCCTCCATTTACGGACCGGATTTTAATTATATTTTTTATTTGTTGGATTGATCTTACTTTGGTTTAGTGTTGTAAATTTTTTTTTTTTTTTTTGGGAAAAGCGATGACAAGTTCTCCGTCACTTCCAAAAAATAACCATTTAATCGCCTCATTTATGATTTGATTTTTTTAATTCTCTATGGTATTTTTTTAAGAAGATTTGCTTGCACTTTTGCCAAATATTTTTCTAAGCCTGAGATAAGTTGCCCCAATCCCGATTATCACATAAATCCCTCATTTACGGAGCGATTATCAAAGTGCTTTAATTTATTTGATCGAGGGCTTTATTGCTGTTCGGTGTAAGGCGTATTAAACCAGGTGGTACCCAGCAAAAAATTATTATGTTTCTGGAAGCAGTAACAAAATTTCATGCTTTCGAGATGCGCAGTTTTGAAGCGCTTCCCAGGCTGCACAAAAAGAAGGCAGAGAGATCGCTCAACTTATTTTTAAGCACGTTGAAGTTGGTCGGCTATTTACATTTAGTTGGCACGAATAATAAAGTAAACAACAAATGGAAGATAAAATTTCATTTAGATGCTCTCTGCCTCTCTTGCTCTCTTATTTAATTAAACTTGTGTATTTGCCTACAGATGAATTATTTATGTGAGTAGATGACGCAGTAAAACGAACGATTAATTCAGATAATTCAAACATGATTTTAGCGCATTTTGGATGATTAGAAAAAAGCGCTCTTTTATGTAAAAAACAAGAGCTCCAAAGTGGGACATCTCGAACAAAAATCATGCATGTTCGAAGCGCTTTTCACAGCAGGAGGCGCAACAACAACAAGCATCTCTCCCTTAAAAACCTGCTTCGGACGAAGCAGTAGTTTTTGCTGGGTAGCGTTCGACAGCTGACTATTTTTTTCCCTAC
The DNA here is from genome assembly GCA_947311025.1 of Lypha dubia. Classification (NCBI taxonomy): domain Eukaryota; kingdom Metazoa; phylum Arthropoda; class Insecta; order Diptera; family Tachinidae; genus Lypha; species Lypha dubia. Next base: position 72,831,305 of record OX371264.1, on the reverse strand, counting down.
TTATTTTTTGGTTGAAAATTTCAGAGCTGTTTTCTGGTTATATTTTTGACAGCTACAGTTACTTTGGCAATACTTTTTCTCGTGCTGCCAAGTACCTGTTTTCCCCCTCTGCCACCTGGTTTAATACGCCTTGGTTCGGTGCTTAAATTTTGTTTTTTTTTTAATCGGACGCTTAAGATTTTCCCTCGAAATATTTGTCAGCGTATAAAAACCCATTTATTTTCATTGCGGGGTGGTGATGTATTTATTTTTTTTTTTTATAATTTTGCGGAAACCGTACATAAAAACCCATGAATACTGTTTTTTTTTCATTTCTATTACATAACAGTGGAATTGTTGTTCGCAATGTAAAATTGGACTTAAACATGTTAAAGTGAAACGAAAAATACTTCTAAGAATTTTAAAATTACAACTACGTTGTTTAAGTAAAATTCCACATAAGTCTAAAACTTAAATTTGGATTCAAAAAGAAAAATTCTCTATTATTCAGTTAGTTTGTAGAGTTTAGTTCTACGAATGTACCTTTTATCTTTGAGTATTTTCATGAAATTCATTACAAGTGAAAGGAGTTTCTAAAGAAACGGCCTCCTACTGAAAATTTTAAAATGATCCCAAATCTCGCCTGCTGAAAACATTCAAATGGTTTAGAAATTTTTTAAAACTTTCCGAAAAATTTTTATTACGTTTTGATTTAACATAATTTTCAAATATTCAATTAGATGCTATTTTTCGTTTTCCACTTTAGGGCCAGTTTTCATCAAGCCCCCATCGGCCCCGCACCGGGACCATTTTTTTAGTAAAAAAAAAATAAATACATACGAGTATTAACCTTGAAGTAAAACTGACTAAGATTAGAAGTATTTGAATACACTTGTATGATAGTATTTTGTGTGTTTAAAAAAAAAAAAAAGACTTGAAAGGTCATGCTTGCATTAAGCATGGAGGAGATTTAGATAGCAAAAGCATAAATTAGTTTATATATTTGCTGCAGTTTCATTGCGATTTTCAGCTTTCCTTCTGTGGTTAATTAATCACAACGTGATCTTCTACTTCGACTTGTAAACACAAAAACAACATGTATGTATGTGTAAAATAAAAATCCAAAAATGATTTACAAGATCTCAAAAGATGTCAAGATTTGATGAATAATCAATAGGCGAAATCGGTTTGGCATCAATATCGAACTAAATTTGATAGCGGTAAATTAAGAAATTGGTTTTTATTGACGTTTTGAAATTTTCATACTTAAACGTTGGGAAATAAATTTAGGGATTCCTAAAGAATAAATATCCTGTTTTCCGTTAACTGTCGCTTTAATGAAAACGTCCTATATTTAGATTTCGTAAGTTTGTAGTTGTTATAACTTCATAGCTGGGAAAGATTTTGTGGTATTTTAATGTTTCCAATTTTAATTCAATTTTTTAATTAAGAGAAGAAAACTTATGAATTGGTGCTAAAAAATTTGCGTTGTTTTGTCGTACATTTTAGAAGGCGTAGAAAACTTTATCTCGTTACATTTATTTCAATACTTTAATTAGAATGTTCCTAAATTAGATGTTGTATAGAATTATCATATCTATGATGAGACGAAAAATTTACGACCTTCTAAAGTTTCTTACTACATACGAGTATTAATTTGTTTATTTTTTTGTTTTTATATTTTAATATTGCGTTTTAAAAAATTATCATTTGTATTGACTTAAGTTATTTTTTCACCAAACACACACACACACACATACGTGGATTTTAGTACAGTACATGTGATTCGTATATTGTTAGTAGTTTTTCATTCATAATCACTCATGTACAATCATGTTATTGCAGGAAAAACCACGAAACCTTTCGAGCTGTTTTTACCCCCTCATAACTTTGCTCCTCTTGATCATAATATAATGAAACTTGTAACATAAGGTCTCCCTACTGAGGTGACCTCAGTGGTTAAATTTTGAAGTTCTACCACAAAAGCTTCTCGAGATATTAAGGTGTGAAAAGTCCATATTTTAGTGCATATTCACTGAATCACTGAATCACTCACTCATCAGGAATTTTTTCCAACTAAATTTGAAATATTATGTGGCTCTAAGCCTTAAAAGTAATATTCGTATTCGTATTCGCGAATACTAAAAATTGTTATTCATAACATCACTAGTACATATGTGATACGCCCAAAATAAATAAATATCAATTGTACAAGAAAAGATGAAGTGTAGTTACAAATCATTATTTGAAAGACAACTTTCTAAGTTTCTGGGCTAAATGAATTAAAATTAAAAAGTATTGGACACATGAATTCTGATAATAATATCGAACTTGGCCTCGAATCACTATAATGACAGTTCAACCTTTCGTACAGTCAAAAGTAGACTTGTGTCCAATTCGTACAGCAGCTCGTTTAGGACGCAAATCAATGTCTAAAATTAACTAAAATTTTTAAAATTATACTTAATTTCAGTTCAACTTGGTTGTCGTATGGCGCCAATGCCGTTTTTTTACAGAAACTCAGTAAAAATTTCCTTGATTTTTGAAATTACAAATTTCATCTTTAACAGCAAATTTTTACTGAAAACTAGAAAAAATATTTACTAAAACAAGTTAAGTGTTTATTCCAAAATTAGCAAAAATTTCATCATGTGTAGCGCTACTATTTTGCTAAACTATTGTATTAAAGTCTGTACTCCTAGTCAGTCACTTTCCCTCTCTGTGGCCTATAAACTCAAAACTATGCAAAGTAAACTTTGCGTGTCTAAATGCAGCCAAAGTAGAGTAATTCGAAAATAACGGACTATTAATGTTTATCAGAATATTTGTGCGTAAAATTGCGGCAGTTTCAGACTACCCAAAAATTTTTTCAACATGTCAAAATATAATAAGAAGATATTAAAAAAAAATTTTTTTTAATTAAATTTCTGTTGAAAACTTTGTTAAAAAGTTCACATTCTTTCCCAATTGGTATGTATTTTCATAAGAGCTAAAAACGTACAAACGAAATAATACATATAAGAGTTGTAGCGGCCTTAACATCAGTATACTGCTACGTTCTTCTTGTCTGATTGGAAATTCAAATGTCCCTAAAAATTCATAGCTGCTGTTTCCACAAGACGGATGATTCATTTGAGTGTAAAATTTGTATTGATATCAGTACAAAAACAAATGAAAACTTTTCATACAAATTTTACACTCAAATCAATTGTCCGTCCTGTAGAAACACCATCTTAGTAATTTGGATTTTTATTAATTAAATAAAAACTAAACTTAATCGTAAATATGTTATAAAATTTCTTTATTTCTTTTTTTAAAATTGTTGCGGTCACATAAACTTCAATGAGCAAAAAATTTGGCCAGCGGCTGTTCCGTGTTTATTTAACATAAAAATTTAATTAATTAATTTATTTTCTTCTTATTATTATTATGTGAATTGGTTTTTTACAATTTCTAGAATTTCATCCAATTCTAGCTTTTTTGCAGCAAGTAGGATATGTGGCTGCTACATCAGCATACTTTTCGCCTGGTAATAGTTTCTCATTACAGCTAAATACAAATAATTATTTCAATTAATCTCTTTACTTCAATTTTATATATTAAAACATTAACATAATAATACATATGTATATACACATACGTACATACATATATATATTAAAATAGGTATAATTAAATTTAAACGATGAAATGCCATGTCATAGAATACCATTCCAATCGAAAATGATTTCAATGCTTAAAGTTAATTCCGCGGAAAACGAACGACTAAAATATTCTTTCTTATCAAACCTTAAATATGTATGTATGTTTGCAATAATAAAGTGACAAAGACTTTTACAAAACTTAATTCAATTAATTACTCTTTGGAGTATTTGGATAAATATTGTGCCATGAACTTTGCATGTTAATCAAAATCTTTATGAACCTTAAGGTATAAAAAGCTTGATCACTGTAATATCGAAAAGCAACCATAGAGGGCATCTGGCATCTGAAAACTTTCTAGCAAAAACGGTATTAAGAACATTTCGAAACGGAATGAACGACACATGCTGGTAAATATTATTTCATGCAAATTTCGTATTCAAATAATTTGTCATGGTCAATTTTTGTTTTATTAGAGTGTAAAATGTATGGCCAAACGTTTAATTGCACTGCGAAATGTAGGCCTGTGCCATCTTTTTAGTGCAAATAAAGTTATTTGAAAAAAGTAATTTTTAAGTTCACTTTAAATAATCTTAGAGGTGTGATTTCCATGAAAATTTTTTCTATCCTCAAAAAGCAATTAACCGAAGAAAAATAAAATTTCCATCGGAATCGTAAACCTGAGTACAATTTAAATTGTCTAAAGAAACAAGGCAGAGCTCAACAACTTTGATTTGCGGATATGGCCATAACATCAGTGTTATTTTTGTATATCGTATACAGTGAAACTTCGACATAAGTTTAAAAATAAAAAGTTCGTAAAATACATCGTTATAGCTTTTGTTACGTTGCACAAACTTTGTTTTTTTAGAGTGTCACAACTTTCAGTTGGCATCACTGCTTTATTTGAGCACCCATTTAACAGCTGATAGTTGCTTTTTGTTTAGTTTGCTTTGAAATTTCATTATGAATCGATTTACGCCAGAGCAACGAGTGCAAATTGTTCAAATTTTTAATCAAAATAATTGTTCTATTCATCAAACTCATCGTGCAGCGGGCGCTACAATTGATTTACTCAAAGAAACTTTTCATGAAAAAATAATTTCACGTAATGGCCCAATTAATTGGCCACCAAGATCGTGTGATTTATCCCCATTAGATTATTTTATTTGGGGTTACGTTAAGTCAATTGTCTAAGTCGATAAACAACAAACAATTGAACATTTGGAAATCAACATTCGAAGAGTTTGCGGCGAAATACAGCTGCGAAAAGTTGTTAAAAATTGTTGTTCCAGATTGCGCCTTCTATGTGGCAGCCGTGAAGGCCACACGGCAGAAATCATATTTCAACAATAATTTCATAATATTTTCTTTCCAATAAAGCCCGTTTCATTGATATTAAAAATATATTTCCTGGTTTTATTATGATTTAAACTTGTGTCACTCTATAAAAAACACCCTTTACAAGGAAAAATTTAAAAATTGTATTTTACTGGATAATAAAGTTTTTGGCTTTAATAATGGGACTACAAATTTGGTTTAATTTGAGTTAATTTTATAGAGGGTTTATAATGAATAGTTTCCTAAATCGAAGCTTTGTTGTTTTGAACATGGGATTTTTTTTTAATTTTTGAATTAAGCTTTATTTGAAATCATACATCGTTATACAGAGTTTTTATAGCTCAGTAGTTCTTCGTTTTGCAGTATGAAAAACTATGCAACAATAATGAATTTTAGTTTCAGGGGATTTGGAAAAAGTTCTTTATATCGAAGTTTCACTGTATGAATGAATTTTAATTCGCCGTAATTGTTTCAATTAATTTTGGCACTTAAATTAGTTATATTTAAAAAGAAATTCTAAAAAGCATGAATACTGGTAAGGCAAAGAAAATTTTTGTCTAAACGAAGATTTAAACTCATGATCACTGCTGCTAATGACGACCTACGTTGCAGCAGTGATGTAGTTAAAATATCCTTTTGCCTCAAGTTATTAATTCGCAAATTTGCAAAACTTCACTTTTGTGTGATATATAGTTTTAATGTCAGCTTGCATTTAATGTTTTGGAAATTCACTATTTTGCTTGTTTTAATCAGTTGAGTTTTTCACTTAGGTATTATTTTTCCGATTCTAATTGAAAAACACTGAAGAAGAGTTGCTTAAATTTTCAATTGTAACTAAATAAGGAAATTATTTTCTTTTTGTGGTTGGTAAATTATTTACACAAATCGTGACGGAGAATCAAAAGCGACAAATTTATTACGTCAACATATACAACTTTTCGACTGATCAAATGATGATGAAATGTACCATCAATTTATTCAGTTTTTTTTCGTTCTGACACGTGTTTTTCTCTCAAATTTATTAGTTAAACTTGAGTTCTATATTTGAAATTTTTCATTCATTTATTCCTATAGACAATTCCATTTTAATAAACTTTGCACAATTTAGTAGAATGATATCAAAAAATGGATTTAAAAATAAAATATTTTAATTTCACTTACGTTTCAATTTCGAACTGATATTTGTTGTTGCAAGTTATTTTCTCACAAACAAATCGACGACGACTCTCATCGCCAGGCTTAAGGCGTAACTTATCAGATTCTCGGTAACATTGTCCAGGATAGTCTGAACAATTAAATTGAATTATTCGCTGTTTATAATTAAACAAATTAATTATTAGAACAAATTTACCTGAATGTACGCCCTTGACGATCTCTAGAGCTGCTCTAGTTGACACAACTAAAACGCTGAATAAACCGAATAAAAGTGAAAACTTCATTATGATTTTAATGTGATATCAAAACTATGTGTGTGTATAGATTCGTAGCCATTATTTATATGATTAGCAGAGGAGAATATTTTTTACTTGGAACTTATAAAAATGTCAGTTGTGCCATCAAAATAAATTTATGATATGATTATCATAATAAAAAAAAAACTTTAGTTTATGATGATGATGAAATTTTTTTAGCTTTCTCATTTTCCTGATAAGTTGATACCGTAACTGGGCTCTTCAGGCTCCATGAAAAATGGCCCAAAGTTTAAAACCAAAAAAAATTACGTTTAATTGAAAACTTACATAGAAAAAAATGAAAATTCATATTTAATACCGAATTATATTTACACCGGTTATATTTATTATGTTACAACTCAGATGTACGAATTAATATGGTGTATAGGGATCTCAGTGTGGGCAGCCTTGTCACAAAACTCAAATCCAATCGAAAGTGGTTTTAATTCCGAAAGTTAAAGAAGTGACAATGTAAATAGTAAATTGTAAACAACAAATAAAACGTGTATACCTTTAGGTTTTTTTTTTGTGGTAAAACGCTTTTAGATCAGTCGATATGCGATATGATGTGCATTTTATTTGAAGTTGAGTAAAAAAAAAAAGAAAAAAAAACATGAACAATCAAGCATCTTATGCTGGTTGCGGTTACAATGAAAATTCCAAATAGCAACACAAAGTCCTGTTGTTGTACAAATACTTTATAATTGTAAATATTGTGCTTTTGGGATGCAAAAAAAAACTTTGGTAAAATCACACAAAAGTTTGTAATATTAGTTCAAGGGTGCTTATGACATTTATGTCGTTGCTTTTCAAGATGGCCGGAGTGGCATTACCCACGATATCGAACGATGTCGATCGTTTGATTTTTAAACTAACTTGCGTTCCACTAATAACCGATTTTATTTAACTTATTATTTGCTTTGTAGCACTAAAAACTAAATAAATAAAAAAAAATTGGTGGTTAGAAGGTCGCAAGCAAATCAGTTGTTTTTCCTCTACAATTCCAGCATTATCGATCGGTCGAAATAAAAGTCGATGCAAGATACTTAAAAATAATCTTCTAAAAAATATTTGCAAATCAATATAAACGCTCTATGAAAATTCTAATAACTTTTTATAAAAAATCTGAATGGAGATACTCCCCGTCTTATAAAAGGTTTTGCAATAGGGATGATATGATTTTGAAGTGACGTTTCGGCCATTTGTAATATGTCATGATCTGTCATTTGTTTTTCATTTTATTCAGTAGTGTTTACAATTTCATCGTGGAGAGATCAGGATCGCAAGAACGTTTAAAAATTATTCAGTTTTATTATCAAAATAATCGTTCTCCAATTGTAACTTTTCGTGTGCTTTTGCCATTTTATGGTCGTAATAATCGTCAAAGTGTGCTCGCTATTCGTCGAATTGTTGAAAATTTTGAGCTTACATTTTCTTTACATAATGTTCAAGTGCCTATAAGACAAAGAACCGCTCGAAGTAATGCTAATATTGCTGCCGCTCAGGCAAGTGTATCTGAAGAATGCAATTTATCGATTCCAAGACGATCTCAAATATTGGGACTGGTCTCAAACCACAATCTGTCGGATTTTGAGAAAGGATTTGGGTTTACATCCGTATAAAATTGTTCTCACTCAAGAACTGAAGCAATTGGACCACCGTACGTGCACTTGCAACTATAGAATTATTGCGAGAAAAGTTTGGAGATTCGATTATTTCAAGAAATTGTGATATAACACCATTAGACTATTTATAATGGGGTTATATGAATTCATTGGCCTTTCGAAATAAACCAGATTCTCTTCAAGCTTTACAAGTTAATATTGAACGTGCCATTCATGACATACGACTTGATTAAGTGGACTAAGTGTTCGAAAATTGGGTTCATCGAATTCGTTCCTGCAGAAGAAATCGTGGTGGCCATTTGAATGACGTTTTATTTCGAACTTAATTGTCCCGATTGTACTTCAAGATCGGAAAACAACAATTACGAAATTAAAGCTTTAAGCTATTCCTTTGAGAATGATTTTTCTATCAGCACCGTTGCTCTTTGGTCACTGTTGTGTGCTCCCAATACGAGAATAATACGAAATAAACTTTTACTCTCATAAACAACTTAAAAATTGAGAAAAAATATATTTAATTTGCTGAAAATGCATTTTTTGTTTACACTTATGATGTTTTCATTTCTACACACAAATTGGCACCTTGATGAAAGGTAGATATCTTAGCAACTCTGTAATCATGCAAATTGTTACTTCTCTCGAACATAAAACACTTTTTGTGAAAAACTAGAACGCCCTGATTTTTAACAGCTTTATCATCTGTTTTACAGGGCACCATCAACACTATCGTTTTATACGGAGCGCAAAGTGCAATGCCTTCTTCCATTAGTGAGGGTGATTTCTTTTAAGAAAAAAAACGCACCACCCTTTTAGAGAGCAAAACCATTTTAAGAAACGAACACCAAAGCACATTTTCTGCATGGAGATGTACCATTTTATTTTTTCTTTTTGAAGAAAAAACACCTTTAAATCATCATCTTTGTTTTCAAAATTTTTGATTCGTTTCAATGATAAAACTTACATATTTCAAATACAAAAAACAATATGTATTTTTTAAAAATCATTGTTAAAGCAAAGAATCTAGTTTTAAAAAATTGATTTTACTAATCTTTATGCTGCATTTTATTGGTTCCTCAATACCATCTTATCAGTAGATCTTTAACACCATGCTTGAAAAGTTTTCAAATTCATTTGCTTATTCACTAACTCTCAAGTAAGAAACGAGAGTTAAGAAATCAAAGAACAATAGTTTAAAAAAAAAAAAAAACTTATACAAACAACACAACAAACAATTTTAAATCGATATAATTAGGTTTGCATTTCTTACAATCTTTATACGATTAGTCAAACTTTGTTTGACAATGAAAGTATTTTTAAGGCAAAATTAAAAATTAATGTTTCATTTTGCAAAATTTAACATCCGAATAAAATAAGATTTCGACAAAGTTTCTATGTGTGTCTGTTGTTGGGCTTGAAACTTTGAAAGAAAATCGTTTATTTTTCTACTAAATTTTACTTTACAAAGCATGCTAGAAAAACTTAACTGAAACTTAACTTTCATCCAAAAATATTTTTTTTTTGTTGTTTACATTCACGGATCATTTTTTAGCTTGGCCTCATTTTTCGTCGTACCCCAGGCCGTTTCATAATAATAAAGGTCTGCAATATACTTCAGATCTTCATTAAAATGTCAAGCTGAAAACTAATTATTTAATTTTGTATGCTTGTTTCTTATCAATTTTTAGAAAAGTTTATAAAGTTTTTCTTAATTTGAAATGCTTAACAACAAGATAAGAAAATATGTCACATGAGGGTCCCTGAAGAATGGAACCTGTTGAAATATATATATAAATTTATTTTTTTGTATTCTTTTTATTGTTTTGCTAATTTATTGAATCATCCATTTATTGTAAATAGAAGTGAAAATATTTGAAATATTAAATTTTTTTTAATAATAATTTTAGGCAGAGTTGCTTTTTGCATCAAGTTTTATGTGTTTTCGTGTTTGGCAGAGAGCAATTCCGTGTGTGAGCTGTAAATTTAAAGGTTTTTCAGGCCAGGAGATTTGAGCGCAACTCAACTTTATTTTATATAAAAATGCTGTCATTTGTCCCGAAAATAAAAGTCCTTTTTCATTCCAGAAAACTTTTTTAATCAGAAAGTGACTTTAATTTTATTGCCTTTGAATTATCTCCAGAGTTGATGCTCAGTCTTAGCATTGACTTGCCTAGAAGAAATTCCTAATTTAAGATTAGTTTAGAATTCCTATCAATAATTTTGTTTAATAGAAGATGCTTAAATTTTCTTTTGGAACCTGCTTATGTGTCTGTGAAACTTCTGTCATCCACTTTGATAAAAAAAAATTAATACGGTGAGGAATTTTAACTCAAAGAATTGTGTTATCATTTATTATAGTTCCTGTGGATCCAATTCTAATGGGAACCAATTTTAATTGGGGCAATTTTTCATAAAGTGTGCTCGTTCCAAATGATCTGAACGTTTGAAAAAAAAAAAATTTTTTTTATCGTCAAATGTTTTTAATACAATTATCTTTTTCATGGCCATATAAAAATAATCTATATACATATGTATGCATCTTCATATGTATGTGTCTATGTATAAAGAACAACTTTTTGTTAATAGTTTATTTGTAGAGACCAAAAACAGTTTAATAAAAGTATGATAAAAAATGTTTTCATAATCTAACTACGAGCACACATGTTAGTTATAAAAATAAGATTAAATTCTTAGCCAATTGAGATTGGTATTTCAAAATATATAAAAAAAAAATTCTTAAAAATTAAATTTTTTTTAACATCAGCGCTCAGGGCATTACCAGAACGGGAGAACCAGAACGATAGTGAAAAATCGCCATATATCGCCAAAAAATTTTTTTTTGGATTTTTACAGTAAAATAATGCCGCCGAAAATCGCCAAAAAAATTTTTTTAGTAGTAGAAAAATAGTGAAAAGTGCAAGAAAAGACTTAATTCTTTAACATTCTGCTATTGCGTGTTTTTTAGTGCAGAGTGTTGCACACATTATCTTTCTTAAGCTGTGCGATCAGGCAATTTATTAATGTTTTACATCTTCGATTATTCTTGTAATCGAGAAAGGAAGACACTGTGATGTACATTAAAACACTAAAAATTTTTTCAAAATGAAAATAAAATACACAAGTTGAAAACAATAAAACAACTTTTAAAACTTAAAAATTTGTCAAACCAAAAGAGTATACAACAAAAGGATGTTTCAGTAAGAATCATGGTATAATATATTAGGTAATATTGTTCCTAAAACAAATACCATATCACAAAAACAACAGCCATTTTGTTAGTGTAAAATGTTTTCTGAGTGTCAAAATGAGAGAAACAAGCCGATCGCTTCGGAGCCAGCCATCACCGCCGCTTTTGTAAATTCGAGCCGCTGCTGAACACTTCGGTTTTTTACTGCTCTTACAGGTAGTTCGGCTGTTAGGATTAAGTTTCTTCATGAGACATTGCATTTTTCTTTACAGCAGATATTTTTATATTTTATATAAAATTTCCAAATAAAATTTTATATTTCACCGGCGGGTTGAAATATTTTTTTTTTATAAATGAGAAATTAATATTAATAGGCTTTCAGTTCAGTTTTATTAAATTAATGAACTCATATTAGTTCGAATTTCCATTAATTCAATAAAACTGAACTTAAGCCTAATAATAATAATTTCTCATTTATACATAATTACAGTTCAAATAATAATTGCGTTTATTCGTAATAAAAATATAAAAATATAATTATTTTTGCTTAGACGCCGCTACAAATTTTTAATCAGCTTATTGCTCTGCTACTTGCAGTTTGACATTTGTAGAACAATAAGTACACGTCTACAGCAGTTTTACCAGTTTTTATTATAAAATGTTAAGCATGAACTTTTTATTATTTTTTATTTATAAATTTAGCTATTGGCCTACCGTATTTTATGTAAATAAAAGTACAATTTTTTATTACATATTTTTCCCGACGTTTCGTGAATTGTATGTTCACTTTTTCAAGGGATATTTTTTAATTACTATGACGTCACATGAATATAATTTTTTAAATATTTGGTGTGTTGAATATCACTTTTAAATTAAATTTTTTAAAAAACATTATATTTAAGAATCAATTTAATTTAAACAGATTTTTTTGTTTTTAATAAAAAGAGTAAAAAACAACTATGTATTTAACTTATTTGATTGCAATTTTATAGCTTGCGCTCAAATTGTCTGCGTCCAATGTTTTTTAAAAAATTAAATTTAAAAGTTATATTCAACACACCAAATATTTAAAAAATTATATTCATGTGACGTCATAGTAAATAAAAAATATCCCTTGAAAAAGTGAACATACAATTCACGAAACGTCGGGAAAAATATGTAATAAAAAATTGTACTTTTATTTACATAAAATACGGTAGGCCAATAGCTAAATTTATAAATAAAAAATAACAAAAGGAATTACATCTGGCCAATAATAATAATACAAACAAAAAAACATGAACTTTTTAAATTTTGTGTAATTTTTTAGTACAAGTGGCATCTCTGAAATTTGGCTGGTTGTTACATATGTTTATTCCGATTTTTAAAAATTGAGCACCTTACGAAAGAACAACACATTATAACTGTGAGCGCTTATTTTAAACATTCGGAAAGCTATGCTCAGAACGCTTGCCGAGAAAATGCACCTAATGTGTCAACCATTCAAAGAGTGCTGAAAACTCTTGGGGCCTGTACGTTAGCGACCCACCGGTACGTCTCGTGAAACAATTCATGAGCTCAAATTCTAGTTTTAATGCATCAACGGTAAAAAATCTCTGTGAAAAAGTCACGGAAAATTTCATGAAAAATGTAATGGCCTGTCATCAGAGCCCTGGGGCAAGTCTTTTCAAGGATATTTTATTCCATACTTAATTGGAACATGTCTTCTTAAAATATTCAAAACTATTTCCAAAAACAGGAGACACCAATTAAAAATTTAATTCCTCAAAATTGTAAAACTGGCAATAATAAATGAAATCGCCAGTCTAATGCTGGGAACACAATTGGGACGAACGACGAATTTCGTCTAGCACGACGAATTCGTTGGTAAAAGTTCGTTGCGTAAATTCGTCGTGTGTCGCATATAATAATCAAAAAAACTTGTGTGTATTTTTTTATTATAAATTTGTTTTTATATATGTACAAACATAACTGCGATAGTGTTACCGCATAAAGAAAATAATTCCTTTATAAAATTAAACATAAAAAAAAACTATTAAAAACGCATTTTATCATTAATAATTATGTATATTTAACTTAAAAGTTTTATATCGTAAAAAGAAGCACTTCATAAAGTAAAAATTAACATAATTTACTAATATATTTGAAAACTAAAAAAAAAAAACGAGGTAAATCTATACTGATTTATTCGTCGTTCGTCGGCGTATGAAATAAAAATAAATCTAGCAGAAAATTCGTCACGCACGACGAGTTTCGTCGACGTCGGTGTTGTGTTCATTTTCATATGCATACATTTGTTCTATTTTTGACGACGAAGATTCGCAACGAAAAATTCGTTGTTCGTCCCAACAAGCACAAAAAAAGAAAAATATATTCAAAACAAAAAAATAGTTTCGTTTAACTACAACAAATACGAATTGAAAATGAAAAAATCGCAAATAAAATCAAGTCGACAAATAAAATCAAGGCCAAAAAATAAATTAAAACACCAAAAACTTTTCGAAGCGGAAAAATCTTCAAATCAAAAACAACTGATAATTGAAAAATAATGTTAAAATAAAAAAATCGCAAACCAAAATATCGCTTAATCAAAAAACGTTAAATATATAATGTATCGTCATAATAAACAAAATCGTCAAGAAATAAATCGCCAAACAAATTTTCAAAAAGAAAAAAATCGTAAAATTAAAATAAGTACTGATTGAAAATTAAAAAAAAAAAAATCGCAAGCAAATTGCAATTTAATAAATAAAATTCTTCAAAATTTAAAAAACTGCAAAAATAAATTAAATCGCCACAACAAAATAAACTGAAAGCACCAACAAATTTTTAAAAACGAAAAAATTCGCTAAACCAAAATAAATACTAATTAATAAATTAAAACATTGCCAAAACAAATCGCAAAAATAAAGGAAATCGCCAGAAGAGATAATTTGAAAACACAAAAAAAAAACTCGTCAAAAACTGGTATCCGTGCGAAAACATTCGTGTGCAATTTAAAATCACAATTTACTGAACGTATTTGCAGCTCGCAATGTCCGCCGAAATTTTTTCCAGCAGTTAATGATGGTGCTAAGGTTTTTTTGTTTGCATGGCTGCATCATTTTGCCACACTCAGACGCACAAATCTCATGCACATCATGTTCAATTAGCCAGCACTAATTGACCACAATAGAATTTAGTTTTAATGCATTTCTGATGTTGTTTGGTTTCTATTTGCTTTGTTTTTTTTTTTTTTTTTGTATTCTGATTTCATTTTGTTCGGCATTTTATTTAATTTAATTTTTATTGATGTGTTTATTTGATTTGTTGCATTATTTGGGCGTGATTTAAATTTGTCAAATAAATTAGATTGGGCATTCACACATATGTGACAAAGTATGACAATAAACGAAACGAAATTTGTTTTAATAAGAGATACACTTTGTAATTATCTCTTTAATAGATTTGAAGGTCCCTGAAATAGCGCACTGCTGCTGATATGACTTTAATCATTTGGCCTAAATCGGCATCAAATTATTTAATTATTTTCAGTGAAATTGTATAAAACTGTAAGATCCACAATAATTTTATTAAATGCTTTTCCTTTCGAAAAGGGCGGCTCAGGCTCGTTTTGCCAATGAATTCTAGGGAAAGGGACAGAATATTAATGTCTATTTTAAGGCATTTAAATTTTTTCTTTTATTGAAAAAAAAAACACTCATTATATTTGTTTGCTTAACTTTACATCTTTTAATCAAGTGTTGAAGCAGTTATTTGCCAAATGAAAAAAGCAAAAAATGTACATTTCAATTGTCCATTGTCTGAGCAGGAAAATCGAAACAAAAAAAAAAATAAAAATACAAAATGAATTGTACAAATGGATGGCTGGCCAGCAAAATGGAAACAATTCAATTCAATAGCGAAATAGTAAAAAAAAGAAAATAACTAAACACTATTGTCTGTAACAATGATATGAATGGCATTTTATCGGGCATTAAAGCCACAACGAATTGAACAGAAGCACACAGATACGCCTACAAAACACATCCAGGCACAAACACACAGCTACACACACATTCTGACACTTTTGATATTAAATGCATTTAACAAGAGAAAATATGGTGGATATTCAAGGAATCGGGAATAATAATTATTCGAGGATATTGCAATTCATGAAAATTTCCAAAGACCGCCTAAAACTGTGCTTCATATAAATTAAGAATTATTTAAATTATTTTTGTTCGCTTTAAAGCAGATACATATTAATGTTTTTTTCATGATAATAACAGATAGATCATGATTATCAATCAGAGTTGGTAACTTTGATATTCCAAAAGGCACTAAAATTATCTGATGATTAAAGTTTTTTTTTTTTTAATTTCATTAAGAGAATTTTTTAAGAGAAAAAGTACCAAAAGTAAAAATGCACCTTAAGTAAAAAAGTACCATAAGTAAAAAAAGTACCCAAACTATCAGTTTTTTTTTTCATTTCATGCAAATACATCAAAACAATTTCTCATTAAAAAAAAATTACCAAAAGTAAAGAAAGTACCAAAAGTAAAGAAAGTACCATAAGTAAAAAAGTACCCAAACTACCAGCTTTTACTCATTCTAGAGCCAAGGAAAAAATGTTCGTTTTTGAAAAATGTTGTAAATATTAGTATAAAAATAAAATGTACTTAAAATAACAATTTTTACCATTTTTTAGCCCATAGAAAGTTTTCTATGTACTTTAATCTGGGTACCAAATATAATTAAAATCCATTAAGCAGTGTTCGCGTTATAGTGGAACACCCATTCAAACTTTTACATTAAGTAGCATATTTCAATTAATAATCAGTAGATATATTGAATGAAATTTCAATGTATCCTTGCTAAAGGATCGCCTGTTATAATATTTCCTTCTACCGAAGTCATTTTTACTATTCCTTTGTATATTATGGGAAATCGATTATGGCATTGAGGTTATTATCCTGCCAACAGAATTTGTCAGAATATAATGAAATCCAATTTACAATAACAGCGAACAAATTGTATCAAATTTTACTCATGTATGAACATATCTTTTTTTGTTTACTCGCCCTCACCATTAGTTTTCCCATTTTATTGTATGAGTTTTTCATTGCAAAGCCTACAATCAGCAGAATTCCATTTCATATGTAACGCTGTGAATGTGTCCTACTCTTTTGTTAAGGGAGAGAGTGTTAAATTAAACAATTTGTGTTTAAAATTATTGATACAAGTTTTTATGTTTTATGTTGTTGTCATAATAAAACCAAGCATCTGCTCTATTGGCAGTGTCAATATTTTTGTGGACTTTGAAAAATATTAACACCGTTGTTTGTCTGTCTGTCTGTCTGCCTGTCAGTTGTATCGATTGTAAATAATACTGTAATTTAATTTGTAACCTGTAAGGTATTCTATATCACATAAAGCAATTTTTTCTACAAAAGAATGCAAATATCTTCACCTTTCACTCCCGTGACAATTGCCATTATTGTGATAATAAAATTTTTAATCAGTTGGTCATTTGATGATGACAAATCCATCATGTGTTTCTACCTTAGTTTTTTTTACAAATTATAATGTGATGTTTTGAAGTTCATGTACATATTAGTGTGTGAGTTAAATAAAATATATACAATTTTCTTTTTGTTTTAAAAAATTTTCATATCAATACGTTTTTTTTAAATAAATTTTGCATCTAAATACGTTAATTTCTGAAATTTTCCTTAAAAAGGGATTAATTTGTGTGTACAAATATGCGTTGTCAAAATTGGTTGTAAAACGGTTGTACCAATTGAATATCAGTTGCATTCGGTTACCGCTACCAATATTCTATGGATCTAATCAACATTTCGTCATCATAATAATCATAATACCAAAATTTGTAGCCAACATAAGGTTGTAACATTTCTTAAGTTGGTTGCGTCAACCGAATACATTCTCTTGCTGCTACTAAATGCTAAAATGGCGACCACAATGAATAATTGCCAATGAATATGATTTGGTTAATACTCCTAACCAATTATTCGTTTGGCGTAACCAATTATAGTAAAATAAGTTCTTTTTAAATTACTGATGTGGCTGAGTTTTTATTATTGATGGCGGTCATGTCAGTTCTATGTTCAGTACCAGTAAGTGACAAGAATAAATTTTAAATTCAAATGAGTAAGTAAAACAATTTAACTTAGTTTTAAGTATTAAAAATATCAATTCAATTGTGTTCTATAATGAAAATTTACGTAAATAATCCCGATTAGCTTTCATTTAAGATTCCAGGGTGTCAACCAATTTTATCGGTTGTTGGAACTATTAGGTTAATTGCCTTAGCTAAAAATTCAATGTTACTACACGCAAATTGTAGTTGCAGCAAACAAATTGTAAGATAGTTAGGGCAAACGCCACTATTTGGTTTTCATCAAATTCGATTGCCACAACTTATCTGTTTTCATTATGTCAGTATGCGATACTGATCTAAGCGTTTAAATGATTTGCAATTGTTGATAATTAAAAATAAAATTCTTTTATTTTTTTCTTTCACGAACCTGAGGACTTTCTATCCCCTCAACGCTTTTACAAGCTCGGCTAAATAATTGTTTTTTAAATATCTTGTGCAAAAAGTCAGCATAAACATGACGATTTTAGATGTTAATACGACAATAATAAAAAATATGTTTAATCAATCTGGGCATGGCATAACCCATTAGCAATAAGGAGATAATCCTTAATTTTGTCATGCCTTGCTCCTGAACTACTAAAGAAACGGATGGTTCAAAAAACATAAATGGAGAAAAGTATAAGTGAAGCCTTAAATCTTTTACAACTCTGGAATTGCGCGTATTGTTAACGTTTAGAGGAGAGTTGCCAGCACCACTGGTGTGGACGCATTAACTTTTTTAAGCTGTGTGAGGAAACACAAAGTTTAAGTTTTTTATGGAAATGCCCATATACAAAAATAATTATATAATTTTAATAATTAGCGCCCAGCCGTTTGTTTTTATGGGAACAATTTCATGTGATTCTTTTTTTTTTATGAACGCACACATCCGTTTTGAAAATCCTCATCCGTTTAACAAGGAAGCACATCCGCATAGTAGTAGTTTTTTTGCCGTTATGATAAAATTTTGGTGTTAAAAGTATATTGATAAAAACACAAAAATAAACAACTATTTTATAATATTACTTACATACATTTCCATCAGTATTTTCATTTCGTTTTTCTTGCAACAAAATCGGTGTTGAATTAAGCAGTCGGCATAAATGCTGGAAAATATTCATCCATATGAACGGCATTCCACTTCAAAATTTTCCCACTACACATACAAGATTGATAATCATAAAATTGCCGGTTTAGTGTCTTCCAATTGATAGAAGGAGCGTGCAGAAAGCCTGTAAATTAGAACAAACAAAATTATTATTCTTCTATTATTGACATCTCATCGGAAGGTTGTTAAGATTTATGGCGAGTAACACAAAAGAGCTTGTGGTACGAACATAAATATTTAATATTATAATTAGTGGAACGTCAAATATAAAAGATTTTCCAATAAGAGTAATATGATTTCTTAAAAAAAAAACTCTTATTGTTAAGGAAATTCAAAAGTTTTTTTATTTAATGTGAAGTACAATCGATATAATTAAGTTCTAAATAATGCGTCATTCAAATGGCCTCCACGACTTATTCTGCAGGAACGAATTCGATAAACCGATATGACATGAATGGCACGTTCAATATCGACTTGTAAAGCATGAAGACAGTCTGGTTTATTTCGAAAGACCAGTTCCTTCAAATAACCCCACAAGAAATAGTCGAATCGTGTTAAATCACAACTTCTTGGAGGCCATTCAATACCACAATTTCTTGAAATAATCGAATCTCCAAACTTTTCTCGCAACAATTCAATTGTTGCATTTGCTGTGTGGCACGTAGCCCCGTCGTGTTGGAACCAAATGTTGTCAAGATCAACTACTTCCATAAAAAGTTGATCTATACCGCTCTCCATTGACAGTAACGGTGCTAAAAACTTCATTTGGAAAGAAGTACGGACCGATGATTCCACCAGACCAAAAACCACACCAAACTGTCAATTTAGGTTTCTCATGAATAAATTTGCGGATTTTCTTCGCACCAGAATCGACAGTTTTGTTTATTTACCGCACCACTCAGTTGAAAGTGAGCCTCATCGGAGAAGATGGTTTCTTAAAAACATCTTTATGGTTTTCTGAATAATTTGTAAACGTTGTTCTTGCATACATCTCTCCATGGTTAAATGTAAACACTACTGAATGCAATAAAATAAAAATGACAGATCATGACATATTACAAATGGCCGAAACGTC